>JASXTE010000001.1:41059199-43466699 GCA_030280995.1 Hemileia vastatrix | reverse complement strand
TTATTTTTTTTTTATTTTTATTTTTATTTTTATGTTTATGTTTATGTGTATGTTTATGTTTATGTTTATGTTTATGTTTATGTTCATGTTTATGTTTATGTTAATGTTTAAGTTTAAGTTTATTTTTTTATGTTTATTTTTATTTTTATTTTATTTTATTTTTAATTCAAATTTTTGTGTGTGTGTGTGTGTTGTGGAATTTTAGCATGGTGTCAACCTGTATAATTCTTGAAAGAACCAATTGCATTAATTTACTCATAGAATAGTTTCAGCCTGTAGAATTCTTGAAAGAACTGCAGAACAGTGGATTCTGCAATTACAGAGTATATACTAAGAGACATAACCAAGTACATCATTCTAATGACATAACACCCCCCCTTCCCACTTAGTTATGTAAAATAATAATGATATCCGTCCACTCCCTCCCCATTCAGACAAAACCAACTCCAAAAATAAAAAAAATAAAATAAGGAAAAACTATAATAAAAAATAAAAAATAAGGAGAGAAAGAGATGAAAAAGAGAATATAACCTCATTACCACACACAGACATCTTTATTTCTCAGCATTGTCAGAGAGGATGGGTCCAGTGATTGTGTGAGTCTATCTGCACACATTTGAGAAGTGTGAACTCATTCCAAAGTTTTTTTCTTGAGGAAAGAGCTGTTTACTAACAATATAGAAACACCTATCCACATCCTGTGTCCTCTTGTTTCCAGGGTTATCTTTTGCATTAGCTATTGCTCCTTTTTTATCATTGAAGATCTTGATTGAAGGAATAGCAGGAAATATATTTTGGAGAAGATTGGAGATAGAAATGATATCCTTTATACCATCACCAAATGCAACATATTCAGCAGTGCATGATGAATCACTAACTGATAATTGGTGTCTTGACGTCCACATAATAAGGCAAGAGTTGAGGAGAAGGAGGTGTCCACTTTGAGCCCTTAAGAATTCTTTGTTATTCCAAGTGGAATATGAAATAGATGGGAGCTCAAGTGGGTAATTTTAATCAGGATGAATGTGGAGAAAATATTTGAAAGTGTGTTGAACATATCTGAGAAGGTGGTTTCGTGCAATCAAGTGAGTTTCAGTAGGTTTGGAGGAGAATCATGCTGGAAAATTTGACAGGGAAGGACATATCTAGCCTAGTTTCAACCACCAAATAACTGAGAGCACCTAGAATAGAGAGATATTTAGTTGTATCAATAGCTACCACTTTCCTCCTTGGCTGTGTTAATAACTAGATTAGTTGGTAAGGGGGATCTTGTGGTCAATCCAAAGGGGTTATGAGTCTGCGCAATCTTGTCACTGAGCTCAAAATTGTGCAGATCAAAACATTCTGGAACTTCTTTGATACAAATACTTACAATACCATCCACATTTTCTTTCCATTTCAACTTCAGACTACCATCCAAACCTTCTTTAAATTATTTCAAAACCTCTTCACTATTTCCAGTTACAATACCATCATCAACAACACCCAAACATCCCTTCTTTCTAAGAACATAAAAACTATAATCACACTGACTTGCCTTATATCCCACAGCATCCAATTTGCTAGCTATATGAAGCCATCAGCATCTTGCTGAATTTTTAGTGCCATAGAAAGCCTTTTTCAAACCTAGTGCTTTTCCAATGTCATGCAGTTGGTAACCTTCTGGAGGGAAGACTCAAATTACTTCATCAATCAGGAGGTGAAGGTAAGCATCAGTGAAATCAAAAGATTCAACAGGCCATTTTTGATAAGCAGCTAAAGTGAGAAGAATGAATTGTGAAGCAAAAGTGTCAGTAAAAATTATTACCAGATTTTTGCAAGAAACCTTTGGCCACATATTGTGCTTTGTAGGTTGGAGATTTTGAGGATGGATTTTTTATGGTGAATACTCATTTTTAATTGGTTATTTTAGCACCAGGAGGAGTTTTTTCTTCATACCACACATCCATATCTTTCATAGTTTACAGTTCCTCTGATTGTGTTTTCACTGGTATGACCTACTCTTCTATGAAAATATATGAGAGATCCCTTTGCTTCTGGAGGACATCTTATTTGTTCATTCTTTTTTACAGTGCATAAAAGTGAAATGTACAAAGAATAAGGATAAGGAGAAACATCATTTGTATTGCAAGTACTAACACTAATTACTTTAAGAGTCCAACACCTCCTTGTATTTTCAACACATCCTGTCATAATTAAATCCTCTTTAAAATAAATCTCTAAATTTTTATTTTCAGAACATAAAACAAAACAGAAACCACAATCCACCAAATAAAAAAAGAGAAATAAGGGTGGTCCTAAAATATGGAAGGTAAAAAACATTTTTAATGGTGAAAATTTTTCCATCTCCCTTGATCTTCAAGTCCCCTATACCAGTGATGAATGAAGAAGGGCAATCAGTTTCTACTTTTCTTGGGATTTGATTTTTAAGAAGTTTGAAATTTATCAGAAGGCTCACATTGCCAGTGACATGATGGGTGGCTCCAGTATCCAGAATTTCCACATTCCATGCAACATCTTCATGTGAACATTCCACACTGTTTAGATCAATATGCGCAACATGTTCATATAATTCCTCTACATTTTCCTCTAAAACAGTGAACTTGCTTGCTTCAATCTGAATGTCTCTGGCTCTTATAGGTCTATGTTGAGGTCTTTTAAATAGGGAAGTTCAGATAATTTTTTCTCAGCAGGAAAATACAGACTGTAAATTTGAGAGTAAGGTTACACATGTTGAAATTTGACCCATATTCTAAAAAATTGACACCATTTTTTAGAGGATTGGAATTTACTTCATAGTTTTATTGAATGGGTCACATTGAGGGATGGCTTTAACAAGGTCAGGTTTTTCTTGAAGGAAGTGAGGGGGAGGGTCACAAACTTTTCCTTTGGAGTCATGGGAAGAGAAATGGATTTGGATTATTCCATCATATTTGTCTTAGTTTCAATTAGAGATTGGAAGGGTGTTGGAGACAATTTAGATTGAGTGGAAACCATATGGGAAAGAGCATACAGAGGAAGCAGGAAAGGAAGAATAAAATTTGGGAAATATAAAAAAGGTTTAAATCTGGTGCAAAAACTTACTGGATTAAAATATCATAATTTATTTTTCAGTACACAAACCCACAGGTAAGTTAGCCTGACCTGTTCCACTCTCCAGTAGGAACAAAGGACAGATGGGTGGATAATAGCATGCTATATACATGACTTTCTATATAACCTAACTAAACCTAAATTCAATCAAAATAATAATAAAAATGCATATAAAGATTTATAACAAATATTCTTAATAAATTTATAATACATGCTTCATATTTCTGAATTATGCTAATTCATATGTATGCATGATGTATATTGAATATGATTTCATCAAGCATACTCAGAATGGATTCAAAAACATATTGAATATTCATGCATACAGCATATTCAATATGGTGAAGTTTTAAACATTCAATATGCATACATGACACATATGCAACTTAAATTTTTAATGCATATTTATGCATGTGAAATGGAGATATAATCAACTTGTGCTCAATGTGGGATCAAGTGGGGTTCAATCCATGCCCAATCTGAGACTAAATGTGGTACTAATGTATTTTTCCAAATTTTAATAAAGTGTACATAATTTAGGAATAAAGAAATGAAACACTGGAGCTCATAAAGAGGGGGGATTGCTAGCAGTACCTTTGCAAATTTTTTGTGGTGACTGATGATTGGGATCAAATTGTCTAGAATGATGAGTCTTCCTTCAAACTTAGAAAACATGTCAAGAATACAAAAGTCTAGTGCTGAGAATTGAAAATAAACCCTTATTGAAAAATTTTAAAATTATGATCATTAGCTTGATAAGTCTCCATCTACTTTTAAATGAAGTATTTTTTCTCTGTTCAGTCTAATATCTGTCATATATATCTAGTAATCATATTGATTAGCTATACCTAACTAAAATAAAATAATTATTAGATAAGTGAATTTTTAATCTGAGATCTTAAAGCCTCCTCAGAGTTCTACTCTCATTTTTTATTTTTTTTATATAATTATAATTTAAAATTAAGAAGTTTCAATTTTAATGAGTCTATATAAGAGTGGCCTTCCAGTACTTACTGCTTTTCTACAGCTATTTGGTTTATCCATCTTTAATTGCTTATGATCATTGAAGTTTTTTCACCACCTCATTACTAGCACCATATTTCAAGTCCTTTAATAGTCCCTCAGTTTGTCCTTGGTCTAACCTATTAAGACTTTTTATCTTGTAACCTTTTAGGTAAACATCTTTCATAATTTCTTTACTAATCCCAAATTACCAGTCCTTTAATAGCTATTCAGTCTTTTCTTACTCTAAAAAATTAAAAAATTTTAACTAATAGATTATTTATTTAAAGACTTCAAAATAAAATGATCAAAGAAGGCTGCATCTATCCAACATTCAAAAGTGAATAATTATAGCTGAGAAATTAGAGTGGATTTATTTTTTAGTAAAGGAAAATTATATTCCTAATTTTAAAAAAAAAGTATTTTTTGAGGTCACTTGATTCTATTCATTGAAGATATATATATATATATAATTCAAGATTTATATAACAGAAATTCTGTAATCCATAACTCAAAACATTTTTCAAAATTTTAAATCCATTTTTTGGTCTATAAAAACTTGAAGTCTGGCTTACAGAATAACTTAAAGTAAATTTACTTTTGCAGATTTGGTTATACATGAAATTAAACTTGGAATAATATTATCAACTTGTTTATAAAATAAATGATTAAAAAATATTAATTTTTGGTCAAAAAATTGATATTTTGTTGAGCTAATTTGCTACATCTGGTAAATTTTCAGTGAAGGAATGCATTAATTCAACAAAGAGAAATATCAAAATTATGTGAGTTTCTTGGCCAAAAATAAAAAATCTTTAATCATTTCTTTATTTAATATGGTTGTTTTTTACCCTCTCTTTCCAATGTTGTCTGTCTTATTTTTATATAATCACTAATTTTGAACTTTAAAATCCCAAATTTTAATGAAATTTAATTCCATGAAAAGATTGCTTGATATTTTATATTTTTGATATAGTAGGGAGTGTCAGTTCTAGCAAATCTGCACTTAGCTTAAGTGCAGATTTCAAACCAAATCAGCACTTAGCTTAAGTGCAGATTTCAAACCAAATCAGCACTTAGATTTTGTAAAAAAGTCACTTATTTTAAAAATGGGTGTCAGTTATTACCTCAAATCAGCACTATTTTCCCAATTTTTTTTCACAACCACATGTTGAACACATCATTGCTTCCTTTCCCACTCCATCCCTGTCATATGTGACACCCAGACCTTAATCCTATCATCAATGCTTGGCACACACCCCTCACTGAGATTTGAAACATTTTATTGTAAAATTTTAACCAGGAACATTTTTTTCCTTCTTTTTTTATGATTTCAACCTCCCCAAATCAGATGTCCAGCTTCATAAAGGGTCAATTGTTTTTTGTTGATGGCAAATGAAGCAAAAATAAAAAAAAGAGGGAAATGAAATTAATCCTAAGTAAATGAAGGAGAGGTTCAAAAGCTATCAGTCAAAATATAAAAAGGCTCATTTCACTTCCACTTCCACTGGCTTTAATATTGATGATTATGATTTGGAGAATGGAATTACTACTTTTTCCAAAAAGCTCAATGTAATGTATCTTCTCTATCAGAAAATAGATATTCTGTTTGGTTCCCGATTTAATAGTTACTTTTAATCTTATCAAAAACAGTTATATCATGAGATTCTGATAACACCATTTTTCCTTACTGGACTCTAAAATATTGCACTTTTGGAATTTCAGATGGTAAAATAATACTTATACCTGTGAAACAAGCCTCATCACCAACATAATTTTATCACCTTGCCACCAATATGTATTTATAAATAATGCTAGGTCAACAAAATCCTATATCTTTTTAAAAAATTTGGCAATACCCTCCCTGTCAGTGTATCTAGTATATAAATATGATTTAATAGTATTTATTAATGGTCCTACTACTTATTAATAAATTATTTAGTGATTAAACCTCAGGGGAAGACTAATAAAATAGTTATACTCAAATAAAACTCACAATACTTGGATTTAAATGCGTGCTAGTGGTGGAAAATAGATGAATAAAATATAGTTATAGCTTATATAAAGATAATATAAATTTATTAAGGCTTTATAATATATTTCTGAATAATAATAATTGTGTTATAATGTTTATTTGAATTTTAGTAAGTAAGTGATGTCTAATAACCGTCAAAATCCTCCCTTACTTATAACAAAATCCACTGGAGTGCACAGACCTTCAATACAGATGATGTCACTGCTATCCCCGGAAATTACAGCACTGTGAGGGCCCATAACCTCCCCATGGCGTCCACTTAAAGAAGATTCAACACCCAGACCTCCAGTAAGGACCTTATATCACAATTAATGATAAAATAGACCCATCACATAAATAGAAAATCTCGATAAAAGTGGATACCATAATGAAACAGGTAAAATAACTCATCCAAAGAGAATATAATAAAACCCAAAGCATATAAAGAAAAAAAATGAAATGTCCAAGCCCCCAATAACATCCCCAAGCATCCATATTAACCCAGCAATGACTTTCCAACCCATAAATCTGTGAATATCCATCCAAGGAAGCAGATTAAGTTGTCCAAACTGAGTGTATGTGCCTGAAATAGATGTTAATGCTTCTGTAGGTGCTTTGAGTTCACTGGATACGTCCATATGACCTAAAATAAGCAGAAAAACAAAGTTTATAGGCTATTAAGAGGCTAAAACCCACTTATATACCTAAATATACATAATATACTGCATATTTCACTGAATATGAGATTTATGTATACATATAAGCTTATGTATGTCAATAATTATTTAATATCACTTAAGATAAGTATATTATGACTCCATTAGCACCTTAATAAGTATTATAAGGATATGGATAAGCTATTTAAACTACTATAATTTATAAAATAGAGTAATAATTATATATATATGTAATATAATCCTATATATTATTGTTTTAACCTTATTTTTAGGATATAAGCTTAATGTACTTAAGGTTATCTTATTTTAAGTATAAGAAATACTCAGTCCTAGGGATATTTAGGCTGACACTCCCTCACCCAAAAAAAACAATAAAAAAATGTTAAGAAATTTTAATTAAAAGTAAGGAGTGAATAGAAATTTTTTTATATTTTCTATAATACATATACTGAATAAACAGTATTATTTTGATTTAAATTTTTTCAAGAGATTTTAAGATCAGAGATTTTATTTTCTGGAATCCGCTGGTAATATTCACTTGATTTATTTTTAAATCTTAATAGATACTCAACTCCCTTTTCTTTAGTAAGGTGTCTCTTTTTAAGTATCTTTTCAATTTCTGACTTTTCAACTATTTCTTCAGGTTGCTGTTTATGCCTTCCAGATCTTCTTCGAAATAGAGCAGTATCATGAGAATGGTATGGTTTTATAAGAGAAATAGGAAATACTGGATGTTTTCTATCATAAGGTGCATATAGAATAACCTCAACAGCATTGTTACCAACCATCTTTTTAACTAAAAATGGTCCAATGAATCACCACGCAATATAGGGGGAGGACTTGCTAGCAAGTCCGCAACTTGAAGTCAGATGGAAATCAGATGGAACTCAGACTGAAGTAATACTGAACTTTCACTTGAAGTATCACACAAATAACAATGGATCTATATTGAAAACATAGTGAAAGTGTGAGGATAACTGAATGGAAGCCAGAAAAAATCATTCCATGAGTCTACTCAATGCAAAGTATTTTTTGAAACAGCTTATTAAAATAATACTTTATTAAATTAATTTGATCAATAAAAATTGATTGACAATATTGCAATTCTTAAATACAATAATTTTATTAAAAAATTTCAGATTACATATAAAAAAAATCAGTGACTTTTTCTATTACTTACAACTGTTTTTACAGAATTGAAAACTATGTTTCAGCTAATATTTTATGGAAGTGAACTCTGTTCTTCGCCCGAAGAACAGAGTTCATCCTCCTATTTTCACACTCTGTTTGCACCAATCTCCATCCCTTTCAATTCTATCAACACATGCTTGTCTTCCCTTCCCATGCCTTTCGCTATCCTCCCAGCCCCATTGTATGCCATCCTCTTTTGATCCCCATTTCACCCCTCTCAACCTCTCCCAGACCCTTTTCTTCATTTAAAATGCCTCGGAACCCTTAATCTTCCCTTCCAACTCTTTCCCAACCTTTTTGCTACCCCATACACCCTTCCTCACCCCTCTCTCCAGCCTTTCCAGCCCTTGTAGCCCCATTTGTGTTCACATGAGCTTCAAGGTGTGTTCAAAGTAAATTCAATACTTCTTCATGATGGTTTCATCACTTCCTCAATGTGTGCTCAAAAAGATATGAATTAGGGTTCAAGGTTGTGGACTTGCTAGCAAGTCCGCCCCCCATATTGCGTGGTGAATGGATACTTCAATTTAAAATTACCATTTAAATTGAAATGTAGTGTAGAAATAAGGACTTCATCACCCTCTTTGAAAATTTTCCCTTTATGGGCTTTAACCCATCACTTCTTCTTATACTCAAACTCCATATTTATACATTCTTGAGCATGTTTTCTGCATAATTCTTGCATCTGAAGAAAAGATTTAGTACCTGGATGGATATCCAATCTAGGTAATTTATTAAGAGTTTTAGCAGGGGTATTAGGTACATAACCCAACCATAACTCAAATGGCTTTTTGCCAGTGACAGAATGTACTGTACTATTGTATTCAAATTCTAAACCTGGGATAATGGTTACCCAATCATATGTGAATTTGTAATTGTCTTTAAAGTTAAGACCAAAAGCACAATATATTTTTATCATACCTTCTAAAGTTAGTATCATTCTTTCTGCTAGCCCATCAGTTTGTGGATGGTGTGCTGTAGAAAGTTTTAATTGACACCCTGAAACATCCATAAGTGATGTCCAGAACTCAGAAGTAAATTTAGGATCTCTGTCAGAAACTATTGCTTTGGGGAAACCTGCTATATTTAACATTTGTGTCCACCATAAAAAAGCTAAGTCCTTTGCAGAAACCTCTTTGTGGGTAGGAATAAATTTACACATCTTTGTAAATCTATCTACAATTACCCAGCAGGAGTTATAACTCTTATTCTCTGCTATTGGAAAACCTGTTACAAATTCCATTTTAATTATTTCCCATGGAGCTTTTGGTTGCTCAATTTGTTATAATAAACCAGCTCTTTTGCCTGTTAATCTTTTAGATTTTTGACAAGAATCACATGTCTCAACATATTTTTGAACATCCTCAGACATGTTAATCCACCAAGCTAAGTTTTTTACCATGGTTAATGTTTTATGGTAGTCAAAATGACCTGCTAATATATCATTATGACATATACTTAACATTAACACCTTCATTGAAGGAGAAATTACAATTACATTACTTAATTTTTCCCTGTAATATATTAAACCATCCTCAATAGAAAATTTTCCTTTTTCTAATGCCTCTTTATACTTATTTGGTAATGTTTTTATTAAAACATTCATTGAAGCATAAGATGGATCATTTAATATTGTAGTGAGTCTGCTAAAGTCAGGATCTGAAGCATACATATCAAGAATTGATTGCATAAATTCATCCTCAAGATCTACAATAAAAATGCCATAAATGTTAAAAATATCTGATTCAGGAACATAAGCAGGATTATCATAATTATTAGGCAGAGGTACTCTAGATAAAAAATCTACATTAGAGTGTTAGGTTCCTGCTCTATGTGTAATAGTCATCCGTCCTCTGTATTCTTGTACAGCTAATTGCCATCTAAACATGTGTCTATTAGGAGTTTTCATGTTTGAGAGTGACTTAACTGCACTACAGTCAGTTATTAACTCAAATTTTTGGTCTTCAAGGTAATAATGTAGCTTCTCAAGAGCCCATACTACTGCCAAACATTCAAGTTGAGTAGAACCATATTTCAATTCACTACTTCTTAGAGTACGTGAAATATAGAAAATTACTACTTCTGACATTTTTCTTTCAATAAGTTGTTTTTGATTCAAAGCAGCACCCAGACTAATAAAACTTGCATCTGTATATAATACAAAAGGTAATTGGAAATCTGGTAATCCCAAGATAGGAGCTGTCATCAAACATTCTTTCAACATATCAAAAGCCTGTTGTCTTTCATTATTCCAAATGAAAGATTATGATTTCTTTATCAGTGTGGTCAATAGTGCAGAAATTAATTGGTAGTTTTTTATATATTGTCTATAATAACCACACATACCAAGAAAAGATTTTACATCCTTTACATTTTGAGGAATGCCAATATTCTTTATTTCAGCCACCTTATTTTGGTCTACACATATTTTTAAGCCAGATACAATATTACCCAAGCACTTTTAAAGATTCAAACCCAAATTTACATTTTTTCAATGCAAGGGTCATTTTTATTTCATCCATTTTCTGAAATACCTTCTTTAAATGTATTAAGTGTTCATCATATTTCTTAGAGAACACTCTAATGTCATCAATGTATACCATTAACCATCCCTCAATCATTTCATTATGGAATGTTATGCCTATTAACTTCTGAAATACTGATGGAGAATTTTTTGGTCCAAATGGCATCCTGAAATATTTATAAATTCCCATGTGTGTTGTTATCAAAAAAAAGTTCTGTGAATTCTTTTCAACAGGAATTTGATGGTACCCTTTATTTCCATCTAAGCAACTTATATACTTAGCACCTTTAAGGGTAGCATGCATAGAGGCAATCCTTGGAAAAGGATAAATATCATCTACTGTAAATTTATTTAATGCTCTATAATCACTGCACAGTCTTGCTTTATCTTGTTCATAAGAAATTAGCACTGGCGATATTACACAATATTTTGGTGTAGTTTCAACTTTTTCAAGAATGTTCATTTTCAATAACATTTTAATATTATTCTCTATGTCTTTCCTCTTCATTGGTGAAGCAGGGTATGGTTTCTTTTTGAGAATAGCAGGAATATTATCCATATTGCAGGTTAAACTTATTTTCATTTCATGATCTTTTACAAGGCCAAGTTCATTTGTACCATGTGAAAAAGCCATTGGGAATGCTTTAATTAAGTCCAAAATATTATTTTTCTCAGCTTCACTTATCTGAGTGCCAAATGATGCTTTTGAAATTTCTGTTTCCAGAAGTTCCATCTCATTGGATTCTCTTCCTTTGCACGGAATATTTGTTACTGACTCAATGTGTAAGACTGTGTTAAAAGAATTTATTTTAAATTTCCTTTTAAAATTCATGCCAATTGTAAAATTGTTATTAGCAGGGTCTAATTTCACACCAAACTTATTCAAAATATCATTTCCAATGATAAAACAGTTACTAATGTTAGTATTATCCATTACTACAAAGTCACATCGTATTCTTACATAACCATGTTGATGTTTAAACAAAACAGCAGTAACTACCAATGGGATGTAGTACTGATCCAAAACCTCTCCAATTTTTACTTTGAAGGGGTTCAAGCTTAGACTTATATTCACTATCATATTTCTGCAATGTATTAGTAGAAAAAACAGAACCAGCAGCTCCTGTGTTCAATACTATATTAACATTTTCACCAGAAATGATAGCTGGAACCGTGATAGGTGTCATTTTAAAGTTATCAGCTTGTATATCTTTAATGATTTCAGCATCCTCAAAATTCATTAAAGATTCATTTGAGTCCATACTTAATATTCAATTTTCACAAATTTACAAATCATCTTCCAACATACAGACTTCATGTTCATCACTATATGAGATATTACTGTCATAATGACTTGAATCTTTACTTTTCTGTGTTTAAATTTCAGATTCATGTTGATTTTCAACAATATTTATATTCTCCTCACATTTTTAACCTTTAACACAGGGTTTGTTACACTTATAACAAGTATTTGTCTCATACTTTTTGGTACTACAGGTGCAGTAGGGTTTTTCTGCTTCTCCTGAAGTGTTTTTGAATTCTGATTTTTCACAGGTTCAACATTTTGTTTATAAGTGGTATACCTTGATTCATACTTATGGTTTAATAATATTTAATTGCAAATATTAATAAAGTCAGAATATTCAGTAACATTAATTGTTCTAGCTACAACAATGTCTCTGATAGATATAGGTAATTTATATATTAGCTTATCTTTCCATAAGTTGAAATCCATGTTGGGCTCTTAAAAATACCATAGGTTTGTCACCATTCAATGGATTGTACCTAGTTTTCTCATAAAGTCTCTGCTGAGTGAGTCTGAATTTAGAACCTCCAAATTGTTTTTCAATTAGTTGTTTCCATTCAGCCCAAGAGTAATCTTTACCCTCACTCAAAACAGCTTCAAACCATAATAAAGCAACATCCTTAAGTAAAGAGATCAATTTTGATGTTATTTCTTCATCTGGTAAATTATATGAGAATTTAAAATTGTCAATTCTTTGGATAAAATCACCACACAATATGGGGGGCGGACTTGCTAGCAAGTCCGCAACCTTGGACCCAAACTCACCATAGATTGAACACACATTGAGCTATTGATAAAGGAACCATTCAATCAGGGATGAACACCACTCAGCAGAACAGTTTTAGGTGGGTGTTCAAGTAGAGTTCAGTATGGGTTCAGTATGAGTTCAGTCTGAGTTCCATCTGAGTTCCATCTGAGTTCAGGTTGAGGACTTGCTAGCAAGTCCACCCCCTATATTGCGTAGTGAATGTTTCCAATCAGAGCTGGCTTCCCCATCATAAGTTGGGTACTGATCTATCTTAGGCCAGTTTTTCTGATTGGATTTTATCTCACTAATCTTAGGTAAATTCAACAACTCATTTACTCTTGATAAATGGTCTTGTATTTCCTCCTGTACGGATTTGTGACTTACATTTTCAGATTTGACACTACCACCAGATGGTTTTAGTTGTGGTAGTATAAGGAAGGAATGAGATTCACTTTTGCCAATGAAAGGATTATTATTATACTGAGTATACTTATGATTATCCTGGTTCATTAGTAGATTGGCAGTTTCAATCTAAACTTTAGTCAATCTTTGTAGCAGCTCAGAGACACTTTGATTTGTCTGGGAAAAAGATAACTTAGTTCTTGATTCAGTTCTCAATAAATGTGTTTCATACAATTTTTCCAACTCACAGAATTTTTTTGAAAGTTCATTATATTTATTACTTAATGAATCATTTTTAAGAGTTAGAGACAAATTTTCATTCTCTAATTCTTTATTACGTGTTTCCAGTTGAGAAATATTTAATGTTAAGGATGAAATTGTGTCAAGTGTGAGCTTAACTGTCTGTTTCTCACAATCAGTCATTCTATTCCACAATGCTGAAACAATTCTATGGACAGTTGGATTGTTATTAAAATACTCCATGTCTTCCTTATCAATTTTCTCACTCTCTTGTGAACTTCTCATCTCACTACTAAGTGGTGGCAACTGAGGATTAACTGTATTTTAAATACTACTGTTGTAATTGACAAAAGACAAGTCAGGTGTATCTACAAAAAAACCTAATTTTCTTAAGTCCTCCTCTATTTTCTGCACAGATTTGACATCAATAATATTACCTACATTGTAATTATCAGTATTGTGTTCAATCTGAAAGGGTAATCTACTTAAAACGGGATTTGTGTGAGCCCTGATTTTTGGCACCTTTGTTTTCCCTTGTAGGGGTGAACTGAGGAAGTCTGATGAGGAGGAGGATACTTGTTGCAGTTGTGACTGGACAATTGTTGATGGAACCAATCCCACTTCCATTTGTCTACCAGTATTTTCACCTGGGAGTGATGTGAACCTCCTGGGGTAGGGGGTTTCTGAATTTGCTTGCCTTCCTTTAGCTCTTTCAATGATTGGTTCATCTGCTGAAATCCTACCTTGCAATTGTTCTGTAATTGCTCTACCTCCTTGAGCATGAGGGACTTTGATTCCTCCAACTTCAGTACCTGTTTTGCCAGATGGGATAGTTGATCCTGTAGAGGAGGAGACTTTTTTTTTATAGTAATCTTTTTTAAGAGGGTGTCTTTTTCCTCTATGCTCATTTGCTCTGCCTGGGGGTATGACTGACCCTCCATGGTTAGGTCCTGGAGCAATTTAATGTTAGCTTTAGACCTGGTATTATAAGCAGGCTTTTCACTTACATTGTCCTGGGGAGCACTCATATTGATAAAAATAACAATATATCACGTCTACAGAAAGGAAAACTTATTGTAATCAGTAGATTAAAAGTATTAGCAATGTTATTACTAATAAAAAGCACTGGAGCTTACCCTGAATTTAAATCTTTATTTATTTAAATAAAATGTAATAAAAATTCAAAAAAATCTGTTAAAAATAAAATAAAAAGTTTAACTAGACCTTTATAAGGTTGAAATAATAGCTTACCAAGATTTAACCAAATACCAATTTAATTGGGTGTTATATTGGTGACCAAATACCAAGTGAAATTGGGTTTATATTGGGTACAGTTACTACTTTAAATACCTTATTTTTATTGTAAAAAATTAGTAAAATAATTATAAGGGTTCTTTTCCGAAATAACTGAGCTATGATGACACACTAATATGCAGAAGACCCAAATATTTGGTTTTTTTTGAGCTATACTAAAGTAAAAATCACGTCCCAAGGCTTATACTAAATAATAAGTAAAAAACTAAGGAAAGACCCCCAATTGTCAGTGTATCTAGTGTTTAAGTATGATATAAAAGTATTTAATTATGGTCCTACTACTTATTGATAAATGATTTAGTGATTAAACCTCAGGGGAAGACTAATAAAATAGTTATACTCAAATAAAACTCACAATACTTGGATTTAAATGCGTGCTAGTGGTGGAAAATAGATGAATATAATATAGTTATAGCTTATATAAAGATAATATAAATTTATAATGGCTTTATAATATATTTCTAAATTCTAATAATTGTGTTTTAATGTTTATTTTAATTTTAGTAAGTGAATGATGATCAATAACCGTCAAAATCCTCCCTTACTTATACCAAAATCCACTGGAGTGCACAGACCTTCAATACAGATGATGTCACTGCTATCCCCGGCAATTACAGCACTGTGAGGGCCCATCAACTCCCCATGGCGTCCACTTCAAGAAGATTCAACACCCAGACCTCTAGTAAGGACCCTCTATCACAATTAATGATAACACAGACCCATCCCATAAATAGAAAATCTAGATAAAAGCGGATACCATAATGAAACAGGTAAAATAACTCATCCAAAGAGAATATAATAAAACCCAAAGCATATAAAGAAAAAAAATGAAATGTCCAAGCCCCCAATAACATCCCCAAGCATCCATATTAATCCAGCAATGACCTCCCAACCCATAAATCCGTGAATATCCATCCAAGGAAGCAGATTAAGTTGTCCAAACTGAGTGTATGCGCCTGAAATAGATGTTTATGCTTCTGTAGGCATTGAGAGTCCACTGGATACGTCCATATGACCTAAAATAAGCAGAAAAACAAATGTTATAGGCTATTAAGAGGCTAAAGCCCACTTATATACCTAAATATACATAATATACTGCATATTTCACTGAATATGAGATTTATGTATACATATAAGCTTATGCATGTCAATAATTACTTAATATCACTTAAGATAAGTATATTATGACTCCATTAAAGCCTTAATAAGTATTATTAGGCTATGGATAAGCTATTTAAACTACTATAATTTATATAATAGAGTAATAATTATATATATATGTAATATAATCATATATATTATTGTTTAACCTTATTTTTAAGATATAAGCTTAATGTACTTAAGGTTATCTTATTTTAAGTATAATAAATACTCAGTCCTAGGGATATTTAGGCTGACACTCCCCTTCATTTTATTGAAGCAAGGGGTGGCTATCACCAAATTTCTCTAAGTCATCAATTTTCCATGTCAGATTTGAAAATTTGGAAATACCCTCCCCTGAATTTTATTGAAGTAAGGGGTGAAAATCACCAAAATTTAAAATAATTCCATAAATTAGTAAGTAAATAAATAAGATAAGTTAAATTCTATCACACAGTTTGTCTAGAAGGAGAAGAATAAAAGGAGAAGAGAAAGAAGAAGGAGAAGAAGGAAAGCTTAAGGATAGAAGAAGAGGGAAAAGAAGAAAGTATTAAAGAAAATGTGATGATGATATAAATGGTTTGATAGGACAAATGAAAATGGGTAAAGGTACTATAAAAGTAAGTGTTTTTATTTCTCTCTGTTTAAGTGTCAATTACTAATAATTAAAAGTCTCTTAAAGCAACTTTTATGATTTTATTTAATAATTAATATGACAGACACACCACTATAGCAATAAAATATAAAATAGTATTTTAAAAATTGATAAATAATGAAAGTGATGCCGCTGAAGGGGATTACCCAAGGCCCTTTTATAGGCGAGGGTTCCTCTGAAGCACCAAAAATTTTTAAATACAGAGTGAGAAAATAATGAAACAAGAAAATAAAAGAACAAAATTTAAACTTGGTAATTGAGAGAAAAACATGAAACAGATAGTTAAATCCCCAAATAAGAAGTAATTTTTCCCATACGAAATTCCCAACCCAATTAATTAATATAGCAAGTTACTATGTAGATTTTTAACAATATAAACTATGAGTAATTTATCTAAAATAGTCATTACAATTAGTCTTAAAATGGTTTTAATTGAACAAATACAATTATGTCATTTTGATGCAATTATTTATGTAATCAATTTAAGCCCAAAACATAAATTAGTTAATTGTTTTAACTTTTCCATTTGAGTAATAACTAATTTAAGTGAAAGAAGTAATTAATTTAATGAATACCAATTAAAAATAAGTATTTTAATTTATTTTATTAAGTAAGTGTTTTAACTTATTTAATAAATTTTCTGTCACAATTAAGGGTAAAAAAAGCATCCAATATTTATGGATTATAACATATGAGAGGTTGATTTGATAAATAGTTTTAATTAATTAAATTTTAATTACATTATAATTTTAATTTTTAAATTTTAATTATAATATATGTTTAAAATTAATTTATTAATATTAAATACATAAAAAATGTGCCATGATTTATAGAATATGATATATATTATTTTTGATGTAAGTGTATAAATAATTTATTTAATAATAAAATTAATATAATACTTATTTTAATTATTTTTAATAAAATGTTTATATAATTTTATTATGTAATAAAATATTATTTTAAGTGCATAAAATACATCAATTTTTTCCCTCCAATAAAATATTATACATTTTACTGGGCTCCTGAGACAGCCTGGCTGACAAATTCACTAGTTTTAAAGTAATGACAATTTCTCAAGCCAAAATGCAGACCAAGTCTAGAAACTAAGTTTGGGACTTTCCGCAGGTATAGGCAAGATGAACCCCATGAAACAATTTAATGTTATCATGATTACTGTTTATACAACACAAGGTCGTTGGCTCATTACATTAGTTTAGTAAATTGAAGTATAAGATTTATTTATTAAAAATTTATGAAAGAATAATAAATATTTGATAACTTTACAAATCCCCAAGCTTTTTTTATCTACCTAAAGGTTTGTAAATTTCTTAATTTTACCTACTTTTTTTACCTTGTTGATTTTTTGGAATAACATTTGACTGATCTGATAAGAGAAGCAAAAAGTATTGAAAGGTTAGACATATGAAAATGGTAATAAAAAGAAAAAAACACACCTTGATGTAAATGCAGAATAATACGTAAAGAGAAAGGTAGTTTGAGGAATCTGGAAGGATAAATGCATGATGTAAAAATTATGTTATGCATTATGAAATAAATCAACATGAAATTGGGGAAAAAAGGCTCAACTATAAAGTTCAATATCTCAGCAACCACTGAACCAAATTCTAATTTGTTTTCTGAAAATGAAAGATAGGCATCAGAAGTATCTTCAGCTAACAGGAAAGTAGATTTGAATAGACCTAACCCTAATACTGACTCTGATTTTCAAAATTTCATGAAAACTTCAAAAGTTATGATAAAAATTCCAAAAAGAGGGAGATAAAAGCCTAGGTAATCATAGGAATCTGGTATGAAAATCCCTGATGTAAACTTTATGATAATAATTATGAAATAAAAAAAGTGAAATTTAGAAAAAAAGGCTCAACTTTAAAGTTCAATATCTCAGCAACCACTGAACCAAATTCAAGTTGGTTTAATGAAAATAAAACATATGATTCAGAAGTATCTTCAGCTAAAAGGACAGTTGATTCAAATAAACCTAACCCTAATTCTGACACTGCTTTTCAAAATTGCACAAATACTTGAAAAGGGATGATTAAAATTCAAAAAATAGGGAGATAAAAGCCTAGATAATCATCAGATAAGAGTTTCAGAATCCTTATTCTCTAATTATGCAATATAAAAATTTGAAATAAGATAAGTGAAATTTTGAAAAAAAGGCTCAACTTCAAAGGTCAAAATCTCAGCAATAACTGAACCTAATTCAAACCTGTTTGTGGGAAATTAAAGATAGGCTTCAGGAGAATTTTAAGTTAAAGGACATGTGATTTAAATATAACTAACCCTAATTTGTTATATAAAAATGAAAGAAAAAAATTCAAATTGGGAAAAAAAGGCTCAACTTTAAAGTTTAATATCTCAGCAACAACTGAGCCATATTTAAATCTGTTTGTGGGAAATAAAAGATAACCTTCAGGAGAGTCTTCAGTTGAAAGGACATTAGATTTGAATAAAACTAACCCTAATTCTAAGTCTGATTTTTAAAATTTTTTAAAAACTTGAAAAGTGATACTAAAAATGACAACATGAGGAGTTGAATAAGTCCACTTTTATCCAGATATGAGTCCTAAATATATTTAATTATAAAATTTTTATATAAATAAAGAGATATCATATAGACATGAAAAAATGAGATGAAACTTACCTTGATTGAAAAGTAGGAAAAATGGGGTGAGAAAGAGTGAAGTTGGAACTTGGGGGAAACTGAATATAGAGAAAGTTAAATTCTTGAAGAATGTGCAATAGGGGGTGTCAGTTCTGGCAAATCCGCACTTAAATTTGACCAAATCCGCACTTAAATAAGTGCGGATTTCCAAAACACACTAGCCCCAATACTGGTGGATTTCAAAATGAAATAAGTCACTTATTTCACTCAAATCCGCACTTTCTCAACCAAAAGTGCTGATTTCACCATCAAGTCCCATTTCACTGATTTTTCAGCATCATCCCATTCATACGCAGAACTCCGCAGCATAACACTTCATAACTAAAAACATCGTACATCACTTACATCTTCATATCATATCATATAAGAGTTATGCCTTCCTCACTTTCAAATCGTGATAAATTACATAAAGCAATGACTTTCATGGCTCTTGAACTGCTCTTGGACTCTGATTGAAATTCTGATTCTGATCTAGAAGAAGATTTTGTCTTTTTATCAAAAATGGCCACAAAAAGTTACCTTCTTCCCAGAAAGCCTCAAGTACTTCATACCCCCAAGTACACCATCCAAACACTTCTTAAACTATCTACACCCAGTTTTAGACAGCTGTTCAGGACTTCTCAGGAATGTTTCCTTAAATTTCTTGAGCTTATTCAGGATCATCCCATATTTCACAATAATTCTCAAAAAGAACAACAACATCCTTCAATTCAATTGGCCATCACACTATGTCATTTGGATTCAAATGGTAATGGAGCCGCTTTGAAATGTTTAGAAAATGTCTTTGATTTAGGGTATGGTTCAGTTAACACTTATACCAAACAATGTATCACTGCCATCAACTCCTTGTAATCTCAACTTCTCACCTGGCCAACAAAAGAAGAGAGACTTGAATCATCTCAGGTTATGCAAGCAGAGGGCTTCCCAGGATGTATTGGTTTTGTTGATGGTACTGCTATTCCTTTGAGCCAGAAACCTGCTCAAGGTTGAAACAATTACTTTCACATTCTCGTCAAACATTTTCACCAAAATATTTACAAGTCAAAAAAATTCCATATCTGTTTTAAAAAATTTGCAATACTCTCCCCTGCATTTTATTGAAGCAAGGGGTGGATATCACCAAAATTTTTCTAAGTCATCAATTTCACATGTCAGATTTGAAAATTTGGCAATACCCCCCCCCTGCATTTTATTGAAGTAAGTGGTGGAAGTCATCTAAATTTAATATAATTACGTAAATTATTAAATAAATATCTAATATATATCAATTTCCCTAGTTTAAAGTAATGACAATCCCTTAAGCCAAAATGCAGATCAAATCTAGAAACAAAAGTTTGGGACTTTCCACAGGTATAGGCTAGAGGAACCCCATGAAACAAATAAATGTTATCATGATTACCATTTATACAACACAAGGTCGTGGGCCCATTACTTTAGTTGAGGAAATTGATACATAAAAAATATTTATTAAAAATTTACGAAAAAATATAAAATTTTCGATGACAACTCTAATCCCCATACTTTTTGGATCTAAATAAATTTTTTTTAAATCGATTAACTTCACCTTCTTTCATTACCTTATTGATTCTTTGAATCAACTTATGACTGATTTGAAATGAGCAACCAAAATGTGTTAAATCTTGACAGGATTCCAAACCAGGAGGAGCTTTGGTCGTTTGATGATTATCCTTAGATGAATTCCAAATAGTTTCGATGATACCATTTCCCAAACCAAAATCAATGATGCACTGGTGGTCTGGAAAATATAAACCATGTCATTTGATTTTAGCTGGAGATGGTATTGGTTGGCCAGTAATCGGTTTGATATATGAGAATATACCAAAAGTAAGAAAATTGGTGTCCTTGGTATCGGTGTGAATTTTATTGTGAAATCCAGAATGAGTGATAATAACATTAGAAAATAAAAGATATTCGTGGCTGATATCTTCCCATTCAGAGTCACACCAATTCAGTATTCCAACTTTGGTTGCAAGTTCATGATTTTTTTCAAATGCTTTATTACAGTGCTTTTTGAGTCGAAGAGCAAGAAAAGAGTTAAAGGAAGGTAGAGTGTCCCATAAGCAGAAATCTTCATCTTTTTGAGCTTTAGTGATATTCTTGAGCAACGAATATATGCCTATATAATTGAAATGCCTAGATAATAATCATATAAGAGTTTCAGAATCCTTATCCTCTAAATATGCAATATAAAAATGTGAAATAAGACAAGTGAAATTTGGAAAAAAGGCTCAACTTCAAAGGTCAAAATCTCAGCAACCACTGAACCTAATTCAAACCTGTTTGTGGGAAATGAAAGATATGCTTTAGTAGAATCTTCAGTTAAAGGACATGTGATTTAAATAAACCTAACCCTAATTTGTTACATAAAAAAATGAAATAAAAATTTAAATTGGGAAAAAAAGGCTCAACTTTAACAGTCAATATCTCAGCAACCACTGAATCAAATTCAAATCTGTTTGTGGGAAATGAAAGGTAGCCTTCAGGAGAATCTTCAGTAAAAAGAACATTAGATTTGAATAAATCTAACCCTAATTCCGAGTCTGATTTTCAAAATTTTACAAAAACTTGAAAAGTGGTAATGAAGATGAGATCAAAAGGAGTTTTATAAGTTCACTGTTATCCAGATAAGAGTCATACATATATTTAAGTATGAAATTTTCATAAAAGGAATGAGATATCATATAGGCATGAAAAAAAGGAGATGAAACTTACCTTGATTGAAAAGTAGGAAAAATAGAGTGAGAAAGATTGATGTTGGAATTGTGGGGAAATTGAATATGGAGTAAGTGAAATGCATAAAGAATGTGCAATGTATGTGTTTCAATGAAATGGAGCCAAAAAAAAGTGAAATAAGGGAAAGGGGGGATAATGACCATGCAAAGGAGGGATGAAGAGTAGGGTGATGGAGCTAAAAAAGAAAGTAAAGAGGGAGAGAAAAAAAAGGTTAATTATACCATTGAAATCCAAAATAACCACTTACAAAAAAAATTTAGATAAAAAAAATAAAATAAACAGAAAAAAACAAAAAAAATTATAATTAGTAATCAAAAAATCAAAAAAAAAGAATAAAGTGACTTACCTGGAGAGATGAGATGTGTCAGCCTGTATATCTCCAGGACTGAGTAAAAAGTGATTATAAGTTATGTTAAACACATGAACTATACATGGGAATAATAAATAAGAGTACACAAATAGTATACATAAGTAAAATTATGATAATACACAAAAAATGCCATTATAACACCTTATATACACGCATATATCCACCTTTTATAGGTCTTATGTACTTAATATTAAGTTGGAATATGTTAGGGTAATCTTAAGAACCTTAAGTATAAGGCTGCATAATTTTTAAGTACACTTAAAGCTGTTATATTCATTGTTTTATGCAAAAAACAAGAAATGCGCTTTATTTCACTTAAAAGTTGACTATATGCGCTATAAAATTGGGAATATCAAAATTGCGCTTTGACAGATCAATTGGGCTCATTTAGAACTATTGATTTGGCTATTTAAATGCATAAAAATAACACTTTTCAAATTTGGTGTTTTTTATGCCAGAAATGGCTTCTGTGTACTGGCCACATACTGCCTGCTTTTTTCCCGTGTGAATAGCTTCATTTTTAGCAAAGTTAGCTTTTTCACACTATAATTACCCCACATTCTACGCCCACTGTGGGGAAACACACTAAAATAGGCGACAGGCGCTTATTTAGTGTCCTAGCTTAATTAATAATGCATTGACCTTGTTTATATGCACTAATTTCATTAATAACCTCACTCTTGGCACTTTATTTCATCACCACGCTTAAATTCGCCTAATTTTAGTCAAGGATTTACCTGTGCAAGCGCCTGCCAAGAACTGCATGTAGTTACCCCACATCTCACGCTCTTTTTTAAGTTTTTGGGTGGTTTCTCAGTCAATTTTGGTTATTTTTGAATGGGAATTTCACGTAGTATAATGTCAGGATTAGCCCCATTCTTTCTACAGTCAATCCCCCTTATTATTAAGCTATTATTAACCTTAAAAAGTCTCCTTTAGTCTTTAATATTATTGTTTTATACGCATATACTCTCTTTTTGTCTTTTTCTTTAATTTTGATGGATTTCCCTTATTATTTCAGGATTTTGGCGGTTATTACTCTTCTAATTATGTCATGGGTCACTGGGAATGTTGATGGGAATGTCTATTAGTTGTTTAGAGGCGTTATTAACTGTGTATTGGGTGGTACATCAAGGGAATCATTGGGGAACTCAGTGTGTATAAAAGGAGGAGGTTTTTGGGTTGTATTTCTTCATTCTTTATCATTACAATTCAATCAATATAACCAAACCAATTACAATACATATCAATTAGTACTTTTATAAGACTTTTGAATAGTATCTGAATTTATATAATCTATTTTTCTACCAACTATAAAGATTGTAAGCCATATATAAGAATAGTGAGAATTATATTACTGAGACCTCTATATTTGATTATATTTTACAATTTAGTGGATTAAAACTACAGTATTCATATAGGACCATTAAAATCTTCTAGACAACTGACTATTCAAGCTAGTTCACGTCCTTGTACTTGATCTTAGCCTGACAATTGGGGACCTTTCCTCAAGAATTCTGTTATAATCCTGTAAGTGAAATTTTCAAAAGAAGGTGCACGTAAATAATATCCCTATAGAAATATTTGGATAATTACAACAGGTTGGGGTCACTTATATAGTGATTTCAGAAAAAGAAGCCCTGTTATATTATAAAATTGTGATATTGAATCAACAATTTTACCACTAATTTAACTTATAATTGTTATTAGTGGGTCTGTCAATAGACCAATTAAATTTGAGATCTTTGCAGATAAAATTTTTTACCACTAATTTAACATATAATTGTTCTTAGTGGGAGTCTGTCAATAGACCAATTAAATTTGTGATCTTTGCAGATAATAAACCAATTAAACTGATTAATTGTTTTCTTTTAACAGGACTCTTAATCTTTTCTTTTATTGGTTTGTAAAATTCATTAAATATTTAGAAAGAATCATACTGACAGTTGTTTTCTTTTGAATATAAAAACACGGCTACATATTGTAGACCAGTTAAATCAAGTGACCACATAAAAGCATATTTGACTTTTGGCACTTAAATATTCACTTCATACCAATAAGTAAGCAATAAAATTGTCTTCAGTGGTATTGATAAATACTGATAAAACTTCTTTTTGAAGTTTTCATATCTAAACTTTCAATTCTTTAAATTCCACGTAAAAATGTGTGACAACAATGACATTGTAAGTAATAAGGTAAAACCTTATAACTTAAGACCTAGAGCTGAAAGACCTGTTACAGGACACTCAAATGGAGGGCCAGGACTCTCCCATAATCAACAACACTCCGTCAATGTCTCTGGAGGAAAGGGAAAAGCTTTTAAAGCAGGTTTCAATAAAGAAAACAAAAAATACTTTACAAGAACAAGTTCACTCCCTATCCACCCTACTGAACACCTTGACAATAAGAGTCAACAATATAGTGGACCAGATCAACAATCTGGAAAAGAGAGCAGCTCAAGGTTTCATAAAAGTCAACCAAGCTCTAGTGGACATAAAGACTCAACCACCAACAGTGGCACCCAACAATTCCATAGCAACACCTCCAGCCCAAGAGGAGGACCAAAAAATTACAGTAAGCTAATGGAAATGGGATTGGTACGCCCAAAACTACAACAATCCTCAACAGCAGGGCTCCAGCAGTCACCCTTACAGGGGAAAGGCAAGGAGAGGCAGGGGAAGTGGGATAAGACCTTGGTAAGTCATCCAACTTCTTATGATCAATTATATCAACCTGAAAATAAATTACTTATAGGTAATGAGATTGATAAGGAAATATTGGATATTATTGATAAGGATTTAAAGGATTATTCATTTGAACAGAATATGTTAAACTTGTCTTTACATGAGGACAATGTAAATAGTTTTATTGACCACCAGGAAAATACTATTAATATAAAAATGGAATCAAATGAATTAAATCTTGACCCTGATAATGAGTCTTCTGAATTGGACACGGAAAAAATAGAATACTTTTTAAAAGAGAATCCAATGGAATCAAAAATAATAAGTAAATTATTATTGAGAATTGAAAAATTGGAAGAGTTCTCAAAAGAGTCAAACATTAATACAGAAAATGTATTATTACAACTAACACAATCATTGAGTACCACAGCCAATAAATTAAAAATTATTGAAAATTCAAATAATGAATTAATCAATGAGAATAAAAGATTAAAATCTGAGATTAGAAATTTAGAAAGTAAATTAGAACACTCTCAGAATATTATGGCTACCATAGAGGGACGTGTAAAATTGTCTTTTTCAAATGTAAATGATACTTTGACTCAAGTACCTGTAATAAAAGATAGGTTACAAAGAGTAGAAATTGAAGTAGCTAACATTTTGAAAAATACTGAAACAATAAAGGATAATACCTCTTATGTAGAAAGAGTACCAGTTTTTATGAAACACTCTGAGGATAAACCAATGATGGAACATGAACATAGTGTCATGGGCTCTGAGAATATAAAATCAGTAAAAGATGAAATAAATGATCATCTTTCTAAAGTAAGTGAATTACTCAATATTCCTCAGGTTAGGGAAGCAAAAACTAGCCAAAAGAACTGGCCTAAGTTAGATCAGTACCCTTCTTTTGACGGGGATTCAAAATCTGATTGGCAACAATTCATACAAAGAATTGATAACCTAAAATTTTCATACAAATTACCTGATGAAGAAATTACTTCAAAGTTAATATCTTTATTTACAGATGTGGCCTTATTATGGTTTGAATCTGTATTGAGTGAGGGAATAAATTACTCCTGGAATGAATGGAAGGCACTAATTGAAAGGCAATTTGGTGGCCCAAAATTTAGAATCACTCAACAAAGACTGTATGAAAGGGCCAGATATAATCCAAATGCTGGAGATAAACCCATGGTCTTCTTAATGAATTTAATAAAAATCATGAAAGCTATGGATCCAAAAATGGATTATGAAGAGTGGAAAGAAAAAATAATATACAAGTTGCCTATATCAGTTAGAGACATTATTGTAGCTAGAACTGAAACTGTCAGAGACACCTCTGGATTCATTAATATATGCAATGAGATATTATTAAACCACAAATATGAAACCAAGTATAGTAATTACAGACAAAGTGTTGAAGTGGTAAAACCTACTACAAGTAAGTTACCAGTGGAAAAGAAAAAACCTTCAGCTCCCCTTGTCCCTAAGAGACAAGAAAATAACACTTGTTACAAATGTAATGAACCTTGGGTTAAAGGTCACACGTGTAAGAAAAGAATAAATGTTATTGAAACCTCACAGAATTCTGAACCTAGTAATCATGAAGATGAGAATGTGGAATCCAGTGAGGATTGCAAGAGTAACATATCTTACAGTGATGATGAAAATGAGATATTTGTATTAGAACAGGATATAATGTTCGTGAATGATGCTATACCTCATACAGACACATCTTTAACTTCCATAGAGGAAGCTGAAATAATTAAAGATGTATCTCATGATACTTACAAAATAACACCTATCAGAGCACCTGTTACCATATGTGGAAAAGAAATGAATGCCATTCTTGACACTGGGGCTGCAGGTAGTGTAGTTTCACTTAATGCATTAATGAAACTTGATAGTAAGTACCAGGAAAAACTAGAACCTGTTCAGACAAAGAACTGGAGGGGTTTTGGTTCAGTATTAAATCCAATTGGCAAATACAAAACTGCTGTATTCTTTAAATATAATAATGGATATGTTAGAGCAGTTTGTGAATTTGTAATAATGGATAATAATAATTGTAGTGATTGGTTTATTATTGGCAATGATTTATTGACAAAATTTGGCATTAAACTAGATCCTGCAAACAGTTGTTTCACCATAGGGGTGAATGGTAAAAGGAAATTCAAAATATGTTCTGAAAATTCAGTATATGCCATTTCTCCTAGAGAAGAACAACTGCAAGGTGGAAGAACCACCAATGAAGTGGGTGAATTGGAAAATGAAATCCAAAAGGCCTCTTTCAGTCCTCAACTCTCAAATATTGAAGAAGAAGATATTTTGAGATTGATTAAATCATATCCTATGGCATTTGCTCATGGCTCAAATGAACTAGGATTGGTCAAAGACCATGAGATGAAAATCTCTTTAAGCTTTGATTTGGATAATATTCCTGGCAGCTTAAAAAAGAAACCTTACCCAGCATCTCCTGCAAAAAGGAAAGATATTGAAGACAATATAAAATTGTTGTTGAAAATGGGTATTGTTGAAAAAGTGGACACAACACCTAAGTATTGTGCCATTTCACCAGTATTAATCTCTTATGAAAAAGATAAGGCAAGATTATGCGGTGATTATAGAGCTCTGAATACATATACAGTAGATGATATTTACCCTCTACCAAGGATAGCTTCTATCCATGCTACCTTACAAGGAGCAAAATATATTTCCTGTCTGGATGGGAACAAGGGTTACCACCAGATTCCTGTGGAAAGAAATTCTCAAAATTACTTATTAATAACCACACATATGGGTATATATAAGTATGTGAGAATGCCATTTGGCCCAAAGAATGCCCCTTCAGTCTTCCAAAAATTGATGGATAGTGTTTTTCATCAGGAAATGGTTGAAGGATGGCTATTGGTCTATATTGATGACATCATAGTGTTTTCAAAAACATATGATGAACATTTAAATCACCTGAAAAGAGTCTTTCAAAAAATGGATGAAATTAATATGACTATTGCATTAAAGAAATGTAAGTTTGGATTTCAATCCTTGAAAGTACTTGGACATGTTGTATCTGGATTACAAATTTGTGTTGACCAGAATAAAGTGGCAGCAATTAAAAACATTGGGATACCTAAAAATGTAAAAGAGGTTCAAAGTTTTTTGGGTATGTGTGGATATTATAGACAATATATTAAAAATTACCAATCCATTGCAGCCCCTTTAACAACATTAATCAGGAAGAATGAAGCTTTCATTTGGAATAATGAAAGACAGAACGCCTTTAACAAATTAAAGGAATGTTTAATGTCAGCTCCAATATTGGGACTGCCAGATTTCACCCTACCTTTTATCTTGTACACTTATGCAAGTTTCATAGGTTTGGGTGCTGCTTTACAGCAAAAACAGATAATAAATGGAAAATTATCTGAAGTAGTTATCTGTTATATATCCAGAACCTTAAGAAAGACAGAATTAAGGTATGGTGCCACACAGCTAGAATGTTTAGCCGTGGTGTGGGCTTTGGAGAAACTTCATTACTATCTGGAAGACCAGAAGTTTGAACTTATAACAGATTGCAGTGCAGTAAAATCATTACTAAACATGAAAACACCTAATAGGCACATGTTTAGATGGCAAATAGCTGTACAAGAGTACAGAGGAAGAATGACAATCACTCACAGAGCAGGAACATTGCATTCAAATGTGGATTTATTATCCAGAAGTCCTTTGCCAAATGATGCTGACAACCCAGCTTATGTACCTGAAAATGAGGTTATACATATATTTGGGATTTATATAGTGGATTTAGAAGAAGAGTTTATGCAAACTATATTGGAAAATTATTCATCTGATAAAGATTTGTCTAAGCTATCTACCATTCTTAATGATCCAACAAATGCCTCCATGAGTGCATTAATTAAAACCTTGCCTCCAAAGTATAAAAATGCGTTGGAAAAAGGTAAACTATCAATTGAAGATGGATATATATATTACAGGAAAAAGTTAAGCAATGTAATAGTAATACCACCTTCTATGAAAGAGTTAATGTTGAGTACTTGTCATGATGACATCTTAGCTGGTCATTTTGACTTTAACAAAACATTAACCAGAGTTAAAAATACAGCCTGGTGGATAAACATGAAAGAGGATGTACAAAAATACATTGAAACATGTGACTCTTGTCAGAAATCTAAAAGATTAACTGGGAAGAGAGCTGGGTTGTTACAACAAATAGAGCAGCCAAAAGCTCCATGGGAAATTATAAACATGGATTTTGTAACTGGCTTGCCATTGGCAGGAAAAGAAAGTTTCAATTCTTGCTGGGTAATAGTGGATAGATTAACAAAAATGTGTAAGTTTATCCCTACCCATAAAGAGGTATCTGCTAAAGACTTGGCGTTACTATGGTGGACTCAGATGATGAATACTGCTGGGTTCCCCAAAGCCATAATCTCTGACAGAGATCCTAAATTTACTTCAGAGTTCTGGACATCTTTGATGGACGTATCAGGTTGTCAATTAAAATTGTCTACAGCACACCATCCACAAACTGATGGGCTGGCTGAGAGGATGATACAAACTCTAGAAGACATGATCAGAAGATATTGTGCCTTTGGATTAGAATACAAAGACAATGAGAAATTCACACATGACTGGGTAACATTAATTCCTGGCCTTGAATTTGCTTATAACAGCACAACTCATTCTGTAACAGAGAAGAAACCATTTGAACTCTGGCTGGGATATGTACCAAATACCCCAGTAAATCTTCTAAATAAACTACCAAGGTTGGATATACACCCTGGCACTAAATCCTTTATTCATATGCAACAAATGTGTAGAAAGCATGCAGAAGAATGCATCCAAAAGGCATTTGAATATGAAAAGAAAAGGTGGGACAAATCTCATAAAGAATTTGAATTTAAAAAGGGAGATGAAGTCCTCATATCAACACTACATTTTAACTTACAAGGTAATGTTAAATTAAAGGATCCCTTTGTAGGACCTTTTGTAGTAAATAAAATGGTTGGGAATAATGCAGTGGAAGTCATATTATATGCTCCATATGATAGGAAACATCCAGTTTTCCCTATCTCATTATTGAAACCTTACCATGCAAATGATCCTGACTTATTTCCAAAAAGAAGGGGAAGGCCTAAAAAGCAACCTGAAGAAATTGTGGAAAAAGCAGAGATTGAAAAAATACTCAAGAAAAGAATCCTTACTAAAGAAAAATGAACTGAGTATTTACTAAGATTTAAAGGGAAATCAAATGAATTTGATAAATGGATACCTGAAAAAGAAATTTCTAATTTATCCACCCTTCTTAAAAAATTGAAACAGAAATAAATTTCTGTTCAACCAGCTGAGGGGTTAAAAAACCAGTACTCATAATATTTTATTATGTTTTATTTCTTTAAAGTTGAATCTTTAATGCTACAGATTTATTCTGAATACCTGAAAATTACAGATTAAATAAAATAAAATGTATAACTTATCATTTTTTTTATTGTTTTTTTGGGTGGGCGAGTGTCAGCCTGTATATCTCCAGGACTGAGTAAAAAGTGATTATAAGTTATGTTAAACACATGAACTATACATGGGAATAATAAATAAGAGTACACAAATAGTATACATAAGTAAAATTATGATAATACACAAAAAATGCCATTATAACACCTTATATACACGCATATATCCACCTTTTATAGGTCTTATGTACTTAATATTAAGTTGGAATATGTTAGGGTAATCTTAAGAACCTTAAGTATAAGGCTGCATAATTTTTAAGTACACTTAAAGCTGTTATATTCATTGTTTTATGCAAAAAACAAGAAATGCGCTTTATTTCACTTAAAAGTTGACTATATGTGCTATAAAATTGGGAATATCAAAATTGCGCTTTGACAGATCAATTGGGCTCATTTAGAACTATTGATTTGGCTATTTAAATGCATAAAAATAACACTTTTCAAATTTGGTGTTTTTTATGCCAGAAATGGCTTCTGTGTACTGGCCACATACTGCCTGCTTTTTTCCCGTGTGAATAGCTTCATTTTTAGCAAAGTTAGCTTTTTCACACTATAATTACCCCACATTCTACGCCCACTGTGGGGAAACACACTAAAATAGGCGACAGGCGCTTATTTAGTGTCCTAGCTTAATTAATAATGCATTGACCTTGTTTATATGCACTAATTTCATTAATAACCTCACTCTTGGCACTTTATTTCATCACCACGCTTAAATTCGCCTAATTTTAGTCAAGGATTTACCTGTGCAAGCGCCTGCCAAGAACTGCATGTAGTTACCCCACATCTCACGCTCTTTTTTAAGTTTTTGGGTGGTTTCTCAGTCAATTTTGGTTATTTTTGAATGGGAATTTCACGTAGTATAATGTCAGGATTAGCCCCATTCTTTCTACAGTCAATCCCCCTTATTATTAAGCTATTATTAACCTTAAAAAGTCTCCTTTAGTCTTTAATATTATTGTTTTATACGCATATACTCTCTTTTTGTCTTTTTCTTTAATTTTGATGGATTTCCCTTATTATTTCAGGATTTTGGCGGTTATTACTCTTCTAATTATGTCATGGGTCACTGGGAATGTTGATGGGAATGTCTATTAGTTGTTTAGAGGCGTTATTAACTGTGTATTGGGTGGTACATCAAGGGAATCATTGGGGAACTCAGTGTGTATAAAAGGAGGAGGATTTTGGGTTGTATTTCTTCATTCTTTATCATTACAATTCAATCAATATAACCAAACCAATTACAATACATATCAATTAGGGGGTGTCAGTTCTGGCAAATCCGCACTTAAATTAAGTGCGGATTTCAAACCAAATCAGCACTTACAAATCAGCACTTAAATTTTGCAAAAAAGTCACTTATTTCAAAAAAGGGTGTCAGTTATGACCTCAAATCAGCACTTTTTTCCTGTTTTTTTTCACAACCACATTTTGGCCACAAAACATCCCTTCCTTTCTCACCCCATCCCTGTCACATGTGACACACTGACCTTCCTCGCTACCTACCCATCAATCCTCGGCACACACCCCTTCCTGACATTTTCAATATTTTGACCAGGCATGTTTACATTCTTTTTTACTTATTTCTTCTACTTTTTAATCTTTTTTCTTGTTATGTGCCAGTTTCATAATACCTCCCAGACATTCCAAATCTCAAAAGGTAACTCAAAAATCTGCTTCGTCACAAAAGTCTCCTCGTAAAGCAAGGATTACATAGAAAAAAAAATCAGTGACTTTTTCTATTACTTACAACTGTTTTTACAGAATTGAAAACTATGTTTCAGCTAATATTTTATGGAAGTGAACTCTTTTCTTCGCCCGAAGAACAGAGTTCATCCTCCTATTTTCACATTCTGTTTGCACCAATCTCCAACATTTTCAATATTTTGACCAGGCATGTTTACATTCTTTTTTACTTATTTCTTCTACTTTTTAATCTTTTTTCTTGTTATGTGCCAGTTTCATAATACCTCCCAGACATTCCAAATCTCAAAAGGTAACTCAAAAATCTGCTTCATCACAAAAGTCTCCTCGTAAAGCAAGGATTACATAGAAAAAAAATCAGTGACTTTTTCTATTACTTACAACTGTTTTTACAGAATTGAAAACTATGTTTCAGCTAATATTTTATGGAAGTGAACTCTGTTCTTCGCCCGAAGAACAGAGTTCATCCTCCTATTTTCACATTCTGTTTGCACCAATCTCCAACATTTTCAATATTTTGACCAGGCATGTTTACATTCTTTTTTACTTATTTCTTCTACTTTTTAATCTTTTTTCTTGTTATGTGCCAGTTTCATAATGTCTCCCAGACATTCCAAATCTCAAAAGGTAACTCAAAAATCTGCTTCGTCACAAAAGTCTCCTCGTAAAGCAAGGATTACATAGAAAAAAAATCAGTGACTTTTTCTATTACTTACAACTGTTTTTACAGAATTGAAAACTATGTTTCAGCTAATATTTTACGGAAGTGAACTCTGTTCTTCGCCCGAAGAACAGAGTTCATCCTCCTATTTTCACATTCTGTTTGCACCAATCTCCAACATTTTCAATATTTTGACCAGGCATGTTTACATTCTTTTTTACTTATTTCTTCTACTTTTTAATCTTTTTTCTTGTTATGTGCCAGTTTCATAATGCCTCCCAGACATTCCAAATCTCAAAGGGTAACTCAAAAATCTGCTTCGTCACAAAAGTCTCCTCGTAAAGCAAGGATTACATAGAAAAAAAATCAGTGACTTTTTCTATTACTTACAACTGTTTTTACAGAATTGAAAACTATGTTTCAGCTAATATTTTATGGAAGTGAACTCTGTTCTTCGCCCAAAGAACAGAGTTCATCCTCCTATTTTCACACTCTGTTTCCACCAATCTCCATCCCTTTCAATTCTATCAACACATGCTTGTCTTCCCTCCCCATGCCTTTCGCTATCCTCCCAGCCCCATTGTATGCCATCCTCTTTTGATCCCCATTTCACCCCTCTCAACCTCTCCCAGACCCTTTTCTTCATTTAAAATGCCTCAGAACCCTTAATCTTCCCTTCCAACTCTTTCCCAACCTTTGAGTGACTGAAAAAATATGTGTTTGCTGAAAATATGCGATTTCATGTTGAGTTGATGAAAGAAAACACAGAGAGAAAAAAAAATAAGACTTTAACAGCAAATTCAAAAACCAAAAAAATATGCAAAAAAAATTTCCATTCTCAGTGAATAATACATGCAAATTGATAATTTGAAGAGAAAGAGAAAAAAATTAAAATTGCGTTGAAAAATGTTGGAGTGTTATTGGAAGGATTTTCGCCCTTATACTAGTTGATTGAGAAATAGAAGTGTTGGATATAGTTGGAGGTGAATCAACTTGTTCATCTTCATACAGCTCTAACCATTGATCTTTGAGGTCAGCAAGTAGGTTATGAAGTATAGTGCAACACAGAATCCAGTTGATCACCGCCTCCATTTCAGATTTATTTCTAAGAGGACTTCTTAATTCCCTTTAACTAGAAAAACGGCCTTTCAAGATTCCAATAGAATGTTCAATACGGACTCTTGACTTTGCCAAATGGTTGTTGAATTTGGCATTTTGACTGTCTTCTGAAGCTGCTCCCCGAAAAGCAGGAAGTACATACTTTCCATTCACATAAGCAGAATCTGCAAGAAGATACTGATTTTCATCAAAGAATTTTTCAGGTTCATTTGAAATATGCATTCTTTGGAAGACGTAGGAGTCATGACATGAGCCAGGATAGCCAGCGAAGAATGATATAAATTTTTTGTTTACGTCACATATAAGCTGAACGTTAATTGAATATCTATAAAGAAGATATATTTGTTTGTGTTAGTTTCAAGGAGGATGAAAGGAGTTAAAAATAATCTACCTCTTTTTACGGTCAAAGTAATTGTTTCAACCTTGACCAGGTTTCTGGCTCAAAGGAATAGTAGTACCATCAACAAAACCAATACATCCTGGAAAGCCCTCTGCTTGCATAACCTGAGATGATTCAAGTCGCTCTTCTTTTGTTGGCCAGGTGAGAAGTTGAGATTTCAAGGAGTTGATGGCAGTGATACATCGTTTGGTATAAGTGTTAACTGAACCATACCCTAAATCAAAGACATTTTCTAAACATTTCAAAGCGGCTCCATTACCATTTGAACCCAAACGACATAGTGTGATGGCCAATTGAATTGAAGGATGTCGTTGTTCTTTTTGAGAATTATTGTGAAATATGGGATGATCCTGAATAAGCTCAAGCAATTTAAGGAAACATTCCTGAGAAGTCCTGAACAGCTGTCTAAAACTGGGTGTAGATAGGTTAAGAAGTGTTTGGATGGTGTACTTGGGGGTATGAAGTACTTGAGGCTTTCTGGGAAGAAGGTAACGTTTCGTGGCCATTTTTGATAAAACGACAAAATCTTCTTCTAGATCAGAATCGGAATCAGAGTCCAAGAGCAGTTCAAGCGCCATGAAAGTCATTGCTTTATGTAATTTATCACGATTTGAAAGTGAGGAAGGCATGACTCTTATATGATATGATATGAAGATGTAAGTGATGTACGATGTTTTGAGTTATGAAGTGTTATTCTGCGGAGTGCTGCGTATGAATGGGATGATGCTGACAAATCAGTGAAATGGGACTTGATGGTGAAATCAGCACTTTTGGTTGAGAAAGTGCGGATTTGAGTGAAATAAGTGACTTATTTCATTTTGAAATCCACCAGTATTGGGGCTAGTGTGTTTTGGAAATCCGCACTTATTTAAGTGCGGATTTGGTCAAATTTAAGTGCGGATTTGTAAGTGCGGATTTGCCAGAACTGACACCCCCTATTAAATAATTTATGGATTAACCCTCAGGTAAAGACTAATAAAACTGTAATGCTTAATTTTTAGCTCAGAATATTTGGACTGGTGTGTACTAGTGGTGGAAAAAAGCCTAATAAAGTATAGTTATAGCTAATATAAAGATAATATCAATTTATAAGAGCTTTTAAATATATTTTTATTTGATAATAATTGTTTAATAATGTTTATTTGATTTTTAATAAGTAAGTGATGTCCAATAACCTGCCAAATCCTCCTTTACTTATACTAAAATCCGCAGGAGTGCACAGACCTTCAATCCAGATGATGTCACTGATATCCCTGGAAATTACAGCACTATGAGGTCTCATCACCTCTACATGGTTTCTACTTCAAGCAGGTTCAACACCCAGACCTCTAGTAAGGACCCTCCATCAAGTTAATGATATCATACATCCATACCATAAATAGAGATAACAGATAAAAGCAGATAACATAGAGAAACAGGTTAACTAGCTCATGCAAAAAAATAAAATGAAACACAAAGCATATAAAGTAACCAAATTAACTGTCCAAGCCCCCAATAACATCCCCAAGCATCCATATTAGCCCAGTAATCATATTCCAGCCTATAAATCTGTAAAAATCCATTAAAGGATGCATATTAATTTGTCTAAACATGATATATGTGCCTGAAAATGGTTTATATGCTTGTCTAGGCATGGTGAGTCCATTGAATACATACATATGACTTAAAATTAGTAAAAAAAAATAAAGCTTATAGGCTGTTTAGAGGATTAGACCCACATATAGGCCTATATATACATAGTATAACTGCATATTTCACTGAATATGAGGTTTATGCATACATATAAGCTTATTAATGTCTATAATTACTTAATATCACTTAAGATAAGGATATTATAGCTACATTGTCACCTTAATAAGTATTATGGGGCTATGGATAAGCTTTTAAAATTCATATAAGTCATCTAATAGTGTAATAAATATATATATAAGCATAATAATCATATATATAAGTATTATACCCATAATATTATTTTAAAATCTTAATGAAATTTAGTTTATCTTCTTTAAAAAATAGGATATACTCAGCACTGGCGATACCTAAGCTGACACTTTCTCACCCAAAAAACCAATAAAAATACTGCTAAGACATTGTAGTTTATAGGTAAAAAGTAGATAAAAAAATTTTTTTATACATTTCTATATTACATATACTGTGTTTATTACAGTATTTTTGGGGTTTAAATTTTTTTTCAAAAGTTTTTTAAGATCAGAGATTTAATTTTCAGGAATCCATTGGTCATATTCATTTAATTTATTTTTAAACATTAATAGATACTTAACTCCCTTTGCTTTAGTAACTTGTCTTTTTTTAAGTATCTTTTCAATTTCCTCTTTTTCATCTATTTCTTCAGCTTGCAGTTTATGCCATCCTGACCTTCTTGGAAATTGAGAAGTATCATTAGAATAGTATTGTTTTATAAGATTAAAAGGGAATACTGGATGGTTTCTATCATATGGTGCATATAATATAACTTCAAAAGCATTGTTACCAATCATCTTTTTTACTTAAAGTGGTCCAATTAATGGATCTTTCAATTTCACATTATCATTTTAATTGAAATTTAGTGTATAAATAAGAACTTCATTACCCTCTTTGAACATTTGCTCTTTATGGGCTTTATCCCATCATTTCATCTCATACTCAATTGCCTAATTAATACATTCTTGAGCATGCTTTCTGCATAATTGTTTCATTTGAAGAAAAGATTTTGTTCCTGGATGGATATCAAATCTTGGTAATTTATTAAGAGTTTTAGCAGGGTTTTTAGGTACATAACCTAACCATAAATCAAATGGCTTTTTGCCAGTGACAGAATGTACTGTACTATTGTATGAAAATTCTAAACCAGGGATAAGGGCAACCCAATCATGAGTGAATTTTTCATTGTCTTTAAAGTAAAGACCAAAAGCACAATATGTCCTTATCATTTCTTCTAAAGTTTGTATCATTCTTTCTTCCAGACCATCAGTTTGTGTATGGTGTGCTGTAAAATTTTTTAATTGAAAACCTGAAACATCAATAAGTGATTTCCAGAACTCAGAAGTAAATCTAGGATCTCTGTCTGAAACTATTGCTTTGGAGAATCATGCTAAATTTAAAATTTGTGTCCACCATAAAAAATCTAAGTCATTTTCAGAAATTCTTTTTGGGTTGAAATAACATTACACAATTTTTTAAACCTATCTACAATTACCCAGCAGGAGTTATAACTCTTATTCCCTGCTATTGGCAAGCCTGTTACAAGGTCAATGTTAACTAGTTCTCATGGAGCTTTTGGCTGCTCAATTTGTTGTAACAAAACAGCTCTCTTACCTGTCAAAATTTTAGATTTGTGACAAGCATCACATGTCTCAACATATTTTTGAACATCATCAGACATTTTAATCCACCAAGCTGTATTTTTTACTCTGGTTAATGTTTTGTGGAAGTCAAAATGAACTGCTAATATATAATCATGACATACACTTAACATTAACTCCTTCATTGAAAGGCAAATTACAATTACATTACTTAGTTTTTTTCTAAAATGTATAAAAACATTTTCAATGGAAAATTTACCCTTCTCTAATGCTTCCCTATACTTCAGTGGAAGTATTTTTATTAAAACACTCATTGAAGCATTAGATGGGTCATTTAATATTGTAGTAAGTTTACTCAAGTCAGGATCTGAAGCATAATTATCAAGAATTAATTGTATAAATTAATCCTCAAGATCTACAATATATATGCCATAAATGTTAATAATCTCTGTTTGAGGAACATAAGCTGTATTATAATCTTTATTAGGTAGATGTACTCTAGACAACTGATCTACATTAGATTTTTAAGTTCTTTCTCTATCTGTAATAGTCATCCATCCTCTGTACTCTTTTACAGCTAATTGCCATCTAAACATATGCCTATTAGGAGTTTTTATGTTTAATAGTGACTTAACTACACTTAAGTCAGTAATCAACTCAAATTTTTTGTCCTCAAGGTAAAAATTTAGCTTCTCAAGCACCCATACTACTGCCAAACACTCAAGTTGAGTAGCACCATATTTCAATTCACAACTTCTTAAAGTTCTTGAAATATAGAAAATTACTACTTCTGAAATTTTACATTCAAGAAGTTGTTTTTGATGAAAAAAAGTACCCAAACCAATAAAAATTGCATCAGTATACAAAAGAAAAAAGGTGGTGGGAAATCTGGTAATCCCAAGATTGGAGCTGACATCAAACATTCTTTCAACTTATAAAAAGCTTTTTGTCTTTCTGTCAGCATAGGTATCCCCAGGACTGAATAACTATTATGCTTAAAATAAGATAACCTTAATTGCAATAATATTATAAGTTAAAATAAAGTTTATAATACTTATATATATGGTTATAATACTTATATATATATATATATAATTATTACGCTATTATACGACTTATAGTAGTTTAAATAGCTTATAAATAGCCTTATAGTACTTATTAAGGTGTTAATGGAGTCATAATATACTTTTCTTAAGTGATATTAAGTAATTATAGACATACATAAGCTTATATATATACATAAACCTCATATTCAGTGAAATATGTAGTCATATTATGTATATTTAGGTCTATAAGTGGGTTTTAACCTCTTAATAGCCTATAACCTTTATTTTTCTGCTTAATTTAAATCATATGGACTTATTCAGTGGACTCACAATACCTACACAAGCATATACACCTTTTCCAGGCGCATATATTCAGTTTGAACAACTTAATCTGATTCCTTTGATAGATTTTCACAGATTTATGGGTTGGGATATGATTAATGGGTTAATATGGATGCTTGGGGATGTGCTTGAGATCTTGGAGAGTAAATTTTGCTCCTTTATATGGTTTGGTTTTCATTATATACTCTTTGAATGAGTCATTTTACCTGTTTCTTTATGGTATCTGCTTTTATCTGTTTATTCTATTTATGGTATGGGTCTGTGATATCATTAATCATGATGGAGGGTCCTTACTGGAGGTCTGGGTGTTGAAAATTCTTGAAGTGGACGTCATGGGGAGTTGATGGTCCCTCAAAGTGCTGTAATTTAAAGGGATAGAAGTGACATCATCTGGATTGAAGGTCTATGCACTCCAGTGGATTTTGGTATAAGTAAGGGAGAATTTGATGGTTTATTGGACATCACTTAATTAATAAAATTCAAATAAACACTATAAAACAATTATGATCATATATAAATATATTATAAATCATTTATAAATTGATATTATCTTTATATAAGCTATAACTATATCTTATTAATCTATTTTCCACCACTAGCACACATAAAAATCTAAGTATTGTGAGTTTATATTGAGAATTTACTAGTTTATTAGTCTTCCCCTGAGATTTAATCACTAAATAAATTAAAAATAAATAGTAGGACCATTAATATTTACTATTAAATCATACTTAGATACTAGCATACACTTAGAATTGGGGGTCTTTCCTTAGTTATTACTTATTATTTAGTATAAGCCTTAGGATGTGATTTTTATTCTAGTATATCTCATACAAACTATATATTTGGGTCTTCAGCGCATTAGTGGGTCATCATAACTCATTGATTGCAGAAAAGAACCCTTATAATAATTGTACTAATTTTTTATAATAAAAATTAGGTATTTACAGTAGTAACTGTACCCAATATAAACCCAATTTCACTTGGTATTTGGTCACCAATATAACACCCAATAAAATTGGTATTTGGTTAAAGCTTGGTAAGCTAATCATTCACCCTTTTAAAGGTCTAGTTGAACTTATTATTTAGTTTTTAAAATATTTTTTTTGAATTTTTCTTATATTTTATTTAAATAAAGAAAGATATAAATTCAGGGTAAGCTCTAGTGCTTTTATTAGTATTTATATTACTAATAATTTTTGTCTACTAATTACCATACAGGTTTTTTCTCTTCTAGACATAAAGAATAGTTATTTTAATTCATAATGAGTGCTCCACAGGACAATGTAAGTGATAAACCTGCTTTTAACACCAGTTCTAAAGCTAAAAACACTGTACCAGGACATCACTATGGAGGGCCAATCCTACCCACAGCCAGAAGCAATGAGCATAGAGGAAAAGAACACCTTATTAAAATATATAACTATAAAAAAGAATTCACCTCCTCTTCAGGATCAACTGTCCCATCTGGAAAAACAGGTTCATAAAAACTGGAGGAGTCCAGATCTTCCATACTAAAGGAGGTAGAACAGGTGCAAAAAACTGAAGGATAGGATTTCAGAAAATGAACCAAACTTTGGCAGAGTTAAAGGGAGTTCAGCCAAATAAGCAATCCCCTATTCAAGGAGGATCAATTTAGTCCCAGGATAAGATCTTGGTAAAGAAATGGAAGTGGGAAAGCCACAATTGAAACAGGGATCCACCTTCTCACCAGAAAACCTCAGCTCACCCTTACAGAGGAAAGAAAAAGCGCCAAAAGTCAGGGCTTGCTCCTATCCCTTGGTAAGTAGTTTACCCTCTCAGATTGAACACAATACTAATGATTATAATTTATGTAATGTTATCAATGTGAAATCTGTACAGAAGATTGAGGAGGACTTAAGACAATTAGGTTTTGATTTTGATACACCTGATTTATCTTTTGTTAATAACAATAGTACTATTTATGATAATAATACATTTAACCCTCAGATTCCACCACTTATTAGTGAGATGAGAACTTTATAAAATAGTGAAGAATGTGAGAAGGAAGACGTGGAGTATTTCAATAATAACCCAACTGTCCATAGAATTATTTCAGCATTATGGAATAGAATGACTGAGTGTGAGGATCAAACAATTAATCTCACAAGTGAAACAATTTTATCATTGAAATTGAATATTTCTCAATTGGAAACAAGAAATAAAGAATTAAAGAATGAACACTTGTCTCTAACTCTTAAATATGATTCTTTAATAAATATAGTGACCTTTCAAACAAATTCTGTGAGTTAGAAAAATTGTATGAATCACATTTATTAAAATATGAATCAAGAGCAAATTTATCTTTTGCACAAAAAAATCAGAATGTTTCTGACTTGTTACAAAGATTAACTAAGGTTGAGATTTAAACTGCAAATCTACTAATGAATCAGGATAATCATAAGTATAAACAGTATAATAATAATCCTTTCATTTGCGAAAAATTAATCTCAATCATTTCTAATGCCACCACAAGTAAAACTATCTGGTGGAAGTGTCAAGTCTGAGAAGACAAATGTAAGTCACAAATCCGTGCAAGAGGAAATACAAGACCATTTATCCAGAGTGAATGAGTTATTGAATTTACCTAAGATTAGTGAGATTAAATCCAATCAGTAGAACTGGCCACATATTGATCAGTACCCAACTCATGATGGGGAATCCAGCTCTGATTGGAGGTGTTTTATTCAAAGAATTGATAATTTAAAATTCTCATATAAGTTACCAGATGAATAAATAACATCAAAACTAATTTCTTTATTTAAGGATGTTTCTTTATTATGGTTTGAAGATGTAATAAGTGAGGGTAAAGATTACTCTTGGACTGAATGGAAACACCTTATTGAAAAACAATTTGAAGGTTTTAAGTTTAGACTAACTCAGAAAAGATTATATAAAAAAACTAGGTATAATCTGTTTAATGGTAAAAAATCAATGGTATTTTAAATGAATTTAAATAAAATATTGAAATCCATTGAGCCAAATATGGATTTTAACTTATGGAAATATAAGATAATATATAAATTACCTATATCTGTCAGAGAAATTTTTGTAGCTAGAACAATAGTGGTTAATGAATACTCTGAATTTATTAATATTTGTAATGAAATACTATTGAACCATAAGTATGAAGCAAGATACACCACTTATAAACAAAATAATGAACCTGTGAAAAATCAGAATTAAAAAACACTGCAGGAAAAGCAGAAAAAAGCTAGGGCGCCTGTAGTACCTAAAAAGTATGAGACTAATACTTGTTATAAGTGTAATAAGCCTTGGGTTAAAGGTCACAAATGTGAGAAAAACATAAATATTGTTGAAAATAAGCAAGAATCTGAAAATTAAACAGAAAAAAGTAAAGATTCACGTGATTATGACAGTAATATCTCATATAGTGATGAACATGAAGTCTGTATGTTGGAAGATGATTTGTAAATTTGTGAAAATCGAATGCTAAGTATGGACTCAAATGAATCTTTAATGAATTTTGAGGATGCTGAAATCATTAAGGATATAGAAGCTGATAACTTAAAAATGACACCTATCATGGTTCCAGCTATCATTTCTGGAGAGAATTTAAATATAGTATTGGACGCAGGAGCTTCTGGTTCTATTGTATCTAAAAATACATTACAGAGAATTGATAATGATTATAAGACAAAGCTTAAACCCCTTCATAGTGAAAATTGGAGAGGTTTTGGATCAGTACTATACCCCATTGGTAAATACAAAGCTTCTGTTTTCTTTAAACATCAACATGGTTATGTTAGAGTAACTTGTGACTTTGTAGTAATGGATAATACTAATTGTAGCAACTGTTTTATCATTGGAAATGACATTCTGACTAAGTTTGGTGTGAAATTAGACCCTACTAATAATAATTTTACAATTGGCATGAATGGTAAAAAAAAATTTAAATAAATTCTTTTAACACAGTCTTACACATTGAGTCAGTCATAGATATTACTTACAAAGGAAGAGAATCCAATGAGATGGAACTTCTGGAAAAAGAAATTTCAAAAGCATCATTTGGCACTCAGATAAGTGAAACTGAGAAAATAAAAAATTTGGACTTAATTAAATAATTTCCAATGGCCTTTGCACATGGGACCAATTATCTTGTCATTGTAAAATATCATGAAATGAAGATTAGTTTAACCTGTGATATGGATAATATTCCTGCTAGTTATAAAAAGAAACCATACCCTGATTCACCAATCAGGAGGAAAGACATAGAGGATAATATTAAGATTTTATTAAAAATGAACATTCTTGAGAAAGTTGAAACTACACCAAAATATTGTGTAATATCACCAGTGCTAATATCTTATGAAAAAAATAAAGCAAGACTGTGTGGTGATTATAAAGAATTAAATACATTTAGAGTAGATGATAATGAAACCTTTTAAATGCCTCTATACATGCTACCCTTAAAGGTGCTAAATACATAAGTTGCCTAGATGGAAATAAAGGGTACCATCAAATTCCTGTTGAAAATAATTCACAGAAGCTTTTGTTGATAACAACACATATGGGAATATATATATATGTCAGGATGCCATTTGGACAAAAAAATTCTCTGTCAGTGTTTCAGAAATTAATGGATATCACATTCCATAATGAAATGATTGAGGGATGGTTAATGGTATACATTGATGACATCATAGTGTTCTCTAAGACATATGATGAACACTTAATCCATTTAAAGAAGGTATTTCAAAAAATGGATGAAATAAAAATGAACCTTGCATTGAAAAAATGTAAATTTGGGTTTAATTCTTTAAAAGTGCTTGTTCATATTGTATCTGGCTTAAAAATATGTGTAGACCAAAATAAGGTGTCTGCAATCAAGAATATTGGAACTCCTAAAAATGTAAAGGATGTACAATCTTTTCTTGGTATGTGTGGTTATTATAGACAGTATATAAAGAACAAAAAATTAATTGCTGCACCATTGATCACACTGATTAAGAAATCAGAAGCTTTCATTTGGGATAATGAAAGAAAACAGGCTTTTGATAGGTTGAAAGGATTTTTGATGACAGCTCTTATCTTGGGACTACCAGATTCCAATTACCTTTTGTATTGTATACTGAGGCAATTTTTATTGGTCTGGGTGCTGCTTTGCATCAAAAATAACTTATTGAAGGGAAAATGTCAGAGGTTTTGATTTGCTATATTTCACATACTCTAAGAAGTAGTGAATCAAAAAATGGTGCTACTCAACTTGAGTGTTTGGAAGTAGTATGGGCTCTTGAGAAGCTACATTAATACCTTGAAGACCAAAAATTTGAGTTAATAACTGACTGTAGTGTAGTTAAGTCACTCTTAAACATGAAAACGCCTAATAGACATATGTTTAGATGGCAATTAGCTGTACAAGAGTACAGAGGAAGGATGAATATTAAACATAGAGCAGGAACTTTACACTCTAATGTAGATCTGTTATCTAGAGTACCTCTACATAATAATGATGATAATCCTGTTTATGTTCCTGAAACAGAGATTATTAACATTTATGGCATTTATATTGCAGATCTTGAGGATGAATTTATGCAATCAATTCTTGATAATTATGCTTCAGATCCTGACTTTAGTAAACTTACTACAGTATTAAATTATCCTTCTATTTCTTCATTGAGTGTTTTATAAATACATTACCACAAAAGTATAAGGAAGCATTAGAAAAAGTAAAATTTTCCATTGAGGATGGTTTTATATATCAAAGGAAGAAATCAAGGTATGTAATTTTAATTCCCCCTTCAATTAAGGTGTTAATGTTAAGTATATGTCATGATGATATATTAGCAGGTCATTTTAAATTCCATAAATCATTAACCAGAGTAAAAAATACAGCTTGGTGGATTAACATGTCTGATGATGTTCAAAAATATGTTGAGACATGTGATTCTTCTCAAAAATCTAAAAGATTAAAAGGAAGAAGAGCTAGTTTATTACAGCAAATTGAGCAACAAAAGCTCCATGGGAACTAGTTAACATGGACCTTGTAACAGGTTGGCCAATAGCAGGGCATAAGATTTATAACTCCTGCTGGGTAATTGTAGATAGATTTACAAAGATGTGTAAATTTATTCCTACCCACAAAGTGGTTTCTGCAAAGGACTTAGCTTTTTTATGGTGGACACAAATGATAAGTTCAGCAGGGTTCCAGAAAGCACTAGTTTCAGACAGAGATCCTAGATTTACTTCTGAGTTCTGGACATCACTGATGGATGTTTCAGGGTGTCAATTAAAACTTTTTACAGCACACCATCCACAAACTGATGGGATAGCAGAATGAATGATAAAAACCTTAGAAAATATGATAAGATATTGTGCTTCTGGTCTTGACTTTAAAGACAATAACAAATTCACTCATGATTGGGTGACCCTTATCCCAGGTTTAGAATTTACATACAATAGTACAGTACATTCTGTCACTGGCAGAAAGCTATTAGAGTTATGGTTGGGTTATGTACCTAATACCCCTGCTAAAACTCTTAATAAATTACCTAGATTGGATATCCATCCAGGTACAAAATCTTTTCTTCAGATGCAACAATTATGCAGAAAGCATGCTCAAGAATTTATAAATAAGGCATTTGAGTATAAGAAGAAGTGATGGGTTAAAGCCCATAAAGGGCAAATGTTCAAAGAGGGTGATGAAGTCCTTATTTCTACACTACATTTCAATTTAAATGGTAAATTAAAATTTAAGGATCCATTCATTTGACCATTTGTAGTAAAAATGATGGTGGGTAACAATGCTGTTGAAGTTATTCTATATGCACCATATGATAGAAAACATCCAGTATTTCCTATTTCTCATATAAAACCATACCATTCTTATTTCCAAGATAATCTGGCATACATAAACAGCAACCTGAAGAAATAGTTAAAAAGGCATAAATTGAAAAGATACTTAAAAAGAGACACCTTACTAAATAAAAGGGAGTTGAGTATCTATTAAGGTTTAAAAATTAATCAAGTAAATATGACCATTGGATTCAAGAAAATGAAATCTCCTATCTTAAAAATCTCTTGAAAAAATTTAAATCCTAATAATACTGTTTAATTCAGTATATGTATCATAGAAAATTTAAAAATTATTTTTCTATTCACTCCTTACTTATTAATTAAAGTGTCTTAACATTTCTTTTATTGTTTTTTTAAGTGAGGGAGTGTCAGCCTAGTTATCCCCAGGAATGAGTAACTCTTAAGTTTAAAATAAGATAACCTTCATTACATTAAGCTTATAAGCTAAAATGAAGGTTATAATACTTATATATATGGTTATAATACTTATATATATAATTATTGCACTATTATATGACTTATAGTAGTTTAAAAAGCTTATCCATAGCCTTATAATACTTATTAAGGTGTTAATGGAGTAATAATATACTTGTCTTAAGTGATATTAAGTAATTATAGACATACATAAGCTTATATATATACATAAACCTCATATTCAGTGAAATATGTAGTCATATTATGTATATTTAGGTCTATAAGTGGGTTTTAACCTCTTAATAGCCTATAACCCTTATTTTTCTGCTTAATTTTTATCATATTGAATTATTCAGTGGACTCTCAACTCCTACACAAGCATATACCCTTTTCCAGGCGCATATATTTAGTTTGAAAAACTTAATCTGATTCCTTTGATAGATTTTCACAGATTTATGGGTTGGGATATTATTACTGGGCTAATATTGACTCTTGGGGATGTTATTGGGGGCTGGGAAAGTTAGTTTGGTTCCTCTATATGATTTGGGGCTCATTATATACTCTTTGGATGAGTTATTTTACTTGTTTCTTTATGGTATCCACTTTTATCTGTTTATTCTATTTATGGTATGGGTCTGTGATATCATTAATTGTGATGGAGGGTCCTTACTGGAGGTCTGCGTGTTAAAACTGCTTGAAGTGGACGCCATTGGGAGGTGATGGGCCCTCAAAATGCTTTAATTTCTGGGGATAGCAGTGACATCATCTGGATTGAAGGTCTGTGCACTCCAGTGGATTTTGGTATAAGTAAGGGAGAATTTGACAGGTTATTGGACATCACTTACTTACTACTATTCAAATAAACACTATAAAACAATTATTATCATATATAAATATATTATAAAGCATTTATAAATTGATATTATCTTTACATAAGCTATAACTATATCTTGTTTATCTATTTTCCACCATTAGCACACATAAAAATCCAAGTATTGTGAGTTTATATTGAGTATAACTAGTTTATTAGTCTTCCCCTGAGGTTTAATCATTAAATAATTTAACAATAAGTAGTAGGACCATTAATATTTACTATTAAATCATACTTAGATACTAGCATACACTGACACTTTCATTGTTCCAAATGAAAGCTACTGATTTCTTTATCAGTGTGATCAATGGTGCAGAAATTAACTGGTAGTTCTTCATATTTTGTCTATAACAACCAAAAATACCAATAAAAGATTTTAAATTCTTAAAATTTTGAGGAATTCTAATATTCTTTATTGCAGCAACTTTTTTTTGTTCAACACATATTTGTAAGCCAAATACAATATGACCATGCACCTTCAAAGACTCAAACCCAGTTTTACATTTTTCAATGAAAGGGTCATCTTTATTTCATCCATTTTCTGAAATAACTTCTTCAAATGGAGTAAGTTTTCATCATATGTCTTAGAGAACACTATGATGTCATCAATGTATACCTCTAACCACCCTTCAATCATTTCATTATGGAATGTTATATCCATTAATTTCTGAAATACTGAAGGAGCATTTTTTGGTCCAAATGGCATCCTGACATATTTATAAACTCCCATATGTGCTTTTGTGGTCTTCCAACATTGGCCGAGCCCTTTGTTGGTTTATTTGGCGTTGTTTTGATATGTATTAAATGGCATTGTTTAATAATTAGGTGTTTTTCTGGATTTATTCAGAAAATATTGGGACTGCGGGGATGCGTGTACTACCATTGGAGAGCCCTGGGGTTTCTCTATATTTTATGTTGTGTTGACATTTTTCAGATTTTAAGTATTAAAGGGATTATTTCTCATTTTTCATTTAAAAAGATAGCTGTTTAATTTTGTATTTTGTGTCTTACGGGCTAACCTTAAGTCTTAGGGTTAAGTTCTTAGTACCATTAGAATGGGCTAATTTTTCTCTACATTTCATGTCCCAATGTTGTTATAGCCTAATTATGTGTTTTAAAGGTTTTAGTAGTTGTAGTAGAATTTTCTAAGTATTTTGGGTATTTTTGGAGGTTTTTGTTGGTTTTCTGGCTTCAGGGTGGTTAGACCGCCTCAGGTGGGCCTCCTGACATTGGGAAAACTGACCGCCTTGGTGCTAGAAGGCTGGGAAGCCTTTCTAGAGGGGTTTTATGCAATTTGGCACTCAAGAACACCAAATTTGTTGGTGTGCATGGGCTTTTAGATATTGGTCTGTGTGTAAATAGTGAATAAGACAGTTTGGGGCAACTTTAATTATCATACAACCATCTGGAGGTGATATCCTTGTTCCTCACTTAGTTTTCACTGTTTTCTGGCCACAATTGGCTGTGTTTGTTGCAAGGTGAGTTCTTCATTTAACTTAGCTTAGCAACTGGTTTCTCTGGTATAGTCTTGCAAGCTATATCATGTATTATTGCTGTCTCTGGTGTGGATTTGCAACCTACATCGAGTATCATTGCTTTCTCTGGTGTGGACATTGGTCTACATTTCAGTTATTTGGTTTGGTAGTCTGTCTGGAGACTACTTTTGTGGCTGATCAGACAGTCAAGTGTGTTGGAAAAGAGGCTTTAGCAACAGGAACCAACTTACTGTAGCAGGTAAATCTCAGTTTATTTTCTCAAAGGGACAGGGGTTTTTCTCTCCAATTTTACTCCAACTCCCTTGGTCAAGGCCTATAGCTAGTACTATAGGATTGTCAACACTTTTATCAGTAAAAAGTTCTGTGAATTCTTTTAAACATAAATTTGATGTTACCCTTTATTTCCATCTATGCAAATTATGTACTTAGCACCTTTTAGGGTAGCATGTATAGAGTCAATCCTTGGCAAGAGGTAAATATTATCTACTGTAAAAGTATTTAATTCTCTATAATCACCACACAGTCTTGCCTTATCTTGTTCATAAGAAATAAGCACTGGTGATATCACACAGTATTTTGGTGTAGTTTCTACTTTTTCAATAATGTTCATGTTTAACAACATCTCAATATTATCCTCTACGTCTTTTCTCTTCATTGATGGAGCGGGATATGGTTTCTTTTTAAGACTAGCAGGTATATTATCCATTTCACAGGTCTAACTAATTTTTATATCATGATATTTTACATGGCCAAGTTCATTAGTCCCATGTGCAAAATCCATTGTAAATGCCTTAATTAAGCCCAAAATATTTGTTTTCTCAGCTTCACTTATCTGAGTGCCAAATGATGCTTTTAAAATTTCTGTTTACAGAAGCCCCATATCACTGGTTTCTCTTCCTCTGCAAGAAATATCTTTTAGTGACTCAATGTTCAAGACTGTGTTAAAAAAATTTGCTTTTAATTTACTTTTACCATTCATGCCAATTGTAGAAATATTATTAGAAGGGTCCAATTTTACACCAAACTTTGTCAAAATGTCATTACCAATGATAAAACAGCTACTACAATTAGTATTATCCATTACTACAAATTCACAAGTTACTCTAACATAATCATGTTTATGTTTAAAGAAAGAGCACCTTTTTATTTAACAATGGGGTGTAGTATTGATCCAAAACCTCTCCGATTTTTACTTTGAAAGGGTTCAAGCTTTGACTTATAATCACTATCAATTTTTTGTAATGTACATGCAGAAAAAACAGTACCAGAAGCTCCTGTATCCAATACTATATTTACAGTTTCTCCAGAAAATATTGCTGGAACCATGATAGGTGTCATTCTTAAGCTATCAGCTTGTATATTTTTAATGATCTCAGCATCTCAAAAGTTCATTAAAGATTTGTTTGAGTCCATACTTAATATAGGATTTTCAAAGATGGACAAATCATCTTTCAACATAGACCTCATTTTCATCACTATATGAGATATTACTGTCACAATCACTTAAATCTTTACTTGTTTATGTCTCATGTTCTGATTCTTTCTTATTTTCAACAATATTTATATTTTTCTCACAGTTGTTACCTTTAACCCAAGGCTTATTACACTTATGAAAAATATTTGTCTCATACTTTTTTGGTACTAGAGGTGCAGTAGGTTTTTTTCTGATTTTCCTAGAGTGATATTGAATTTTTATTTTTCACAGGTTCAATTTTTTGTTTATAAGTGGTGTACCTTGTTTCATACTTATGGTTTAATATAATTTCATTCCAAATATTAATAAAATCAGAGTATTCATTAACCATTATTGTTCTAGCTACAACTATGTCTCTGACAGATATAGGTAATTTATATATTATTTTATCTTTTCATAAGTTATAATCCATATTTGCCTCAATGGCTTTTAATATTTTATTTAAATTCATTAAAAATACCTTAGGTTTGTCACCATTCAATGGATTATACCTTTTTTCTCATATAATCTTTTCTGAGTTAGTCTAAATTTACAACCTACAAATTGTTTTTCAATTAGTTGTTTTTATTCAGCCCAAGAGTAATCTTTAACCTCACTTAATACAGCTTCATACCATAATAAAGCAACATTTTTAAATAATGGAATTAGTTTTGATTTCATCTCTTCATCAGGTAACTTATATGAGAATGTAAAATTGACAATTATTTGAATAAAATGTCACCAATCAGTGCTGGCTTCCCCATCATAAGTTAGGTACTGGTCAATTTTTTGCAAATTCTTTTGATTGGATTTAATCTCACTAATCCTGGGAAAATTTGATAACTCATTTAATTTAGATAAATTGTCTTGTATTTTCTCTTGTACTGATTTGTGACTTACATTTGTTCTTTCAGACTTGAAACTTCTACAAGATGTTTTTATTTTTGGTGGAAATAGAAATGATTGAGATTCATTTTTTCAAATATAAAGATTATTATTATACTGTGTTTACTCTTGATTGTCCTGATTCATTAGTGGATTGGAAGTTTTAATCTTAACCTTATTTTTTCTTTGTAAAAAATCAGCTACAGCTTGATGTGTTTGAAAAAAGCATAATTTTTTTTTGAGTCATATTTTAATAAATGTGCTTCATACAGTTTTTATAACTCACTGAATTTGTTTGAAAATTCACCATGTTTATTACTTAAAGAATCATATATAAGAGTTAGAGCCAAGTGTTCTTTCTCTTATTCTTTGTTTCTTGTTTCTAGTTGAGAAATAGTCAATTTCAAGGACAAAATTGTCTCACTTGTTAGCTTAATTGCTTATTCCTCACACTTAGTCATTCTACTCCATAATTCTGAAACAATTCTATGGACATTTATATTTTTATAAAAATACTCAACATCTTCCTTTTCACAGTCTTCACTATTTAGTGAAGCTCTCAACTCACTAATATGGGGTGGCAACTGAGGGATAACTCTATTATTATCATAAATATTACTATTGTGATGGAACAAAGATGAATCAGGTGTATCTACATCAAAGCCCAATTGTCTCAAGTCCTCCTCAACTTTCTGAACAGATTTTACATCAATAAAATTACCTGTATTGTAATAATCAGTATTATGTACAATTTTAGAAGGTGATATACTTAACAAGGGATAGGAGCAAGCCCTGTTTTTTGAAACTTTTGTTTTAGTTTGTGGGGGTGACTGGAAGTGGTCTGATGAGGGGCTGGATGCCTGTTACAATTGTGGTTGGCCCACCATTGGTAAAACAAATTCCACTTCCATTTTTCCACCAAGATCTTGTCTTGGGACTGATTTGATCCTCCTGGGGTAGGGGGTGGCTTGTTTTTCTGTACTCCTTTCAGTTCTGCCAGTGTTTTATTTAATTCCTGGAATGCTATCCTCTTATTGTTCTCTACTTTCTCCACCTCTTTGATGATGGAAGACTTTGACTCCTCTAACTTCAGAACTTGTCTGGCCAAGTGGGAAAGTTGATTCTGAAGAGTAGGTGATGTGTTCTTTATAGTAACCTTTTTTAAGAGGGTTTCCTTTTCCTCTATGCTTAGTTTCTCTGGTTGAGGATAAGACTGACTTTCCATAGTTATGTCTTGGTACATTGTTTTTAGATTTGGATCTGGTATTAAAAGCAGATTTATCACTTCAATTTTCTTGTGGAGCACTTATAATTTCTTCAATAACTATTTAATAGTCCTACAAATGGGAAAACCTGTATAGTACTCAATAGACAACAAATATTAGTAATATAAATCCTAATAAAAGCACTGCAGCTTACCCTGAATTTATATTTATATTTATTTAAATAAAATATATTGAAAATTCAAAAATAATTTGTTAAAAATTAAATAATAATTTTATCTAGACCTTTATAATGGTGATTAATTATCTAACTAAGCTTTAACCAAATACTAATCAAATTGGGTGTTATATTGGTGACCAAATACCAAGTGAAATTGGGTTTATATTGGGTACAGTTAATACTGTAAATACTTGATTTTTATTTAAAAAAATTAGTACAATTATTATAAGTGTTCTTTTCAAAAATAACTGAGTTATTATGACCAAATAATGTGCTGAAGACCCAAATATTTGGCCTATATGGGATATACTAGAGTAAAAATCACATCCAAAGGCTTATACTAAAATAATAAGTTATAAATTAGGAAAGACCCCAAATTGTCAGTGTATGCTAATACTTAAGTATTATTTCATAGTAAATATTAATGTTCCTACTACTTAATATTTAATTATTTATGGATTAAACTTCAGGGAAGGACTAATAAAACTGTTATTCTCAATTATTAACTCACAATATTTGGATTGCTGTGGACTAGTGGTGGAAAATAGGCTAATAAAATATAGTTATAGATAATATAAATATATTATCAATTTATAAGGGGTTTTAAATATATTTTTATTTTATGATAATTGATTAATAATGTTTTTTTGATGTGTAGTAAGTAAATGATTTCCAATAACCTGCCAAATCCTCCTTTACTTATACAAAAATTCACTGGAGTTCACAGACCTTCAATCCAGATGATGTCACTGCTATCCCCAGAAATTACAGAACTTTGAGGGCTCATCACCTCCTCATGGTGTCCAATTCAAGATGTTTCAACACTCAGTCCTCCACTAAGGACCCTCCATCACAATGAATGATATCATACATCCATACCATAAATAGAAAAAAAGATAAAAGCAGATACCATAAAGAAACAGGTAAAATAACTCATTTAAAGAGAATGAAATGAAACCCAAAGCATATAAAGGAGCCAAATTAACTGAAAAAGCCCAAAATAACATCCCCAAGAATTCAAATTAACCCAGTAATCATCTCCCAGCCCATAAATCCGTGAAAATCCATTAAAGGATGCAGATTAAGTTGTTCAAACTGGATATATGTGCCTGAAAAGGGTGTATATGCTTTTTTAGGCATAGTGAGTCCATTGAATATGTCCATATGACCTAAAATATGCATAAAAATAAAACTTATAGGCTATTTAAAGGATTTAACCTGCATATAGACCTATATATACATAGTGTAACTGCATATTTCACTGAATATGAGGTTTATGCATACATATAAGCTTATTAATGTCTATAATTACTTAATATCACTTAAGATAAGTATATTATGACTAAATTTGCAACTTAGTAAGTACTATGAGGCTATGTATAAGCTATTTAACCTCATATATGTCATATAATGGTGTAATAAATATATATATAAGCATAATAGCCATATATATAAATATTGTAACCATAATATTAACTTATAAGCTTAATTCAATTAATTTTATCTTTTTTAAACATAAGAAATAATCAGTCCTGAGGTTACCTAGGCTGACACATAGGTAAGAAATAAATTTAATGTAAAAAATAAAACATTAGGTAGCCAAAAAAAGTATGGGGTCTAATATAGGTTTTTAAGTTTTATTTTCATTTCATGAATTCAAATTTTACAATTCATATATGATACTATACTTACTTATATTAATGAGCCATCAGGATGTATGTTGTGTGATGGAAATTTTTGGGGAATTTGTTTTTCTCATGAGGCTCATGTGTTCACTTGTGTTTGATTTCATTTACCTTGGTCACAGAAAATTTCCACTCACATTTTTACTTGAATTGTCATTAATTTTTGTTTGAAAATTATTATATGACTTTTTTACATTCTTATTTATGAAATTAACTTAAATTTTGGAAATCTATGTCCCTTCTTCAATAAAACATAGGGGAGGGTATTTCCAATTTTTTATGATGAAATTAATTCTTGAATTAGAAAAAAAAATGGTGATCCCTACCCCCTGCTGTGGTAAAAAGCATTGGAGGGTATTTCCAAAAACAACTTTTGACATATTTTTTTTGACTTAGAAAAAAAACCAGAAAAGAATCTGAAAATGAAAATGGTTTTTGAGAAAAAATGTAAGAAAGCGATAAATAATAGGAATATTCAAAGTATGACGGAGGGAGTAGGATCTAGATTATTAGATTTTAGTTTTTTAGTTAGATAAAAAAATGTTGAACAGTTTTAATTTTATGTTTTTCATTGTCCTCTCTTTGAATTCTAACCTTATCCCTCTCTAAATCTAGATTACCTATCTAAATTTATAAAAATCTTTCATTCTTTGATTTTTAATGAAGTCACAAATTAAAAGAAGCCCTTTGCTTGAGTAATTTTCTTGGAGGGGCTGATTATTTATCTTCTAACCTCTTATTGCCAGTTACTTCCTGGAAAATTTCTCAATTTGAAGAGCCTTGGTTCTGTTTAATACATGGGGTGTAAATAAGCAATAATAAAGAAAAAATAATTTCAAAAGTATTTTAAACTTACTACCATTGGATCATCAATCTCAATTTCAGAAACCTGGCTGTCTCTTCAGATTTAGGAGAGTCAAGTAAAGGATCTAAGGGAAATTTTTGATTATTCATATGGGATTTAGAAAAATTTTGACCTTGATTATATTTATGATGCCTTAGATAAGAATAAGAATTTTCAAGGATAGAAAATTGAGCAGAAAAATTTTATAAAGAAGGATTAAAAACTAATAGACTTACTGTGGTTTAAAGGAGAAAAGTATTATTTGGAAAAGATCTGGGAGAGAAGAGATGTGAGGTAGAGTATATGGGCTAGGATAGAAGGAAAGTGATTCACAGTCAATAAGGAGGATACAGGTATTGGTGGGCTAATTTTTAGTTGTGAAAATTTTACAAAACTAAGACATATATGACTCCATGTTTGAGACCTAAAGTACCAAATCAGCCATGTTTCATGGTGTTTTTCTCTGGAATTTTTCAAATGAAACGTGCAAGGCATATTTATTAAGTTTTGAGTACCCTTTTTAGGGGGTTTAAGTTCAGGAAAATTAAAATCTAATATAAGTGCTGATTACAAACCAAATAATCACTTAATTTTTTCAAAAAATTAACTTATATCAAAAATGGATGTCAGCTCTGACCTCAAATAAGAACTTTTTGCACTAATTTTTTCACAACCACATGTTATCCACAACACCTCTTCCTTTCTCACCTCATCTGTGGTATTTCACAAACAGATCACACTCTCTACCCAACTATCTATGGAACACAACCCTCACTGAAATTCACAACATTTAATTTTCACATTTTTGAGAATTTTGAATTTTTCTTAGTCAAAATGTCTGACTCAAATTTTTATCTTTCTCATTGCAGTAAGTTCCCTCCTTTTAATTTATTGATTCAATATTATTTTCCAGCTGATGTTTTTATCCTTCCCTGAATTTTGTCATCTTTGAGATATTGACCTTAATTTTAGCCTTCTTTTTTGCACAATCCATAGCGCATTTTCTATACATTTCACTTGCTCTATATTCAATCTCCCCTAAATTCCCATTTCACTCTTTCTCACTCTATTTTCTTCTACCTTTCTATCAAGGTAATTTTCATTTACTTTTTTTCAAGCCTATCTGATATGCCTATCTTTTGATCATGAATGCATAATCCAATCTGTATAAGATGCTTCTCTGGATAATGGTGAACTTATTGAACCCCTGTACTTGTCCTTTTCACTATCACTTCTCAAATGTTTATGCAATATAAAGAAAATTCAGAATTAGGGCTTTATATATTTAAATATTGTGTCCTTTTAACCAAAGATTCTCCTGAAGCTTACCTTTAATTTCACACAAAAGGTATTGAATTTGTTCCAGTGGTTACTGAGTTATTGACTTCTAAAGTGGAATCTTTTTTTACTTTGATATTACATAATTAGAGAGTAGTTCTTCTATAATGCTTATCTGATGATTTTTTAGGTTTTTTGCTTTTATTCAGGTACCTGAACATTAGATTTGGATTATTATTTGATACTTCTTCACTGATTTTTTCTAAAACAATTGAATCAATCTTTTGTCAACTTTTGTTAACTTTTGTCAACTATATTCTACTTTCTATTATGAATGCACACTCCAATCTATATAGGATACCCCACTGGATAATTGTAGACTTAGTGAACCCCTGTTGCTGTCATTCTCACTATCACTTCTCAAAAGTTTATGCAATTTTTAAAAAAAAAAGTTGGAATTAGGGTTAGGTTGAGTTGAATCTCATATCCTTTTAATAAAATGCTCTCCTTTACCCTGCCTTTCATATTTGAAAAATGGTTTTGAATTTGGTTCAGTGGTTTCTGAGATATTAACCTTTAAAGTTGAGCTCTTTTTTTTTGCACAATTTTACTTTTTTTGCTTTGATATCACATACTTAACAAATAAAGCTTCTGTAATTCTTATGTCACAATAATTTGATTATTTGTAACAATTTTTTTAAATTTCCAAAGAGAATCTTAAGTTTACCCACTTCATTTTCACTCTTGAGTACTTTTTGGATTAATTTAGGTACACTTTTGGTGTCTTTTTGGCTTGGATTTTATTGGGCTTATCATTGTAGAATTATATTAAAATTGGTTACTATTATATTTTTATAATTCTTTTTTTCATATATTTAATTTTTTCTTTATATTAGGGGGTGTCAGTTCTGGCAAATCCGCACTTAACTTAAGTGCGGATTTCAAACCAAATCAGCACTTACAAATCAGCACTTAAATTTTGCAAAAAAGTCACTTATTTCAAAAAAGGGTGTCAGTTATGACCTCAAATCAGCACTTTTTTCCCGTTTTTTTTCACAACCACATTTTGGCCACAAAACATCCCTTCCTTTCTTACCCCATCCCTGTCACATGTGACACACTGACCTTCCTCGCTACCTACCCATCAATCCTTGGCACACACCCCTTCCTGACATTTTCAATATTTTGACCAGGCATGTTTACATTCTTTTTTACTTATTTCTTCTACTTCTTAATCTTTTTTCTATGGGTGTCAGTTCTGACCTCAAATCAGCACTTTTTTGTGATTTTTTTTTTCAAAACCACATGTTGGCCACATCATCCCTTTCTTTCCTATACCATTTTGTACTCTCCAAATGTCCTCTTTGTGTACTTCATTCACTTGGGTTGGTATTTTGGTTTGTTGCATATTCATTTTTTTTGGAATTTACGGTGAAAATTTTTTTTTTGGATGGCTCATTGGTTTTCTTTCACCAGCTCAACATGAAATCGCATATTTTGTCAGTGATTTTTTTTTTCATTCATCCCTCATATCCTTTTCCTATTCTCCTCCAACATCCCTCAAACAATTTGGTTTCATTCATTTTGTCATCTCATCTCTCCAGGTAAGTCACTTTATTCTTTTTTTTTGATTTTTTGATTACTAATTATAATTTTTTTTGTTTTTTTCTGTTTATTTTATTTTTTTTATCTAAATTTTTTTTGTAAGTGGTTATTTTGGATTTCAATGGTATAATTAACCTTTTTTTTCTCTCCCTCTTTACTTTCTTTTTTAGCTCCATCACCCTACTCTTCATCCCTCCTTGGCATGGTCATTATCCCCCCTTTCCCTTATTTCACTTTTTTTTGGCTCCATTTCATTGAAACACATACATTGCACATTCTTTATGCATTTCACTTACTCCATATTCAATTTCCCCACAATTCCAACATCAATCTTTCTCACTCTATTTTTCCTACTTTTCAATCAAGGTAAGTTTCATCTCCTTTTTTTCATGCCTATATGATATCTTATTCCATTTATGGAAAGTTCATACTTAAATATATGTATGACTCTTATCTGGATAACAGTGAACTTATAAAACTCCTTTTGATCTCATCTTCATTACCACTTTTCAAGTTTTTGTAAAATTTTGAAAATCAGACTCGGAATTAGGGTTAGGTTTATTCAAATCTAATGTTCTTTTTACTGAAGATTCTCCTGAAGGCTACCTTTCATTTCCCACAAACAGATTTGAATTTGATTCAGTGGTTGCTGAGATATTGACCGTTAAAGTTAAGCCTTTTTTTTCCCAATTTAAATTTTTATTTCATTTTTTTATGTAACAAATTAGGGTTAGGTTTATTTAAATCACATGTCCTTTAACTGAAGATTCTACTAAAGAATATCTTTTATTTCCCACAAACAGGTTTGAATTAGGTTCAGTGGTTGCTGAGATTTTGACCTTTGAAGTTGAGCCTTTTTTCTAAATTTCACTTGTCTTATTTCACATTTTTATATTGCATATTTAGAAGATAAGGATTCTGAAACTCTTATATGATTATTATCTAGGCATGTATCCGTTGCTCAAGAATATCACTAAAGCTCAAAAAGATGAAGATTTTTGCTTATGGGACACTCTACCTTCCTTTAACTCTTTTCTTGCTCTTCGAGTCAAAAAGCACTGTAATAAAGCATTTAAAAAAATCATGTACCTGCAACCAAAGTAGGAATACCGAATTGGTGTGACTCCGAATGGGAAGATATCAGCCACGAATATCTTTTATTTTCTAATGTTATTATCACTCATTCTGGATTTCACAATAAAATTCACACTGATACCAAGGACACCAATTTTCTTACTTTTGGTATATTCTCATATATCAAACCGATTACTGGCCAACCAATACCATCTCCAGCTAAAATCAAATGACATGGTTTATATTTTCCAGACCACCGGTGCATCATTGATTTTGGTTTGGGAAATGGTATCATCGAAATTATTTGGAATTCTTCTAAGGATAATCATCAAACGACCAAAGCTCCTCCTGGTTTGGAATCCTGTCAAGATTTAACACATTTTGGTTGCTCATTTCAAATCAGTCATAAGTTGATTCAAAGAATCAATAAGGTAATGAAAGAAGGTAAAGTTAATCAATTTAAAAAAACTTTATTTAGATCCAAAAAGTATGGGGATTAGAGTTGTCATCAAAAATTTTATATTTTTTGTAAATTTTTAATAAATATTTTTTATGTATCAATTTCCTCAACTAAAGTAATGGGCCCACGACCTTGTGTTGTATAAATGGTAATCATGATAACATTTATTTGTTTCATGGGGTTCCTCTAGCCTATACCTGTGGAAAGTCCCAAACTTTTGTTTCTAGATTTGATCTGCATTTTGGCTGAGGGATTGTCATTACTTTAAACTAGGGAAATTGATATATATTAGATATTTATTTAATAATTTATGTAATTATATTAAATTTAGATGACTTCCACCACTTACTTCAATAAAATGCAGGGGGGGGGTATTGCCAAATTTTCAAATCTGACATGTGAAATTGATGACTTAGAAAAATTTTGGTGATATCCACCCCTTGCTTCAATAAAATGCAGGGGAGAGTATTGCAAATTTTTTAAAACAGATATGGAATTTTTTTGACTTGTAAATATTTTGGTGAAAATTTTTGACGAGAATGTGAAAGTAATTGTTTCAACCTTGAGCAGGTTTCTGGCTCAAAGGAATAGCAGTACCATCAACAAAACCAATACATCCTGGGAAGCCCTCTGCTTGCATAACCTGAGATGATTCAAGTTGCTCTTCTTTTGTTGGCCAGGTGAGAAGTTGAGATTACAAGGAGTTGATGGCAGTGATACATTGTTTGGTATAAGTGTTAACTGAACCATACCCTAAATCAAAGACATTTTCTAAAAATTTCAAAGCGGCTCCATTACCATTTGAACCCAAATGACATAGTGTGATGGCCAATTGAATTGAAGGATGTTGTTGTTCTTTTTGAGAATTATTGTGAAATATGGGATGATCCTGAATAAGCTCAAGAAATTTAAGGAAACATTCCTGAGAAGTCCTGAACAGCTGTCTAAAACTGGGTGTAGATAGTTTAAGAAGTGTTTGGAAGGTGTACTTGGGGGTATGAAGTACTTGAGGCTTTCTGGGAAGAAGGTAACTTTTTGTGGCCATTTTTGATAAAAAGACAAAATCTTCTTCTAGATCAGAATCAGAATTTCAATCAGAGTCCAAGAGCAGTTCAAGAGCCATGAAAGTCATTGCTTTATGTAATTTATCACGATTTGAAAGTGAGGAAGGCATAACTCTTATATGATATGATATGAAGATGTAAGTGATGTACAATGTTTTGAGTTATGAAGTGTTATGCTGCGCAGTGCTGCATATGAATGGGATGATGCTGACAAATCAGTGAAATGGGACTTGATGGTGAAATCAGCACTTTTGGTTGAGAAAGTGCGGATTTGAGTGAAATAAGTGACTTATTTCATTTTGAAATCCACCAGTATTGGGGCTAGTGTGTTTTGGAAATCCGCACTTATTTAAGTGCGGATTTGGTCAAATTTAAGTGCGGATTTGGTCAAATTTAAGTGCGGATTTGCCAGAACTGACACCCCCTATTATATAATCATTTTGATTCAAATCAACAAAAATAGATACAGCTCTTTATAATTCTTAGGACAATCACCAGACAACACAAGCTTCCTCTGGCTTAGAATCATTTGTTGACTTCACTCATCTCAGATTTTTTTAAATAAATCAAGACTTAATAAATAGGGTAAGTAAGGTAAGAAATGAAGATTTTATACTTCTAAAGGTTTAGGTGGACATTCAAAGCACAGAGTCAAAGAAAGGTTTCAAATTTTCTCTTTTACTCTCATTGATTAATGTAGGTAAGCATTTAAGCATTTCACTTACTTGAATTTTAAGACCATCAGGCCATGTGTTGTGGTAAATGTTAACTGTTTATTCTTGCCTTCTTTCATGTCTTTGTATGTGTTAAAAACATTTATTTTCATTGAGTCTAAAAACTTTAAGCTTGATATTTGCTTTTTTTGACTTTCTTATCATTAATTTATGGCTGGAAATTGAAATTTGGCAATCTGGATCTCCTTACTAGGTTAAAATGCACAGGAATGTATTGCCACATTTTTTGATTTGATAATTTAATAAAAAAATATGGAAAAAAAGAAAACTATTGTATGTTATACATATAAAATTAAAAGGAATATAAGGTGTACATTAGAGATATAAACATTTATGCACTTTCATGGATACATTTTAGCTTACAAACATGAATTCAACAATGTACCAGTTTTTTATAGTATTTAATTACATTTTTTTAAGAAAAAAAACGACTAAGTAATGAAAGATTATTGTGAATAAAGATTATCTTGTGAATAAAAGTGTTGGCTCTCTTTAATCCAAAGAAGAAATGCCATTTCATTTTTCCATCAAAGTAATGGTTTCCACCTTGATCAGGGTCCTGACTTAATGGAATATTTTAACCATCAAAAAAACCAATACATCCCATGAAACCCTCTGCTTAAATAACCTGAGATTATTCAATTTTCTCTTCATTTGTCAGCCAAGAAAGCAGTTGAGAACATAAGAAAATAATAGCAGTGATGCATATTTGGTATAGCTACTAATTGAGCCATACCCTAAAGAGAAAGCATTTTCCAAACATTTCAAGGAAGCTTTATTACCATTGGAGCACCAATCATCATAGTGAGACCGCCAATTTAATTGAAGGCCCATGTTGTTATTTATGAGAATTTTTGTTAAAAATGGGGGTGATCCTGTATAAGCTTGACCAATTTAAGTAAACATTCCTGGGAAGTCCTGAATAGCTGTCTAAAACTGTGATCAGATAGGTTAAGGAGTGTCTGGATGTTATACTTAAGGGTAAGAAGTACTTTTTAATTTCTGGGAAGAAGGTAATGTTTCCTGGCCATTTTTGATATATATATAAAGTCTTTTTCAAGATCAAAATTGTAATCTAAGAGGGGATCAAGAGCTATGAAACTGATTTCTTGTTTCAGTTTATCATTATTTGAGAGTGAGGAAGGCATGACTCTTATATGGTAAAAAATTGTAAATGATGTAAAATTCTTTGAGTTATGAGGTGTTATGCTGCAGGGTGCTGTGTATGAATGTGATGATGCTGAAAAATCAGTGAAATGGGACTTTATGGTGAAACCAGGACTTTTGGTTGAGAAAGTGAAGATTTGAGTGAAATAAGTCACTTATTTAACTTTTTGAAGTACACCATTGTTGGGGCTAGTGTGTTTCCAAAATCTGCACTTAGATAAGTGCAGATTTGACCAAACTATAGTGTGGATTTGTAACTGCAGATTGGCCAGAACTGACACCCCCTATTATGAGTATAGGGATATGAATTGGTGATCTTGAAAATCTTCATTCTATTTAAGTCATGATTTAGAGGTCAAGAATTTGTTTGAGAAATGATGAGGACTTAGTGCCAGGGGCCATATGTACATACACACATACTCTCAGCTGTATTGACACTATTTGATCCAACTGACTTAATTATGAGTTACAACCATATTTTGATGAGATAACTTTGCTGAAATATTTCATTTATATATATATTGGTGTTTACAAAAATCATTGAAAGTATATTCTGTCATCACTGTCTATTTATATATACAAAGAAAGTAACATGTTAACCACATTTTGTGATACAAAGTCCAAAAATGAAGATATAAAATCTGTCCTTTTTTAAGTTTCTCCATTTCTAAACAATAGCAATTAAATGTGTGCAATTATTGTGTTTTTGTACTTATTACGCTAAAAGTCTGAACAAAAAAAAAAAAAAAAAGCCAATCAACACTTTAAAAACAAGAAAACCAGTTTCAATCTACAGCCATCACAAAATCTCTTTTTGAGTGAGTTTTTTGCCAAAAAAAAAAAAAAAAAAAAAAAAAAAAAAAAAAGCAATGTGCTGATGAATATGCTAGTTTTGAATGTTTTTTTTTTTTTTTTTTTTTTTTTGGTGATTTTTTTTTTCGAGCAATTTTTTCTTTTTTATATGTAGTACGTCACCAAGAGATTTTGTGATCGCTGTAAGTTTTTTTTAAAAAAATGAAAAGATTGGCTGAGAAATATTGAGCACTATTATAAATTTTATAGTAACAAGCGTTTCAATAGTTATTTAAATACATAAGATTTGGTTAAGTCCAAAATATTTTTGTGCAAGGAAGATCAAAAAGCACCGAATTGAATAAAATTAATAGTTGAAGCATTGAAAAGGTTTAAGTCTTGATCACGAAGTTTCTCCTTGAAGGCTTCCAAGTGACGTGACCTCTGATTTCGTACTGTCTGTGCAGGCATAACAATTTTTAATAACCTATTGTTTTTTTTTTAAAAAAAAAAAAAAAAATCCAAAGCAACAATGTTCCAATGATTAAGATTTAAAAAAAAAAAAAAAAAAAAAAAAAGTGAAGGAGAAATCCAAACCTTTTTGCGCTGATGCTCTATACCTTTAATACCTTGATCATTATTTAATCTAGCCAATTGAAATTGTAAAAAAAATGCCACTCTACTCAAGTGAAGAAATTCTTAGTTGGTTTTTCATTTCTCAAGATATGAGACAGAAGAAAAGAGAGTAGAAGAAGGAAAAAAAATACCCTTTCAGTTGTGCAAGCTTTATCTTGTTTCTTGCTTGGCGTCTTAATGCTGCATTCAATGACTGATAAAGAATGGCGTATACTGTAAATTCATCTATTTTTGATTGTCGATCATCGCTGGAGATCTCAGGATCTATCGCGAATCTTTTTAACGCAAACGAAACGGGACTTCCAGAAGCCTTTTGAAAATCTATGCTTCTCTGAATAAAAAGAGGGGTTATCTGTTTGTCAGTTACAGAAAACGGATGAATTTTATGGAATTTAGAGTAATTAAATTATTGTCTCACGTAATCAACTCCTTGAAATGAAACGTCCGGAATCCCGGGGAAGGGGCTTTGCTGACGAGGGAAGCCCCAGTAAATAGCTAGTCATTCAATTAAATATACAAGACACACCTACTTCTTTAGTACACTCGACCCCATCTGGTGTGGTTACGTCGCTTGGTAATGGTGCATTTCCAACATCTTTGAGATAACAGAGATTTAAATTTTGGACGGGGAGCTGGATTCTTGTGTGAATAAAATTTGCTAAAGTATTGAGAGAAACATCAAACTCCATGAAAAATTTTAGTAAGAAATACAATCAACACACCTAGACTAAGGATCTGAATAACAAAAATGGTTTTAAAAACGATTGACATTTTTGACGGTATAATCAAAAGATTTGATGGTATAAAGGCTTGGAGTATGCAAGACTTGGGTGATTATTTTTGACAGGTATTCCACTCCCGAATGCAAATTAAAAAAGTAGTTTTCTTCTTTAAGAATAAAGCGCAGCGTTTAATAGGGGTTGGGAATAATGTTAGTTACTGGTGTCTAAAATAATAGAACTTTGGGTTTAAAGAAGTTGAGACAATTATTATGAATGATAAAAATGAAGAGGAAATAAAAACTGAGCTTGTATGGTTTCAAGTTTTCGACAAGCTTGTTATATAGAGCGCCAGAAAACTCTAACGATAAGGAGATAGCGGAATTCAAAAGATCTCGGTATCAAAAATTTAACCTCAGTAAGCAAAGCATTTTTGTTTTCCTCCGATCATCAGGCAACTAGATTACGAAGATAATTATAGGCTAGCAATGTCAATTTTTATTACATAATCGACTCGGTAAACACTTGGGATTTTTTTTTTTTTTAGCTATCAGGTTTCCTGGGAGAGATTTAAACTGTAATGGTTAAACAAACTCAGAATTGATGTCTTATAAACAGGTGCGCTCAATGTTTAATGCGTGGGTTTCGCAGAAGTTTTACAGGTGAGCTAAAACTGAGTTAAATTAAAGATAGGGAGAATCACCCGCTATCAGTTGATGATAATTTTTTCTTGGTGTTGGAATTCTTTTACTTTTTCTAAAGAAACAGGGGGAATATCTTTGTTTCCTGAAAAATAAGTCTTTCCTTCCTTCTTTCTTTCTGTCTTTAATTTATTTGTTTTGTTTTGTTTTGTTTTGTTTTGTTTTGTTTTGTTTTGTTTTGTTTTGTTTTGTTTTGTTTTGTTTTGTTTTGTTTTGTTTTGTTTTGTTTTGTTTTGTTTTGTTTTGTTTTGTTTTGTTTTGTTTTGTTTTGTTTTGTTTTGTTTTGTTTTGTTTTGTTTTGTTTTGTTTTGTTTTGTTTTGTTTTGTTTTGTTTTGTTTTGTTTTGTTTTGTTTTGTTTTGTTTTGTTTTGTTTTGTTTTGTTTTGTTTCGTTTGGTATTTTCTTTTTCTTTTTTCTTTTTTTTTTTTTTTCAAAAAAAATATGTTTGCAAAAAATATTTTTACATCAAATTGTATTTTTTCTTTCACTTCCAGCCCTTATTTTAGCTTTTATATTCCTTGTGCTCCTCAATTTTTTCTTTTTTCAACAATTACAACTTCATTATCGTGTATTTAATCAATGAAAATTTGAATTCCATCTTGAGATAAGCCCATACTTCTTCTTTCATTGATTTTGACTCTTTATTTAAGCTATATTACGTTTTTTTTATAAGAATACGTAAAAGGAATAAATTATTTGGATGAATTCTATTGGCTCGATTATGATCTGTGATACTTGGAGAGAGAGGAGGTGGCTATGCCTACTTTTTTTAGAAAAGAAAATTCAAATTGTTTAAGGATTCAATATAATTCATTCTGAGTTACCTTGGGGTTGCTATTAAGGTTTTTCTTTTCCTTCTTTCTCTCATTCTCTTTTTTTTCTTGAAAACTTGAAAAATAGTTTCCTCTTATATTTTTTAAATGATGATTAATTCATCATTTAGGTTTGATATTCTTATGCTAAAAATGAGAAACAAATCCAACTAACACCTTAATCTTACTTGAATGATTATTTTTTAAGAGTAATGAAATTAAAAAAAATAAAATAAAAAAAGCAAAAAATAATTTTTTTTCCAAGGTGAATGATTTGAAACTTGGGATTTAGATAGATGAAAGGACAGATGAAGAAGGATACCTAGGTATGTTTATGCGCAATCGTGTTGCATGACTATCGGATTAGATAGAAACTTGCTTTCTATTTTGGCTTTGAACGAAGCTTGGCAATTGCACGATAGCAATGTCGAGGAATGTGTTAGTTATATATATTATCACTGTACTGCACAACGTAAATTTTGGAATCACTCGGGAGAACATGTTGATTTTATTTTTTTAATTATGTTCTTATTTTAGAGCTAAGTGGTTACTATTAAGGGAATAGATACAATGGAAGCCGAAGCAGTCACAGAAGATAATCTTGATGGATGATAGTGCAAAGAACAAGGTTCTGATACATTAGATAAAAGATCTGTCTTTGTTAAACTTGAAGTTCAGAATCAAAAAATAGTGTAGGGTAGTTTTCTGGTTAAAACATCCGATTAACTAATTAATTAATTAATCAATCAACCAATCAATCAATCATTTCTTTATTTGAAGTCGTTCATCATTTTCACTATTCCAGCATTTTGTGCTCTTTTGTACTCGGACATTAATTTTTGTTAATAAGGAAAAAAATAAGTAATCATCATCATCATGTTTTTGGTAAAAAGTATTTCTATCATACAATTTCTCGGTTTAAGTGAGTCTTTAGAATTCAATTATTCATTCTTGCTTAAGTTTCGACAAAACACAGGATATTGATTTTTACTCTCTCATTTTCTTTCTTTTATGCACTGTATGAATATATTACCCTTATCACTGCAGTCATTTGCCTTCACGCAGAAGATAATAGCGCAGAACAAAATTTAAATGTCTGTTACCTTAAAGGCGTTGGGAACAAAAAAATTCCAGCCGAGTTTCATACGTACGACGACATTGAGTGTGATAAAACTGTGAGTTTTTATGTATTCTATATTTTTATCAAGGATGGGAACGGACGGGATGAGGTGAGGTGAGATACCTTTTGTTTTGACGAGCTTTGTTGTTCATTTATAGAAAAGTTCATTTAAGGGAATTCCAGGTATCACGTTTAAAAACGTTTCTTATGTAAATAAGATAACAATCAAAAAAGCAAAAAGATGAGAGGAGTATATTAAAAGATTTAATTTTTTTAATTTAATTTAATTTTTTATAGGACGAAATAGATTATCAAAAAAGTAAAGAAGTACCGGTTGTATTTGCGATTAAAAGATTTGAGATAGATGTGAGTAAGCCTAGTGATGTTATAGCAGCGAAAATAGAAGAGTTTTCGGTGTACCAAGTGTTATACGAGGCTATGAATACAGCGTTAAGACGACAAGGAGCAAGTCTGAAGAAACTTGGGGACTTGAAAGGGTATATATATATATCTTTATAAGAGAGTAACTGGAGAGAGAGGAGAAGTTGATTGCTGCTGTGACAGGGTGCATTTCTTTATCCAATTCCAACTGACAAGACTGAAAGATGACCATGGACCTGAAGGAGTTGAGCACAAGCTGAAGAAGGTGGTCAAGAATTGCCAGGGATGCAAGGAAGAGACCAGACAAGAAGTAGTGAAACTGTCACAGTCTACAGCCAAGAAATAGACAATCCATAAGAGTGTGTGATTTGTGGAGGACATTACAAGTTAATGAGGGGAATGAAATGAAAAGTTCACCAGCCTCCTGACAGGATTTTTGGCTGCCATCTGTATACTGAAATCTGTATCCTGAAATCTTCTGTCTTTCCTTTATTCTCATTCTCCATCTCTGTTTTTATCTTCATCTTGAAATACAAATCCTTCCCTTTTCTAAGGCAATACCAATGGCTCACATCCAGCCCAGTCCCCTCCTTGCCTTTCAGCCCACCTTCACCTACTCTATGCCCACTCAGCTCCTCGTCCATAGCGTCGTCCTCACCCTTCTGGCCGTTCTCTGTCTCCATCTCGCTTTCACTGCAAAATACCATTACCCTCTTGCACCCGCAAACTTCCTTCTTCTCTCTTCTGCTGTCGCTCTCACTCTCATCAGTCTCCTCATCGTCGTCATCATGATCAATCGAATGCTCTTCAAAAAATCTCAGGCTTGGCCTTTTATGTTTGACTATGTCGAAGTCACCATGCCGCCTTCTGATTGGTCTTCTTTGCGATTGGCAGGCTGGTTTGCTATGCAGGCCGCAGTTACCTTTCTTGCTCATGTCTGTTTTTTCCTTCTTCTTCTTCTTCTTCTCCATCTACTACTAAAATAATGCTTCCTTTTCTCACTTGTTTGTCTCCTTTCACCTTCCTCTTCTTGACTCTCAGGCAACTCACATTCATTTCCTAACCCTTCTCTTTCCCTCCGCCCTTGAACGCAGGCTTATCCTCATCTTCCTCGCCCCTCTCTGTCTTTTTGCTTCTATCCTGTACTTCTCTCACTTTCTCTCCGACCCAGACCTCGTAGATCTCGGAGATGCTATTCGAAACACTGCCACTTCCACCCTTAGCCTTCTCTACACTTCCGGGTTACTTATTTGGGGATGTGCCGTAAATCGAAAACGCGCCTGGGACACCGAAGGTGGGACCGCTGGCTTTGGGGCCTTGGCTATCATGCTTGCCTGTATTGGAACTGTCGCTAATTTTGTCGAAGTTAAGGAAGATAGACTACGTTGGCTGCCTTGGATTGTAGTATCAGTTCTTCTTTGGCAGAGCTGGACTGGGTTTTGGTGGTGGGTCGGAGCAGGCATGTGGTCCGGTGAAGTCGAAGATATTGAGAGAAGAGAAGCACGCAAGAAACGTAAACAGGATCGTAAAAATAAAAAAAACAACATGCTCACCCGACTTGTTCAGCGCTCCAACTCGTCTTTACATCCCGTCACTTCTGGCCCATCTTCTTTGAATAAACTTTATGTTTCAGGTCCATCCGCCACTCCTGCTGCCCATTCTTCTGCGCTCTTGCATCGTTCTAGATCAGCAGTTCAGCGCTCAAATCAAGAAGTTGATGGCCCTGATGATCACCTTCCGGACCACCTCGAACTTGAAGAAATTTTTTCCCGTGATCGCCCATCTGGTTCCTCATCTCTACCGCTTGATCAAGATGACCCTCAACAACAGTTGCCTCTTGATCAAGACGAAAATTCTTCCAGTGGCCTTTCGCATACTACTTCTGGTATTTTAGCTGGCCTGCCTGGTTTTGTTCAACGTTGGTATGGAAAATTGTCAGCTGCCCATAATGCTGCCGCTAAAGTCCAAGCCCAAGAAGCTGGAGCGATTAAAAAAACTGAACAGGTCAAACGATGGGGACTTATAGCTATGACCAAGCGAGTGATTAACGAACAACGTGGAGATAGATTATCTGCTACTTCTAATCATCTTCAGTCCTCCTCTGCACGGCGCATTTCTCCAATTCATTCATCTGGCCCTCCTCCTAGTGAGGATGATGGTTGGGTGTCTGATCACCCTGCGCCTCAAAATCGCACAAATATCCGTCGATACAGACAATCTTTTCCTGCTGAAGACTTACCTCCATCAGACCCTTCTATCCGCCCAACTGAACCTGATCCTCAGACTTCCGGTGCCTTTGTTCATGTTTCAAATTCGAATGCAGATCAAGAATCAACAACAAATCCCTTACCACGTGGTATGGGCTCTAATCACGGTTGGTCCTGGAGGGGTCCTTTAATGCGTGCAAGGCTACGAGACGTCACGACATATGATTGATTAATCACTTTGAAACAAAAAAAAAATGAAAAAGCGAAATGAAAAAAAAAAAATGAAATGAAAAGTGAAATGAAAATAAATAGACGTCTTCACAAAACAAAAGAATGTCGAAACAAAAAATCTTGCTGAAATTATTTGTGGTTTCTCTTGTATAAACAAATTGCTAATATATTCTTTGTTTACAACTGAATCTATTGACACTATAATGTCACACTATTAGTGTAATAAAGGGAAAAAATTTAAAATCATGCCCATCCTTTTCTCTCATATATCTATCTTAAATATATATATTCATACATACGTGCAATAACATACATGCTTGCTTGTCCATCTAACCTTATTAATCCTAACATGTTGTATTAGTTCTTTTTTTCTTTTTCTTTTTTACTTTCAAAGCTTGACTTTCAAGTTTGATTTCTTTAATATACATACATATGTATGTATGTATGTATGTATGTTTATTATTCATTTCATATTAAACTAGTCATCTTTGTGATTATTAGTTGTGAGAAGAAGTTTTTTTATTGTTTTTTGTCTAGGAATAATGGGGTTATGTTGGGTTTGAATTTGAGTTATGATTGAGAGGTGTGTTATGGTCATGTTAACATGTGATGAGATGATGAGATGAGGTTTATATATATGTATAATAGGAAGTGGTGGTGGTGTATGGTGGTATTATGGGTGATAAAGTTCTTTTTTGAAAGTAGTTTGAGAAAAATGTGGATGGGTGTGTTTGGATGATATATAAGATTGATGTGAGTGGTATTAGTTTTTTAGTAATTAGGTGGTATCAATATAAAGGGATCTGCAATTAGGGATCAGGAATTCCCCCCCCCCCCAGATCAGACATTATTAATTGTAGAAGATTCTTAATTCACTAGCCCTTGGGCTAGTGGATAAGGAATGCACAATAATGCATTATCCTGCCTCTTATACCCCAATTTCCATTCCTAATTCCTGTTCCCAAACTCATCACATCCATGATTGATATGTTAGCAAGTCATGTGACATATAATTAAGGATGCCATCCTTATGTCTCTCTTCACTCTAGGACACTTTATTCTGGTGGTGAAAAATTAAGATTTTTTTTTTCTATCTATGAACCCCCCCCCCCCCCCCATGCTTGTGTGGTGGCAAATTTATGCTTCCCTCATCACCTAAACCTTCTACTGACAACAATAAAGCACCTCTCTACTAAGCAGAAACTTGCATCAACTATGAATATTATCACTTTAACTTAAATTGCTGACTATGATTTGGAAAAAAAAAATTAGCTTATATGTCTATTCTTTCCAAAACGTGTTAGATCAATCAAAAGGGGGCCAAAATGTTCTTCATGATCCCAGATACAGTCTCCACTCAATTCTTCAAATTCAACAATTAAACTTCACCTAACTATTTCAAACTTCTCCCAATGTAGAAAGACTCTTACAGTCACCTTGCTGTAAGCAGAATCCAAGGGAGTTGGATAAACAAGAGAAAACCCTGTCCCTTTAAGTAAATTTAAAGTTCTAAATAATCTAAGGTAAACTTTCTACTTAATAATGAAAATACTTGTTGATCAGTTTTTTATTGATGCTTTTGAGATGTTAGAATTGGCATTCTTTAGAAAATATAGTGAAATACAACAAAAAGTTGTACCAGTGAAAAGATATTTAAATGATTATAATTATATGTCTTATAAGGTTTATATTTTATGAAATAAATTTTGAATTATGAATCATTAGTTTGAGACCTTTCTAATGGTAACCTACAACTATATATTTATGGGTTATTATGTAAAATATTTGTTATAATAGCTAAAATGTTGAAATTATAAGGGTACTGGTATATAATCAATATTAAATTATAATGGTTACTTTTAAGCATTATTGGTTTTTACTGAAAATTTGGGATGATGCTGTATTCCCTAAAATTGATTCTACAGTCAAATATATGCATAAATTAGTCACATGATCCCATTTTCCCTTTCAGACACAGTCCAGAGCTTGTCTGGATCTCCATGAAGCTCATCCAGACTTACAGACTTAATAGGGGGTGTCAGTTCTGGCAAATCCGCACTTACAAATCCGCACTTAAATAAGTGCGGATTTCCAAAACACACTAGCCCCAATACTGGTGGATTTCAAAATGAAATAAGTCACTTATTTCACTCAAATCCGCACTTTCTCAACCAAAAGTGCTGATTTCACCATCAAGTCCCATTTCACTGATTTGTCAGCATCATCCCATTCATACGCAGCACTCCGCAGAATAACACTTCATAACTCAAAACATCGTACATCACTTACATCTTCATATCATATCATATAAGAGTCATGCCTTCCTCACTTTCAAATCGTGATAAATTACATAAAGCAATGACTTTCATGGCGCTTGAACTGCTCTTGGACTCTGATTCCGATTCTGATCTAGAAGAAGATTTTGTCGTTTTATCAAAAATGGCCAGGAAACGTTACCTTCTTCCCAGAAAGCCTCAAGTACTTCATACCCCCAAGTACACCATCCAAACACTTCTTAAACTATCTACACCCAGTTTTAGATGGCTGTTCAGGACTTCTCAGGAATGTTTCCTTAAATTGCTTGAGCTTATTCAGGATCATCCCATATTTCACAATAATTCTCAAAAAGAACAACGACATCCTTCAATTCAATTGGCCATCACACTATGTCGTTTGGGTTCAAATGGTAATGGAGCCGCTTTGAAACGTTTAGAAAATGTCTTTGATTTAGGGTATGGTTCAGTTAACACTTATACCAAACGATGTATCACTGCCATCAACTCCTTGGAATCTCAACTTCTCACCTGGCCAACAAAAGAGAGCGACTTGAATCATCTCAGGTTATGCAAGCAGAGGGCTTTCCAGGATGTATTGGTTTTGTTGATGGTACTACTATTCCTTTGAGCCAGAAACCTGCTCAAGGTGGAAACAATTACTTTGACCGTAAAAAGAGGTAGATTATTTTTAACTCCTTTCATCCTCCTTGAAACTAACACAAACAAATATATCTTCTTTATAGATATTCAATTAACGTTCAGCTTATATGTGACGTAAACAAAAAATTTATATCATTCTTTGCTGGCTATCCTGGCTCATGTCATGACTCCTACGTCTTCCAAAGAATGCATATTTCAAATGAACCTGAAAAATTCTTTGATGAAAATCAGTATCTTCTTGCAGATTCTGCTTATGTGAATGGAAAGTATGTACTTCCTGCTTTTCGGGGAGCAGCTTCAGAAGACAGTCAAAATGCCAAATTCAACAATCATTTGGCAAAGTCAAGAGTCCGTATTGAACATTCTATTGGAATCTTGAAAGGCCGTTTTTCTAGTTTAAGGGAATTAAGAAGTCCTCTTAGAAATAAATCTGAAATGGAGGCAGTGATCAACTGGATTCTGTGTTGCACTATACTTCATAACCTACTTGCTGACCTCAAAGATCAATGGTTAGAGCTGTATGAAGATGAACAAGTTGATTCACCTCCGACTATATCCAACACTTCTATTTCTCAATCAACTAGTATAAGGGCGAAAATCCTTCCAATAACACTCCAACATTTTTCAACGCAATTTTAATTTTTTTCTCTTTCTCTTCAAATTATCAATTTGCATGTATTATTCACTGAGAATGGTAAATTTTTTTGCATATTTTTTTGGTTTTTGAATTTGCTGTTAAAGTCTTATTTTTTTTTCTCTCTGTGTTTTCTTTCATCAACTCAACATGAAATCGCATATTTTCAGCAAACGCATATTTTTTCAGTCACTCAAAGGTTGGGAAAGAGTTGGAAGGGAAGATTAAGGGTTCCGAGGCATTTTAAATGAAGAAAAGGGTCTGGGAGAGGTTGAGAGGGGTGAAATGGGGATCAAAAGAGGATGGCATACAATGGGGCTGGGAGGATAGCAAAAGGCATGGGGAGGGAAGACAAGCATGTGTTGATAGAATTGAAAGGGATGGAGATTGGTGCAAACAGAGTGTGAAAATAGGAGGATGAACTCTGTTCTTTGGGCGAAGAACAGAGTTCACTTCCATAAAATATTAGCTGAAACATAGTTTTCAATTCTGTAAAAACAGTTGTAAGTAATAGAAAAAGTCACTGATTTTTTTTATATGTAATCCTTGCTTTACGAGGAGACTTTTGTGACGAAGCAGATTTTTGAATTACCTTTAAAAGAGGATGGCATACAATGGGGCTGGGAGGATAGCGAAAGGCATGGGGAGGGAAGACAAGCATGTGTTGATAGAATTGAAAGGGATGGAGATTGGTGCAAACAGAATGTGAAAATAGGAGGATGAACTCTGTTCTTCGGGCAAAGAACAGAGTTCACTTCCATAAAATATTAGCTGAAACATAGTTTTCAATTCTGTAAAAACAGTTGTAAGTAATAGAGAAAGTCACTGATTTTTTTTATATGTAATCCTTGCTTTACGAGGAGACTTTTGTGACGAAGCAGATTTTTGAGTTACCCTTTGAGATTTGGAATGTCTGGGAGGCATTATGAAACTGGCACATAACAAGAAAAAAGATTAAAAAGTAGAAGAAATAAGTAAAAAAGAATGTAAACATGCCTGGTCAAAATATTGAAAATGTTGGAGATTGGTGCAAACAGAATGTGAAAATAGGAGGATGAACTCTGTTCTTCGGGCGAAGAACAGAGTTCACTTCCATAAAATATTAGCTGAAACATAGTTTTCAATTCTGTAAAAACAGTTGTAAGTAATAGAAAAAGTCACTGATTTTTTTTCTATGTAATCCTTGCTTTACGAGGAGACTTTTGTGACGAAGCAGATTTTTGAGTTACCTTTTGAGATTTGGAATGTCTGGGAGGCATTATGAAACTGGCAAATAACAAGAAAAAAGATTAAAAAGTAGAAGAAATAAGTAAAAAAGAATGTAAACATGCCTGGTCAAAATATTGAAAATGTCAGGAAGGGGTGTGTGCCGAGGATTGATGGGTAGGTAGCGAGGAAGGTCAGTGTGTCACATGTGACAGGGATGGGGTAAGAAAGGAAGGGATGTTTTGTGGCCAAAATGTGGTTGTGAAAAAAAACGGGAAAAAAGTGCTGATTTGAGGTCATAACTGACACCCTTTTTTGAAATAAGTGACTTTTTTGCAAAATTTAAGTGCTGATTTGTAAGTGCTGATTTGGTTTGAAATCCGCACTTAATTTAAGTGCGGATTTGCCAGAACTGACACCCCCTAATAGGGGGTATCAATGTTGACTGATCCACAATTAAATTAATTTTGGATAAAAATTATTATACCCCAATTATTTTCCACAATTATTTTTGCTAATCATTGGGTTATTAGACCTTTTACATGTCAATGTTCACCTCTATCCAACATTTTTATCCTCAATTTCTCATAACCACATCTTGGACAACTTTCTGGATATCCCAGGCTTCCTGCTATTCTGCACACTCCCATCCTGTCTATTCATTCTATCTGTTCAAAAACACTCCCCATCTCATCTGTTTGTTTCTTCTCCTTTTAATTTTCAAATATCTCAACATGCCTTGTCATGATAGATCTTCTCAAAGGCAGGCTTCCCCCAGTTGTTCATCAAATCCCATTACTCCCTCTTTCCCCCACTCAGCTGAGAAATCAAAGACTGTTCAACTAAAAAAAGATGATCATCTCATACTTATCAACTGGTTAAAAATAAAAACTAATAATGATTCTTGTTTTGGTACTGAGAATGCAACTAAAGTATGATTTCCATCTGCATCACAAGTCAATTGATATCTTCTAATGGCAAATTAATTACAAAATAAGACAAAGGCAAGGATTGATCTTTTTCCTAAAAAGATGTCTGGATGCTTCAAGAACTATCAAGCCAAATACAAGAAGGCAAAGACTCTTTTATTTTCTACTGGTTTTGGTATTACTGACATTGATATCAGTAAGGGCATAAAATCCATAGATGATATTCTTGAATTTCTATGTCCATACTCTTAAGAGATGGATGCTATTTTTGGAGAGCGAGCTGATGTTAATCCTGCCAACATTTTGGATGGTGAAGATGCTATCTCCAAACATGATGTTGAAAAAAATCTTTTCCCATCCTCTTCCTCCACTCAAGCCTCCCCTGTTCTAAATTCAACAAATCTAGATAGCTTTCCAATAGATCCTTATGGTGATATAAACCAATGTGATCCCACTCCAGTAAGTTTTTATTTCTTGTCTAGTTGTTTTATTCTTTTTATTTCTAAAAAGTCTAATGAACAAACTCAGGATCCTCAAACAAGTGAGTCTGAAGCTAGCATCAATGATGGAGAGGAAAATGTTACCTTCAAAAAAAAGCAAAGACAATCAACAAATTTGAATTTCAACAGTCATAGAAAGAAAAACAGAGATAGTTTTTCCCAAACCCCTTTTTCTTCCATTGGTGATTCTCTGGATAAACATGAATCTGGTAAGTGATAACATACCTCTTGATAATTAAGTGAGCTTTTCTTTTCTTTTGTTAATATTCCTTTTAACTCTAGGTAAAGTTGAAGTTGCAAGATATACTCTCAACTTTCTAAAAAAAAAATATGAGTTCTCTTTACAAAGGGATGATAGGGCAAAAGACTAGGAGGAGAAGAAAGTCAAGCTTTCTTTACAGAGGGATGGGAGGGTACAAGACTTGAAGGAGAAGAAATTTGAGCTTTCTTTAAAGAGGGATGAGAGGGCACATGACTTGAAGGAGAAGAAATTCGAGATAAAGAAAGAGGAGAAGGCTCTTGAGTACAATTTCCTATTGGATCAAATGAAACTCAAGTATCAACTTGAAGATGGTTCAAAAAAAAAAGATTTCTTGAAAGAATGTGTTAAAGCTAATAAATCTATTGAGGAAATTGAACACATAATGAAAATGTTTTATAATTAGTTTTTTTATTTTTTTTTACAAATTTTTCTTAATAGAATGCATTAAAGCTAATAATCAATCCTTGGCATACACTCCTCACTGAGATTTGAAACATTCACCATGGGAAATCTAGGGGTGAACTGCTAGCAATCCCCTATCCTGAAATTTAGAGTGTCCCTTCATTATGACAGGTTTGTGAATACTTTATAAACATAAGTAAATTAGAGTTAGATTTAAATTTATACTCAGATTGTTCCAAAAATGAACCTCAATTGTTCTCAAGTTATGCATAAGTAGCAGTTCACCCCCTGATTTCTTGTGGTGCTACTTGAAGAATGATGTTTCTGTGACTGCTTTCTAGCCAAAAAATTTGTTTTTTTATTGAGTCTCAATTTTATATTCATAAAGTATTTCTCCAAACTCATCATATTTCTCACTTGAGGAATAAGTTTTGTATTTTTTTTTGGACAATACCCTCTCCTGCTATTTACCATAACAGGGGGTGGGGATCACCATTTTTTTTCCAAGTCAGAAAAAAATTTATGACAAAAAAAATTTGGCAATACCTCCCCCTGTTCTTTTATTGAAGTAGGGGCACAGATTGCCAAAATTTATGTTCATTGCATAAATTAACATGAAAACAAGTCTTATAAGATAATTAAAAAACCTAAATTAATGACAATTCAAGTAAAAATGTGAGTGGAAATTTTCTATGACCAAATTCAATGAAATAAAGCACAAATTTATACATGAGCCTCATGAGAAAAACATATTTCTTCATTATTACTGTTATACGACACATGGCCAATGGCTCATTAATTTAGGTAAGTAGATTATCATATATGACTTGTAAAATTTTAATTTGTGAAATAAAAATAAAAGTTGACAACCTATATTACACCCCATACTTTTTCTTTATACCTAATGTTTTTTGTTTTACCTCACCTTTTTCTCTTACCTTATCAATCCTATTGACCAGCTCCCTATTGATTTGAAATGAACATCCGAAATGAGTGAATTCTTCACAGGATTCTAATCCAGATGGTTCTTTAGTTGTCTGGTGATTGTGAAGATTCAAATACCAAATTGCTGCAATTATTCCTTTTCCTGTTCCAAATTCAATAATGCCTTGATGGTCTGGAAAGTATAGACCATGGAATTTTGTAGATGAGGAGGGTGAGGGAATAGGAAGACCAGTTTTTGGATTAATGTATGAGAGTATTCCAAATTTAAGTGAGTTGAGATCATTTTTATCCATGTGAATATTTTTATAAAAACCACCAAAGGTTATCATGAAATCAGAAGCAAAAATATCATCATCAAAAAGTTTTAGCCATTCTGCATCTGTCCAATTAGGGATTCTAAACCGTTTTGCCAATTGATGATTAGATTCAAAAGCATATTGACATAGATTCTTTAATTGATGAGATAAAAAATTGTTGAATGTTGACAAGGAGTCCCATTTTTTTAAATCTTCTTTCATTTCTTGGACAGAAAGATCTTAGAGTAAAGAATAAATACCTGTAGAAAGAATAATAAATTTTTTTATATTCATTCATCTATAAATAAGCCTACTGAGTGAAAAATCTTTGTCATATCCTGGTCTCCAACCAATACCATACATGAAACCTCCAAGAATATTTTTGTTTGATAAAGGTTGACAAGCTAAGGCCATTTGATACAAAGTCAATATAAGATCTGATAAATTTTGAAACATTTCATTTGTATTTTCTTCAAATGAGTGAATCTCAAAAATAAATTGAGGTTTGAAAGAATTAGAAACAACAGAAATTTTTTATTTATTTCCAGTCTTATCTTCTTCATTTTTACTTGACTTTAATTTTTTATTGGTTATAGGCTCAGGAAAAAAATTTATATTTTCAGGACGTTTTTTCAGATAACTTTTTTTTTGTTAGAATCTAGTTTTGAAGTAACTGAAGCCAGTTGAACTGCAAATAAATTTGAAACAAAATTGTTTTTCTCTTATGTAATTTCTACTGTGACCAGGTTTTGAAAGAGATGATATTGAAGAAAGTGAAGAAAGAGAAGATGAAGATATTGAGGAAAGTGAAAAAAGGAATGAGTTTTAGCAAGACATTTATTAATTTTTAGATGAGTCTAGATTCTCAGTCATTTTTTTCTAAAAAAAAAAGAAAAAATTAAACTAAATTGGATGAAACTTACCTAAAAAGCTCTCCTCAAACTACATGAAAGAAATAGTCTCAAGAATTACCATAAAAGAGTCACAAAAGTTCAACAAAAGAGCCCCAAAACTTTCCAAATAAGTGTCCCAAAAGTGCCCAAAAAGTGTTCCAAAAGTTTCTAAAAAAGTGTCCCAAAAAATAAAAATTATAAACACACCAAATTTATTTTTAAATCAGCTTGAACCATAAAATAATTTTTTAATAATATTCTTTAAAAAAAAAACAAAAAAAAATTCAAAATAATGTTGATGAAAATAATAAAAATTATGTTTTACAAACTCCCATATTACCCCACCTTGTCTTCCTCATTTCCCTCTTTTTGGTTTCCTCAAACCCCTCTCCCCCTTCTTGATCTCCTCAAAATCCCCTTACCCCCCTTTTCACCAGTTCCTCCTCCACTTTTCCCTCCTTAAGGCACCTTTTTCCCCTCTTTGGGCTGCCTCACCCCTTTTCCCCCCTCATCCACCTCTCCCCTCCAAAGCTTCCCCTCTCATCCCCCTACCCCTTATTCCTTTCCCCATCTCCCCCCTCCCCTCTTTCCTTAATTTCTCCCCATAGCTATATACCTAAAAAAATTGCTAAGAGATTCATTTAGGGATAAAAGGGAAGAGAAGCCAAGGAAAATGGGGAGGGGGGAGGGTAGGGAAAGGGATAAGGGGGTAGGGGGGGAGGGGGGGGAAAAGTGGAGGGGATAGGGGGATGAGGGGGGGGGGGGGAGGGGTGAGGCGGCCTAAAGGGGGGAAAAGGGAGGAAAGGGGAGGTATAGGGGGCCTAAAGACAGAAAAAAAAGAACTTTTAAATGGGATAAAAGGGGGTTAAAGGTGGGTAAAGGTGAGGAATGAGGGGCAAGGAAGAGAATAAGGGGGGAAAGGGGGGATTGAGGCAGTCAAGAAGGGGGAAAAGGAGGAGAAAAGAGGACAAGAGAGAAAAGAGAGAGAGAAAAGAGGGAGAAAAAAAAATTAGTTTGACCTTGAAAAAAAATAAATGAAGCACTTACAAAAAAAAAAAAGAAAAGAAAAGAAAACAGAAAAAAAATTATAATTAGCAAACAAAAAATCAATAAAAATGAAAAAACAACCAACCTGACGAGATGAGTTAAAAAATGCAACCAAAATATTTGAGGGATGTTTGAGGAGAAGAGGAAAAGGATATGAGTGAAGAATAAAAAAAGAAATACTGAGAAAATATGTGATTTCATGTTGAGCTGGTGAAAGAAAAACAATGAGCCATCCAAAAAATAGATATTCACCATAAATTCAAAAAAAAAAATGAATCACTACACAATATAGGTGGCAGACTTGCTAGCAAGTCCTCAACCTGAACTGAGATGGAACTCAGATGGAACTCAGACTGAACTCATACTGAACCCAAACTGAACTCTACTTGAAAACCCACCTAAAACTGTTCTTCTGAGTGGTGTTCATTCCTGATTGTATGGTTCCTTTATCAATAGCTCAATGTGTGTTCAATCTGTGGTGCATTTGGGTCCAAGGTTGTGGACTTGCTAGCAATTCCACCCCTCATATTGTGTGGTGAATATGCAACAAAAAAAATACCAAGCCAAGTGAATAAAGTATACAAAGTGGACATTTGGAGAGTATGAAAACCAAAAATTAAAAGGGTTGTGTGTCAAAATGGTGGAGGGTGATTGGCATAATGACAGAGCATATGCTGGCTGAATGAATTTTTTGTGATTCAAGGGAGGGGAGAGCTGGTGCTGGTTCAAAATCCTCTTCTTCATAAAGATCATTCCACTCATCCTTCAAATCAGCTAGGATATTGTGGAGTATAACACAAGTAATTATCCAATGATTTGCAGTTTTGATTTCCATTTTTTTTGAAATTGGATTCTGAGTTCCTGGAGACTAGAAAATCTTCCCTTTAAAATCCCATTAGCATTTTCAATCCATACTCTTGATTGGGAAAAATGATAATTAAAGGTGGTTTTGGGGTCATTTTCTAAAGTTGAGCCACAGAAATCAGGTATAATGTACTTTCCACTTGCATATGCTGAGTCTTCAAGGAGGTACTGAGATTTGTCAAAGTATGAGTCAGGAATTATAGAAATCCTCATTCTTTGGAAGACAGAAGAGTCATGAAATGAGCTGGGGAAGCCACTATGAAAAGCAATAAACTTTTTGTTGATGTAACTGACAAGTTGAATTGCAATAGAGTATCAACAAAGAAGATAAAAAGTTAGTTTATGAAAGATGTGAAATTGCAGAACATTTTGAAGAAACCTTTTTTTTCAATCAAAATAATGGTTTCCATCATGAGCAGACTTTTGACTCAAATTTATAGTTGTACCATAAAGTAAACCTACACATCCAGGGAAACCTTTGGCTTGCATTACTTGAGAGGATTCAAGTCACTGTTGTGGTGTTGGCCAAGAAAGTGTCTGAGACTTGAGAGAAGGGATAGCAATCATGCAGTGCTTGGTGTATAATATGAAGGTGCAATATCCTATGGTAAAGAGATTATCTAAATGTCTTACAGAAGCACTATTTCCATTTGAACCAAAGCAACATAGTGCAACAGCAAGTTGAAAGGCAGGATCATGCTGTTTGTTATGGGAATTATTATGAAATATAGGAAGTTTGGAGATGAGTTAATAAAGTTTGAAGAAAGAATTGGGAGAAGTTCAAAATAGTTGAGTGAAGTTTAGTAGAGGAATGTTGAGAATGGAGTGGAGATCATATCTGGGATCATGATAAAGATTTGGCCCCCTTTGGTTTATGTAACACTTTTTTGAAAGAAAAGACATATAGGATAAAGCATCTTCCAAATAAGAGTCTTTTTTATAGTAAAGAACTAAAAGTAAAGCAATAGCATTCATAGTTAAGTGAAGTAGCTGACTAGTAGAGAGGTGTTTCATAGTTGTTGGTGGAAGGCTTATGTGATGAGGGAACTGGGAATTCACCGCCAAATGTGCAGTTGGGGTGTGAAGATAGAGAAAAAATTTTAGTGTTTTTCACCAAAATTAAGTAGCATAGAGTGAGGAATGACTTAAGGATGGCATCAGCAATTAGAAGTCATGTGACTTTCTTAAAAATACATCATGGATGTGATGAGTTTGGGGTCAGGAATTAGGAATGGAAATTGGGGTATAAGAGGCAGGATAATGCATTATTGTGGATTCCTTATCCACTATCCCCAGGGCTAATGGATAAGAATCTTGCACAATTAATAATGTCTGATCCCAGGAAAAAACATTCCTGATCCATAATTGTGGATCCCTCAACTTTGATTCCCCCTAATATTAAGTTGGAATATGTTAGAGTAATCTTAAGAACCTTAAAAATTAGGCTACATAGTTTATAAGTAGACTTAAAGCTGTTGCTTTCATTTTTAAGGAAAAAATAAGAAATGTGCTTTAAATCACCTAAAAGTTAAATATATGCACTATAAATTTATTAATATTAAAAATTTTCCTTGAGAGATAAATTTGTTTTAATTTGAAATATTTATTTGGCTAATCAAATGTATAAAATTTTTTTTTCCAAATTTGATATTTTTTATGCCAGAAATGGCTTTTGTGTACTGGCTGAATACTGGCTGCATTTGTTTCACATGAATAGCTTCATTTTTAGATAAATTAGAAATTTCACACTATATTTACCCCAAATTGTACACCCACTATGGGGAAACAGGCTAAAATAAGCAACAGGTGCTTATTTAGTGTCCTAATGTCATTATTAGTGAATTGACCTCATTATATGCACTAATTTCATTAATAACCTCAAGATTGGCACCTATAGTTCACCAAAACACTTAAAAATTGCCTATTTAGTCAAGGATTTACCCATGCAAGTACCTTCCAAGAGACTGCATTCAGCTACCCCACATTTCATTTCTTATTATGCATTTCTTTCTCAATAGTTTTCCAGTCAATATTGGTCATATTTGGATGGGTATTTCACATATTAATTGGTAATATTTAGCCCTTTCATTTCTACTGTTGATCCCCCTTAATTTTATTTTATATATAGTACTTTTACTCCCTTTTTTAGTCTTTTATTTTAAGAATTACACACATATACTCTCATTTTGGTCATTACCCTATTTTTGATGTATCAACACTTGTTATTTATCAATTTTGGCATGTCATATGATTCTTCTTTTGTTATTGGTTGATCCTTAGGCTGATGGGAATTTGTAACTGCTATTTAGAGGTGTCATTTTCAATGTAGAGGATTGGTAAATCAAGGGGGAACATTGAAGGCTTCATGGGTATATAAGGAGGAGGTTTTTGGGCTTATATTTTACATTCATTATCATTACAGTCAAGCCATATAGCCATTAAAATTAAAATAAATTTATTAGTATTTTTTGATTCTTTGATTAGTTTTTGGACTATTATATCTATTTTTCTGCCAATTATAAATTGTAAACCATTTATAATTAGTGAGATTAAATTACTGAGACCCTTATATTGAGTTATATTTTAATACTCATTGAAATTTTACTACATTATTCATATAGGACCATTAAAATCTTCTAGAAAACTGACTAATAAAGATATTCATGTCTCTATACTTGAAATCAGCCTTAAAATTAGTTCATAGCCCCCCCACTAACAAAATTAATTGTTTGGAAAATTAAAGTTTATTTTTTTACTTTTTTTTAATTTAACACAGATTTAGCTTGAAAAGAAGAGGAAATTGAAATATAAATAAGAGCTCTTAATACAAAAGAGAAGGGGAGACCTGAAGAAATGAGGTGGGAACTGATTTTGAACAGCTTTGGCACTAAACCTATTCTTTTCAGAAGGCTGCTACATCTGATGGCCTTATCCCTGCATTTTCTAACTCTTACAACACTAGGACCTATTGAATTTCTCATGTCTCAGATAAATCATCAATAATTAAACCTTCTAATCATGAAATACATCCTGTGATTGTGAAGTCTTTTCAATTAAAGGAATTGAAGAGCTTGGGGATTTTTGAAGATGCCAGGAAATGTTGAAAATACCTGAAAATTCTGAGACACAAGATAAAGACAATTATGGCTCAAAAAAAAGAGGTGGTGAGAGGGATATGAATGCTTCTGGAGAAAAAGCTGCTACTCAACATATATTTGACATCTGTAAGTAAAAAAATTAATTTTTTTTACTTCATTATACTTATTTAATCTCCAAGTCTTTATATAAACTTAAAAATAGATGATCATCAAATAAGGGAGGCTTTGGGATTCATTTTTTCATTTTACTCCTTTCTCTATAAGCTTCTTTCCTCAAAGTACTATCCTAAAGCTCTGAAACTGGTGACTGAACTAGATCTTCTTTGCTATGATGGTGTTGATTCATTTGGAGGTAAATTTATTTGGAATTGAGGTGGAATCTCTAATGTCCTACACAAGGATTTTGATGTCAGTTATCTTAGCCTGGGTGTTTGGTGGCCAACAACCTTAGAAAGACTATTGGATGAAGATTAATAGAAGAAAGGCACAGCTAGACAAAATGATGGCCACTCTATCTTTCCAGAGCTCAAGTATATGGTGGAGTTCAAGAAGTGTGATGGTTTATGGGTGGTTATTTAGCCTGCTAACAAGATGTATCATCAAACCACACCTGTAAAAGAGTTTTGTAACTTGAAAAGTCTAGGTTCTTTGATTCAAATTAGTAAAAGACCTTCAAAATATATCAAAACATTAAAAATACTTATACCAGATGTTGTAGTTTTCTAATTATATAAAAATGAATTAAAAAAGTTAGAATACTTACATGATAGCTTTCTTGAAATAATATTGGATAATACTTGTTTAAAAATTGATAATAATAATTATTATTATTATCAAAAGGCATGTATATCATTAGAAAAATAAAATAAAATTTATAAGACTGGGAAACTTGAATACATATAAATTGAGGGAAGCAAGAGGAGAGGAGGAAAAGGATATGAGAAATTAAAGTAAAAAGAATGTTTTATATTTAAAAAATTAAAGAGAACGTGTTGAGAAATGTTGGAGTGTGATTTGCATAATTATAGGGCATATCCCATTGGAAAGTAAGTTTTCTGAATAAAGGGGGGAGAGCTGGTGTGGGTTCAGGATCTTCTTCTTCATAAATATCATACCACTCATCTTTCAAATAATCTAGGATATTATGAAGTATTACACAAGTCATTATCCAATGATTTGCTGTTTTGATGTCCAATTTTTTTTTGAAATTGGATTTTAAGCTCCCAGAGACAAGAAAATCTTTTTTTTAATTCCTATAGTATTTTAAATTAATACTCTTGATTGTGAAAGGTGATAATTATAAGATGTTTTTAGGTCATTTTCTAAAGTTGAACCTTGGAAAGCAGGTATAATGTACTTTTAACTTGCATATTCTGAGTCTTCAAGGAGGTACTGAGCTTCATCAAAGTATTTTTCAAGATTTTGAGAATTTCTCATTTTTTGGAACACAGAAGAGTCATGAAATGAGCCAGGGAAGCCACTATGAAAACCAATAAAAACTTTATTTACATCACACAGAAGCTGAACAACAATAGAGTATCTAGAAACAATATAAAATTTTAGTTTATGAGACATAAGACATTGAAGAACGTTTTGAAGAAATCTTTTTCTCCTATAAAAAATTATTGCCATCATGAGCAGGATTTTGACTCAATGGTATAGTTGTACCATAAACAAAACCAACACACCCAGGGAAACATTCACCTTGCATTACTTAAGAGGATTCAAGTTGGTATTGTGGAGTTGACCAAGCAAGTGTTTGATACTTGAGGGAAAGGATAGAAATCATACAGAACTTTGTGTATAATGCCACAGTACCATATCCTATGGTAAAGAGATTTTTAAAATGTCTTATAGCAGCAGCATTTCCATTTGATAAAAGTTACATAGTGAAACAGCAAGTTGAATGGAGCGATCCTGATGTTTATTACAAGAATTTTTAAGAAAGATAGTGTTATCAGAGATGAGTTAATAAGTTTTGATGAAGGAATAAGGAGAATTTTGAAAATTAAGTGGAGAAAGTATCTGGGACCATAAACAAGTTTTGGCCCCCTTTGGTTGATGTAAACCTTTTTGGAAGGAATAGACATATATGCTAAAGTGTTTTCCAAATCAGAGTCAGAATTAGAGTCAGAAATTAAAGATAAATATGTGAAATTCATAGTTGAAACAATTTGCTGCTAGTAGAGAGGTACTTCTATTTTGTTGGTTGAGTGTTTAGGTGATGAGAGAAGCAGAAATTTACCAACAAATGAGTGGGGGTGTGTAGATATACAAAATTCCAAGGCTTTTTACACCAAAATCAAGTGTCCTATAGTGAAGAGAGATATAAGGATGACATCTGCAATTATATGCCATGGGACTTAATTACAAATCAATCATGAATTTAATGAGTTTGGGATAAGCAATTAAGAATGAAAATTGGGGTATAAGAGACAGAATATTGCATTATAATGCATTACTTATCCACTAGCCCAGTTGATAGTGGATAAGAATCTTCTACAATTAATGTCTAATCTGGGGAAAGGAAAATCCTGATCCCTAATTGCAGATCCCTTAATATTGATACCCCCTATCATTATTATTAGAAGGTATCAAAGTTATAAATTTTTAATTATTTAAAAGGTATTTCACAACACAAAAAGAAAGCCAAAAACTTGAAATTAATTCTCAGTCAAAAATTTTTTTGAGGAACAATATGGCATATTTTAAAAAATAATCATGGTTGATTTGGTGTAAAAAAAAGTTATTTTTAAATGGAAGATTTCTAAATTTAATACCCCTATTATTATTATTATTATTATTATTAGGGGGTATCAATTTTCAGGGATCCGCAATTAGGGATCAGGAATTTTTTTCCGCAGGATCAGACATTATTAATTGCAGAAGATTATTATCCACTGGCCCCAGGGCTAGTGGATAAGGAATCCACAATAATGCATTATCCCGCCTCTTATAACCCAATTTACATTCCTAATTCCTGATCCCAAACTCATCACATCCATGATAGATTTTCAAGAAAGTCACATGACTTATAATTGCTGATGCCATCCTTAAGTCTCTCCTCACTCTATGCTAATTAATTTTGGTGGAAAACACTTAAGTTTTTTTCTATCTACACACCCCAGCTGCACATTTGGCAGTGAATTCCCACTTCCCACTTATCACCTAAACCTTCTACCAACAACCTATACTACCAAAAACAATGAAGCACTTCTCTACTAGACAGCTACTTCACTCCACTATAAATGCTATCACTTTACTTTTAGTTCTCTACTATAAATCTGACTCTGATTTGGAAGATGCTTTAGCCTATTTATGTTTTCTTTCCAAAAAGCATTACCTCATTGCCAGGGGGCCAAATCTTTATCATGATCCCCAATACAATCTCCACTACATTCTCAAAATTCCTCAACTATTTAGAACTTCTCCCAATTATTTCTTCAAACTTTATCAACTCATCTCTGAGCATCATATCTTTCATAATAATTTCCATAACAAACAGCATAATATGGAAATTCAACTTGCTTCCGCACTATGTTGCTTTGGCTCAAATGGAAATGGTGCTGCTGTAAGATGCTGGGATAATCTATTTAACATAGGATATGGTATGGTGATATTATAAACCAAGTGCTGTATGATTGCTATCCTTTACCTCAAGTCTCAAACACTTGCTTGGCCAACTCCAGAACAGAAACTTGAATCCTCTCAAGTAATGCAAGCCAAAGGTTTCTCTGGCTGTGTAGGTTTTGTTGATGGCACAACAATACCTTTGAGTCAAAAGCCTGCTTATGATGGGAACCATTATTTTTATTGCAAAAATAGGTTTATTCAAAACGTTCTTCAATTTCACATCATTCATTAACTAACTTTTTATCTTCCTTCTAGATACTCTATTGCCATTCAACTTATATGTGATGTCAATAAAAAATTTATTGCTTTTCACAGTGGCTGCCCTGGATTATGTCATGACTATTCTGTCTTCCAAAGAATGAGGATTTCTCAAACCCCAGACTCATACTTTGACAAATCTCAGTACCTCTTTGCAGACTCAATATATGCAAGTGGAAAGTACATTATACCTGCTTTCTGTGGTGCAACCTTAGAAAATCACCCCAAAACCACCTTTAATTATCACCTTGCCCAATCAAGAGTATGGATTGAAAATGCTATTGGGATTTTAAAAGAAAAATTTTATAGTCTCTGGGAACTCAGAATCCAATTTCAAAAAAAATGGAAATCAAAACTGCAAATAATTGGATAATGACTTGCATTATACTCCAAAATATCCTAGCTGATTTAAAAGATGAGTGGAATGATCTTTATGAAGAAGAGGATCCTGAACCAGCGCCGGCTCTCCCATCCCTTTAATCACAAAACACTCATTCAACAGGCATACGATCTATCATTATTCCAATCATCCTCCACCATTTTCGAACACAACCCTTTTAATTATTTGTTTTCATACTCTCCAAATGTCCATTTTGTATACTTTATTCACTTGGCTTGGTATTTTTGTTTGTTGCATATTCATTTTTTTTTTTTTTGGAATTTATGGTGAATATCTCTTTTTTGGATGGCTCATTGGTTTTCTTTCACCAGCTCAACATGACATAACATATTTTATAAAATTGCATAATTTTTCACTGTTTCTTTTTTTCATACATCCCTCATATCCTTTTCCTCTTCTCCTCCAACATCCCTCAAAAAATTTGGTTTCATTTATTTTGTCATCTCATCTCTCCAGGTAAGTCATTTTATTCTTTTTTTTTGATTTTTTGATTACTAATTATAATTTTTCTTGTTTTTTTCTGTTTTTTTTATTTTTTGTATCTAAATTTTTTTGTAAGTGGTTATTTTTGACTTCAATGGCAGAATTAACCTTTTTTTCTCTCCCTCTTTACTTTCTTTTTTAGCTCCATCACCCTACTCTTCATCCCTCTTTGGCATGGTTATTATCCCCCTTTCCCCTATTTCACTTTTTTTTGGCTCCATTTCATTAAAACACATACATTGCACATTCTTTATGAATTTCACTTACTCCATATTCAATTTAGCCACAATTCCAAAATCAATCTTCCTCACTCTGTTTTTCCTACTTTTCAATCAAGGTAATTTTATTCTCCTTTTTTTCATGCCTATATGATATATTATTCCTTTTATGAAAATTTCATACTTAAATATATGTATGACTCTTTTCTGGATAACAGTGAACTTATTAAACTCCTTTTGTTCTCATCTTCATTACCACTTTTCAAGTTTTTGGAAAATTTTTAAAGTCAGACTTGGAATTAGAAATAGGTATATTTGAATCTTATTTTCTTCTTACTGAAGACTCTCCTGAAGGCTACCTTTTATTCGGCACAAACAGATTTGAATTTGGTTCAGTGGTTGCTGAGAAATTGACCATTAAAGTTGAGCCTTTTTTTCCCAATTTAAATTTTTATTAAATTTTTTTATGTAAAAAATTAGGTTAAGGTTTATTTAAATCACATGTCCTTTAACAGAAGATTCTACTAAAGCCTATCTCTAATTTCCCACAAACAGTTTTGAATAAGGTTCAGTGGTTGCTGATATTTTGACCTTTGAAGTTGAGCCTTTTTTTCCAAATTTCACTTATCTTATTTCACATTTTTATATTGCATAATTAGAGGATAAGAATTCTGAAACTCTTATCTGATTATTAGCTAGGCTTTAATCTCCCTCTTTTTGGAATTTTCATCATCACTGTTCAAGTTTTTGTGCAAACTTGAAAAATAGAGTCAGAATTAAGGTTAGGTTTATTTGAATCAACTGTTCTTTTAGCTGAAGATACTTTAAAGTTAAATAAACAAACTAAATTTCGTGAGTTTTATATTTTTGGTTTATGAAACAAATTTTTATTTGTTCAGAGAAAAAAATGTCTATTTCATCAGAATCTCCTCTTACTTCTCTATCATTATCCTCTTTTTTATCTTAATCATCATTTTCAAATTCAGCTTCATTTCAATCATCATCCAAAATATCAAAAAAAAAATAATAATGATTGAAGTCAGCAGAATAAACGAAAATTAAAAAAGTAAATTAATTTGAATTGCTTATTTGGCCATATATCAAATATTGTGTACTATAAAACTAAAGTGGATCAAAAAATCTTATCCAAAAGAGTTACTAGAAGATTTGAAATACTTAACCAAATCAGGAGACAATGAAATAAAAGCCATCATCAGTAATTCCTTTAAACCTCAATCTATTTATGAAAATCATTCTTTTAATGGTTCAAAAGATGAATCTTTTAATCAACTATCCAATCTTATCATAACTCTATATAAAATGGCTTTGGTTTGCTTACCAATAAGGAATACAAATTTGTTGGGTGGTATTATGATTGGATTTGGTTGGAGACCAGGATTTGTTAAAGGCTATTCTCTTGCTATGTCTAATAATATATTTTCATTCTTAAAATTAAGTCACTCATTTTATTTCCATAGTTATCTATTATTTACTTAAAAATTTATCTAAAGCCAAAAAAGATGAAGATTTTTGCTTATGGGACACCTTACCATCTTTTAATACTTTTTTGCTCTTTGTTTTAAAAAACTCTGCAATAAAGCATTCAAAAATAATCATGAAGTTGCTACAAAAGTTGGAATACTGAATTGGTGTGACACCAAATGGGAAGAAAATAGCAATGAATATCTTTTATTTTCAAATTTTATTATTACTCATTCAGGATTCCACAATAAGATTCATATCAATAGGAATGATGCCAATTTTCTTACTTTTGGAATATTCTCATATATCAATACAATAACTGGCCAACCAATACCATCTCCAGCTAAAATCAAAGGACATGGTTTATATTTTCCAGACCACAAGTGCATCATTGATTTTGGTTTGGGAAATGGTGTGATTGAAACAGTTCAGAACTCTTCTCAGGATCATCACCAAACAACCAAAGCTCCACCTGGTTTGGAATCTTGTCAAGAGTTTAATCATTTTGGATGTTCTTTCCAAATTAGTCAAAAGTTGTTTCAAAGAATCAACAAGGTAAAAAAAGAAGGTAAAGTTAATAGATTTAAAAAACTCTATCTTGATCCAAAAAGTATGGGGATTAGTGGTGTCATCAAAAATTTAATATTTTTTCATAAATTTTTGATATATATATCTTATATTTCAATTTCCTCAACTAAAGTAATGGGCCAACGACTTTGTGTTGCATAAACAGTAATCATGACAACATTTATTTGTTTCATGGGGTTCCTCTAGCCTATACCTGTGGAAATTCCCAAACTTTTGTTTCCAGATTTGATCTGCATTTTGGCTAGAGGAATTGTCATTACTTTAAAACTAGGGAAATTGATAAAATAATTTTTAACATTAAAATACCGAAATTCAACTAAAGATGGATAGAGTACAGAAATACAGGAAATTTTTGTAAATTTCTATGTATAAATAAATATGAACACTTGAAGTGTGAAGGAACTAAAACAAACTAGTTATCAAAAAAATTTTATCAAATGTTTAATTTCATCAACAGTTTTATTGGCTTTAACACATTCTATCATGAAATCATTCTTTTTAGAATTTTCTTTGACATGATGCTTATACTTCATCTGTTCCATTAAGTTTTGATGCTCAAGCGTTTTTTCCTCTTTTTTGATTTTTCAATACTTAGAGTTAACTTGAACTTCTTCTCCTCCAAGTCTTGGGCCCAATCATCCTTCAGTAAAGAGAGCTCATACTTCCTCTCTTCCAAATCATGTGCTCTGTCATCCCTTCTTAAAGAGAGCTCTTATTTTTTCTTTTCAAATTTTAGAGTCTCTTTAGCAAGTTCAACTTGTTCTAAAGTAATAAGAAATATTAACATAAAGTAGAAGAAAAGAAGAGCAAAAAATTAAGAGGTATGGTATCACTTACCAGCATCACATTTCTCCAAAAATTCTTCCATAGAAGAAAAAGGGGTTTGTGATGAAGTATCACTTTTTTGTCTTCTTTAGGAGTGGAAATTTAGACTAGTTGAAGCCCTTCCCTTTTTGTTGGATGTATTGGTACATTAATGTCCTCCTCATCATTTTTGCTAGCTTCAGACTCAGATGATGGTGGGTCCTGGGTTTGTTTGTCATCCTTTTAAGAAAGAAGAAAATATAAGTAAATAAAAAAAATAATTGGTAAGATAGAAGAAAAAAACATACCTGAGTTAGATTGGGTTGGTTTATATCACCATAAGAATCTGTGGAAAGGATATCCAGATTTGTTGAATTTAAAACAGGGGAGGCTTGAGTGGAGGAAGAGGATGGGAAAAGATTTGTTTCAACATCATGTTTGGAGATAGGATCTTCTCCATCCAACATTTTTGCAGGATAAACATCAGCTCGCTTTCCAAAAATAGCATACATCTCTTTAAAGTAAGGACATAACAAATCAAGTTTATTGTCTATGGATTTGATGCCCTTTCTGATATTGAGGCCAGTAATACATAAACCAGTAGAAGATGAAAGAGTCTTTGCCTTCTTGTACTTGGCTTGATAATTCTTGAAGCGTTCAGACATCTGTTTTGGTAAAAGATCTATCCTTCCCTTAGTCTAATTCTGTAATTTGTTGGCAATTAGAAGATAACCATTAACTTTTGATGTGGGGGGCCATCCTAATTTAGTCACATACTTAGAACCAAAACAAGAATCATAGTTAGATTTAGTTTTTAGCCAGTTGATAAGAATGAGATGATCATATTTTTTTAGTTGAACAGTTTTGGATTTCTCAGAAGAGTGGGGGAAAGAGGGAGTAGTGGGATTTGAAGAGCAACTGGGTGATGGCTGCCTTTGAGAAGGTCTAAGACAATGAGGCATATTAAGATAATTAAAGATGAAAAAAAGCAGAAACAAGCAGAAACAAGCAGATGAGATAGTTAGATGAAAAGGAGTAGAAACAAGCAGATGAGAGAGTGAGATGAAAAGGAGCAGAATCAAATGGATGAAATGGGGAGAAATTCTGAGCAGATATAATGAACAGGATGGGATGAGAATAGGAGTGCCCAGTGAGGTAGAAGGCATATTCAGAGAGTAGTTCAAGATGTGGTTATGGAAGAAAGTTGTGCAAAATGTGGTTATGACAGAAAGTTGTCCAAGATGTGGTTATGAAAAATTGAGTAGAAAAATGTTGGATAAGAGGTGAACATTGAGACGTAAAGTGTCTAATAACCCAATTATTAGCAAAAATAATTGCAGAAGATAATTGGAGTATACGGATTTTTATCAACAATTAATTTAATTGTGGATCCCTGAACATTGATACCCCCTATTATTATTATTATTATTATTATTTATTAGTTTTTTATCTCATGTTTTTTTTGTAAGTGATTTTATGTTGGTTTTCAAGGCAAAATTAATTTTTTTTTCTCTCCTTCTTTTCTTTCTTTTTTTTTCTCTCCATAATCCTAATTTTTATCCCTTCTTGGCATGGTCTTTATCCACCCTTTACACCTAATCTGGCTAGCCTTACTCTGGCCCACCCCCCTTTTACCTCAATCACAAATTACTAGCTATCCAACTTACTGGCTGGCTGCCTAGCATTAGCCTGGCCCAAATCCCTTCTCCCTCCACAAATTCTTGGCCCAACACCCCTTCCCTTTTGTTAAAATAAATTTTTTACCTTGCAAATTGGTTAAAAAATCATACACTAACTAATATATTGTTAACAAATTGATATGTTAGTGATTGATTTTTTAATGATTCAATCCCCACCCACCATCACCAACCCCCATTCCCCTTTAAAACCAGGCAGGAGGCTTCACTAGCTGGCTTCCTACCCATATACCACCATCCACCACCACCCACACCCCTTCCATATAAATGAACAGCCAGCCAGGTTCACATTCTGGCTTTGAAAAGAAAAAGAATTTTTTTAGAAAAAAAAAGTCTGTTTCTTATGATTCAACCCTTAATTCTCAATATTCATCTTCATATTCTTTATCCTTGTTATCATCTTCAATCTCTACATCATTTCAATCATCATCTAAATATTTAATGAAAATGAGAATTGATCTTATCAAAAATTAAGAAATTAAAACCAAAAAAATTCATCTTAAAAGTTTATTCACCCATATTCCAAATATCAAGTATTATAAAACTAAAATTAAAAGAAATTATCCAAAGAGCTTACTAGAAGATATTAAATATCTAAAAGAGTTAGAAGACAATTAGGCTTTAGCAATAATTAGTAATTCATTTAAGCCTTAATTTATTTTTGAATTTAATTCATTCAATGGTATAAAAGATGAAACATTTAAAAAACTATCTGATATCCTCTTAACACTATTTAAAATGGAATTGGTTTACTTACTGATTCAAAAAAAGAATATTTTGGGCAGTATCATGATTGATTTTGAGGGAGGCCACATTTTATTAAAATTTATTTTATTGGTAAGTGTATTAGTTTTTTTTCATTTTTAAAACATTTTACTCATTTTAATTCTATAGGCATCTATTATACGCTAAAAAATTTATCAAAAGCTTAAAAAGATAATGATTTTTTAAAGCAAGAATCCTTACTTTTTTTTAAATTCATTTCTTTCTCTTTTTCTTAAAAAGTTGTACAATAAAGTTTTTGAAAAAAATCATGAGCTTTCAACAAGAGTAGGAATAAAAAACTGGTGTGACTCAGAATGGGAAGAAATTAGCAAGAAATATCTTTTATTTTCTGATGTTATAATTACTTATACAGGATTTCATAACAATATTCATACCTATAAAAATGATTCAAATTATCTTACTTTAGGAATATTCTCTTATATCAATTCTAACACTGGAAAACCTATACAATCACCTCTTAAAGCAAAGGTCATGGCTTACATTTTCCAGATCATAAATGAATAATCAATTTTAATTTGGAAAATAGTATCTTTGAAACTTTTTGGAACTCTTCTAACAATGATCACCATATGAGGAAATATCCTACATCTTTGAAATCTTGTCAAGACTTCACTCATTTTGGGTGCTCTTTTCAAATCAGTAAAAATTCAATAAAACAAATCAAAAAGGTAAAAAAAGAAGTTAAAAGTAATAAATATAAAAAAATTTAAGTTTATCAAAAAAGTATGAGGATTTTCAAAGTCACCAAATAAATATTATTCTTTCATAAATTATAAATAAAATTCTGATATTTCAATTTTCTAAACTTAAGTAATGGGACAACAACTTTTTGTTGTATTAAAGTTAGTGATGAAAAAATTTATTTGTTACATGGGGTTCATCTAGCCTATACCTGTTGAAAGCTCCAAACTTAGTTTCTGGATTTATCTGCATTTCGGCTAGAGGAATCATCATTAATTTGAAACTAGTAAAATTGAAATATCTTAGTTATTTTTTTATTATTTATCTAATTATATTAAATTTTGGTGACTTTCACCCCTTAATTCAATAAAATTCAGGGGTGGTGTTGCCAAATTTTCAAATCTGACATGCAAAATTGATTACTTGGATAAATTTTGGTTATACACACCTCTTACTTCAATAAAATTCAATGGGGGGGTATTGCCAAAATATCAATATATATATATAGTTTTGTTGAATTCTATTTTAGAAATTCAAATTAATTGACTTTGTAGATATTTAGAAAAATTTGAAAATAAAACAGAAATAAGTAAAAAATAGTGTATCAAATTCGCCATTGGGACCATTTAAAAATGATTTTTTTGTATTTCTTGATAATTTATTCAACTAATGATGGATGGAGTACTGAGATATGTGAGGATATTAAATACTTTCATTTAAAAAAATATAAATTAACAAAGTGGGAAAGAAAAAAATCAGTAACAAATCAAAAAAATTCATTTAAATTTTTTCAATAGATTTATTAGCTTTAACACATTCTATCATGAAAAAATTTTTTTTTTGGAACCATCTTCAAGTTGATACTTGAGTTTCATCTGATCTAATAGGAAAAATTATTTGATAAATTTATCCTCTTTCTTAAATTTTTCAATACTTAGAGTTAGCTCAAATTCCTCTTCCTCCAAGTCTTTTTCCCTATCATCCTTCCATAAAGAGAGCTCATATTTTCTCTTCTCCAAGTCTTATTCCCTATCATACCTTCTGTAAAGAGAGGTGATATTGTTTCTTTTGAAATCTAGGAGTATCTTGCACAAATATCACTTTACCTAGAGTCTTAAGAAACATTAAAAAAAATTAAACAAAATTTGACTAAATTATTTAGGCATATCCTATCACTATCCGGAATCAATTTTTTCTAAAAAGCGTTGATAGAAGAGATAGGGTTTTGAGAAGTACTATCTCTTTTTTTGTTTTCTTTGACTTCTGAAATTTAGAGTAGTTGAAGGTTTTTTTGTTTTTTGGAGAAATTTGGTATAAGGTTGTCATCATCATCATTGTTGCTAGCTTCAGAGTTGCTTGATTGTTGCTCCTGGGTTTTTTCATTGGCTGTTTTATAAATAAGAAAAAGAGAATTAAATGAAAAATAAATAAACTGAAGAAGCTCACTGGAGTTAGATTGGGCTAATTTATATCACAATAAGAATATATAGAGAAGATATCTTGATTGGCTGAATTAAAAAGAAGAGAGACTTTAGTGGAGAAAGAGGATTCTAACAGATTTATCTTGGTATAATTTTCAGAGATAGAATCTTCTTCAGCCAAAATGTTTTCAAGATTGAAATAAGCTTTCTCTGTAAACTTAGAATCCATATCTTTATAGTAAGGACATAAAAAATCAAGTTTATCATCTATAGATTTAATGTGCTTACTAATTTCAATGTCAATAATACCAAAACCAGTGGAAGATGAAAGATTCTCATCCTTTTTTTCCCCAATAGTTCTTGATACATTCAGAAATCTGTTTTATCAAATCATCAATACTTCCCCTTGTCTTAATTCTTGATTCTTTGACCATTGGAAGATAGCCATTGACTTTTAAAGTGAAGGGGTGTCATACTTTAGTTGCATTCTCAGAACTAAAACAAAAAACATAAATAGTTTTAGTTTTTAGCTAGTTGATAAGTATGAGGTTTCCATCTTTTGTTAGTAAAATGGTTTTTGATTTCATAGCTGGGAGGGGGAAAGAGAGAGTAGTTAGATTTGAATAAAAAGTGGGAGAATGCTTTCTTTGAGAAGATATGTGATGCTGGAGCATGTTAAGATATTTTCAAATTTAAAGGAGCATAAATGAGCAGAGATGATGAGGAATCTGAATGGATAGAAGGATAAAACAGGATGGGATGGGAGGGAGAGTGTGCAGTAAGTTAAGGAGGCTGGCACATCCAGAAAGTTTTCCAAGATGTGGTTATTAAAAATTGAGGAGAAAATTGTCAGAACGTATAATTTTTAATAACCCAATTATTTTCCAAAAGAATTGTGGAAGATAATTATGAGAAAAGAATTTTTATCTGAAATTGAGGTTTTTCAGATCAGCTAATGTTGATACCCTCTCAAAATAATATTTTGAACTATATTTATCAGATCATCTATTAAATATTTTATTAATTAACTTTATAATCAATGAAATAAAATAGAGATTTTTTTCAGTTTGATCATTTCATTTTTGTAATATATAGATAGATACAATCCACTAAAATGTGACTCTTTCTTGATTGAAGGTGAATTCAATAATTAGGGAATTAATATGAGTGACAAATAAATTGAGAACCTTCCCCCCCCCAAGAAAAAAAATAAAAATAAAATTAAAATTAGAATAAGAAAAGGAGTCAGAGTTATATGATAACTATCAGCTAGGTTGTAATATAAGACCCCAAACCTGAAATATAAATTTATATTTCTCTTTCTTATCTTCAAATATTAAACTGAAAATCTTCTAAACCTTTTTTTTGAAAACATATATGTATGCATATATATATATAGAGAGTGTGTTTTTGTGCATGTGACAGTTGATTTAAAAAGTGTATGATAAAAATTCTTACTTTTAATTCAAGAGGTAAAGACCAAAGCTTATTATGAATCTATAGTAGGTTGGTATGCTTTATAGTTTTAAATAGGAGTAGATGTTTGATTAAAAGGAGCACTTTCAGATCCTCCATTTACATCTTATACATATCTTAATGTGTCACTGTCTTCATGTTAGACATGAATCTCAGAATATTTTCTTAGAATCTTAATTAGCTTTCCAGGTCTATTAAGAAGGGAACTCCAAAAATCCTGGAAAAACCTTCTTGAATAGATTCCATAAAGATGCTTATTAGAATGATGTATTTAACAGTAAAAATGAAGTTAATGTATACCAAAAGAGATGAGCTGCAATGAGAGGTTCAAGCTAGCTAGAATTTTTTGATAGGAGAATAAGAGTGAGAAGAAAATAGAGCTAAATGAGCTCATCATTCACTTAATTATCTACCTTACTATTATCATTTACTATTAAATATTAATTATGCTCTCTTTTTTTTTCTTTTTTTTCTTTTTTTTCTTTTTTTATACTTCTTAACATGTTTACTAATCTTCTATATATATAAGTATAAAACATTTAATGCATATTAATTTTTTTCAATCCATATAATGATTTTTGATTTCTTTATTTTTCAGAATCAATTTTAACCCTTCTCACCACAAAAAACCAAGTGGAAACTGCTAGCAGGTGCCTATCCCTATAATCAGTTTTGATTTAAGAGTAAATTTGATTTGATGTTTCTCAAGCTAGTGTGCTCATTGTTCAGTGTGCAGTATTTCCAGAAGAATTACAGCTGTTCTGAAATTAATTTAAGTCAAAGATAGGGATTGGCACCTGCTATCAGGTGCCCATTTTTTTTTCTGGTGTCTTATTATCTCATAATTTATATTTTTCAATCACTTTTTATTTCCTTCCTTAAATTATTTTCATTTTTCTTTTCTAGCTCTCTAAGTTGTCCTATGAATTCTATTTTTCACTCCTGAAAATGTTAAATATTTAAATCTTATCTTGATCAGTGACAATATTATATTTAGTATTATTACATTAAATCTAATTCAAAGCTCCACAGGAATACTAATATATATGTGAGAGAAATAAGAAAACATTATAAAAGGAATCAAAACTAAGAGAACACTCATAAAAGAGACCACCTAATTTGAGAGTAAAATCACTTATTCTACAGCACGTAATCTCATCTTTGATTTTTCTATTTTTTCAGTTGAGTTTTATTTCATTTTTTTAATTGTCATTTTCATTTTTTTTACAGTTTTGGCTTTCTGGTTACATTGAAAGCTCATTGTCTCAAGTCTACAACACATTTAACATTCTGAAAACATTTTTGAAATCATGACTACATGCTTGAAAGTCTACAGCACTATCCATGGGCTGTCAATTTTTGAGAAGAGAAGGCATCTGAGTAACTATTTACTGTACATTTTTTTAAATATATATATATATATATAGTTTATGATAGAAGGTCTCAAATATTAACATATATTCCTGGAAGATTTCAGCTTTGAAATTTCATTCCAATATTCCATGACAAATCATAGACATTGGATTTAGGATATTAAATACAATGTTGAGCACTCCCTACTTTTTTTCTAGGATTGTATGTGTGTGGATGCATCAGGTCTTGAATAATCACAATAGAGGTATCAAAATGAGAAATTTTCAACTATTTAAAAGGTAATTCACAACAAAAAAAGAAATCTTCAAATTTGATATTAATTCTTAGTAAAAAGGTGTTTTAGGAAACAATATGGTATATTTTAAAATATAATCATGGCTGATTTGGTGGAAAAAAGAGGTGTTCTGAAATGGAAGATTTATAACTTTGATACCCCCTGATAAGGGGAAGGAAAGTGTCAAGGGGAAGTCCTGTTCTAGAAGGTATTTCCAGTTTTCAAACAGTGATAAAGGTGAAGGAACTCAAGATTTCAAGAATTGGTAGATATTTTTTTCTTTTATATTTTATTACTCAAATAACAGGTAAATACATTATTATTATTATTACGTGAAAGTCCTAGAGCTACCAATTTGTAAATACTAAGAGTAGTAATAGTAGTAATAGGTTTAAATGTGAATTTAATAATTGTTTTAAAGCAAGACTAGAATGATCTGAAACAACTAAAATGAGAGGCCTTATATAGGCAAAAGAGAGAGAAATTACCGAACCACAAGTCTACATACATGTGTATCACAGTGAGAAAAATCCCACAAAAAACAGAAATTTCCAATGTTAAAGTTTTATTCTTTAAGGAATGTTCTTATATACAGTATTTACCTGTATATGTAAATTTTAATTAAAGTTATTTGATTTTACTTGAATTTTTTGTATATTTCAATGTATAATAAAAATATTTGATTTTAGTTTATAGTATTTTTATATTTTTATACTTTCAGTCTACTTTTCAGCTGTCATGAGGACGCTGTCAAGGAATAAAATTTGAGGGAACATTTTAGTCATATATTTACTTAATTTTACTTATTAATTAGTTTAAATATTATAAGTAATTTATAAAGTAAGTATAACTAATAAATTTAGAGTTAAAGGTGTAGCTCTACTCTATTTAATAATTAATTATTTACTGGATAAGTCTAGTAGCCTGGCTGACAGAAAGTGTGAATAGAATAGATGTAACCAAAAAAGGGTGTTCTGAGGTGAAAACACACTTTTCAACTACATTTTTCTAGGGTAGGTGTTGTCAGGCTGACTTTAAGTACAGAAATGTGAATAGCTTGATTAGTCAGTTTTCTAAAAGTTCTAATATTCCATTATTAATTGATTTGTCCAAATCAAATTAAGTATTAAAATATAATTAAATACAATGATCTCAGTAATTTAATTTCACATATTCTAAATGGTTTACAGACTACAGTTGGTATAAAAATAGAACTAATGATTTAAAATAATATTTAAAGGACTTATACAGTACTAATGTATATGATTTGTAATTAGTTAGTTATATGTTTAAAATGTGAAGTAAAAAATGAGAATAGTAGCCAAAAAATCACCTTATTTTATACCCATGAATTCCTGGTGTCCACCCCTTGCTTCCCAGACCCATTACACAGCTATCCCCAGCCATTACAGCACTCTGAGGGCACTCATCTACTCATGGTGTCCACTTCAGGAAGACTTCACAGCCTTAATAACCCATAGACTTTCTCCTCACAAAAGAATAACCATGTAACATTCTAAAATATAAGAATAACATGGGCTTATCCATCAAAATATATAAATGACACAAAAATAGAATATATGCTTTTTATTCTTTAAATAAACAACTAATACAAGAAATAAAAGAAATAAAATAACTTCAAATAAGGGAGATCAACAGTAGAAATTAAAACTCAAATTATAACAATTTTCCCTATTGAAATTCCCATTTAAAAATAACCAATATAGCCTTCACAGGAGGAAAATATGTGAACTAGATTTTGAGTTCAGTTTTTGATCACTGGGTATGCTTCTAGGTCTATTTCATGGAGGAACACTGTTTCAACACATTCAGAATGACCCTGGTTGTGCTCACATTTTATTTCTGACATTGGCATCCCTCCTTCTGGTACCTTCTCCCACCCTTTTCCCATCTATCACCATGCAATATGGGGGGTGGACTTGTTAGCAAGTCCACAACCTTGGACTCAAATTCACCACAGATTGAACACACATTGAGCTATTGACAAAGGAAACATAAAATCAGGGATGAACACCACTCAGCAGAACAGTTTTAGGTGGGTTTTCAAGTAAAGTTCAGTCTGAGTTCAGGTTGGGGACTTGCTAGCAAGTCCACCCCCTATATTGTGTAGTGTATGGTGAGTTTTTATCTTAATATCTCCCTTTCCTGCCCTTCTCACTCTACCTCTCACACTGTTAGGATTTGGGTTGAGAGAGGAGGAGGAGGAGTGCTATGGGCACCTTAAATTTTAATAGGTAGTAAAGAGGGAAATCACATAAGTGGATCTTAAGGGGAAAGAACTGTGAGGCACTCCTCATCAGAAAGCTTATTAAGTAATTCTATTACTTTTTAGTCTCCCATAGTTGTAAGACTCACTGTTGGCAGTCCCAACATAGTCAGTCTAGTTAGTCTCACTTCTGTATCAGCATAGTCAGTCTCATCTTTGACTAGTCTTAGTATTAGCAGTAGTCTTCTCTCTCAGATCTTAAAATTTTATCCAATCTATAACTTTTGCATTTCAAAAGAATCATGCAACCCTCAGGTCAATCTGATTCAGCACTCCTTGATTCAATGCAAGAGCAGATGGCACACTTTCAAGAAGAATTCTACACTCATAAAACATCTAGCAAAGGAAAAACCCTTGTATTGTGTCATCACAGAGGCAGAGTTTGACACTGCTGAAGCTGAGGAACAGGCACTGCCCACCACACTAACACTACCCATCAAAGGCCCAAATATTTTAGTCTCAGAAATCTTCAATGAAAGAGAGGCCCCTCAGCAGATCAGTATAAATCACAGGCACATCTCTATGTCTTCCTCAATGGTCAGAAGTTCCCAGATGAGAAATCAAAAATTTGATTCACAATATCTTACCTCACATACAAGGTGGAACACTGGGCAAGGCAATATACAAAAGAACTCCTTGAAGGTTCCAATGTGGCAACAACTTTTCACCAGTTCATGGAAGAATTTGAGCTTGCTTTAGGTTATCCTTATGTGGCCACAACCTTGGAACACATGTTAAACCAATTATTTCAGAAACATTCAGTGGCAAAGTATGTGTTGGAATTTTGGGGCCAGGATACACTGCAAAAAATTGAGTGGCACCTGCTAGTAGGTGCCTATCCCTATATTCAGTTTTTATGTGAGAGTAAATTTTATTTGATTTTGTGAAAGCTAGGGTGCTCATTGTTTAGTGCACAGTCTTTCCAGAAGAATTAAAGTTGAGCTGAAATTGAGTTAAGTCAAAGATGAGGATTGGCAACTGCTATCAGGTGCCCATGTTTTTTTTCTGGTGATAGCTATGTCACAACATGGGGAGAAGGAGTGCTCTTATTTCACTTCAGGAATGGGCTCTCAACAAGACTCATAAATGCCCTAAACAGTTACCCTCTTCCAAGATTTCTCCAAGCACTCATGGAGCTGGCTATCCAAATCAATAATGAGTTTAGGCATCAAGAAATGTATGGTTGAAGTGGAACTTCTCAGAAGTGCAACTATGCCTCATTAAGTGGGGCCATCACCCAGGACCCAAAAGCCATGGATATTGACACAGTAGATTCATGGGGAACTAGTTGGGAGAAAAGGCTTTCAGAAGAGGAATACCAAAGGCACATGAGAAACGGTTTGTGTATAAGGTGTGGAAGCAGTGGTCACTTGGAAAGGGAGTGTAGGGAGAAAATAAGGTTTATTGAAGTGGAGGCTAGCCCAAGTAAAGCGCAGGTAAAAATCCACACTTGGGAATGAAGGTTGTGCCATCCTTGAATAGAGTAAAGGGAAAGAATGAGGTGAATTTAGTAGAGTAATTATCAGCATGTGAGCTACTTGAAGTGAATAATAATCATATTAGGGGGTGTCAGTTCTGGAAAATCCGCACTTACAAATCCGCACTTAAATTTGACCAAATCCGCACTTAATTAAGTGCAGATTTCCAAAACACACTAGCCCCAATACTGGTGGATTTCAAAATGAAATAAGTCACTTATTTCACTCAAATCCGCACTTTCTCAACCAAAAGTGCTGATTTCACCATCAAGTCCCATTTCACTGATTTGTCAGCATCATCCCATTCATACGCAGCACTCCGCAGCATAACACTTCATAACTCAAAACATCGTACATCACTTACATCTTCATATCATATCATATAAGAGTTATGCCTTCCTCACTTTCAAATCGTGATAAATTACATAAAGCAATGACTTTCATGGCTCTTGAACTGCTCTTGGACTCTGATTGCAATTCTGATTCTGATCTAGAAGAAGATTTTGTCTTTTTATCAAAAATGGCCACAAAAAGTTACCTTCTTCCCAGAAAGCCTCAAGTACTTCATACCCCCAAGTACACCATCCAAACACTTCTCAAACTATCTACATCCAGTTTTAGACAGCTGTTCAGGACTTCTCAGGAATGTTTCCTTAAATTTCTTGAGCTTATTCAGGATCATTCCATATTTCACAATAATTCTCAAAAAGAACAACGACATCCTTCAATTCAATTGGCCATCACACTATGTCGTTTGGGTTCAAATGGTAATGGAGCCGCTTTGAAACGTTTAGAAAATGTCTTTGATTTAAGGTATTGTTCAGTTAACACTTATACCAAACAATGTATCACTGCCATCAACTCCTTGTAATCTCAACTTCTCACCTGGCCAACAAAAGAAGAGTGACTTGAATCATCTCAGGTTATGCAAGCAGAGGGCTTCCCAGGATGTATTGGTTTTGTTGATGGTACTGCTATTCCTTTGAGCCAGAAACCTGCTCAAGGTTGAAACAATTACTTTCACATTCTCGTCAAAAATTTTCACCAAAATATTTACAAGTCAAAAAAATTCCATATCTGTTTTAAAAAATTTGCAATACTCTCCCCTGCATTTTATTGAAGTAAGTGGTGGAAGTCATCTAAATTTAATATAATTACGTAAATTATTAAATAAATATCTAATATATATCAATTTCACTAGTTTAAAGTAATGACAATCCCTCAGCCAAAATGCAGATCAAATCTAGAAACAAAAGTTTGGGACTTTCCACAGGTATAGGCTAGAGGAACCCCATGAAACAAATAAATATTATCATGATTACCATTTATACAACACAAGGTCATGGGCCCATTACTTTAGTTGAGGAAATTGATACATAAAAAATATTTATTAAAAATTTACGAAAAAATATAAAATTTTTGATGACAACTCTAATCCCCATACTTTTTGGATCTAAATAAAGTTTTTTTAAATCGATTAACTTTACCTTCTTTCATTACCTTATTGATTCTTTGAATCAACTTATGACTGATTTGAAATGAGCAACCAAAATGTGTTAAATCTTGACAGGATTCCAAACCAGGAGGAGCTTTGGTTGTTTGATGATTATCCTTAGAAGAATTCCAAATAGTTTCGATGATACTGTTAACTTAGCAGTATCAAACATAGCTTATCTCCACTATACATCTCACAGTGATAGCAATATACTCACAAACAGTTCAAACACAATTACACCAAGCAATGCGATTTATTTCTCACAATGGACAAAAGAATTAGAAGCAAGAAGAATTGAAAGAATCAATAGAATTATTGATAAGAAAGTTAAAGCAACAAGATGGCATTACAAGATTAAAAGAAAACACTACAATCTAATAGGACCATTCAAGAAACACAACAAGAAGAAAATCAAAAAGCATATTTGTGGTGAAATGCATATGAATAAAGAAAAGGTAACAGTATACAAATTCACAGCTAAGAAAGAGAATAAACGAAAAACATATGATGAGGGAAAAGTAATAGCTAAGAAGACAAAAGGGGAATGTGACATATGGGAAGGTATGAAAAGAGAAGTAATATTAAACTATTTGAAATGTCACAAAAGAAAGGCTTGTAATTACCATGCGCACTTTAAAGCAGTAGCGTATAAATAAGTGCGCATAATGATGATTTTTAGTTAGTTGTAAATATATTTATTCTTGTTTTATAACATTGTTTATATTGGAAATATATTAGGTTTTATCAATTATTCTAATAGATACCATTTCCCAAACCAAAATCAATGATGCACCGGTGGTCTGGAAAATATAAACCATGTCATTTGATTTTAGCTGGAGATGGTATTGGTTGGCCAGTAATCGGTTTGATATATGAGAATATACCAAAAGTAAGAAAATTGGTGTCCTTGGTATCGGTGTGAATTTTATTGTGAAATCCAGAATGAGTGATAATAACATTAGAAAATAAAAGATATTTGTGGCTGATATCTTCCCATTTGGAGTCACACCAATTTGGTATTCCAACTTTGGTTGCAAGTTCATGATTTTTTTCAAATGCTTTATTACAGTGCTTTTTGAGTCGAAGAGCAAGAAAAGAGTTAAAGGAAGGTAGAGTGTCCCATAAGCAAAAATCTTCATCTTTTTGAGCTTTAGTGATATTTGTGAGCAACGAATATATGCCTATATAATTGAAATGCCTAGATAATAATCATATAAGAGTTTCAGAATCCTTATCCTCTAAATATGCAATATAAAAATGTGAAATAAGACAAGTGAAATTTGGAAAAAAGGCTCAACTTCAAAGGTCAAAATCTCAGAAACCACTGAAACTAATTCAAACCTGTTTGTAGGAAGTGAAAGATATGCTTTAGTAGAATCTTCAGTTAAAGGACATGTGATTTAAATAAACCTAACCCTAATTTGTTACATAAAAAAATGAAATAAAAATTTAAATTGGGAAAAAAAAGGCTCAACTTTAACGGTTAATATCTCAGCAACCACTGAATCAAATTCAAATCTGTTTGTAGGAAATGAAAGGTAGCCTTCAGGAAAATCTTCAGTTAAAAGAACATTAGATTTGAATAAACCTAACACTAATTCTGAGTCTGATTTTCAAAATTTTACAAAAACTTGAAAAGTGGTAATGAAGATGAGATCAAAAGGAGTTTTATAAGTTCACTGTTATCCAGATAAGAGTCATACATATATTTAAGTATGAACTTTTCATAAATGGAATGAGATATCATATAGGCATGAAAAAAAGGAGATGAAACTTACCTTGATTGAAAAGTAGGAAAAATAGAGTGAGAAAGATTGATGTTGGAATTGTGGGGAAATTGAATATGGAGTAAGTGAAATGCATAAAGAATGTGCAATGTATGTGTTTCAATGAAATGGAGCGAAAAAAAAGTGAAATAAGGGAAAGGGGGGATAATGACCATGCCAAGGAGGGATGAAGAGTAGGGTGATGGAGCTAAAAAAGAAAGTAAAGAGGGAGAGAAAAAAAAGGTTAATTATACCATTGAAATCCAAAATAACCACTTACAAAAAAAATTTAGATAAAAAAAATAAAATAAACAGAAAAAAACAAAAAAAATTATAATTAGTAATCAAAAAATCAAAAAAAAAGAATAAAGTGACTTACCTGGAGAGATGAGATGACAAAATGAATGAAACTAAATTGTTTGAGGGATGTTGGAGGAGAATAGGAAAAGGATATGAGGGATGAATGAAAAAAAAAATCACTGACAAAATATGCAATTTCAGAAAATATGCGATTTCATGTTGAGCTGGTGAAAGAAAACCAATGAGCCATCCAAAAAAAATTTTTTCACCGTAAATTCCAAAAAAAATGAATATGCAACAAACCAAAATACCAACCCAAGTGAATGAAGTACACAAAGAGGACATTTGGAGAGTACAAAATGGTATAGGAAAGAAAGGGATGATGTGGCCAACATGTGGTTTTGAAAAAAAAATCACAAAAAAAGTGCTGATTTGAGGTCAGAACTGACACCCATAGAAAAAAGATTAAGAAGTAGAAGAAATAAGTAAAAAAGAATGTAAACATGCCTGGTCAAAATATTGAAAATGTCAGGAAGGGGTGTGTGCCAAGGATTGATGGGTAGATAGCGAGGAAGGTCAGTGTGTCACATGTGACAGGGATGGGGTAAGAAAGGAAGGGATGTTTTGTGGCCAAAATGTGGTTGTGAAAAAAAACAGGAAAAAAGTGCTGATTTGAGGTCATAATTGACACCCTTTTTTGAAATAAGTGACTTTTTTGCAAAATTTAAGTGCTGATTTGTAAGTACTGATTTGGTTTGAAATCCGCACTTAAGTTAAGTGCGGATTTGCCAGAACTGACACCCCCTATTATACTGAACTTTTCTTTAATGACCCTTGATGCCACAACAATTGTACAAGCCCTTCAGTACTGTGGGGCCACAGACTGTTTTATTTTCAATAAGTTTGTGCAGAGGAATAAAATTAAAATAAAAAAATTGGACCACCCCAGGTGTCTAATTATGTTTGAAGGATCACCAGTAAGGGGAGAAGAATTAAAAGAAATTTTTTTTTCAGATTCTGGTGCAATGAAAGGTAATCTCAGTGAAAGGCATGCACAACAAGCCTGAAAGAACAATATGAAATGGTACTGGGGAAGACATGGCTGGACTAGTACAACCTGCACATTGACTGGAAAGAGAAGAAGGTTCAAATGGGAAGGAAAGGGAAAACTTTTGCTTAAGTATTGGCCCCTTGGCCCCTTCAAGGGTCAGGGGCCCATCCCAGCGAGTCATATGATGTTCTGTTATCATCAGTTGACTTGCCACCAGAAGTAATTTTTTCTCTTGATTCTAAGCAGAAGGCTGGGGATGGGTCACCAGCAGAGAGTTCCAGAAAGGGCTGTAGAAGGGATGAAGTGTGTAAAGAGGAGGAGAAGGTGCAGCAAGCATGGAGTAAGGAAGAAGATGGACAGGGGAATGGCAAAGATAAAATATTAGCACCCTGGCCCCTCCCTGAAAGTCTCCTGGTGTTTTATTATCATCAGTAGACTTGCCGCAAGAACTGACACTTTCTCTTGATGCTAAGTTTCAGGACTTGGAGGGGGTTATGGATGAAGGGGCAGAACAGGAATTCAACACAACAGCAGGGAAAATATCTGCTAATATTGCAGCCAAGTTTCATTCCTCAAAGCCAATGAAATTTCTCAAGGAAATGGTCCCTGAAGCTTATTGTAAACTCTTACCACTGTTTCATGATAGAGTAGTCAAGACCCTGACACCTCACAAACCATAAAACTTTACCATTGATCTGATTCCAGGTGCAACTCTTCAATTTAGCCACATAATCCCATTGAAAACTTTGGAGTAAACAGCACTAAAAGAGATGATTTATGAAAATTGTAAAAATGGCTTCATCAGAGAATCAAAATCTCTCTAGGTAGCTCCTTTGATCTTTTCAGGTAAAAAGGATGGATCACTGAGACCATGCATAGATTTCAAAAGATTAAATGCACTTAATTTTGAGAAAAGATACCACATTCCACTAACTAGTGAGCTAATTGATAGTCTTTATGGTGAAGAAGTTTTCACATCCTTAGATCTTAGGGCTAGTTACCAAAACATATGTTTGAGAGAAGAAGATGAACACAAACTGTCATTTTGCACCAAATTTGGTCATTTTGAATGTTTGGTAATTCTTTTTGGTCTATTTAATGTTCATTTCACTTTCTAAAACTTCCCCAAAAGCATCTTCAGGGATAGAATAGGGATAGATGTAGCAGTATATCTGGACAACATCTTAATTTACTCCAGATCAATGGAGGAACACCAGATATGTGTGAAGGATTCTTTGAATCACTTTAGGTAGGTATAAGTATGAATGAAACAAGAAAAATTTGTCTTTTTATTAAGTGAAATACCCTACCTGGGGATGATCATTTCAAAGGATAGGGTGAAAATGGATCAGGAGAAGGTAAATGCAGTAAAAGAGTGGCCAAAACCAGTGTCCATAAAGGAGCTCTAGTCATTCCTAGGCTTTGAGAACTTTTACCACCACATTATTGAAAATTACTCCTACATATTCCAAACACTACACAACCTCACAAAAAAGGAAGCCAAACTTACTGGGAAAAGTAGTCAACAAGATGTGTTTGACTACCTAAAGAAACAATTTTTAACAGCCCCTATTCTTACAATCTCAGACTCACTAATACCATTTGTCCTATAGTGTGACTTCTCAGACATTGCGCTAGTTAAAGTATTATCACAATATGATGCTGAAATTTTCTTAAAGCCACACTAGAAAAAAAAATTGGGCACCTGATAGCAGGTTTCAATCCCTATCTTTGATTTAACTCAGTTTTAGCTTAGCTGTAATTATTATGGAAAGACCACAAACTTAACAATGAGAATTCTAGCTTTCCCAGAATTAAGTCTGAGTTACTCTTGAATAAAGGATAAATTAAGGGATTGGCACCTGCTTACAGGTGCCAGTAGTATATTTTTCATGTACACTTCTAGACACCATATTAAAATTTGAAATATATGATAAGGGGATATTAGTACTGTTAGAGGGTGTATGCACCTTGAACCACTATTTAGAAGGATTACAACACCTGTTACAAGCTATTATCTACAAAAATCACAAAAACTTGGAAACCTTCCTGACCATTAAAAAATTGACTTGCCAACAAGTGCGCTGGGCAGAACTGCTAAGAAGTATTGTTTTTTTTGTTCAACTCCAACCAGGAAAAAAAGTGGTAATCCAGATTAATTATCATGAAATCCTGACTTGCTCCCAGATCCAAACCAGCTGCACACTGTAAGTGCAAACTTGTTGAAGTGGGAACTTGAAGAGGGGGTAATCCTAGATGAGGCAGGATTGGTGGATGAGGATTGGATGGAATGGGTAACAAGGGAGCAAGAACAGAATGAGGGAGTTCAGAAGTTAGTTAAGGCACTCTTATCTATGGGGGTATTGGTAAGGAAAGGATTGGTACAGTATCACCTGGAAGGGGAAGTGCTGTATTGGTATATGAGACTAGTGGTTCCAAATGATGAAGAGATCAAGAGGAAAGTGCTCATATCAAGGCAAAACTCCCCAATTACAGGACACCCAGGACTTCTGAATACAATGGAGCTGTTAAATCAAAAATTCTATTGGAAGTCCATGAAGGCATATTTCCAGAGCTATGTAACAGAATGTGCCTCTTTCCAGAGGAGAAAGGTCAGCCCAACTGCTACATCACTAACCCTGTTAATCATACTCAAGCAGCCATTGAAGAAACTCTCTTATTATCCTATAGTGGAGCTACCCAAGTCTCAAGGAAATATTTCTATGCTCAAAGTAGTTGACTTCTGCACCAAGATGGCGCACTTTGTCCCCACCACTACAAAGGTTACATCAGAAGGTATTTCAGACTTAATGGTGGTGCATGACTGGAAGTTTCATGGATTACCTGTAAGTATAGTATCATATAGGGAATTACTTTTAAATCTAAGTTATTAAAAGTAATGTATGAGAAACTAAAAATTAAGCCCATTTTCTCAACAGAATGGAATCCATAAACTGATGGGAAATCTGAGATGGTAAATAAGAAATTGAACAATACTTGAACAAGTTTGTTAACTAGTAGAAAGATGATTGGGTACAGCTGCTACCACTGGCTGAAATCTCATACAATAACCAGACACATGCTGGAACAGGCATGTCACCTTTCTACACTGAATATGGATACCACCCAATATTCTTAATTAAAAACCCATCCTTGTTGCAAGTTCCAGAAGCTGAAGAGCATATTCAGAAAATACTAAGTAGATTTCAATAGCTAGAAGAAGCTCTCAAGTTGTCTCAACAGTCAATGAAGCCCCATCATGATCAAGGGAAAACCAAGCATCAAGTGCTACAGGTAGGTGAAAAGGTTTGGATAAGCTCCAAATTCCTTTCCAAACAATGCCCCAGTGCCAAGTTATGTCATAATAAGGTAGGCTCATTTAAGATAAGGAACAAGATATTGGACTCAGCATATGAACTGGAACTACCATGTTTAATGAAACAATTGCACCCAGTGTTAAATATTTCATTACAGACAAAGTTTCAAGAAAATACAATACCAGGGCACCCAGAAGAGCCATTGGTTCCAGTTTATGTAGGAAATTAAGAGGATTTTGAAGTAGAAAAGATTTTTGCTAAATAGGGGTACAGGGGAAAGGTTCATTATTTGGTGAGCTGGAAAGCTTATGGAGTAGGAGATATATCTTGGGAATCAATAGAGAGCTTAGATAATACTAAGGGGAAGGTGAATGAGTGTGAGAAGGAGTTTAGGGGGAAGAAAGGGTAAAAGAGGGGGTAATGTTAGGATTTGGGCTGAGAGGGGAGGAGGAGGAGCACCATGGGCGCCATGCATTGTAATAGGCAGAAAAAAGGGAAATTGCATAAGGGGATCTTAAAGTGCAAGTGCTATGGGGAACTCCTCATCAGAAAACTTATTTAGTAATCCAGTTACTTCTTAGTATCCTGCAGTTGTAACCCTCACTTTTGGAAGGCCCAGCATAGTCAGTCTAGTGAGTCTCACTGCTGTATCAGCATAGTCAGTCCCATTTTGGACTAGTCTTAGCATTTTTAGTAGTCCACCCTCTTAGGTCTTGACACACACCCTCTCATTTGCTTCTTGTTTAATATTTCTTACTTCATCTCATACCTTCTTTCTTTATCAAATCTGGTGTCCCTCTCTACATCCTTCACTGTCCCACTTCTGACTCTCCATCACATTTTTATACATGGTTTATAGCAAGTAATATACTTGATGGTAATCATCAAGAAGCATGGATGATACATGTTTCCCCTATTACCTTCATTTTAGATGATATCTATGTCATTACCAATAATGACTGTGTACTTGTAACTTCTTGAAAGTGGGAACTGATACTCTTTTGGATGACATTGACTTGTCTACATGTGTAGCTTCTCAAGAGAATAATCCATCTGTTTTATCACATTTGGATGAATTTGAATCATTTGGTCCTATCACTCAAGAGGAAAATGAATCATAATTGAATCTTGTTCCTGAAAATATGAGTTGTCTCTTCCTCCTGAATGGGAAGAGATTGCATCATCACAGCCTTTTGCTGAAACTGCCACTGTGGAAGATGTGTGCTCACCTATGGAGATCAAAAATCTAGTCGCTACTACCATCCATGAGGACACTGGGTAATCCAAACTGCTACCAATGAAGAGCTCTGAAGCTTCTTTACCTTCAGTAGTGGAAATATACACAGTTGAAACTGGGGCAACAGCAGTTCAAGATGCTGATTTTATACAAGAGCAACTAGCAGTTGGGTTCAAAGTAGAAGAAACTAAGAGTAAAACTTAGGAAACAATTAATAAGCTACCTGAAATCACAGGTGAGTAATAATTACTAAATAAACTTTTGAAAAAATTACTACAAAATGTGACCTAAACCCTGCTATAGTTCATGTAGGAAGCAATCCTGACAAAGATTCTCAAGATTATTTTATTGACCCACATCCAGGGGATGATGCTCCTCCAGTAGGTAGGTAATATTTTGCCCTGATTTTATCAATATACTCAATTATATTGCACTGACTTTTTTGTGCATCCAACTCCTCAAGAAAATGATTTATCTATAAAAAAAACTTTGCATGTAACACCATTATCTGGCCTTAAAATCCAAGGGTAAACTGAGTCATCAGTACCTCCCATTCTAGAAGACACTTTAGAGGACATGTTCCCAGCTGTGTAAAGTACCAATTATTTTCCACCCACCAGACAGGAGGAATCTGAGTCAACTGCTCCTTTTCCAGTTTTAAACTCTAAAACTCCTGTGCACCCTGTAGAGCATGAAGCTGTGAATGAGCCAAAAACTGAACTAGATGATGCAGTTGGTTTTGTACTAGTAGTCACTACGCAATATAGGGGGTGGACTTGCTAGCAAGTCCTCAACCTGAACTCAGATGGAACTCAGATGGAACTCAGACTGAACCCATACTGAACTCTACTTGAACACCCACCTAAAACTGTTCTGCTGAGTGGTGTTCATCCCTGATTGTATGGTTCCTTTATCAATAGCTCAATGTGTGTTCAATCTATGGTGAGTTTGGGTCCAAGGTTGCGGACTTGCTAGCAAGTCCGCCCCCCATATTGTGTGGTGAGTTTCATCTCCAGCTGAAAAGCTTACTACTGGTACTGTGGAGGAAGAAGAATCACATGATTTGAATGGTGAGTTGTAGATATATGAAATGTTTTGAAATAAATTCATTTATTACCTAAATTAAAAACTCCTTTCATTAACTACTAATTTTCGAGATGATATGATGAGCACAAATCCAGAGGATGATTCTTCAAGTAGTAAGTAATATTTTTCATGATTTTCAATCTGAATATATTTAATACTCACACCCTATGAATATTTACTTTCCAAAAATTCAAAGGGATTACCAGAACTAATATGGATAATGTCAATACTTCTGCATAATTATTGTTTGAATCTATGTCTCCACCATTAGATGCAACTTCAAAATCTGCTCCTGATGGTAAAGAGAAACCCAAGTTATCAGAACTTCTTGCTTCAGAGGAGACTGAAGGTGATGTGCTCTCACCTAAGGAGAAAACTGACCTGTCTTCTCCCCTCACTCAGGAAGGCTTGTAGTTAGCTATGCCTCAAAAAGTGGAAAACAATAGAAATCTTCTTCTGAAAATAAGAAGCCTGCAGTGATGACTGAAGAGGAAGCATTCAAAGATACTGATTCAGATGTTCTTGAAAAAGTAATTGCATCAAAAGGTGACAATTCAATTTCTGGGACTGTGGAGCAGGATGATAAAAAAGTGCTAGCCATACAAGATGAAGCATGCAACTTAAACACTGGCCTAGTTCATGAAGGCAAATTGATAGTAAAAATTCTGAAGATCAATTCATGGGCCTACATCAAGGGGATGATTGTAACCCAAAAAGTAAGTTCTATCATCTCAAAATTATCCATTTTCAATTCTCAAAATTTGTAGTCACAATAAAAATTTTTCTCACATATTTGCCCTCTATTAACCTGGTTTCAGATACTAATTTGGAACAAATAGATATGTATATGCCTTTACCTTATGAAGTAAAGGATTCATCTGTGCTGGTACAATGGGATGCACCTGATTGATCTGTCCCAAATTTTCTGGATGAAGAAAAGAAATCTGTCTCTTCTGTTACTGAGGAAGCTGCATGTAATGCCACCTCATCTAAAGATAGAATTGAGTTGTCTCCTCACCTCAGACAGGAGGAATATTAGCCAACTGTTATTTCCTGGGAAAAAATTTAATCTGCTATTCCTGTAGCAGAGGAAAAATCTGGGATGAGGGCTTTTGAGGCATCAGCCAAAAATTCCCATGTGGCAAATGAAGAAGGAGAAGTAGTGTCCATGATTGAGGTGTCTGTGGATGAGAATGTAGAGCGTTAAGAATCATCTGAAGTCTTAGTGAGACCTAATTACTTTGGATTTCTATAAGTAAATTAGATTTCGTCTAATATAAAATTTTTATGTAATAGTCAATGAAGGAAATTTCCAGGTAGATACTCAAGATGGTGTCCTTGATACAAATCTGGATGAGCCTGTCCCCACCTAAAATAAGTCACATCATGGCATCATTCTATTGATCTTGAACCAGTTATCTAGACTTGTAATTTGACCATGGCTGATACCATTGTCTTCCAAATACTTATTTTTCACATCATCAAAGTGTTGACTGTTACTACTATGCAAGAAATTGACTCATCTGTTCCTTTAGCTTTGGATGAGTGGCACTTATCTGTGTTTTAACCTTTGGGTGAAACTGGATCCTCTGTCCTTTCCCTTCCAGAAAAAATTGAACCAACAATTTTAATCACTTCAAAGGACACTGGGGCAGGTGTGTCATTACCTGAAGAAACTAGTAGCTTTTCTTTTTCCACCATGGAAGAAGAAACTGAGTCACCAATACCTGCATCATGGGATGGCACTTCAAATTACTTGTCATCACATGAATAGAGCCAAACATTGTCTACCCCTACCTGAAATAAGGAGAAGGCTCAAGCTACTGAGCTCCCTTTAGAGTATTCCACAGTTAATCTTTGAAAACAGAAGCCTGTACTTCCTGATTCATTTGTGGAGTAAGCAGTAGTATCTCAAGATAAAAAGCTTATTTATGGAACTATGGCACTAGTTGAATCACCTGCAGTCACTTGTGAGTATTCATTACTTTGTATGACTTGAAAGAAGTTGATTTAGTGTGTAAAATCAACACTTTTACAATTACTGAAGAAAGTTACCAACTTAATGATTTTCAAGATGGCATGATGAATATGAAAACAGATGATGATGCTACCTCAACAAGTACATCATATTTTTTGTGATGTCATCAACTCACCAAAATAATTCAAGACTTAAAATTTGATAATGATTAATACTTTTTCCTGGAAAACTTTCTATTATAACTCCTGAAATAGGTCATTACAGACACTGGTATGGTTCCAATCAACCCACCTGAACCTTCACCTGTTTTATTTATACTGTCACCTCTGAATTTAATTTAAAAAATCAGTACTTCCCACTTTGGAGGACATTTCAGCTTATGTGTCCCACCTGTAGACAGCACTGAGTCTACTGCAGCCACTTTCAAAGAGGAGTATGAGTCAACTGCTTCTCTTCAAGTGGAAGACTATGTGGATCCTAAGCCCCCTGGAGAGAAAGAGCCTTCTGTTCAGTCTGATAAAGTAGGAACTGAAAGAAATGATGCAGTTGTTTTTTATTAAGTAGTTTTATTGCAAGATGAAGGGCCTACTACTGGAACTTTGGAGGAATCAGAATCTCATGAAGTCTGTGGTGAGTTGTAGTAACTTGAGGTGACCTGGAGGGAGTTATCTTTGGTAATGAATCACAAAGTAATTTCTTATAAATTACGTGTTTCAGCTTTTCAAGATTCACAGGTCACTTTTTGAATTATTTCAATGAATTTCTTGAACTTTTAGTATACTTTGAATAAAAAAATTTTTTTTGTATCTATCAATAGATTTTATGTGAAAACATAAATATTGCACCATTATGTATTGAATCATTCTCAAAAACTTCATATTCAAAAATTTTAATATTCAACCAAGATAGAGAACGAAAGGCTTGAGAAGGGAGGGGATAAACTAAAAATTGGAAAGGAGCTAATATGAGAGAGAAAGATTAGGGAAGAGTGATGAGGAAGAAAAGGGGTGCCAACTATGGAGGGCTGAAATGTAAAAGAGAAAGCAATAGGCAAGTGACAAAGCTTGAAAATAGTAAAAGGAATTTACTTCAAATAAAAAAAATGTTTCATCAAAAAGTGAACAAACAAAAAATTGAACATTTTGCTTTTCTGAAGCTTAAAAAAGACTATGGATATGAAGGAGACTAAGATTTAAAAAAGCTGAGGTAGCAGTGAAAAAAAACAAGTATGAAGAATGTGAGTTAAAGGCAAAATAGCAAGAAGTGGAAGGTAATAAGAAAAAAAACTTGTCAGAAAACATGTACTATATCACAATATAAAATTTATCTAATAAAGAGGGTGAAAACACAATTTTATGATAAAAACCAAAAAATAAAAAAACAATTCACTGATGAAGATTGAGGAGAAAGAGGATATATGAATTAGGGGCAGAAGGAGTAAGACAAGGGGATACTAAAGTCAGACAAACAAAAGAATCAAGGGTTCTATAAGGGTTACTTCTAGAGTCATGCCCTTGGCCCAAACAGTGACATTCAATATTTTGTCATAAAAATGTACCCATGAATGGAATAGGGTCACAAAACTGAACTTGATGTCTAGCTCACACTTTTTCCCCTGTTCTTTAAACCCATTAAGAAACCAAAAAAAGGATGTGGAATGTGGGGTAACTGAGTGCAGAGTCTTGGAAGTAACTTTCATGTGTAAATACTTGACTATTTGAGTGTATTCAGACAATTTTAGGTGTGATTGTGAATTGTGGCTGTTTATCTTGAGGTTAATGTAATTATTAGTGCATATGACACTACCAACACCATTTGTTACACCATAAGGTGTAACAGATGCGTAACAGTTGTGTAACAGTTGCATAATAAATACATAACAATTTTTATGTCCCCTAGCAATAAATAATAATTGTTATGTATTTTTTACACAACTGTTATGCAAATGTTAAGCTGTGTGGTATAACAAACAAATCTGGTAGTGTGATAAGTCAGTGCATTTGTAATGCAATTAGGAGACTAAATAAGCCCCCCTTGCCTATTATAGAATTATTGCACATATAGTGTATGTACCCAAGTGAGAAATAAGTGTGAAATTACTAAATATTTAATTAATGAAGATATTCATGTGGGATAAATGCAGGAAGAATAAGGCTAATACACATAAGCCAATTCTAAAATAAGAAAACATCAATTTTTAGGAGTCTTGTTTTAAGGCTAAAATTTAGCCAAATAAAATGTTTTAATTATAGTAAGTTTATCTTTCAAAAAACATTTTTAATACTACTAACTTTATAGTGCATATATCCAGCTTTTAAGTTATTTAAAGCGCATTTAAAAATTTTTTCACTATAATAATGAAAAAGTTAACTTTAGACCGCTTAATAAATTATTTATCCTTAATTCCAAGCTACTTAAGTATACCTTATATTACTCCTTCCTAATATTAAGTACATAAGACCTATAAAAGGTGGGTATATGCATGTATAAAGGTAATTATTTGGCATATACTGTAGTATATGACTATTTCACTTATTTATACTTATCATATATACTTAACATTTATTCACGTGCCTATTGCATGTGTTTAGCATATTTTATATGTTTGATTTAATCATTCCTGGGTATAACCAGGCTGAAATGTGTACTTCAATTAAAAAAGACTCAACAGTACTCAATTTGAGATGTGTTTGAATGGAATATATGCTAATGTATGAGACTCCCTAATATATTAGGGGGTATCAATGTTAGCCAATATGAAATTTAATTAAGTGAGATAGAAATCCTTATACCAAAACTATCTTCCACAATTAATTTTGAAAATTATTGGGTTATTAGACATTTTTTGTGTCAATGTTCACCTCTTCTCTAACATTTTTCTCCTCAATTTTTCATAAGCACATCTCAGAAAGATTTCTGGATGTTCCAGTCTCCCTACCTTGCTGAAAGTTTCTATCCTATCTATTCCTTCCATCAATTCAGATTCCTCCAAATCTCATCTGCTCATTTCTGCTCCTTTTTGTTGTCATCATCAAATATCTCAACATACACCATCATCACAGAGCCACAATCAAGAGACTCTGAAGCTAGAAAAAATGATTATTATGAAAAAATATACCAAATTTCCCCAACAAAAAGCAAAGAATATCAACTACACTTAATGTCATCATTCAAAGAAAACAAAAATTAGATTTTACTTCTCAAACCCCTATTTCTTCTATTAAAGATTTTTTGGTGAAACATGATTCTGGTAAGTGATAGGATACCTCTTCAGAGATTAATATGTTTTGGTTTTATTTTTTGTTAATATTTCATAAAATTTTAGGTAAAGTCAAGGTTTAACAAGAGACTCTTAACTTTCAAAAGCAAAAATATTACCTCTCTTAATGCAGTGATGATAGGGCACAAGAATTGGAGGAGAGGAAATATGAACTCTCTTCATGGAGGGATTATAGGGAACAAGACTTGGAGGAGGTGAAATTTGCCAACTCTAAGTATTGAAAAATCAAATAAAGAGGGGAACCATCTTGGGTACCATTCCCCATTGGATCATATGTAACTCAAGTATCAAATTGAAGATTATTCCAAAAGGAATTTTTTCATAAAAGAATGTGATAAAGCTTATAAATCTATTGACAAGATTGAATGCTTAATAAACTGTTTAATTGATTAAAAGTTTTTATTTTTTTATTTCTCCCTTTTGTTCATAACTTTTTGGACATGAACATATTTCATAACTTCCCATATTTTTTTACACCATCCATCATCAGTTGAGTAATATATAAAGAAACATAAAAAATTCATTTTAGATGGTCCCAATGGAAAAATTTCATGCACTAACTTTTACTTCTTTGTGTTTTCAAATCAAAAATTTCAACTTACATTCAAGTCAATAAATTTTTTTCTCTTAATACAGCTAAGTCAGCAAAATTCTATATCTGTTTTGAAAATGTGTAAATAACCCCCTTGCATTTTATTGAAGCAAGGGATGGGTATCACCAAAAAAATTCAAGTCATCAATTTTTCATGTCAGATTTGAAAATTTGGCAATACCCTCCCCTGTATTTTATTGAAGTAAGGGGTATAAGTCACCCAAATTTAATAACATTATATAAATTAATAAATAAATAGATAAGACATGTCAAACTCACTAGTTTGAAAGTAATGACAATTCCTCATGGCAAAGCTCAGATCAAGTCTAGAAACTAAGTTTGGGACTTTCCACAGGTATAAGCTAGAGGAACCCCATGAAACAAGTCAATGTTGTCATTATTACCTATTATACATCAAAAGGAAGTTGGCCCATTACTTTATCTTAGTAAATTGAAATATCAGATTTGTTTATTGAAAATTTATGAAAGAATAATAAATATTTGGTGACTTTACAAATTTCTATGCTTTTTCAATCTACATAAAGTTTTATTAAATTTATTTTCTTTTCCTTCTTTTTTAACCTTTTTTATCCTTTAAATTAGCTTTTGAAGTATTTGGAAGGAGCAGCCAAAATGAGTAAAGTCATGACAAGAAAAACTATCAAAAAACTCACATAATTTAAAATAAATAACCTTAAAAATTTCCTGAAAAAAACTAATAAAAATAATTATTACTTCAATTGAAACTGAGGAATATTTTGCTAAAATTCTGTAATAATAATAATAGATTAGGGGGTATCAAAGTTTGTAATCTTCCATTTCAAAACACATCTTTTTTCCACCAAATTAACCATGATGATTTTTTAAAGTATTCCATATTGTGCCCCCAAAACACCTTTTTACTGAGTATTAATGTCAAGTTTTTGGCTTTCTTCTGTCTTGTGAAATACCTTTTAAATAATTACAAATTTCTAACTTTGATACCCCCTATTATCTAATACATATCTGTTAGTTTTTCTATGCAGTTTAATGTGAAAGTCTCAGGTTAGGTTGTAGATAAGTGGGGGTAGATGTGGCAGTTTCATAGATAGCCAGCCATCCAGTGAAGCTGGCTAGCTGGTCATTATATGGAGAGGTGGTGGTGGTAGGTGGTTAGAAAGCCAACCAGTTTCCTGGCTGTCTGGTTGTTTATTTTGTAGGGTATAAGTAGGTAGACCACCCAGCCAGTGAAGCTGCCTGTGTAGTTGTTAAAGGGAAAGTGCAAGAGGTTTGGGGGCCAAAAGATGCCATTCAGGAATCTTTGCTACCTGGATGTTATTTCTGAGGTGAGGAGGGGTTGGGAATCAAATGATGCCATCCTATCTGTTGTTTCCAAGGCAAGTTGGGGGGAAAAATGATGCAAGCTTGGCAGCTTTTCTGCCTGAGTGTCATTTCCAAGTTGGGGGGGGGACCAAAAGATGCCTGCATTTTGTTTCTGAGGATAATTGGGGTGGAGGAGAGGTGAGGGAAGGAACAAAGACACCAGCCAGTTCTATGAGCCAGCTGGGGTGGGGGGGGGGGGAAAGGGGAAATGAGGGATTGAGTCAGCCAAATAGGGGGAAAAAGACCAGGCCAAGGTGGGATATGGAGTAAAATGAATTAGAGAATAAAAAAGAGAGAGTGTGTGAGAGAAAAATAAAATTTATTTTTACCTTGTAAATAAAAAAAATCACTTACAAAAAATAAACTTAAAAAAAGAAAAAAAAACAAAAAAAAATTACAATTAGAAAAAATATGAGTAAAAATGAAAAAATTGACTTTCCTGGAGAGATGAATTTAGAGAACAATTGGTTCAAATTATTTGAGGGATTCAAGAGGAGAGGAGGAAACAGATATGGGTGATGGAAAAAAAAGAATGACTGAGAAATTATGTGATTGCAGAAAAATATGGGATTTCATGTTGAGTTGATAAAGGAAAACAAAGAGACTTAAAAAAAAGAGACTTTAACAATAAATTTAAATTAAAGTCAATATGCCAAAAAAAATCAACCATTCTGAGTGATTGTGTGAAGATTGTATCTGGGATCATGAACAAGATTTGGCCCCCTTTGGTTGATGTAACACTTTTTGGGAAGATCCAATATATAAGCTAAAGTGGGTTCCAAATCAGATTCAGTATTAAAGATAAAGCATTAACATTCATAGTTGATGCAAGTTGCTGCCTAGTAGAGAGGTGTTTCATTGTTGTTAATTGAGGGTTAAGGTGATGAGGGAAGTAGAAATTTGCCACCAAATGAGAAGGGGGGTGTAGATTGAAACAAAATTGTATGATTTTGCCACCAAAATTAAGTCACCTAGAGTGAAGAGTGACATAAGGATGGCATCTGAAATTATATGTCATGTGACTTGCTTAAAAGTCAATCATGGATGTGATGAGTTTGGGATCAGGCATTAGGAATGAAAATTGGGTATGAGAGGTGGGATAATGCATTATCATACATCCCTTATCCACTAACCCTTGGGCTAAGGATAAGAATCCTCCACAATTAATAATGTCTAATCCAGGGGGAAAAAAATCCTGATTCCTAATTGTGGATCCCTTAGCATTGATACCCCCTATTGAGCAGAAGTTAAAAAAAAATTATTAATATAAATGAGAATAAGTGAAAGTTATGAAGTAACAGAACTAAATGAGTTGTAAGAAAAAATAAAAATAAAATAAAATAAAATAAATTAAATTAAATTAAATTAAATTAAATTAAAATAAATTAAAATAAAACAAAACAAAACAAAACAAAAAAAATTAAATAAAATAAAATGAGATAAAAAAACAAAATTATCTAAATTGTTTTGATACCTCAAACTAAAAAAATTAGAAAAAAATTGCCTACAACCGTCTTGTCTGAGAATGTTAGAAGAATTGTAAGCAACAATGACTCAATCAGTCCTTTCAACAATTTACATGAAATTTTCTTGTTAGCTTTCAACTGTGAAAAAACTAGATATATATTTTCTCTCTGCAATATTTTTACAAGTGATGTCTATCCACAAAATGTGTAGTTAACCATTTTTATGATTTTTAATTATGTTCCAATGCGCTAGAATGCTCTAGTTGGGATTCATTCTTATAATAAAATTATTTTACTACTCCATTTCCACTACACATCCTATACCGCAAGTAGCCTCAAAATACTCATGTTTTGACTTAAATTCAATTCTTTCATTATTAAAACTACCAGGATTCATGCAAAATATATTAAGCGTGTACAGACAACTGCATAAACACAGATGAATAGCCTGAACAGACTATCTTAATACAGGTGTTTCCATGGTTTGAGAAGGATCGCCAAACCTTGGGGAACGTGCCAACAAACTACCTGGGCCGATCAAAACATCCAAATCTTCCTCATTCTCTCTGTTTTGCTCTCCATCATTTTCTTTCATATTTGGGCGCCTAATTGAGATATGACTAGGAGGTGGATCCAAAGAAATAAAGTTGATTATCTGAACACCTAAATCAACCGAAACGTCTGCTGACAGGGACGTCCCAGCGGCAACCCGTATTAAATAGGAGACCTCAACCAATGAGTCTTTTTTTACCGATAATGCGTCAGACTGTTAAATTATCGCGCACAATTTATGAGAAAAGCAAATAACATAGAAAATAAAAGCAAATATTTAGCCTTAACGTTTTTATCAGTGAAGTAAGCAATAAGTATCGATGAGCCATCTAGAAAAAATCTACGGACAGGAATTATGAGTGAGTGTGAAAATTCCACCTCTTCTCCTCGCTCAACACCCATCCATGCCCCTTTAGCTGTTACAGAGCCTTTGTGACTTTTCTGTCCCATTTCCAAAACATTCTCAGCTACTTTCTTCCTGATAGTCTGGACATTTAAGCCAGGAGGGTCGTGTTCTGATATGGCATCATGATCAACTCGGGTTGCAGAAGGCTTGAAGAGGGTAGTGCAGCGAATGAGCGAAAGCGTCAGGGACTTGATTTTCCGTGTAGAATGGTTTTTCACCATCACGTCAACATAACATCTTTGACCGGCAACCCAAGTAGCTCGGTACAAGGAGGCAACTAGATAGGCTTTGCCATTTCCACCCATAAATAATGTTTTCGAATGTGCTGCACAAAGTGGTTGAGAAAGAGGAGCAAGTGCAATCGCAGGTTTAATGTAGGGATAAAGGTCACAGTGTCTATAAAAATGCGCAATCGAGCGGTCATTGCCAGTCAACTCTTTAAGTTTTACTGAACTGCAAAAAATCACCCCGATCGTTAGAAAAGTATCACTTGAGAAACAAAGGGAAATATTAAACTCAAACACTCACCAAATTACAATGTAGCGAATAGTACCCTGTTTCGACTTCCACCTTCCCTTGGCACCTTTCCCAATTGGAAGACGGAGTTTAAAAGGAAGTGAGTGGCACCCTATTTGTGCGCGATGGAATCTTTCTTTATCTGGTGGTGAAGCAAAGCAAGGCAATTGCATTGGTTGGTTGATAGGAACGAGGGAGTCCAATGAAGCTGAATGATGATAAAAAACATGGCGAGCCCCAACCGCTGACAATTCTGCAAGCAGCCAATTATAAAATGAGTTTAACTTACTCATGATTTAGATTGCTCATAGGCTGATTAGAATTATTACTCACCTTCAAATCCCACTACAGAAACCTTGGGCTGAGCCAGCCACAAACTTTCAGCAGCCTCTTTTGAAATTTTCATCTGCATGGTGCCGCCTATCCAGTCACCCTCTACAACAACACTGCGCTCAAGCAAAACATCAATCTCGATCCGTGCGCCCGCTGCCCCCTTTTCGCATTCCAAACGAGCATTGCCCATCTGCGCTTCTGGGGAAATCAGCGAAGCCCCGCCTGGTACAAGTAAGCGGGACAATTCTTTATCTTTAACTGTGGTGCTTGCTCCAGCAGTAAAGAGAGTTCCATTTCGACTTAGCGTTGGTGCCACTTTACCGCCTTTAGCTGCGCCTTTACTAGGCCCACTGGCGTGTGATGAAAAGACGCCTGAATGTATGGGTTGTTTCTGGCCAAGATTTTGACATCCTCCAGATTTTTGAAAACATACTTTAGAAATTTGTGGTGCGGCAGATGCAAGTGGCTGGTTCCCTTGTCGAAGAGTCGAAAATTCCGACATACTTCTAACTACTCTATGGCTATGAGCATGAATTGGGCTCGGCTGAGTTACAATTGTACTAGGTAACCCCTCCACTGTAGGCATTCTTTTCATAGACAAACGATCAGGTGGAGGGTCTTGTAGCTTAAATAGGGTTGGACGTTGAAGCGTAGGTAAGTTAACATTTTCTGAAGAACTACGTACATGTCGCTCTCTTTGCATTTGACGCTGTTGAAGAAAAGCCGGTAAGCGAGATGGTGAGTTAGGAAGCAAGTTATTTCCAGTTGTAGGAGGGGTTAACAAATCAGGAGATTTCCCATAAATAAGAATATGCTGGGCACGAAGAAAGTCAAGACTGGGTGGTGCACGGCGAGGGTCACGCAGAGCGGCAGCCGCCATTCCTGCGCCTAGATAGCCAGTAAAATTAGAGAACTGTTGAGCGCAATTTTCTTGCGTATGCAATCGACGGTGTTTCATGAACGATGTAGTTGGATGAAAGTTTTCGATTCCTAGGGCAAGCTTCGGACCTGTATCTGATGATGCAACATCTTGTTGCTCTGGTGGAGAGAAGCTACAAAAAGTAGGACGACGAATTGGAGTAAATGGAGGGGGTGAAAAGGTGAGACCCAAAGCAGCCATCTTCAGAAGATTATTCTTGACTTTATTCTTGTGTAAAATTTAAAAATTATTGTTTACAATAGATATTTCCTGCAGGCTATGAATCCTTGAGTTATTATATCAAGAAGTGAATTAAGAAAAAAGAGCGAGAAAGAGAGAGAAATAATTATTATTATGATGATTGTAACGATAGTAATAATAATAATAATAATATTTTAACAGATTTTTAGAACAGAGTCTTTGAGAAAGTGCGATGGAGAAAAATAAGCTTTCCTGCTTCATTTATAGGTGCTGGGTACTTTTAGTATCTGGGCATTCCTGAACATACCCCACGATTTCACAGAAAAATAATTAATTGTTAGGGATATTTAACATTAACATACTAACATTAGGGCCTTTTTTGTTCATTCTGATCACAATCAATCATGCCGTTGTACTGCAAATACTTGGCCGGTGATTTTTTGATGAACTTATTACCTCGAGAGAAATATCTAAGAAAATTTGATTGATAAATGTTTACAACACGAAGCATTTAGACATTGTATTAGCGCAGTCGCACCTGCCCCCTCTAAAATATTCAAGCCTCATTCACGGAGAAGATAAGTAGTGTAGAAATAAGTAAGAACGAAAATATCAGAAGCAACAAATTGCCTACTGTTTGTATTTTTTTTGTATTGTTTCATTTTTTTTTGCCTTGTGTAGCTAGTCAGTTAATTAATTAGCCCAATCCGAAATCGGAGGGGAAGAAACTAACTCTAATGGTGAATATTATGGCATGAAGATGTAATGCAGAGAATATAAATAAATAATGGAGATAGGCAGGATGGACCTATTTCGTTTTTTAAAGCCGCCGGTCCTGCCTTCCCCCTCTCCACTTTCTTGAACCCATAACTGGCACATCGCATCTTGTAGCTTTGTTCTACCTCAACTAAAGCAGCATAGGAAGAGTGGAAAGTCACCTGTCGCCGTTACCCGAGAAGAAAAATCTCTGGATAGCCAACTCTATTTATTCTACCTCTTGGTTAATTCTAGATGCTCTATTGAGCCGAGTGAAATTTTGTACTGCGTCCTACTCGCTTTATACATCAATGTGGGTCACATATGATAGGCAAAGACGGCAGGTAAGTTAAATAGCAAAGGACAAAAGTGGACAAAATGGACTAGGGACAGATAGGACTTGGGACAGAGTGGACGAGAGGAAATGAAATATTACCTGATAAGCAAAGATGGCAGGTAAGTTAAATAGTAAAGGATAAAAGTGGACAAAATGGACTTGGGACAGAGTGGACAAGAGGAAATGACTTGAGGAAGGGAGGACGGAAGGACGAGCAAGAAGTAAAATAAGTAAATAAAATAATTAGGAGAAGAAAGTGGATACATTGCTGTAGTAGAGCATACTTACAATATTACCTGATAAGCAAAGACAGCAAGTAAGTTAAATAGTAAAGGACAAAAGTGGACAAAATGGACTAGGGACGGATAGGACTTGGGACAGAGTGGACAAGAGGAAATGACTTGAGGGAGGGAGGACAGAAGGACAAGCAAGAAGTAAAATAAGTAAATAAAATAATTAGGAGAAGAAAGTGGATGCAGAATCAGAAATGATTCACGCATCCATACATAATGCTTGTCTCTATCATAGTGTTAGGTTAATATCTAGATTAAAAATAAGTAAAATATAGTAGTCAGGCATAACTAGTTATTTACATTGACACTCCCACGTGCTCAAGACAGCACTGGATTCAAGTTTAAATGTTTCAGAAATTGATAATGCTTAGGTTTGGGTAAAGATTTAGTTAATATGTCAGCTACCATTTTGTCAGTTGGCATATATTTTATCTTAAATTTGTTGTTGTTAACTTGTTCACGTAGCCAACAAACTTTGGTATTAATGTGTTGAGTCCTATGTTGATATAGAGGATTCAGTGCCAAATTTATACCACCTTGATTATCACCAATTAGGCATGAGCCAGTAAGTTCAATATTAAAATCATTAAATAATTCTCTAGTCCAAATCAGATCTTGGCCGCATTTGGTCATGGCATAATATTCAGATTTGGATGTGGAGAGGGCAACAGACTGTTGTTTAGAGGATCTCCAATTAATGAGACCTAGGTGAAATACTAGAGTATTGGAGGTGGATTTTGAGTCTTCTACTTTATTATAGTTGGCATCAGCGTAACCAGTAAGATGACCAATTTGACATCCATTAATTGAGCCTAAGGTTAGACAGTAGTTTTTGGTGAGTTGAAGATATCTCAGAATATGGAAGAAAGCATTTATTTGTTCATCAGTCGGGTCATTAAGGTATTGCGCTAATGAGCTGGCTGCAAAAGACAGATTGGGTCGTGTGCAAAGAACTAAGTAGTTAAGTAAACCTATTGCCCTTCAATAATTGATTAGGTGAGCTAGTTTTTTAGATGAATTTTTAACAAAATGCGAGTTGGGGACCAAGGGAGTGGAGATGGGCCGACAGTTTAAATGATTAAATTTGTTAAGGATTTTTTCAACATAAAGAGATTGAGATAAAGATATAGTTTTTGCATTTCTGTCACAATCGACTTTCATACCTAGAACTCATTTAAGTTCATCTTGATTGTCCATATCAAAGACTTGAGAAATTTTGGTTTTAAAATCATGAATAGAGGGACCACCTATAATTAAATCGTCAACATGGATGTACACATAACAGGGATTGTAAGAGTCATTATTGAAAATAGGCAAGGGTCTGCCTTGCTAGCTTTGAAACCAATGTCTGCAAAGAATGTCATTAGTTTATGATACCAGCATCTAGGGCTTTGTTTGAGACCATAAAGAGACTTTTTGAGATGCAGGAAATATTCTTTATTAGTTGGGGAGTATCCACTAGGATATTGCAGGTAAAGATCTTCTTTGGGTTCTCCATGTAGAAACACTGATTTAATGTCCATCTGATGTAATTCCCAGTCCTTGAATGCTGCCACGCCAAGTAGAAAGCGTAAAATGGTTAATCTCCCAGTAGGTGCATAAGTTTCATTGTATTTGATTCCCTCAATCTGAGAGAAACCCTGCATGCAAAGTCTAGCTTTGTATTTAATGATGTTGCCCTCAGAGTTGGTTTTCTTTTTGAATGTCCAGGTGTTACCCAATAAGTGATTGTGATTAGGAATTGTTACCTCTTCCCACACTTGGTGCTTTGATATACTAGACAGTTCTGATTGAATAGCCTTTAACCATTTGTCTCTCTCAGGTGGGTTCAGGGCTTTGTAGTAATGTTTAGGAGTATCCCATGGAGTGACAGCAAGACAGAGAGGATTACTGTGGCATTTAGTTTGGAGTATATTATCAGGATTAATATCTGAGGATATTTCTTTAGCTGGTTTAAGGTTTTTGTCAACATATACATAGTTTTTAGGTGCTGGGGGGGTAAGAATTATTTCCTCAAATCATTTGGTTTCCAAAATTTGTGAGGCAGCATTGGGATGAGAATCTTCTTTGAAAGAGGAAGGATTGCCAGTAGCAGTAGAGTTATCATTATTTAAATTATTAGAAAGTAATTTGGATGACAAGTTGAACAAAGCAATATGAGTAAAGTCTAAGTTGGGAAAGACTAGCGTCTCAATAGGTCCCCCTTTTGAGATTTTTTGCATGAGATTGAAATTATTGAGAAATTAAAGATTATGAGTGATAATAATGGAATCAGTACTTGGGGAGTAGATACGATAGTTTATATGACCCTCACAGTATCCCAAAAATATCCCTTCTGATCCACTACTTTCAATTTTACCATTTCAATATTGCTTTTGCTGATAATAAATGGCGTCGGAGCCAAAGGGATGTAGTTTTCTAGGGATATTATTGGATTCTCCATGCCAAAGTTCCCATGGAGTCTGTTTGTTATCAAGCACTGAGGAGGAAGGTTGCAGTATTAATTGCTTTGGCCCACCAGTAAGAGTCTAATCCTGATTCAAGGAGCAAACATCTTGCCTTTTCAACCAATGAACAGTTAACTCTCTTGGTGATAGGATTTTGTTGAGGTGTGTAGGGGGCTGTAAGCAGATATTTAATACCTTTGTTTTTTAGATGATTTTTGAAACTGTTGCTTGTGAACTCTCCACCATTGTTTGAAACTATGGCTTTGATACTTTTCACTATTTGATCTTCTACAAGTTTTTCATACTCTTTATATTTCTCAAAGGCCTCTGATGTGAGTTGAAGAAAATTCACATGTCAATAGTGAGATTAACCATCAGCAATTTGAAAGAAATAAGATTTTTCACCTTTCAACTCTGGAGTGATTGGGCCACACAGATCCATGTGGAGTACATTGAGTGGTGATTTGAAAGTGGGAAATGAACCAGAAAATGGTAAAATGTGAGCTTTAGAAAGGGCACATTTTTTACAACTGAATTGAGAAAAATTCAAACCTGGGAAAATAATTTCCATGGTTTGATTACTTGGATGTCCAAAATTGTGGTGTAAAAGTTTAAGATCTGGTTTTTTAGAAGGAGTAATATTGACATTAAAAATAGAATATTTAATTAACAGAAAACTGATAATTCTGCCTCTTGAGGAGCATTTGATAAGAGTAGTCCCATTCTCTTTAATTTTAAATGTCCTGTTTTCATTTTCAAGATACTGTCCGTTCTTCAGCAGTTCAACAATAGCAATGAGCATGACTTTAATTTAAGGCACATAAAGTGCATTATTTATATTAAACTCCTGACCAGATGATGAAGTGAATGAAACCTTGCGTTGTCCAAGAGCAATAATTTTGTCTCCATTGGCCAGATAAAAGCAATCTTTGAATTGAGAGAATAGTTTTTGATTGTTAAAGATTGAATAGGAGGCACCACTATCTAAGATCACATGATTCAGTGGCAGGTCTGAGAAAACAGATAAGACCTTATGTTGAGTTTCCTTGTCCATAGATTCCTGATCCTTTTTCCTTTTCTAAAATTCCTTGCGCTTCTCTGGGTGAAGTTGAAAGCAAGAGGCTTCAGAATGAGGTGCCAAGGGATTATGTTTCCCTTTGGAGAAAAAATTCTTAAGTTTTGGTGTCCACATCCAAAACAGTCCCTTCTGAACTACTAGTCATATTGAGTGTTTTTTGAAAAGTGACTTCAGTTTTGATATTGGAAAATATGGTTTCAATGGTCAGGCATTGATTAGTAATATCATATTTGCTCAAGATGATGGTTGCAGCAGTTTGATAAGATTCTGGTAACAGGTTGAGTACATAGTTAGCCATGATATAGGAAAGAATATTTTCATTAAATAAGTTAGGCGCTACATAAAGTAGTAGTTTGAAAGTCCTTCTGAAGTCATCCATTGCCTCCAAAATATTGCTCTCTGTAAACTTAATTTTAATAAGTTTGCTGATGATGTATGAGAAATTTTGACCCAATTTGGAAGCATAGGGATTCTTGATACGTGTCCAAAGCTGCGCAGGTTCAATGGCATCATCATCAAGGATAAACTTATGTTGATTGGCCCTATCCATAAACATTTTAATGATAGTATTGGTTTGCTGTTGTTTAATTTTTAAAATTGAAAGGACTTCGGGATCAGAAGGAAGTGGGTTATCTTTGACAAAGAATTGATCTAAGTTTCAAACTGTAAGAGCGTATTTAAGATCTGTTTTCCACATGCTATAATTTTTGTCATTAATTTTTTTGATGCCCTTGATTTCAGAATAATTTGAGGCATCCTGAATATATGCAAAGTCGGGAGGTTGTGATTGAGAGGTTTTGGCAATTTCAGGGTAAGAGGAGAAAGATGAAGAGAGAGATGAATTCGAAGTGTTAACCAAATCAGGAGTCTCCAGGTTTAGTTAATTAGCAGGGGCGCTGGGCCCATAACCCTGATAAGCAAGACAGCAGGTAAGTTAAATAGTAAAGGACATAAGTGGACAAAATGGACTAGGTATGGATAGGACTTGGGACAGAGTGGAAAAGAGGAAATGAAATATTACCTGATAAGCAAAGATGGCAAGTAGGTTAAATAGTAAAGGAAAAAAGTGGACAAAATCGACTAAGGACAGAGTAGACAAGAGGAAATGACTTGAGGAAGGGAGGACAGAAGGACAAGCAAGAAGTAAAATAAGTAAATAAAGTAATTATGAGAAGAAAGTGGATGCAGAATTAGAAATGATTCACGCATCCATACATAATGCTTTTCTCTATCATAGTGTTAGGTTAAGATCTAGATTAAAAATAAGTAAAATATAGTAGTCAGGCATAACTAGTTATTTACATTGACAACATAGTCAGAAAATAGAAAATTAATTCAAATGATTTAAGGCTAGCGAGTTACACTGAAAATTGTATAAAAATCTAGACTAAAGATTAATCCATTAACAGAAGAATATTCAAAATTCTACACTGTTTTGATGCTGTGTACCTCAACACTGATTACACTTCCCAATGGATAAATATCACATGTAGAAGGAAAGATAAGTATTATATATTTTTTTCCAGTAGAAAGTAATGCTTGTAGTAAAAAATCAGAATATGAGTTTAGCAACTAAGTACATGTCCCTGAGAAAAAGTTAAAAATCAAGTTTTATCCATTACTCTTTAATGGCAGATCCAATGCTTGAATTCTTTTTTTAAAAAAGATAAGGAAAGTGGTTCCAGAATAATATGATGGCAGAAAAAATATAAAGGTCAAAAATGTTTCAAATTACTTTTACAACACAATTTGTCAAGGGGTCTTTCAAGTCTAGAAGGTTTTCCAGGGAGGTCCAAGGGCGGCAACAATGGGTTTTAAAGGATTCAAACTTGGGTACATATTTTCTTATCTTTAAAGATTTTTTTCACTCAATAAAAAGAGGTAAAAGGTGGATTACTATTATAATTAATGGTTTAGAATCAAGTTTTAATGTCAATACTAAAGCAATAATAGATAACAATAAAGTAGATTGTAAGTAGTTTTAATAAAGTGAGTAAGTAAGGAATGGTCTGAAAAGTACAAAAAGTGAGGGCCTTTTATAGGAAAAAATGCGGGAAATAAAGACACAGAGTTAACACCACCTAATACAAGGGTGTGAGAAAGTAACTGTATAAGAAAGAGAGTATATGACATAGATAAAAGATAAATTAATTGGTACATCAAACAAGGGCATCATTTTCATTTGTAATAAAATATGAGTTCCCATGGACTGTCACAATTAATACAACACATTTGAGTTAAATATATTGATTTCACAGAAATCCGAATCTCTCAGTAAAGTAATTTGATATTTTTAAGGTTTTTATTATATTTTTATTATTGATTTTTATTCCCACTCAACTGTATTTTGAGCACGGTGTTAGGGAGTAAAAATGTATGGGACACTTACTTAAATTAATTATTTACATTACTTAATATACTTAGCTAGTTAGTTGTAAGTAATACATAAGTAAATACTAAATAATTAATTATTAATAAGAATTTAAAAAAGGTGTGGCTTCATCTCAGTAAAATAATTAATTATTTTACTGGGTAAGTCTAGTAGCCTGGCTGACACTCCCTCACTCTAAAAAAAACAATAAAAAATGCTATGATTTTTTCTTTTTATACTTTTTTAGTAGAGTAGGAAGATTAGATATCTCCTTCCCAGGTATTCTAGAATCATATTCAGATGAATTATACTTGAATCTCAATAAGTATTCTGTACCTTTTTCAGCAGTGATTATTCTGCCAATCAGAATTTTTTCAACTTCTGGTGTTTCAGTGATTTCATTTGGGGTTTTCTTTGGTCTTTTCCTCCTTTTTGGAAATAAATCACTATTGGATATGTAAGGTTTCAGAAGAGATATTGGAAAAACAGGATGTTTTCTGTCATATGGAAAATACAAAATAACCTCAACTGCATTATCTCCAATCATTCTTCTGACAAAAAATGGACCAACAAATGGGTCTTTTAATTTGTTATTACCTTGTAAATTGAAGTGGACTGTAGAAACCAACACTTCATCACCCTTTTTAAAAGTGTATTCTTTATGGGATTTGTCCCATCTCTTCTTCTCATATTCAAATGATTTTTCAATAAATTTTTGAGCATGATTTCTGCAAAGTTGTTGTATTAGAAGAAAAGATTTTACACCTGGATTTAAATCCAATTTAGGCATTTTGTTATTGAGAATTTGGGCAGGAGTATTTGGAACATATCCAAGCCAGAGCTCAAAAGGCTTTCTTTGAGTAACAGAATGAACAGTGCTATTATAAGCAAATTCCAACACAGGAAGTAAGGTAACCCAATCATGAGTGAATCTGTCATTATCTTTATACTCAAGGCCAAAAGCACAATACCTTCTAATCATGTCCTCTAAAGTCTGAATCATTCTTTCAGCTAAACCATCAGTCTGTGAATGGTGGGCAGTAGAAAGTTTCAGATCACAACCACAAACATCCATCAGATACATCCAAAATTCAGAAGTAAATTTAGGGTCTCTGTCAGAGATTATGGCTTTAGGAAAACCAGCAGTATTAAACATATGAGACCACCATAAGAAAGCTAATTCTTTAGTGGAAACATCCTTGTGAGTAGGGATAAATTTACACATTTTTGTGAATCTGTCCACAATAACCCAACAAGAGTTATAACTGTCTTTACCAGCAATAGGTAATCCTGTTACAAAATCCATGTTTATTATCTGCCATGGTGCATCAGGAGGTTCAAAATGTTGCATTAATCCTGCTCTTTTACCAGTTAATCTTTTTTATTTTTGGCAAGAATCACAAGATTCAACATATAATTTTGTGTCTTCAGACATATTAACCCACCAAGCAGTGTTCTTAATTCTGATCATTGTTTTTTCAAGATCAAAATGTCCAGCTAATATGTCATCATGACAAATTTTCAAGATTATTTCTTTCATAGAAGGAGGAATAACAATAGCATTACTCAACTTTCTTCTATAATATATATATCCTTCATCAATTGAAAATTTACCTTTTTCCAAAGCCTTTTGGTACTTTGGTGGAAGGGCTTTAATTAATGCATGTATTGAAGCATTCTTTGGATAATTTAATATGGTGCATAAATTTTTTTAGTCAGTGTCCTTATCATATGAATCCAGAATAAGCTGTAATAGCTCTTCCTCCATATCAACCACATATATCCCATGAATATGAATAATTTCATCCTCAGGATCATAAGCAGGATTAGAGTCATCATTTGGTAAAGGTTACCTTGATAACATATCCACATTTGAGTGAACAATACCAGCCCTATGAATAATTGTCGTTCTCCCTCTGTATTCTTGAACAGCTAACTGCCATCTGAAAATATGTCTGTTCGGTGTTTTCAAGTTTAAAAGGGATTTAACAGCAATGCAGTCAGTAACAAGTTCAAATTTCTGGTCATCTAGGTAATAATGAAGCTTTTCTAGAGCCCACACTACAGCTAAACATTCCAATTGAGTAGCACCATATTTCAATTCACTATTTCTCAAGGTTCTTGAAATATAACAAATTACTACTTCTGATACTTTATCATTTATCACTTGTTTTTGATGGAGGGCAGCACCAAGACCAATAAAACTGGCATCAGTATATAAAACAAATGGTTGATTAAATTCAGGTAAAGAAAGAATTGGTGCTGACATCAAACAGTGTTTCATAGTGTCAAAGGCTCTTTGTCTTTCACTACTCCAGACAAAAGCAACATCCTTTCTAGTTAATTGGGTAAGGGGTAAAGCTATGAATTGGTAATTTTTAATATACTGTCTATAGTATCCACACATTTCCAAAAAACTCTGTAGCTCTCTAACTGTAGTAGGAGCCTTCACCTGTTGTATGGCTGCCACTTTTTTTTGGTCAACACATATTTGTAAACCTGAAACAACATGACCAAGAACTTTTAAAGAATGGAAACCAAATTTACATTTCTTCAAAGCAAGTGTCATATTTATTTCATCCATTTTCTGGAACACTTTACACAGGTGGTTGAGATGGTCCTCAAATGTTTTTGAGAATATAATGATATCATAAATATAAACCATCAGCCATCCTTCAATTATCTCCTGATGAAATGTGTTATCCATAACTTTTTGGAAAACTGAAGGGGCATTTTTAGGGCCAAATGGCATCCTAAGATACTTATAAATACCCATATGAGTAGCAATGATCAGAAAATTCTGAGAATTTTACTCAACAGGTACCTGGTGATATCCCTTGTTATCATCCAAACAGCTGATATATTTAGCACCCTGTAAGGTAGCATGTATAAAGCTAATTCTAGGTAAAGGATAGATATCATCAACAGTATAAGTATTTAGTGCTCTATAATCACCACATAACCTGGCTTTATCTTTCTCATAAGAAATTAGGACAGGTGAGATAACACAATATTTAGGTGTTTCAACTACCTTTTCAATAATATTCATTTTTAAAAGGGTAGAGATATTGTCTTCAATATCTTTTCTCTTTGTGGAAGAAGCAGGATAAGGCTTCTTCTTTAAACTAGGTGGTATATCAGTTAATGGACAAGAAAATAAAAGTTTCATTTCTTCTTTAACTAATCCCAGTTCATGTTACCCATGAGCAAAGGCCATAGGAAAAGATTTTATCAAGTTAATGATGGAATCTTTATCCTCACCAGAAATTTGTTCTCCAAAAGAGGCATTGTCAATTTCAGACATAAGGGCATGCATTTCTTTTATAGATCTTCCTTTATATTGAACAACAGAATTACATGTGTTAAATTCTGGTTTTACTAATCTTTTAGGGGAGGAAATCTTGAATTTTCTCTTCCCATTTATCCCCATTGTGAAACATTGGATTGAGGGATCCAATTTTATGTCATAATTGGTTAAAATATCATTCCTCACAATAAACCAATTGCTTAAGTTATTAATTTTCATGACAAAAAAATCACAAATAGCTCTTACAAAACCATGGTTATATTTAAAAAACACTGTGGCTTTTTATTTACCAAGGGGGGACAAAACAGAGCCATAACCTCTCCAGTTTTCAGAAATGATAGGCATAAGTTTTGATTTATAGTCTTGATCCACTAAGGCAAGTGCTCTTTCAGATACTACACTTCCTCCAGCTCCAGAATCCAGAACAACTTCAATGCTGGTTCGATTAATCAAGACTGGTGCCTTGAGAGGGGCAATAACAATTGAGCTATCCTCAATGTTCTTTATGATCTCAGCATCCTCAACTGTAGATAAAGCATTATTATCAATATCAATAGTATTTAAATAATGGATATCCTCTTCCAGAATCAAGATTTCTTGTTGAGATTCATATGAAATATTTCTGGCACAATCACTTGAAGTATCATTCAGTGCTACTGTTTCATCAGCATGCTCCTCTGTTTGTTCCACAAGATTTATATTCTTGTCACAAACATGGCCCTTCTGCCAAGGTTTGTTGCACTTGAAACAAGTGTTTGTTGCATACTTTCTAGGTGCAACAGGGGCAGAAGGCTTCCCAACCTTTTCCAGAGGTTTCTGTTGAAAAGTTGAGGGGTTTTCCCAAGTGGTTCTAGGAATGAATCTTCTGGAATCATACTTGTTGTTTAGAAGAATCTCATTACAAGTATTGATGAAAGAAGAAGGTTCTTTGGAGAACTCAGTCCTAGCCACTATCAAGTCTCTCAGAGACATTGGTAATTTATAGAGGATCCTGTCTTTCCATAACTCGAACTCTATTTTTGGGTACCATAGCTCTTAAGATTTTTACAAGTTTCATTAAGAACTCAATAGGTTTATCAGTAGAGGAACTATATTTAGTTTCCTCATACTGCCTTTGTTGAGCCATCCTAAACTTGGAGCCCCCAAATTGCGCTTTAATTAATTTTTTCTAATCTTCCTATGAGTAATCATTCTCATCCAAGAGGACAGATTCAAACCACATTAGGGCTACATTGGTAAATAAAGAAATTAACTTAGACACAATTTCCTCATCTGGAGGTTTTTAAGAGTTTATCAAGTTATCAATTCTGCAAATGAATTGTTGCCAATCAGAAGAAGAGTCACAATCAAATGTTGGGTATTGGTCAAGTTTTGGCCAATTCTTTTGATCTGAAGGAGTCTCCTTAGTACCAGCTTGTTTCTGAGTAAGAAGAAGCTGTAACTTCTCCAATTGTGCAGTAATCTCATTGTTTAATCCCTCTGTTGAAGATCCTGGTACATCATCAATTTTTGATGGAAACTCAGTGGTATCAACAGGTATTTCTGGAACTAATTTTACTTTAGATGAACTATACACAGGTAAATTTGGAGCATCCTGCACTATATGTTCCTTTAAATAAATGTCAGAATATTTTTGATCATTAAACAATGAGTTCAATTTCTCTTCCATGGTTTTTAGTCTGGTTTTCACTCTTGGAAGACTAGATAAACTCTCATTGATTTTTGGAAAAGATAACTGATTTTTATTTTGAAAATATTAATAATGGTCATTCAATCTTTTAAGATTCATCTTATTTATCTCCAGCTCCTGGCAACAGATAGACACAGTATCTTGTAATTTAGACAAATCATTTTTAATGTTTTGTCACAAAGCAACCTTCTTTTCATGAGTTGCTTTATAATTAAACAAATCATCAGAAACTCTCTGCAATTCACTCCTTAATGATTGATAACCCTGTTCAGTTAACAAACCATTAAGCTTTTGAGTTAATTGCATATTGTTCATTATTTGCTTTTTCTATGCAATAATATCTCTCAAATACTCATCATTAATTTTTGCTGCATCTGGAGTGTTTCTCAATAAGGAAACATAGTAACTTTCCAGATTCTCATAAAACTCAGGATCAAGTGTTTCATCAATAACAGCCATATCAGGATTTATCATTGAAGTAACAATTAAAACTAAAGGATTAGATACATGAGTGATTTTTCTACTACTCCCAGCCTCTACTGGTCTCAAGGTTTCATCTCCTCTTCCAGAATTACCTGAAGTAACAGAATCAGCTACAAGAAATGGTACTTGAGAATCAATAGAGGGGATTACCAAGGTTTTCTGGGCAAGATCATATTTTTTTTTCTTTTTCTGCCTCCTTGATAGGGGTGAGGAGGTGTGGGGTTGAATTGGATGGGTCTTGATGGACCTGCTTGAGGCAATTGAGTCTGTTTATTTTGAGACAGGTAATCCCAATGAGTGTTCAGCCAATCCCACTTTCACTTGGATACTTCCACTCTCTCTGGCTGCTGGGGAGCCAATTGTTGAAGATCCCTGGGGGGAGGAGGTCTCCTCTTCTCTTGAAGAAAAGCATCTATTTTTCTCACCTTTTTCTCTAAAGCATATACTCTTGACCTCAATCTCAAGTTTTCTGTCCTTAATTCTTTTATATGTGTTGAAAGGTTCTTTACTTGTTGAGGTAGTGGCATCTTTTTTATTTTGAAGCCTTTTGGAAGTCCTTCTGGGGGGTTGATTACAGGTTTCTGTTCCTGAGTTGTTTCTACCAGAATTTCTACTTCCTCCATCTCCACATCCTGATTGGGGCAATGATTGATTAATTTGAGATAATATTCTAGTTAAAGGAGAACTCACAGAAGTAGCCTCATCATAATCAATTAAATCCAATTCCTTTTCACGTGCAGCAGAAACACCTTGATCAGTCATTTTTTTAAATTTAACTGGAATGAGGGAGTGAAACAATAAGATGAATTAGTTTTTATTTTTTATTTAAAAGAAAAATAATAATAAAAAATAAAAATCCTTCAGGATAAAAATAAACTAAAATAATAATCAATTTATTAATTCAAAACAATTTAAAACCAGGATTATAAAATAATCAACTGAAGAAATAAATTTAAATTTTTATTAACAATTTTATGATAATTATTATCAGGATTTTAAATCAACTGAAAAAATAAATAATTAACAGGACTTAATTTTTACTGAAATAATTAAATATGAAATTTAAAAAAAAATTATTGTCAGGACAATTTGTCAACTGGAACAAATAAAATTTAATTTATCAGGACAAAAGTCAACTGAAAATTATAATAATTATTTTTTTTAAAATATAATTTTATTACCTCTAGGACTAAGAACACAATTGCTCTATCTTTTTCAACTAGAAAAAAAAATAAAAAAATAAAATTAATTCCAATTTACTAGACACCTCCCCCTGTAAAATGAGCAAATTAATGCCACTTACAGAGTGCTGAGTAAAAGGAAATACATAGAGAATCAAGAGTGCACAGTGACCCACAACTAGTAATTTCAATAATTACCACAAAATATAAAACTTTAGTCAATATATGAGCCTAAGTTTTGGAGCGCAGTTCGATTCCTGTTCGCAGCAAAAATTTTAGTCACGTGATATATGAAATTTGTTGTTTTTGTCATTCACTCGTCCTTATAGGTACCTAGAATGGTGATGGTCCCCATGGTCTCCGGCCTCAAGTAACAATGCGCCATCAACAATTCGGAAAGGTTCCCAACTTTCAAGGGGTCCTTCAAGTCTAGAAGGTTTTCCAGGGAGGTCCAAGGGCGGAAACAATGGGTTTTAAAGGATTCAAACTTGGGTACATATTTTCTTATCTTTAAAGATTTTTTTCACTCAATAATAAGAGGTAAAAGGTGGATTACTATTATAATTAATGGTTTAGAATCACAGTTTAATGTAAAAACTAAAGCAATAATAGATAAAAATAAAGTAGATTGTAAGTAGTTCTAATAAAGTGAGTAAGTAAAGAATGATCTGAAAAGTACAAAAAGTGAGGGCCTTTTATAGGCAAAAATGCGGGAAATAAAGACACAGAGTTAACACCACCTAATACAAGGGTGTGAGAAAGTAACTGAATAAGAAAGAGAGTATATGACATAAATAAAAGATAAATTAATTGGTATGTCAAACATGGGCATCATTTTCATTTGTAATAAAATATGAGTTCCCATGGACTGTCACAATTAATACAACACATTTGAGTTAAATATATTGATTTCACAGAAATCCGAATCTCTCAGTAAAGTAATTTGATATTTTTAAGGTTTTTATTATATTTTTATTATTGATTTTTATTCCCACTCAACTGTATTTTGAGCACGGTGTTAGGGAGTAAAAATGTATGGGACACTTACTTAAATTAATTATTTACATTACTTAATATACTTAGCTAGTTAGTTGTTAGTAATACATAAGTAAATACTAAATAATTAATTATTAATAAGAATTTAAAAAAGGTGTGGCTTCATCTCAGTAAAATAATTAATTATTTTACTGGGTAAGTCTAGTAGCCTGGCTGACACAATCGGTCATTGAAGCTAGCTAATTGTCAGCCTAAATATCCTTAGGACTGAGTATTTCTTATGCTTAAAACAAGATAACCTTAACTAGATTAAGCTTATATATTAAAAATAAGGTTAAAATAATAATATATATTATTTTATTATATATATATATAATTATTATTCTATTATATAATTTATAATAGTTTAAATAGCTTATCCATGGCCTAATAATACTTATTAAGGTGTTAATGGAGTCATAATATACTTATCTTAAGTGATATGAAGTAATTATTGACATACATAAGCTTATATGTATACATAAATCTCATATTCAGTGAAATATGCAGTATATTATGTATATTTAGGTATATAAGTGGGTTTTAGCCCCTTAATAGCCTATAACCTTTGTTTTTCTGCTTATTTTAGGTCATATGGACGAAATAAGTGGACTCACAACCCCTACAGAAGCATAGACACCTATATCAGGCGCATACACCCAGTTTGGACAACTAAAATTACTTCCTTGGATGGTTATTCACGGATTTATGGGTTGGAAGGATGTTTCTGGGTTAATGTGGATGCTTGGGGATGTTATTGGGGGCTTGGAAATTTTATTTGTTTCCTTTATATGATTTTAGTTTCATTAAATCTCTTTTTGATTATTTATTTTACCTGTTTCTTTATGGTATCCGCTTTTATCTGGGTTTTCTATTTATGGTATGACTCTGTGTTATTATTAATAGTGATGGAGGGTCCTTACTGGAGGTCTGGGTGTTGAAACTGCTTGAAGTGGACGCCATGGGGAGGTGATGGGCCCTCACAGTGCTGTAATTGCCGGGGATAGCAGTGACATCATCTGGATTGAAGGTCTGTGCACTCCAGTGGATTTGGGTATAAGTAAGGAGGGATTTTGACAGTTTATTATCATCATTCAATTACTACAATTCAAACAACCACTACAATACAATTATTAACATTCAGAAATATATTATAAAGCCCTTATAAATTGATATTATCTTTATATAAGCTATAACTATATTTTATTCCTCTATTTTCCACCACTAGCACACATTTAAATCCAAGTATTGTGAGTTTTATTTGAGTATAACTATTTTATTAGTCTTCCCCTGAGGTTTAATCACTAAATCATTTATCAATAAGTAGTAGGACCATAAAAAAAACACTATTATATCATACTTATATACTAGACTATACTGACAATTGGGGGTCTTTCCTTATATTTTACTTATTATTTAGTATAAGCCTTGGGACGTGATTTTTACCTTAGTACAGCTCAAAATTAACCAAATATTTGGGTCTGCTGCATATTAGTGGGTCATCATAACTCATTGATTGCGGAAAAGAATCCTTATAATAATTGTACTAATTTTTTATCATAAAAATTAGATATTTACAGTAGTAACTGTACCCAATATAAACCCAATTTCACTTGGTATTTGGACACCAATATAACATCCAATTAAATTGGTATTTGGCTAAAGCTTGGTAAGCTAATTATTCACCTTTATAGAGGTCTAGTTAAACTTATTATTATATTTTTAACAGATTTTTTTGAATTTTTCTTACATTTTATTTAAATAAATAAAGATATAAATTTAGGGTAAGCTCCATTGCTTTTTTATTAGTAATATAATTGCTAATATTATTTGTCTACTAATTCCATAGAGTTTTTTCCTTTTGTAGACGCAAAATATTTTCATTTTGAACAATATGAGTGCTCCCCAGGACAGTGTAAGTGAAAAGCCTGCTTATAATACCAGGTCTCAAGCTAACAAAAACTTTCCAGGACATCACCATGGAGGGACAACAGTACCCCCAGCCAGAAAGCATGAGTATAGAGGAAAAGGACGCCCTCTTAATAAAGATAACTATAAAAAAGACGTCTCCTCCTCTTCAGGATCAACTGTCCCACATGACCAAACCGGTTCTGAAGTTGGAGGAATCAAAATCTCTCATGTTCAAAGAAGTAGAGCAGTTGCAAAACAATTGCAAGGTAGGGTTTCAGCAGATGAATCAGGCAATGGCAGAATTAAAGGGAGGCCAGCCCAGTCAATCAAATCAGCAACCCCCTACCCAAGGAGGGTCCAATCACTCCCAGGAGAAAATCCTGGTAGACAAATGGAAATGGGACTGGTTTCACCAACAGTGGACAAGCCACAGTTGCAACAGGGATCCACCCCCTCATCTGACTTCCTCAGCTCACCCTTACAAGGGAAAAAAGCGCCAAAAATCAGGACTGGCAACCATCCCTTGGTAAGTAACTTACCCTCTCAGATTAGACATAATACTGATAATTACAATATAGGTAATTCTATTGATGTTAAATCTGTACAAAAAATAGAGGAGGATTTAAGAAATTTAGGTTTTAGAGTAGATACACCTGACTTGTCTTTTGTCCATAATAACAGTACTATTTACAATGATAATACAGTTAATCCTCAGTTGCGACCACCTACTAGTGAGATGAGAAGTTCACAGGAGAGTGAGAGAATTGAAAAGGAGGACATGGAATATTTTAACAATAATCCAACTGTCCATAGAATTGTTTCAGCATTGTGGAATAGAATGACTGATTGTGAGGAACAGACAGTTAAGCTCACTAGTGATACAATTTCATCCTTGACATTGAACATTTCTCAATTAGCAACACGTAATAAAGAATTAGAGAAAGAACATTTGTCTCTAACTCTTAAATATGATTCATTGAGTAATAAATATAATGACCTTTCAAACAAATTTTGTGAGTTAGAAAAATTATATGAAACACATTTATTAAAAACTGAATCAAGAACAAAGTTATCTTTTGCCCAGACAAATCAAAGTGTCTCTGAATTGCTACAAAGATTAACTAAAGTTGATATTGAAACTGCCAATCTACTAATGAACCAGGATAATCATAAGTATAATCAATATAATAATAATCCTTTCATTGGCAAAAGTGAATCTCATTCCTTCCCTGTACCACCACAATTAAAACCATCTGGTGGTAGTTTCAAATCTGAAAATGTAAGTCACAAATCCGTACAGGAAGAAATACAAGACCATTTATCAAAAGTAAATGAGTTGTTGAATTTACCTAAGATTAGTGAGATAAAATCCAATCAGAAGAACTGGCCTAAGATAGATCAGTACCCAACTTATGATGGGGAAGCCAGCTCTGATTGGCAACATTTTATTCAAAGAATTGACAACTTGAAATTCTCATATAAGTTAGCAGATGAAGAGATAACATCAAAATTAATTTCTTTATTTAAGGATGTTGCTTTATTATGGTTTGAAGCTGTCTTAAGTGAGGGTAGAGACTACTCTTGGGCTGAATGGAAACAACTTATTGAAAAACAATTTGGAGGTTCTAATATCAGGCTTACTCAGCAGAGACTTTATGAGAAGACTAGGTATAATCCATTGAATGGTGACAAACCTATGGTATTTTTAATGAATTTAAACAAAATATTAAAAGCCATTGAGCCTCATATGGATTTTAACTTATGGAAAGATAAGATAATATACAAATTACCTATATCTGTCAGAGACATTGTTGTAGCTAGAACATTAAATGTTACTGAATATTCTGACTTTATTAATATTTGCAATGAAATATTATTAAACCATAAGTATGAATCAAGGTATTCCACTTATAAGCAAAATGTTGAACCTGTAAAAACTCAGAATTCAAAAACACTTCAGGAGAAGCAGAAAAAACCTACTGCACCTGTAGTACCTAAAAAGTATGAAACAAATACTTGTTATAAGTGTAATAAACCTTGGGTCAAAGGTCACAAATGTGAGAAAAACATAAATATTGTTGAAAATCAACGTGAATCTGAAACTGAAACTGAAAAGAGTAAAGAATCAAGTGATTATGACAGCAATATCTCATATAGTGATGAAAATGAAGTCTGTATGTTGGAAGATGATTTGTCCATCTTTGAAAATCCAATATTAAATATAGACTCAAATGAATCTTTAATGAATTTTGAGGATGCTGAAATCATTAAGGATATACAAGCTGATAACTTTAGAATGACACCTATCACGGTTCCAGCTATCATTTCTGGTGAAAATGTTAATATAGTATTGGACACAGGAGCTGCTGGTTCAGTTGTTTCCACTAATACATTACAGAAAATTGATAGTGAATATAAGTTTAAGCTTGAACCGCTTCAAAATAAAAATTGGAGAGGTTTTGGATCAGTACTACACCCCATTGGTAAATACAAAGCTGCAGTTTTCTTTAAACACCAACATTGTTATGTAAGGGTAACTTGTGACTTTGTAGTAATGGATAATACTAATTGTAGTAACTGTTTTATCATTGGAAATGATATTCTGACTAAATTTGGTGTAAAATTAGACCCTGCTAATAACAATTTTACAATTGGCATGAATGGTAAAAGGAAATTTAAAATAAATTCTTTTAACACTGTCTTACACATTGAGTCAGTAACAAATTCCCCGTCTAAAGGAAGAGAATCCAATGAGATGGAACTTCTGGAAACAGAAATTTCAAAAGCATCATTTGGAACTCAGATAAGTGAAACTGAGAAAGATAATATTTTGGAATTAATTAAAGCTTTTCCAATGGCTTTTGCACATGGTACAAATGAACTTGGCCTTGTAAAAGATCATGAAATGAAGATTAGTTTAACCTGTGATATGGATAATATTCCTGCTAGTCTTAAAAAGAAACCATACCCTGCTTCACCAATGAAGAGGAAAGACATAGAGGATAATATTAAGATGTTATTAAAAATGAACATTCTTGAGAGGGTTGAAACTACACCAAAATATTGTGTAATATCACCAGTGCTAATTTCTTATGAACAAGATAAAGCAAGACTGTGCGGTGATTATAGAGCATTAAATACATTTACAGTAGATGATATTTATCCCTTGCCAAGGATTGCCTCTATACATGCTACCCTTAAAGGTGCTAAATATATAAGTTGCCTAGATGGAAATAAAGGGTACCATCAAATTCCTGTTGAAAAGAATTCACAGAACTTTTTGTTGATAACAACACACATGGGAATTTATAAGTATTTCAGAATGCCATTTGGACCAAAAAATGCTCCATCAGTATTTCAGAAGTTAATGGATATAACATTCCATAATGAAATGATTGAGGGATGGTTAATGGTATACATTGATGACATCATAGTGCTCTCTAAATCTTTTGATGAACACTTAATCCATTTAAGGAAAGTATTTCAGAAAATGGATGAAATAAAAATGACCCTTGCATTGAAAAAATGTAAATTTGGGTTTGAATCTTTAAAAGTGCTTGGTCATATTGTATCTGGCTTACAAATATGTGTAGACCAAAATAAAGTGGCTGCAATAAAAAATATTGGCATTCCTCAAAATGTGAAGGATGTACAATCTTTTCTTGGAATGTGTGGTTATTATAGACAATATATAAAAAACTACCAATCAATTTCTGCACCACTGACCACACTGATAAAGAAATCAGAAGCTTTCATTTGGAATAATGAAAGACAACAAGCTTTCAATAAGTTGAAGGAATGTTTAATGACAGCTCCTATCTTGGGATTACCAGATTTCCAATTACCTTTTGTATTATATACAGATGCAAGTTTTATTGTACTGGGTGCTGCTTTACATCAAAAACAACTTATTGAAGGTAAAATGTCAGAAGTAGTAATCTGCTATATTTCACGTACTCTGAGAAGTGGTGAATTGAAATATGGTGCTACTCAACTTGAATGTTTGGCAGTAGTATGGGCTCTTGAAAAGCTACATTATTACCTTGAAGACCAAAATTTTGAGTTAATAACTGACTCTAGTGCAGTTAAGTCACTCTTAAACATGAAAACTCCTAATAGACACATGTTTAGATGGCAATTAGCTGTACAAGAATACAGAGGCCGGATGACTATTACACATAGAGCAGGAACCTTACACTCTAATGTAGATCTGTTATCTAGAGTACCTCTGCCTAATAATGATGATAATCCTGCTTATGTTCCTGAGTCAGAGATTATTAACATTTATGGCATTTATATTGTAGATCTTGAGGATCAATTTATGCAATCAATTCTTGATAATTATAATTCAGATCCTGACTTAAGTAAATTAACTACAATATTAAATGATACATCTAATGCTTCAATGAATGTTTTAATAAAAACATTACCAATTAAGTATAAAGAGGCATTAGAGAAAGGAAAATTTTCCATTGAGGATGGTTTTATATATTACAGGAAAAAATTAAGTAATGTAATTGTAATTCTCCCTTCAATGAAGGAGTTAATGTTAAGTATATGTCATTATGATATATTAGCAGGTCATTTTGACTACCATAAAACATTAACCAGAGTAAAAAACACAGCTTGGTGGATTAACATGTCTGAGGATGTTCAGAAATATGTTGAAACATGTGATTCTTGTCAAAAATCTAAAAGATTAACAGGAAAAAGAGCTGGTTTATTACAACAAATTGAGCAACCAAAAGCTCCATGGGAAATCATTAACATGGACTTTGTAGCAGGTTTGCCAATAGCAGGGCATAAGAGTTATAACTCCTGCTGGGTAATTGTAGATAGATTTACAAAGATGTGTAAATTTATTCCTACTCACAAAGAGGTTTCTGAAAAGGACTTAGTTTTTTTATGGTGGACACAAATGTTAAATACAGCAGGTTTCCCCAAAGCAATAGTTTCTGACAGAGATCCTAAATTTACTTCTGAGTTCTGGACGTCACTTATGGATGTTTCAGGGTGTCAATTATAACTTTCTACAGCACACCATCCACAAACTGATGGGCTAGCAGAAAGAATGATACAAAACTTAAAAGATATGATAAGAAGATACTGTGCTTTTGGTCTTAATTTTAAAGACAATGACAAATTCACGCATGATTGGGTAACCCTTATCCCAGGTTTAGAATTTGCATATAATAGTACAGTACATTCTGTCACTGGCAAAAAGCCATTTGAGTTATGGTTGGGTTATGTACCTAATACCCCTGCTAAAACTCTTAATAAGTTACCTAGATTGGATATTCATCCAGGTACTAAATCTTTTCTTCAGATGCAGGAATTATGCAGAAAACATGCTCAAGAATGTATAAATAAGGCTTTTGAGTATGAAAAGAAAAGATGGGATAAAGCCCATAAAGAACAAATGTTCAAAGAGGGTGATGAAGTCCTTATTTCAACGCTACACTTCAATTTAAATGGTAATGTTAAATTGAAGGATCCATTCATTGGACCATTTGTAGTTAAAAAGATGGTTGGTAATAATGCTGTTGAGGTTATTCTATATGCACCTCACTACGCAATATAGGGGGTGGACTTGCTAGCAAGTCCCCAACCTGAACTCAGGCACAACTCAGATGGAACTCAGACTGAACTCATACTGAACTCATATTGAACTCTACTTGAAGACCCACCTAAAACTGTTCTGCTGAGTGGTGTTTATCCCTGATTGTATGGTTCCTTTGTCAATAGCTCAATGTGTGTTCAATCTGTGGTGAACTTGAGTCCAAGGTTGCGGACTTGCTAACAAGTCCGCCCCCCATATTGTGTGGTGCCTTATGATAGAAAACATCCAGTATTTCCTATTTCTCTTATAAAACCATACCATTCTAATGATACTGCTCGATTTTCAAGAAGATCAGGAAGGCATAAAAAGCAACCTGAAGAAATAGTGGAAAAGGCAGAAATTGAAAAGATACTTAAAAAGAGACACCTTACTAAAGAAAAGGGAGTTGAGTATCTATTAAGATTTAAAAATAAATCAAGTGAATATGACCAGTGGATTCCAGAAAATGAAATCTCTGATCTTAAAAATCTCTTGAAGAAATTTAAATCTAAATAATACTGTTCATTCAGTATATGTATTATAAAAATTATTTTTTTTATTATTATTTCACTCCTTAGTTTTAATTAAAATGTTTTAACATTTTTTTTATTGTTTTTTTTGGGGTGAGGGAGTGTCAGCCTAAATATCCTTAGGACTGAGTATTTCTTATGCTTAAAATAAGATAGCCTTAACTAGATTAAGCTTATATCTTAAAAATAAGGTTAAAATAATAATATATATTATTTTATTATATATATATATAATTATTATTCTATTATATAATTTATAATAGTTTAAATAGCTTATCCATGGCCTAATAATACTTATTAAGGTGTTAATGGAGTCATAATATACTTATCTTAAGTGATATGAAGTAATTATTGACATACATAAGCTTATATGTATACATAAATCTCATATTCAGTGAAATATGCAGTATATTATGTATATTTAGGTATATAAGTGGGTTTTAGCCCCTTAATAGCCTATAACCTTTGTTTTTCTGCTTATTTTAGGTCATATGGACGAAATAAGTGGACTCAAAACGCCTACAGAAGCATAGACACCTATATCAGGCGCATACACCCAGTTTGGACAACTAAAATTACTTCCTTGGATGGTTATTCACGGATTTATGGGTTGGAAGGATGTTTCTGGGTTAATGTGGATGCTTGGGGATGTTATTGGGGGCTTGTAAATTTTATTTGTTTCCTTTATATGATTTTAGTTTCATTAAATCTCTTTTTGATTATTTATTTTACCTGTTTCTTTATGGTATCCGCTTTTATCTGGGTTTTCTATTTATGGTATGACTCTGTGTTATTATTAATAGTGATGGAGGGTCCTTACTGGAGGTCTGGGTGTTGAAAATGCTTGAAGTGGACGCCATGGGGAGGTGATGGGCCCTCACAGTGCTGTAATTGCCGGGGATAGCAGTGACATCATCTGGATTGAAGGTCTGTGCACTCCAGTGGATTTGGGTATAAGTAAGGAGGGATTTTGACAGTTTATTATCATCATTCAATTACTACAATTCAAACAACCACTACAATACAATTATTAAAATTCAGAAATATATTATAAAGCCCTTATAAATTGATATTATCTTTATATAAGCTATAACTATATTTTATTCCTCTATTTTCCGCCACTAGCACGCATTTAAATCCAAGTATTGTGAGTTTTATCTGAGTATAACTATTTTATTAGTCTTCCCCTGAGGTTTAATCACTAAATCATTTATCAATAAGTAGTAGGACCATAAAATAACACTATTATATCATACTTATATACTAGACTATACTGACACTAATAGTATTTGACTTACCTTTCAAAAAGGTTTAAAAGGATGAAGAAAAATAACCATGACAGCAAGTACAAGCAAACGAGCTTGTGAAGTTGTGATTTGTAAGACAAAAACTCTGAAATATTCTGAATCTTTAATAAATTAAACAGCCCCAAATCTTCCCTGATGATTGATCTCTGCAAACGTACCTATAAAGGTAAAGAATATCTTTGAGCGCAAATAACAGAGATCATATTGCAATAGTAATAATAAACCTTTAATAAATTAAACAGTCCCAAATCTCCCCTGATGATTGATCTCTGAAAAAGTACCTGAGATAATGACAGAGGGATAATCAATCTATGTTCTAAATAAAAAGAGCTACAACAATAAAAACCAATAAAGGTAAAGAATATCTTTGAGCTCAAATAACAGAGATGAAGATAAAAGGACAGACATCAGCTCTCTATTTTAGTAAGCACAAGCACCCAAAGAAATTATTAGAATAAAATTGTATAGCATAATGACATGAGAAAGTTTATCCAAAACAGGGATATAAAGGGCTAATACAGAAATACAGAAATCAGGTATATGTAGAAATAACACATTGTATAGAGACGTACTAAATTAGAAGGAAACAGAATATTAGAGAAGCTATGTATTCTCACAAACTCCCTTGTTGAATGTGATGAAACTCATAAAGCAAAAAGAGGCCCATGGTAGATCAAGAATAATGGTGACCAATACATAGTATGTTATAGTCCTTGAATTTTTACTATTGGCAGTGCATGCAAACAGCAGGTGATTTCCAAAAATCCTCACACCAGAATTGATCTCCCCTTTTATCTTCAGATAACAGCACCTACCCCCATCTTGTTATTTTTTATAGTTTAATCCATCTTGATGGAGTGCATAGACCACTTTGATTGCCTTAACAAAAATTTATTCTCAAGTGCACCACAAAATTTATTCTGGGATCAAGAGTTTGATTTGCTCACAATAATCACATCAAATTTTAACTTTTTATCATTGCACTTGACTGTTTAAATGAATTGCGTAACACAGAGACCAAAATAATAACAATATCTTCATTTTTAGAGTCTCCTAGATCAAAAAGCTCAACTAAAAAAAAGAAAGTGATAAATTGTAATTCCATTGAACACTGCCAATGACTCATAACTGACTACTTCCATTCAAATCACCACAGAACAAATGAGGGGGACTTCTGGCAAATTCCATTTCATGAACTTTTTAGGAAGCTGTCAGAACAATGTCACAAAACATTCATAGAACAATTAAAAAAATTGGAAATATTATTTGTCGCAAATTTAACAAAAATTATGGACCAATTAGGTGTCAGGGTGAGCCCTTATTGATAACAAGTTGATCACAAATTTAAAATGGTTTATAAAAAGGTAAAAAAATATAATGTGCATAATTTTTGTGAGCCATGGAGCCACACTACCAAATATTTTTGTTATCCCTTGGGGTATAAAAAATATTTAATAAATAATCAAAAGCTCTCATGGCCCCTTGAAATCTTACAATGAGCTCTTCATGAAAACCTGTAATATTTTTACTGAATTCTAAGTGAGAATTCACAAAGTGCTTATTGAGGACTGAAATCTTCCATTAAAAAATCATATTTTTTCTATAAATTTAGGAATTAATATTTTTTTTATGTTAAAATTGGGCTTGTGATTTTATTTTTATGGTAGGAAACACCCTTTAACACAGGGAGAAAAAGTGAACAACAAGACTGATAGTCAGCATTTAGGTGTGTGATACCAATCTGAAACTGATCATAGAAAGTGTCTTGATCAATCTCAAACCATTTTTTAACCACTATGAGGACAATTTCTAAATTTTCTTTAAGATATTTTTGAACTGTTCTGAAACCATTTTTGTAACTTTTCTGAAGCCATTTCTTCAACTATCCTGAAACCATTTATTCAGTAAATCTCTAAAAATCAAACAATGCTATTTTACTAAATATGTTTCTATCATGCCATATTAAGGGTTATCAGGTCCTGGATGCATTCTCTTTTGTATAATCTGACTGAAAAAGTAAGCAAGAGAAGATAGGATGTACCAAGTATAAGATAAGGTATCATCTAAATCTGTCTTATCATTTTCATTTTCCTTTTCTTTTCAAATTCACTCAATTTTTATTCCAATTTTAATTATGTCATATTTATTTTTATTCTACTCACTTAATTTAATCTAACATTTTGGAATTTTTGTGCAACAAAATAATTATTAAACTCCAAACATGCATACTAGCTACACTAGAAATAAGTGTTGATGATGCAGTATCTCCCAGAGAATTTCCAAAACCACTTTTATTTATGGAACAAGATACATTCCTGAAAATATAATTTTCTGTTATGAACAAGGGTTTTTCCATCTTCTATACCTTGAAAAAATATTAATCCCCAAAATTTGATAAGGATTTTTCAAATTTTTATGTATTTTATCAAAAACACCTAAAGAAATAAATACTTTATTGCTGAAAAATGGTTTTTCCCATGTTATTAATATGAATCCTCAAGTTGTGCATCACAATTAACAAATTGGTATGCAGCATACCTCTCTCAATGTGAGTTTGCAGGGTGGGTGCACTGCATACTAAAACCTCAAAAATCCATGGATCTTGACTCCAATGACCATGATTTGCACATGGACATGTCTCTGTCTGTGCCTGAAATTAATGTGTATATTTCCAACCCTCCCCACCCCTCTTTTTCTCAAGCTATGGTAGTGGGCCTCCCCTCCCTCCTCAAATATTTCCCAGCCTCCCCTCCTTCAACATCAAAAAGCCTGACACAGCTGATCCAGTCCTTAAGGATCTCCCAAATCCAAAACACCTTTAACTCATCAAAAGCTGTATTTCAATCATGAAAGTTGTTAACACCCAATTAAACTCGCCTATCAAGATCAAAGGAGTCATCCATCATATGTCCAATGAACTTAAAATCATTTCTTCCACCAAAGAAGACCACTTTCTCCTTGTCAAATCTTTGCGGAAATGGATGCCCCAAGACATGTTAGATAAGCTGCCTACCTTTCTAGGAGTTACACTACACAATATAGGAGGTGGGAATCCTAGAAAGTCTCCAACCTGAACTCAGATGGAACTCAGATGGAACTCAGACTGAACTCATACTGAAACAATACTGAACTCTACTTGAACACCCACATAAAACTTTTCTGCTGAGTGGTGCTCATCCCTGATTGTATGGTCCCTTTTTCAATAGCTCAATGTGTGTTCAGTCTGTGGTGAGTTTGGGTCCAAGGTTGCGGACTTGCTATCAAGTCTTCCCCCCATATTGTGTGGTGTTATCCATGGGTTTCATACTCATATGACCTTAATTATAAAGCATGCATTAATCCCTTTACTAAAAAAAATCCTAATTCCCACAAAACTCTCCACCACATATCTTGGCTCAGGTTACCCAGAGCCAGAGCTGGGAAAAACATTCCTCAGTAGTTCCTTATTTATTTTGCCAAGATGATGATAATTATCTCACTTCCTCCTTCCCCATTAGCCCTCTCATGGTTGAGGGACAGGTTTGATGCACTGAAGAAGTCAACCAAAATAGAAATATATTCTTCCAGTGTTGGAGAAGTCAACTCTCTATTCACTGACTCACCCACCCCCTTGCTGCTCCAACTGTGCTTGCCATCAAAAAAAAAAAGTCCTGAAAAGCCAAAAAACTTAGTACTCCAGTCTTCTTCATACTTTTAGATGCTCTACCCCATACCAACCCCCTGAAAAACTCTGCCACTTCTCTCCCTTCTCTTCTTTAAAACTTTCTCTTAAGTCCCTCAATCTTCCATCTGCCTCACACCCCCAACCTGCTTCAATAAAAAACTCCATGATTATCAATTATCATATTTTGCCTAGGATTTCAACCTTTCTCACTTTCTTCCTACTGAATTGTCATCTTTACTACCTTGTGTTTCACTCCATTTGAAATGACCCCAAAACTGACTCATATGATGTTTTTATTTTCCATGAGCCCTTCTCTCCCCCAATCACCACACACTCACCCCTGCCAAAGTGTGGCAATTGATATCTCTCTTGCACCTTCCCCATCCCCTATAAGGTGTTGTTTCTACATTAATAAGAAACTAACAATCCATATGTTCCTTTCCATTCCAAGACCATCTCTTGACCTCACCCTCATTCAAATAAATCTCTTACCCTCCCCTATCTTCTGTGAAAACCTATGAAAACCCCCACCCCCTTCTCCACATCCTGATTCAACTCTCCCACAATTTCCCCTTTCTGAAACTTCCTTTCCATTTCCTTTTTTGACTCTAATTTACATCATGATCTTTGGGCTGACCCAACCAAACACCACACCAACAACTCCACATCCATCCCATTTTTAGATACTATGTCAAACATAGACATTTCCCTTGTGTCCCATCCTGGGTTCCCTACCTTTCACAGAGGGAAAAAAATGGTGAACTAGATTTCTAGTTCAGTTTTATTCCCCTATTCCATTCCTAGGTGCATTTTGGTGACAAACCATTGAATGTCAATTTTTGAGCCCACCTTCTTTTTTGCCTTTGGAAGAGTATTAATATGGTGTGGTTTGGGTATGCATGTAAGAGAAGGGAAGAGGAGGTTCAAACAGAATTTTTGGATGAATCCATAAAGATGAGAAAACATTATCCAAGGGGATTCCAATTTTTGAAAAGCAAAAAAAAAAAATTGAGGTCAAACAGATTCACTCCAAAAATCGGACCCAGAATCAAATCTTGTAACCAAAAACTGAATTAGACATGTAGTTCAGGGATTTTTCCCCCTGAATTTTGTAACTCCAGGAATTTTACTTCAGTAATTGAACTGGTGTTTACAAACCATCACCACAAAAAATCAAGTGGCACATGCTAGAAGGTGCCTATCCCTATATTCAGTTTTGATTTAAGAGTAAATAAGATTTTATATTTCTCAATCTAGTGTGCTCATTTTTCAGTGCAAAGTCTTTCCAGAAGAATTAAAGCTGAGCTGAAATTGGGTTAAATCAAAGATAGGTATTGGCACCTGCTATCAGGTGCCCATATTTTTTTAGATGGGATGGGCAATGCATAGGCCTCAGTAATGATCATCAGCTGAAAGACTGAAACTTAAAGGTTTTAATCTCACCTATTCAATCATAAATCAATCACCACTTGCATCTCTTCCTCTCTCCCCCATTCCTTTCACAAGAAGCTCTATCAGAAGTGGAAGTTTTTTGATAATTCTTCCCTTCATTCCCATCTCACGTCCCTCTCTCTTACCCCTAAATAGAAATGGCTGAAAAACATTTTAATATCAAATTTACTGAAATAATGGAGAGCTTTGTTCCACTGCAGCACCCTGGATTCTTCTTTAATGCATGGTGGAGTTGTGGTATGGTATTCTAAATTTTAGTAAGAAGCTTAAATTGGATGGAAATTATTGTGGGAAATTTATTTGGTTGTTGTAATATTTTAAGTTATGGTATATTTGATTTATTTATAAGGAAAAATTGGTTGGTTGAAAAATGGGAAAATGGTTACACTGGAAAATTCTGTTAAAAAACAATAATTTTTTATGGTAAAGAAAATTTAATATGGTCTCAAAAAATTATGTGAAAGAAAGATAAGCTCTTAAAGTATCATCTGGAAATTTCCTGGACTCTTATAATAATTTTTAGGATTTTGAGATTTAGTTTTATAAATTTTTAAAATTTGATTTTATTTATTTTACTTAACTTTAATGATTATTAATTCAGTGATAATGGCTGCACGGGCTACTAAAAGTTGGTGAAACTCTTTCCAGGTAAAGGGCTATCATATTTATTGGTTTTAGAATTTTTAGTGCTCTTTTAAGCTTTGATTTGATTCTGGATGTCTGGACAAGCTCTGGGACTCATCTGGAGGTGGATTTGGGCCATGTGACCTGGATATAAATAGTTGTGATGGGGAATTAAACTATGTAAAGAAACAGAAATAAACTTTAAGAACAAGAAACAACCATATATCTAATATTCTAACAGTTAAGATATTAACCTTTATGATATTAACATTTTATAATATATAACCATTATTTTACATTTCAACTTATAAATATACACTCACAGGGTACCATTGTAAAGGTCTAATCCTTGGTAACTCAAAAATAATATTTTTTTCATAAAATTATAAATTCTTGAAAAAATATAAATAAAATCATTTAAAAATAACTTTTCTTTAGTGTAAATTTCTTTTACATTCACTACGCAATATAGGGGGTGGACTTGCTAGCAAGTCCTCAACCTGAACTCAGATGGAACTCAGATGGAACTCAGACTGAACTCATACTGAACCCATACTGAACTCTACTTGAACACCCACCTAAAACTGTTCTGCTGAGTGGTGTTCATCCCTGATTGAATGGTTCCTTTATCAATAGCTCAATGTGTGTTCAATCTATGGTGAGTTTGGGTCCAAGGTTGTGGACTTGCTAGCAAGTCCGCCCCCCATATTGTGTGGTGATTTCAGTTATCTTTCTTAAAAAAAGTTACTGAAACATCTTATAAGAAAAAAATCAATTGGTCAAAAGTTCTTTTTCTTATCAAGTATAAATTTAAGCCTATTAAATTGAAAAACTCACTTTTACTTTGAAGGGACAGGGCTCTCTCTTGATTCTCCAACTCCTTTATATTCTTTAAAAAGCAAGGCAACTGTAAGAGTCTTTCTACAGCAGTATCTTGGATACCCTCATGAAAAATTGCTATCAGACCCAAAAAATAATCAGGTCTTCCCTAGATCCACATTTTTCAGCTGAGCTCTGAGCTCCTCTCAGTGAGGAAGAATTTCTGCTCCAAAATAAAATATTTGTGCAAGTTAAATTGGAAATCCTATCTCTCCTCCCTTACCCCCCACTCCCTGTTTAAGCCAGCTAAGTCCACCCACCACATCTATGACTCCCAATCCAACCTTCCCTTAAATCACACCAAAATCTCTCAAGCTAATTACAAATTTCTAAAAGTGCAATCTCATTTTGAATGAACCTCACACCACACAATACAGGGAGTGGACTTGTTAGCAAGTCGGCAACCTTGGACTCAAATTCACCACAGATTGAGCACACATTGAGCTATTGACAAAGGAACCATACATTCAGGGATGAACACCACTCAGCAGAACAGTTTTAAGTGGGTCTTCAAGTAAAGTTCAGTATGAGTATAGTATGAGTTCAGTCTGAGTTCTATCTGAGTTCTGTCTGAGTTCAGGTTGGGGACTTGCTAGCAAGTCCACCCCCTTTATTGCGTAGTTTCAGTAGCTTTAATCAAATTTTTCTTATCAAAAATTTTCCCTCCCCATACTACCCCTTCACCATTGAAGAGGTCACCAATGCCATTCTCAAAATTAAAAAGGGAAGTGCCCCAGGACCAGATAGTATTCTCAATAATTTCCTTCATGAAAGCCTGAAAGAACTCTCTTCCATTCTCCTTTCTATTTTTCAATATTTCCTTAACCTTGGAACCTATTCATCCATATAGACAGAGTACAAAGCTGTCATCATTCATAAACCCAACCACCCTGACTACACTATTCTAAATACCTATAACCCAATTTCTTTACTCAATACCATGGGTAAACTTCTTGAATCCATACTAAACAAAGATCTCTCTTTATGGAATCAGGTAATTTACTCCCTGAAGCCTATTATGGAGACTTCCCCTTCATAAACACTTCTGATTCCCTTTTTCACCTTTCCACCTGGACAAAAGACTAATGGTGGAAAGGTAAAGTTGTTGGGAATCTTTCTCCCAATTTCCAAAGAGCCTTCCCCTCTGTAAACATCCCCAGAATTGTCTCAATCTTACAGTATCTTCCTCTCTCTTTCAACCTCACTATCTTTATTATAAACTCTCTATAAAGAATGAAAACAAGCCTTGTCTTCTCATCTTACAAACATCCTCCCACATTTCACCCCAAAGCGATCCCACAGGGATCCTCTCTCTCCAATATCTTATATATTATCTATATAACTGACCCCCACACCCTCCCATCACTTTCTTGCTTGTCTCTGTCCCTAGGTTATATTTATGATGTTATATACCTAGTGGCTGACTCTAATCAACAGAAATTGTTGTAGAACCTCTACCAATTTGCCTCTGAAGTAGTAGCCTGGGGTGTTAGACATGTGGATATTTTTGATTTTGCAAAAACCAAATGGCTATTGCTGAAAAAAATCCCTTTTTTCTTAAAGCTCTACCTTTTCTCAACCTTTATATAAAAAACTTCCCCCTTCCTCCAGCCTCACATGGCTAGATGTCCTCATTGACCCTATCCTATCCTTTAGACCTAATGGTAATAAATTAATTACAACAGGTCTAAAAGCTTCCTTTGCTATCCACCTTCCCTCCTCATCAGGATGGGTCATCCTACTCAAACAATTCAAGAAACTAATTACCTCCCTCATGCACTCCCAAACCATCATCACTGCTGTAGTTTTGCATCAGCCTAAAATTCCAACAGGCACTACTAGGATACTCCAAGTGGTGTATAAAAAGACATCCATTGAGACCTTGAGTGCTTTCAATCTACCCCTATCCGTATCCTATTTCACAACTCCTTCTAACTAACATGAAATCAAAAACTCAACCTGGTAGTCTACAAAGCATAGGAAAGTCTCCTCACCATCCCCTCATCAAACCCCATAGCCCATCTTGAAAAATAAATTGTCAGCCTAGGTATCCCCAGGACTGAGTATTTCTTATGTTTAAAATAAGATAACCTTAATTACATTAAGCTTATATCTTAAAGATAAGGTTAAAACACTTATATATATAGTTATAATACATATATATATAATTATTACACTATTATATGACTTATAGTAGTTTAAATAGCTTATCCATAGCCTAATAATACTTATTAAGGTTTTAATGGAGTCATAATATACTTATCTTAAGTGATATTAAATAATTATAGACATACATAAGCTTATATGTATACATAAACCTCATATTCAGTGAAATATGTAGTTATACTATGTATAATTAGGTCTATAAGTGGGTTTTAACCTCTTAATAGCCTATAACCTTTGTTTTTCTGCTTATTTTATTTCATATTGACTTATTCAGTGGACTCACAACGCCTAAAAAAGCATATACATCTATTTCAGGCGCATATATCCAGTTTGGACAACTTAATCTGCTTCCTTGGATGGATTTTCACAGACTTATGGGTTGGGAGATCATTACTGGGTTAATATGGATGCTTGGGGATGTTATTTGGGGCTTGGAAATTTAATTTGGTTTCTTTATATGCTTTGGGTTTCATTATATTCTCTTTGGATGAGTTATTTACCCGTTTCTTTATGGTATCCGCTTTTATCTGTTTATTCTATTTATGGTATGGGTCTGTGGTATCATTAATTGTGATGGACGATCCTTACTGGAGGTCTGGGTGTCAAATATGCTTGAAGTGGACGCCATGGGGAGGTGATGGGCCCTCACAGTACTGTAATTGCTGGGGATAGCAGTGACATCATCTGGATTGAAGGTCTGTGCACTCCAGTGGATTTTGGTATAAGTAAGGGAAGATTTGCCGGGTTATTAGACATCACTTACTTACTACACATCAAATAAACATTAAAAAACAATTATTATCATATAGAAATATATTATAAAGCATCTATAAATTGATATTATATTCATATAAGCTATAACTACATTTTCTTGATCTATTTTCCACCACTAGCACGCATATAAATCCTACTATTGTGAATTTATATTGAGAATAACTATTTTATTAGTCTTCCCCTGAGGTTTAATCATTAAATAATTTATAAATAAGTAGTAGGACCATTAATATTTACTATTAAATCATACTTAGATACTAGCATACACTGACAAAAATAGTCTCTACTCCCCTTCCCAAAACCAACTTACATTAACTCCACCTATTACCCTTAAAGCATATATTAGGGGGTATCAATGTTTAGGGATCCAAAATTAGGGATCAGGAATATTTTTTCCAGGATCAGACATTATTAATTGCGGAAGATTCTTATCCACTATAATGTATTATCCTGCCTCTTATACCCCAATTTCCATTCCTAATCCTGATCCCAAACTCATCTCATCCATGATGGATTCGCAAGAAAGTCACATGACTCATAATTGCTGATGCCATCCTTAAGTCTTTCCTCACTCTATGCTACTTAATTTTGGTGGCGAACCCTTAAGTTTTTTTTCTATCTACACACCCCAACTGCACATTTGGCGGTGAACTCCCACATCCCTCATCACATAACCCTTTCACCGGCAACAATAAAACACCTCTCTACTAGGAAGCTACTTCACTCAACAATGAATGCTATTACTTTTCCTTTAGTTCTTTACTATAAATCTGACTCTGATTTGGAAGATGCTTTAACTTATATGTGTTTTCTTTCCAAAAAGCGTTACATCATCACCAGGGGACCAAATCTTTATCATGATCTCCGATATGATCTGGCCTCCATTCTCAACATTCTTCATTTAAACTTCACCCAACTTTTTAGAACTTCTCCCGATTCTATCTTCAAACTTGATCAACTCATCTCCAATCATCCTATCTTTCATAACAATTCCCATAACAAACAGCGTAATCCTGCCATCCAACTTGCTGTTGCACTATGTCGCTTTGGCTCAAATGGAAACGGTGCTGCTTTAAGACGTTTGTATAATCTCTTTAACATAAGATATGGTACCGTGATATTATACACCAAGCGCTGTATGATTGCTATCCTTTCCCTCAAGTCTCAAACACTTGCTTGGCCAACTCCAGAACAGCGACTTGAATCCTCTCAAGTAATGCAAGCTGAAGCTTTCCCTGGCTGTGTAGGATTTGTTGATGGCACAACTATACCTTTGAGTAAAAAGCCTGCTCATGATGGAAACCATTATTTTGATCACAAAAAAAGGTTTCTTCAAAATCTTCTCTGATTTCTCATCCTTCATAAACTAACTTTTTATCTTCTTTCTAGATACTCTATTGCTGTTCAACTTGTATTCAATGTCAATAAAAAATTTATGGCTTTTCATAGTGGCTTGCCTGGCTCATGTCATGACTCTTCCGTCTTCCAAAGAATGAGGATTTCTCAAACCCCTGACTCATACTTTGACGAATCTCAGTACCTCCTTTCAGACTCAGCATATGCAAGTGGAAAGTACATTATAACTGCTTTCATTGGTACAACCTTAGAGAATGACCCCAAAACTAAATTTAATTATCACCTTTCCCAATCAAGATTATGAATTGAACATGCTATAGGTATTTTAAAGGGATGATTTTCTGGTCTTTAGGAGCTCAGAATCCAATTTCAAAAAAAATTGGAGAACAAAACTGCAAATCATTGGATCATGAATTGCATTATACTCCACAATATCCTAGCTGATTTAAAGGATGAGTGGAATGATCTTTATGAAGAAGAGGATCCTGAACCAGCACTGGCTTTTTCCTCCCTTGAATCACAAAACATTCATTCAACCGGCATACGCTCTATCATTATGCCTATTACTCTCCAACATTTCTCTTCACCACAGTTTTAAATTATTTTTTTTTACTCTCCAAATGTCCTTTTTGTCTACTTCATTCACTTGGTTTGGTATTTTGGTTTGTTGCATATTCATTTTTTTTTGGAATTTATGGTGAAGATCTTTTTTTTGGATGGCTCATTGGTTTTCTTTCACCAGCTCAACATGAAATCACATATTTTCTGAAATCGCATATTTTGTCAGTGATTTTTTTTCATTCATCCCTAATATCCTTTTCCTATTCTCCTCCAACATCCCTCAAACAATTTGGTTTCATTCATTTTGTCATCTCATCTCTCCAGGTAAGTCATTTTATTCTTTTTTTTTGATTTTTTGATTACTAATTGTATTTTTTTTTGTTTTTTTCTGTTTATTTTATTTTTTTTATCTAAATTTTTTTTGTAAGTGGTTATTTTGGATTTCAATGGTATAATTAACCTTTTTTTTCTCTCCCTCTTTACTTTCTTTTTTAGCTCCATCACCCTAATCTTCATCCCTCCTTGGCATGGTCATTATCCCCCCTTTCCCTTATTTCACTTTTTTTTGGCTCCATTTCATTAAAACACATACATTGCACATTCTTTATGCATTTCACTTACTCCATATTCAATTTCCCCACAATTCCAACATCAATCTTTCTCACTCTATTTTTCCTACTTTTCAATCAAGGTAATTTTCTTCTCCTTTTTTTCATGCCTATATGATATCTCATTCCTTTTATGAAAAGTTCATACTTAAATATATGTATGACTCTTATCTGGATAACAGTGAACTTATAAAACTCCATTTGATCTCATCTTCATTACCACTTTTCAAGTTTTTGTAAAATTTTGAAAATCAGACTCGGAATTAGGGTTAGGTTTATTCAAATCTAATTTTCTTTTTACTGAAGATTCTCCTGAAGGCTTCCTTTCATTTCCTACAAACAGATTTGAATTTGATTCAGTGGTTGCTGAGATATTGACCATTAAAGTTGAGCCTTTTTTTTCCCAATTTAACTTTTTCTTTCATTTTTTATGTAACAAATTAGGGTTAGGTTTATTTAAATCACATGTCCTTTAACTGAAGATTCTACTAAAGCATATCTTTCACTTCCTACAAACAGGTTTGAATTAGGTTCAGTGGTTGCTGAGATTTTGACCTTTGAAGTTGAGCCTTTTTTCCAAATTTCACTTGTCTTATTTCTCATTTTTATATTGCATATTTAAAGGATAAGGATTCTGAAACTCTTATATGATTATTATCTAGGCATTTCAATTATATAGGCATCTATTCATTGCTCAAGAATATCACTAAAGCTCAAAAAGATGAAGATTTTTGCTTATGGGACACTCTACCTTCCTTTAACTCTTTTCTTGCTTTTCGACTCAAAAAGCTCTGTAATAAAGCATTTGAAAAAAATCATGAACTAGCAACCAAAGTTGGAATACCAAATTGGTGTGACTCTGAATGGGAAGATATCAGCCACAAATATCTTTTATTTTCTAATGTTATTATCACTCATTCTGGATTCCACAATAGGATTCATATCGATAGGAATGATGCCAATTTTCTTACTTTTGGTATATTCTCATATATCAATCCAATAACTGGCCACCCAATACCATCTCCAGCTAAAATCAAAGGACATGGTTTATATTTTCCAGACCACCAGTGCATCATTGATTTTGGTTTGGGAAATGATATCATCAAAACTATTTGGAATTCTTCTAAGGATAATCATCAAAAGACCAAAGCTCCTCCTGGTTTGGTTTCCTGTCAATATTTTACACGTTTTGGTTGCTCATTTCAAATCAGTCATAAGTTGATTCAAAGAATCAATAACGTAAAGAAAGAAGGTAAAGTTATTTGATTTAAAAAAACTTTATCTAGATCCAAAAAGTATGGGGATTAGAGTTGTCATCAAAAATTTTATATTTTTTCATAAATTTTTAATAAATATTTTTTATATATCAATTTGCTCAAGTAATGTGATGAGCTAACGACCTTTGGAAGTATAACAGGTAATCATGATAACATTTATTTGTTTCATGGGGTTCCTCTTGCCTATACCTGTGGAAAGTCCCAAACTTTTGTTTGTAGACTTGGTCTGCATTTTGGCTTGAGGAATTGTCATTACTTTAAACTAGGGAAATTGATATATATTAGATATTTATTTAATAATTTATGTAATAATATCAAATTTAGATGACTTCCACCCCTTACTTCAATAAAATGCAGGGGGGGGTATTGCCAAATTTTCAAATCTGAAATGTGAAATTGATGACTTTGAAAAATTTTGGTGATACCCACCCCTTGCTTCAATAAAATGCAGGGGAGAGTATTGCCAATTTTTTAAAACAGATATAGAATTTTTTTGACTTGTAAATATTTTGGTGAAAATTTTTTGGTGATACCCAACCCTTACTTCAATAAAATCCATGGGGGGTTTTGCCAAAATTTCTTATGAGACTTGTGAAATTTTTGACATGTAAGAATTATTGGGATACCGGTAAAATGCAGGGGGTAGTAAAGCCAAAGTTTCATATAAGACTTTCAAGATTCATGACATGAAAGAATTTTGGTGATACCCACCCCTTACTTCAAAAAAATCCAGGGGTGGGGGATCATCAAATTTTAAAAGGAGACATGAAAATTTTATTAAAAAAAAGAATATTTAACATTAAAATACAAAAGTTTAAGTAATGATAGATAGAGTAATGAAATAAAGGAAATTATTGGAAATTTTATGTACAAATAAATATGAACAGTTGAAGTGTGAGAGAAATAAAACAAACTAGTCATCCAACAATTTCTTTAAACGTTCAATTTCGTCAACAGATTTATTAGCTTTAACACATTCTATCAAGAAATCTTTCTTTTTGGAATTTTCTTCATGATCAAAATTATATTTCATCTGCTCTAATAGGTTTTGATGCTCAAGTGTTTTCTCCTCTTTTTTTGATTTTTCAATACTTAGAGTTAACTCAAACTTCTTCTCCTCCAAATCTTGGGCCTGATCATCCTTCTGTAAAGAGAGCTGGTACTTCCTCTCCTCCAAATCTTGGGCCCAATCATCCTTCCGTAAAGAGAGCTCGTACTTCCTCTCTTCCAAATCTTGTAGCCTATCATCCCTCCTTAAAGAGAGCTCATATTTCTTCTTTTCAAAGCTTAGAGTCTCTTTAGTAATTTCTACTTGTTCTAGAGTGATAATAAAAATTAATATAAAGTGAAAGAAAAGTAGAGTAAAGTAATAAGAGGTATGGTATCACTTACCAGCATCACATTTCTCTAAAAATTGTTCCATAGACGAAAAAGGGGTTTGTGATGAAGTATCACTTTTTTGTCTTCTTTGTGAGTGGAAATTTAGCCTACTTGAAGCCCTACGCTTCTTTTTCAAGTTCATATTTTCCTCCTCATCATTGTCACTACCTTCAGACTCAGTTGATTGAGGATCATGGGTTTGTTCATCAGCCTCTTAAGAAATAAGAAAAAGATAAGTAAATAAAAAATAGAAATGATAAGATAAAAGAAAAAAGAAACAGACCTGAGTTAGATTTGGTTGGGTAAAATCACCTATAGGATCTACAGAAAAGCTATCTAGATATGTCTCATTCAAATGAGGGGAGGCTTGAGTGGAGGAAGAGGATGGGAAAAGATTTGCTTCAACATCATGTTCGGAGATAGGATCTTCTTCATCAAACATGTTTACAGGATTAACATCGGCTCGCTCTCCAAAAATTGCATCCATCTCTTTAGAGTAAGGACATAAAGAATCAAGTTTATTATCTATGGATTTGATACCCTTAGTTATATCAATGTCGGTAACCCCAAAACCAGTGGAAGATGAAAGAGCCTTTGCCTTCTTGTATTTGGCTCAGTAATGCTTGAAGCTTTCAGACATCTGTTTAAGCAAAAGATCAATTCTTCCCTTGGTCTTATTCCGTAATTCATTTTCCATTAAAAGATAGCCATTAACTTTTGATGCTGGGGACCATCCTACTTTAGTTGAATACTCAGTACCAAAACAAGAATGATAGTTAGATTTAGTTTTCATCCAGTTGATAAGAATGAGATGATCATCTTTTTTTAATTGAACGGTCTTAGATTTCTCAGCTGAGCAGGGGAAAGAGGGAGTAGTGGGATTTGAAGAACAACTCGGTGATAGCTGCCTTTGAGAAGATCTAGGACGACGAGGCATGTTAAAATATAAATGAAGATGAAAAGGAGCAGAAACAAGAAGATGAGATGGTGAGGGGTTCTGAGTGGATAGAATGGACATGATGGGACAAGAATGTGAGTGTGCAGCAAGGTAGAAGCCATATCCAGAGAGTAGTCCAAGATGTGGTTATGGCAGAAAGTATGTCAAGATGTGGTTATGACAGAAAGTTGTCCAAGATGTGGTTATGAAAAATTGAGTAAAAAAATGTCGGATAAGAGGTGAACATTGACATGTAAAGTGTCTAATAACCCAATTATTAGCAAAAATAATTGCGGAAGATAATTGGGGTATGCAGATTATTTTCTGCAATTAATTTAATTGCGGATCGGTCAACATTGATACCCCCTATTACCCATATCCACTCCTCTAGGGAAATTGAATTCCAAACTTCCCCTCCCCCTCACTCTTTGGCTTCCACCTTTATTGTCAGGCAGTAACTTATTTAATATATTTAAGCTTTACTGATAGTATTCTAACTCAATAATTATTTATTTAATTATTGAAAAGACTAAAATATTATAAAACTAATATTTTAATTTCTTTAAGTAATATATTTCATTATGTTACTAATTTATTTGATTCCTTAAAAATTGCTTAAACTTATCATATTTTTAATATTTTTATTTCTTTAAGTAATTATTTTACCTTGTTAACTGAAAATATTTTTATTTAATTAAGATCTCATATCTTTCTATAATTGAGTTGAAAATTTGAATATAAATCACAGCAAAATTATATATCTAAGCTCACTTTATTTACTAGAGCTCAGAGCTTGCTTGAAGTCAGATACAGGGGGGCCAAGGGGAGCAAAAGAGGGTTAAGGTTTTACTCTGAGACTTTAAGGGGTTTATTTAAATTTTAAATTGTTTCTTTATTAAACTTTGATTTTTTTATCTTCGTTAAAAAAAGTATGATTTTAATTATTTTTATTAAATCTTAATTCTCTTTTAAATCTTATTTTCTAATCAAGGTTTAATTTTCTTTAAAATAATTCAATTAAACTTTGTTTGTTTTTCATTTAATTTATTATACTTTAATTTTATTATTAGATTTTTCAATGAATTTTTTACTTCAAAAAAGTCACATTGTACTAACTGTTTAGTCTATAAGGGGTTCCATTTTTGTTGTTTTAAAGTATTCTTTACATATATTTTTATTATTATATATTAATTAAAATAAATCAAAAAGATTTCATCATTATATAATTATTTGAGTTATTATAAACCTAATATTAAACATCATAAATTATTGAAATAAATTTCTGAAATAAATAAATAATAAATTATAACTTATTTAAGATAGGCAACTGTTAAAGGTGAGAGAAAGATAATTTCAATTCAATTTACTTCACTATATTATTATATATTCTGCTCTATCCTTATATCTTACTAGTCTAGTATCCATTTACTCAAAAAATTGTACCTACTGTACCATAAAAGCTGACATTTAATAAAAGGAGCCTTGACTCATATAAAGAAGAAGCATATTTAAAAGTCATGAAAATTACCTGAAAATCTTTATTCACCTTATACTCATTTACACCAATGGGTTGAAATCTCAGAATAGCATCTTTTCTGCTGCTTTCAACCCCAATCAACCCTTCCCTTACCTAGCTCAATTAGGGATTTGATCAATTTTCTCAGCCTTTGAATAAGAAAAAATTGTAATTGTCAGCCTAGGTATCCACAGGAATAAGTATTTCATATTTTTTAAATAATAAAACCTTAATTTCATTAAGCTTATAAGTTAAAATTATGATTGATACTTATATATATGGTTATTATGCTTATATATATACTTATTACACTATTATATGACTTAGATTAGTTTAAATAACTTATCCATGGTGCCATAATACTTATTAATGCTCTAATGTAACCATAATATACTTATCTTAAGTTATTTTATGTAATCATAGACATACATAAGCTTATATGCATGCATAAACCTCATATTAAGTAAAATATGCAGTTATACTATGTATATAGAGGTCTATATACAGGTTAAATCCTCTAAATTGACTATAAGCTTGATTTTTATGCTTATTTTAGGTCATATGGACGTATTCAATGGACTCTCTTTGCCTACACAAGCATATACACCCTTTTCAGGCACATATATCCAGTTTGAACAACTTAATCTTCTTCCTTTAATGGATTTTCACAGATTTATGGGCTGGGAGATGATTACTGGGTTAGTGTGAACTCTTGAGGATGGTATTGGGGGCTTGGAAAGCTGATCTGGCTCCTTTATATGCTTTGGGTTTCATTTTATTCTCCTTGGATGAGTTATTTTACTTGTTTCTTTATGGTATTTGCTTTTATCTGTTTTCTCTATTTATGGTATGGGTGTATGATATCGTTAATTGTGATGGAGGTACCTTACTGGAGGTCTGAGTGTTAAAACTGCTTTAAGTGGATGCTATGGGGAGTCTATGAGCCCTTAAAGTGCTGTAATTACCTTGGATAGCAGTGACATCATCTGGATTGAAGTTCTGTGCACTCCAGTGGATTTGGTATAGCTAAAGGAGGATTTGGTGGGTTATTGGACATCACTTACTTACTACACATCAAATAAAAATTATTAAACAATTATTAGAATATAAAAATATATTTTATAGCCCTTATAAATTGATATTATCTTTATATTAGCTATAACTATATCTTATTAACTTATTTTATACCACTAGTCCACCCAAATCCAAATATTGTGAGTTTACAACTGAGTATAACAGTTTTATTTGTATTTCCATGAGGTTTAATTTATAAATCACTTTTTTAGTAGTAGGACCATTAATATTTACTATTAAATTATACTTAAGTACTAGAATACACCGACAATTGGGGCTCTTTCCTAATTTATTACTTATTATTTTAGTATAACCTTAGAACATGATTTTTACTCTATTATAGCTTACATAAACTAAATATTTAAGTCTTATTATCATTAGTAAATCATCATAGCTCAGTGATTGTAGAAAAGAAGCTTTATATTAGTTTTACTAATTTTTATTAAATAAAAAGTAGGTATTTACAGTAGTAACTGTACCCAATATAAACCCAATTTCACTGGGTATTTGGTCGCTGATATAACACCAAATTAAGTTGGTATTTGGTTAAAGCTTGGTAAGAAAATGAATTACCATTATGAAGGTTTATTTAATTTTATTATTCAATTCTTAATAGATTATTTGAATTTTTATAATATTTTAGTTAAATAAATAAAAATATAAGTTCAGGGTAAGCTCCAGTGCCTTTATTAGTATTTATATTACTAATATTTATTGTCTACTTATTACCATACATATTTTTTCTCTTTAAGGCCTATTAAATAGTTATTTTAGACATTATGAGTGCTCCACAGGACAATTTAAGTGATTAACCTGCTTTTAATACCAGGTCTGAAGCTAAAAATAATGTACCAGGACATCACTATGGAAGGACAGTCTTACACCCAGCCAAAAAAAAATGAGCTTAGAAGAAAAGGACACCCTCCTAAAAAAGATAACTATAAAGAAGACATCACCTCTTCTTCAGGATCAACTGTCCTAATTGGAAAAAATAGTTTTGAAGCTGGAGGAGTCAAAATATTCTATCGTAAAAGAGGTGGAAAAATTTGAAAACAACTTCAGGATTGGATTCCAGCAACTAAACCAAAATCTGTAAGAGCTGAAGAAAGTACAGCTAAACCAGCCACCCCCTACCCAAGGAGGATCAGGTCAGTCTCAGGACAAGATCCTGGTGGAGAAATGGAAATGGGATTGGTTTCACCAACAGTGGGCCAGCCACAATTGCAACAGAGCTTCACCCCCTCATCAGGTCACTTCAACTCATCCTTACAAGCTAAATAAAAAGTGCCAAAAATCAGGGCTTTCTCCTATCCCTTGATAAGTAGATTGCCTTCTCAAATTGCACATAATACTGATTATTAAAAGGCAGGTAATTTAATTTATATAAAATCTGTACAGAAAATTGAGGAGGAATTAAGACAATTGGGCTTTGATGTAGATACACCTGATTTATCTTTTGTCAACAACAATAGTAATATTTATGATAATAATACAGTTAATCCTCAGTTTTTACCACATGTTAGTGAGTTGAAAGCCTAATCAAATAGTGAAGAGAGTGAAGATGAAGATTTTGAGTATTTTAATAAAAACCCAACTTTTCATAGAATTGTTTCAGCTTTATGGAGAAGAATGACTGAGTGTGAGGAACAAGGAATTAAGCTCACTATTAAAACAATTTTGTCCTTAAAATTGAATATTTCTCAATTGGAAACAAGAAAAAAGTAATTAGGGAAAGAACACTTGGCTCTAAACCTTAAGTAAAATTCTTTAAATAATAAACATAGTGAACTTTCAAACAAATGCAGTGAGTTAAAAAAAACTTATGAAGCAAATTTATTTAAATATGAATCAAGAACAAAATTATCTTTTTAAAAATCAAATCAGAATGTCTCTGATTTTTTATTAAGATCAACCAAGGTTGAGATTGAAACTTCCAATCTACTAATGAATCAGGATAATCATATGTATACACAGTATAATAATAATCCATTCATTTGCACAAATTAATCTCAATCATTCCCATTTCCACCAAAGAATGAAACATCTTATGGAAGTTTCAAATCTGAAAGAACAAATGTGAGTCACAAATCAGTACAAGAGGAAATACAAGACCATTAATCTATAGTAAATTAGTTATTGAATTTGCCCAGGATTAGGAAGATTAAATCACATAAGAAGAGTTGGCCAAAAATAGACCAGTACCCAACTTATGATGGAGAAGCCAGCTCTGATTGGCATCATTTTATTTAAAGAAATGACAATTTAAAATTCTCATATAAATTGCCAGATGAAGAGATAACATCAAAACTAATATCATTATTTAAGGATGTTTCTTTACTATGGTTTGAAGCTGTATTAAGTGAGGGTAAAGATTACTCCTGGGCTGAATGGAAACAACTAATTGAAAAACAATTTGAAGGTTTTAAATTTAGACTAACTCAGCAAAGATTATATGAGAAAAAAGTTATATTCCTTTGAATGGTGACAAAACTATGGTATTTTTAATGAATTTAAATAAAATAATTAAAGCCATTGAACCAAATATAGATTTTAACTTATGGAATTAAAAAATAATATATAAATTAACTATATTTATAAGAGATATTTTTGTAGCTAGAACAATAATGGTTATTGAATACTCTGAATTTATCAATATTTGTAATGAAATACCATTAAACCATAAGTATGAAGCAAATTACACCACTTTTAAATAGAATAATGAACTTGTAAAAATTTAAAATTCAAAACAACTCCAGAAAAAGCAGAAAAAACCTACTGCCCCTGTAGTACCTAAGAAGTATTAAACAAACACTTGCCATTAGTGTAATGATCCTTGGGTTAATGGTCACAATTGTGAGAAAAACATAAATATTTTTGAAAATCAGAAAGAATCTGAACATGAGACAGAAAAAGCAAATATTTAAGTGATTGTGAGAGTAATATCTCTTACAGTGATGCAAATGAGGTCTGTATGTTGGAATATGATTTTTCCATCTTTGAAAATCCAATATAAAGTATGGACTCAAATGTATCATTAATGAAATTTGAAGATGCTGAGATGTTTAAAGATATACAAGCTGATAATTTAAGAATGAAACCTATTACAGTTTCAGAAATAATTTCTGGAGAAACTGTAAATTTATACCTTTGGACACAGGAGCTGCTGGTTCTTTCATTCCTGCATGTACATTACAGAAAGTTGATATTGATTAAAATTCAAAGCTTAACCCCTTCAAAGTAAAAATTGGAGATGGTTTGGATCAGTACTATACCCCATTGATAAATACAAAGCTGCTTTTTTCTGTAAACATCAACATGGTTATGTTAAAGTAACTTGTGAATTTGTAGTAATGGATGATACTGATTGTAGTAGCTGTTTTATTATTGGTAATGACATTCTGAAAAATTTTGGTGTCAAATTAGACCCTGTTAATAATAGTTTTAAAATTGGCATGAATGGTAAAAGAAAATATAAAATTAATTCTTTTAACACAGTCTTGAGCATTGAGTCATTTGTAGAAATTCTTTGCAAATGGAGAGAAACCAGTGAGATGGGACTTCTGGAAACAGAAATTTACAAACACAAGGGAAAAAAAGTGGCAGCCAGATGTTAGTTTGCCACTTTTTTCCTCCTGTGAAAGCATCATTTGGCACTCAGATAAGTGAAGCTGAGAAGACAAATATTTTGGACTTAACTAAAGCATTTACAATGGCTTTTGCACATGGGACCAATGGACTTAGCTTTGTGAAATATCATGAAATGAAAATTTGTATAACTTGTGAAATGGATAATATTCCTCAAGTCTTAAAAATAAACCATACCCTTCTTCACTGATGAATAGGAAGGACATAGAGGATAATATTAAGATGTTGTTGAACATGAAAATTATTCAAAAGATGGAAACTACAAAAAAAATATTGTGTAATATCACCAGTGCTTATCTCTTATGAAAAAGATAAGGCAAGACTGTGTGGTGATTATAGATGATTAAATGCATTCACAGTGGATGATATTTAATCCTTGCCAAGGATTGCCTCTATACATGCTACCCTGAAAGGTGCTAAGTAAATAAGTTGCTTAGATGGAAATAAAGGGTACCATCAAATTCCAGTTGAAAAGAATTCACAGAAATTTTTATTGATAACAACACATATGGAAGTTTATGAATATTTCAGCATGCCATTTGGACCAAAAAATTCTCCTTCAGTATTTCAGAAATAAATGGATATAACATTCCATAATGAAATGATTGAAGGTTGGTTTATGGTATACATTGATGAAATCATAGTGTTCTCTAAAACAAATGATGAAAAAGTACTCAATTTTAAGAAGGTATTTCAGAAAATGGATGAAATAAAAATGACCCTTGCATCAAAAAAATGTAAATTTGGGTTTGAGTCATTAAAGATTCTTGGTCATATTGCATCTGGCTCAAAAATATTTTTTAATAAAATAAAGTTTCTGCAATCAAGAATATTGGAATTTCTCAAAATTTTAATGATGTACAGTGGCCTGTAACAAGTCTGAAACCAGTATTTTCTTAACACTACTCTCTCAATAAATTTCAGTAAATTTTTATTTTTTTATTCTGGTGTAAAGCATGTTTCAAATTGATCTAACATATTATAAGTACAAAAAAAATTGTAACATAAAAAATTTAAATCTAAAAATAAAATTTTTCAGCTACCCAAAACAATTTTTTATCTAGATGAAATACATACCATTAGATAGCTGAGACATTATAGAATGTCTCCCTAAAAGGATTTTGAAAAAAAGAATAAAAAAAAGTCCCCCTCCCCTGTCCCCATTAATATCTACCAATGAGTTGATCCTCCATGATTATCAATAACCATATGAATTCTTTCAGGCATTGAAGAAATGAGGTTCTCCAGTTCCAAGGTTGGGTAGTCTTCCCAAGCTAGAAGCAATGCTTCTTGCACCTCTTTGATGTTTTTAGGTTGATATTTTTCTTGAAAATTACACTTGAGACTTTTCCAAAAGTTTTCAATAGGGTTAAGATCAGGAGATTGAGGTGGCCATTCAAGTTTTTTTTTTTATTTTATTTTTTAATCAAAATAGATTTGTGACATCAGCTTTGTGGACAGGTGCATTGTCCTCCATGATTGTTAATGTGTGCTTAGGGTCTTTTTTTTGAGATAAGGCATAAGATTATTTTTATAGATGTTTTCAATGAAACAGCTTCTTTTTGCTGTTTAGGATGAATAAACACAAGCGGTAGTTTTGTAGTGTTGCAAAATGCTCCCCAGATCATATTAGAAGCTTGGCCACTTTTGAAAGTGGGTTGGAGGCAAATTTCTTCATACTTTTCAGATTTTGTGGACCAAACAACTGTAGCTGATGACCTATTTCCTATTTCAAATGAAGATTCATAGGTCCAAATGATCTTCTTCCAGTCACTAGCAGTCCACAAAGCATGATTATGAGCAAATTGAAGCCATTTTGCCTTGTGTATTTCATTTAGATATGGTTTCCTTTCTGCAACACATTTGTGATACCCAAGACCATGAATACTTTTACAGAAAGTGGAAGGTGAAGCTTGAGTGGCTAGAGAGTCAGAAATGACATTAAGTTTCTATTCTCAATTGCTGCTGACAAATCCAGATAGTTGTTGAAGATCTTGCAAGCTGAGTTTAGGTGGATGGCCAGAAAGGGGATCAGCTTTAATTGTTCCAGTTTCCTTAAAATGCTTAAGAAAGGTAGAGACAGTTGAGTGGGTTAGATTAAAATTTTTAATTATTTTCTGATTTGGAACCTCCCCTTTAAAAAGGCCAAGAATTCACCATCATACTTCCTATGACAGTTTTGTATTCCGTGCCCCATCTCTTGACATCTATGAAGATTTTGGAACATAAGACAAACATTAATAATAGAGATAAATATAATTTAGTTAAGTGGATAAAAAAATACATTACCATAAAAGAATAAGATTTTTGATGAATGGAAGTTGTTCTGGTGGTGTGAATTGGAGCCTGGAGGATGCAGGTGATATGCAAGTTTCAAAAATAAATTTTGGTTGCAGACTTGTTACAGGCCACTGTACAATCTTTTCTTGGTATGTGTGGTTATTATAGACAATATATAAAAAACTATTTATCAATTGCTGTACCATTGACCAAAATGATAAAGAAATAAGAAGCTTTCATTTGGAACAATGAAAGACAACAAGATTTTTACAAGTTGAATAAATGTTTTATGACAGCTCCCATCTTTGGATTACCAGATATTCAACTACATTTTTTCTTGTACACTGATGCAAGTTTTATTGGTTTAGGTGTTACTTTACATCAAAAACAACTTATTGAAAGAAAAATGACAGAAGTATTAATCTGCCATATTTCAAGAACTCTAAGAAGTATTTAATTGAAATATGGTGCTACTCAACCTGAGTGCTTGGTAGTAGTATGAGCTCTTGAGAAGCTACATTATTACCTTGAGGAGCAAAAATTTGAGTTAATAACTGACTTTAGTGCAGTTAAGTTAATCTTGGACATCAAAACTTCTAATAGGCATATGTTTAGATGGCAATAAGCTGTACAAGAATACAGAGGACAGATGGCTATTAGACATAGAGCAGGAACTTTACACTCTAATGTAGATCTGTTATCTAGAGTACCTCTACCTAATAATGATGATAATCCAGCTTATGTTCTTTAAACAGAGATTATTAACATTTATGGCATGTATATTGTAGCTCTTGAGGTTGAATTTATGCAATCAATTCTTGATAATTATGCTTCAGATCCTGACTTGAGTAAACTTACTAAAATATTAAATGATCTGTATAATGCTTCAACGAGTGTTTTAATAAAAAAATTGCCACAAAAGTACAGGGAAGAATTAGCCAAAGTTACATTTTCCATTGAAGATGGTTTTATATATAATAGAAAAGAATTAAGTAATGTTATTGTAACTCCCCCTTCATTGAAGAAGTTAATGTTAAGTATATGTCTTGATGATATATTGAAAGGTCATTTTGACTACCATAAAACATTAACCATAGTAAAAAACATAGCTTGGTGGATTAAAATGTCTGATGATGTTCAAAAATATGTTGAGACATGTGATTCTTATCAAAAATCTAAAGGATTGACAGGAAAACAAGCTGGTTTGTTACAAGAAATTGAGCAGCCAAAAGCTTAATGGCCAATTTTTAACACAGACTTTGTAACAGTTTTTTTAATAGCAGGGAAAAAGAGTTATAAATCTTTCTGGGTAATTGCAGATAGGTTAATAAAAATGTGTAAATCTATTCCTACCCACAAAGAGGTTTTTGCAAAGAACTTAGCTTTTTTACAGTGGATTCAAATGTTAAATATAGCAAGATTCCCCAAAGAAATAGTCTCAGAAAGAGATTTAAAATTTACTTCTGAGTTCTGGACATCACTTATGGATTTTTCAGGTTGTCAATTAAAATTTTCTACAGCACAATATCCATAAACTGATGGGCTAGCAGAAAGAATGATACAAACCTTAGAAGATATGATAAAAAGATATTGTGCTTTTGGTCTTGAATTTAAAGATAATGACAAATTCACTCATGATTGGTTAGCCCTTATCCCAGGTTTAGAGTTTGCATACAATAGTACAGTACATTCTGTCACTGGCAAAAAGCCATTTGAGTTATGGTTGGTTTATGTACCTAATACCCCTGCTAAAACTCTAAATAAATTATCAAGATTGGATATACATCAAGGTACAAAATCTTGTCTTCAAATGCAACAATTATGCAGAAAGCATGCTCAAGAATGTATAAATAAGGCATTTGATTATGAGAAGAAAAGATGGGATAAATCTCATAAAAAGCAAATGTTCAAAGAGGGTGATAAAGTCCAATTTCCACAATACATTTCATTTTAAATGGTAATGTTAAATTGAAAGATCCATTCATTTGACCATTTGTAGTAAAAATGATGGTTGGTAACAATGCTGTTGAAGTTATATAATATGCACCATATGATTGAAAACATCCAGTATTTCTTATTTCTCTTATTAAACCATACCAATATAACAATACTGGTCTATTTCCAAGAAGATCAGGAAGGCATAAACAGCAACCTGAAGAAATAGTTGAAAAAGCAGAAATTGAAAAGATACTTAAAAAGAGACTCCTTACTAAAGAGAAGGAAGTTGAGTATCTATTAAGGTTTAAAAATAAATCAAGTGAATATTACCAGTGGATTCCTGAAAATGAAATTACTAATTTTAAAGAACTCTTAAAAAATTTAAAACTAAATAATACTGTTAAAACACAGTATATGTAATATAGAAATGTATAAAATATTTTTTCTATCCACTTCTTCTATAAATAATTAAAATGTCTTAGCATTTTTTAGTGTTTTTTTTGAGTGAAGGAGTGTCAGCTTAGGTGTCCCCAGGACTGATTTTTTCTTATTTATAGAATAAGATAAACTTAATTACATTAAGCTTTTAGTTAAAATTATGGTTATGACACTTACATATAAGGTTATTTTGCTTATATATATATATTTATAACTCTATTATATGACTTATATTAGTTCAAATAGCTTATCCATAGAGTCATAATACTTATTAAGGTTCTAATGTAGTCATAGTATACTTATCTTAAGTGATATTAAGTAATTATAGACATACATAAGCTTATATGTATGTATAAACCTCATATTAAGTAAAATATGTAGCTATACTATGTATATATAGGTCAATATGTGGGTTTTATTCTCTAAATAGCCTATAAGCTTTATTTTTATGATTATTTTAGATCATATGTATGTATTCAATGGACTCACCATGTCTGCAAAAGTATATACACCTTTTTTAGATGCATATATCCAGTTTTTACAACTTAATCTGCTTCCTTTAATGGATGTTTATGGATTTTTGGGTTGGGAAATGATTACTGGGTTAATGTGGATGCTTTGGTATGTTATTGGGTGCTTGGAAAGTTGATTTGGTTCTTAATATTCTTCTGGTTCCATTTTATTCTTTTTGGATGATTTATTTTACTTTTTTCCTTATGGTATTTGCTTTTATCTTTTTTCTCTATTTATGGTATGGGTTTATAATATCATTAATTGTGATGGAGAGTCCTTACTGGAGGTCTGGGTGTTGAAACTGCTTGAAGTGGACACCATGGGGAGGTGATGAGCCCTCAAAGTGCTGTAATTTTCAGGGATGGCAGTGACATCATCTGGATTGAAGATCCATGCACTCCAGTGTATTTTGGTATAAATAAAGGAGGATTTGGTGGGTTATTGGACTTCACTTACTTACTGTGAATAAAATAAAAAATAGTAAACAATTATTAGCATATAAAAATATATTTTAAAGACCTTATATATTGGTCTAATCTTTATATTAGCGATAGCTATATTTTATTAGCTTATCTTCCATCACTAGTCTACACCAATCCAAACATTATGAGTTAACAATTGAGTATAACAGTTTTATTAATCTTTCCATGAGGTTTAATATATAAATCATTTATTATTAAGTAGTAGGACCATTAATATTTAATATTAAGTCATACTTAATTACCAGCATATACTGACAGTAATTTTCCTTTTCCTGATCCTCTTCTCCAGTAACCCATTCCACTTACTCTACCACTCCCTTAAAATCTTCACTGAAATCCAGGAAACTACAATGCCCTCTCCACTATTTCACCTTCTGAATCTAACTCAAACATCTTCCTATGTATTCTCACTACCTCTCAAAAAATTAAAAAGCCTTCACCCATATTTTACTATTATTCTACACTGGTACCCAGCCACATGGGTACCCCCAGAGACAAAATTCTGTATGCTCTGGAAAATGGAACCCACCCCATTTTTGATTCCTTTTTTCACCTAATACCTCCTTCCCCCTTCATATCACATTTAAAATAAGTACTTAAATCACATACAAAACTCCTACTCTCCACTCCCCCAAGTGTTGAATGTCTCAAAGCACTAAGAGGCAGTTTCAACTCTGTGGGAATGTATAAAATGCTGACCAGTCTCCCCATAGCACAGGCTGCAGATTTTATACAATGTTTATCAGGTAACTCCCTTTAAAACACTACCTCTTTTTCTTTAAAGAATCTCCCTTCCCTCTCTTCCCCCTATGTCACTTTTCTTCTAATGGAACTCCTTAACATTCCCTTATTATCTGCCCTTCTCACCTAGAACAATTTCACTCCCTCTTAAAGGCAGCACAAAAACATAAAATCCCATTCACCACCTCATTTCTTTTCTCACCCTCCCTTATCTCCCCATTAGTCACAAAATTTCTCATTTCATCTAGTAGATTCCCTAACAAGGTGCCACTTAGTATTACATAATCTAGTTATTTTCTACTCTATTGCCATGTTTCTCTCCACTAATTTTCTCCTCCCAATCTTGTACACAGGGGGAAAAAACATGAACTAGGAATCAAGTTCAGTTTTGGAACCCTATTCCATTCAAGGGTGCGTTTCTTTGACAAAACATGGTATATCACTTTTTGGGCCAAGGGAATGACTCTAGAAGTAACCATCTTAGATCCCTTGATTCTTTTGTTTGTCTGATGTTAATCTCCCCCTTTGTTACATCTCCTGCCCCTTGTTCATATATCCTCCTTCTCCTAAATCTTCATGAGTGATTTGTTATTTTATTTTTTTGTTTATATCATGAATTCTTTTTTTCACCCTCTTAATTAGATGCTGTTCTCATCTTGGTGAAATCATCAACTTCCCCATGTCAAGTGTATAATTATGTCTAGTTTTTATTCTTTCTCCATCATGAGCCTCTACTTTAGTTTTTCTATACTCCCTTCTCCTCTTCCTGACTTCCTTAATATCCTACTCTAACTCCTTGGCTTTCCCCTCATGCTGCCTCTGTCTTTCTCCCTCTTGCTTCACTACCCTTCATCCATCTTACCTCATTCTGTCACTAATTTTTTACTTAACACCATCCTTCTCTTTATCTTGAATGATTCTCATCTCTCCTCTGTACATTCCTAAATCCACCTTTGGTAAGAAAATAAATATCATAAAAACATTTACATCAAAAATAATAGCAAGGAATATGTCTAATGAACAATAGACTAGCACACCATAAGCTACATAGTTATTGAACATGCAAACTTGCACAAATAGTTCCAGTTCATGAGATTTGAACATTCCCCAGTATACTTTGTTTAACAAATGGAGTGCAGCAAAAACTGAATTATGTCATTCTCACTTCAAAATTGTTCAACAAAAATAATGCTATTCACTTAGATTTTTGGCAAAAGAAAGGCTTTTTTCTATAACAAAACATGAGATAAACAATGTATGTTAAGAAACCAATCATTTTCTGCATTTATGATTTACATGTTTAATGACAGATAGGGAAAACTTGCATCAACCAAGCCACTTGCTGAAAAATCATTAACAATTAGATGTTACATTATTTATGTCCCCCCTTGTAATAGTCAAAATAGACTAACACACCATAAGCTACATGATTATTGGACATGTGAAATTGCACAAATAGTTCTGGTTCATGAGATTTGAACATTCCCCAGTATACTTTGTAAAGAAATGGAATACAGCAAAAACTTAACTATGACATTCTCACTTCAAAATTGTTCAAAAAAAAATGCTATTCCCTTAGATGTTTGGCAAAAGAAAGGCTGTTTTCTATAACAAAACATTAGATAATTAATGTATGTTAAGAAATCAATTGTTTGCTGCATTTATTATTTACATGTTCAATGACAGATAGGGGCAACTCACATCAACCAAGCTGCTTGCTGAAAAATCATTAACAATTAAATGTTACATCATTTTTGTCCCCCCATGTAATAGTCAAAAGTCAAAATTTATGAGGGCAAATGTACATTTCTCTTGCCCAACATATCTATGCAATATGCAACATGATATTAAATATTCAAATGTAGCCCTCTAAGTGTATTCAAAAACATGTGTCAACTCAAAGAAAACCAATCAATATCAAAAAACAATTGTTAAATAAGTATAAAGAAAATTGAATATAAAAATTTTAAAATTCTGAAAATCATTATCTTCATCAAATACATCAATTTCAAAAAAATGAAACAGGTCATAAAATACAAAAATTTAAAATTTAAAAAATATAAAAATATAAAAAAATAAAAAATTATAAAATCATAAAAATCTAAAAAAAATAATAAAAAATCATAAAGATAAAAAAAATTCTTTAAAAAAATGTAAAAAAACAAAAAAAAATAATCTAAAAAAAGTCCAAAAAAATCTAAAAAAATCTGAAAGAATCTAAAAAAATCTAAAAGAATCTAAAAAATCTAAAAAAATCTAAAAAAATCTTAAAAAATCTTAAAAAATCTTAAAAAATCTAAAAAAATCTAGAAAAATCTAAAAAAAATCTTAAAAAATCTTAAAAAATATTAAAAAATCTAAAAAAATCTAAAAAAATTTAATTAATTTAAAAAAATCAAAAATAGTCAAAAATAAATAAATAATAATAAATAAAAATTGAAAAAAGTCAAAAATAAATAAATAAAAATAAATAAAATTTAAAAAAATAAAAAAAAATAAAAAAAATCAAACAAAATCAAAAAATCAAAAAACATCATAAAAACTTCATGAAAAATCAAAAAAATCAAAGAAATTGTCAAGGGGTCCTTTTGGGTCTAGAAGTTTATTCGAGGTTTATACAAGGAAATTGAGGATTTTATGAGCTCTCAAAGTAAAGTACGTATTTTCTTAATCAAATTGATTTATTTACTCAATTATAAGAGGTGGGTTTTAAATATTAATATAATTTATAGATTAGAATTACGCCGTTGTAAGTACTAATGTTATAGAATATAGTAATAAGTGTTTGTAATGTAAATGCAATAATAAAGTAAGTAATGAAGGAATGTTCTGAAAAGCACAAAATTAAGGGGCCTTTTATAGGCAAAACATGAGGGAATAAAAGACACGGAATTTACACCATCTACTGTAAGAATGTGAGAAATTAGGTGAATAAAAGGAGTACATATATGACATAAGAGAATAAATTAATTAATACATCAACAAGGGCATCAATTTTATTAGTAATAAAGTATGAGTTCCTTGTCACAATTAATTACATCACAATTAAATTAATTATATTAAATTCACAGGATTCTAGATCTCTCAATGAAGTAATATAATAATCTTAAGGTTTTTTTTTATTATAATTTTATTATAAATTTTTATTCCCAATCAAACTTATACTATTGAGCACGGTGTTAGGGAGTACAAATGTAGGGGACATTTATTTACATTATTTATACTACTTAATGTACTTAACTAGTAAGTTGTAAGTAATACTTAAGTAAGTCAATAATTAATTGTTAGTAAGAAGAAGGGGCGTGGCTTCAACTCAGTGAAATAATTAATTATTTTACCGGGTAAGTCTAGTAGCCTGGCTGACAGAAATCAAAGAAATTATAAAATCATAAAAAAAATCATAAAAATCAAGAAAATATCATAAAAATATCAAGAAAAAGCCATAAAAATCATAAAAAATTTAGAAAAAATAAAAAAATAAAAACAAAAACAAAAAAAATTTAAAATAAGAATATAAAATCATAAAAATCAAAAAAATTTAAAAAACTCAAAAAAACTCAAAAAACTCAAAAAAACTCAAAAAAATTAAAAAAATTAAAAAAAATCAAAAAAAAATCAAAAAAATCAGAAGTTTTGAAAAAATTTAAAAATTAAAAAAATTAAGAAAATGAAAAAATTTTAAAAATCCCAAAAATCAAGAAATAAAATAATAATAATACTTATGACTATATAAATTATATAAATCAAAAAATTAAATAAATCTTAGTAATGGTATAAGTCTTTAAAGTCTAAATAGATCTAAATAATTAAAATATTTATTAAAATCATAAAAATTTTAAGATTATTATTAAAACCCTAAAAATCATACAAATAAATAATTTTAAAATAAATCACTAAAAAACTCAAAAATTAACAGATAAAAAATTTAAATAATTTAAAAACCATTAAAATTATTAAATTAAATTTTTTTTTTAAATTAGAATAAATTACTAAAATCATTAAACCAAATAATTCACCTAATTGATTGCAAGTGTAAAATTTATTAAACTTATCAAAATCATAAATACCACAATAATAATGAATAACAAAAAAAGCGTAAAAGCAAAAATATAGACAAATTGTAAGAATTATTTAATGAAAGCAAAATAGAAAGTTACATTAATAATAATTATTGTAAACTTCAGAGAAAATTTATATATTAAATGAATTATGAAAAATATATCAATTATGGAAACTTAAGGAATAGAAAATTAAAGTTACAAAAAAATTATAGAATGATAGACATAAATTTAAAATTATCAAGAAAATTTTTTTGTGTTTATCAATTTTTTTTAAAAAAAATAAATAATTTCTTCAAAGTAATTACTATAAATAGAATTTTAGGATTAAGAAAACCATAAAATTCTGCTTATCTGAATTAGTTAAGAAAACAATATAAATAATAGAAAAACAACAAAAATGTAAAAATTAAAAAAAGAGAAGTTAAAAATTAAAAATATAGATTTCAGAAGGATAAGGTCAAGTGGAGGATAAAACGTTTTTAAGTAAAACAATAAATAGTCCCATATGAAGAAAAAATTATCAGTAGATAATTGAAAACATCATATTAATAAGGTCAAATAAATAATCAATATATTCAGTTTTTTATTTTTTTATAATAGCCCAAGAATACAGGTGATAGAGAAATAGTAATTCTTAAATTTAAATGTAATTATCTTATCCAATTCTTTTTAACAAAGACTTTAATAAATTATATAAATATATAATTATTCTTTGAATTATTTTATACTTTTTGAGAAGCTGGAATAAAGTGCAACAAATCTTTTCATTAGGGGGTATCAATGTTCAGGGATCCGCAATTAGGGATCAGTAATTTTTGTTCCAAGGATCTGAAAATATTAATTGCAGAAGATTCTTATCCACTAGCCCCAGGGCTAGTGGATAAGGAATCCATCTTAATGCATTATCCTGCCTCTTATACCCCAATTTCTGTTCCTACTTCCTGATCCCAAACTCATCACATCCATGATGGATTTTTAAGAAAGTCACATGACTTATAATTGCTGATTCCATCCTTAAGTCTCCCCTCACTCTATGCTACTTAATTTTGGTGGCAAACACTTAAGTTTTTTTTCTATCTACACACCCCAACTGCACATTTGGCGGTGAATTCCCACTTCCCACTCATCACCTATACCTTCTACCAACAACCTATACTACTGACAACAATGAAGCACGTCTCTTCTAGACAGCTACTTCACTCCACTATGAATGCTATCACTTTAATTTTAGTTCTCTTCTATAAATATGACTCTGATTTGGAAGATGATTTAGCCTATTTGTGTTTTCTTTCCAAAAAGTGTTACCTCATTTCCAGGGGGCCAAATCTTTATCATGATCCCCGATATGATCTCTGCTGCATTCTTAACATTCCTCAACTAAACTTCACTCAACTATTTAGAACTTCTTATGATTCTTTCTTCAAACTTTATCAACTCATCTCTGAACATCCTATCTTTCATAAAAATTCCCATAACAAAAAGTGTAATCCTGTCATTCAACTTACTGTTGCACTATGTTGCTTTGGCTCAGATGGAAATGGTGCTGCTGTAAGACGTTTAGATAATCTATTTAACATAGGATATGGTACGGTGATATTATACACCAAGCTCTGTATGATTGCTATCCTTTCCCTCAAGTCTCAAACACTTTCTTGGCCAACTCCAGAACAGCAACTTGAATCCTCTCAAGTAATGCAAGCCAAAGGTTTCCCTTGCTGTGTAGGTTTTGTTGATGGCACAACTATACCTTTGAGTCAAAAGCCTGCTCATGATGGGAACCATTATTTTGATTGCAAAAAAAGGTTTATTCAAAATATTCTCCAATTTATCATCATTCATAAACTAAATTTTTATCTTCCTTCTAGATACTCTATTGCCCTTCAACTTATATGTGATGTCAATAAAAAATTTATTGCTTTTCACAGTGGCTGCCCTAGATCATGTCATGACTCTTCCATCTTCCAAAGAATGATGATTTCTCAAACCCCAGACTCATACTTTGACAAATCTCAGTACCTCCTTGCAGACTCAGCATATGCAAGTGGAAAGTACATTATACCTGCTTTTCGTGGTGCAACCTTAGAAAATGACCCCAAAACTAAATTTAATTATCACCTTGCTCAATCAAGGTATGGATTGAACATGCTATAGGTATTTTAAAGGGACGATTTTCTAGTCTTTGGGAGCTCATAATTCAATTTCAAAAAAAATTGGAGATCAAAACTGTGAATCATTGGATCATGACTTATGTTATATTCCACAATAACCCAGCTGATTTAAAGGATGAGTGGAATGATTTTTATGAAGAAGATAATCCTGAACCATCACCAGCTCTCCCCACCCTTGATTCCCAAAACATTCAATCAACTGGCATACGCTCCATTATAATGCCAATTACTCTCCAACATTTCTCTTCACATAACATTTAAAATTTTATTTTGGTGCTCTCCAAATGTCCACTTTGTGTACTTTATTCACTTGTTTTGGTATTTTTTTTTATGCAATTAATTTTTTTTAATTTATGGTGTGGTCATCCAACATTGGCAGATGCCTTTTTTGCTCTGTTTGGCATTGTTTTGGTATGTCTTGATTGGCATTGGTTGAATAATTGAATGTTTTTCTGGTTTTATTCAGTGAATATTGGGACTACAGCTATGTAGGTACTACCATTTGATAGCTCCGGTTTTTCTTTATATTTGATGTCTTTATGATATTTTTCATATTCCAAGTTTTAAGGGGTCATTTACTCATTTTTCATTTCTAAAAGATAGCTGTTTAATTTTGTTTTTTGTGTTTTAAGGGATAACCTTAAGTCTTAGGGTTAAGTGCTTAGTACCATTATATAGAGCTAATTTGGCTCCATATTTTATGTCTAAACGTTTTCTTAGCTTAATTTTGTGATTTAAGGGTTTTAGTAGTTGTGGTGGATTTCTCTAAGTATTTTGGGCTTTATTGGAGGTTTTTGGTGGTTTTCTGGCTTCAGGGTGGTCCCGCCGCCTCTAGGCAGGCCCTCCAATGTCAGGTGGACCCCCTGCCTTGGTGCTAGAGGGCTGGGAAGCACTTCTCTTTTTTTTGGATGGCTCATTGGTTTTCTTTCACCAGCTCAACATGAAATCACATATTTTGTCAGTTTTTTTTTCATTCATCACTCATATCCTTTTCAACCTCTCCTCAAACACCTATCAAATATTTTCAATTCCTCTATTTCATTCCTCTATTTCTCATCTCCTCTCTCCAGGTAAGTCATTTTTTTTCTTATTTTTGATTTTTTTACTTGCTAATAATCTATTTTTTCTTATTTTTTTTTTGTCCTTTTTTTTTCTTTTCTTTTTTTTTGTCCTGTAAGTGCTTTTTTTTTTGGTTTTCAAGGTTAGACTAATTTTGTTTTTTTTGTTTTATCTTTTTTTTCTTTTTTTTTTCTTTTTTTTCACCCTCCATCATCCCCCTTTCCCCCCTCCTTGTCTTCCTCCATACCCCCCTTTCTCCCCTTCTTGGCCACCTCAAATCCCCCTTTACCCCCTCAAACCCCCCTCAAATCCCCCCTCAAACCCTTCAACACCACCCCCCCACCACCTACTTATTGAATCGGTAACAATTCAATAAGTTAATGATCAATTGCTGATAATTGATCATTAACTTATCAAATTGCTAACTATTTGATAAGATAGTGAATGGTTGCTGATATTTGTTCACTAACTTACCAAATTGTTACCAATTCAATAAGTTAGGTGTAGGGGGGGTTGAGGTGGGTCTGAGAGGGTAAATGGGGGGCTTAAGGGGGTCAAAGAAGGGGTAAAGGGGGGTTTGAGGTGGGTAAGGGGGGTAAAGGGGGGTAAAGGGGGGGTTGAGGCAGGTAAGGAGGGGTTAAAGGGGGGTTTTGAGGTGGGAAAGGAGGGTAAAAGGGGGGTTGAGGCAGGTAAGGAGGGGTTAAAGGGGGGGTTTTGAGGTGGGCAAGGAGGGGTTAAAGGGGGGGCTTTTTGGAGGGAATTTTAAAGAAAAAAAAGGCTAATCTCTGCTTTTTAATTTTTTTACAGATTTTTTTTTCTTTCCATTAGTTTCTGGACACTTCCCCATGTATCAAAAAAAAATCAGGTAATTTAATTTTTTTATTTGTGTTTGTTTTTGTAAATAATTAATTATTCTGAAATTTACTGAAATCTATTATTTTTTTAAAATTATATTTTAATAAATTGGATTGAATGACATCAAGAAGTATTTCCAATAGCAGATAAGTAATTTTTATTTATTTATTTAATTTTTTTGCAACTGAATTTAATTTAATTTTTTTTTTTTTTTACTCTTTTTTATTTTTTGGGTGAATTTGTTTTACCTGATAGTTCAAACATAATTCAGGTTTTTATTTTGAATTTTTACATTTTTCAAAAAAATTTATTGATTTTTTTGCAACTAATTTTTATTTGTTTTTTTTTTTACCAAAATTTTTTTTTTTCTTTTCAATTATTTTACTGATAATTTTTTATTTTTGGGGGTCTTTTTTTTAAATATATTTTTATTTTTATTTATTTTTTTTGTTTTTATAAAATTTTTTTTTCCAGGAAGTTACTATGGAAAATTTAACTCACTCATTATCATTATCATCAATTTCTTCTGAATCATCTTTCTCCTCTCTTTCTTCCTTGTCTTAAAATCATGAAAGCTCCAAGAATAATAATCAAATATATTCAAATTCTTCTTCTTTATCTTTACTTTCTTCTATCTCTTCAATGTCCTTCCTTTCTATTCCTTCAATATATTCAAATTCTTCTTCTTTATCTTTACTTTCTGCTATCTCTTCAATATCCTTCAATTATATTCCTTCTCCCAATCAATCTGAGGTCCCTTACCAGAAAATAAAAAGCAGAAAATCATGGAACCGGCTAAAGAATCAAGCAATTCAAAGATGAAATTTTATCAAAATAGAAAATTGATTAGGATGAAGATATTTTGCAAAAAATTCTTTGGACATTTGGATGATCTCAAATTTTATAAGACATCAATATCAAATGTTAAGAAATTTTTTTTTTACAAAAACATCAAAAACCTTACAGAAGGGGGTATAGATCTCATTGTTGCAGTTGTCAATGATGGATACAAACCTCAATTCATCTTAGAAGTTCATTCATTTAATGGGAAAAAGAATGAAGTTTTTTGCCAGCTTTCTGATTTAATTTCTACTCTCTATCAAATGGCTTTGTTTCAACAACCCTTATCAAATAAAAATCTGATTTCTGGTGTCATGAAAGGTTTTGGTTGGCGACCAGGATATGATCAAGGAGTTTCTTTTGGTCTGTAAATATTTTTTTAATTATAATTAATTTTTAATTTTGTCATATATTTCAGGAATTTATTATTTATTGAAAAATTTGAAACTGGAGCAAATGGAAGAAGATCTGAAACAATGAAATTCTTTAGGATCATTTAATATTTTCTTGGAAAATTGTTTTAAAAAATTATGTTTTCAAGATTTTCAAAAAAACCATCAACTTGCTTTAGAATCTGGTTTACCGAATTGGTCTGATCCTGAATGGGAAGAAGCAATAAATGATTATGTTTTTTATTCAAATGTTATCATCACTTATAATGGATTCTACAATCATGTTCATCTAGATAAACATGATAAGAATTCTCTAAAATTTGGAATTTTCTCTTATATTAATCCAGAGACTGGTGTTCCTATTCCATCACCCTCTTCTGATAAGGGACATGGCCTTAATTTTCTTGACCATAAATGTATTATTGATTTTGGTAGTTCCAATGGAATTGTTGAGGCTATATGGAATTCTTCTCAACATAGGCATCAAACAACTAAAGCACCTCCAACTTTAGTTTTTTGTAATGAATTTGCCCATTTTAGCTGTTCATTCCAAATAAATCAAGATCTTATTAATTGTATTAATAATCAAAAAAAAAATAGATAAAAAAATTGTTCTTAGTAGATCTGTCAAGTATTGCAATTAAAATATTATATTTTTTTCTATTATTAAATATTTTCTTCCAATTTTTTTTTCCTTTTTTTTTTTTCTCTTTTGTTAATTTTTATTATTTAGTTTAATTTTTATCTTTTTTATTTTTTTTTATTTTCCCTTTTTATTTTCCTCTTTTTCAATTTTATTTATCCTTTTTAATTTTTTTCATTTAATTTTTGGATTTGTCTCTTCCAATTTTTTTTTTAAAGTTACATCAAGATAGATTACTGTTTTTATATAATGGTGGATCTGGCCTTAGGTTGTTCTACTGGCTATTATATAAAATAGGAAAACTTGATTGGGACTGGTGAAAATAATTGGTAAGCAGAAAATTTCAATTTTAATTTTTTTTCATTTAATTTTTGAATTTGTCTCTTCCCATTTTTTTTAAAAAAGTTACATCAAGATAGATTACTTTTTTTATATAATGGTGCATCTGGCTACTATATAAAATAGGAAAATTTGATTGAGACTGGTGAAAATAATTGGTTGTAGAAATTTTTCAATTTTCAATTTTTTTTTTTTTCCATTTGATTTCTTTGATTCAATAAATTGCAGGGGGGAGGGGGGGGGTATTGCCAAATTTTCATATCAGATTTTTTTAAAAAAAAAATTGACTTGTAATTTTGGTGATACCCTTTCCTTAATTCAATAAAATGCAGGGTGGAGTAGTGACAAAATTTCATATAAGACTTGCAAAATTGTTTACTTGAAAGAATTTTGGTCATCCCCACCCCTTAGTTCAATCAAATGCAGGGGTGGGATTGTGAAATTTTTAAATGTGACTTGAAAATTTTAACTAAAAAAGAATTTTTAACATTAAAAATTCTTGAAAATTTTATTTAAAAAAGAATGTATAACATTAAAAAAATATGAAAATTCAACTAATGATGGATAGAGTAAAGAATTACAGGAAATTAAGATAAAATTTTATGTACAATTATTTATAGACAGTTGAAGTGTGAAATAAATAAAACAAACTAGTGATTAAACCATTTCATTAAACGTTCAATTTACTCAACAGATTTATTAGCTTTACCACATTCTATCAAGAAATCTTTCTTTTTTGGAATTTTCTTCACAATCAAGCTTATATTTCATCTGTTCCATGAGGTTTTGATGGTCAAGTCTTTTCTCCTCTTTCTTTAATTTTTTCACTACTTAGAGATAACTCAAATTTCTTCTCCTCCAAGTCTTGTGCCCTATCATCCTTCCATAAAGAGAGTTTGTACTTCTTCTCCTCCAAGATTTGTGTCCTATCATCCTTCTGTGAAGAGAGTTTGAACTTCTTCTTTTCCAAATCATCTACCCTGTCATCCCTCCTTAAAGAGAGCTTGTATTTTTGCTTTTTCAAACTTTAGAGTCTCTTTAGCAACTTCCACTTGTTCTAGAGTGATTTGAAATATTAACAAAAAGTAGAAGAAAAGGAGAGTGTAAAGTATTAAGAGGTTTGGTATCACTTACCCACATCATGTTTCTCCAAAAATTCTTTGATAGAAGAAAAATGGGGTTTGAGATGAAGTATCACTTTTTCTTCTTCTTTGAGAGTGGAAATTTAGACTACTTGAAGCCCTTTGCTTTTTGTTCAAGGTCATATTTTCCTCCTCATCATTATTGCTGGCTTCTGACTCAGTTGATAGTGGCTCCTGCACTTCCTCTTCATCCTTTTTAGAAATAAGAAAATGTAAATAAAAAAAAGAATTGGTAAGATAAAAGAAAAAAAAACATACTTGAGCTAGATCAGGTTGGTTTATATTTCCATAAGGATCTATTGAAAAGATATCTTGATTTGTGGAAGTGAACTGAGGGGAGGCTTGAGTAGAAGAGGAAGGAAAAAGATTTCTTTTGACATCATGTTTGGAGATAGGATCTTCTCCATCCAACATCAGCTCACTCTCCAAAAATATAATCCATCTCTTTAAAGTAAGGACATAAAGAATCAAGTTTATCATCTATGGATTTGATGCCCATACTGATATCGAGGTCAGTAATACCAAAACCAGTAGAAGATGAAAGAGTCTTTGCCTTCTTGTACTTGGCTCAATAATGCTTGAAGCATTCAGACATCTGTTTGGGTTAAAGATCTATCCTTCCTTTAGTCTTATTCCATAATTTGTTGGCCATTAGAGGATAACCATTAACTTTTGATGCAGGGGGCTGTCCTACTTTAGTTGCATACTCAGTACCAAAAACAAGAATCATAGTTAGATTTAATTTTTAGCCAGTTGATAAGCATGAGATGATCCTCTTTTTTTAGTTGAATGATTTTAGATTTCTCAGCACAGTGGGGGAAAGAGGGGTTAGTAGGATTTGAAGAACAACTGGGTGATGGCTGCCTTTTGAGAAGATCTATGATGACGAGGCATGTTAAGATAATTAAAGATGAAAAGGAGTGGAAACAAGCAGATGAGATAGTGAGATGAAAAGGAGCAGAAACAAGCAGATGAGAGAGTGAGATGAAAAAGAGCAGAATCAAATAGATGAAATGGGGAGAGATTCTGAGTGGATAGAATGAAAAGGATGGTATGAGAATGGGAGTGCACAGCAAGGTAGAAGGCATATGCTGAGAGTAGTCCAAGATGTGGTTATGGAAGAAAGTTGTGCAACATGTGGTTATGACAGAAAGTTGTCCAAGATGTGGTTATGAAAAATTGAGTAAAAAAATGTTGGATAAGAGGTGAACATTGACACATAAAGTGCCTAATAACCCAATTATTGGCAAAAATAATTGCAGAAGATGATTGGGGTATAAGGATTTTTATCTGGAATTAATTTAATTGTGGATCGGTCAACATTGATACCCCCTAATGTTATTCCCTTATATGATTCCAATAAATTATTATAACAATTTACTTGGCTCCTGAGATAGCCTGGCTGACAATTTGTCTCATTCTTCTCTCATGATTTATCCTAAAAATAACTGTTGCTACAGTTTGATTAACTATTGATTGGATCTATTGGAATTGGATGAGAAAGAGTGAGTAAAACATGTACTGTTTAAATTTTTTTTATTACTTTTGTCTTGTTATTAGTTTATATTATTATGTATTTAGTTCTTGGTGGCTCTTCAGAGGGCCTTGTGAAACCCCCTGTAGATGCATCATATTCTTATCTTTTTAACAAATACCAATATTTCAATTGTTTTATTACAGATAAATTTTAATAGTCCCATCATACTTCCTTTATATTAAGAGAATTCAGATCATTATTAAGACATATAATATACATTTTTTGAATTCTCCTTAATCCCTTACTCATTGGGCACTTTACCTGAAACTGCTTCAAATCTTTTTGTGTCTTTTATTTAATCTTTCTAGAAAACCCAGCTGAAAGATAGTTTGGGGGAAGAGTAAGATGATTTATTTTAAGTAATATATTGAAAAATTGTGAGACAGATGTGAAGATTCAGAAAGATTATGAACAAAATAAGGATTTTTAATTTTATTTTATTTTTTGAATTCACAGGTGTGTTATCTTTGAAGGGTTTAAAAGATATGAATAGATATCTATCTATATATTTATAATTTGTGCTTTTTTGATCCCTAGGTCCCTAACTGATTTCAACTTACATGGGGCTGTGTATCAGTTGGGAAATGTTCACTTGCATAAAGCACAGCACCCAACAAAATTTTTTTTTTTTTCATTTTAACACTAAATCATACCCAGAGAACCCCATTGATATTTTAATTCCATATTGAATGCCATACAAAAGCAATAGGGTCATGTAAGCTTGTTGAATAAAGTTGAGAAAAGACTTGGAAATGTTTCATTCTAAAATGGAAGTAAGTTTAGTCATTCAAGTTTAACATCTTGTCAAGGGATTTCTTGGTGAATGAGATGATGAACCTTAGAATAGCCTAAGACCACTAATTGGGGAAGGTTAGAGTGCATGATCAAATTTTATCCTGTTTTCATGGTTTACCTAAACAGGATCCCTTAAGGAAGGATAATGGGAAGAAGAATAGACACCATGACTTAATTGAAAGGTTTCAAGGAAAAAATTTTATTTTTAAATCTATCTATACAGACCATGTTCAACTTAAAAAGAAATTAAACCAACCAACCAACAAACAAATAGGTGTGTGGCAAACAAACAGACAAACAAACAACCACATTTTTGATCCACCCAAAGATCTGTTTTTATAATAAGCCACTGCTGAGATAGTTTTCTTTGTGAAAGGTGAAAGTTAAGACATCATTAAGAATATCTTTATGAACCTTTTTTTTTTTTTTTTTTAAAAAAAAAAATAAAAAAAAAATAAACTAAAATAAATGAATCCATTTGGCAAAAAAAAAAAAAAAAAGGTTATCAATTTTTTATTTTTTATTTTTTTAAGATAAAAGAGAAGTTGAGGGTTACCCCTCAATGAATGAGATGTCCTTTGACATGACTTTCTTTTATAAAAGAATTTGAATTTTTATTATTATTATTTTTTTTATGCAATATATATATATATAATGACGTCAAGATAGCATTTTTGAATGGAAGTTCAATTAGTTTAATATTAAAATCTCTTCTTTAAGATATATATAGAGTTAAAGATTTGAGATAAGTTTGACATCAAAGGATTAAAAACATTTTGAGACTAAAGGAGAATTAAACATGGAGAAGGAAGAGCCGATGAGCATTTTTTTTTTTTTTAATTTTTTTTTTTTTTTTTTTAATTTTTTTTTTTTTAATTTTTTTTTTTTTTTTTTTTTTTTTACCTATTGGTCTAACAACTTGATAAATCATTGTGAGGTAAAATAGTATTGTCTTCACCTCACTCTCCCTTTCTCTCTCTCACTCTCTCTCCCTCCCTCTCTCTTTGTTTGTTTGTTTGTTTGTTTGTTTGTTTGTTTGTTTGTTTGTTTTTTTTTGTCAATTTTTATATTTGAATGAAACTTAACATTTCGACCAGCACCGCACCCAGCCCATTCCCTTCTCATTCTCAAATTTTACATTAACAATACAGTGAGATAAATAAATATATATAAATATAAGAGGGGGGGGGGGAGAGGGCGAGATTGAGATGTCAAGAGAGAAGAGAAATGTTTAAAGATGGATGACATTCCATCGATTCCGACGCCAATCAGATGAATTATTATTTTTGTATGTATGTATGTACCCTCGAAAACAAAAGTCTCTAACATGATTGTGAACATGTCATCAATCTGTCGTCATTCTTGCAACTAAACAAAGAAACAAAAAAAAAAAATTTAAAATTTAAAAATTTAAAAAAGAAGATTATAAGTATTAAATTCAAAAAATAAGAAGAAGAAACAGCCGAATGTGGATAAGATTAATTCGAATGAAGATTTTATTAATTCCAATATACACACATACATTACATACATAAACAAAGATAGTGATTAATTTTTGTACCCTAGAAAGAGACGTAAGTATCAAAAATGATACTCGGTATGCAAGGTTATCATTCGCGCAAGTCATTTGAATTACACAAATTAATCAAAGTGTAGCCTTTTTTTTTCTTTAGGGATAGGGATAGAGAGAGAGAGAGAGAGAGAGACGATTTGACTTGATTGAACAAGATGACGCCAACTTTTGATACATAGCCAAGTTATATCATGAATGAACCATACAATATTATTTCCCGTATGTAAAGGAAGAATTCAGAAAGAAAGGAAATGAAATAAAGATAGCTAAACGATTAAATTTATTTATTTATTTATATTTATTTTTTTTTACACGTGTGTGTTAGGATGCAAGCATGGCTAGAAAGCACGATGATAATGAATATTAATCTCGGAATAACTTGCATGATGCATGGGAATTGAGTGATAAATAAACTAAGATTCAACAAACCATCTGATTGTCATTCACTTTTTTTTGTAATTTATGATTTTATTTTTATAGTTAGTGCGTATGTAAGTTGTATGATCAAACAGATGAAAAAAAAAAAGAAAAAAGAAAATAAAAATAAAAAAAAAGAAGAGAAAGAAGGTCTAGTTCGTTTTAAGACATCCAAGCCCACATCTCACACTCACATGATTTTAAATTTGAACACATTGTATCCCAAATTAAACTCAACATACCATTTGAGGAACGATTTCAGAAGAAACACTCGTGATAGAGATTAAGAAATAAATTGATGGCAACAAGATGGTTTTCAATAGTATCTATACGTCCATACAGACATGCATGCCCAGACTTTGAAGACTAGACCACCCTCATAGATGTGGGAGAGAGGACTAGACAGATTATTTGAATTGGAATGTGATTGTGATTGTGACGGAGAAGTAGAAGGAGAGGAAGGGAAATTGATGAACCGATTGGCAGCAGAGGGCTGAAAGATATTGGGGAGCCAGAGATAAAACACCCCACAGCCAACGATAAAGCGGAATAGGGATGGAGATCGGAGATGAGCGGAGGAACAATCTAGATAGAAGGGAGGAGGAATTGAGTTCAAGTGAATGGGAGTGAGTGAGTTACACAGCAAGAAAGTTGGTCGGGATGAAGAGAAAGGAAGAACAGCGAATAGGGGGGCAGAAAGTGTGAGCGGCGTGTTGGGGAATCGTTTCAGATTGGATTTATTGGGCTCCGTCTTTCGCTCAGTCGTCTTCATCCTCATTCTCATCTTTTTAAGGATTTCAGTTTTGTGGTGATTGATTGATTGATTTATTTATTGATAGATTGATATCATTAGAGCTACTCTGTGTCTTTGCAGTAGTCTTGTCGTTATAACGCTCGATTTGATCTAGTCATCACTCAATAGATACAACGTTGGATGTTCTATATCTTATCTTCATCATCTTATCATTGTCACTAGCTATTCTCATCCATCCATCCATCCATCACTCTTACTATCTGCTATCTTCTTCTTTCGTCACTCTCATCACTTTTATCTCTTATATCTCTACTTCAACCATGCAATCATCCCCATCTCATGTGAGCTTCCCCATCCATGTGCACATTCTTATCTTGACTTGACACTTTACTTACTCTCTCTATCGACTTCTTTCAGCCCATCCCCATCCACAACCCCTCCTCCTCCTCCTCCTCCTCCACCACCACCTCCACCTCCACCAGCAACATGCTCCATTTCTCGGCTCCTCATCCTCTTTCTTCTCTTGCTACCTCTCCTTCTTTGGCTGCATTCCCTGCCCTTCGTTTTGCTGCTGCTATCCAGCCTTCTCCTACTCATCACTTTACTCCCTCTACTACGGCACTCCATATGCCTTCCATTCCTTCTCAATCTCTCCCTACTCCTCCCACTCAGCAGCAACTCCCTGTCCCACTGCCTCACCAGTCTCATCCTCTTTCTTCCGATCCTCCAGTTCCCTCATTGGCTGCTTCCGATGCTGCTCGTTTCTTTAATACCTATGTCTACGATTATCTTCTCAAACAGGGCCTTTATCATGTTGCTCTGGTCTTTGTCAATAGTGCTGTCGACATTGATCTTTCCGATCTACAGCACCCTCCTCCTCCTGCTCCCTCTTCCGGTTTGGCTAATGGCGTTTCTCATCCTTCATTCTCGTCTCCCAGTCTCTCTTCTTCCCCTGCTCTTGCTCAGGCGTCTCCTCACTTAAATCACAAACTCGCTAACCCCTCTCATAGCACCGCCGATTCTCTACCCACTGCTCATTCGACACCTGTCCTCGCTCATCATCCCCATCCTCAACTGTCCTCTAATCACTTGTCTTCCTCTTCTGCTCCACCTTCGGCTACCTTTCCTTCTCAAAAGCATCCCAACCCCCCAACTATTCCCTCTTCCGCCTCTTCTTCCGCCTCTTCCTCTTCTCCTAAAGTTCGTTATCCTTCGGTCGATTCGCTTCCCAAACCTAAACTCGCCATGGACACTCAACAAGGCTTTTTGTATGAGTGGTGGTCTATCTTCTGGGATGTTTTCCGTGCTAAAACCGGCCGACCGGGAGGCTCAACCGAGTCATCTCGTTTATTCGTGCAATCGACTGCCGAAGCCTCCATGTCCTGCTCCCCTACGTCACATGGTGATATGACCAAGGCAAGACGCGAAGCCGCTGGTGTCTTTGCAGTCCCTTGTGACGCTCCTTTCCCTTTCTCTGTCAATCAACAGGCGATCGATCGATCCTCGGCTGGTAACCACCACGACAATGTCCAGTCAAACTCCGCTCACTCCAACACCTTGTCTACTTCTTCAAACGCTCTTTCTTCTGCGTTCAATACCTCCTCTGCTGCGATAGCACATCAAAAAGTCATTCAGTCAACTGTTGCTTCAATCGCTGATGCCCAGGCTGTCAAGCAGGACCCTTCCCGATTGGCCGGAAACCAGGCCCATCTTATCCAACTCCAGAAGCAACAAGCTCAGTTTTTGGGTCGTCAACCTGGAGAAGTCGCATTGCAATACCTGCCTCAACGTCAGTCGCAGATGATCGCCAAGCATCCTGCGTCGTCTCCCATGACGCTTCATCAGAGATCATCTGCGGCTAGTCATCCTCAACGCAGGTTGGTCTTTATTTCTTTTTGATTCGTTGTCTTTTCTCAAAATTTGGTTCTTTTTTCCAGAGGCCTTGGTATAAGCCCCACTCCAGCCGACCATCTTGTTAATGGTTCGATGCCCCCCCCTCCTCTTCATTCGGCCACTGCTTCGCAGCATATATCGCAATCGTTAGGGCAAGGACCGACCTCACACTTGCAACAACAGCAGCAGCAGCAGCAACAGCATCTTCTCTACATCCAACACCAGCAACTCCGCCAGCAACAACAGCAGCAGCAGCAACTTCAACAACGTCACCAGCTGCAACAACAACAACTCCAACTCCAGCAGCAGCAGCAGCAGCAGCAAAATCAACAGCTGGCTAGTCATGTTGCTTCTCCTCTAAATCCTCATCTACAACCTCGCCAATCTCGCCCACCTTCCCGAGCTGCTGCCCACCAGGCTCAAAGTCCCTTTACTTCTCTCACTCCCCAACGAGAGCCATCCCGGGCATCAAACAATGCTGCTAGTCCAGCATTTAACTCTACACCCCGAACCCCCAATCTTAATGCTGTTGCTCCTCAGCAAGCTGTTTTGCCTCGTGAAAGTCCCGTGAGCGATGATCGTGATAAGAAGAGAATCAGACTCTCTACTCCGATCCACGACTCGATTTCCCTTCCCGTCGATCCCAATGCCGCCAATCGCCTTTCTCGTGAAGTGTCATCCACTTCACAACCATCTACCCTAGCGACTGTTGGTAGTGGTCCTACTGGTACTTCTGTAAGTGGTGGTGGTGGTGGCGGTGGCGTTACCGATGCTTACAAACAAAGCATCAAGGTCCAGCAAGTACAGCAACTTGCTCACAAAGCTAGTTCTCCCACCTATATCAATGGGACTAGCTCAGCCATGCCACCTCCTATGTCCAGATTCACTCCACAGTCTGCGTCATATCCACCTCAGCAATTCGTCAACCAATCTCTCTTACAATCCGCCACAACCTCCAACTCCTCCCAATCTCCTTTAGACCCCGCTAGCTTGATTCATCGACAGCGCCCTTCGTCGACCAGGCCAGTTCTTACAACGGCCTCCACGCCAAACCCCCTCGATTCAGCCTCGCAAAAGGCCATGTCTCTTCCTCAAGGGACTACTGAATCCGGTGAAAGTGCTCAAACAGCCGGATTGACTTCACAGTCACCTGCGAGCTGTCTTTTAACGAGCACGGAGGAAAGGCGCCATCATGTGAGTCAAGCAAGGGAGGAGGTCGATTTGCTGAAAGGTGTGAGTAACACCAATTCAAATGATGATATCAAGGTATGTTATCATAAACTTTTTGTTTCTTGGTTATTATTGAGTCGCTCACATTTATCTTCTTGTTTTGTGTTAGGCGATTGGTGATATATTTGGCATATCGACGGACTCGGTGCCCGATATAATGGCGGATTTGGATTCAACACTCTTTGACGCTTTTAGTTTGTTGCTTTGTTTTCCTGTATATATATATATATATATATATATATTAATTTGCCCTCGGTTCCTCTTTTTTTTAATTTTTTTTCCTAATGTTTTTGTGTTTTTTTCTTGATCCCATCTTTTGCAGTAAATTACGATCCGCAAAATACTGGTTAGTGGCTCTTTTTTTTTTTTTTTTTTTTTTTTTTTTTTTTGGCTTTCCTGGTAGTACCTAGTTGTTCAACCCCTTTATTTGTCACTTGACTATTATAAGATCCTGACTTTTTTTTTATATATATCCCCCTACGATAGAGTGTTGATGGACGTTTGGGGTGAGGATTCGGGTAATGAGTGATCAACATTTCTAAGAGCCAACTTACGATCAACTCAACCTGCAAATATACAATTCGGCTCCTTTTTTTTTTTTTTTTTTCCTTTTTTTGTTTGTTTATATATATATATATATATATCTGCCGATCTCGTCGGCAAAGCAATCGCAATAGCATCCTGTTGCATCAATTCAGATACCATTCAAATTTGTAAATATCTTCGCAAAGCAAATCTGTGTTAAGATTGATGTACATATTTACCGATGCTGAATTGTAGGCTTGAGGGAAAGGGAGTAGATTATAAAACTTGTTTAGATTAATCAGAATGGAGTTTTTTTAATCCATTGATTTACTGTATATATTTTCTTGAAGTACAATGTTTCTATTGGTACCATCAAAAACCGTAGATTTATTTATTATTTTTTTTTTTTTTTGCTGCTGCTGCTATCTTTATTTATTGGATTTTTTCTAGATCATTCGTCGATAGGCGGCTACTCCATTAGCCTGTTGATTTCGTGTGTTGAGTACTTTTTATAGTCGTTTTTTTTTTTTTTGAAAAGTTCTTAGCATATCTTTTTCTTCTCTATTTCTTTTCGCTTCTTTTTTGTTTCTCTTGAAAAAGTCATTGACTGCTATATAAATTTATATTATAAAATATACATGATGTTGGGTTTTTTTATATAGTTTTTTTTCTTTTTTCTTTCTTTTTTTTTTTTTTTGTAAGATAGATAGATGGGTGGAGGGGATGAGGTGAATATTATAGATTTTCAATTTTTTATTTTTTTATTTTAATCGATTTGATGCTCGGTTGCGTGATGAGAGAGAAAGAGAGAGAGAGGGAGGGAGAGAAAGAGAGAGATGGAGGGATACTTGAAAGAAATGACGGTTTGGTTGGGTTATTATCGGAAGTTGGTTGATTAATTGAAGGTTGAGAGAGGAGATTGCGTGGGTGTTTGTGTCAGCCAGGCTATATTGAGAGGCAAGTAAAATCTTATGTTAAATTACAATAAGAGAAAAATATGATTTAAAATATATACAAATTAAATATTATATTAAAATAAAATTATATGACAATATGTTTTAAATAAATTGTTATATTAATTTTATTATTATATATACTGTATATATATATATATATATTTAAATACAATATAAAAATATGTTCTAGACAAAAGGTTGGTATATTTTTATGTACTTTATGATTATAAATTAATAATTAATTAATTACAATATATTATAAGTAATGACATCAACTTATAATATTGTTAATTAATTATTTAATTAAAATAACTACTTTTATTAAAATACTTACTTGTTTAAATTTCAATGATTATTATACTAGTACAAGTCATTAATTTACTTACTCAATATTGTTTTAAACTATATATTAACTAAAGTACAACAAATTGTACATCAACAATTAATATAATTTTCTTGTTTCACTAAAAATTGAGTTGTTACAATATAACAAAAATGTAACATGTTTTGTAATTAGTATAGTTACATTTTTTTCTATTGTTTACCAAATCAGTATCCTAGTTAAACTATTGCATTTTTTACAGGGTTTAAAGGGGTGGGATGCATTATTGGGTTCTTTTATTCTGTTTTAGTAAACAGTTACAGAGCAACCGCTATTTCTTTTTTACACTTCTTTCTTCAATTGTTTCCTTTCTTTTACTCTGTATATATTATATATACACTTGTCAACATCTCAGAGGGCCACATTTGCCTATTTAAAGGCTTTGGTTTCTCACTTTGTAATCTGCATTACTTACATTACCTTACAATTTACAGTTAACGTTTTTGTTACAATTATAAGTTTCTTTCTATCAATTTTATTAGTGTGTTGATAACATACTAAAATTTGAAGAAATAAATCTATATACAAGGTTGCTTGAAGAGCAGTTCAATTTCATATTTTTTTGTTTTGTGATAGTAGAGATAATAAGGGATATCAGTTCTGACCAATCTGTACTTAAATTTGACCAAATCCGCACTTATTTAAGTGTGGATTTCCAAAACACACTATAGCCTTAACACTGGTGGATTTCAAAATGAAATAAGTTACTTATTTCACTCAAATCCACACTTTCACAACCAAATGTGCTGATTTCACTGATTTGTCAGCATCATCCCATTCATACACAGAACTCCACATCAGAACACTTCATAACTCAAAACATTGTACATCATTTACATTTTTATACTTTATAAGAGTCATGTCTTCCTCACTATCAAATCATGATAAGCTACATCATGCAATGACTTTCATGGCTCTTGATCTCCTCTTGGACTCTGATTGCAATTCTGATTCTGATCTTGAAGAAGATTTTCTTTTTTTTTTTAATCAAAAATGGCCAGGAAATGTTACCTTCTTCCAAGAAAGCCTCAAGTACTTCATACCCCCAAGTACACTATCCAAACACTTCTTAACCTATCTGTACCCAGTTTTAGACAGTTGTTCAGGACTTTTCAGGAATGTTTCCTTTGAATGGTTATTTTTTTTTAGTTGCATCTTGACTTTGATGTTGAATTCTCTGTTATAGTCTCTCCCCCTTTTTTTTTATATATATATATATATATATATCAAGTCTCTTGGTTTTCTTTCATCATCTCAACATGAAATTGTATACTATTTGCCATTGCATAATTTTTCAGTCATTACTTTTTTTTTTTTTTTTTTTTTTTTCTTTTTATCATGTATATCTGTTTCCTCCTCTCCTCTTTCATCCCTCAAATAATTTGAAGTTAATTGCTTTCTCAACTCTTCTCTCCAGGTAAGTCTTCTTTTTTTTTATTTTTTATTTTTTTATTTTTCTTATTTTTCTTATTTTTCTTATTTTTCTTATTTTTCTTATTTTTCTTATTTTTTAATTTTATTTTTTTTTACTTATATGTTTGCTAATTATTTTTTATTTTTTATTTTTTTTTGTTGTTTTTTGTATCTAATATATATATATATATATATATTTTTTTTTTTTTTTTTTTTTTTTTTGGATTTTAAAAGTAAAATTAACCTTTTTCCTTCTCTCTCCCTCTTTTTTTTTTTTTTTTTTTTTTTTTCTTTTTTTTTTTAAATTTTTTTAAATTTTTAAATTTTGTATTTTTTATTTATTTATTTTTATTTTTATTTTTATTTTATTTTATTTTTTTTTTAGCACCATCATCCTACTCTTCAACCCTCCTTGGCTTGGTCATTATTCCCCTCTTTCTCCTATTTCACTTTTTTTTTTTTTTTGGTTCCATGTCATTGAAACACATACATTGAACATTCTTTAAGCATTTCACTTGCTCCATATTCAATTTCCCCCAAATTCCAACTTCACTCTTTCTCACTCTATTTTTCCTACCTTTCAATTAAGGTAAGTTTCATCTTGTTTTTTTTTCATGTCTATATAATATCTCATTCTTTTTATGAAAATCTCATACTTAAATATATGTAGGACTCATCTCTGGATAACAGTGGACTTATATAACTCCTCATGTTGTCATTTTTATTATCACTTTTCAAGTCTTTTTTTTTAAAAAATTTGAAAACCAGAATTTAAATTAGGGTTAGCTTTATTCTAATCTAATGTACTTTTTAACTGAAGATTCTCCTGAAGGCTATCTTTTATTTCCCATAAAAAGATTTGAATTTGGTTCAGTGCTTGCTGAGATATTGACCTTTAAAGTTGAGCCTTTTTTTTTCCCAATTCGACTATTCTTTCTTTCATTTTTTGTATAGCAACTTAGGGTTAGGTTTATTCTAATCACATTTCCTTTAACTGAAGATTCTCCTGAAGCCTATCTTTCATTTCCCACAAACAGGCTTGAATTAGGTTCAGTGGTTGCTAAGATTTTGACCTTTGAAGTTGAGCCTCTTTTTCAAAATTTCATTTATCTTATTTCATGTTTTTATATTGCATAATTAGAGAATAAGGATGGTGATACTCTGATCTTATGATTATCTAGGCTTTTATATCCCTCTTTTTAGAATTTTCATCATCACTTTTTAAGTTTTTGTGTAATTTTGAAAAGCAGATTCAGAATTAGGGTTAGGTTTATTTGAATCTACTGTCCTGTTAGCTGAAAATACTTCTGAAGCCTCTCTTTGATTTTCAGAAAACCCATTTGAATTTGGTTCAGTGGTTGCTGAGATATTGACCTTTAAAGTTGAGAGTTTTTTTCCCCTGTTTCATGTTTATTTATTTCATAATGCATAACATAATGTTTACATCATGCATTGATCCTTCCAGATTCCTGAAACTACCATTCTCTTTACTTATTATTCTGCCCTTACATCAAGCTGTTTTTTTTTCTTTTCCTTACCATTTTCATATGTCTATCCTTCACACATTTTTGCTTCTCTTAACAGATCAGTCAAAAGCTAGTCCAACAAATCAACAAGGTAAAAAAAAAAAGGTAAAATTAATAAATTTACCAAATTTTTAGGTAGATAAAAAAAAGTGTGCGGATTTGTAAAGTCATCAAATATTTTTTATTCTTTCTTAAATTTTTAATACATAAATCTGATATTTCAATTTACTAAACCAAAATAATGAGCCAACAACCTTGTGTTGTATAAACAGTAATCATGATAACATTAAATTGGTCCATGGGGTTCATCTTGCCTGTACCTGTGAAAAGTCCCAAACTTAGTTTCTAGACTTGGTCCACATTTTGGCTTGAGGAATTATCTTTAATTTAAAGCTAGTGAATTTGACTCATCTTATTAATATTTATTTATTAATTTATGTAATGATATTAAATTTTGTTGATTTTCACCCCTTAATTCAATAAAATGCAGGGGAGGGTATTGCCAAAATTTGAAGTCTGACATGCAAAATTGATGACTTAAAAGAATTTGGTGATTCACACCCCTTGCTTCAATGAAATTCAGGGTAGGGTATTGCCAAATCTTTCAAACAGATATAGAATTTTGTTGACTTAGATTTATTTAGAAATGCAAACTGCTGGTGAGGGGATAAAATGATGTTGGTGTAGAGGATTTTTGCACATGTGTCAGTATTATTTTACCATCTGAAATTCCAAAAGTGCAATAATTTAGAGTCCAGTAAAGAAAAATGGTGTTATGAGAATCTCATGATATAACTATTTTTGATAAGATTAAAAGTAAATATTAAATCAGGAATCAAAAAAAAATCCATTTCCTCATAGAGAAGACACATGACATTGATCTTTTTGAAAACAGTTGTGATTCCATTCTCCAAATCATAATCATCAATACTAAATCAAGTGGAAGCGGAAGAAAAATGAGCCTTTTTATATTTTGTTTGATAGCTTTTGAACCTCTCCTTCATTTACTTAGTATTGATGTTGATTCTCCCTTTTTTTTCTTTTTTTTACTTCATTTGCCATCAACAAGAAGCAATTGACCTTTGATGAGGGTGAAATTTTGATTTGGGGAGGTTGAAAACATAAAAAAAGAAGGAAAAAAAAACATGCCTGGTTGAAATTTCACAATAAAATGTTTCAAATATCAATGAGGGATGTGTGCCAAGGATTGATAAGAGGATTGAGGTCTGATTGTCACATGTGACAGGGATGGGGTGGGAAAGGATGAAATGATGTAGCCAAGATGTGGTTGTGAAAATAAATTAGGAATCAAAATGCTGATTTGAGGTCATAACTGACAACCATTTTTTAAAATAAGTGACTTTTTTTTTTTGCAAAATTTAAGGGCTGATTTACCAGAACTGACACCCTTTAATAAAAATTACTTACTTGTTGACATTATATTTTCATGACCAATAGTTGGTTTTTTTAAATTCCTTATTTTCCCTATAAGTTCTTCTTCTCCCTCTCTTTTTGTTGCATTTTTTCCTTCATCTTCTAGACAACCCATTGACAATTGGGAGCCCTTCCTAATAAAGAAAATTTTAAATTTTTTGGACAAACAACTCAACACACAGACTACGCTTGCACAAAAAAATTTTTTTTGGCCACAGCTGTGATTTGAACCAAGGTTTTAGAAAGACAGTTCATATATATTTAAATAATATATATTTCAGTGTGATTTTACAATCACTATAGTGAGTTATCCTTTGCACCTAACAAATTTTGATTTTGAGCTTTAATTGAAATAACAGTGTTGATTGGCTATTTTGCTGAGTCATCTGCGTGTAAGTAATCAAATATTTTTTTAAAATGTTTTCCTAGTTGGAAATTATAGAATAACTCTCTTAGTCTAAGAAGATCAGTATTTTTTGATTAATAATTAAATTAATTATTTGTTAATACTTGATAATATTGGTTGAAAATAATAACACTTAGTGTTTGGTCCCAATTAAAATTTTGTTGGTTATTATTTTAATAAATATAATCAATTTAGATTCATTGAAATAAAAAGATGTTTTGATTATTGTTTTATACCATAAATAATAATCATAATAAATATAATTTTGTTTCTCATATATTTGATTTAAAATATTAAATTGATAATTTCTATATTTTATCTCAAAAATTTGAATTTGAAAACCATTATTGATTGACTCTGATTTCATTTTTTTGTTAGTATACAGATTTTATGTCTATCAATTTAAATGATAGAATGGATAATCTACATGTTAATGAAATAGAGGTAAATTTTGATGTTGAATTGGTAGGTTCTTCAAAACTAACTTATAAAGATTCATCAGCTGACAGAAAACCATCAGATTCTTTAGGACAGAGAAATGTTAGGAGAAGTGATAAACCTTCCTCCCCCAACAATTCAGAAAGAAGTTAAACCTCTAATAAATCTGGACAATCCCTTAAAAAATATGAAAATAAAAAAGATCCCTCTGGCACAGCAGGTAAAAAACCTATCAAGTCATATAAAATAAATGAAAATAGAAAACATGAAGTGAAAAGCCAGAGTGGATACACATTGGGATCAGATGAAAGAGCTGTTAAAGAGCAGCCAAAGTCATCATCAACCTATACAACCAAATCCACATTATCCTCAACAAACCCCAAAGACTATGGAGGTAAAGCAGTGGAAATGGGATTATCTCATGAATCATTAACAGAGGAATGTGAAACCTCCTCTAAATTATTAACCTAGACTATCCAGGACACACAATTACCATCCTCAAACTGTACATCCTTACCAGGGAACCAGAACAAAAAGTCTCAGGCCCAGGGGAGGTTTCTTCCTCTGCCATGGTGAGTAAGATTTTTGATAAGCATGTTAGTATGTATAATACTAAATCTTCTTCTTCAGGTAACATTGTTGAGAGTAGTGATAGAACTGTAAAACCTCTTAAAAAACAAATTTCTTTTAAGAGTAGCCCTAATGATGTAATCAATAAATTGTCATTTGATGAGCCTTTACATTTGACTTCAATTTCTTTAGTAAATACTTCTCTTGCAATTAAAAAAAATTCTGTTGCAGCTCAAATTTATGTCTTTCTTGAACAAACTTCTGAAGAGATTTTAAAAGATTCTCCTTATTTTAGTCTAATAAAAGATAAATATTAAATAGATTTATAAAATCATGAAAATGACACAATAAATAATTTACATTTACATTATAAAGTGAGTTCTTCTGTACAAGATACAGCTTATTTTAAATGAAAGGACACCTTAAATCACTTACTAGCTCAACAAAAAGTTATAAAAAATGATACAAAATCACTTTCAGATAAAAATCATCATCTGCATAAAGTTATTAGTGAATTGAAACCCTTCATAGATGAAAACACTTCATTGAAAAATTATGATAAGACCTTACAAAATGAATTGAAAAAATTGAATATTGAATTCCAAGCTTTGAGTAATAAATGCTCAGTAGAGGAAGACAGAAATATTCTGTCTCTTGAAAAAATTAATGATCAACTTTCTTATATTCCTATGTTAAGAAAACATTTGTCAAATCTTGAGGAAAAATTTTATACATTACCAGTTATTCCTGATGAACATTATGATGTGGTAAAAAATACTACTACTAGAAATAAATGTAAACATCCTGAAAAAAGAGGCTCCTTTTTTGATGTGGCCATAAATCAATCTGACAATGAGTCTATGAAATCTTTTGTGACTAACCAAAAATATTGTAATAATCATGATGAACCAGCTGTTTCTTTAAATAATGAAATTTCTGAACAACATTCTAGGCTTCAAGAATCGATTACTTTGAATAGCTCAAATCTTAAGGTTGACAAGCCTAGTGGCAATAAGAATTGGACTAAACTTGATCAATACCCTACCTTTGATGGTGATTATTCATCTGAGTGGCAACATTTTATTCAAAGAGTTCTTATAAATTAACAGATGAAGAGATTATTTCTAAATTAATTTCTTTATTTTCCAATGTAGCCCTGATGTGGTATGAATATGTTTTATTTGATAACAATCACTATACATGGAATGAGTGGAAAAAATTAACTCAGAATCAATTTGGTGGTTCAAAATTCAGGTTGGAACAACAGAGATTATATGAGAATTCTAAATATATATCCTCCTCTGCTGAAAAACATATTTTTTTCCTAAAGAAAATAACGAAAATTCTTAGAGCTTTAGATCCAAAAATGAATTATGATATTTGGAGAGAAAAAATTCTCTATAAATTACCAAATTCTCTCAGAGATTTGATTGTAGCTAGAATTGAGCATGTAAGAGAACATTCTTCTTTTATTAATATCTGTAATGAAGTATGACTCAACCATAGATATGAACCAAAAAAATATCCCTAAAAATCTTACAATGATCAGCAGAGACCCTCATCAAAACTCTCAGAAGAACCTGGAAAACCCTCTTCCCCAGTTGCACCAGAGACATATGCAACAAAAACTTGTTTTAAATGTAACAAATAATGGAAGAAAGGACATGTTTTTGAAAAGAAAATTCATCTTGTTGGACCAACTAAGGAAACAGATAATCCTGCAGTTGATTTTAGCTTAATGATTCCTATAGTGAATGTGATATTAAAATCTCTTATGGCAATGATTCTTTAAATAGTTCTAATGCTGGAAGAAGATGTCCAATATTTAGATAATTTATCTAAAGTTTGAAACATAGGTTTATCTTCAGTAGAAAATTCAGAGAATATAAAAGATATTACTGAAAAATCTATATTAATATCATTTTGAGAGCACCTGTTATCATAAATGGTAAAAATGTCAAGGTTGTTCTTGACACTGGTACTGGTGGAAGTGTAATGTCTGAAAAAGCACTAGCTTCTGTGGATGAATATTATCATAGTAAACTATTATCAGTAAAATCTGAAAAATGGGGAGGTTATGCTTCTGTTTTATGTCCTATTGGAAAATAAAAAACCACTGTATTCTTTAAGTATAATGGTGATTTTGTCAGAGCTGTTTGTGAATTTTTTGTGATGAAAAATGAAAACTTAAGCAATTGGTTTGTTATAGGAAATGACATTTTAGCCATGTTTGGTCTCAAATTAGATCCTAAAAACAATTGTTTCACATTGGGAAAAAATAAAAAAAGAAAATTTAAAATTTCTTCCTCTAAAAAACCTTCTGCACACCTTTTTAAATCTTGTAATTCATTGATTCTATGTAAAGTTAGATAAACAAAATAAATGCATAGTTGATTGTCTGAAATAAATACTGCTTCATTTGGTGATCATTTAACTTGTGATAAAAAAGATTCCATAATTTCCTTGATTACATCTTTTCCTATAGATTTTTCTCATGGATCTCATGAATTAGGAGTTGTTAAGGAAGAAATGAAAATTTCTTTATCTTGAGACTTGAATGAGATTCCTCTCAGCCTTAAGAAAAACCCATATCCTGTTTCTCCAAAAAATATAAAAGATATTGAGGATAATATCACTACCCTCTTGAACATGAAAATTATTGAGAAGGTTGATGTTACCTAAAATTATTGTTTCATCTCCCCTTTCTTAATCTATTATGAAAAGGATAAGGCTAAAATATGTGGGGATTATAGAGCACTGAATACTTATAAAGAGGATGATATTTATCTTTTATCCAGAATAAACTCAATACATGCTACCTTGCAAGGTGAAAAATCTATTATTTTTCTAGATGGTACTAAAGGTTATCATTGAATCCCTGTTAAAAAGAACTCTCAGAATTTCTTGCTAATTGCTACACACATGGGAATAAATAAGTATGTTATAATTCCATTTGGCCCTAATAATTCCCCTTCAGTTTTTCAAAAAGTGATGGATAATACTTTTCATAAAGAAATAACTGAAGGATGGTTAATGGTCTATATTGAAAACATCATAGTTTTTTCTAAAAATTTTGATGAGTACATGAATCACTTGAATTGAGATTCTCAGAAGATGGATGATATTAAAATGACCTTATCCTTGGAAAAGTGTAAAATTGGTTTTCAATCCTTGAAAGTCCTGGGTCATGTTGTGTCAGGTTTACAAATCTGTGCAGATCAAAAAAAAGTTTCTGAAATTCAAAATGTGAAAGCATTAAATCCTGTAAGAGAAATACAAAGTTTTTTTGGGAATGTGTGGCTATTATAGACAATATACAAAAAATTATCAAGTCATAGAATTACCTATTACTAAATTAACCAGAAAAGATTTTTCTTTTATCTGGAATGATGAATCTCAGAGAGCCTTTAATACATTGAAAAATTTTTTAATGTCTGCTACAATTCTGGATCTCCCAGGTTTCAATAAACCTTTTGTACTCTATACAGATGCAAGCTTTGTTGGACTAGGAGCTGCTCTTCACCAAAAACAAATTATTAATGATAAAAATTTAGAGGTAGTTATTTGTTATATTTCTGTGAATTGAAATATGGTGCCACTCAATTAGAGTGTTTATCAGTTGTATGGGCTTTGGAAAAACTTCATTATTACTTAGATGCCCAAAAATTTGAATTGGTTACTGATTGTAGTGCAGTTAAATCCCTATTAAACCTAAAAAGACTAAACAGACATATGTTTAGGTGGAAAATAGCTGTTCAAAAATACAGGGGTAGAATGAAAATTATACACAGAGCTGAAAATTTTTATTCCAATGTAGATATTCTGTCCAAATTACATCTACTAAATGATGAATCCATCCCAGCTTATGTACCTGAAGATGACACAATTCATATACATGGTATATATATAGTTGATATGGAAGAGGAATTATTGCAATTAATTCTGATTCATATGAAAAAGATTCTGATTTAAATAAATTAGTTACAATCTTAAAAGATCCAAATAATGCTTCAATTCAAGCATTCATAAAAACTTTTTTCCAAAAGTACCAAAATTCTTTGAATTATGGAAATTTTTCCATTGGAGATGGTTATATTTATTACAGGAGAATACTTACTAATTTTATTGTAATTCCTCCTTCCTTTAAATAAACCTTCTTAAAACTTTGTCATGATGATATATTGGCTGGTCATTTTGACCTAGAAAAAACCATGGTCAGAATATAAAAATACTGCATGGTGGGCTAATGTCACCAGAAAACCTATGCACAAGGTCAAGGATAATCCCAAAGTAAGTGAGATAAAAGGATGAGGAAAATTACAACTTTGAAGAAGTGATTTGAAGATAGAACTGAGTAACTAAGAATGGTTCCTAATAATCTTTGAGGAATAATTAATGTATAATGTAAGGATACTAACTATTATGGTGAATCTCACAAAGGGTTGCAACTTAATAATCAAAGGGAAGATTTAAGTATTTAGGATTTAATTAAATTGATTATTAAGAGAGAAAAAGACAAATATTATAATAGCCTAATAATAATTTAACTACTATCACAAATATATTTTATAAGTTAATTCTAAAGGAGTTCAAACCAAAGCAACCACTTTAAATATCCTATCTCTCCTCACACTGACCCATTAATTACCCAGACACCATATATCCACAGATCCATTTAATCCACAAGAGCTCCCAATTACCAATTGATCTAATCTTATAACCCTTCTTTCCTATTCCTATTTACCAGACCTCCTAATTACCCTCAGACACAAAATTACTCTTTTTGAATATTTCCTTGACTTTAGTGCTAGAGCCTGCATAGATTGCTTATGTTTGAAAAGTATAAGTGTATTTAAATTCAGGATACTTTAAAGTTTGAATAGAACAGCTAATTTGAGAACACAATAGAATGTAATTGTTCCAAGATCACTTTTCCCATATTGCTAGGAGTTAGGCTTGAATAGTGGTGTAATTGAGGTACTTTTGCTTCAAGTGTCACATGGCACATGACAGCTAATATGTCTGAAGACACAAAATTGTATGTTGAATCTTGTGATTCTTGCCAAAAATATAAAAAATTAACAGGCAAAAGGGCAGTATTATTGCAACATACTGAAGCACCTGATGCTCCATGGAAAATGATTAATATGGATTTTGTCACTGGTCTTCCTGTAGCAGGAAAAGACAGTTATAATTCTTGTTGTGCTTGTTTAGCTGAAAGAATGATTCAAGCTCTGAAAGATATGGTCAGAAGGTATTGTACCTTTGGGTTAGAATATAAAGATAATGACAGATTTATACATTATGGGGTTACTCTATTACCAGGCTTTGAATTTGCTTATAATAGCACTGTAAATTCTGTCACTGAAAAAAAACCTTTTGAGCTCTGGCTAGGTTATTTCCAAAATACTCCTTGTCAGCCTGGATATCCCCAGGACTGAGTAAAAAGTACTTAAAAGTTATTCTAAACACATTGACTATACATGGGAGCAATAAAATAAAGTACACAATTTGTATACATAAGTAAAAATTATGATAAAATATGATATAGGCCATTATAACACCTTATAAACACACATATATCCACCTTCTATAAGTCTTATGTAATTGATATTAAGTTTTAATATGTTAGGGTGATCTTAAGAACCTTAAATATAAGGCTGCATAACTTTTAAGTAGAATTAAAGCTGTTTTTTTCATTGTTTTATGTAAAAATCAATAAATGTGCTTTAAATCACTTAAAAGTTGATTATATGCGCTATAAATTTTATAATATTAAAAGTTCTCTTTTAAAGATCATTTTGTCTTAATTAGAACTATTTATTTGGCTACTCAAATGCATAAAAGTAACACTTTTCAATTTTGGTGTGTTTTATTCCAGAAATGGCTTCTGTGTACTGGTCACATACTGCCTGCATTTTTCCTGTGTGAATAGCTTCATTTTCAGCAAAGTTGGCTTTTTCACACTATAATTACCCCACATTCTACATCTACTTTGGGGAAACACACTAAAATAGGCAACAGGTGTTTATTTAGTGTCCTAATCTAATTATAGGTGCATTGAACTTATTATATGCACTAATTTCATTAATAACCTCAAGCTTGGTGCTTTAGCTCACTACCAAACTTAAATTTTCCTAAATTAGTCAAGGATTTACCTGTGCAAGCGCCTTCCAAGGACTGCATGTAGTTACCCCACATCTCATGCCCTTTTTTGGGTTTTTAAATGGTTTCTCGGTCAATTTTGGTTATTTTTGAATGGGGCTTTCATGTAGTTTAATTTCATGATTAGCCCCAACATTTCTACTTTTAATCCCCCTTAATATTGAGTAATAATTAGTCTTGAATTTTTCTTTTAGTCTTTTTTTAATGTATTTCACACATATACTCTCTTTTTTGCTTATTCTTTATCTTTTAAGGAATATCCATATTACTACAGGGTTTTAGCAGGTGATATCATTCTAATTATGTTACTGGTTACATTTTATGTGGTTGGAAAGCTCTATTAGTTGGAATGAGGCATCATTAATTGTGTATAGAGTTGGTAAATCAAGGGGTTCATTGGGGAGGTTATTGGGTATAAAAGGAGGGGGTTTTTGGTCTTGTTTTATACATTCTTTACCATTAAAATCATATATATAACCAATTCAACTACAGTACATATCAATAGCACTTATAAAGTCTTTGAATAATATCTGAATTATTACATCTATGTTTCTACTAACCATAAGATTGTAAACCATTTATAATTAGTGAGATCAAAATTACTGAGTCCCTTATTTTGAGCTATATTTTAAAACTTATTGGATTTGTACTACAGTATTCATATAGGAACATTAAAATCTTCTAGACAACTGAACATTAAAGATAGTTCACATCTCTGTACTTGATTTCAGCCTGACACTCCTGCTAAAATTCTCAATAATAAATTACCAAAGTTGTAACTTCACCCTGTTGTTAAATATTTTATACAAATGCAACAGCTATGCAGAAAACATGCTCAAAGTTGTAGTTATAAGGCATTTAAATATTAAAAGAAAAGATGGGATAAATCCCATAAGGAATACACATTTAAAAAGGGTGATGAAGTACTGATATCTACAGTCCACTTCAATTTACAAGGAAATAAAAAACTTAAGGATCCTTTTGTGGGACCCTTTGTTGTCAAAAAGAATGGTTGGTGATAATGCAGTAGAATTAGCATTGTATTCTCCATATGATAGAAAAAATCCTTCTTTCCCCATCTCCCTACTTAAACCTTATACTTCCAACAATGACATATTTCCTAAAAGAAAAGGTAGACCTAAGAAAAATCCTCACGAAGTCACAGAAACTGCAGAAATTGATAAAATTCTACATGATAGAATTATCACTTCTGAGAAAGGTACTGAATATTTATTGAGATATAAAAATAAATCATTTGAGCATGATACTTGGATACCTGGAATAGAAATTTATAACCTCTCTAATTTTTTGAAAAAGTATAGAAAGAATAAATTTTAACATTTTTTTTACTTCTTAATTTAGAGTGAGAGAGTGTCAGCCAGGCTATATTGAGATTAAAGTAAAATATTATGTTAAATTGAAATAAGAGAAAAGCTGAATTTAAATATATACAAATTGAATATTTTCTTTTAAAAAAATTATATAACAATATTTTTTAAATAAATTGTTAAATAAATTTTATTATTATATATACTGTATATACATTTAAATACAATATAAAAACATATTCCAAAAAAGTTTGGTATATTTTTATGTAATTGATGATTATAAATTAATAAGTAATTGATTACAAATTATTATAAGTAATAACATCAACTTATAATGTAATTAACTAATTATATTAAATCATTACAATAAAGTAATTTACAAAGCTATTTAGAACTCTTTGTACTCACAATGGGTCAATAAATCAATAAATAAAAAAATACATAAATAAATACATTAAAACAAGTAAAACCATTCAATTTGATTATTTTAATAAAATAAGTACTTTTATTAAAATACTTACTTCTTTAAATTAAATGATTATTATAATAGTACAAATACTTAATTTACTTACTCAATATTGTTTAAAACTATATTAACTAAAATATAAAAATTGTACAGCACAATTAGTATAATTTTTCTTGTTTCACTAAAAATTGAGTTTTTACAATATAAAAAAAATGTAACATGTTTTGTAATTACTATAGTTACATTTTTTCTGTTGTTTACCAAATCAGTATCCTAGTTAAACTATTGCATTTTTTACAGGGTTTAAAGGGGTGGATATATTGGGTTCTTTTATTCTGTTTTAGTAAATAGTTACATAGCAACCTTTATTTCCTTGTTACACTTTTTCAGCCTGTATATCCCCAGCACAGAGTAAAAAGTACTTATAAGTTATTTTAAATACATGAATTATTCATGGGAACAATAAATGAGAGTACACAAACAGTATACATAAGTAAAATTATGATAATACACAAAAAATGCCATTATAACACCTTATATACACGCATATATCCACCTTTTATAAGTCTTATGTACTTAATATTAAGTTGGAATATGTTAGGGTAACCTTAAGAACCTTAATTATAAGGCTACATAATTTTTAAGTATACTTAAAGCTGTTTTTTTCATTGTTTTATGCAAAAAACAAGAAATGCGCTTTATTTCACTTAAAAGTTGATTATATGTGCTATAAATTTAAGAATATTAAAAATGCGCTTTAACAGTTCAATTTTCTCATTTAGGACTATTGATTTGGCTACTTAAATGCATAAAAATAACACTTTTCTAATTTGGTGTTTTTTATGCCAGAAATGGCTTCTGTGTACTGGCCACATACTACCTGCATTTTTCCCGTGTGACTAGCTTCATTTTTAGCAAAGATAGCTTTTTCACACTATAATTACCCCCACATTCTACGCCCACTTTGGGGAAACGCACTAAAATAGGTGACAGGCCCTTATTTAGTGTCCTAGCTTAATTAATAATGCATTGACCCTCTTATATGCTCTAATTTCATTAATAACCTCACTCCTGGCGCCTTATTTCACTACCACGCTTAAATTCGCCTAAATTTAGTCAAGGATTTACCCATGCAAGCGCCTGCCAAGGACTGAATATTGTTACCCCACATCTCACACTCTTTTTTGAGTTTTGGGTGGTTTCTCAGTCAAAATTGGTCATTTTTGAATGGGAATTTCACGTAGTATAATGTCAGGATTAGCCCAATCATTTATACAGTGAATCCCCCTTATTATTAAGCTATTATTAAACTTAAAAATTCCCTCTTTAGTCTTTTATATTATTGTTTAATACACATATAATCTCTTTTTATCTTATTCTATAATTTTGATGGATTTTCCTTATTATTACAGGATTTTGACAGTTGTTACTCTTCTAATTATGTCATGGGTTACTGGGGATGTTTATGGGCATGTCTATTAGTTGGTTTGAGGAGTCATTAACTGTGTATTGGAGTGGTACATCAAGGGATTCAGTAAGGAACTCAGTGTGTATAAAAGGAGGAGGATTCTGGGTCTTGTTTCTACATTCTTTATCATTACAATTTACACCATATAACCAAATCAAATACAATACACACCATTTAGTACTTTTATAAGTATTTTGAGTAGTATCTGAATTATTAAACTCTATTTTTCTACCAACTAAAAAGATTGTAAGCCATATATAAAAAAAGTGAGAATTATATTACTGAGACCTTTATTTTGAATTATATTTTACTATTTGTTGGATATACACTACAGTACTCATATAGGACCATATAAATCATCTAGACAAAGACTTTTCAAGATAGTTCAGGTCCTTTTAGTTGATCATAGCCTGACACACCTCATTTCAATTGTTTCCTTTCTTTTACTCTGTATATACAATTAGTAACGTCTAAGAGGGCCACATTTTTTAATTTAAAGGCTTTGATTTCTCACATTGTAGTTGGCATTACTTACTTTAACTTACAATTTACAATTAACAGTTTTGTTACAACTATACATTTCTTTCTAATAATTTTATTATTTTGTTTAACATACTAAAATTTAAGAAATAAATCTATATACAGGTTGCATTAAAAGTGGTTCAATTTCATATTTATGTTTTGTGATTGTAGAGAGAAAAAAATTAATTACTTGTTGAAATTAAATTGTCACAACCAATAGTTGGTTTTGTTAAATTCCTTATCTTCCTTATGAGTTCTTGTGGTTAGCTATCTTACACGGCGCAATATGGGGGGTGGACTTGTTAGCAAGTCTGCAACCTTGGACTCACATTCACCATAGATTGATCACACATTAGGCTATTGACAAAGGAACCATACAATAAGGAATTAACACCACTCAACAGAATAGTTTTAGCTGGGTGTTCAAGTAGAGTTCAGTATGGGTTCAGTATGAGTTCAGTCTGAGTTCCATCTGAGTCCTGTCTGAGTACAGGTTGGGGACTTGCTAGCAAGTCCACCCCCTATATTGCGAAGTGTTAGTTCCTCTTTTCTTTGTTTTTCTTCTTCTCCTCTTTTTTTTGTATCTTTTCCTTCTTCTAGACAACCTGCCAACAGAATATGAAAAAAATAGGAATATAAATAAAAATATAAATAAATAAATTAAAAAAAGATTATAAATTTAATGAAATATGAATATGAATGTAAAAAATATAGGAATATAAATGATAATATAAATAAATAATAACAATAAGGACCTAGATAAAAATATGAATATGAAAAAGAAAATAAAAATAAGAATATAGAAAAATTTAAAAAAAGAATAAAAATAAGAACACAATTAAATAAGGATATAAGTAAAATAAATAAATGAAGTAAAATGAAATAAAAATATAAGATTAAAAAAGCATATAAATGTATAAGGATATAAAAAAAGAATATTAATAAAATAATTATGAATATGAAAAAAAATAAGAATATAAATATAATAAAAAATAAGAATATAAATAAAATTAAAATATAAGAATATAAAAAAAATAAAAAAGAATATAAATTAAATAAAAATAAAAGAATGTAAATAAATAAATAAATAAATAAGAAAGATTATGAAAAATATAAATATTAATAAATAAAAATTAAATAACAAAAAATAATAATAAAAAATAAGAATATAAATAAATTAATAAAAAGAAAAAAATAAAATGATAAAAAGAATATAAATTAAATAAAGAATAATTATGTAAATAAATAAATAAAAAATAATACAAATAAATAGAAAAATAAGAATAAAATTATAGTATAGAATAAGAATATAAATAAATGAAAGAATAGAATATAAATATATAAAAAAAAGGAATTAAAATGAATAAAAAAGAATAAAAATAAAAGAAATAAAAAGGATTATATAAAAAAATAAGAATATATATAAAAAGAATAATATATGCAAAATAAGGGGTATTGAAGTTAAAAATTTGTAATTATTTAAAAGGTATTTCCCAAAACAAAAGAAAAGACACAAATTTGACATTAATTCTCAGTAAAAAGGTGTTTTGGGGGCACAATATGGCATATTTTAAAAAATAATCAAAGTTGATTTGGGGGAAAAATAGTTATTTTAAAATGGAAGATTTCCAACTTTGATACCCCCTAATGAAAAAAAGAATATAAATAAATAAATAAATAAAAAATAAGAAAATCAAATAAAAAGATAAGAATATAAATAAATATATAAAATAATATAGATAAATAAATAAAATATAAAATATAAAAAAAATAAAAAAAATATAAATAAATAAAAAAAAGAAAATAAAGAAAATAAAAAAATGTGAATATAAATCAAATAAATAGATAAAAAGTAAATAAAAAAAATTAAAAAAAAATTAAAATTAATAACTAAAAAAGAAAATAAATATATAAAAATTTAAGAATATAAATAAAAAAATGAAAAATAATATAAATATATAAATAAAAAAGAATATAAATAAATAAATAAAAAAAAATATAAATAATGAAATGAAAAGAATAAAAAATATAAATATAAATAATAAATATATAAGAATTTGAATTTTTTTTGAAATAATAATATAAATAAAGTAAAAAATAAGAATATAAATTAACATAAAAAAATAATCAAAATAAGAATAAAATAAATAAATAAATAAGAATATAAATACATAATAAAAAACATAAATAAAATATAAATAAAAGAATTTAAATAAATAATTAAAAAATAATATAAATAAACAAAATTATAAGAATATAAATAAATATAAAGAAAAGAATATAAATAAAAAAATATAAATAAATGAGTAAAAAAGAAAATAAATATAAAGATTATAAATATAAAGAATTTGAGAATATGAATAAAATAAAAATATAAGAATAAAAATAAATAAAAATATAAGAATATATATAAATGAAATAAAGAATAAAAGAAAGATTAAAAAAAGTAATTACAATAAAATTAAAATATAAGAATATAAAAAAGAATAAAAATAAAATATAAATATAAGAATATAAATATATTAAAAAAGACCATAAAGAAATATAAAAAAGGAATATAAATAAACAAAAAAAAGAATATAAGTGAAGGAATGAAAAATAATATTAGTAAATAAATAAAAAAGAACATAAAAAATAGATAATATAGAGTATAAATAAGTAAGAATATAAGAATATAAATAAAATAAAAAAAGAATATAAATTGAATTAAAATATAAGAATAAAGATAAATTAAATGAATATAGATAATATAAAAAATAAAAAAAATCAATAAAGTAATAAAATATAAATAAATAAAAAAGAACATAAAAAAATAAAAAAGAAGAATATAAATAAAATAAATAAATAAAAATATAAATAAATAAATAAAAAAGAATATAGATAAATAAAAATATAAAAATATAAATAAATAAATAAAAAAATAAGAATTTAAATTAAATAGAAATTTAAGAATAAAATTAAGAATATAAATAAACAAGGATATAAAGATATAAATAAAATAAAAATATAAGAATATAAAAAAAAATAAGAATATAAATTGGAATATAAATAAAATAAAAATATAAGAATATAAATAAATAAAAAGGATAAAAAATAAGAATGTACATAAATAAATAAAAATGAATATAAATAAAATAAAAAAATATTAATATGAATAAAAAAAATGACAAGAATATAAATATAATAAAAATATATGAATATAAATAAATAAAAAAATAAGAATGTAAATCATTAAAATTATAAACAAGAAGAGGGGGTCTTTAAAATTACCAAACATGACATGAAACATGGCTGATTTTGTCAGCCTGGATATTCCCAGGACTGAGTAAAAAGTAATTATAAGTTATTTTAAACACATTGACTATACATGGGAGCAATAAATTAAAGTACACAAATAGTATACATAAGTAAAATTATGATAATATACAAAAATGCCCTTATAACACCCTATATACACGCATATATCCACTTTTTATAAGTCTTATGTACTTAATATTAAGTTGGAATATGTTAGGGTAATCTTAAGAACCTTAAATATAAGGCTACATAAATTTTAAGTACACTTAAAGCTGTTATTTTCATTGTTTTATGTAAAAAACAAGAAATGCGCTTTAAATCACTTAAAAGTTGATTATATGCGCTATAAATTTAATAATAATAAAAATGCACTTGGACAGATCAATTTTTCTTAATTGGGACTATTGATTTGGCTACTCAAATGCATAAAAGAACACTTTTCAAATTTGGTGTTTTTTATGCCAGAAATGGCTTCTGTGTACTGGCCACATACTGCCTGCATTTTTCCCGTGTGAATAGCTTCATTTTTGGCAACGTTAGCTTTTTCACACTATAATTACCCCACATTCTACTCCCACTGTGGGGAAACACACTAAAATAGGCGACAGGCGCTTATTTAGTGTCCTAGCTTAATTATAAATGCATTGACCCTCTCTATATGCACTAATTTCATTAATAACCTCATTCTTGGCGCTTTAATTCACTACCATTGTCAAGGTACGCTTTTGGTCTAGAAGATTTGGTATGAAGTTTTATGAGTATTTTAAGGGTTAAAATGGATTCTCAACAATTTGGTACGTATTTCTTAATCTAAGTGATTTAATTACTCAAATAAAAGAGGTAGATTTAAAATATTGATATAATTTATAGATCAGAGTTATGTTATTGTAAATACTAATGTTATAGAATATAAGAATAATTTTGGTGTTTGTAATTGTAATAAAATAAATGTAGTAAAGGAATGAATAAAAAACAACCAAAAGAGAGGCCTTATATAGGCAAAGGAGGGACAAGGCACGGCAATCAAATTCTGAAAACAGTAGTATGAGAGAGAGAGAAAAAGAATATTCCAGAAGGAGTATTTTCAAATAATAAAGTTGTTCTAAAAAGAAGGCATCAAAAAGATGTATTTACAAAGTATGTCAGAAATACATCAATTTATTTAATATTTACTGTAGAAGTCAATTCTAAATAAGAAATTTGAGTTTTTGTATATATTTAATATTATTTGAATATTAAAATCTTATTTTAATTTAAAATCTATTTTTTTAATATAAATCTTTATTTCTTCCAACCTGTCAAATGAGCACGGTGTTAGAGAAAAAATATAAGGGAAAATTTTATATTTAATTTTAATTATTCATTTAATTTTATCATTCTGTAATTAGTTAATTTATTATAAGTAATTTTAATGTAACTAATTTATAATTAAATAATTAAAATGATAAGGTGCGGCTTCATCAAGTAAATAATTAATTATTTCACTGGGTAAGTCTAGTAGCCTGGCTGACAACCACACTTAAATTTTCCTAAATTAGTCAAGGATTTACCCATGCAAGCGCCTTCCAAGGACTGTATGTAATTACCCCACATCTCACGCCCTTTTTTGGGTTTTTTGGTGTTTTCTCAGTCAATTTTGGTTATTTTTGAATGGGAATTTCACGTAGTATAATGTCATGATTAGCCCCAAAATTTCTACAGTTAATCCCCTTATTATTAAGTATTAATTATTATTAATTTTCGCTTTTTTAGCCTTTTATATTAATGTATAATACACATATACTCTCTTTTTTGCTTATTGTTTATTTTTGATGGATTATCCCTATTACTACAGGATTTTGGCAGGTGATATTATTCTAATTATGTTACTAGTCACTATTTTTAGCTCTGAACATGTATATTAGCTAGAATGAGGCGTCATTAACTGTGTATTGAGCTGGTAAATCATAGGGGTCATTGGGGAAGTAATTGTGTATAAAAGGAGGAGGTTTTTGGTCTTATTTTCTGCATTCTTTATCATTACAATTAAACATATAACCAATACAATTACAATACATATCCATAGTACTTATAAAGTCTTTGAATAGTATCTGAATTTATTAAATCTTTTTTTCTACAAACTATAAAGATTGTAAGCCATATATAATTAGTGAGATTAGAATTACTGAGACCCTTATTTTGAGTTATTTTAATACTTATTGGATTTGTACTACAGTATTCATGTAGGAATATTAAAAAACTTCTAGAAAAATGACCATTCAAGCTAGTTCACGTCTCTGTACTTGACCTCAGCCTGACAGATTTGGTACTTGGGGTCTCAAACATGGGGTCTATCAGCCAGGCTGCTAGACTTACCCAGTAAAATAATTAATTATTTCCTGGGATGAAGCCACACCTTTTTAATTTGTATTTTATTATTAATTATATTATATTTAATTTGAAATTAATTTTAATAAATTATATAATTACAATAAGTAAGTTTAGTAAATATTTAAATTAATATTAACGTCCTGTATTTTTTTATTCCCTAACACCATTCTCAATGACAGGTTAAAGAGATAAAAATATACTAATACTAAAAATGAAAAAAATTCAAATTAGTGTAGTTAAAATACTCAAATTATATATGATTCTAAAATTTTAAAATTAAATTGTTTTGTACTAGGTGTGACATTTAAAAGTGAACTTCTAAATATATCAAATAAATTGATATATATTAAAATATATTTTATTGGCGCATCTTTTTAGTACTCTCTGTTATTTGTATTTTCATATTTTGGAAGCATCCATTCTCTCACACCCTTGTATGTAGGCTTCTTAACTCTTTGTGCTCTCTCTCCTTTTTTTGCCCATAAAAGGCCTTCCACTTTTTGCTGTTTTTCTTCATTCCATACTACTTAAATTTTTATCATATACAACCAATAAAAATTCTATTACTACTATAACTGGTTTACTAATTACATTTTGTATAATTTAAATCCTTTTAAGTAATAATACAATTATACTTATACCTTTTATTTGAGTAATTAAACACAAAGATAAATCTACATACCTGCTTTGAAGTCCTTGAGAGATCCACCTTCTCCACTGTTTGGACCGCTATAAAATCATGTAGACCATTAGGACCCCTTGACAGGGTCAAATACATCCTACTTTTGTAGACTTTTCTTAACACAATTCAGCCCACAAGTACCCACATCCTCCCAATCAGCTGCACCTCACCTTCCTTCTATCATCAACCATATACTCCATGTCACAATTCTTCTCCCGCAGTTCATTTCCAAATCATATTTCTCTCCTTCACACCACAGTAAGTCTATTACATTTTATTCTGTTTTTTAGAAAGTTTTCCTTCTTGAATTTATATACTTACAACTTCTTAATTTTATACAAGAAATTATAAATATTTAATATCTTTTTTAGTTTCTTCTTTTCTTCAACAAACTTTTATTTTTTTACTAATATCTTTGTTTAGTGTTAATTTCTCATGCCTTGCTTAAAATCTACTTGTCAAAAGCTTAATCAATTTAAATTATCTGACCTACAGATTTTGATTAACTAGCTGAAAATTAAACTAATGTTGATTCCAGTTTTGGCTTTTCAAAGTCCACTCAAGTTGGTTGTCCACCCACATCAAAATTGAATGGCTTTAATCAAATAGAAGTGGAGTTGTAATCAAAAAATAAAGCTAAGATGGATTTGAGAATAAAGCAAATGATGAAAATATTCAAAATCTATCAAAAAAAATACAAGAAAGCAATGTTGGCTTCTTCTTCAACTGGGTTTGGAGTTTCCAAAGATGATGAAAAGCATGAAATCACATCTGTTTCTGAAAAATTCAACTCTATGTGTCCTCTTTATGATCAAATGGACAAACTCTTTTGACAAAGGCCCAATGTCAACCCCTTGTACATGAATCAAGGTCCAAGAATCTCTGAGTCTCATACAAATAGTCAATATTATCCTTTAGATCCTTCACTTGACTCTCCAGAATTCAGAGAATCATCTGCATATTCTGAAGTTGAGCTTGATGAGCCCATGGTAGTAAGACTAAAATACTTTTGCAATTATTTTTTCCTTTGTAGCGCTGATTTACTCCCCATGTATAAACCAAACCCAAGCCTCATCAAATCTATAAATTTGTAAGGAAGTAGCTGACAATGAAAAAGTGGAAGATAAATAATCAACCCCTCCTAGCAACAAAATCAAGCAAAGGGCTTCTGCTAGTTTTGGGACAAATAAATCAACTTCAAAGGCTTACTTTTCTGATTAAGAGGAGATTGGTAATAAAAGCAAACTAGGTTCCATTTTTTATTTTTCTTTTGACTAAAGAATTTTTCTTAAATTTATGACAAAAAAATGTCAATACCCTCCCCTGTTTTTTATTGAAGTAGGGGCATAGATTTCCAGAATTTATGTTCATTGCATAAATTAACATGTAAAAGAGTCTTATAGGATAATTAAAAAACCTAAATTAATGACAATTCAAGTAAAAATGTGGGTGGAAATTGTCTGTGATTGAAGTCAATGAAACAAACACAAATGTATTCATGAACCTCATGATTACTGTTATACAAAATATGGCCTGATGGCTCATTAATTTAGGCAAGTAGAGTATCATATATGACTTTTAAAATTTTAATTTGTGAAATAAAAATAAAAGTTGACAGCCTATATTACACCATATACTTTTTTTTACCTCGCCTTTTTCTGTTAAATTATTAATACTATTGACCAGCTCCCTATTTATTTGAAAAGAACAGCCAAAGTGAGTGAACTATTCACATTATTATAAGACAGGTTCTGATTTAGTTGTCTGGTGATTATGAAGATTTGAATACCAAATTGCTTCAATTATTCCATTTCCTTTTCTGAAGTCAATAATGCAAAGATGGTCTGGAAAGTATAGAATTTTTAGATGAGTCTAGATTCTCAGTCATTTTTTTCTAAAAAAAAAGAAAAATATCAATCTAAGAGAAAAAAATAATCAAATTTTGATGAAACTTACCTAAAAATCTCTCCTCAAACTACCTGAAAAAATAGTCCTGAAAATTGCCAGAAAATAGTCCCAAAAGTTTAACTAAAGAGCCCCAAAAGCTTCCAGAAATAAGTCCCAAAAGTACCCATAAAGTGTTCTAAAAGTTTTCAAAAAAATTCCCTAAAAGTCTCTTAAAAGTGTTCCAAAAGTTTCCAAAAAAATGTCCTGAAAGTCTCCTAAACCTCCCCAAATATTTCCAGAAAAGTGTCAAAAGGTTTCCAGAAAATTGGCAAAAAGTGCCAAAATGACTTAAAAACACTTTAAAATTCTTTTAAAATGTTTCAAAATGGTTTTAAAAGTTCTTTGAGTGTTTCCAAGTTGATTTAGTGTAATAATAGACCTAAAATAGCCCAAATACACCCAAAATTCACTGAAAAATGCTTGGAAAATGTTTCTGGAAGGTTTTACCAAAATAAAATACCAAAAACAGGAAAACACACCTCAAAGTAACTGGAAATTTCTCATAAAGCATTTCCAAATTATTTCCAAATGATTCTGAAGTGATTTAGTAAAGAAAAAGGCCAAAAAAGTGAAGATGCCTAAAAATGACCAAAAAACACCAAAAAATTCAATGAATCAAGAATAAAAATGATAGAGAACAAGAAAAAAAGGAAAAAAAGGGCAAAGGGAAGTAAGAACAGATAAATCAGCAATCAAAACAAAGAAGATGATAAAAAAAGAAATAAGAAAAAGAGACAAGCAAAAAGACATTTCACTTAGCAATTAAATTTAAAAAAATGAGGAAGTGACTTACTTTGAGTGCTGTGAAGTGAGAAGTATCAAAACCAACAATGCATGATAGAGGTCAGAGATGAAGAGAAGATAAAATATATTAGCAAGACAGAATCTTAGAAATGTTATGTGGTTGAAAATTTTATGCTATTTCAAGTCTGGGAGCTGAACCAAAACAAATGGAACTGAGAAACTGGGGAATTTCATTGGCAAAAAGTATTACATAAAAAACAAAATTTTAAATCAGTTATGCTAGGCTCTCAAAATGAGAAAGGGTGATTGTTAGTATTTTAGCATGCATAGAACTGGGTTGAGATGATGAAGTACTGCTAGATTCTATTAGTGGAGGTAGATCAGGAATCTTATCTTCATAAAGCTCATTCCATCCATATTTTAAGTTATCAAGATGATTGTGTAATATAAGAAAAGCAGTAATCCAGTCTACAGAAACCTTCATTTATTTTTTGTTATGGAGTGGAGTCCTTAGTTCTTGTAGAGAAGCAAATTGGCCTTTCAGCATTTCTATTGCATGCTTAATTCCAACACATGATTTTACTAGATGAGTATTGAATCTTGATTTTTCACTTTCTTCATCACCAGTCCCAAGAAAAGTAGCAATGACATAAACACCATTTGAATAAGGAGAGTCTTCTAGGAGATATTCATTTTCATCAAAAAAGTATTGAGAATGTTGAGAAATATTCATTTGCTGAAATACAGAGGAATTGTGGAAAGCACCATGGAATCCAGCATGAAAAGGAATGAATTTATTGTTAATATCACAAACCAATTGAAGAGCATTCAAGTACCTAAAGAAAAAAAAAGGGAAATATTAATATGAGTGTTTTTGAAACTATAAAATAAAAAAATATCACCTTTTTTTGCAATCAAAATAGTCATTTCCATCTTTGGCAGGTTTTTGACTCAAAGGTATGGTGGTACCATCAACAAAACCAATACAGCCAGGAAAACCTTATTTTTGCATCACCTGAGAGTTCTCCAACCTTTCTTCTTTGTTGTGCCAATTCAGAAGTTAATCTTCAAGAGAAACAATTGCTGCTATGACTTACTTTGTATAAAGGTGAGCTGTTCCTTGACTAAGCTGGAAGAGGTGTTTAAGATGGGTTAATGCTGCACCATTACCATTTGAGCCAAAATGGCAAAGTGCAACAGATATTTGAATAGCTGTATCTCTTTGAAGAAAATGAGAATTATATTTGAAAATTTTATGATCTTGAATCAATTCAAGTAAACTAAGAAATCCATGAAAAGCTGTACAAAACATATGTTGAAAGCTAGCTTCAGGAATTTTGGCAAAAACTTCAAGGCAGTATCAAGGTTGGTGTTGTATGGAAGATTTTCTAGGAAATAAGTAGCCATTCTCCAACATGCTGCACATGAAATCCAAGTCTATTTTCTGAAACTGAATTGGTATCAGAATCAACCATTAGTTCAAGAGCTACAGCTGCAGAAGTGATCTCAAGTTGATGGTGGACTGAAAGTGGCATGTTATGTTAGTGAAAAGTTGTAAAAATTAAGGGTAAGTGAATGATTATGGGATTAATTCAGTTCTGGTAATTCATATACCTTGCTCATATGAATACTCCCTTAAGGATTGAGTGAAAATAAAATATAGGTGTTGTTACTTTTGCACCTAGTACAGACTAATCATAATGATGAAGTGAAGTGTTTTGATGACTTTTTTGAGCCAAAAGAAGATTTGTTTGGGGAAAAATATGCTGTCAAAATACACCTTTCCAAGGAAGGTATATTTCATTTGTTGATGGTGGGTTTGGTAACTTTTTTGTGACATGTTTATGTAGTGTATTTGGTAATGTTTGAGACCCCCTAATATAAATAAAATAAAAATATAAGAATATGAATAAATAAATAAAAATGAATATAAATAATAATATAAATAAAATAAAAATATAAGAATATAAATCAATTAATAAAAAAGAATAGAAATTAGAATATAAATAAATAAAAAATGAGAATAGGGGGTGTAAAACATTACCATATATGCCATTCAAGAAAGCTTCAAAAAAAGTACCAAGTAAGTCATTTTAATTTGAATTACATAGCCAATTAGCTGGTATACTTAAACAGTGTGCTTTTCCCTACCCACGCCATCTGTTGGGTACATTCAAGCCCCTCAAGCACTTCTTCCCCTTAACTTGATTAGCCAGAATTAGGTGCACACACACCCATACCTTATAATTTTTCTTCACCTAATCCTTATGAGATTATTTAGATACACACTATAAATGGTGTATCAAGTCTTAAGCTACCCTAACATAATAGTGTAACACTTGATTTATCCCACCCTTGATTACTCTCACTCTTATTTTTTTCCTTCAAACCTAAACATGACTCCTTCACTTTCTAAACAGCTTCAAAAAACAACTGACGCTCTAGCCCTTGATCTTTTGGTTGAGTCTGATCCCGATTCTGATGCTGAGTTTAATTTTTTTATATGAGTCACCTGTTAGAGAACCACTATACTACTTCCCAAACCCCATCCATTCACTATTAACCACAATATACACTTCACAAACTTTCTGAAATACCTGAACCCAGTTTTGAGAAAATTTTCCAAACTACTTATCATGGTTTTAAATACCTACATAATTTGATTCATGATCATTCTATTTACCACAAAAATTCTCATTGCACACAGAGAGACCCTGAAATACAAATCTCTGTGGCACTTTGCCAATTCTTTTCAAATGGGAATGGTGCTGCCATAACATGTCTCAAGAAATTCTTCAGTATACATCATAGAAAATTAGATTTATACACCAAGAGACCCATCAAAGCCATCCATTCTTTTCAATCACAGTTTCTCACATGGCCCACTAAGGGGGTTAGACTGGAAAACTCACAGGTCATGCAAAGTGAAGGATTCCCTGGATGTATTGGTTTTGTTGATGGCACAACCATCCCTTTGAGCCAAAATCCTGAAAAGGATGGGAATAATTATTTTTATTAGAAAAAGAGGCCAGTGCTTATCTATATCTTACATATTCTTACATATAATACTAATCCTCTCTTACTTTTTCTTTTTTCAGTTATTAAATTACTCTCCAATTGGTTTGAAATATAAATAAGAAGTATATTGAATTTCATTCTGGCTTTTCTGGTGCTTGCCATGACTCTTCAGTTTTTCAACAAATGATTATTTCTCAGCACCCTGAGAATTACTATGATGAACATCAATATCTTCTTGCCAAATCTGCTTACACCAGTAATACATAAGTGATCCCAGTATTTTGTGGGGTTTATGATTAAAATAGTGAAAAACAATAATTTAAAACTCATCTTTCCAAGTCTCAAGTAAGGATTGAACATGCGGTTGGAATTTTGAAAGGTAGATTTGTTTCACTAAGGGAAATGAGAATTCCTCTCCTTAACCAGAAAGAAATGAAAGGTCAATTATTAACCTACTAATTTCTAATAAATGTTTGCCTACTCCTACTTTTAATCCTTCAACCTTCTTATCAATTACCTCCATGATAGCTTCTTATTTCTTAGTATCCTTGTATTACAATCTCTGATTCCAAATACTATTTTCATCCTCTGAATATTTACTATGAATTAGTGACCATTTTTTACCGAATTAAGTTTGATTCTTTAGAAATATGTTTTATAGCTCAAATTAATACCTAAAATGCACTTGGAATAATTATCTTTATCCTTTTTCTTTGAATATTTTCTTCTTTTAAATCATCATCATCTTCAATAACAACTTTTTAAATATGAGTAGCTTTATCTAATGGCCTAGCAAAATTCATGCATATTAATTCAAAGGATATAAATGATAGATAATGCTGGAAGTTATCTTACAGTATCTTTTTTTCTGCCTCATTAGAAAAGTACTTAGCAGATGAAAATTGGCTTTAATATCTCAATTGAGGTTAAGGAGATCACATTGTAAATGATGCCATTGACATAATTCAAAATTTTAAGTGAATCTATGTACTCTGGTGTTTTTTACACAATAGTAATTTGAACTTTCACAATAGGGGGTATCAAATTTAGAAATCTTCATTTCAAAATATGTTATTTCTCCACCAAATCAGCCATGATTATTTTTTAAAATATGCCGTATTGTGCCCCGAAATAACTTTTTACTGAGAATTAATTTTGAGTTTGTGGCTTTCTTTTTGTGTTGTGAAATACCTTTTAAGGAATTACCAATTTCTAACTTTGATACCCCCTAATGAGTTTGAGGAAATGAAGTATCCCCTTGTAAGCTTATAAGATTTTAAACTATGCTCTTTTGAGGTAGATGATGATGATGGTAGAGATTTCATATTGAGAAGCCACAAAGGACTAGGTAAGATTTCTGAATGTTGCTAGAAAATACAAGATAAAATCATTGAGTTTTTCTAGAAAGCTACCATAATTTTTTGGGGGAAGGAACTACCTTTTATGTATCTCACACTCATATCTCTTTTCATCTTTTTATTTTGAGATTTTTGTTTGTTTGTACCATCTTGAGGATCAAGACCTACTTAGTTAGATTTTTTTTGGATTACGCACTTTCTGCTTAACATGTAAGTAAATTCATGTTTCATGCATTTTTAATCTTCAAACGGATATTTTTTGTCTTTTAGGTGTGTATACATTTAAAAAAAATTCTAACCAAATCACACAAAGAAAAAAAAATGGCAATACCCTCCCCTGCAATCTACTCTGGGAGGGGGTCAAGATTTCCAAATTTTGATTTTTATTTTATAAATGAGTAAGTAGATTGTTCAGAAAAGATAATCAACCAAGTAAAATGAATGGAATTCAGAGTACTACCACCCATTGAGTTCAGATGTGACCAAAGCCAAAGAATATCTTGAAATGGAATTGTATTGTGAACTCATTAAATAAATTAATTGTTTGAATGACTACCTTTAAAAAGCAAAAAGGCCTGATGGCCCATTACTTAAAGTTGATGATTATTTTTAATGAATGAATAATTATGAATTTTAGAAATAAAAATGATTTTTTGGAAATTCTTTATTTACCATACTTAGCCTCCCGCCCTGTAGCTTTACTTTTCATCAAACTTTCTTGCCTCAATTTAATTATCCTGTTTATAAAATTCTGGTTGATCTGAAATGAGAAACCAAAATGAGTAAAATTTTCAAAAGATTCTAACCCAGGTGGAGCTTGAGTTTTTTGATGGATGTCTCATGAAGAGTTCCAAATTGCTTCCACCAGACCATTCCCTAATCCAAGGTTAATAATATATTTGTGATAGGGAAAATATAATCCATGACCTTTGAGCTGAGCAGGTGAAGGAATTAGTAGTCCAGTAATAGGATTGATATAAGTGAAAATCCCAAATGTAAGAAAATTAGAATTGTTTTTTCCATATGAATCTTGTTTTAAAAGCCTCCATATGTAATAATAAATTTAGATGAAAAGATATAATCTTCTTCCAGATCAAACCATTCCATATCTGTCCAATTTGGTAAAAAAACAAAAAAAAATATTAGTAAAAATTCTTGGAAATGTGCCGGGCATACTTCCAGCACATTTCCAAGGCAAAAAGAAAACTTACCAAAATGCTCAGAAATAGTATAGAAATGTTCTGGTACTGTTTCCAAATCAATTTGGAAGAAAAAAAAACCAAAGAGAATGTTAGTAATAATTCTTGGAAGTGTGCTATGCATTCTGCCAGAATGTTTCTGAGGCAAAAAAAATAAACTTACCAAAATGCTCAGAAAAAGTCTAGAAATATTCTGGTACTTTTTCCAAATCAATTTAGAAAAAAAACAAAAAAAATGTTGGTAAAAACACTCAGAAATGTGCTTGGAATTCTTCCAGAATGTTTCTGAGGCAAAAAAACAAAAAAAAACTTACCAAAATGCTTGGAAACAGTCTAGAAAAATTATGGTACTGTTTCCAAATTGATTTGCAAAATAAATAAAATAAAATAAAATTGTTATTAAAAACTCTCAGAAATGTTCTGGGCACGCTTCCAGCATGTTTCTAAGGCAAAAAAAAAGAAAATTGCCAAAAACACTCAGAAACAATCTAGAATTGTTCTGGGACTGTTTCCAAAGTGATTTGGCAAAAGAAAAACCCCCAAAAAAGGAAAAAAAGAAGAAGAAAGAGAAATAATTAAGTAAAAATAAAAGCAGGATCAGGTACCACTCACCTTAGGTAAGTGTTGGAAGGGGCTTGAAGAGAAAAATGAGGAACATGTGAAGCAGAGAAGAAAAAGTAAAAAACATACCTTGATGAAAGGCCAGAAAATAATGTACAGAGGAAGAGAGTTGGGGAGATCTTGAAGGAGAATTGCATGATGATTAGGATATGCGTTATGAAATGCATTCAAAAATGTGTTTTGAAATGTGTTCTGAAATGGATGAATATATAAATTTGAGTGGGAGTCCAAGATAATGTGGGGTTGGGGGCAAAGCAGTCTGATGTACAGTAAATTGCGGGAATGTGTGAATTGGTGGGCTGAATTGTGGTTGGTTTATGGTGCAAGAATAGGAAGTATTTGATGAAGTATTTTACCAAATTTTTGATATGTCTAACCCAGATTCTGCCATTTATAATGGCATCTTTGAATGGTGTTTTGAGATTGAAGTTTTCCAGGAGTATATGATCATGTTTGACGCCCCCTAATATAAATAATATAAAAAAATAAGAACGAAAAAATAAAAAATTAGAATATAAATAAATAAATAATAATATAAATAAAAAAAATTATAAGTTTGAAAATAAAATAAAAAATATAATATAAAAAAATAAATAAATAAAAAAGAATATAGATATATGAATAAATAAGAATATAAATAAAATAAAAAATAAGAATATAAATAAAGTAAAAAAATAAGGATATAAGTAATATAAAAAGAAGAATAAAAATAAATAAATAAATAAGAATATAAATAAATAGTTAAAAAATAATATAAATCAATAAAAATGAGAATAAAATAAATAAGAGTATACATAAATAAATAAAAATATAAATAAAAAAGAATATGTCAACCAGTAACTTATTTTACATAGTTTACTGGTCTGATTAAAATGATTACTAAATATTAAATTATATAATTATTATAATATTATAATGTTAATTTTTCTATTTCTTTAAGTATTTTAATGTGTGTAAATAATATTAAATATATCAGAATGAATGTTATAGTCTTTACAGTCATATTTAATTATGAAAACATTTTTATTTTAATTTATTTAAATTTAATTTCAATTTTATAAAAAATTAATTAAATCAATAAAAAGGTAGAAATAAATCAAATAAACCTATGGAAAATTTGCAGATCTAAGCCCATGTAGTTACTGGGACTCAGAAGTTGCTTGAAGTTGGCTGGAGGATTTCCAGGGAGAGAAAGGAAAGAGGCTTTGGTATTTCTTTAAACTTTAAGGGATAATTTAACTGTGTTTTTTCTTATACTTAAACTTAAAATATCTTATTTTATTTAATTCTAATTATTTCATTTAACTTAATTAAATCTTTCATTTTATCTTTTCATTTCAGTCTTAAGCTAATTTTATATTAAATCTTAAATTTACTTATCAATGATTTTGTTGACTTCAAAAAAATTCATGTTGAATTACATTTTTCTATAAAAGTTGTTTCTTTTTTTTGTCTTAGGATCAACTCTTTTTACTCATTCAAATTCATTAAATTATATAAAATCAAATTCAATTATTAATAACATATAATTTATTTATTTATATTAAATCCTTTATTTGACATTATAACTGCTCCACATGAATAAAAAAAACAAATCCTATTAGAAATTTACTACTCTATTATTCTAAATAAAAATAATTTTGCCTTATCCACAGTTTTTTCTTCCTAAACTACTGTAAATTATATCCTCACCAACCATACAAGCTGACAAATTGGCAACTTCTAACAGGTGAGGGGTTTTTTTGGTACAAGGAAAATATTAACTTTATAACAAGCAAAAATTTAATTCCATCCCTCACCAGAATAAATAAGAGGGGGAACTGCATTAAATTCTGAAATGAGATTTTCTCTTTGAACTGAATTCATACTGCATATGATCTAAGTTTAACCAGCACTCATACTCTAAATTTTCCTTGTTGTTGAATCTCTTTAAACTCCCTTTCCACTTCATTTTTTATACTAAATTTTTACAATTTTTCACATTATTTATGAGTCTCACCTAGAAAGTTTTCATCAGAATTTTACCTTTCAATATCACATCTATTCATCATATAACTACTTACTGTTTTCAATTTTTATTATAGTTTTAAAACAAATAAATAAATTTCATCATTTTCTGGTTTTTCAATCATCTCACTTAATATTTTTCTCTCAAAATTTTATTCCAAAAAATCACATTTCATTATATACTAAATTTTTATACAACCTACTTGATTTTTTCCAATCATTATTTTGTGCAAAAATAGATGAATTTATTATTTTCTAACATATTTCCTATCTCATATGCCCCTTTTCCAGATCAATTTAATACTAAAATATAACTTTCTGTCTTTTTATAACATTTTTCTCATCTCACTTGTTATTTTTCTATCATAATTTTATCACATTTCATTTTTGTAATTTTTTTCTTTCTAACAATTTCTTTTTGTTCATCACAAACTAATACTGATGTATCACATTTCATTTTTCAAATATTTTTTATTCAACTCACATTTATTTTTTGAATCATAATTTTGTTCTCAATTAGAATATTTTATCATTTAGTAACTTTTTTCTCATCTAATATGCCCCTTATTCATTTCAATTTTACACTAAAATATCACATTCCATTCTTTGATAACTTTTTTTCTGATTTCAATTGCTATTTCTTTTAATCATAATTTGACATCAAATATCACATTTCATCATTTACTAACATTATTTTCTCATTTCACATGCACTTTTTTGACATTATTTTATAGTCAAATATCATATTTCTTAATTTGATATCTATTTTATAATCTCAGTTCTCATTTTGATATTACAATTTTAAACTCAAATAATAAACTTCATCATTTACAATAAATAATTTCAGAAAGGTTTCCAATTGAAATGATTCATGAACCATGAAAACAAAACCCTTCATCAAAGCATTAGCAAAACTATTGGCACTATATAATATAAAATTTAGGACATGGTAACCTTAATATGTCTGTATAGCCCATTAAAAGGTGGTGCACATATCAAAAAAAAATTGAGCGACCACCATTTTTTTGCAAGTGTCAAAATGCACACTTGTTAAAAATGGTTGATGAACTACCAAACTTATATTATCTACATGTTTAAAAATACAGCTCAAAGAGGGTATCATCACAATTATGACCAAAAGAAATATAATATAATGGACTGATTTTTGCCTTTGAAATGATAAAGATTACTACTAACTGCTCTTTCCCACCTCAATATTAGCCTGAAGTAAAAAGACATGAATGAAATTCTGAGTTTATGTTTGCCACTCATTTTTCTTTTAAAATGAAAATCATATAGCACACACTGTAACTATGAATATTCAATATGAATTTTTCATCATTCAATATGAAATATGCAATATAAAATATGAGTCATGCAATATTCATCATGCAATATGAAATTTGTATCATGCATTATTCAACATGCAATATGCATTATGATTCTGAGTATTTCATAATGAATAATGAATAATAAATAATAAATATTGAATATTGAATACTGAATAATGCATAATAGGGGGTATCAATGTTCAGGGATCAGCAATTAAATTAATTGCGGAAAAAAATCCTTATACCCCAATTATCTTCCACAATTATTTTTGCTAATAATTGGGTTATTAGACACTTTACGTGTCAATGTTCACCTCTTATCTGACATTTTTCTACTCAATTTTTAATAACCACAACTTGGCCATCTATTCTTCCTTACCTTGTCAAGTCTGTTTGCTCATCTATGCTCACCCCCAACTCTCAACAACATTTTTTTTGCTTTCATTTCTGCTGGAGTTCATACACCTATCTCTAATTGGCCTTTCATCTCCTTGGTTTTCTCAGTGGGAACTTCCTCTACAAAAAATTTAAAAAATATGGGCTTAGCCAATTTTTCAAGTGGTAAAAGTGACTGATGCAAATTGTTAAGTGTTTCAATCAACTTAGACGAATTTCCGAGTGGTGAGAGTGAATCACACAGATTTTTGAGTGTTGCAAGTGACTTATACACATTTCCGAGTGGTGCAAGTGACTTGGACAAATGTTTGAGTGTTGTGAGTGACTTGGACAAATTTACGAATGGTGATGTTGACTCAGACAAATGTTTGAGTTTTGTGAGTGACTTAGACAAATTTATGAGTGGTGAGGGTGACTTGGACCAATCTTTGAGTGAGGTGTACAGATAAAAATTTTATTTTAGGGCTTAAGAAAAGAAATGTAGGTGTGTTATGCTCCAGAAAGAAATAAGGTTAGGATACGTGATTTGAAACCATGTGAATTTCTCATGGATGTGATGAGTTTGGGATCAGTAATTAGGAATGGAAATTGGGGTATAAGAAGCAGAATAATGTATTATCCTGCATTCCTTATCCACTAGCCCCAGGGCTAATGGATAAGAATCTTCTGCAATTAATAATGTCGGATCTGGGCAAAAAAAATTCCTGATCCCTAATTGTGAATCCCTGAACATTGATACCCCCTAATGTATACTTCATATACATAGTTACAGTGCATGCAATGTGATTTTTTATTTTGAATGGAAAATAAGTGGCAAACATAGACTCTGAATTTCAATCATGTCTTTTTACTTCAGGCTACTATTGGGGTGGGGCAGAACAGTTTTTAGTCATCTTAATCACTTCAAAAACCAACAAAATTCCAGTATTTTATGTTTCTTTTGGTAAGAATGGTGATTGTACCTTCTCTGAGCTGTGTGTTTATACATACCAGTAATATAATTTTAGTAGTTCATCAAGCATTCTTGAAAAGTGTGCATTTTGTAACTTGCACAAAACTGGTGGTCACTCAAATGTTTTTTGAAATTTTGCACCATCTTCTCATAGGCCAAAAAATATTTGGGTTAGCATGTCTTAAAGCTCATATAATATGGTTAAGATGGGTTTTGATTTCATGGTGCATGAATCATTTTAATTGGAAGAATTTCTGCAATTATTTACTGAAAATAATGAAGTGTGATATTTGAGTTGAAAATTGTAATGGAAAACACTTCAATAATTTCTTTTGTCTTGGTGTGCAACAATGGCACAATGATTATGCAACAGTTGAGTGAAAATTCAATTTGGCATTTAAAGATCTAACATGGGTCTTAAGTGCAAAAAACAATTTTTTTGTAGCTGTTGCATAATTGTTGCACCTCATGTCCTAACAAAAATATTCTGTTGTGAAAGTGGAAAGTGTGATAAAAAATAGCTATCAATTTAAGAAATATATTATTTGATTAAAAAATTATGACAGAAAAATGCATATGAAATAAGAAATAAATTTTAGGGAATGATGAAATATGATATTCAACATCATTTTATGATAGAAAAGTAGCAAGTGAAATCAGAAGGAATTATAGATAATGTTGTAATGTGTTATCTATCTATAAATATATATAAAAGAACCAATGCCCTAACTTCCAAAAACTTAGCATAATCAAAAAATAACCTAACTTCCCCCGCTCTGCCCTTGCACCAACTCCAGATCTACCCTTCCTTCTTGGTCCACCCTGGTAAGTTTTCTTTTTTTTCTTTTTTTCCTTTTCTATTTCACTAACCCAACTTCCCCCCCTCCACCCTTGCAACAACTCCAGCTCCACCCCTCTACCTCACATACACCTGCACCCATCATCCTTGGTACACCCTGGTAAGTTTTCTTTTTTATTTATTTATTTTTCTGACCAAACTTCCCCCCCTCTGCCCTTGCACCAACTTGAGCTCCACCCCTCCAACTCACATACACCTGCGCCCATCATCCTTGGTCCTCCCTGGTAAGTTTTCTTTTTTTTATTTTATTTCACTAACCCAAATTCCCCCCCCCTCTGCCCTTGCACCCACTCCAGCTCCACCCCTCCACCTCACACATACCCACAATCCTCCTCCTTGGTCCACCCTGGTAAGTTATCTTTTTTTATTTATTTATTTCACTAACACAACTTCACCACCTCTAGCTCCATCGCTCCACCTCACATAAGCCTGCTCCCATCATCCTCCATCCACCCTGGCAAGTTTTTATTTTATTTTGCTAACCCAACTTCCCCCCTCTGCCCTCATACCAACTCCAGCTCCACCCCTCCACCTCACATACACCTGTGCCCATCATGCTTGGTCAACACTGGTAAATTTTTATTTTTTTAATATTTTCATTTCATTTCTTTTTTCTATTCTAATCTATCTTTCAACCACCCACACTTGCCCAAACTATCCCACAATCATCATCATATCAATAATTTAAAACATTACCATCATCATATTTATAAATTAAAACATTACCATCATCATATCAATAAATTCAAACATTCCCATCATCATCAACATATATATCAATGAATTAATACAGCATTAATTTAAAACATTACCATCATCATCATATCAATCAATAAATATTAAAATTACAATCATCATCATCATATCAATAATTTAAAACATTATCTCCAAATCTATAAATTAAAAGATTACCATCATCATATCAATAAATTAAAAGATTCCCATCATCATCATCATCATCATCATCATCATCATCATCATCATCATCATCATCATCATCATATATATATCAATAAATAACAGGCTACTCATCACATTAGCATAGATTTTTAAATTTTTACATCTAAAACCCAATGTTTGTCTACACTACATATGTTTATTTAATTATGTAAAATAGATTCAATATAGAATCAGTATATATATTATCCCATTGCTATCATCTTTATATTCATCATATATCATTATATCATCACATTGCCATCATCTTCATCATCATCATCATATATCATAATCAATAACTACTTAAATTTTTATCTCCCTGTCTTATATAACATATACATCTGTAATTAAAAATCTGTGTAAAAACACAAGAAATTTTGATTTGATGCTAGATACTATATTCTAATTTCACAACTATTATTACATATATCTGGGCCAAAGGTGAAGCTGAAATAATTTGAACCACAAATAGTATCTATATATAATATATATATAAGATAAGCTATATTATATATAATATATATATAATATATATATAATGTAAGCTATAATATGTATTGATATATATTTATATGAAAAAAATTGATATTTATGATCAAAATATATATGATAATTCTTATGTTTATTATATTTTTTTGCATATAGATATGATATTTAATAGACAATAATATTTTTTATCTCTCTACATATATGATGATAGTTCATGTCATGATATAGGATATATGATGATGATAGTTTTTTATTTATAGAATATAATTTGTAAATTAATATGTTTAGATAATATATTGTATCATTTTGTATAACCTTGCATTTATTGTCTTGGGGGAAACCCACCATATATATGGGAAATGATAAAGTGACCAATTAAGTGATTTGTGTATCTTTATTTTTAGTTTCAATAATGGGTCCATCTCACACTAAAAAAGGGTAGTGACCCTGTGGAAAATTAGGTTTGAGAACCATAATTCAAGGGATAAGTGAAACAGATCAACAAAATAGCCATGGTCAACTGCCTTTTACATCCAATGCCCCAGTTCAATCAAGGCCATCTATTAGCTCATCTTTGACTTCCCAAATTGCTTCATTTCCACTTGGAAGAAGGCCCCTGACCCCCTCATATTCTCATCCTCACTCTTTGAAAAAATTTGATGTAATTTGTGGTTATTTTGGGGAAGCTCATTGGCTGGAAGAGAAACTTGCAGCATCACGCATAAGGCAACCAAGTCTTTAAATTTTCTGCAGTGAAGGAAAGGTTTTCATACCTATCACACTTGAAAAACCAACAGATTTAAAACACTATTTGAAGGATTTAAAATATGGTTTGATAACACTTCTTTTCCACATGTGTATCCAATAATTAATTTTATCTCTTTTACCTATTTATTCCCTAACTTTCAAATGTAAATGATTTCTTCAGATACCAATCACTTCAGAAAAAATATTCAAAATTTTAATAATGCCTTGAAAATGACTTATCTTGGTGCAAAAATTGATCATTCAAAATGGGGACCTAAGGGTGTCTTTACTTTCTGAATATCTGGTGAGCTGCTTCACTATATTGGCTCTCCTACCACCAATAGATGGTGCTGCAACACTTGCACAAATTTATGTTACTCAGCATGATGCTCTACAGAAGGCCCTAAAACTAGTGGAAAATGTGCATGGAAATGTTCTCCTCCCTGTAGTTATGTCTTTGTAATAAATATTAGACAGATGCAATCTGTTTGTTGCATTGTTCAAAGCATCTAAAGAAAGAAATTCTCAGTACAACTCCCCTATGAAACTCTGCCTCAAAAGTACCGTCCCCAAACATTGAACTACAACATTATAAAAACCCTACTTACAATAAAGTAGATTTGATCATTCATGAAAGTGGTGAGGAATTTTAAGGATTTAGGGATATCATTCTGGCCCAAAGAGATGGATCCCTTCAAAGGATATCTGAACTAAATCCCAGATATTCCCAATTGAAATTTCCACTTCTTTTCACTTATAGTGAGGTTGGCTGGCAATTAGGGATTTCCATCAGAGAAAGGCAAAAGTTGGATGGTGATATGAATGATGGCAAGGAACCAGGTGTGTTTTTAATTCAGTCCTTTTCAGCTCATTTATATAAATTTTATATTTCTTTGTACTTCTCAATTTAAATGTACCTGTATATAAAGTTGTGTGTGGTAGAGGAGGTTCAAAACACATCTCTCAAATGCAATATTTCACATATAGAGCACACTACTGTCAAAATGGTTTTCCTCTGCTGAGCTTATCTGGCTCATTATTTCAGGAGTACTTGGTTGATTGTTATTGTCAGTGTATGCTAGTATCTGAGTATGATTTAATAGTAAATTTTAATGGTCCTACTACTTATTTGTAAATGATTTAGTGATTACACCTCAGGAGAAGACTAATAAAATAGTTATTCTCAATATTAACTCACAATATTTGGATTGGTGCAGGCTAGTGGTGGAAAATAGGTTAATAAAAATATTTTTAGCTAATATAAAGATAATATCAATTTATAAATGCTTTAAAATATATTTTTATATGATAGCTATTGTTTTATAATGTTTTTTTGAGTTGTAGTAAGTAAGTGGTGTCCAATAACCCATCAAATCCTCCTTTACTTATACCAAAACCCCCTGGAGTGCACAGACCTTCAATCCAGATGATGTCACTGCTCTCCCCAGAAATTACAGCACTGTGAGGGCTCACCAGGTCCCCATGGCTTCCACTCAAGAATTTTTAACACCCAGACCTCCAGTAAGGACCCTTCATCACAATTAATTATATCACAAACCCATACCATAAATAGAGAAAACAGATAAAAGTGGATACCACAAAGAAACAGGTAAAATAACTCATCCAAAGAGTATAGAATGAGACTCAAAGCATATAAAGAAACCAAATCAACTGGCCAAGCCCCCAAAAGCATCCCCAAGAATCCATATTAACACAGTAATCATATCCCAACCCATAAATACATGGAAATTCATCAAAAGAAGCAGATTAAGTTGTCCAAACTGGATATATGCATCTGGAAAAGGTGTATATGCTTGTGTAGGCATGGTGAGTCCATTGAATATGTCCATATGACCTAAAATAAGCATAAAAATAAAGCCTATAGGCTATTTAGAGGTATAAACCGGCTTATATACCTATATATACATAGTATAACTACATATTTAACTGAATATGAGGTTTATGCATACATATAAGCTTATGTATGTCTATAGTTAATTAATATCACTTAAGATAAGTATATTATACCTCCATTAACATGTTAATAAGTATTATAGGGCTATGGATATGCTATTTAAACTTATATAATTCATTTAATAGTGTAATAATTATATATATAAGCATAATAGCCATATATATAAGTATTATAACCATAATTTTACTTATAAGCTTAATTCAATTAAGTTTATCTTATTTTAAGCAATAAGAAATACTAAGTCCTGGGAATAACCAGCCTTAAAGTTATGCTAAAATGGAAAAAACTGACTGCACTACCTCTCTAAAAGTCAGGATAAACTGTGTGCAGACCTTTATTGTGGTGTTGATGATGCTATCAGTAATGGGACCAATTTCAATCAAGTTGGAAATAAAATTATTCTTCCTTTTATATTTTTAGGGGGACCACATAACATGGATAAGCTATATTATGAGGCTATGGCAATTGTACGGAAATTTTGAAAGCCAGATCTTTTTATCAAAATCACTTAAAATCCAAACTGGAAGGAGAAAAAAGATATGCTTCTTGAAGGTCAAAATGCTCAGGATAGGCAGACTTGCTTGAAAGGATGTTCAGACTGAAAATTGATGCTATTATGAAAGAATTGATAAAAGGGGAGCCGGGTAAGAGTCAGGAACCAAGGAAAAGGGGGGTTTTGGGTGATGTTTTAGACATGTGTATGTCATTGAGTTTAAGAAGAGAGGCCTGCCACATGCATATATACTCTTATTCTTGAATTCAGAGGACAAGCCAGATACAACTGAAAACATTGACTCAATTTTTTCAGTAGAGTTACCTGACCCTGAGAAGGATCCTATACTTTTTCAAACAATAACAACCTGTATTCTCCATGGACCCTGTGGCTCTTTCAACCCACATGCATCATGTATGAAAGATGGGAAATGTTCTAAAAGATACCCTAGAAAGTATAATGACACAACACAGATGGATGAAGATGGATATCCTTTATATCATAGGAGAAATGATGGCTGAAAATTTTATAAAATTGAAGGAAGCTTTCCATACCCAAATAAAAATGAGGTGCCTTATAATCCTTATTTCTTTATAATATTTAATTGTCATATAAATGTGGAAGTTGGAACTACAATATTTCAGCCAAGTATCTATATAAATATGTATAAAAGGGTCATGATTGTTCCTCAATGGTCTTGGAGAAAGACAGAATAATAGATGAATCCAAGAATATCTGGATGGTAGGGGTTTTTCAGCAGTTGAAACTTGCTGGAAATTGTTTTCTTTTCCTCTTCATGGTCATGAACCAGCAGTTACAAGATTACAGTTCCATTTTCCAGACCAACAGACATATATATTTAATCTTAGGGGGGAGATGTAAACTGAAGTTACTGTTTTGAGAAGCAGGAAAACCACCATAAAACAGTGGTTTACAGCATTCTCTAATGCCCCAACTGTTGAGGTGGCTCAGGGGGTCAGCTATCCTGATGCTCCAAACCAGCTTGTTTGGAATGTGTGAGTTCTTAGTATTTTCTTCTATAACTTTACTCCTTCCTAATTCAATGTTGGTGTGCAGAAGTAGCAAAAAGTGGACAATTCATCAAAGAGACACAGCCATTGGGTGGTTTGCTTTTTGTGGACCAAATTCTCATGAATGGTTTTACTTGCGCCTTCTGCTTTACCATGTGGATGGACCAATAATCTACGAAGCTCTGAGAAATGTGCATGGTGTCCAACACAAAATCTTCAAGGCTGCTTGCTTGACATATGGTTTTATGAGAGATGATGCTAAATAAAAGAAGTTCTGGGATGAAGCATCATTAATGAAGAATGGGAATCAACTCAGACAACTGTTCACTTCTATTATAATCTGGAACCATCCTGCTGATCCATCGGGTCTTCTTGAATCACACATTTTGTCACTTGGGGATGACTTCTAAAATATCCTTCAAACAAAGTTTAACATTTAGCAGCCTTCCAACCAACAAATTAGAGATTACATGTTGAATCTTATTAGCCTCCTTCTTAATAAACAAGGTTACTCTTTATCTGAATATGAACTTCCTGAGACAACACAACACTTTGAACTATCTACAGATCAACTCATCTTGGAAGAGCAGTAATATGACAGGCAGGAGCTTACTGAAAAATGGAGAAATTAGTATCATTTATCAAATGTAGACCAGAAAAATTCTTTTTATGCAGTTACACAAGCCCATGAATCTAAAGATGGTGGTATGTTTTTCTTGGATGGACCTGGGGGAACTGGTAAAACATTTGATTAGAACATGATCCTGGAAAGACTCAGAATTCAAGGACACATTTCTCTTGCGGTTGCTTCCTCTGGGATAGAATATATACTTTTAGAAGGGGGAAGGACAGCTCATTCCAGTCTTAAGATTTCACTTGATATAAATCATGATTTATATTGTCATATTAAAGCACAGAGTGACCTAGCTAAACTTTTGAGGATGAAAAAGTTAATCATATGGGATGAATCTCCAGCACAAAGCTGCCATTGATCTGAGGTGGTGGATAGAAGCTTACAGGATATCCTGAAAAACAATCTTGCTTTTGGGGGAATAGTCATACTTTTTGCTGGTATGAATTTTCAACTAAAATCTAACACAGGGGGAAAAAACCCAGAACTCAATGTCAAGTTCAGTTTTTGGTCACAGGGTACACTTCTGGGTCTTTTTTATGGAGTAACCCTCTTTTGACATGTTCAGAATAACCCTGGTTGTGCCCACATATTTTCTCTGGCATTGGCATCCCTCCTTCTGGCACCTTTTCCACCACTTCTCTCATACACAGTAAATTTTTAACATCATATCTTCATTTCCTCCCCTTCTCACTCCACCTCTCACACCCTCTCATACACTCCTTATTTTCTTTTTCTTGCTTACTCCCACTCCTGTTTTCTATCTCAATTCTGGTGTCCCTCTCAATATCCATCACCGGTCAACTTTCAATTGTCAATCACACTTTTAAATATGGGTTTTAGCAAGTAGTCTACTTGATGGCAATCAGCAAGTGGTGTGGATGACGCATGTTGCCCCTATTACCTTCATTTTAGATGAAAGCTATTGCATCTCTTTATTCTTGCCACCTCATTCATGTCATCTATTTAACCTCTATTTTGTCTTTCTTGATTCCACCTTCATCTCCTCCTTCTCTTATCACCACCACTTCTCCCACCACCACCTCATTCTCAGTATCACTACAAGTATCACCACCTCCATCACCTCCTCCTCTTGCAATTTCCACCACCACCACCTCCTCTTACCCCCCCAGAATCACCACCTCCATCACCTCCTCCTTTTTCTATCACCACCAACATCATAATCATCTCCACTACCACCTCCTCATCCTATTACCACCACCACCTTCTATTATCCCCACCAGAATTTCCAACTCCCCTTCCTATCTCTGCCAGCATTGCCACCTCCACCACCACCTTGTTCTCAGTATTGCCACCAGAATCACCACCTCCATCACCACCTCCTCTTCCTATTGCACCACCACCACCACCTCTAATCCCCACCAGAATCAACTCCTCCTCTTCCTATCTCCTCCAGAATTGCCACCTCCACCACCACCTCATTCTCAGTATTGCCTCCAGAATTACCACCTCCATCAACTCCTCTTCTTCCTATTGCCACCAACACCACCTCCTCTTATCACAACCAGAATCACCACCTCCATCACCTCCTCCTTGTCCTACCACCACCAGCATCATAATCATCTCCACCACCACATCCTCTTATTGCCACCAGAATCACTACCACCTCCTATTTCAACCAGAATCTCCACCTCCACTAATACCACCTTATTCTCAGTATCTCCACCAGCATCACCACCTCCAGAACCACCTTCACCTCTTACTCAGTATTTCCATCAGCATCACCACCTCTTTTTCCTATCTTTTTCAAGTCTCAACACCTGCACCTACTATTTCTATCAGAATCAGCATCACCTCCTCCTCCTCCTATTTCCACCAGAATTACCCCCTCAAACACCAACACCTTGTCTTCCTCTGGTCACCACTAAAATTACCACCTCTACCTCCATCTCTTCTTACCACCACCATCTCCACTTTCATTTTTGCCTCATTAGATGTAGTAAAACTGTGTCATATTTTATTTATAAAAGTTCAAAATATTATACTTTAAATCAAGTGTCTGTACACAAGAAGGTTACTTTGTTTGTTTGTTCTGTCACTTTTCTGATTTGCTCTATCATTAATACTCCTTTCTTACTCACAAAATGATTTTTATCTTCCACTAATCTTGACAAACCTTTTTTACTTTTATTTTAATATTACTAAAATGAGCTTTCTTCTGAAATTCCCCTCTCGTATCAATTAGTAGTTATTTTCACAAACATAAATATTGTTATGTTTTGAAATGAATAAAAAAATTAGTTTGTTATAAGTAACCTTTTTACACTTTTCAAGATTTACAGGTCACTTTTTGTATTAGTTTATATAATCTCTTTAGCCTTTAGTCTACTTTGAGAAAAAAATAATAATTTGTATATATCAGTAGCTTTTATGTGCAAGAATTAATATTGCACCATTATTTATTGAATTGTTCTCAAAAAAAACTTATTCAAAAAATGTAATATTAACCAAAGGGAGAAAAGAAAAGGCTTTGGAATGGAGGCAATAAATCAGTAATGGGAAAGGATGTAGTATTAGAGAGGAAGAGTAGGGAAGAGTGATGAGGAAAAATGGAGGCAAATTAAATAGTGCTAAGACTTAAAAGAGAAATACAAAAAGCTGAATTTAGTAACAATTATGAACCTATAATAAAGAAAAATGTTTCAATAAAAAGGGAACAAAGAATAACTTGAAGGTTTTGATTTTATGCAGCTTAAAAAAGAGTATCAATTAGAAGGAGACTAAGATTTAAAAGTGCTGAGGGAGAACTGAGAATAAAAGTTTGGAGAATGTGATTTAAAATAAAAATGGCATGAAGTTGAAAGTAAAAAGAAAAAAAACTGGTCAGAAAAAATGTACTATATCACAATAAGAAATTTATCTAATTAAGATGGTAAAAAAATTATTCATGACAAAAGCAAAAAAAAAAGAATGAAACACTCATGAAGATTGAGGAGAAGGAGGATAAATGAACCAGGGGCAGGAGAAGTAAAAAAGGGTAGTTTTAACATCAGACAAACAAAAAAATCAAGGGCTTTATAATCATTACTTCTTAAGACATGCCTTTGGCCCAAAAAGTGACATTCCATGTTTTGTCACAGAAATGCACCCATGAATGGAATAGGGTCCCAATACTAAACTCAACATCTAGTTCATGGTTTTCCCCCCTCAGTAACTATTAAAATTTATTTTTCATTAAATGGATAAATAGATATTTATCCATTTCCGTTATCATACATTTTTACTGATGCCAAAATATATTCCTTTCTTTTAATTTTATGTCACTCTTCAGGGGACTTTAGACAATTTCTTCCAGTAGTACCAAAAGGCTCAAGAGGACAGATATTATCTTCAACTTTAATTCACAGCACTATCTGGCCAAAAGTTAAGAAACTCCACCTGAGAATCAATATGAGACTTTTTCAGAAAGGAATGAATGATGAGAAAGTAGAAGATGCTACATGTTTTTTGTTGATAATTAATACTCTAACTGTTTACTGTTCCAACTATGTTAATAATTAATACTGTACTTTGCTGTTTACTGTTCTGACTTATAATTTCCTTTTTAATTGTTTCCTATCTTACCTTTTAACTGTTCGCTTCTCTCTTTCTTCGCCTCTTACCTGACCTCTCTTAATTAATCAATTCACCATTATTCTCTCCGATTCATAATCCAGTATTCATATTACTCTTTTATTATGTCTATATAAGGTGGCCCTTCTAATACTAGTTTTAATCATCCTTTTTGCCACCTTATTTTCCTTCTAGTTCCTTGACTCATTTGCCCTACTGTGCTATTTCTTTAACTAATTTTACCTGTAAATCTATTATATTAGGTAAAATATAAGGTTGCTGTCCTATGTAATGAATTATCCTTTTTGCTACCTTATTTACTAATTTCTTATTTTCCTTCTAGTTCCTTGACTCATTTTCCCTGCCGTGCTATTTCTTTAACTAATTTTACCTGTAAATCTATTATATTAGGTAAAATTTCCCTGACTCATTTGCCCTGCCGTGCTATTTCTTTAACTAATTTTACCTGTAAATCTATTATATTAGCCTTTGACCTTGACAGGTTTCGGGCCCAGCGCACCAATAATTATATCTACGGCTAATAAATAGAAATCATGTCATCACCTGGGGTTGTACCCTCCAAGTCCAGTTCCAATTCTAAATATTCCAATGCTACTTCTGTACCTCGTTCCTCTAATGTACCAGTTACCTTCTCCACCATTCATCTCGAAAATCCTAATTTCTCAGAAATTAAAAACATTGAGAAGTTAAATGATCACAACTATGCAACTTGGAAAATCGACATTCTATATGCTCTTAAAGTACGGAACTTGGACTACTTTCTCAACCCTAATTTGGTAGAGCCAACAGATTAAAATCTCAAAGAGACTTTTGACATGTGCAAATGGAAGACTGATACAATCCTGAAAATGTATCTTGATAGAACTAATCATAACAAGTTCATAAAAATTGATGCCCCCAAGGATCCAGCTGGCTTATGGCTCAAAATTCAAAACCACTACTCAGCCAAATCTGGAGCTAATATTTCATACATTGTTAAGAAACTATTTGACTTACGTTTCACTGAAAGCAATATCACCACTACTATTAATGATTTTCGTAGAATAATCAATTTTCTGAGTGAAGTCGCTCCTGATCTCTTTGAGAAGGACATATTTTCATTTTTGATGTTACATTACATCTTAAATTTGTTACCTGAGTCTTATCAATCCACCACCAATCTCATATTAAATAACTTTAAAATTACCAACGTCAAACCTCAACTTGATGAAGTATTTTCTGATCTTGAGGGAGAAGTTACCAGGATAATTAACCTTAGTGCCTCCACCTCCGGTACTGCCTTGTCTGTAGATGTAAAGAAGAAGATGTTTTGTTCTAAAGGAAAACACAATCCTCTTGCCCCTCACCCGGAGTCCTCTTGCTTTCAACTTCATCCAGAAAAGAGAGATGAATTTCTTAAATGCAAGAAAGAAAAAGAAACTGGCGGCAAAGTTTTAGCTGTTATGGAAATTTTGCCTAACCATGTGGTCTTAGAAAGAGGTGCTTCCTATTCCCTGTTTAAAGACAAATCCTTTTTCTCAAATTTCTCACCTTCAAACATGCGACTGTCCACTGCAAATTGTGAAGAATTTGCTGCCTTAGGTCAAGGATTAGTTAAACTTACCACAGAAGATGGATTCAGAATAGCTATACCAGCTCTTTATGCTCCATCCATTTGAACTCCTCTTATAGCTGCTACCAACCTAATTCACAATGGTTGGAGTCTTGTCAACAACAATGGTATCTACTCAATTAAAGATCATGGAAAGACTGTTATTACATGTTCTATGCTAGGAAACATCATTAGCTTTCCTATCAAATCTAATAACATTGTATGTAACATTAATTCTAATTCTCTCTCTAAACTAGATATTTTACATTGCAGTAGTGGTCATCCAAACAACAAAATTATGAAGCTACTATATCCAAATGTAGATTTTTCTAGTTATATTTGTAAAATTTGCAGTTTAGCAAAGGCCCATACTTTACCATATTCAGGCACTTTTCCAACTCCCCAAAGGCTCCTTGAAATCATTCAAATGGATCTTTGCGGACCAATCAATCCTATATCAAAAGGAGGAAAACTTTACTTTTTGCAAATTGTTTATGGCTTCTCCAAATATTGCCACGTATATTTTCTGGCGCACAAGTCTGAAACCTTTAGCCACTACAAAACTTTTGAATCTTTGGCTGAAAATCAATGCTGTAGCAAAATTAAATTTGTTGTCACCGATAATGGTGGAGAATTTTCCAATCATTATACTAAAAGTCATTATAACGCCAAAGGAATTACGCACTTATTAACTGCTCCCTACTCACCCCAACAGAATCCCGTATCAGAACAAGGAAACCGAACGTTGGTCAAAAAATCCAAATGCCTACTCATTCAGAGTGGCCTTGATAGCTCGTTTTGGGCTGAAGCCATCCAAACGGCTAACTATTTCTTAAACAGAACCCCCTCCCTCAATCTGCCTAACAACTTGTCACCTTATCTTTTGTGGAACAACGGTTCCGCTGATACTTCTGATCTACACCCCTTTGGTTGTGATGCTGTAGTCCATATAGCGAAAGCCAAAAGTGACAGCAAATTTTTGCCCTTTGGCAAAGAAGGTATGTTTTTGGGATATGTAGAAGGACATAACAATTATTGTATATATCTACCCAAATCTGACTCCACTATTACTATGCACGATGTTAAATTCTATATTACGTTTACTGTAGCCAGCAAAATTTCCACTTGTGTTGAATCAATCAATAGTCTGGAATTTCCCTACTTAAACACTTTAAACCTACAATCAATGACTGAAGACGCTTGTAGTAGTCCTCAAATTCAGGAATTAGAATCTGAGCCTGAGTCTAGCTCTCCTGTATCCTCTGAACCTCTTAATGCATCTAATAATATTCCTTCACTACCTTCATATAAAAATTATACATGGGTTAATAAAGATGATCCTGCCCCTAAAGACATCTCCTCTAATATCGATACCTCAAATATCCTTAACTTTGACAGAAGGGGAAACCAAATAAATCTTGTAATCGCTAATTCCGATACTCCTCAATCCTATCATGACGCTATTAACAGTAGTGAAAAAGACGAATGTTTACTAGCCATTAAAAATTAATTGCAAAGAATCAGTAACCATGATGTATGGGATGAAGTAAATTACTCCCCTGACATTCACTTACTTGGCTCCACGTGTACTTTTTGTTGCAAAACTGATTCCAATGGTAATATAGTCAAGTACAAAGCACGTCTTTGTGTGCAAGGTTTTTCTCAGATTGAGGGTCTTGAGTACAATGACACCTTTTCTCCCACTGGTCATCTAACTACTCTCAGATTTTTACTAGGGGTTGCTGCGTTTAAGAACTGGGAGTTACATCAAATGGACGTTAAATTGGCCTTCCTGCATTGTATCCCTGAAGAAAATCTTTTTCTAAAATTACCCCTTGGTTACGAAGCCAGAAAACCCAACAGCTGTCTCAAACTTAAGAAATCTCTATATGGCTTTAAACAAAGCCCTAGATGTTGGTACAATGTCTTGCTTAAATTTTTCTCTGACATTAATTTTTATCCAAGTAAAGCCGACCCTTGATTATTTATACATAAAGACAGCTTAAATCCCTGTTATATTTTTCTACACGTTGACAAATAATTGGAGGCCCCAATGTAGCCGACTTCAAAGAGAAAATTAAAAAGGTCTTTGAAATGGATGATCAAGGCAAATTAGGCTGGGTACTTGGTATGAAGATTTCTTGCAATAAGGATAATTGAACAATTCACTTATCTCAATCTTTATATATCGAAAATATTCTTAAAGAATTTGATTGCCAAGATTGCAAATCTGTCTCAACTCCCCTTATTCCCAATAATAAGTTTACCAAAATCTCTGAACCCACTGAACCCATTTCTTTTCCTTATAGAAGATCCATTGGCCTTCTAAACTATTTAGTCCTTTGCACTTGCCCTGATTTAGCCTATACAGCCAGTGTACTTGCTCAAAATCTTAGTAATCCAACTGAAGAACACATCTTTGCCTTCAAACAAACACTTAAATACTTAACTGGTACTAAAAATATGATGTTAACTCTTGGTAATATACCTAACTTTTCTATCAATTCACTAACATCTTATGCCGATTCTAATTGGAACGATACTGAAGATTTCAGATCTACGTCTGGCAGCTTAATTTTTCATTTGGGATTGATAGGATGGAGGTCTCGAAATCAACCTGTAGTTTCACTGTCTAAGACCGAGGCTGAATATTGTGCCATGACTGAATCAGCTAAAGATTTGCTTTGGGTCAAAAATCTTTTCAAAGACTTTGATATCAAACTCAGAAAATTGACCATGTTCTGTGACAACCAAGGGGCTATTAAGCTCACCAAGAATCCCCTTTACCAACATAGAACTCGCAATGTTAATCGTCAATTACATTGGCTACGTGACTTAGTTACTCAAGATAAAATTTCTGTTGAATACACTCCTTCCTACAATATGTGGGCTGACATTTTAACCAAATCCTTACCTAAACCTGCTCATGAGTTATGACGAAAGCAATTTTACCTCTCTTCATTACATACTCCAGTATGGGGGGGGTTTTGATAATTAATACTGCAACTGTTTACTGTTCCGACTATGTTAATAATTAATACTGTACTTTACTGTTTACTGTTCCGACTTATAATTTCCTTTTTAATTGTTTCCTATCTTACCTTTTAACTGTTAGCTTCTCTCTTTCTTCACCTCTTACCTGACCTCTCTTATTTAATCAATTCGCCATTATTCTCTCCAATTCATAATCCAGTATTCATATTACTCTTTTATCGTGTCTATATAAGGTGGCCCTTCTAATACTAGTTTTAATCATCCTTTTTGACACCTTATTTACTAATTTTTTATTTTCCTTCTAGTTCCTTGACTCATTTGCCCTGCCATGCTATTTCTTTAACTAATTTTACCTGTAAATCTATTATATTAGGTAAAATTTCCTTGACTCATTTGACCTGCCGTGCTATTTCTTTAACTAATTTTACCTGTAAATCTATTATATTAGCCTTTGACCTTGACATTTTTCTGAGTAGACCCTTAAACTTGGGGAAGGAAGAACACCAAATCCAGATTTGGTAGAAATTCCTTCTAAACACTGTGTTTCCAGCAGGCCTGATGGGTTAAAAGAATTACTCACTGTGGTATACCCTAAAATTTATTCTTTGGACAACAGTGATGAAGTCTCCCTTCTCAGGTACTAAAAAGTAGGGTCAAACTAGCCACAAAGAATGTGGATGTAGATGAAGTTAAAAAATTGGTTCTGAATATTCTACCAGGAAGAATCTCAACTTTTCATAATGCTGATCAAGCCATATCTGATGATGGATCACCAAACAACCTATTTGCAATAGATTACATAAACACCATCAATTCATAAGGTTCTTCTCTACACTCTTTGTCACTAAGGAAGGGTTGCCCAATCATGTTACTTCTTAACCTTGACCCAGCTGTAAGTATATGTAATGGCAGAAGCCTGGTGGCTACACAGATTGAAATAAATGTGATAGAAGCATGTATACTCTCTGTACCATATGAATAAAATTGTGTGTTTATCCCAAGGATCACATTGGAGAGTTCACCCAATTCTAGTCCTCCTTTCACACTGTGCAGATTTCAGCTAAATATTAGATTAGCTTATGGCATGACAATCAACAAGGCTCAAGTTTAATCTTTAGACATTGTAGGTCTTAACCTTAAATCACCAGTTTTTGAACATGGTCAGTTATATGTTGAATCTCAAGGGCAAAGTACAGTGGAAATGTCTATGTAATATTACCTGAGAAAGCTAAAGGAAGAGCAGTAAATGTTGTATACAAAGAAGTCCTGATTAATTGTGTTTAGTATTTATTGTGAAAGAGAGGGCCGTTAATAAAAATAATACACTTATATTGACATTTAGCCTTGATTTCATCCAAGGCTAACATCACTCACATCTGGGACCAACATCTGGATGTATAATCATGTCAATCATGCATATTCAATTCTTTTATAACAAAAATCCTGACAATTGGCCCAGATGTGTAATCATTACAAATGTGCATATTCAACACAGCTATAACAAACATCCTGACCAAAGGACTGGATGTGAAATCATGCCAATCATGCATATTCAACTCAGTTAAGACAAACATTTGGTCAAAAGCTCTGGATGTATAATCATGTAAATCATGATTAATCAACATTATTATGACTAAAATACGGGCTGAATATCTGAATTTTTAAGGATTTTTACAATACAATGTGTGTGAAATGCTGCTGACCATCTGCATTTCAGACTGGTAGTAGGCTTGTTTTGGTATAACATTGATATGTAAAAGAGGCATGTGAGGTGTGGAAAAAGATAGTGAATGATAAAATATGCTATTTGAGAGAAAAATGGTGATTGTAAAAAGGAAAGTTAGTTGAAAAAAATAGCAAATAATTAAACATGATATACAATTATCAAATTGTGATAGAGAGGTAGAAATTATTAGAAAGAAAAAATTACCAAATAATAAAATGTGATATCTGAGTAAAAAATTATGGTAGATGTCAGGCTGAGGTCAAGTACAAAGATGTGAACTAGCTTGAATGGTCAGTTGTCTAGAAGATTTTAATGGTCCTATATGAATACTGTAGTATAAATCCAACAAATAGTAAAATCTAATCAAAAATAACGGCCTCAGTAATAAAATTCTCACTATCTTTATATGTGCTTACAATCTTTGTATTTGGTAGAAAAATAGATTTTAATAATTCAGATACTATTCAAAAGTCTTATAAAAGTACTAATTGATATGTATTGTAATTTATTTGGTTATATTGGTTAAATTGTAATGATAAAGAATGTAGAAACAAGACCCAAAAACCTCCTCCTTTTATACACACTGAGTTCCCTAATGATTCCCTTTATGTACCACCCAATATACATTTAATGACGCCTCCAAACAGCTAATAGACATGCCCATCAACATTCCCAGTAACTCATGACATAATTAGAAGAGTAACAACCATCAAAATCCTGTATTAATAAGGAAAATCCATCAAAATTAAAGAATAAGATAAAAAGAGAGTATATGCATATTAAACAATAATATAAAAGACTAAAGAGAAAATTTTTAAGGTTAATAATTTCTTAATAATAAGGGAGATTCATTGTAGAAATAATGGGGCTAATCCTGACATTATACTATGTGAAATTCCCATTCAAAAATACCCAATATTGACTGAGAAACCACCCAAAAACCCAAAAAAGAGCGTGAGATGTGGGGTAACTACATGCAGTCCTTGTCAGGTGCTTGCATGGGTAAATCCTTGACTAAATTTAGGCGAATTTAAGCATGGTAGTGAAATAAGGCGCCAAGAGTGAGGTTATTAATGAAATAGTGCATATAAAGAAGGTCAATGCATTATTTAATTAAGCTAGGACACTAAATAACCGCCTGTTGCCTATTTTAGTGTGTTTCCCCACAGTGGGCATAGAATGTGGGGTAATTATAGTGTGAAAAATCTAACTTTTCTAAAAATGAAGCTATTCACATGGGAAAGAAGCAGGCAGTATGTGGCCAGTACACAGAAGCCATTTCTGGCATAAAAAACACCAAATTTGAAAAGTGTTATTTTTATGAATGTAAATAGCCAAATCAATAGTCCTAAATGAGACAAATTTATCTGTCAAAGAACATTTTTGATATTCTCAAATTTATGGCGCATATAGTCAACTTTTAAGTGAAATAAAGTGCATTTCTTGTTTTTTGCAAAAAACAGTGAAAATAACAGCTTTAAGTGTACTTAAAAATTATGTAGCCTTATACTTAAGGTTCTTAAGATTACCCTAACATATTCCAACTTAATATTAATTACATAAGACTTATAAAAGGTGGATATATGTGTGTATATAAGGTGTTATAATGGCATATTTTGTATATTATCATAATTTTACTTATGTATACTGTTTGTGTACTCATAATTATTATTCCCATATATAGTTCATGTGTTTAACATAACTTATAAGTACTTTTTACTCAGTCCTGGGGATATACAGGCTGACAGTAGAAATGTAGCAAGTGAGATGATAAAAATTTGCTAGCAAATGATGTAATGTGATATTTTATTATAAAATTCATGTTGGAAAGGGCATATGAAGTGAGACAAAACTCAGCAAATGAAAAAATATGTTATTTAAAAATAAAATATTTTTTTAAAGTAGTATGATAGATGGATCAAAAGTTTGAAAATATCAAAAAGTGATGGAATGGTAGAAAATTGTATGAAGATAAATGTTAGAAAATGATTAAATGTGATATTTGAGTAAAAAGATATAATGTAAAAAGAGCAATTGAGATAAGAAATTTTTTTAGCAAATTATGGATTGTGATATTTTAGTATTAAATTGATAATTCAAAGGGAATGAATCCACACTGGGAGTTAAAAAATAGTAACTGAATTACTGCTGGGAAAATTCTGGTCAATAACTGGTCAAACGATTGTTATATGCTGGTCAAATTATGATCAAGTGATGGAAAAAATTTGTGCAAGTGTTTTTTTCACTGTGGACTTTCATGAAGTTCACCCCCTGATTTTTCGTGGTGCCTTTACTTATTTAAGAATTCTTGAAATGGACCACTAAGAAGGAATGTGCAGAAGACTCTCAGGTGAAAATTTCTCCATTTGTATCATTTTTGTTGATTATACTTCCATCTATTTCAATAAAAATCCAGAAAATGATATAAACAATTATTTTAAATATATAAAAGTAAGTGGGTGATTGTTTTGATCTTACAAATTTTAAGATCTAACACTAGTATTTTCTTAATTTTTCTTCTTTTAGGTATTTTATCACTCTCCAATTAGTTTGTGACATCAAAAAGATATTTATTGCATCTTATTTTAAATTTCCTAGTGCTTTTTATGACCAATAAATCTTTACAAAAAAAATAGGGGGTATCAAAGTTAAAAATTAGTAATTATTTAAAAAGTATGTAACAATACAAAAATAAAGCTACAGAGACAACACAATTTCTCAGTAAAAAGGTGTTTTTGGGGAATAATATTCCATATATGAAAAACTAATCATGGTTGATTTGGTTGAAAAAAAAGGTATTTTAATGTAGAAGATTTCTAGCTTTGATACCCCCTAATAACAGTTTCTTAACATCCTGAATATTATTTTAATTTAAATAATTATATTTTAGCTAATTAATTTTATGCTGGTAGAACACATGTCTTCCCAGTATTCTGTTTTACTAGTGATAAAGATAGTGAAAAAAAATATTCAAAACTCATCCAGAAAATTTTTACATTAGGATAAGGCATGCAACAGGAATATTGAGACGTTAATTTTACCTCCCTATGAGATGTAAGGAGTCAACTCCATAACAAAGAAGGAATATATTTCTCAATCAATTTGATCTTTTCCTTTTTTATTAGGGGGTATCAATGTTAAGGGATCTGCAATTAGTGATCAGGAATTTTTTTCCCTGCATCCAACACTATTAATTGTAGAAGAATTTTATCCATTATCCCCTGAGTTAGTAGATAGGAATCAATGTTAGCTGATCTGAAATAAAATTAATTTCAGATAAAAATCATTATACCCAAATTATCTTCTGAAATTATTTTTGACAATAATTGAGTTATTAATCATTTTACATGTCAATTTTCACCTCTTATCTAACATTTTAATCCTAAATAATTCATAGCCACATCTTGGAAAACTCTCTGGATGTGCCAGCCTTAAAACCCTACTTTGCACTCTCATCCTGTCTATTCATTCTATTCATTCAGAACCCCTCCCCATTTCATCTTTTTGGTTCTTCTCCTTTTCATCTTCAAATATCTTAACTTACCTTGTCATCATAGATATTCTCAAAGGCAGCCTTCCCCCAGTTACTCTTCATATCCCACTACTCCCTCTTTCTTCCACTCGGCTGAGAAATGAAAGACTGTCAAACTAAAAAAAGATTATCACCTCATACTGATTAACTGGCTAAAAACTACAACTAATTATGACATTGTTTTGGAACTGAAAATGCAACTAAAGTAGGATGGCCCCCTGCATCAAAATTTAATGGCTATCTTCTAATGGTTAATGAATTACAGAATAAGACCAAGGGAAGGATAGATCTACTTCGTAAACAGATTTCTGAGAGCCTCAATAACCGTTAAGCCAAATATAAGAACTCTAAGATTCATTCATTCTATAATGGTTTTGGTATTATTGAAATTGATATCAGAAAGGGAATTGAATCTATAGATGATAAACTTGATTCTTTATGCTATTACATTAAATAGATGGATGCCACTTTTGGAGAGCCAGCTGATGTTAATCCTGAAAACATTTTGGATGGAGAATATGCTGTCTCAAAAAATGATATCACTAGAAATCCTTTTGAAACCTCTTCCTCCATTCGAGCCTTCCTTTTTTTTAATTTAATCAATCAAGATATCTTTTCTATAGATCCTTATGGTGATATAAACCAACCTAATCCAAATCCAGTGGGGTTTTTACTTGTATCTAGTCAATTTTTTATTTAATTCTCTTTTTCTTATTTCTAAAAAGGCCAATAAAAAATCCAGGAGCCACAATCAAGCATCTCTAAAGCTAGCACCAATGATGATTATTACAAAAATATACTAAACATATCCAGCAAAAATTAAAGACCTTCAACTACTTTAAATTCCAGCAGTCAAAGAAAACAAAAAAGAGATAGTACTTTCCAAACCCCTATTTCTTTTCTTGAAGATTTTTTAGGGAAATGTGATGCTGGTAAGTGTGGGATACCTCTTGAGAGATGGATCTGCTTTTGTCTTATTTTTGTTAAGATTTTATAAAACTTTAGGTAAAGTGGAAGTTGCACAAGTGAATCTTGAATATAAAAAGAAATATTATGAGCTCTCCTTATGGAGGGATGATAAAGAAAAAGACTTGGGGAGGGGAAAAATGAGCTCTCTTCATGGAGGGATGATAGGGAACAAGACTTGAAGTAGAAGAAATTTGAGCTAAATCTATGTATTGAAAAATTAAAGAAAGAGGAGAAAGCTATCAAGCACAATTTCCAATTGGATCAGATAAAACTCAAGTATCAACTTGAAGATGATTCCATAAATAAATTTTTCATGATAGAATGTGTTAAAGCTTATGAATCTATAATTGAAATTAAATTCTTAATTAAAATTTTTGATTGATTACTAGTTTTTTTTATTTTCTTTCTAATATCAATTGCTCTAAATTTTATGTAAATGAAAGTATTTCATAATTCATTGCATATTCCACTGCTCAATCCATCATCAGTTAAATAGCATATCAAAAAATGTAACAAATCAATTTTAAATGATCCCAATGTTGAAATTTGATGCAATATTTCTTACTTCTTAGCATTTTCAAATCAACATTACATTCAAGTCAATAAATTTGCTTTTTTAAATACAACAAAGTCAAAATGATTCCATATCTATTTTAAAAAATTGGAAATCCCCTTCCATGCATTTTATTAAAGCAAGTGGTGGGTATCACCAAAAAAAATTAAAGTCATCAATTTTCCATGTCAAATTTAAAAATTTGGCAAGACCCTCCCCTGCATTTTATTGAAGTAATAGGTGCAAGCTACCAAAAACTCAATATAATTACATAAATTAATAAATAAATAAATAAGATATGACATATTTACTAGATTTAAAGTAATGAAAATTCCTCAAGCCAAAATGCAGATCAAGTCTAGAAACTAAGTTTGGAACTTTCCACAGGTATAGGCTAGAGGAACCCTATGAAACAAACTAATGTTGTCATTATTAACATTTACAAAACACAAAGGTCTTTATCCCATTACTTTAGTTTTTTAAATTCAAATATCAGATTCTAATATTAAAAATTTTTGAAAGAATAATAAATCTTTGATAACTTTACAAATCCCCTTAATCTACAAATCTACCTAGAGTTATATTGAACTTATTACCTTTTCCTTCTTTATAGGCAAGACTTCACTCTCAGAAACATATTGTTGCATGTTTTGAATTTGATGAACTTGGCTATGAGAGTTAAATCAAGATAAGGATTGTTAAAAATCATAGGGTAATTCAAAGTGATAAAATAAACTGACTGAGGGAAGATTTGTAAAAGAAAATACAGAGAAAAGATGGCTTAAACATCAGAGAAAAAGCATTAAAATACCTTCCCAATTAATATACATCAAAATATGTGTAGTGTATAATTTATCTGTTGCTTTGGTTGCACTCCACTTTTCTTTTTATTACTGTTGTGATTCTCATGAGTTTTGTGGGTTGCAATTTGTATTTTTTAACCTCCATGTTCTCTCATGGGAGGTAGGGGAGAGTTGCGGGGAATAAATATCCTAGCCAGGAAGCTTTTCTGCCTGGCTAAAGGTTCTAAGTTGGGGGAGGTGGGGGCATAAAGTACCATTTGAGAACACCAAGAAGAAGGGAAGGGGAATTATGGAGACAAGAGAAATACAAAGAGAACAAGATTAGAGAAAAAAATAATTCTAATCTTGAAAAACAAAAAAAAGTGAATTGAAAATAATTGATGAATATATGTGGAGAAGAGGTAATGGATAGGACAAATCAATGAAAAAAAGAAAGAGTGAAAAATTATGCAATCACAGAAAAAATGTGATTTAATGTTGAGCTGATGAAATGGAGCAAATGAGACATCAAATATCATATTCAATGCCAAATGAACAGGTGAGGTGTGTATATAGAAAAAATAATCAAGTTTTTGAAACCAAAATTAAGTAGGCTAGATTGAAGAGAGACTTAAGGATGACATCCACAATTGCATTTCATTTAACCTCCTTACAAATGAATCATAGATGTGATAAGTTCAGGTTAATGAATTAGGTATGAGAATTGGGGTAGAAGATTCAGGATAATGCATTAGGAGGTATCAATGTTGGGGGATCTGAAATCAGGGATCAGTAATTTTCTTTCCTGATGTAGAAAATCCTATATTACTAGCTATAGGCCTTGAACAAGGGAATTGGAGAAAAACCAGAGAGAAAAACCCCTGTCCCTTTAGAAAAATAAAGTGGTATTTACCTGCTAGAGTAAGTTGAGTTTTGATTGGTAAAACCCCTTTCTAACACACTTTACTGCCTAATCAGTCAAGGAAGTAGTCCCCAGAAAGACTACCACACCAAATAACTGAAATGTAGACCGATTTCCACACCAGAGAAAGCAAGATAATTGATGTAGGTTGCAAAGCTACACCAGAGACAGCAAGATACTTGATATAGCTTACATGACTATACCATAGAAACAGTGACAAGAGTTGAGTTAAATGAAGAACTAAACTTGAAACAAAGACAGCCAATTTTGGCTAAAAACCAGTGAAAACAGAGTAAGAAACAATGATCTAATTACCAGATAGTTGTATGATAGATAGAGTTTCCCAAACTGTCTTATTCAGTAAGTACACACAGACCCCCCAGCTAAAATCTATGCTACAGCAATTAATTTGACTTTTCTGCCAGCCAAATTGCATAAAAACCCTCTAGAAGAGCTCCCCAGCATGCTACAGTAAAGACGGGGGGCCTCCTTAAAGTGGCCTGGCCTCCTGAAGCCAGAAAACATCTTAAACCGTAAGATATGCTAAAAAATAAACATGAAATTAAACGTAGATAGAAATCAGGGCTATATAATTTTACTAATAACTTAACCCTAAGACTTAAGGTAAGCCCAGTAACACAAAAAACAAAATTAAACAGTTATAGTAGAAGTGAAAGATGACCAAAAGAGCCCTTAAAACTTGGAATATAAAAATACCATCAAAACATAAAATATAGAGAAAAACCAGGGCTATCTAATGATAATAGTCTTGTCCCCATTGCTACAATATTCAGCCTGTGAACCCAGAAAAACCACATAATAAAAATCAATACCATTTAAGACATCATCAAACAGTACCAAACTACACAACAAAGTCCCCAGCCAATGTTGGATTACCACACTGGATCCAAAATTATTAAATGAAGAAGATTCTTATCTATTAGCCCCAGGGCTATTGAATAAGGAATCCACAATAATGCATTATCCCAACTCTTATTCCCCAATTTCCATTCCTAATTCCTGATCCCAAACTTGTCACATCTATGATTCATTTGTAAGAAAGTCACATGACATACCATTGCATATGGCATTCTTAAATCTCTCTTCACTCTAGCCTACAAGATTTTGGTGGTGAACAATTAACATTTTTTTATCTACGCACCCCACCTGCTCATTTGGCAGTGAATATGAGATTTGACATCTCATTTTTTTCACTTCATCAGCTCAATATGAAAATGTATATTTTCTGCAATCACATAATCTATCACTCATTCTTTTTTTCATTGATTCCTCATATCCATTTCCTCCTCTCATCAAACATCTCTCAATTATCTTCAATTCAATTTCATTCTCATCTCATCTCTCCAGGTAAGTCTTTTTTTGTGCTGTTTTTTTATACTTGCTAATTATTATTTTTTTTTTGTTCTTTTTTTCATTTTTTTTCATTTTTTTGTCCTGTAAGTGATTTTTTTTAGTTTTTAAGGTTAGACTGATTTTTTTTCTCTCTTCTTTTTTCTTTTGTTTTTTTCTATCCATCATCCCCCCTTTCCCACCTCTTTGGTGTCCTCAAGTAGTATTTTACACCCCCCCACCTACCATGAGAGAACACAGAGATTAAAAATTAAAAAGTGCAACCCACAAAAATCATGAGATTCAAAACAGTAATAAAAAAAAGGTTGGGTTCAAGCAATTCTACAGACAACTTATACACTACACATATTTTAATGTATAAGACTTGGGAAGGTATTTGTAAACTTTTTCTCTGTATTTTCTTTTAGAAATCTTCCCCCTGTCAGGTTCTATTGTTGCTTAGAAGTCTCCTCTGGTTTTTAACAATCCTTATCTTGATTTACTTCCCATAGCCAAGTTCATCAAATTAAAAATGTGCAAAAATTTATTTCCAAGAGTGTTGGCTAGACTATCAATAAGGAAATTGTAATAAATTTAATAAAACTTTAGGTATATCAGAAAAGTATGGGAATTTTTAAAGTCATAAAATGTTTATTATTCTTTAATAAATTCTTAATAAATGAATCTGATATTTGAATTTAACAAACTAAAGTAATGGGCCAAATAACTTTGTGTTTTATAAATGGTAATAATGAGAGCATCAATTAGTTTCATGGGGTTCCTCAAGCCTATACCTGTGGAAAGTCCCAAACATAGTTTCTAGACTTGATCTGCATTTCGGCTTGAGGAATTTTCTACTTTAAAGCTAGTAAATCTGACAAATCCTTTTTATTTATTTATTACTTCATGTAATTATATTAAATTTTGGTGATTTTCATCTCTTACTTCAATAAAATGCAGGGGAGGGCATTTCCAAATTTTTAAATCCAACATGAAAAATTGATGACTTTAACTTTCTTTGGTGATACCCACCCCTTTCTTTAATATAAATGCATGGAAGGGCATTTAAAAATTTTTAAAATAGATATGAAATTATGTTGACTTGGCTGTATTTAAAAAAGAAAATTTATTGACTTGAATGTAATGTTGATTTGAAAACAACAAGAAGTAAGAAATATTGCATCAAATTTCGCCATTGGGATCATTTAAAATTAATTTGTTACATTTCTTGATATTTTATTCAACTGATGATAGATTGAATAGTGAAATATGCAATGAATTAGGAAATATTTTCATGTACATAAAAATTAGAAAAATTGAAATGGGAAAGAAAACAATAAAAACTAGTAATCAATCAAAAAATTTCATCAATAGATTTTTTAGTTTTAACAAATTCTGTCATGAAAACTTTATTTTTGGAATCATCTTCAAGTTAATACCTTAGTTTTATCTGATCCAATAGGAAATTGTACTTGAGGGCTCTCTCCTCTTTTTTTTATTTTTACAATACTTAGAGTTATCTTAAATTTCTTCTCCTCCAAGTCTTATTCCCTATCATCCCTCTGTGAAGAGAGCTCATATTTCTTCTCCTCCAAGTCTTCTGCCCTATCACCTCTCTGTAAAGAGAGTTCACATTTATGAATTCTAAAGTTAAGAGTCTCTTGTGCAACTTTGTCTTTACCTAAAGATTTATGAAATATTAACAATAAATAAAACAAAATCAGAATAATCTCTTAAGAGGTATCCTATCACTTACCAGCATCACATTTATTTAAAAAATCTTCAATAGAAGAAATAGGTGTTTGTGAAGTAGAATCTCCTTCTTTTTTCTTTGAATGATGAAATTTATAGTAGTTAGAGGTTTTTCTTGTTGTTGGAGTAATTTAGTCAATTTTTGTCATCATCATCATAGTTTCTAGCTTCAGAGTCACTTGATTGTGGCTCCTGGGCTTTTTCATTGGCATTTTTGTAAATAAGAAAAAGAAAATTAAATAAAAACTATTAAATAGATACAAGAATAAAACTTCTTGGAGTTAGATTGGGTTGGTTTATATCACCATACGGATCTATATAAAAGATATCTTGATTGGTTGAATTAAAAATAGGGGAGGCTTAAGTGGAAGAAGAGGTTTCAAAAAGATTTCTCTTGATATCATATTTGGAGACAGCATCTTTTCCATCCAAAATTTTTGCAGGATTAACATCAGCTGGCTCTCCAAAAATAGCATCCATCTCTTTAAAGTAAGGAAATAAAGAATCTAGTTTATTATCTATAGATTTATTTGCCTTACTGCTATTGATGTCAGAAATACCAAAACCAGTGAAAGATGAAAGAGTCTTAGCCTTCTTTTATTTGGCTTAATATTCTTGAAGTGGTCAGACATCTGTTTAGGCAATAGATTTTATCCTTCCCTTAGTCTTCTTATGTAATTCATTGGCCATTAGAAGATAGCTATTAACTTTTGATGCAGGGGGGCCATCCTACCTTAGTTGCATTCTCAGTGCCAAAATCAGAATCATAATTAATTTTAGTTTTTAGCCAGTTAATCAGTATGAGGTTATCATCTTTTTTTAGTTGAACAGTCTTTGATTTCTCAGCTGAATAGCGGAAAGAGGTAGTAGTGAGATTTGAAAAAAAAACTGGGTGAAGGCTTCTTTTGAGAAGATCTATGATGACAAGTAAAGTTAATATATTTGAAGATGAAAAGGAGCAGAAACAAACAGATGATATGGGGAGGGGGTCTGAATGGATGGAATGAATAGACAGGATGAGATTGTGAAGTAAGGTTGGGAGGCTGGCACATCCAGAAAGTTGTCCAAGATGTTGCTATGAAGAATTGAGGATCAAAATAACAGATAAGAGGTGAACATTGACATGTAAAATGACTAATAACCCAATTGTTGTCAAAAATAATTGCAGAAGATAATTGGGGTATAAGTATTTTTATCTGCAATTAATTTGATTGCAGATTGGCTAACATTGATACCCCCTATTACATAATCTCTTCACAGACCTAAAAGATGAATGTAAAAAACTTTATGAGGATGAAATTACAGATCCACCCCCAAAGATCAAATCTAACATCATCACATCATCTTAAGCTGATGCAATGCATGCAAAAGACAAATCATATCACTGTTTCTCATTTTAAATAGCTATCTAATACCAAGTTTGGTATTTTTTAACAGATAGATCCACTGCAAAAAATTAAGTGGCACCTGCTAGCAGGTACCTATCCCTATATTCAGTTTTGATTTAAGAGTAAATTTGATTTGATGTTGCACAAGCTAGTGTGCTTATTGTTCAGTGCGCAGTCTTTCCAGAAGAACTACAGCTAAGCTGAAATTGAGTTAAGTCAAAGATAGGGATTGGCACTAGCTATCAGGTGCCCATGTTTTTTTTCTGGTGATCTAATTTCAAATATCTTCAAAATAATATTTTTATATATACTAATATTGAAACTGATTCTTAATAATATCTTTCACATCTATATAAAAATCATATAAAAAATCTTGTATATCTTTTCATATATCTTTAAAACTTTCAAGATGATTTTTACTCACTGAGCTAAGAAAATCCTATGAATACAAAAAGAAAAACTAGAAGAATGTGGAATGGAAATGAAGATGTTGGACAAGCAAGAAGTGATTTTTAGATGAAACTAAGATAATCAGTGAGATTAAAAAGGCATGAAAAAATGAGGATGAGATGATACTGACTTTCATGGAAGGATAGGAAAAAATGGATTGAGAAAGAAGGAAGTTAGAATTTGGGTAAAATTGGAAATAGAGAAAATGAAATACATAAAGCATGCATTATGAATGTGTATTGATGAGATTCTTGAATACAAAATTTATGGATCAACAGTAGGTATTTGAAGGTGATGATGAAAGAAATGAAAAAGATTAAAATTATTGTGATGAGATAAATAAAAGTTTGAATTGATGATGTTGATGATGAAAAATTAAAACACAGTTATTGTGTGCCAATTGTGGGGTTAGGGGGGGGGGAGGAATAGATCTGATGTGCAGTTTGTTGAGGAAATGTGTGTATTGGTGGGCTGAATTGTGGTTGGAGAATTGCTCCAAGAGTAAGAAGTATTTGACTTTATTATTGCATTGTATTTTAAGCTTGTATCTAGAAGTTTTCTTTTAATGCTTTTCAAGGGAGCCACCACTAGTGAGTAGAGATCTTATTGACAAACCTAGGCACTAAAACAACAACTCTTATTTTTCATGGTGAATTTATGTATATGATATGCTTATCTTTTTTTCAATCTGTATAATAAAAGATTACAAAAATCTATTTGAACATTTTTGAGAATAACTGAATCCAACCCTAACTGACCCCAGCTGACTCCACATTGAACACACGAGACTGCGCATCAGCTGGGTGAAGCCCAGTTGCATGCAGCAGCCTCCGCCAGTAATTCTGATTCCACATTGAATTCCATGCAGAACATGGGTCACGCTATGTTAGTGTTATTTGAAAGTAAACCACTCTTGAGCCCAGACTAAAATGTTCATCACTTTTGTGAAATCAAATAAATTGAAAAGTATTGGTGATCGTTTTAAACATATCATGACTTTGTTGTGATTAAGTAAATATTAAGAGAATGAGGATGATTCATCTCAGAAAATAGTGCAAAGTAGACACCAACACCCTGATTGACTAACATCCTTCCTGTTTACATTGCTGTTTGCCATTGTTTTCCTAAGATGAAGAAGATAAATATTGTTCAATGGATAAATTTTCAGGAAGGGAACCTGTTGGACAAAGTTGGGTCAAGCGAGCCAGAGTGTTTTTAGGAGCATCAAAGAGAGTATCAGGTAAGTAGTCATTGTCATCAGTAGTTTCAGGAGGAGAATCTAGATCAGGTGATTCTGCTCTGAACAAAGTTGAAGCAGAATGAGTAAGAGGTGGAGGAACTGGATTGGAAGCCTCTTTGGATTGAATAGCTTGAGGCAGATGGGTCGGCGGCCATGGTTCAAGCCTGGGATAGTAGAAAGAAATTAAAGTCAATGGATGAATTAAAGAGAGTATGTCGGTAGGTATGTAAGTATGTAAGAAAGGGAAGTACACGAGGACGAGAGATTGTGAGTGAATGTGGAATGGCTGGTATTTGATATTTAGTGGGGAAGAAGCGGAGTCTGAAGGGGCCGGACTGATCGGGGAAACATTCCTAAGGAGGACCTGATGAGAGGGTTTGTGTGGTCTATTAATTTTGGGCGAGGAAAGAGAAAGAGGATTAATAAATTTTTGGCAATCAATCAAATGAAGAGGAAAAGACCTTAAATAATATGCCACTTGAAAATCAGGTCCTCTGAAGACATTGATGGATAATTTATTGTTGGTATTATTAATGTTGTTGTTTTTGCTGGAGAGAGAGGATGATAGTTTTGAATGAATTTGATGGCGGAGGGTATTCAAGATGAGGATAATTTTAGAGGGAGAGAAGGAAGAGATGTGGAGTTGGTGAAGATAGAGATGAAGGAGAAGGAGGGAGGAATGAGAGATGCGGAGATGGAGAACATTGTGGGCTGGATGGTAGTGAAGGAAGAGAAAAGATTAGGATGATGAAGACCCAAGAATGCAGAGAAGAAAAAGATTTGATGTTGGCTTGGAATGAACAATAATAATAATAATAACAACAATGTGTAACAATGTGCAATAATGTGTAATAATAATAATAATAATAATAATAATAATAATAATAATAATAATAATAATAATAATAATAATAATAATAATAATAATAATAATAACAATGTGCAATAATGTGTAATAATAATAATAATAATAATAATAATAACAATGTGCAATAATGTGTAATAATAATAATATATAGATAATAATAATAATAATAATAATAATAATAATAATAATAATAATAATAATAATAATAATGTGTAACAATGTGCAATAATGTGTAATAATAATAATATATAGATAATACTAATAATATATAGATAAGAATAAGAATCCACTCTACAGTAACTAAACTCAACACTGGATCACATTGGCTTTACTTTATATTTATAGCACTCACTCACTTGTCAGGCGCATCGTCGTTAGGGTTGGTTCCTGTGGTGGACTTTGTGGTATTCATTATACATGATATGCAATATGCTATTTTATGCAATGTGCTAGTGGATGCATTATGCCTTCTTATGCATTATCCTTCATTCTTCCTCATTTTCTTTCATCCACCACCAACCATCATCTTTTCTTCCTCATGGGTCAGTATTTTATTTTGTTGGCTCTCTTCTTTTCCATCTTCTTCCATCCCATCTCATCTCATCTTGCTCTCCATCTCCTTTCTTTTTTTTTCCAGATTCTGCCACAATCCGTGCTTTGCAAGACAAAGGTTTCTTTTAATCTCTCTTTCTATCCTCTCTCCCCCATTCACCCCTCTCTCTTCTTAGTCTACGAAAAACGCAAACAGGCCGCTTTCACCGTCGAAGCGTCAGTCTTTTTTTTTTTTTCTTATTTTCTCACTAATCCTTAAAACCCCACACTTACTAAATGGATATCTCTTTCCAGCTTGATGAAAGATGCCATCACAAAAAATGACTTCACCCTTGTCTCTGAAATACTCAGTCAGCTATCCAGTCTGGCTTTCAATTCAAATCCCACCTGGCGTTGGGGTGGTGTCATGGGCCTCGCCGCTTGTTCCATCGCCCTTGGTCCTCATATCCCTCACTATCTTCACCAGATTGCCCCTCCTATCCTCAGTTGTTTTGCTGATCCAGATAGCAAAGTTCGTTACTTTTCTTGCGAATCCATGTACAATGTTGCCAAAGTTGCAAAAGGCGAAATACTCGTTTACTTCAATGATTTATTTGATATGCTTTCAAAGGTATCTTTTTTTCTTATTCAAGTTTTCCTTTTTCTTCACTGTCCTGCTTACTCCTTCATTCTTAGCTTGCTGCAGATCCTGATCCAGCCGTCAAAAATGGTGCTGAACTTCTTGATCGTCTTATAAAAGATATTGTAACTGAACAGGCAGCTACTTATATCTCAGTTGTACCCCGCAAACCCAACAATCCTTCACAATCTTCCACTGATCATAATTCTTCCCAAATTTTGGATAATAATCTGCCTGCAAATCTCCCTCATGCCTCTTCATTATCCCCTTCTCCACTCCCACCAACTGCAGCTCAGCAAACAACATCATCATTGCAACCACTACCACCTACAAATCAACCACTATCAACATCATTATCGTCATCTTCGTCTCACCATTCCTCTTCTTTATCCTCTTCCTCTTCTTCAACTCATTCTCATGATCTCTCTGAGCCTCAAACTGCTTTTTCCCTCCCACGATTCATTCCTCTCCTCAAAAATCGCATCTTCAATTTCAATCCATATTCTAGACAATATTTTGTCACTTGGCTTCAAGTTTTAAATTCCATTCCAGAACTTGAACTCATCCGGTATCTCCCAGAATTTTTAGATGGTCTTATCAAATATCTGGCCGATAGTGGTCATGATCTCCAAGTTTTGGTCCAAAATTTATTGGCGGACTTTTTGGTTGAAATCGCCAATGTGGCTAGAGTTCAAGCTGCACGCAATCGTGAAAGACTTAGGCGACTGGAACGGCAAAAAATTAAAGAAGCTGAAAAACTGATGATCAATCCCTCATCGGATCACCAAACAAAATCCTCATCTCAACTTCATCCAGATATTGAAATTCCTCATCGTCACCCTGACCCTACATCTTCAACGTGTGATTCAACTGAACATCTATCTGATAGCCATGCCACAACTACCATTGCAGGTCACAATGATGGTGGTACTGTGACAACAACGATCAATGGCTTGGAAGAAGAAAATACCGGCTTTGGTGCTGGAGCATGGGTTCCTGGTCAGGGTGTTCACGTCGACTACGCCGCTATTGTGACCATTTTGATGAAATGGATGAAATACACAGACGTTGTTGAAGAAATTCAGGTAGTTTGTCTTCGATGGCTAGCTGAGCTTTTACAAATCGCTCAGGAAGTCTTGGTGCCCTTTACCCCAAAACTAATCCCTTTAATTTTGGCTTGTCTCCCACGCCATACTGAATCTATTCGAATGGCTGCCGAACAAGCCAATATGTATCTCTATCGTGCCATTTTGGCTCTTCCTCCACCACCCACTCGTTCTATCCCCACAGGAAAAAAGACTAAGCCTGGTGGTCATAAAACTGTTTCTCCTATCCTCGCCACCAATTCAAATCACGCTACAAAATCAAAAGATAGTAAATCAACTAATAGCCCAACTAGAAATCACTTTGTTTCTTCTTACTTAACTTGGTCTAATCGTAACAAAAGCCAAATACCTATTTCTCACCAACATCATCTAGATAATAATCTTAGTAACAATAAGGCCAATCTAAATGATGATAAGGACGCTGCCATCATCGATTCCGAAGAGCCTCAGAATGATTTAATTGTCCAATCCTCCCCCCAAAATCATGTTATAGATGAGGCTGAGGAACAAGAAGACCCTCCTGACCCATTAGATTATGCAGCAACTGTCAATTCTCTTACGCTTCAATTTCTAAACGAAAATGAGGAAACTCGATTGGCTGCTTTGACTTGGTTAATCATGCTTCATAACAAAGTCCCTAATAAGATCTTATCTCTTGAAGACGGTACCTTTCCTGCACTTTTGAAAACTTTATCGGATGAATCTGAACATGTTATCAAATTAGACCTCCACTTATTATCTCAAATATCTAAAAAAAGCCTTAATTCTCGTGTTGAGAACGGTTATTATTTTAAACATTTCATGTGGAACCTCTTGAATTTGTTTGGGACCGATCGCGGACTGCTGGAACAACGTGGTAGTCTGATCATTCGCCAACTTTGCCTTCATCTCAATGCCGAAAAAATTTATAAAACTTTGGCAGAATTTTTGGAAAAAGATGAAGTTTGTTGGCTTTCTTTTTTTCTTTTCCTGTCGTTCAATTATTGATGTTTTTTTACTTATTTTCGCTTGAACTTTTTTTTTTTCATTATTTTTTATTGCTTTGAATATATATATATATATATATATAATCATATTGCAAAATAAAAAAACTCATTACTCATCTCAGGATTTGGAATTTGCCTCCGCGATGGTACAAAATCTTACTCTGATTCTAATCACCTCACCTGAGCTTTCTGATTTTCGAAAAAAATTAAAGAATTTGGATTCTAAAGATGGCTCAGGATCATTCACAAACCTCTACAAATCATTTAGTCACAACCCTGTTTCGACCTTGACCTTATGTTTCCTAGCGCAAGCATATGAACATGCTTCCAACTTACTTACCATTTTGGCTGAGCTTGAAACTACAGTGGCACTTTTAGTTCAAATTGATAAACTTGTATCATTATTAGAGAGTCCAGTGTTTACCTGTCTGTGTTTTTTTTTCTCTTCTTTCTTATTGTAGCAATTAGATTGACTTTTTTTTTCAATACTTAGCTTTACGATTGCAGTTATTGGAACCCGAACGATATCCATATTTATACAAAGCTCTTTATGGCATTTTAATGCTTTTACCTCAGAGTAGTGCTTTCGCAACCCTAAGAAATCGGCTTCAAGCTGTTAGCACCTTAGGTTACTTACACACTATTCCTAAAAAGTATGCCATCATTGTTTTTAAATTGTTAGATTTGTTTTTTCTATATTTTTACTTCATGTTATTACTTTCAACTCCTTTACGGGTTTACACCATCCATATAATAGAAGAAATTGTTGGAGAAACGCTGATTTGTTTTATTTATTATAGCGCTGCTCCACGGACCAATGCTCGAAAAACAGAAGAATTCATTCCCTGGCCTCAACTACTGGTTCATTTTCGTACTGTTCAAACTAAACATGAAAGACTGCGAAAATCTCAAACTCATTCTATTGGAATGCTTGAAACCGGACCAGCGAGCGAATTACTCATTAACCCTTCTACCAACGGTCAAGAGATGCTGGCTGACAGTGAAAGTGAATCAACTATGGGTGATCATCTTCAACAGAATCAAAATCAGCATCAGCATCAGCATCCTCCTTCCCATCAGGCCACTGGGAAATTCAATAATCATCTTCCCGTCTCAGCTCCCTTGTTGGGACTTGCAAATAGTCACCATTGGAAGCGTAAAACTTCGGTTGGACAGCGCCCGAACATTCCCAATCAAGCGTCGAATAATGTAGTAAGCAGTGGACATAAAGTGAAAAATAGTATTAATGAAATTATTGAGAGGAGTAATAACTCCAGCCCACTTGGGTTTATGGTTTCTAGTGGAGCCAATAATAGTACTAGTTCTATTAGTACTGCTAAACACCAAAATTCCTCGTCACAAGTTACTTCTAGTAGAGGATCTACTAGTGGATATCATCCTATAGTGACTAGTGGATTATCTAAGAAATAGTTATGAGAAAATCGGGTTCATCATATCTAGATAAACTAAATATTAATTAGAGTTAAGGACATTTTTTTATTTATATATTTGATCATGTCTATCATTAGCATTTTGTTTGTTTGTTTTGCTTTTTTATTTGTTGTTTTTTCATTGACTGACGAATTGGTCCCTCCCAAACATTATATTCATCATTTTATCGTTTTTTGTTTGTATGTGTATTGCATTGTAGAGTTATTTTCAGTACGTAAATGCATATCTATATTTATCTATCTATCTATCTACATATATATAAATATGTAAGTATATATATATGTGTGTGTGTGGGGGGGGGGTGATGTTTGTAATTGTTGAGTGAATCAAGTGAAGTGTTTTGTGCATCTTAATCTTGAAGCTCCAAAAATAATGTTGCTCTTTTTGTTTTTTACTGGGGTGACAAGAGATGAACTGGTATGTATATATGTATGTCAGCCTGGCAAAAAGTGGCTATGGCTGGCCTTCCTCAAATTACATTTATCAATGAAAGCTTGCAGTGTGAGGGCTTCAATTCAGTACAAGTAAAAGCAGCTGCACTGGAAACTTATTAGAAATCAATTTGTGAACTTTCAGAATAAGTAAATTTGTATATATAAGTATATACCAGTAATGTATTTAAATGAGTGAACCACCACTCAAGTAATATAAAATTTAATTATATAATATTAGATGAGACAGGTGCAACAGTTGGCAATTAATACTCAAGTCTAAGTAAAATAACTAGAAATACTATCTTCTAAGATAGAGTGTGTGATAAGTCTTTTAAAGGTATAAGGTGCTCATAACAACAATATTAATAAATGTAAATCAAATCACAGTTATTGTACCAGTCATTTTATACACAGACTAAAATAACTAATAGTACCTTGAGAGACTAATGAGCTTAACCAAATACTTACAAAAAAAATATTTTATAGCAGATAATAAGGTAAACAACAAATTCAAATAGTATAATATAACTCACTTTATATCCAAGAGATGGTACATTTTTTTACTGCAGGTATTTAAAAGCTATTGGCTTATTAAAATATTCAAATGGTGAATAAAATATGATTTTAGAAGATAGAAAAGAAGCTCTAAATATAGATAAAATTTTCAATCACATGTCCCATGATGCATTAGAGACTTCTAGAGTCATGAGCTCTACTATCTAACTTTGAAATCCCCCATGAATGAGTGCAGTATACCAGCAGATGTCCTAAGTCTGAAGAAACCATGTGCTTGATCAGAGGTGAAAAATATCAAAGTTAGGGATTTATTAGAAATTTTCACTTTCATGTTTTTTGATCATTGTTATTCTTTTTTTATGATAATTAAGATATTTGGTGTGGGATCTATCAAATTTTGGCTCATATTGAACACTCATTTTTTGTTTAGTATCTACAATAGGGGGTATCAATGTTCAGGGATCCACAATTAGGGATCTAGAATTTTTTTTCCCGGGATCAGACATTATTAATTGCGGAAGATTCTTATCCACTAGCCCCAGGGCTAGTGGATAAGGAATCCACGATAATGCATTATCCCACCTCTTATACCCCAATTTCGATTCCTGATTCCTGATCCCAAACTCATCTCATCCATGATGGATTTGCAAGAAAGTCACATGACTCATAATTGCTGATGCCATCCTTAAGTCTTTCCTCACTCTATGCTACTTAATTTTGGTGGCAAACCCTTAAGTTTTTTTTCTATCTACACACCCCAGCTGCACATTTGGTGTTGAATTCCCACTTCCCTCATCACATAACCCTTCCACCGGCAACAATGAAACACCTCTCTACCAGGAAGCTACTTCACTCAACAATGAATGCTATTACTTTTCTTTTATTTCTTTACTATAAATCTGACTCTGATTTGGAATATGCTTTAGCTTATATATGTTTCTTTCCAAAAAGTGTTACATCATAACCAGGGGGCCAAATCTTTATCATGATCCCCAATATGATCTGGCCTCCATTCTCAACATTCCTCATTTAAACTTCACCCAACTTTTTAGAACTTCTCCCAATTCTTTCTTCAAACTTTATCAACTCATCTCTGATCATCCTGTCTTTCATAACAATTCCCATAACAAACAGCATAATCCTGCCATCCAACTTGCTGTTGCACTATGTTGCTTTGGCTCAAATGGAAACGGTGCTGCTGTAAGACGTTTGGATAATCTCTTTAACATAGGATATGGTACTGTGATATTATACACCAAGCGCTGTATGATTTCTATCCTTTCCCTCAAGTCTCAAACACTTGCTTGACCAACTCCAGAACAGCAACTTGAATCCTCTCAAGTAATGCAAGCTGAAGGTTTCCCTGGCTGTGTAGGATTTGTTGATGGCACAACTATACCTTTGATTCAAAAGCCTGCTCATGATGGCAACCATTATTTTAATTGCAAAAAAAGGTTTCTTCAAAATCCTCTGCAATTTCTCATCCTTCATAAGCTAACTTTTTATCTTCTTTCTAAATACTCTATTTCCGTTCAACTTGTATGCAATGTTAATAAAAAAATTATTGCTTTTCATAGTGGCTGCCCTGGCTCATGTCATGACTCTTCCGTCTTTCAAAGAATGAGGATTTCTCAAACCCCTGACTCATACTTTGACAAATCTCAGTACCTCCTTGCAGACTCAGCATATGCAAGTGGAAAGTACATCATACCTGCTTTCCGTGGTGCAAGTTTAGAAAGTGACCCCAAAACTGCCTTTAATTATCACCTTGCCCAATCAAGAGTACGAATTGAACATGCTATAGGTATTTTAAAGGGACAATTTTCTAGTCTTCGGGAGCTCAGAAGCCAATTTCAAAAAAAATTGGAGATCAAAACTGCAAATCATTGGATCATGACTTACATTATACTCCACAATATCCTAGCTGATTTAAAGGATGAGTGGAATGATCTTTATGAAGAAGAAGATCCTGAACCAGCACTGGCTCTCCCATCCCTTGAATAACAAAACATTCATTCAACCAGCATACACTCTGTCATTATGCCTATTACTCTCCAACATTTCTCTTCACCACCCTTTTAAATTATTTTTTTGTACTCTCCAAATGTCCTCTTTGTGTACTTTATTTACTTGGTTTGGTATTTTGGTTTGTTGCATATTCTTTTTTTTTTTTGGAACTTACGGTGAATATCTTTTTTTTGTATGGCTCATTGGTTTTCTTTCACCAGCTCAACATGAAATCACATATTTTGTCAGTGATTTTTTTTTTTTCATTCATCACTCATATCCTTTTCATCCTCTCCTCAAACATCACTCAAATATTTTGGTTACTTTTATTTTCTCAACTCATATCACCAGGTAAGTCTTTTTTTTTTTTTTTTCTTGTTTTTTATTTGCTAATCATGAATTTTTTTTTTTATTTTTTTTGCTGTTTTTTTTTTTTTTTTTTTTTTTTTTGTAAGTCCTTTTTTTTATTTTCAAGGTTCGACTAATTTTTTTTTTCTCTTTTTCTCTTTTTTTTTCTTTTTTTTTCTCTCCTTCACCCTCTTTAGCTGCCTCATTTCACTCTTTCCCTCTCTCTTTACCTGCCTCAAGTCACTCCTTCTCCCCTCTCTTTACCTTTCTCAAGTCCCCCTTATTTCACCCTCTTTACCTGTCCCAAATCCCCCTTTCCCCCCTCTTTAGGTGCCTCATGACCCCCCTTCCCCTCTCTTTAGGTGCCTAAACCCTCCCCCCTTCTCTTCTCTTTAGCCGCCTCAAATCCCCCTTCCCCCCCTTCCACTCCCCTTAATCCGCCTCTACCCCCCCTCCTTCTTAACAAAAAATCTGTAACTATCATTTGTTAAGAAGGAGGGGGGAGGCTAGAGGCTGTTTAAGGGGATTGGAAGGGGGGGGAGGGGACCTAAAAGGGGGGGGCTTTGAGGCGGCTAAAGAGGGGGGGGAAAGGGGGGGGTTTGGGACATATAAAGAGGGGTAAAGGGGGGGGTTTAAGGTAACTAAGGGGGGGGAGTTTGGGGGGTTTTGAGGCAATTAAGGAGGGGGATTCAGGGGGATTTTGAGGCAGGCAAGGAGGGGATTTGAGGGGGGTTTTGAGGCAAGGAGGGAGGGATTATATAGGGGATTTCAGAGAAATAGAGGGGGGGGAAAGGGGAATTTTATGGGAGTTAAAGAGGGGTTACCTACTTTCTAAAAAAATACTAAAAATTTGTTTTTTGTATTTTTTTTTTTTGGCAGAATTTTAGAAAAAAAAAATCTTTTACATTCTGTTAAAGTCTTTCCCTGTAAATTACAAAACAAAAAAGGTTTAGATTTTACTTTTTAATTTTTCTTCCTAATAATTTTACTGAATTTAATTTTTTGTTTTTTTAATTTATTTGTTTTGATTTTCCTTTTACTGATTTTTATTTTTTTTTAAAATTATTTTGTCAGGATTTTCTGTGAAGGTTTTTTATAACCAAACTTCAGGTTTTCTTTTGAATTTTTTTTTTTAAAATAATTTTTACTGAAAATTATTATAATTTTTTTTTTAAATTTTTTTTAAATTTTTTTAAAAGGATTTTGCTTTAAATTTTATTTTAAAAGATATTATTAGGTGAGTTTTTTTTTTAAAAAAAAATGTGTTGAATTTTTTTTGACATTTAAATTTTTTTCAGATCAAAAAAATGTCTTCTTCTTCAGATTCACCCCTTACTTCTCTATCATCTTCATCTTTATCCTCTTTATCATCTTCATCTTTATCATCTATATCATCTTCTTCAAAATCAACTTCAATACAATTATCTTCTAAAACATCAAAAAAAATTAATGATAATCAGTCTCATCAGAATAAAAGATATCTGAAAAAAAAATTCTTCTTTTAAATCATCAAAAATTATTAAAGAAAATCAGTCTCATCAGAAGAAAAGATATCTGAAAAAAAAATTCATCTTCTAAATCATCAAAAAAAATTAAAGATAATCACTCTCATCAGAAGAAAAGATATCTGAAAAAAAAATCTCTGTGAAAGTTTTTTCATCATATCCCAAACATTTTTTTTCATAAAACTAAAGTAGATAAAAAAAATCAATATCTAAAAAAATTACCAGAAGATATCAAATATCTAATGGAAGTTGGAGATTATGGAGTTGCTGCAGTTATCAGTAATACTTATAAGGCTCAATTCATTTTGGAAGTTCATTCATTTGATGGTGTAAAAGATGAATCTTTTAATCAAATATCCAATTTTATCATAACTCTTTATCAAATGGCTTTGGTTCAGTTACCTATAAGGAATACAAATTTGTTGGGTGGTATCATGATTGGATTTGGTTGGAGACCTGGTTTTGTTAAAGGATATTCTCTTGGTATGTATAATAATTTTTGTTCCATTCTTAATATCATTTCACTTATTTCAATTATAAAGGCATATATTCATTGCTCAAGAATATCACTAAAGCTCAAAAAAATGGAGATTTTTGCTTATGGGACACTCTACCTTCCTTTAACTCTTTTCTTGCTCTTTGACTCAAAAAGATCTTTAGTAAAGCATTTGAAAAAAATCATGAACTTGAAACCAAAGTTGGAATACCAAATTGGTGTGACTCCAAATGGGAAGATATCACCCACAAATATCTTTTATTTTCTAATGTTATTATCACTCATTCTAGATTCCACAATAGGATTCATATCGATAGGAATGACACCAATTTTCTTACTTTTCGCATATTCTCATATATCAATCCGATAACTGGCCAACCAATACCATCTCCAGCTAAAATCAAAGGACATGGTTTATATTTTCCAGACCACCGGTGCATCATTGATTTTGGTTTGGGAAATGATATCATCAAAACTATTTGGAATTCTTCTCAGGATAATCATCAAACAACCAAGGCTCCTCCTGGTTTGGAATCCTGTCAAGATTTCACACATTTTGGTTGCTCATTTCAAATCAGTCACAAGTTGATTCAAAGAATCAACAAAGTAAAGAAAGAAGGTAAAGTTAATCAATTTTAAAAAACTTTATCTAGATCCAAAAAGTATGGGGATTAGAGTTGTCATAGAAAATTATATATTTTTTCATAAATTTTTAATAAATATTTTTTATATATCAATTTGCTCAACTAAAGTGATGAGCCAACAACCTTTGGTTGTATAACAGGTAATCATGATAACATTTATTTTTTTCATGGGGTTCCTCTAGCCTATACCTGTGGAAAGTCCCAAGCTTTTCTTTCTAGATTTGATCTGCATTTTGGCTTGAGGAATTGTCATTACCTTAAAACTAGGGAAATTGATATATATTAGATATTTATTTAATAATTTATGTAATTATATTAAATTTAGATGACTTCCACCCCTTAATTCAATAAAATGCAGGGGGGGGAGGGTATTGCAAAATTTTTAAATCTGACATTCAAAATTGAAGACTTGTAAAAATTTTGGTGATACCCACCCCTTGCTTCAATAAAATGTAGGGGGGGAGGTATTTCCAAATTTTCAAATGTAACATGTAACATTTTTGACTTGTAAATATTTTGGTGAAAATTTTTTAGTGATACCCATCCCTTACTTCAATAAAATCCAGGGGGGGTATTGCCAAAATTTCTTATAAGACTTGTAAAATTCTTGACATGTAAGAATTTTGGGGATACCAGTAAAATGCAGGGGGTAGTAAAGGCAAAGTTTCATACAAGACTTTCAAGATTCATTACATGGAAGAATTTTGGTGATACCCACCCCTTACTTCAAAAAAATCCAGGGGTGGGGGATTGTCAAATTTTCAAAGGAGACATGAGAATTTTATTTAAAAAAAGAATATTTAACATTAAAATACAAAAATTCAAGTAATGATTGATAGAGTAATGAAATACATGAAATTATTGTAAATTTTATGTACAAATAAATATGAACAGTTGAAGTGTGAGAGAAATAAAACAAACTAGTCATCCAACAATTTATTTAAACATTCAATTTCCCCAACAGATTTATTAGCTTTACCACATTCTATCAAGAAATCTTTTATTTTTGAATTTTCTTCATGATCAAACTTATATTTCATCTGCTCTAATAGGTTTTGATGTTTGAGTGTTTTCTCCTCTTTTTTTGATTTTTCAATACTTAGAGTTAACTCAAACTTCTTCTCCTCCAAATCTTGGGCCCGATCATCCTTCCATAAAAAGAGCTTGTACTTCTTCTCTTCCAAATCTTGTAGCCTATCATCCCTCCTTAAAGAGAGCTCATATTTCTTATTTTCAAAGCTTAGAGTCTCTTTAGAAATTTCCACTTGTTCTAGAGTGATAATAAAAATTAATATAAAGTAGAAGAATAGCAGAGTAAAGTAATAAGAGGTATGGTATCACTTACCAGCATCACGTTTCTCTAAAAATTGTTCCATAGACAAAAAGGGGGTGTGTGATGAAGTATCACTTTTTTGTCTTCTTTGGGAGTGGAAATTTAGACTACTTGAAGCCCTACGCTTCTTTTTCAAGGTCATATTTTCCTCCTCATCATTGTCACTACCTTCAGACTTAGTTGATTGAGGATCCTGAGTTTTTTTGTCAGCCTTTTAAGAAATAAGAAAAAGATAAGTAAATAAAAAATAGAATTGATAAGATGAAAGAAAAAAGAAACAGACCTGAGTTAGATTTGGTTGGGTTAAATCACCAATAGGATCTACAGAAAAGCTATCTAGATTTGACTCATTCGAATCAGGGGAGGCTTGAGTGGATGAAGAGGATGGGAAAAGATTTGCTTCAACATCATGTTCAGAGATAGGATTTTCACCATCCAACATGTTTACAGGATTAACATCAGCTTGCCCTCCAGAAATTGCATCCATCTCTTTAAAGTAAGGACATAAATATTCAAGTTTATCATCTATGGATTTGATACCCTTAGTTATATTGATGTCAGTAACCCCAAAACCAGTGGAAGATGAAAGAGCCTTTGCCTTCTTGTATTTTGCTTGGTAATGCTTGAAGCGTTCAGACATCTGTTTAGGCACAAGATCAATCCTTCCCTTGGTCTTATTCCATAATTCATTTGCCATTAGAAGATAGCCATCAACTTTTGATGCTGGGGGCTGTCCTACTTTAGTTGCATACTCAGTACCAAAACAAGAATCATAGTTAGATTTGGTTTTCAGCCAGTTGATAAGAATGAGATGATCATCTTTTTTTAATTGAACAGTCTTAGATTTCTTGGCTGAGCGGGGGAAAGAGTGAGTAGCGGGATTTGAAGAACAACTGGGTGATGGCTGCCTTTGAGAAGATCTAGGAAAACAAGGCATGTTAAAATATAAATGAAGATGAAAAGGAGCAGAAACAAGCAGATGAGATAGAGAGATGAAAAGGAGCAGAAACAAGCATATGAGATATCAAGATGAAAAGGAGCAGAAACAAGCAGATGAGATGGTGAGGGGTGCTGAGCGGATAGAATGAACAGGAAGGGATGAGAATGGGAGTGCACAGCAAGGTAGAAGGCATAGCCAGAGAGTAGTCCAAGATGTGTTTATGGCAGAATGTAGGTCAAGATGTGGCTATGACAGAAAGTTGTCCAAGATGTGGTTATGAAAAATTGAGTAAAAAAATGTTGGATAAGAGGTGAATATTGACATGTAAAGTGTCTAATAAACCAACTATTAGCAAAAATAATTGTGGAAGATAATTGGGGTATGCAGATTATTTTCCGCAATTAATTTAATTGTGGATCCCTGAAAATTGATACCCCCTAATAAGTGGTGTCAAACATTTCAAATAAGCTATTAGAAAATCTCAGTTTTTTCAATCGAAAAAATAGCTTATAGACTTTAAATTATATTGAATTTCACTGTTAAATATCATTCTTATGACTTAATAGGGGGTGTCAGTTCTGGAAAATCCGCACTAAAAAGTCCACACTTAACTCCAACTAAATCAGCACTTATCTAAGTGCTGATTTCACCATAATGTCTCACTTCACTGATTTATCAGCATCATCTCATTGATATACAGAACTCTGCAGCATAACACTTCATAAATCAAACCATCATACATCATTTAAATTTTTATACCATATAAGAGTCATGCCTTCCTCACTCTCAAATTGTGATAAGCTACTTCAAGCAATGACTTTCATTGCTCTTGATCTCCTCTTGGACTCTGATTGAAATTCTGATTCTGATGTTGAAGAAGATTTTCTTTTTTTATCAAAAATGGCCAGGAAATGTTACCTTCTTCTAAGAAAACTCAAGTACTTCATAGCCCAAGTACACCATCCAAACACTTTTGAACCTATCTATACCATGTTTTAGACAGTTGTTCAGGACTTCTCAAGAATTTTTCCTTAAATTTCTTGAGCTTATTAAGGACCATACTTTGTTTCACAATAATTCTCAAAAAGCACAATGTGATCCTTCAGTTCAATTAGCCATCACACCATTTTATTTGGGTTCAAATGGTAATTGAGCTTCCTTGAAACTTTTGGAAAATGTCTTCAATTCAGGGTATGGTTCTGTATGCATCACTACTATCAGCTCCTTTTAAGCTCAACTTCTCACCTGGCCAACAAAAGAAGAACAACTTGAATCATCTCAGGTTTTGCAAGTAGAGAGTTTCCCACGATGTATTGGTTTTGTCAATGGTACTACTTTAGTCTCCTTTTTTGCTGTCTCATTTATTTTTTTTCACCACCTCAACAAGAAGTTGCATATTTTCAGGCATCACATAATTTTTCAGTCATTCTTTTTCTCTTTCATCCCTCATATCCTTTAGCTCCTCTCCTCAAACATGCCTCAAAGAGTTTGAAGTCTATTTTTTTCACAACTCATCTATCCAAGTAAGTCATTTTCTCTCTTCTAATTTTGATATTTTCTAATTGTTATTTTTTTTCTGATTTTTATTTTTATTTTTTATCTCATTTTTCCGGTAAATGGTTTTTGTCATTTTCAAGGTAGTAATGGTATTTTTTTCTCTGCCTCTTTTCTTTCTTTCTTTAGCTCCATCATCCTAATTTTCATCCCTACTTTGCATGGTCATTTCCCCTTTCCCCTATTTCCCTTTTTTTGGTTCCATGTCATTGAAACTCATACATTAACATTCTTTAAGAACTTAACACCACACAATATGGGGGGCAGTGTGGTACATGCCTTTCAGGTAGCTTGATTTTGGACCAATCAGCTTGCATAGTCCAGGAAGAACAAAGGGGATTAATAGCGCAGTAGGTAGTACTAAAATATAATATGTATTTGGGTGTTTCAAAGAACAAAGGGAAATAGAAGCGCAGAAGAGGATTCAGGGTCTGTGCACTTGGATCTTGAAGCAGGATGTGCCACACAATGGGGAATTGCGTGTTATCAATTTAGGACTGCAAGCGCTGAACAATATGGATTTGGATTTTCCAATAATTGTGTGTTATACAATAAGGAAGGAATTATGGCTCAAGGAAGGACTCAAGTGAATAGTATACTGCACCGCGGCCAGTGTGGTAACTTATTGAAACAGGTAATGTAAGAGGCTAACTAGTTAAGTGAGTTGTCAGAACTATGGACTTAGTAATGAAGTAAGGAGAGTGGGGACTCAATCACAAAACTACCCAAGAGTCAAGGCAACTAGGATCAGAATTAGAAGGAATCAAACTTGGAATTAGCTCTGAAACAAAACAAATGTACAGTCAGGAGCGCATATGTGGAGTATGAGTAAAACAAGTTAATATTAGTGTTAGTAAGCATAGGGTATGTTTTAGGCACTGTAGTTGTTACAAGCAGTGTACCTAGTTTACTAATATATTAGTTATTGATTTAATAATATGGCGCTAAAGTCAGCTCTGGAGATCCACTAGGGAACTGTGTCTTGAGAGCTGGAAAAATATAAAAGGAGGAAGGCACGCAACATAGAAAAAAGAGAAGTATTGAAAAATCTAGTTGAATTGTTAACATACAAGTATTTAATAGTTGTAGAATCAAGTGCAAGATATTAAGTTTCTTGGAGATTAATTGTTTGAGAGAATATATAGATTCAGTAGAATTGACTATTACTAAAGTTATTTTATTGCTATAATAAGGCATATTCAAGGAGAGCGCTTCAAGAGGGAGTAGTTGTGGATATTAGCACTTGTTAAGAATAGAAATATCCAGATAGTAATACTTGTTTTCTTTTATCTCTTAAACCCATATCTAAACTTATAGACTTTCTAATAAAATATTAGTGTTACACATTATTGCACTGTCTTTAAAAATAACAGTGGCATGTGCTTCTTTTTAGAAATTGAAAAGAAGAACCAGCCCTTCTCACATTGTGTCTACTGATTAGTACTTTAGAACTCTCTACACATATTGAGAATTGTATGGTAATTGGGATATGTGTTATGAAAGAGTTCAGAAATGTGTTTTGAACTGTTGAACTCCAACCATTATTCTTAATATTTAGTTATAAAAGCATTATTAGTTTAATTCATTTTACTTTTACTAGATTTTATATAAACTTAAATTAACTACAAGCAGTATTCTTTCCAGTCTATCTACTTACATACTCTTCAACATCTAACCATTAGCTATATAGATATTGATCAGTAAACCACTATATATGGATGACATGCTTATTTTATTTCAGCATCCATTCTTCTCCCCCTTTATTTTTACCTCACTCACTATCTTTACTCATAGCTTTTCTCTATTTAATCTTATCTTTCTGTCTCGGTCCACTTGTCCACTGGTCCTTTCCAAGTCGTCCATTGTCCATTGTCCACCTGCCTAATTGTCCAATTATTTAACTAACTTAATAACTCTTATCTTATCAGGTATACTTCTTTTCTCTATTTCATCTTATCTTTCTGTCTCTGTCCACTTGTCCACTAGTCTTTCACAAGTTGTCCATTGTCCATTGTCCATTTTCCACCTGCCTAATTGTCCACTTATTTAACTAACTTATTAACTTTTATCTTATCATGAAATGTGTTCCAAAATGGATGAGCATATAAATTTGAGTGAGAGTCCAGGATAATTTGGGGTCTGGGGAAAAGGGGTCTGATGTACAGTGGATTGTGGGAATGTGTGTATTGGAGGGCTGAATTTTGGTTGGGTTATGGTGCAAGAATAAGAAGTATTTGATAAAATGTTTGACATGTCTAACACCAAGTCTGCCATTTATGATGGTGTCTTGGAATAAAATTTTGAGACTGAAGTCTTCCAGGAATAAATGGTAATGTTTGACACCCCCTATTGAGGAACATTATAAATATTTAATTGTTGCCAGAGATGATTTATCTGGATGGGTAGAGGAAGCACCTCTTATTAATTTGAATTCCAAAAATGTGGAAGAATTTTTAATAAAAAATTGGGTATGTAGGTATGGAGTGATGAAGTTGGTAACTTTTGATTAAGGGTCTGAATTAGGGACTGAGTTCAGGGAAGCCATATCAAAAGTTGGATCAAAGGTCAGGGTAGGAAACCCCATATTATCCTGAAGCTGAAGGAATGGTAGAAAGATGACCTCCAGCTATTAAGGATTCTTTGGTTAAAATGTGTGGGAAAAGTGCTGAAGAGTGGAAGCAATATTTAACATTAGTTTTATTTTCTGACAGAATCACTTCAAAAAGGACAACTTGTTATTCACCTCAAAAACCAGTTTTTGGTAAAAAAGAATCTTTACCAGTTCATTTAGAATATGAATCATATCTCTGAGTATATTGGGATACTGTCAAAACTACTGAAGAATTATTTGAGTGATACAGATATAAAATAAAGACGAAACTTTATAAAAGGCATATTCTAGGATGATAAAGATCCTATATCAGTAAGACAGATATTGGGATAAGAAGTTGGCTCATAGACTTAGAAAACCTTTGAAAGCTTGAGATATGTTTTTGGTGTATAATAGAAGTTTGGAAAGTCAGTGGGGGTAGATGTTTTCAGATAGGTGGAATAAACCATATAAATTCAGAGATAAGGTGTCTGGCAGCTCATATGTTTTAGAGGAGCTGGATGGAGTAGTGTTAAAAAAGTTGGTATCTTCCAATAAAGTTAAGCAGTTCTATTCTAGGAACACTAGGAGTGCCAAAGCATAACTCCAAAATGAGGATGAACTATCAACTATCATTATGAAGCATAACTCTGAAATGAGGATAAACTATCAACTATTTATATGGAGAATAGCTCCAAAATAAGGATAAACTACCTACTATCATTATTAACTCCTCTGGAATGAGGATAAACTATTTACCATCATTATGAAGAAAGAAATTGTTTAAATTTAATTTCAAACTTCTATTGCAAATATTTGTGTTGGAATGTAATTATTTTGGTAGAAGTATTCAAAGGGGAAAAATTTAAATTAAATATTGGAAAGTTTAGGGGTAATTGATGGGCTGGATTCTCTATACACCATTACCTCACAATTTTTGTTACCATTTTTTCCCTACTTATAGTTGAATTCTGGATTTTTTTGTCATATAGGTAGTTCTCTAAGACTATAAACTGGATCATCATGACCTCAACCAAATACACTCATTCAAAATCTGGATTCAAAATAGTCTTTTTTCTATATGTTATTTCTTTTAATTTTCAATATTTTATGTTTGTATTTTTTTTATTTTTTGAATTTTATATTATTGCAATTTTAAATTTTATGTATAATTAATTTGTACATGGATGATGCTCATAGGTGGTCTCCAATCATTTTTACAAATTGGGGGGAGCTCACCCAGTGATCATTTCTCTATTATGTTATTATATGTTTTTAAAATTTTTAAAAATTATTTATGTTTAATTTTCAAATTTCTTTCTTTTTTATCCCCCATAATGGTGCACTTGAATGCTGGTATGATATCAAGGGTACAGCTCATCAAATGGCTTGGGGGAATCTTTTATTTTCAATTTTCAATTTTAAAACATCTTTTAAATTTTTATTTGAAATTTTAATTTTATTAATAACAATTTTTTTTAAACTTTAGACTAAGTTTTCATTTTAAATTTCATTTTCATGTTACAGACTTTATAAATACCAATATATATATATAATAAAATAAAGTAAAATAAAAAATTAATAAAAGTAATAATAATATATTTAGATTTTGTTTATTCTTTTTAAATTTATATATATTTATTTTCTAAAATTACCCAGCCCAGAAAATCATCAAGAAAAGAAGAAATGGTTAAGGAAGCTGTTCCTTCAAAGAAGAAGCTCTATTTGATAAATTTGGAGATACACAATTTTAAAGTGTTTTAGGCTGATTTTATTTGATGATTCTGAAAGTGTTTGAGTCAATTAGCTATCTTAAATTGGTCCCTTAAAATTTACTCTCTCAAATAGGCCTCTGCTCTATCTTTTTGGAGGGTAGCTTCTATAATACATCAAAATGTTGTTAAAAACTTAATAAATTTTGCTACTGATCTCATGGTGGGGAGCATATGTGAAAGAAAGTGCTTGATTTGGAACATTATAATCTGAAAAAGGATAAGAAGAGTAAGAAAAGTCTAAACAACAGCATTTATGATTATTAAGAATGAAGCATAGAAGAAAATTAATAAAGGGAAATTTCCAGAGTCCACACTGTCAAGGCAGAAGTTAAAAGGCTGAATGTGTAAATGTTTTGCCTTTGGAAGGCAGGAGAAGGGGTTTTTTAATATTGCTATTTGGTATTTGTTGGTTTTGAATTTTTTAATGGATGGAGTGGATATGTCAGCCAGGCTATACTAGGAGCCCGGTAAATTTTATGTCAATTTACTGGAACTAAAAGAGGGCGTAAAAATATGCTTATTATTAATATAAATTAATATTATATTGCATAATGAAATAATATAATTATTTTATTAGATATATATAATAAGTATTATATTAATTTTGTTATTACATAAATTATTTATACATTTAAATTAAGCATGATATATTTTATATTCTATAAATTATGGAACATTTTTATGTATTTAATAAATATAAATTAATAATGAATTAATTATAAACATATATTATAAATTATAAGTATAAAATTAACTTATAATGTAATTAAATTAATTAATTAAAATTATATATTAAATAAAGCCATACATATCTTATTATACAATAGTATTGGGCGCTTTTTTTTGACCCTTGATTGTGTCAGTAAAGTTATTAAATAAATTAAAACACTTATTTAATAAGATGGTATTAAAATTCTAACTTTAAATGGGAAATATCATTAAATTAATTATTTTTTTCATTTAAGTTAGTTATTGAACTAATTACTTAGTTAAAACAATTAATTAAATTTGAATTATACTGGATTAAATTAATTACATGGATTTTTGCATGAAAACCATTCTATTTGTTTTAATTAAACCCTTTACATCTCACTGTAATATATTTTTTGGCTTATTTTACTCACTGTTCTTATCTTTCAGGCTTACTTAGTTACTAATTATTTTTATTAATTGTTTTAGGAACTTATGGTGGGAAAATTGATTACTTACTCACGGGTTTAGTTTATTGTTTCATGTTTTTCTCTCAATATCTATGTTTTAGTTATCTTCTTTTATATTCTTGTTTTACCTTATTACTCTTTTGTAATTACTCATTTTGGAGCTTCAGAGGATCCCTTGCCTATAAAAAGGCTTTGGATAATCCCCTGTAGCTACACCACTTATTATACACTCAACTTAACTACAACTCTAAATATTACATGTTTATTTTATTTTTTTATTAGCATTATAAATCTAAATTTAAAAGTAAATAAATTATTTAAGGTTGCAATAAGTCTATTAATACTAGAAGATGCTTTCCGCGCATTGGAAAATAATTCTTATTTAAATAAATATATTATAATTTAATAAACCTCACTATTGTATCACGTCCCAAGGAATACTTGTCGCCTTTTCTTTTAGAATAATTATTTCATTTTTATCATTTTATTTCTTTATCTTTTATAACACTTTTTTTCCCTTTATTTCTTCCTCCTCTTCTATGTTCTTTCTCTCTTCTTCTCCTTCTTCTAGACAACTGGCTTACAGGATATTCCTTGTGGAGGTGGAGAGAAGGAGGTTAAAGCTTTTATTTTTTAGATGGGTTGGAATACTGGTGAAAAAGTTCAAGGTTGTTTGATCTAGGTCTTTTATTAGATGGGCTTCTGGAAGGACTAGGTGAATAAATTGATGGATTTGAAGAAATATCTAGGACTGGTTTGGTTGAAGAAGGATTGATCATAGCCCTAGAAGCAGTTGGAGTCCTGGGAGGTGCACTAGCAAGCCTAGATTGAAGAGATGGAACATCTGGAACAGAAGTTGGTTGGATAGGTTCTGTGGTGTTGGAATCAGAGGGAATGTTGAGGTAGTCTTGAGGGCTAAATGGAGAAGTATTTTTTTTAGGAATAGAAGGTGAAGTGGAAGATTGAGGAAAAGGCTTGCAGAAGGATGAAAATCTGGTGGCAGGTATAGGGAAGGAGCCATATTTTAGGCCAGGACATTTTCTCTTCTTTTCAAATCAGATGGAGAAAATTCTATTATAGGTGTGTCTTTTCAAGTTGAAGGTGAAAACACAGCCTCTATAGGTAAAGGAACAGTAGTTGAAAGCTTGATCTGGAGAAGTAACAAATTTAGCTGGATAAATTTGTAAAAGTTGAAAATAAGGACTGAAAGAACACTGGATAAAAAGCTAGAAATTGGAGAAAGGACTGGTAGAAAAAATTTGTGCTCAAGATTCTTGTTGTAGAATTGGTGATCAATTCAATATTTGGTCCTCCACAACCCTACAATGGAAATTTATCATTTTTGGGTCCCCCATGACCTTATACTGGATAAAAAAGTAATCATTCTTTAGTCCACAAATACAATATACTGGATATTAAATTGTTATTTGGATGATTTAATTAAATATTTACAAAACTCTAGTCCACAAAGACTATAAACTGGCAATCAATTAAATTTTTGATCCTCTAAGACTTTAAAATGGAAATGTTAATCTGTTTGGTTCTTTGTTTCAATCTTTTTAAATTATCTCTGGCTCATCAGTACTCAATATGAATAATCACTCATTAGGAAAGCTCAATCATTAATAGAAAGGGTGTATGCTAAACTTTAAAAAATGAAGGTGTCTTAAAAAGGTTCAACAAAGTTTAATAAGGATAAATAAAAGTAGGAGATTCAGAGGGTTATTGGAAAAGATTGTTAATGTGGATGTGGTTTTCCCTGCAATATGGAGAGTGTAGAGGCATTGGATAATAGGGTGAAGAGATTGGATGCACTCAAAGGCTGGAAATAAAGGTGCTAAAGAAAGTCTGCATATTTATGAAAAATTCTGATAGTGTTAAAGTGGTTTAAAGGGTTGGAAATTTATTTGAATGTTTTAATTCTAAATATTGATAAGGCTAATTAGGTAGTTGGAATGGTAGTGTGCCTCATGTTAGGCTATACTATAGGAAGCTTGGAGGACCTTATGGAAAGAATTGAATCAAAGTACTCAGCTCCTTAGGTGTGGAGACTAATCTCTCATGCTGTGCCAGAAAGAGACTGGTAGAGGGGAGTCTTAAGGGATTCAAAACTTGCTCTCAGTAGTGGAATCATCACAAGGAAAATATGGTATATTTCAGTTTAAAATAAGAAAATTTAGTCAGAAAATAAGATCAACCAGACAGCATGTTTTACAGTACTAAAGAATTAAATTTTAAAAGAAGAGAAGAACAATCAAAAAAAATAATATCTTTGAAATATTTCTACATCAGCATCAAAACTTTGCATTAACAGTATTCTCTTCATAATATCTTCATCATTATTTCCTGGAGTTTCTTAAAAATAAGTTAAAAAGTTTCTTTTCATATCATCACAAAAGTGTAAAAAGAGATATCTATGAAATTTTGTATAATAATTATTATGATCAATTCTTAACTGGCCAACATCATCAGTATTAATGATCTCAATAGCTTAAAGGAAAAGGGATAGAAGAGTTAGTATAGAGTTTTAATTGATATGGAATTATGGACAAACCTTTAGATCCAGGAAATAAAGTCTCAGAAAAAATGAAAGGAGAAACTGGAATAATGGGATTGAAATCTTAAGAATGGTGTGGTAGCTCATGATTAGGATTAGGATTTTTGTGTAATAACACTGTTTTGGCTATTATGTTTCTGAAAAAACTGGTAATTTTTGATAATCTCTTATTAGGTATATTTGGATAAGGTAAAGCTTCTGGGCCTGTCTAGACACTGGTTCTGGAAGGAATTACAGGATGAATACATTTAACTTTTTTAACCTGCAGAGATCACAGGAATTTCTTCCAGGGAGGCCAGGATAAGACTTTAAGCATGGAACTTAGTATCTAGCACAAAATTGACAGGGAACAGCTAAATCTTTTGAATATATGATGATGGTTATGATAAAGTTGAAAGTTTATTGAAATGAAACTTTGGTGGTGAGGATGAACTTTTAAGATGATGGTTGAAGTGGATGAAGAGGAGATGAATATGTGATTGATCAATTATGCAAATTTAAGAATAAGGACAATCTTCATAGGAAGGAGGATGTGGCAGTCTAAAGCTTAGTAAAGAGCTAAAAGATGCTTAAAGTTTGTTTTTTGTTACTTATTATGAAGATTAAAAGGGATATTTAAATTTAGAATAATTTTATTATAAAGAAAATGGTTGGTTATATGGCAAAAATTGGTTAATAAACATGTCAAAATGAGTTATTTAATTCACATTCAATAAATGCTACTATAAGCTTAAAAATGAATGGAAATGAAATTCAAGAATCTCAAGAAACTTTGGAAATATTTGGGGAATTTTTTCTATTTTTCTTATGTTTTTAATAATTTTTGATTTCTGTTGATTTACTTAACTTTAATGACTATTAACTCAGTGAATAAGGTTGCACAGGCTACAAAAGCTTGAGAAAATGTTCTCCAAATGTATCCCTATCATATCTTATTTTTATAGACTTTTTATTAAGTTTTTAAAGTTCTTATTTAGTCTGAAAGTCTATAAAAACTCCAGAAATTTTTGGGAGAACTCCATACAAACTCTGGGAATCTCTGGAAAAACTCCAGAAGGGAAAAAGGGCACATGACTAGACTATGCATATAAAGTCTTTAGACTCAAAATTTGAAATTATCAGCTAACATCATACAAGAATATAATGCATAAAAAACACCATTTAACATAACATTTTTACAAATTGTAATACCCTTATAAATATAACATTTTAATATAACACTTCATATATTTTACACTAAAATGTATCAAAATAAACTAATAGGGTATCATTAGAAAAGTCTCAAATCAATGGAGTTGAATTTTGCATCTGTTTAAAAAAATAAAAACTTTATAAAAACATAAAAATTCAACTATTTAAATAACTTTTCTCTGGTACAACCTTTTGTTGAATTTCTCTATTTTAACTTAAAGAACACATATTCTAACATCTCAAAAATGTTAAAAAAGCTATTCAAAAATCCATTTCTTATCAACTATACATTTAATTTTAGTTACAACATTTGTTGGCAATTTTTGATAAAAAAAGAAAATCTTCTTCAAGATCAGAATAATGATCTCAATCAGAGTCTAAGAGGAGAAAAAAAGCTATGAAATTTGTTACTTGATTTAGCTTCACACAATTTGGGAGTGAGAAAGGCTTGACTCATATATGGTATAAAAATGTAAATGATGTACAATGGTTTGATTTATGAAGTGCTGTGCTGCAGAGTGCTGCAGATAAATGAGATGATGCTTATAAATCAAAGAAATAAGCTGTATGGTGAATCCAGTACTTTTGGTTGAGAAAGTGAAGATTTGAGTGAAATAAGTGACTTATTTAAATTTTGAAATCCACAAGTGTTGGGGCTAGTATTTTCAGAAATCTGCACTTAGATAAGTGCATATTTTATCAAATTTAAGCGCTAATTTGTAACTGTGGATTTGTCCAAACTGAAACCCCCTATTAAAGGGTTTAATTTCTGGAAAATCTGAACTTAACTTAAGTGCATATTTCAAACCAAATCAGCTCTTAAATTTTACAAAAAATTCACTAATTTCAAAAATGGGTGTCAGTTATTACCTCAAATTAGCACTTTTCTCCAGATTTTTTTTTCACAACCACATATTGGCCACATCATCCTTTCCTTTCCCACCCCATGCCTGTCACATTTGACACCCTGACCTTCATCCCCTCATCAAATCTTGGAACACACCCCCCACTAAGATTTGAAATATTTTATTGCAACATTTTAACCAGGCATGTTTATTTCCTTGTATTTTTATTTTTTAAACCTCTTAATCTCTTTTCTTGTAACATTCCAGTTTAATAATGCCTCCCAGAAAATCCAATAATAAAATGGCAACTTAAAAAAATGCTTCATCACAAGGTCTTCCAGTAATCAAAGCCTCTCACCTGAGAAACCAAAATCTGGACAGCTAAAAAAAAGATGATCTCATCATCATCAACTTCCTCAAAATTAAATCAAATTATGGTGAAGGTTGTTAATGAGAAGTCTACCCAAATCAGATGTCAACCTTCATCAAAGTTCAATGGCTTCTGGTTGATTGAAAATAAAGTAAAGAAGAAACAAAAGGGAGAATCAACATAAATCCTAAGAAAATGAAGGAAAGGTTCAAAATTTATCAATCATAAAAAAGCTAATTTTGCTTCCATTTCCACTGGCTTTGATGTTGATGATGAAGATTTGGAGAATTGAATTACTACTGTTTCAAAAAAGCTCAATGTCATGTGTCATTTCTACATGGATATGGATATTCTTTTTGGTTCCCAAGCTGATGTAAACCCTTTTTTTATACACAATACTACTAAGGATATACTCTCTGTATCACAAACATCCAAAAATCCTCCAGACACACCTGTACTTCAACAACATCAATCTCTTGAAGCCTCTTTCCATAGTTCAGCTGAAGATGACTTTAACTATTGGCCAGTCGTCTAGAAGAAGGAGAAGAAGAAGAGAGGAAAAGAGAAGGAAGGAAAAGGGGGTAAGAGCTTAAAGGAAATAATAAGGGGAAAAATAAAAGGAAAGAATGAGTGAAATATTAAAGGGAGTTTAACCACAATTTAGGAACTTTGACAGGACAAATGGCAGTGGTTTAATAGGGATTCTGATTCAGTAAGTATTTTATTCTGCTCTGCTTAAATAAAAATTACTAACTATTAAAAATCTTAAAGAAACCAATTTATTTATATAGTATTTTAAGAGGACTGAAGCATCACACAAAATAATAATAAAATGTATTTAAATTGTAATAAGTAATGTAAGTGATGGGGCTAAAGGAGATTACCCAAGGCCTTTATATAGGCAAGGGGACCTATGAAGCGACACAAATGAGTATATACAAAATAGTAATAAAGTGAAACAAAATAAAGTAAAAAGAACTAAGTGAAACTTGGATATTTAGAGAAAAATATGAAACAAGTAATTAGCCCATGAGTAAGTAACTACTTTTCCACCATATATTCCAAAACCAGTTCATTAGAATAGTGAGTAACTAAACAAGACTGTAACCTGAGAGCTTTAAGTAATATATCCTGAAAAATGTTTTACAATGAGTGTTTTAGGTGTTTTAATTGAAACAATAGTTATGACATTTTCAGGAAATTATTTTTATAATTAATTCAAGCCCAAAACAGAAATTACTAATTTGTTTTAGATATCTCATTGAATAATAACTAAATTAAGTGAGACAAGTAATTAATTTAAGGAATTACTAATTCAAAATAAGTATTTCAATTTATTTCATTAAGTAAGTGTTTTAGCTTATTTAATAATTTTCTGAAACAATTAAGGGTCGAAAAATTGCCCAATATTTATGGATAATAAAATATGAAAAGTTTTATTTAATATATAAATTTTATTAATTAAGTTTTAATTACATTATAAGTTAATTTTACTATTACACTTATAATATATGTCTGTAAATAAATAATTATTAATTTATAAATATTAAATACATAAAAATGTGCCATGATTTATGGAATATAATATATATTATGTTTTATGTAAGTATATGAATAATTTACTTAATAATAAAATTAATATAATAATTATTTTACTTATTAATAAAATATTTATATAATTTAATTATACAATAGAATTAATATAATAATTATTTTATTTATTAATAAAATATTTATATAATTTTATTATACAATAAGATATTTTATTTTAAATACATAAAATAACTAAATTTATTCCCTCTTATGGTTCCAATAAAGTATTATAACATTTTACTGGGCTCCTGAGGCAGCTTAGCTGACAGTAACTATTAAGAAGAACAATTATCTTGCAGAATATCTGAGTCCACAGAGACCCAATCTTTTAATGTATGTTTAATTTTTCTTTTTTCTTAAATTCTTCACCAAAATTCTCATTATTTCTTTTCAAGTCTCCTTCCACTAAAACTTAAATTTCTAAAAATATTAACAATTCCATCAATGAAAATCCTGCTTTAGATGAAATTCCTGAACCCTCTAGCTCAAAATCCAAACTAAAGCATCAAGCCTCAACTTCAATGAGCTTGGACCATATTTTAATACATGTTAATACTTCAACCAGCTCTTTGTATTCCCTTGATGATTATTTTGAAAAAAAAGAGATAAGTAAGATTTGGTCACTATATATCTTCTTCAATAACATATTTCTTTATTTTTTTCTATTCAATTTTCTCACCATATTCTCTATTGAAAAAATGTCCTCAACTTTGAGAAGATTAAGTTTGATCATATGCTAATGAAAGATTAATGGGCCTTAGATTTGGAGGAAATATTTCTTTGCTTCAATCAATTTTAAAAAGGCCAGATTTGATACAGAAGAGATGGAAAGAGTTCATCTTCCCTCATGAAAAAAAACTATGATTTTCAAAGAGAAATGGTAAGTTGTGATTTGGAAAAGTAAGAAATTTTTTTAAAAAAAGAAGAATTTATTGGGGAGAATGAATGAAAAATGGCCAATCTTTTGAGGACATTAAAAAATTACTTGACTTTTTCAATTGATTAATTATCTTTTTGGTTAATGGTTGGGGAATGAATTTAAAATTTACTTTTAACCTTATCAAACATAGTTATATCTTGATATTTGGATAACACCATTTGTCCTTACTGGAATCTAAAATATTGCACTTTTGGAATTTCAGATGGTGAGATAATACTGATACCTGTGAAAAATCCTCATCAGCAACATACTTTTATCACCTCACCACCAATTTTTATATATAAATAGAGCTAATTCAACAAAACTCTATATCTTTTTGAAAAATTAGGCAATACCCTCCCCTGAATTTTATTGAGGTAAGGGGTGGGTATCACCAAAAATTTTTCAGGTCATCAATTTTTCATGTCAGATATGAAACTTTGGAGATGCCCTTCTCCACCTGCATTCCATTGAAGTAGGAGGTTAAAGTAACTAAAATTCAGTTAATTGCATAGATTAATTAATAAATAAGTAAATAAGATATTTCAAACTTACTAGTTTTAAAGTAACAAAAATTCCTCATATCAAAATTCAGATCATGTCTATAAAATAAGTTTGGTCCTTTCCACAGGTATAGGCTAGAGGAACCCCATGATGCAAATTAATGTTTTCATGATTGATGTTTATACAACACAAAGGTTGTTGGCCCAATACTTCAATTTAGTAAATTGAAATATCAGATGTATTTTTTAAAATCTATGAAAGAATAATAAATATTGAATAACTTGACCAATCCCCATACTCTTTTGATCTTCATAAATTTTTTATTAAATTTTTTACATTTACCTTCTTTTTTTACCTTGTTGATTTTTTGTATTAAATTTTGACTGATCTGATAAGAGAAGCCAAAATGAGTGAAGGGTTAGAAATATGAAAATGGTAAGAAAAAGAAAAAAAACACATCCTGATGAAAATGCAGCATAATAAGTAAAGAGAAAGGTGATTGGAGGAATTTGGAAGGATAAATTCATGATGTAAATGTTATGATATGAATTATGAAATAAATTAAAGTGAAACTGGAAAAAAAGGCTCAACTTTAAAGGTCAATATTGCAGAAATCACTGAACCAGATTCAAAACCATTTGTGAAAAATGAACAATAGGCTTCAGGAGAGTCTTCAGTTAAAAGGACATTAGATTTGAATAAACCTAACCCTAATTCTGACTCTGATTTTCAAAATTACACAAAAAATTTAAAAGTGATAATGAAAATTCCAGCAAGAGGGAGATAAAAGCCTAGATAATCATCAGATAAGAGTTTCGGAAACCTTCTTCTCTAATTATGAAACATAAAAAAATGAAATAAATAAAGTGAAATTGGGAAAAAAAGGCTCAACTATAAAGATCAATTTCTCAGCAACCACTGAGCCAAGTTAAAACCTGTTTGTGGGATATGAAAAATAGGCTTCAAGAGAATCTTGATTTAAAAGGGAATGTGATTCAAATAAGCCTAACCCTAACTTATCATATAAAAACATGAAATAGAAAAAAGTCAAATTGGGAAAAAAAGGCTCAACTTTAAAAGTCAATATCTCAGCAACCACTGAAACAAATTGTCAGCCAGGCTACTAGACTTAACCAGTGAAATAATTAATTATTTACTGGATGAAGCCGCACCTTATCATTTTAATTATTATTTAATTATAATTAGGTTACATTAAAATTAGTTATAATAAATTAACTAATTACAGAATGATAAAATTAAATAAATAATTAAAATTAAAATATAAAATTGTCCCTTATATTTTTCTCTAACACCTTGCTCATTTGACAGGTTGGAAAAAATAAAAATTTATATTAAAAAATAGATATTAAGATAAAATAAGATTTTAATATTCAAATAATATTAAGTATATACAAAAAAAATTCAAATTTCTTATTTTGGATTGACCTCTACAGTAAATATTAAATTAATTGATGTATTTCTGATATACTCTGTAAATACATCTTTTTGACGCCTTCTTTTTAGAATAACTTTATTATTTGAAAATACTCCTTCTGGAATATTCTTTTCTCTCTCTCATACTACTGTTTTTAGAATTTGATTGCCGTGCTTTGTCTCTCCTTTGCCTATATAAGGCCTCTCTTTTTGTTGTCTTTTAATCATTCTTTTTACCAACTTACTTTATTACCACAACTACAATATAACACTTATTTCTTATATTTTATATCTTTATTATTTACAAGGACGTAATTCTAATCTATAACTTATATTAATATTTTAAATCTACCTCTTATCATTGAGTAAAAATTATCTTTGATTAAGAAATACGTACCAAATTATTGAGAGTCCAATTAATCCTTAAAATCTTCATACAAACTCCGTACCAAATCTTCTAGACCAAAAGTGTACCTTGACAATTGGAATCCTTTCTGAAATATTGACGGCGCAACATTACTTGAGGCTTAATCGAGGGGACCATCAGTGTACAAGTACCTGTAAAGGACGAGAGAAGGAGAGAAAACGATGAACGTCATACGTCACGTGATAAAAGTTTTTGCTGCGAACGGGAGTCGAACCGCGCTCCAAAACTTAAGTTCATATACTGACTAAACATCGTATATATCGTGGTAATTATTGTTATTACTATTTGTGGGTTACTCTTCACTCTTCATTTGCTACGTATTTCCTTTTACTCAGCACTCTGTAAGTGGCATTTATTTGCTCATTTTGCAGGGGGAGGTGTCTGGTAATTTGGAATTTAATTTTATTATTATTATTATTTTTTTTTCCTGGTTGACCATAATAGAGCAATAACTGTTCTTAGTCCCAGAAGTAATAAAATAATTATATTTTAATATTAATTATTATCATTTTTCAGTTGACAATTGTCCTGATTAATTTGAATTTTAATTGTTTCAGTTGAAAAATTGTCCTGACAATAATATTTTTTAATTAATAAATAATATTTAATTACTTCAGTTGACCTTGAGTCCTGGTAGTTCAAGAAATTTTTTTAATTAATAAAACTCATATTTAATTACTTCAGTTGACATTAAGTCCTGGTAGTTAAGTAATAAGTTTAATAAAATTTTAAAATAAAAAATTTAAATTTAATTACTTCAGTTGACATTAAGTCCTGGTAGTTAAGTTAATCAGTTTAATAAAATTTTGTTAAATAAATAAAGTTTCATATTTGATTACTTCAGTTGACAATAAGTCCTGGTAATAAATTAGTTGATTTAAATCCTGAAAATAAATAATTAGTAATAAAAATTTTAATTTATTTCTACAGTTGATTATATTATAATCCTGGTTTTAAATTTTTTTTTACTAATAAATAAATTTATTTAAGTTGATTTTTATCCCAAAAAAATTTTATTATTATTATTTTTATTTTATTTCTGTTAAATAAAAATTAAAAATAAAAGACTAATTAATTTGTCTCTTTTTTTCATTTCAGTTAAATCTTAAAATGACTGACCAAAGTGGTTTTTCTGCACGTGAAGAAGAACTAGACTTAATTGATTATGATGAGCCTACTTCTGTAAGTTCTCCTTTAACAAGAATAATTTCTCAAACTAATAAATCCTTGCCCCAAACAGGATGTAGAGATGGAAGAAGTAGAAATCCTAGTGGACAATACTCAGGATCAGAAGCCCATGATAAACCCACCAGAAGAGCTTCCAAAAGGCTTTGGGATAAAAAAGATGCTGTTGTCTCAACAGGTAAAGAATCTGTCTACCCACATAAAGGAGTTAAGGACAGACAGCTTGAGACTAAAGGTAAGGGTAGATGCCTTGGAAGAAAAGGTGAGAAGAACAGATACTTTTCTCCAAGAGAAGAAGAAACCTCTTCCTCCCAGGGATCAACAACAATTGGCTCCCCAGTCCCAAGAGATGGTGGAAGTGTCCAAGTGGCAGTTGGACTGGCTCAAAACTCAGTGGGACTACTTGGCTCAAAACCAGCATCAGGTACCTCAGGTAGGTCCATCAAGGCCCACCCAGGCCAACCCCACTCCTCCCCACCCTTATCAGGGAGGCAAAAGAAGAAGGAAGCCCAATATGGTGATACCCAGCAAACCCTGGTACGTCCCTCTATTGATTCTCAAGTGCCTTTTCTTGTGGCTGACTCTGTTCTTTCAGGTAAATCTGGAAGGCAGGATGAAACCTTGAGACCTATAGAGGCTGGGAATAGTAGACAGATATCTCATGTATCTAATCCATTACTTTTAATTTCTACCTCAATGATTAATCCTGATATGGCTGTGATTGATGAAACTCTTGACCCTGAGTTCTATGAGAGTCTGGAAAGTTACTCAGTTTCCTTATTGAGAAACACTCCAGATGTAGCAAGAATTAATGATGAGCACTTGAGAGATATTATTGCCAAGCAAAATCATATAATGAACAATATGCAATTGACTCAGAGATATAATAGTTTGTTAACTGATCAGGGTTATCAAGCATTAAGAAGTGAAGCACAGAGAGTCTCTGATGAATTGTCTCATTACAAAGCAACCCATGAAAAGAAAGTTGCTTTATGGCAAAATATAAAAAATGATTTGTCTAAACTAAAAGATACTGTATCTGCCTGTTGCCAGGAGGTAGAGATAGATAAGATAAATATGAAAAGATTGAATGACCATTTGTCATCTTTTCAACATAAAAATCAATTATCTTTTGCAACTATCAATGAGAGTTTATCTAGTCTTCCAAGAATGAAAACAAGACTAACAACCATTGAAGAAAAATTGAACTCATTGTTAAATGACCAAAAATATTCTGAAATTTCTGTGAAGGAACATATAGTTCAGGATGCTCAAATAGTACCTGTGGCTAATTCATCTAAAATAAAAATAGATCCAGAAATACCTGTTGAAAACACTGAGTTTCCATCAAAAACTGATGATGCACCAGGATCTGCAACAGAAGGATTAAACAATGAGATTTCAGCACAATTAGAGAAATTACAGCTGCTTCTTACTCAGAAACAAGTTAGTACTAAGGAGACTCCTTCAAATCAAAAGAACTGGCCAAAACTTGACCAGTACCCAACATTTGATGGTGATTCTTCCTCTGATTGGCAACAATTTATTTGCAGAATTGATAACTTAAAAAATTCTTACAAACTCCCAGATGAGGAAATTGTGTCCAAGTTAATTTCTTTGTTCACTAATGTTGCCCTGATGTGGTATGAATCTGTTCTCCTGGATGGGAATGACTACTCATGGGAGGATTGGAAGAAATTAATTAAAGCAAAATTTGGTGGCTCCAAGTTCAGAATGGCTCAACAAAGGCAGTATGAGGAAACTAGATATAGCTCTTCTACTGATAAACCTATTGAGGTTTTAATGAAACTTGTAAAAATCTTAAGGGCAATGGACCCAAATATGGAGTTTGATTTATGGAAGGACAGGATCCTCTATAAATTACCAATGTCTCTGAGAGACTTGATAGTGGCTAGGACTGAGTTCTCAAAAGAACCCTCTTCTTTCATTAATACTTGCAATGAGATATTTCTAAACAATAAGTATGATGCAAGAAGATTCATTCCTAGGACCCCTTTGGAGAAACCCTCCACTTACCAACAAAAACCTCTAGAAAAGGTTGGTAAACCTTCTGCCCCTGTTGCTCCAAAGAAGTATGCAACAAACACTTGCTTCAAGTGCAACAAGCCTTGGCAGAAAGGCCATGTTTGTGGCAAGAAGATAAATCTTGTAGAACAAACAGAGGAGCATGCTGATGACACAGTGGCACTGGATGATACATCAAGTGATTGTGCCAGCAATATTTCATATGAATCACAACAAGAAATCTTGATGCTGGAAGAAGATATTCATTATTTAAATACTATTGACATTGATAATAATGATTTATCTACAGTTGAGGATGCTGAGATCATAAAGAACATTGAGGATAACTCAATTGTTATTGACCCTCTTAAGGCACCAGTCTTGATCAATGGAACCAGCATTGAAGTTGTTCTGGATTCTGGAGCTAGAGGAAGTGTAGTATCTAAAAGAGCACTTGCTTCAGTAGATCAAGACTATAAATCTAAACTGATGCCTATCATTTCTGAAAATTGGAGAGGGTATGGCTCTGTTTTGTTCCCCATTGGTAAATACAAAGCCACAGTGTTTTTTAAATATAACCATGGTTTTGTAAGAGCTATTTGTGATTTTGTTGTCATGAAAAATGATAACTTGAGCAATTGGTTTATTGTAGGGAATGATATTTTAACCAAGTATGGCATAAAATTGAATCCTTCAAACCAATGTTTCACAATGGGGATGAATGGGAAGAGAAAATTTAAAATTTCCTCCCCTAAAAAATTATTAAAACCAGAATTGAACACATGTAATTCTGTGGTTCAATATAAAGGAAGATCTACAAAGGAAATGCATGCCCTTATGTCTGAAATTGACAATGCTTCTTTTGGAGAACAACTTTCTGGTGAGGATAAAGATTCCATCATTAACTTGATAAAATCTTTTCCTATGGCCTTTGCTCATGGGTCACATGAACTGGGATTAGTTAAAGAGGAAATGAAACTTTCATTGTCTTGCCCATTAACTGATATACCACCTAGTTTAAAGAAGAAGCCTTATCCTGCTTCTCCCACAAAGAGAAAAGATATTGAAGATAATATCTCTACCCTTTTAAAAATGAATATTATTGAAAAGGTAGTTGAAACACCTAAATATTGTGTTATCTCACCTGTCCTAAATTCTTATGAGAAAGATAAAGCCAGGTTATGTGGTGATTATAGAGCACTAAACACTTATACTGTTGATGATATCTATCCTTTACCTAGAATCAGCTCTATACATGCTACTTTACAGGGTTCTACATATATCAGCTGTTTGGATGGTAATAAGGGATATCACCAGGTACCTGTTGAGAAAAATTCTCAGAACTTTCTGATGATTGCCACTCATATGGGTATTTATAAGTATATTAGGATGCCATTTGGCCCTAAAAATTCCCCTTCAGTTTTCCAAAAAGTAATGGATAACACATTCCATCAAGAGATAATTGAAGGATGGCTGATGGTTTATATTGATGATATCATTATATTCTCAAAAACATTTGAGGACCATCTTAAACACCTGTGTAAAGTATTACAGAAAATGGATGAAATAAAGATGACACTTGCTTTGAAGAAATGTAAATTTGGTTTCCATTCTTTAAAAGCTCTTGGTCATGTTGTTTCAGGCTTACAGATATGTGTTGACCAGAACAAAGTGGCAGCCATACAAAAGGTGAAGGCTCCTACAACAGTGAGAGAGCTCCAAAGTTTTTTGGGAATGTGTGGATACTATAGACAGTATATTAAAAATTACCAAGTCATAGCTTTACCCCTTACCCAATTAACCAGAAAGGATGTTGCTTTTGTCTGTAATAGTGAAAGACAAAGAGCCTTTGACACTATGAAACACTGTTTGATGTCAGCACCAATTCTTGCTTTACCTGACTTTAATCAACCATTTGTTTTGTACACTGATGCCAGTTTCATTGGTCTTGGTGCTTCCCTCCATCAAAAACAAGTGATGAATGATAAAGTTTCAGAAGTAGTAATTTGTTATATTTCAAGAACCCTGAGAAATAGTGAATTGAAATATGGTGCTACTCAATTAGAGTGTTTAGCTGTAGTATGGGCTCTAGAAAAGCTTCATTATTACCTAGATGACCAGAAGTTTGAACTTGTCACTGACTGCAGTGCAGTTAAATCCCTTTTAAACTTGAAAACACCTAACAGACATATGTTCAGATGGCAGCTGGCTGTTCAAGAGTACAGAGGGAGAATGACAATTATTCATAGGGCTGGTATTGTTCACTCAAATGTGGATATGTTATCAAGGTTACCTTTACCAAATGATGACTCTAATCCTGCTTATGATCCTGAGGATGAAATTATTCATATTCATGGGATATATGTGGTTTATATGGAGGAAGAGCTATTACAGCTTATTCTGGAATCATATGATAAGGACACTGACTTAAAAAAGTTATGCACCATATTAAATGATCCAAAGAATGCTTCAATACAAGCATTAATTAAAACCCTTCCACCAAAGTACCAAAAAGCTTTGGAAAAAGGTAAATTTTCAATTGATGAAGGATATCTATATTATAGAAGAAAGTTGAGTAGTGTTATTGTTATCCCTCCTTCTATGAAAGAAATCATCTTGAAAATTTGTCATGATGACATATTAGCTGGACATTTTGATCTTGACAAAACAATGATCAGAATTAAGAACACTGCTTGGTGGGCTAATATGTCTGAAGACACAAAATTATATGTTGAATCTTGTGATTCTTGCAAAAAATCAAAAAGATTAACTGGTAAAAGAGCAGGATAAATGCAACATATTGAACCTCCTGAGGCTCCATGGCAAATAATAAACATGGATTTTGTAACAGGATTACCTATTGCTGGTAAAGACAGTTATAACTCTTATTGGGTTATTGTTGACAGATTCACAAAAATGTGTAAATTTATCCCTACCCACAAGGATGTTTCCACTAAAGAATTAGCTTTCTTATGGTGGTCTCATATGTTTAATACTGCTGGTTTTCCTAAAGCCATAATCTCTGACAGAGACCCTAAATTTACTTCTGAATTTTGGATGTCTCTGATGGATATTTGTGGTTGTGATCTGAAACTTTCTACTGCCCATCACCCTCAGACTAATGGTTTAGCTGAAAGAATGATTCAGACTTTAGAGGACATGATAAGAAGATATTGTGCCTTTGGCCTTGAGTATAAAGATAATGACAGATTCACTCATGATTGGGTTACCTTACTCCCTGAGTTAGAATTTGCTTATAATAGCACTGTTCATTCTGTTACTCAAAGAAAGCCTTTTGAGCTCTGGCTTGGATATGTTCCAAATACTCCTGCCCAAATTCTCAATAACAAAATACCTAAATTGGATATACATCCTGGTGTAAAATCTTTTCTTTAAATGCAACAACTATGTAGAAATCATGCTCAAAAATGTATTGAGAAATCATTTGAATATGAGAAGAAAAGATGGGACAAATCTCATAAAGAATACACTTTTAAAAAGGGTGATGAAGTGTTGATTTCTACAGTTCACTTCAACTTACAAGGTAATAACAAATTGAAAGATCCATTTGTTGGTCCATTTGTTGTCAGAAGAATGATTGGAGATAATGGAGTTGAAGTTATTCTGTATTCTCCATATGACAGAAAACATCCTGTTTTTCCAATATCTCTTTTGAAACCTTACACATCCAATAGTGATTTATTTCCAAAAAGGAGGGGTAGACCAATGAAAACCACAAATGGAATCACTGAAACAGCAGAAATTGAAAAAATTTTAAATGATAGAATAGTCACTGCTGAAAAGGGTACAGAATACTTATTGAGATTCAAGAATAAATCATCTGAATATGATTCTTGAATACCTGGCAAGGAGATATCTAATCTTCCTACTCTACTAAAAAAGTATAAAAAGAAAAAATCATAGCATTTTTTTTATTGTTTTTTTAGAGTGAGGGAGTGTCAGCCAGGCTACTAGACTTAACCAGTGAAATAATTAATTATTTACAGGATGAAGCTGCACCTTATCATTTTAATTATTATTTAATTATAATTTAGTTACATTAAAATTAGTTATAATAAATTAACTAATTAAAGAATGATAAAATTAAATAAATAATTAAAATTAAAATATAAAATTGTCCCTTATATTTTTCTCTAACACCGTGCTCATTTGACAGGTTGGAAAAAATAAAAATTTATATTTAAAAATAGATATTAAGATAAAATAAGATTAATTATATACAAAAAAAATTCAAATTTCTTATTTAGGATTGACTTCTACAGTAAATATTAAATTAATTGATGTATTTCTGATATACTCTGTAAATACATCTTTTTGACGCCTTCTTTTTAGAATAACTTTATTATTTGAAAATACTCCTTCTGGAATATTCTTTTCTCTCTATCATACTACTGTTTTTAGAATTTGATTGCCGTGCTTTGTCTCTCCTTTGCCTATATAAGGCCTCTCTTTTTGTTGTCTTTTAATCATTCTTTTTACCAACTTACTTTATTACCACAACTACAACATAACACTTATTTCTTATATTTTATATCTTTAGTATTTACAAGGACGTAATTCTAATCTATAACTTATATTAATATTTTAAATCTACCTCTTATCATTGAGTAAAAATTATCTTTGATTAAGAAATACGTACCAAATTATTGAGAGTCCAATTAATCCTTAAAATCTTCATACAAACTCCGTACCAAATCTTCTAGACCAAAAATGTACCTTGACACAAATTCAAATGTGTTTTTTTGAGATAAAAGATAGCTTTCAGGAGAGTTTTAAGTGAAAAGGAAACTAGATTTTAATAAACCTAACCCTATTTCTGACCCTTATTTTTAAATTTTTACCAAAAACTTCAAAAGTGATGGTGAAAATGACAACATGAGGAGTTGAATAAGTCTACTGTTATCCATATAAGAGTCCTACATATATTTAAGTTTAAAAATTTCATAGAAAGAAAGAGATATCATATAGACATGAAAAAAGGAGAAGAAAAATTACCTTTATTGAAAGGTAGGAAAAATAGAGTGAGAAAGAGTGAAGTTGGAATTTGGGAGAAATTGAATATGGAGCAAGTTACACTATGAAATATAGGGGGTGGACTTGCTAGCAAGTCCTCAACCTGAACTCAGATGGAGCTCAGGTGGAACTCAGACTGAACTCATGCTGAGCCCTTACTGAACTCAACTTGAACACCCACATAAAACTGTTCTTCTGAGTGGCGTTCATCCCTGATTGTATGGTTCTTTATCAATAGCTCAATGTGTGTTCAATCTGTGGTGAGTTTGGGTCCAAGGTTGTGGACTTGCTAGAAAGCCCGCTGTAGAGAGTTCTAAAGTACTAATCAGTAGACAAAATGCAAGAAGGGTTGGTTCTTCTTTTCAATTTCTAAAAATAAGTGCCTGAAACTCTTATTTTTAAAGACAGTGCAATAATGTGTAACACTTGTATTTGATTAGAAAGTTTATAAGTTGAGAGATGGGTTTAAAAGATAAAAGAAAACAATTATTACTATCTGGATATTTCTATTCTTCACAAGTGCTAATATCCACAGCTACTCCCTCTTGAAGCGCTCTCTTTGAATATGCCTTATTATAGCAATAAAATAACTTTAGTAATAGTCAATTTGAATGAATCTATATATTCTCTCAAACAATTAATCTCCAAGAAACCTAATATCTTGAACTTGATTCTACGACTATTAACTACTTGTATGTTAACAATCCAACTAGATTTTTTAATACTTCTCTTTTTTCTATGTTGGGCACCTTCCTCCTTTTATATTTTTCCAGTGCTCAAGACACAGTTCACTAGTGGATCTCCAGCGCTGACTTTAGCTCCATATTAGTAAAACAATAACCAATCTATTAGTAAACTACATACACCCCTTGTAGCAACTACAGCACCTAAAACATACCCTATGCTTACTAACACTAATATTAACTTGTTTTACTCATACTCCACATACATGCTCCTGACTGTACATTTGATTTGTTTCAGTGCTACTTCCAAGTTTGACTCCTTCTAACACTGATCCTAGTCACCTTGACTCTTGGGTAGTTTTGTGATCGATTCCCCACTCTCCTTACTTCATTACTAAGTCCATAGTTCTGACAACTCACTTAACTAGTTAGCCTCTTACATTACCTGTTTCAATAAGTTACCACACTAGCCCCAGTGCAGTATAATATGCACTTGAGTCCCTCCTTGAGCCATAATTCCTTCCTTATTGCATAAAACACAATTATTGGATAATCCAAATCCATATTGTTCAGCGCTAGAAGTCCTAAATTGATAACACGCAATTCCTCATTGTGTGGCACATCCTGCTGCAAGATCAGAGCACACAGACCCTGAATTCTCTTCCGCACTTCTATTTCCCTTTGTTCTTTGAAACACACAAATACATATTATATTTTAGCACTACCTACTGCTCTATGAATCCCCTTTGTTCTTCCTGGACTATGCAAACTGATTGGTCCGAAATCAAGCTACCTGCGAGGCCTGTACCACATCCTCCCTCTACTTGCAACTGTCCCCAGGAGCCTATAAATACCCTGCTTCTCTCAGAGTTTTCTTCCTCCATCTTCCTTCCTTCTCTTATTTACTATAAATCATCATCATCATCATCTTCTCCTACTGCTAGATACCTATATAGATTTCTATTTTTCCTACATTCCCTTTCCTTCTATTTATAAATTCTTTGCTATGAATACAAGAGAAACTACCACTAACACCAAAAATAACGCCAATTTTGTGAATGAAATCTGACAGTTTTCCGCACACAGCCCCCTGCTGCTCCTACGAAACCAATAACAATGCTGATGGGTGAGACAAGATGCACCTGCTGCATCGAGAATGGCATGACTTCCTGCCACTTCTCAAAAGCCCACCGTGGCAATAATCTCTTTAATGTAAATTTTCTTCACTTCTCTTCCTTCCTTACTTCCTATTACTAACTTACATCTCTTTCTTTCCTAGCCATGCAATTACTGTAAAAAACGCAAAAAGAAGTGTAGTTACAATGGTCCGCCCACTGTTGTGCGCCTGGACCCCAATGCTTTTACAACCAATATGATGGGTCAGATCACCATCAGGCACCCAGCGCCAACTCCTACCACACCTCCTGACAACAACCAAGTCAAGGTTGGTTACCGCATACCTACACCAAGTAGTGTTGCTTCCATCTCTAAATCTCTCTTTTCAGAGGAGAGTACAGTAAGTCTTCTTCTCCTTCTTCTCCTTCTTCTCTCTCTTCTGATGTAACACTAACATTCTCTCTTTCCTTTTTTAGAATGCTCCAGCTACACCTTACGCTGAAATGCCTCCTCCTCTTGTCGTTCCTTTATTCCTTCCAGCCTTGGTAGAAGATCCCGTCTGGGATACTGAACCTATTCCAGAGTGTGCTACTTGTATTCCAGCTCCTGACTGGACTGCTATTCAGCCAGTTAGCAACGCCATCATCCCGGATGATTGGCCAACCAATATTTCTCCTAACGTTGATGAGGAAGAGCCCACCATGGCTCAAAACTGGGAATTCACAGAGCAAATTGCCTGCACACAATACAATGCAACCATGCATTGTATGAACAACATGATAGGTGCTGTTGAGGAGTTTCTCGAGACGGTCCTGGTTTATACTCGCGCCAAGTATAATAAACGCAAACAGCTAACGACCACCTTGCAACAGAACATGCAAGAGGCTGTTGACAATTGGGCCTTCTGTGTCCCAATTTTTGATGACGCAGAGTACTAAAAAAATTTTCCTTGTATATATTCCTTATAAAGTGTACATAGCCTTGTAGAAAAAACACAATAAATTTTTCCTTCTGCTTGATCCCAAGTTCCTTGTGAGAACCCAACATCTACGAGATGAGTTGCCCAAAAAATATCATCCTTTCTCCAAACTTGACAGCGCACCTTACTACTAAGTGCCTATGAAAGATGAAACAAAAAACAAAAATAATTTTGAGGTCGGTGATACTTCCCATAGCAGCAAATACATCCCCTGCTTCATATACGCATGCATTCTCTTAAAATCTTCAGATCTTTGCAATATATGACTTTCCCTTGACCACAACAGATTTGCCTTTTCTTGGGCCCCTCATTTTTTTTATATATTAAAATCCTTCACATCCTTCTTAGAAACCATTCAGAACTCAAGTCAGCTATTGCGCAACTGATGTCTCTTCTATAATGCCATCATTAACCTGTAAATAGCCCATCTAATAACCTGGATTACCTTCATCCAAAAATCATGACTCAATATCTCACAGTTCCCAGAGATCAAGTGTGCTCATTTTTTAAACGCCGCAACTTTCATTGTACATTTTCTAGACCTCGGGGGAATGCCTCCTTTAGACCTGCCTGTGACAACTGCTTTAGATACCACACAACTTGCAATATATCTCTAAACCAAAATACTCCTCAGCCTACTGGCTATATTTGCTTTCCACCTAGCTCTACCAGTAGCACCCCCATAATCACAACCACTAGCCCCACTAACTCCAATTCTTCTTCCAAAAATAACATCCCTTATGAATCACCATTGCTTCCTAATTTTTCCAGGCACAAAATATCTATCCAGCCTAGCACTGCGCCTTCTTCCACTCTGAGCTCTAATGCTTCCATGCACTCAGTCTCCACTACCGCTGCTCCTGACGCAGTTACTGTTTCTTTGCCATCAGTGCACCCAAAAAATTAATTAGCAAGTAAGTACCTTTCATTATACTTATGCTTTCATTACCTGCTGACTCTTTTTATGTCTTCAACAAATCCATCTCCCTAGGATGGGTTCCTGTTCCTTTACCCTTTGTCCATTCCATGCAAATGTTTTCCAGGCTTTTACTTATATATGACGCTATTTCTCTATCCTATTATAATGCACCAGCTTTTTCTGGTGCTGAACTTGAAGCTTGCTACACCCATATAGAAATGATAGGTCAACTAATGAAAGAAATCAGCTTTTCAACTATTCTTGGATACCCCGCCAATCCTTGTCATTTCGTCATGCCTGAAGACTGGAAGGGGTATCCTAATAGTTTTAGCAACAACACTGAATAATCTTTAGTGCTTTCCATATAAGCCTTCTTCATCCATTATATCTTTACATAGTCTTTATCTTTCCCTATTTCTCTAAACATCCTAGACATGGCATGATTCTTCTAAACCTCGTCTTCCATACTACCTGTCTCTTAAATTTAGAGCGCCTAAATTTGCTCCCTCTACTTTCTTTAAAAGACTATAGACCCTAAAAATTCATAAAATAAACTTAAAACATTATAAACTTTTACCGCCTTACTGCAATACAAAATAAATGATGTAAATAAGAATTGAAATATAGAGCGCTCCATCTATAAATTGTTATTCAACTCCTGGCTAGTTAACTCATTAGCTAAACTCCCAGCTTCTTTTGCCTTTACATAGTATGCATCTCCTTAACTCCAATTGCCTATTTGGTCATGTCCCCTCAATTGATTAAACTATAAGTTTTTATTTTCCTCTATGTCCCCATCTGAGTGCTTATGCCAGTTGCCTTATTCAGCCATAGTCCACCTAACTTCCAGTCAGTGCCCTCTATCCTTCACAATTGTTAGTTTAACCTCTTCCCAGAGGTAACATATAAATCATAAAAGAGCATTGATAGTTTAGCCTCTTCCCGGAGGTTATTCTGGTAGTTTTCCCTTATTCCAGAGGTTATTCTCGTATCACTGGAGTACCCCTTGGGTAGAATCTTTTGATCTGATCTGCAGCCACACGTTGCTTCCATTCAGGACCATCCAATTACTCCAGTAAGTAAGACCCTCCAGTTATCTGCTTCTTTATCCTATAAGGACCATTACATTTGTCAGCAAACATTTTCCCTCATTGGATTTCTAAACTTCTATTATAAACCAAAACCAAATCTACTGGGTTCAATGGCTTCCTTAATCTATGCGCTAAATGCTCATCTCAATATTTAACTGACTTGTCCCAGATCAGCATCATTCTATCATATGCCTTCTCCACAAACTCATCATTTCTTTCAAGATGCGCTACCCCTGCTAGAATCAAATCTTCAGTTGAGCGCACTTGTTCCCAGTCATATTCTAGAAAAGATCCAGCCTCTAGATCAATAGGTAATACTGCCCTTTGACCAAACATAAGTACATACGGTGAAATCCCTGTTGTCCTTTTAACTGAAATTCTGTCTGAAAACAAAACAAATGGAAAGTAGTTCTTCCACTTAGTCCCATTATTCCCACATAATTTAACTAGCGCATCCTTTATAACTTGATTCCCTCTTTCTAACATCCCCTCTGCTTCAGGATAATATGGTGTTGCAACTCGTAACTTTTCACCAATACCTTTTACTACCTCTTGGAATTCTCCAGAAAATTCAGCGCCACTATCTATGGTTACAATCTTCATTACCCCATACCTGTAAATCCATTCTTTCTTCAATAATTCAGCTACATTACTCGCCTTAGGATTTACCAACAGCGCTGCTTCAACCCATCCTGATAGATCATCCCTGGATACTACCAAGTATTTAAAGTGTCCTTCTTTTATATGAACTGCATTTAAACTGACACTACCAAAAACAGTATCTTTGCCCATCGCTCTACCTTTCTCTTTTGGCTTTCTGTAACTCCTACGCTGACATTAAGGATAAGATTTAACCCAATCTCTTACTTCATTCTTCATATTGGGCCACCAGAATCTTTCCCTAACTCTGCAATATGTCTTGTCTTGACCTCTATGTGCTAAATTCTCATGTAACTCCGTGAGTATCTTCTCCTTCCTTTCCCCAGTTTTAACAACTAACTGAGGGAATGTAGCTTGTTTCTTCCATAACTTCCCATCTTTAATAAAATAGCCTTTAGCGCGCTTCTCAATATTGCACCAGCCCTTTTTGTTGCAAATATCTGGTTGCCTATTACCTTCCAGATATAACCTTAACAGCTCTACTCCCTCATCTGTAGATGCGTTGTCTTCGAAATACTCTCCCCCTTCTGCATGAGTACTACTATCTTGACTTCCCCTTGAATCATTATTTTCATCTGACTCTTCCACTGCCTTGCCTAGCACACTCCTTGTCGCCACGTTAGCTTCAGAGTTACCTAAATCCAGTTTCAGAATACCTTTTCTAAAAACATCCTTTGAATCATCAACACCTAGTTTTATGTCTTTACGTACATTCCATGCTACTAGTTTATTGTCATTGCGGACAACCTTGCTAAATATTTCATAGCAATAATCTATCCCGTTTACCCATCTCTTATCTTCTTCAAATTGTTTGGCTTCCAAGTCTTCTTCACATAACGGTCTTCTAGATAATGAATCTGGCATAGTGAAAGACTTTCCCGGCTTATAAACTAAATCAAAAGAAAACAAATTAATATGCGCCACCCATCTTGTCATGGGCGCATCTGGTAAATTTAGGCTAATAATCATTTGCACCAACAATAGCGCATCAACCTGCAACTCAAAATGTTGCCCCCAAAGCATCCATTGTAGCTTCTTAAGAATCTTTGCTACTCTGCATAACTCCAGCTTAGACTGAGAGTACCTAGACTCTACTCTAATAAAAGTCTTTGATTCATAAAGGACAGGTCTATCATTACATTCCTCATCCTCCTGCATCAAAACTGCGCCCACTGCGGACACACTAGAATCCACTGCTAGAGTAATTTTCCCAGTGCCTGGTCCATACTTCAATCTCTTCAAAAGGATATCTTTTCATACAATCCTTTTCAACAACTCAAATGACTCATTGCATTCCTCTGTCCAATACCATACAACATCTTTTCTCATTAAATGCCTTAAAGGTGAAGAAAACAAAGCAAAATCTTGAATAAAAATTCTTACATATGTACATATGCCTAAGAACCCTCTAACTTCCATAGTATTTCTTGGTCTTGGCCATGTAAGTACCTTATTCTTCTGCTATTCTGCAATAATACTCTCTTCCTTGCATACTACATGTCCCACTATATCTAGCGCTGGAACACAACAAGCAAACTTGGATCCAGAGATCATGAATCCTGCCTCCTCTATCCTAAATAGCACTCTTTCTAGAGTAATTGCATATTTCCAAACAAACCTTCATATATACGGATTCTCCTCTAACACTTCCCCATCATAATCACTGGCTGGTCCTTTTATACCGCCATCATCAATGAAAATTGCCACATGTTCTGGAATCTCATCCTGCAATATCCACATCATCTGTGCTTGATATACTGCCACAGAATTTGCTGTGCCTTGCAGAAACTTGGTCAACCTGAAGTGCCCCAGTGGTGTTTCAAACGTCATCATGGGTCTAGATGATTCATCCAATTTGCACTCATCATATCCTCCCAAAATATCACCGAATCCATAACATGCACATCCCGCAAAATAATCCACAAACTTCTCTGGTGTTGGTGGCATTCCTGCATCCTTTACTGTAACCTTTTTCATCTCCCTAAAATCATGAACAACCCTTAATTTACCATTATGTTTAAAAACACAAAACACTGGACTTGAATAAGTAGACATAGACTGTTCATACAAGCCACACCTTAACCTTTCCCTAATTAATTCCGTATACTCTTCTCTTATAGCCGCTGTTATTGGAAAAGCCTTCTTCTGCCATGGCCCATGAGATATAACTGGAACAATACAAGGTTTACCATAAGAGTTTTTCAAAAAAACTCTTTCCTCTTTTGAAAACACAATAGCCTTCTCTCTAAGAACCATAACATGCAACAATAACTTCTTTTCTTCCTGAGGTAACCAATCCTCTGGTCCAAAATTAAACATCTGAAGCCTTTCCATTGTGATTCTTTTAGTAGGCGCAAATTCAGGTGGAAACTTTGTTGAAGGAGTATCATGAGGATTCCTAGACAGTGCTGGACTCTGCAAAGGAGGATTCAAATCCGGCATTGGTACATTTACTGGTTTAACCTTGACAGCTACTAGTTTATACTTTGATGCAAAACAGCTCTTGCTGCTTCCTTCATTACTTAAAATCAAGCCTTTTCTAATATAACTACGGGTTGCACCTAAATCCTGTTTTTGTCTTTTCTTTTTAATATAAGAATAACAAAATCCATAATAAAAGAAATCATAAAGTTTCGGTATATTACATTCTACTGTAGTATTCCCAAGACACCTATGAAGTACTGCTTAACGTATCCCTTCTTGTTGGACTGACTGATCACTATCCAGGTTCCTCTCATCATGGGAGATAGTAACACCTAAAATTCCAGTCCCTAATGAAAACGTTGGCGCCTTCCTGGCAGTCGCCCTATCTCATCATCTGAGACTTCCTCATAAAACTCTCTTTCTCTCTCTAATTGCGCAGCTCCAGAGTACTTAGTTTCCCACGCACCATCTTTAGGCACTACTAAGACTGATGCTACTTGAACACCATCATCACCAATAATCCTTATTCCAATAGTCTTATTCAAACAATAATAAATAGTTTCAGAATAATCCATTAAAAATGGCATGCCTAAAACTGGTTTAACTACACCCATTGGAACATAAAAATTTATATCCCTTGTTGCTCCCGCAACTCTAGTGCGTATATACTCTGCTACACCTATAACAGGCAACCTACCTCTACCAATTCCTGAGACAGTACCCTCACAATCTTAAACAGGAAGTCCTAACTCCACAGAATCATCTACTGATACCACATTGATTTGTGAACCTGTATCCACTAATGCCCTAATCTGTTTACCACTTACAATAATCATCAAATACCCCAAAGGCCCTGCATAATGTGGCCCCCTAGGCAATACAACTACTGGCTGAAATTACTGCTCCCCTATATCAAACTCAATGCAATTAGCAATCCTTTGCTTCCTGCACTTATCCAAAATTCCATTTGCTACATCTGGAGCTACTGCTGTCAGCACCCCCAATGGAACCATAACTGTAGCCTTCAAACATTGCAAAACTAACTCCTCTGCTGCTTTAGGAAAATAAGAGTGAACTGGATGCTTAATCTTCCACTTATTTTGAGTTGCCTTCACACCAGCCTTTTCTCTTCCAGGTGGATTCTTTGGAGTATTATTCCTCGCTCCTGGCATTCCTTCAGCAGGTACCACTCTTTGCTGTACTACCTCTGACTCTTCAATCATCACTGGTTGTTCTTCTACCTGATGATCCACACCATAACCAACTGGTTCCATATCATCCATTTTAACATCCTCAATAGGTGCAGGTGTATACTCTCTAGTAGTATACCCTACTTCCTCCATATCCTCTGTATTCACATACCTAGAACCAGCTCTTCTTGGCCTACTAATTGTAGGTGGGGCCATTTTCTTGTGCTTTGCTAAAAACATTTCCAAACGTGCTGCAGCAAATGGTTCTGAAAAGGCCCCTTCTTTTACTTTGAAATCCAACACTGCGCAAGTAACTGCAAAATTGACTGACTTTGCATCCTTGCCTTTCTCTTTAGCTTCAGACTCCTTGCCCTTACTTGACTTTCCCTCCATCGACTTCTTGTTAATATGATCGATAACCATGGCTCGCATCCCTTGATCCTTGTCTTTAACAAGCTTAGTCCCATCTTCCAACATAAGCATAGTTCCATCCTTGTAAACTACCTTTTCTTCTTTATCTTTTTGAAGCACATTACACCTCATCCTAGTATGTCCCTCCTTATTACAATAGTAACATACCATAGTAGCAAAACTCAATGGTTGGGGAGAACTCTTGGGCCTAAAAAATTCTTTTGCCTTTGCTTCTTCAATCATTTTCTTCTCCAATTTGTCAATCCTCACCATAACAGAATCCGGCTCTTTAGTAAGAGCTTTAAATTTAGAAGACAACATCTGAGGAGGCAATCGCACGCCAGACGCATCTTCGTCCATCTCCTTGTTATCCAAAGCAACTCTAGCTGCGCAATGCTCAACTCGACACAACTTCATTTTGGCTTCCACTGCCATCTCTACTACCTCTAATCCAGGTTACTTATAATTTACGTCCCTCTTTTTGACCAGCTTTCCTTTGTTATCCAAGAGTCTCTTCTCCCAGTCTTCAACTTCTGGTGCTAGAGCTTCACAAAACCAAGGTAAAGACACATTAGCATTTCTAAAATCTTTGTTACTGACTAAATATTCCACCATTTGATCAAACTCTTCTCTAAAACTTTTGAATTCCTTAGGGTCTCAAACACTCCCTTTAGCTTTGACCCTCTTTACCAAGACATCCAGATCCTTTATCGTATACCTAGTTTCCTTGGTAATCTTTGGCCATCTCTTGAGCATCTGTTCTTTTAGCGCTGACCAATTACGCTCTTAATGCCCCTTTAGATCCTCTAAATTGTCTTTGCATTCATTAGAGACAAATAAAAGCACTTGATGCACCATGTCATACTCAGTTGCTCCATGCACTTCTGCTGCTTGTTCAAACCTTCATAAGAACTTCTTGGTATTAATTCCCGCAAAATGCAAACTTTCATCTTTACATCTAATTATTGTAGTTACTCTCTATGGCAACAATGCCGTCAAATTAGGCGATTTAACCTTCTCCTGACATCCCTTAGATGTAGTCGCAGTAGGATCCATTTCCAAATACAAAAATCGAAACATAATTCACAAAAATAATAAACACAAACTTGGTAATTAAACCCAACTATATCTGCAATACAGCCCTACACTATCCTCTGATAATGGCTATTGATCCACTCATTGTGGACCCTACGACTCTTCTGTTGAAGTGCCGGCTTGATCACATCATCTTGATGAAACCCTGAAAAACAAACAATCTAATCAAAACACTAGTTACAATTAAGCCACTGTTGGAACACCAATAGTAGAGAGTTCTAAAGTACTAAGCAGTAGACACAATTCGAGAAGGGTTGGTTCTTCTTTTCAATTTCTAAAAAGAAGCACCTGCCACTCTTATTTTTAAAGACAGTGCAATAATGTGTAACACTAATATTTGATTAGAAAGTTTATAAGTTGAGAGATGGGTTTAAAAGATAAAAGAAAACAAGTATTTCTATCTGGATATTTCTATTCCTAAAAAGCGCTAATATCCACAGCTATGCCCTCTCAAAGCGCTCTCTTTGAATATGCCTTATTATAGCAATAAAATAACTTTAGTAATAGTCAATTATACTGAATCTATATATTCTCTCAAACAATTAATCACCAAGAAACCTAATATCTTTCACTTGATTATACAACTATTAACTACTTGTATGTTAACAATCCAACTAGATTTTTCAATACTTCTCTTTTTTCTATGTTGTGCGCCTTCCTCCTTTTGTATTTTTCCAGCGCTCAAGACACAGTTCCCTAGTGGATCTCTAGTGCTGACTTTAGCACCATATTAATAAAACAATAACTAATCTATTAGTAAACTACCTACACCGCTTGTGACAACTACAGTGCCTAAAACATACCCTAGTCTCACTAACACTAATATTAACTTGTTTTACTCATACTCCACATACATGCTCCTGACTGTACATTTGTTTTGTTTCAGTGCTACTTCCAAGTTTTACTCCTTCTAACGCTGATCCTAGTCACCTTGACTCTTGGGTAGTTTTGTGATCGAGTCCCCACTCTCCTTACTTCATTACTAAGTCCATAGCTCTTACAACTCACTTAATTAGTTAGCCTCTTACATTACCTGTTTCAATAAGTTACCACACTAGCCGTGGTACAGAATACTATGCACTTTAGTCCTTCCTTATTGCATAACACACAATTATTGGAAAATCCAAATCCATATTGTTCAGCGCTTGCAGTCCTAAATTGATAAAACACATTTCCCCATTGTGTGGCACATCTTGCTGCAAGATCCAAGCACACAGACCCTGAATCCTCTTCCGGGATTCTATTTCCCTTTGTTCTTTGAAACACACAAATACATATTATATTTTAGTACTATCTGCTGCGCTATTAATCCCCTTTGTTCTTCCTAGACTATGCAAACTGATTGGTCCAAAATCAAGCTACCTGCGAGGTGCATACCACACCAGATTCCCCCAACTCTCTTCCTCTTTACATCTTTTTCTGCCCTTTCATCAAGGTGTGTTTTTCTTTTTCTTCACAGCTTCACATGTTCCACATTTTTCTCTTCAAGCCACTTCCAATTCTTACCTCAGGTGAGTGGTGCCTGATCCTGCTTTTCTTTTTACTGACTTTTTCTTTTTTTTTCCCTTTTTTTGGGGTCTTTTTTTGCCAAATCCTTTTTGGTAAGTTTTTTTTAGCCTTGGAAATGTGCTGGCAGCATTCCCAGCACAATTCCAAGAATTTTTACCAACAATTTTTTTTTCAAATTTATTTGGAAACATTACCAGAAAATTTCTAGACTTTTTCCAAGCGTTTTGATAAGTTTTTTTTTGTTTTTTGCCTCATAAATGTGCTGGCAGCATGCCCAGCACATTTCCAAGCATTTTTACTAACAATTTTTTTTTCAAATCAATTCAGAAAAAGTACCAGAATATTTCTAGACTTTTTTGAGCATTTTGGTAAGTTTTTTTTTTATTTTTTTGCCTTAAGAATGTGCTGGAAGCATGCCAAGCACATTTCTGAGTGTTTTTACTAACATTTTTTTGTTTTTTTTCCAAATTGATTTGTAAACAGTACAAGAACATTTCTAGACTGTTTCCAAGAGTTTTGGTAAGTTGTTTTTTCCTCAGAAACATGCTTGCAGCATGCCCAGCACATTTTCGAGAATTTTTATTAACATTTTTTTTCCAAATCAATTCAGAAACAGTACCAGAACATTTCGGTGAGTTTTTTATTTTGTTTTTTCCCTTGAAAACATGATGGCGGAATGCTCAGCTCAATTCTGAGCATTTCTACTAACATTTTTTTTTTTAAATTTTTTTTTTACCAAATTGGACAGATATGGAATGGGTCATTCTGGAAGATGATTACATCTTTTCATCTAGCATTATTATGACATGGAGTCTTTCACAACAAGATTCATATGAAAAAAACAATTCTAATTTTCTTAAATTTAGGATTTTTACTTATATCAATCCTATTGCTGGACAACCAATTCCTACAACTGCTTAACTCCAAGGTCATGGATTATACTTTCCTGACCATAAATATATTATCAACTTTGGATTAGGGAATGGTCTGGTGAAAGAAATTTGGAACTCTTCATGAGACAACCATCAAAAAACTCCAGCTCCTCCTGGGTTTGAATCTTATGAAACATTTAATCATTTTTGTTTCACATTTCAGATCAAACAAAATTTGATAAAGAGGGTAAGTAAAGTGAGGCAAGAAGGTTCAAATAAAAGTGAAGCCAAAGGAAGGGAGGCTAAGTATGGTAAATAAATGATTTCCAAATATTTATTTTTATTTCTTCAATTTATAATTAATCCTTAATTAAAGATAATCATCAACTTTAAGTAATGGACCATGGGGAATTGCTTCTGTATAAACGTAGTCATTCAAAAAATTAATTGATTGAATGAGTTCACAATGAAATTCCATGTAAATGTATTCTTTGGCTTTGGTCACATCTGAAATTATTGGAAGGTGGTACTCTGAATACCATTACTTTTAATTGGTCAATTATCTTTTTTGAATGATTTATTTAATCATTTATGAAATAAAGATTAAAATTTGGTAATCCTGACCCCCTCCCAGAGTAAATTTCAGGGAAGGGTATTTCCATTTTTTTATGACTTGGTAGGGGAGGGTATTGCCATTTTTTTTCTTTGTTTGATTGGTTGGAATTTTTTTTAAATATATATACACTTAAAAGACAAAAAAACTCCATTTGAAGATTAAAAATGCATGAAAAATGAATTTACTTGCATGTTATGCAGAAAGTGAATAATCCAAAAAAACATCCAAATCAGTAGTCTTGATCCTCAAGATAGTACAAAAAACAAAAAATTCAAAATAAAAAGATTAAAAGAGATATGAGTGTGGAATATATAAATGGTAGTTCCTTCCCCCAAAAAATCATAGTAGCTTTATAGAAAAATTCAAAGACTTCATCTTGTCCTTTATAGTGACATTCAAAAATCTTACCTAGCTCTCTATAGATTCTCAATATAGAATCTCTACCATCATCATCATCTACTTTAAAAGAGAATAGTACCAAATACTATAAGCTCACAAGGGGATACTGCATTCATTGAACTCATCGTAAAAGGTCCAATTACTAATGTGTTACAAACACTGAAGCAAAGAGATTCAATTCAACTTGTGGATGTTGTCAATGGTATAATTTACAATGTGATATCCTTGAACTCAATCCAGATAATCAAGGCCAATTTACATGGTGTGAGAAGCGTCGACAAGAAGATATTGATTCTCATCAAAGTAATTCTCAGGTTTTTGAGAAATCATTATTTGTTGAAAAAATGAAGAGTCATGGTGAGAACCAGGATAACTGGAATTAAATGCAATAAACTTCTTATTTATATTGCAAACCAATTGGAGAGCAATAGAATACCTGAAAAAAGAAAAAGTAAGAGAGGATTAGTATTATATGTAAGAATATGTAAGATATAGATAATCACTGAAATCTTTTTCCAATCAAAATGATTTTTTCCATCCTTTTCAGGCTTTTGGCTCAAAGGGATTGTTGTTCCATCAACAAAAGCAATACATCCAGGGAAGCCTTCATTTTGCATGGCCTGTGAGTTTTCCAGTCTAACCTCCTTAGTGGGCCATGTGAGGAATTGTGATTAAAGTGAACCTATGGCTTTGATGGCTCTCTTGGTGTATAAATATACTGTTCCATGACTTAAACTTAAAAGGTTTATGAGAAAAGTTATGGAAGCACCATTCCCATTTAAACCAAATAGGAAAAGTGCCACAGAGATTTGTATTTCAGGGCCCCTCTGTGGGAAATGAGAATTGTTTTTGGTAAATAGAATGATCATGAATCAAATCATATAGGTATTTAAACCCATGATAAGTAGCTCATAAAATTTACTCAAAAATGGGCTCAGGTATTTCAGAAAGTTTGTGAAGTGTATATCTTTGTTGATGGTGAATGGATGGGGTTTGGGAGGTAAGGTGGTGGTTCTCTAACAGGTGACTCATATAAAAAAAATCAAACTCAGCATCAGAATCTGGATCAGACTCAACCAAAAGATCAAGGGCTAGAGCATCAGTAGCTGTTTGAAGCTGTTGAGGAAGTTAAGGATTCATGCTGGTGTTTGGAGGGAAAAAATAAGAGCAAGAGTAATAAAGGGTAGGATAAATTAAGTGTTATACTATGATTTAAGGGTGCCTTAAGACTTGATACACCATGTACTGTGTGTATATAAATAATCTCATAAGGATTAAGTGAAGAAAAATCTTAAGGTATGGGTGTGTGTGTACCTAATTCTGACAAATCAAGTTAAGGGGAAGAATTGCTTGAGGGGCTAAGATGTACCCAAAAAATGGTGTGTGTATGAAAAAGAATGCTGTTGAAGCATACCAGTTAATGGGGTATGTAATTTGAATTAAAATGACTTACTTGGTACCTTTTTTGAGGCTTTCTTGAATGGTGAATATGGTAATGTTTGACACCCCCTAATATAAACAGTACCCAAACTAACCCTACCAAAAATAGTGTTTTCACCAGTTGCATGTCCAGGTTCTTTTGGCCTTGAATATCTTCTTCTTTTACATTCTTTGCATGAATGAGCCCACTGTTTAATAACAAAGCTCATTTCAGGCCACAAAAATCTATCAGCAGTTTGTCTATAATTTTCTCCAACACCTCTATTCCCAAGATTTTCATGTGGTGATTTCTTAACAGATTCTTACCATTTTCTCTGGGTTCTAAAACCTGAGTATTTGGATACCTAATTTTTATAAGCCACCTACCAGATAAATAAAATCCTGGTGACTTCCTTTTGATAGCCACCCAATTATCATCATCACAATTCTTTGGCCTGTTCAGAGTTAACAAAATATTTAACTATCTTCATATATAATGCTGTCTAACCTCAGAACTTATCTTGAAATTCTATAAATACTACATCAATAGGTACTTCCCTATCACCCTAATAACCTAGACATGGGTGAGCCAATAATTTTTGACCTTGAATTTTCCTACTTATCAAATAAGATTTTGAATCATCATCTACTGAACTTTCCAGCCTTTCTTTAACCAAATTTTAATTCTTCATGTCAAAACCCCTTTCAGAATCACCTTCTTCTTCCTCCATCCTCTTTTTAATAGAATTTTCACATAAAACCAACCTCTCTTTAACCAAATTATTTAGTACTCCAACATATACACCATTCACCAATTTAAAACTATCTCACACCAATACACCATCTTCATCATAGTACTCCACTTCATCTTCAACCTCTTTTCTACAAAAATTATCTACACCATCTTCCCAAGCACATCATTTACCATTACTACTTTTCCTATTTTTTCTTTACTAACTCCCTCAAATACATCATTTATCATCATTTTATCATTATTTACATATATAAACCCAGCAAGGTTCACCTCATGGGGGAGGTAGTTTTCATCTTAATATCTATCATATATTTTGAATTTTATACAGCCTTCCAGTTTAACCTCATGGGGGAGGCAAGGAAAGTCTTCAAAACCTATCTTCATCAAATTCTTATGAGTTAGAATACTCTTCAGTGGTGGTCTTCTTGACAATCCATCTGGCATAGTGAAAGTTTTAAAAGGCTTATGAACAAAATCAAAAGAAATTTTTTGAATAAAAGCTACCCATCTGATCATGGGCACATTTGGTAGACTGGAGGAATAAATCATTTGAACTAAAGATTTTGAATCCACTTTAAATTCAAAGTGTTGACCCCATGAAACATTTTGAATTTTTCTTGAAATTTTTTGCCACAACCTGTAATTCCAATTTTGGTTTAGAATATCTTGATTCCATCTGAGTAAAAACAACAGATTCATACCTGAATGGTATAATATAACCAGCTTTATACATCTGTGAAAAGACCACCCCAGAATCAATTTAACTTGAATCAACAGCCAAATAAATCCTACCTGCTCCTTTTCTATAATCCAACTTATGGAGCACAATATCTTCTCCAACTACCTTCCTCAACTTCACAAATGTCTCTTCACACTATTTATCCCACTCCCAATCTGCATCCTCTCTAGTTAACCATCTCAATGGAGCTTCCGATGAAGAGAAGTCCTTTATAAATATTCTAACATAAACACATATCCCTGAAAATTGTCTGTCTTCAGTAGTATTTTTACGTCTTGGCCAGGACTGAATTGGATTAACCTTCTTCTTTGACATAATTCTACCCTCTCTACATAACATATGACCAAGAATCTCCAACTCTGGTAGACAAGAAGAAAATTTAGAGGCAGAAATCATTAAGCCAGCCTCTTCAGTTATAAACAATATCTTCTCTAAAACAACAGCATATTCCCAGATGAATTTTGCTATCCATGTATTCTCCTCCAACACTTCATTATTATAATCTGTTTAATGACCTTTAATTCCACCATCATCAATAAATATAACAGAATTTTGTGGAATTTCATATTGAAGAATTCAGGATATCTGAGCCTGATAAAAAGTAACTGAATTTGTTGCACCTTGAGTTAATCTTGTTAATTTTAATTGTCCAAGTTGAGTATCAAACACCACGCAATATGGGGGGCGGACTTGCTAGCAAGTCCGCAACCTTGAACCCTAATTCATATCTTTTTCAGCACACATTGAGGTGGTGATGAAACAATCATGAAGAAATATTGAATTTACTTTGAAAACACCTTGAAACTGATTTGAACCTTCATTGAACCACTGTTGATTAATAGTTCAAAAAATATTCACAGCAGGAAAAAAGTGTGCACTAGATGTCTAGTGCTTTTTTTTGCTTCCTGAATTGATTCCTGGTAGAATTACAAGTGGGACTTCCATCTGATGCCTCCCTCCCCTAATTCTCCCTTATCTTCAATCTGACTTCCTATCCTACCCCCTTATCTCATTTCTAAACTTGCCATCTACTTACCCATTTTCCCTATTCCTTTCCTTCACAGTGAGAAAACAACTCTCCTCTCCTTCCCCCCCTCTCCCTTCTCTTCTCTTCATTTCTCACACCTCCCCCAGACCCTCACTCACCTTTCCCAGCCCACTGTCATTATTTAGTTTTATTTTACTTTGTATTTTTTTGATTTTTCATGTTTCTTCCCTACAAAAATCTTCCTTTTTCAACGATTGGCCACATTTTTTTAGTAAACACAAGCAACTCAAATTCTGAAATATGTATTTAGTTACATTATTTACCACTTGGAATGGGTTATAATTCCTCAAAATTTTATTCCTTGTTATTTCTAATTTATACATATTAATTATTCTCAAGTTTATAAAAAGTTGGCTACTTCCCAAGCCCTTGCATGCCTCCCCAACACTTTTTTCACCTCTTCAATCTCATCGCTCACCTCCCCCAGAAAAATAAAGGAACTGGGGAAGGCTGGGGAAGGTGAGAGAGGGGCTTTACAGGGCTGGGAGAGGTTATAAAATCCCCTAACCCACTTCGGGAAGGCTGGAAAAGGTGAGCAAGGGTCCTTAAAGGGCTAGGAGAGTTGATAAAAGCCTCTCACCTACTACTCACAGCCCTACTTAGTCTTTACAGCACCTCGTTCACATCTCCAGCCAAATTAAGGGACTTGGGAAGCTGGGGGAGGTGAGCGAGGGGCTTTGAAAGTCTGTGGGAGGTAATAAAAGCCTCTCACTCACTTCTCCCAGCCTTCCTTAGTCTTTACAGCACCTCGCTCACATCTCCAGCCAAAGTAAGGGACTGGGGGAGGCTGGAAGAGGTGAGTGAAGGGCTGGAAAGATTGGGAAGGTGAGAAAGGGCTAGGGGAGGTAAGCGAGAGCTGGGGGATGTGGACAATAAACTGGGGAGGTGAGTAATAGTTTTAGAATGTGAGAGAAAGGCTGGTGAGGGCTAATGGAGGTGAGTGGGGTGAGTGAGGGGAATGGGAGGTGAGCGAGAGGTTGCAAAAGGGGTGTAGTTGTGTTAAAAGTGAAAATAGAGTGGAGGGGAGTAGTGAGGAGGGCTTAAACATAGATTTTGAAGCTTAAAGGGTGTAGCAAATGTATCAGGAGGGCAATAAAAGGGTGGTGAGTGGTAATAGAATTAACAGAAATGAAAAAGCAGAAAAATTTGTGTGGAGAGATTGAGAGGTTGTCCATTGAGGTAGCGAAAAATGGAGTGTGAACTTTGTTCTTCAGGCGAACATCAGAGTCCACCCCCTCAATCTACAGCTCTATTCTGCCGATATGGAAAATGATTGATAATTATTTTTTATTGATATTTTTTAACTTAAACCTATAGTTTATACGTCTTTATTTTATATTTTTGATTTACAATGCACTTTAAGACTAAGAAAGTAATATAGTAAAATAATTGATAATGAAATACTATTTTGCTTTTTTACACAATAATTCACAGAATTCTTTTGATAACTATACATGATATAAATAAATAATATAATAGGAAAATTGTAGCAAAAAGTTAAAAACTAGAATAAAACATTTAAAGAAATTTTAAACTATTGAACTTATGTATTTTTTGAGTTTATTGTATTTATTTTTAAATGTAATAGTAAAATATGTTGGTTAGATTAAAAATAGCTTTGAATTAAATTAAATAATTAGGGTAAAGGTTGAGGAAAAGATTTATCCACATATATAACCATTTAGGCTTATTTCTTGTTTTGTGATTGCTATATATAACTGGATAATTGACTGTAATAACTGCAAATTTAAAAAACTTCAATAAGTTATCTACCTCAATATATTTATGATAATCTATTCAGTAACAGAATAAAATATCTGAGTCCTTTCTTTTACTAATTTTTTTTCATTTCAATGACTATATACATTTTCAAAAAAATTATTTATCATGTTTTTGGTGGAACTTAGATTGAACTCTCAATGCAATCTTGTTTCCAAGTGTGGTTCATAATAATTTAAGCCATGAAAAAATTTATACTTTTTTAGAAGTTTTATTAATTACTTTTAAATATAAAAATAATTATATTTTTATATCAAAATATTTTTATTAAACACTTTGAAGTTCTAAAAATAAGTACATATTAAGAATTATTTTTAGATAATATTATATTAAAAAAAGTTTTAAGTTGATTATATATTATTATGATATGATTTCTTTCCATATTACGTATTACGAAACTACCTAAAAATCAATTTTATACAACTATATTACATAAAAAAGATATCAGCTCTTCTGCTTAGATTTAAAGTACTTCAAAAAAACATTATTTTTGCCTTAGGTACACATTATATAGAGTATTCAGAGCATCATATTAATTTTTTAGACTTACACATTTAAGTTGAATGGAAGCCTCACAGGATAAAATTGGTCATTTTGTAAAAAAAAAAATAAGTAAATATCTTTTAAATCAATATATATTTTTATAAAAAGTCAAATTTTAATATTTATGTTTAGTTTAAAATCTGTTATGAAGATTTGAAATATTGCTATTTAAATTAATTTTTATAACAATATAACCATTCCAGTATTGCTTTGTGATAAGGCCAATTTCAAGAAAATTTTTAAATTCTTCTGTTTAAATAAAATATCAAAGGGATTGTTTTTCATACACTTAGAAACTGAATAGAAACATCATATAAGATCTACCAATCAGCATAAATATCATAATTCCAATAAATCATTGATAAATCTTGAACCCACATATATAATTTTACAATTGCGTGTAAGTGTTCAGTTGTGAATTACTCCTATCAAAACTTTGATTCTAATGACTAAAAAAGTGTACCTGAAATGTTTCATTTAATTTATTTTTCAAAACCATAGAATTGAAATATTTTTTCTTTTCATTTAAAACATGGAATAATATTATTTTTAATAAAAAGATGATTGCCTTTACAGCTGCTTTTCTACATGGGTATAATCTAAATTACCTATTGTGTCTTTTTTACAAAATGAATATCATATAATAGTTTTTTAATTTGAAACTGATAGAATTATGAAAAATTACCACTTTTACCTATTTAATTCAGTTCTTGAACAATAATACAATCAAAATATCTACCTGAAGCACATTTTTTAACATTAGATCACTTTTCAAATTATATGGTGCTTATTCCCAGGTTGACACTGAAATTATCCCACAATACAGCATTGAAGCAAAATCAAGTACTAAAATTAAAGTTTAAATAAATTTATACTACTTTGTTTTAATTATCTTTAAATTTTTACATCTAGCTTGAATTTCAGTCTTTCATATGAAAAATTCACTAAGTAGTGATTAATTATTTCAACTCATGAGATTACTCTACCAAATAACCATAGTTACATTGAATTTTGATGAAATACATCATGAAGAGTTCCAGAAAATCATATGTGTATTACATTGAATAAATTAATATTGTGAAAATTCTTAGTAGTTGAATATTCGATAGAAAAAAAAAGAGCAAAAAGATATTTCCTTTTAATTTTAATCATCTTCTTGCATACAAAAATGGAAAAAACTGGATTAAAATTCACTTGTATAAGAATTATACTTCTTTCTAGACATATAATTAAACAATTTATCAATTATTAGTGCTAAGTGTAAAGAAGATATTAGAGAACTTCATTGAAACAGAAATTATGAAAACATATTTCTATCTTTTATTTTTCTTAATTATGAGTCTTTTCACAGTATTCTAGGATAGAAACTTGAGAATTTTTATGGTTCAATATTTTTATTAAATAATTCCATTGAGTTTAAAATAATTATATTGCATAATAAGAAATAATAAAAATACAAAAAAAAAATATCAGGTAATATGGTTTAAATTAAAAAATAAAAGCTTCAAATTCTTGGTTAAAAGGAGTTATCATTAAAGAGAACCACTGATATTATTTTATATTTTTTCAAAAAAAATAGAATAAAATAATTAGAGAGGTTAAAAGTGATTTTTTTGAAATAAATAGTATAATTTTCAGTCTTTTAAGTGATCAGGTGAAATTCAAAATGAAAATGAAAATGAGTTTTGTGAAAAAAATTCTGTGAATGGATCAGATTATTAATCTTCCCTTGTTATTATTTCTATAAATTATTTATTAAACTTTCACTATTACTCAAGCACAGACTCATCCATGTTTGGTTAAGAGCCCAAGATGAGTTCAAAGTAAAGTTCAGTCTGAGTTCAGTCTGAGTTCAGTCTGAATTCCATCTGAATTCAAGTTGAGGACTTGCTAGCAAGTCCCCCCCAAATATTGCGTGGTGAAAAGTAGTGAGAGGTATAGAGTCAGGATGTAACTCTCTCTCATCATATCCCCCCATATTATCACCTAACCCATAACACACTCTACCAGAAAAAACTTCCACAAACCTCTCTGCACTAGGTGGTATACCAAAATCTTTTATTTTAGCCCTGTTCAATTTACTTAGATCATGAGCTACCGTGAGCTTACCATTAGGTTTATAGATTCAAAATTCTTGACTTGATTAACTTGATTAAGACTTTTTGTATAATCCAATTGAAATTTATTCTCTAATTACTTCAATATAATCATCTTTCAAAGCTGCAGGAATTGGAATTGGCTTTTGATGCATTGGTTTGTGACCTACTACAGGAATCTTGTAAGGTTATCCATAAGAATGCTTCAACACACCTTTATACTCCTTGAAAAAAGTGATGGCTTTCTCCCTTTTAACCATCACATCCAACAACAACTTCTTATCTTCACCTGATAATCGATCTTCAGGTCCAAAATTAACAACACACAATCTCTAAATGTGGCTGACTTTATCAAGAAATCCTTATGAAAGTTCTTTAGTCAAGAATTTGCCTGAATTTTTTGAAAAATCAAGAAATAATATTGGTGGTAAAACATCTTTCTAATGTGTCAAAAGCTTTTTGTATTTCATCATTTCATATGAAAGCAAAATTCTTCCTTACTAGGTTTGTTAATTGTGCAGAAATTACTTAGTAACTTTTATATACTGTCTATAGTACCCACACAGATTTAATTTATTTTAAAGAAGTAGGCACACCAGCATTTTCTATTTCTGCTACTTTATTTTTATCAACACACAATTTCAACCCTGATAAAACATGTCCTAGGAATTTCAAAGAATGAAAACAAAATTTATATTTTTTAAGATCCAAATTCATATAGATATAATCCATATTTTTAAAAACTTTTGATGGGTGAATTATGTGATTCTCATAAATTTTTTGAGAATATAATGATATCATCAATATATACCATTAACCATCTTTATATAATTTCTTGATGGAAAGTATTGTGCATTACTTTTTGAAATAAAGAAGGTGCATATTTGGCCCAAAAGGCATTCTTATATATTTATAAATCCCCATGTGGGTAGCAATCAACATAAATTTTTGTGATGCATTTACAACAGGAATTAATGATATTCTTTGTTTCCATCTAGAAAGCTAATATATACTGTTCCTTGTAAAGTTGCATATATTGAATTTATTCTTGGTAAAGGATAAATATCATCTACTTTAAAGTTTTATAATACTCTGTAGTCTCCACACAGTCTAGCTTCATCTTTTTAATAAGATATCAGGATTGAAGAAATCAGATAATATTTAGGAGTAACATCCACCTTTTCATTGATATTCATTTTTAGAATTTATAAGATATTATCCACAATATCTTTCCTATTAGTAGGAGAAGCAGAATAAGGCCTCTTTTTTAAACTAGGAGTAATCTCATCCAGCTCATAAGTTAATTGTAGCTTCATTTAAATATTGAACACTAATCCTAACTCATTTTTACCATGTGCAAAAGACAATGGAAAAGATTTTCCCAAGTTTTTATTTCTTGTATTTCTGAATTATTCAATTGTTCAACATCACCATATTTCATAGTTTTATCATCAAGATGATTTAACTCTTTAGAAGCTCTTCTTTTTATTTGAATTGAATTATTACAAGAAGTAGTATTTGAGGAGACATTTGATGAAGTAAAGATTATTTTAAATTTTCTTTTACCATTATTTCCCTAGGTAAAGCATTGAGTTTCTGGATCTAATTTTATTCCAAATTTTGTAATAATATCATTACCCATGATAAACTAATTAGTTAAAATATTTGTTTTCATTACAATAAAAGGATAAGCTACTCTTACATACCCATATGTATGTATAAAAAAAACTGATGTAGGATATTTTCCTACAGGGTTTAATATTGACCCATATCCTCTCCAGTATCCTAAAGATACAGCTTCCAATACCTTTCATAATAATTATATATTTTCTTCAGAGCTGATAAAGATACTACAATTCCATGAGCTCCTGAGTCCAATATTAACTCAGTATAATTTCCATTTATTAAAACATGAATTTTCATAGGTGCAATGACTATGGAATTTTTAGTGAAATCAGTTATGAAATTATCATCTTCAATATTAGACAGTATTCCATCCATAATAGGTAAATCTTTATCTACATACTGGAAATCATTTTCTTATAAAAAAATTTCATTTCTTGTTCACATAAAAGATCAATTTTTATATCAGATGATTCACTAGATTCTTCTGGTGCTTCAGGCTCATTTTGATCTACAAGATTTATCTTTTATCACAAATATGGATTTCCCTCCATTTCTTTCCACATTTTACACAATTATTTGTTGCATATTTCTTTGGAGAAATAGGTGCAGAAGCTTTCACAATCTTATCATGATTTTCATTACCAGATATCAGATTTTCACTTTGCTACTGATACTTTTAAATATTATTTTATGGTTCTTATCTATGATTTAATAAAACATCATTACAGATATTAATAGAAGCTGATGTGTTATAAGTATTCTCATACCTTTCAAATACCAAATCCCTTCATAAATTTGGTAAATTAAACTAATTTCTTTCATTCCATAGTTCAAAAAATCCATTTTAAGATCCATGGCTATCAATATTTTTGTAAATTTCATCAAGGAAACAAAAGGTTTTTCAGGTTAATTTTAGAAATATTTACTCTCCTCATACAGGTTTAGTTGTTCCAAGCTGAATTTAGATTTAACAAAAAAAAATTCAATTAAGTGTTTCCATTCTTCCCAAGAATAATGTTTTTCATCCATCAGAAAAGATTCATACCACATCAATGCCAAATAATTTAATAAAGGAATAAATTTTGAATTAATTTCCTTTCTGGTAATCTATATAATGATTTTAAATTATCAATTCTTTGGATCAAGTGTTGCCATTCTGAAGCAGCATCACCATCAAAAGTATGATATTGCACTAATGTAGGACAATTCTTTTGATGGCTTTTAAAATCATGTTTTATAATAATTTTATCATTATTAAATAAATTTTAAATTTTCCCAATATATCCACTCAACTCCTCCTTCAAAGAAACTTGAATAATATCTTCTTGATATGTCTTATTTGAAACATTATCAAAAGTTATTTCTTACTCTTTCCCTTTTGAAAAGTTATTTTTCTGAATATATTTGTCATCAACTCAGTTACAGTAGATTCACATTTCTTCCTCTAAATTTAAGTTTTATTCTCTCCTTAATAGAGCTTCAGCTAATGTCTCAGCTATACTCTGAATTGATAGAGTGTCTCTTTAATCACTTACAAGTAACTTTTCAGATAGTGAATTTATAATGCATTTTAAAGAATTTATCTCTTTTCTCAAATGAATTATTATATCTTTCTAGGATTGATTCTCAATTTTAAAAAGTATTTACTGTTTATTCATATCTTCTAAAGCTACTTTTTGTTCAAGATAGACTTTATTTCTTAATATTTAAAAAAATTATCTTTTATTTCAATATTTAACTTGTGTGAAATTTCCAATTGTTTCAGTCTCTTATTAAAATCATGAATTTAATTTTGTATTCTATGGTTAACTATCAAACTTACATCTACTTTATTGTTTTCAAGTTTATTGTTAGCATTACTAATAATTTCTGGTATTTATTCAGGTCCTCTATAATATATGATGTTGTCTTCATTTTATAATAAAGCTAAAAGATTATTAAATGATAAAGAAAACCCATAATCAAAAGCAGTTACAACTGGAGCTTCAGATGAATGTCTATCATGTTTAATAATATCCACATTAATATCATTTTCATCTACCTAAATCTTATCAGTTTGTGATTTTATTAATTTATCAGATGGGGTGCTTAGCAAGGCCTTAGAGGAATACCTCCTTTATTTTTCTTCCCTTTGTAGGGATGAGGATGGCTCACTAGTGTAGGAGGTGGCCTTAAAGGGCCTTGTTGAGGCTGTTTGGTTGGACCTACCTGGATTTGATTTTGTAACTTTTCCTGGTTTGTGTTTATCCACTCCCACTTCCATCTTCCCACTTTCACCATATCTACTGGCTGGGAATCTTCAACCTGAGTAGAGTTATTTGAGGATGTGTTTTGTACTTTATTTCTCTGGTCGTTTAAGTTTAATTCCAATTGATTTTATAGTTTCATCAATTTCTCCTCTATTATCTCCACCTTGTCTTTCAAATTCATCCACTCCTGTTGGTGGTTGTTTAACACTGAGAATGGATTGCTTATTTTTTCCTAGTCTAGAATTCTTTTATTTTTAAACCTGGAGGTAAGTTTTATACTATTTTAGCTTCTCCTTAGGTTATGAAGGCTTGGCTTCCTGCATGAATATGTCCTGTATTGTATTTTCTTTGAGTAATATTTTTGAAGTTAGAAATACTAGTGCTTGTACTCACAGCACTTCCATTGTACACATTGATATTTAAATATAGTCAGATGACTTATAGAAATTTAAAAAATAAATAAAATACATATAAAAAATTTATTTTAATTTTGTTAGAATATTTTTTTTTTCAATATTTACTCATAAAAAATAAATTATCTTATTTGATGTTTTTAATATAAACTTCTAGTGTTATTTTTTAACTGTCTGATTGACCTGAAATAATTTCAGTGTTAATTAAATAACTTTTCCAATAAAAAACTTTTTATTTTATTGAAATGAATTATAGACCAGAAAAAAAATGTGGGCACCTGATAGCAGGTGCCAATTCCTATCTTTGATTTGATTCAGTTTTAACTCAGCTGTAATTATTCTGAGAAGACTGTTCACTGAACACTGAGAATGCCAGATTTTGTGGTATCAAATCTGAGTTATTCTTGAATCACAAATGGATTGAGGGGTTGGCACCTGCTAGCAGATGCTGGCTGTTTTTTTGTGGTGTATAATTATTGTATATAATTTTTTGATTAAAAATTTTAAATTTTAATATCTTCAATATAAAAAAACAAAAAAATATTTAAACCAAAAAAATACAACACTTACAACCATAGTAGACCTTACTGGTATAACTATTTAGTAGTCTATATGCATATTTCTCCTGTTGGAAGTTCAAGCCACTCCCACAACCAGTTTCAGTCTTTTGCTTGGAAACCATTACTTAGTAAGGTAAGTGATTTTGAAGTTTGGCCTTTTAAATTCAATTTAGTTAAAATTTAATTCATCATTCATTACTCTTTGTTTTATTCTTCAATACTTGACTCCATGAATCCAAACCATTTTAAGAATCCTCAATCCAATGGAACCAACAATATTGACTGTGCAAAATTATTTTGTCTAAAAAATACAATTTTAAACTCCATCAAAATTTGGAGAGACACCCAATTTCTGGCTTTTACTGTAGATAAAGGAAGATTTAAGGAATAAAACTACTAAAATCTTAAAGGTGATGAAAAAAAGGAGGTAAAGACGTTTCACTACTGTAAGGAATTTTCTTTTACTCTCCCATGACACATCTATGTAAATAGATTTATTTATTGTTTTACATCAATTAGTTATGAATCTATAAAATTTTATTTTAATAGAATTTATTAAGTTAAGTATTAATTTTAATGAATTGATTTGTATAAAAAATCTATTAAGAAAAAGGATACATAGAAACTACACAATTGAACCCCTATTTATACTAAATAGTAAGTAAAATGTGAATTCATTGAAGTTATAAAAATCACTTGATAAGAATGATAATAAATTTAAAAATGAATAAATTAAAAAATTAAATGAAAATAAAATAAAGTCTGAACTAAATAATTTAAAGATAATTAAACCTAGAAAAGAAAAATAGAGATAAATGAAAAATTAAGATTTAATAAAAAGAGTTTAAAATCAAACTATTATTAAAGAAAGAAAAAGAATTAAATTTTGATAAAGAAATGATTGACAAAGTTAAATAAAAACCCTTAAAGTCTCAGAGAAAAACCTCAACCCTCTCTTGCTCTCTCTGGCCCCCTCTAGCGGACTTCAAACAAGTTCTGAGCTCCAATAAATACAGCAAGCTTAGATCTACAACATTTCCACAATTAATATTTAATTTTCTATCTCAATTATAAAATAAAGTGAATTTTTAATTTAATGAAAATAATTTCAGTTAAAAAAATAAAAAAATTTCTTGAAAAATTAAAAATATTAATAATATAAAAGTTTAAGTAAGTTTAAGAAATGAAATAAATTACTTAATGAAATTAAATTATTAATTTTATAATATTTTAATATTTTCAATAATTAAATCAACAATTATTGATTTACAATATTTATCAGTACATTTTACATATCTTTAATAAGTTACTGGCTGACACTGTGGTATAAAATTAATTGACTTATATATATTAATTTTATATGCTTAAAAAATTCTAAAAATGCCTTAGGCATGTGTCTAGCACACTTAAGGTGCTTATTTTACTCATTCCCGTGTATTCGTAATCTGAAAATAATAACAATAATAATCTTTGAATAACTAAAAATCATATAATTATTAATTTTCTTAATAATAATAATATCAGGCTAATTATATTCTATCATAAATGGAAACGTTTCTGCCCCAGAATCGTCTCAAGAAAAAATATTTTTGTTAAAAAGTAATAATTAGATGTTTTACTAATTCTGAAGCAATTTTAAAGTGTTTAAATTGATTTATTTTTTTTACAAATTTTGGATAAAATTTAGTTTATTTTCTCATGTTTCATATCAAAATAATTAACTTTTTGTCACAATATATAAAGTGTTGTTTAATTAAGCTAGAATAGTGAAACAGTGGGCAAAATTTTTTCTCCTAGCTGTCTTTTAATGTTACTTTTTTATTGTTATTGTTTGTAAGTAATTTATGTGTTGCTTTACAGGGCTTCTAGGAAATAGAAATAACTAGTGAAACCCTTTAGCCTTATAATTTTACCTATAGTTAATTTAATTATCCTCCATTTTAATTAATAACCTTGAATAAGTCAAAATAAAATTGATATCTTTATTTTAAAAGTGCAGTGAACTAAGCTTTACTGTCCTAAACAAGTCTAGAATTCCAGTGTCCCAACATATTCAACATATATATTTGATTATTGAAACCTCTTTAATTTACTTTTCTTCATTTTCTTCTTTCTTCTTTATAATTTAACAACAACTTTCATTTCTGGGGATAACAGAAGGGAAATCAAATGTGAAGATATGTGCACTTCAAGGATCTGGTATAAGTAAAGGAGTTTATTTAATTTTTATACAAAGTCCATTTATTAATCAATACTTACATTAAATGTTGATTAAAAGTTAAAAAATTAAAGTAAAATATTGATAATATTCATTTCAACATGCAATATTGGGGGGGGGACTTGCTAGCAAGTCCATAAATTGAAGTCAGATGGAAATCAGATAGAACTCATACTGAAGTAATACTGAACTTTCACTTGAAGGATCACACAATTAATAATGGATCTATATTTAAAACATAGTGAAAGTGTGAGGATAACTGAATGGAAGACAGAAAAAATCATTCCATTAGTCTACTCAATGCACAGTATTTTTTCAAGCAACTTATTTAAATAATACTTTATTAATTTAAGTTGATCAATGAAAATTAATTGACAATATCACAATTCTTAAATACAATAATTTTATTAAAAATTTTCATATTGCATATAAAAAAATCAGTGACTTTTTCTATTACCTACAACTTTTTTTACAGAATTGAAAAACTGTAATTGTATTATTAACACAATATAAACTGAATTTTTCCTTGATGTATTTTTTGAATGCCAAGATTTAGAAATAGTATATTTCAATCTATTGAATTTTCTTTAAAAAAATAGAATCAACACAAAACTTAAATTATTTATTAAAGATTACAATTAAAAACATGGAAAACCAAAATTTAAAGTATGGTAATTATTTTTGAAGATTTTTGACTAAATTAAGAACTTTCACAACTTATTTACACTAATTACTTTTAAATTAAAAATAGTTGATTTTTTATCTTAGAATTAGCATATATCTTTAAGCTTTAGAGTCCAATTCATTTTGGGGGCATAGAAAATGCAAGAAAAGGAAAAAAAATCCCTGAAATATTTTTCTCTTTTAAAAATTCTACCAATTCCTCAGCTAGTAAGACATTATGTATATTATATCATGGGTAAATGAAATATCTATCTAGATTTTAGAATATCTTTTTTATTGATTTCATAAATATTTTTTTTGGCATACTTTCAGTTGGTGAAGTGATCTAGAGAACCCAAAGAAAAATACCACTCAGTGAATTCCTTTCATCAAAAATACAGATAAAATGTGCCTAAAGTTATGAAAAAAAATTTTAAGTAAATAGAGGAATATTTTTTAAAAATTTTAGCTGAATAGTATAGTGTACTATAATTCTGATATTTGAGATAAAAAAACTGTTCATCTGGAGATTCACCTCACAAATTTTACAGTGTTTCCATGTAAGAAGAGGTGCACAAGATCAAATTTCAGGATTTTATAAAATTCCAATACTCTACCAAAGAGGTAGAACTGATATTATTCATCAAACCTTAATTTTATTTGTAGAAAGACATCTATATAAAATTTTTTTGTAAGAATGATACAATAGATAACTTGAACCATAACAATATAAATTTCTACCATTATAAAAATTAAGTTCTGATTAGTATAAATTTATTAAAATACTTTTAAATATATGTAAAAATAATTCAGCTTTTTTATTCAAATTTTCTTAATTAAAATTGTAGAGGATCACACTCTTGGTTGGTGAGATAAATAAATTTACAAGATAATTTTACAGCTCTAAAATTGCACCTTCTCCTCATGTTAGAAATATAGGTTAATTGTTTTTCAATTCTTTATTTGAAAGAAGATAATAAAACCTATAGGTAAAAATAAATTATCTTATATATTTAATGATTCAATATATTTGATACTTTCTAGAAAAAAATTCTATATAAATCCTCTTAAATATTTTAATTATCAAGATTCAATACATGAATAATTAATTTTTTACTTAAATTAATTTCAACTGAGAGTATTATGAATTTCAAGTGAAGATTAAAGCAGAAAAACAAGTTAATAAGTTAAATTTGATTGAAATATAAATTTTTAAAAATGATTTCATGTTTATATCTTAAAAACTTCTGTATTTATGCATTGGAATTGATTTAAACTTAAACATATAGATCTATATTAAAGAATGTGTTACTAGGAAGTACCTGCAATATTTTTTTTTAAAAAGAGATTTTTTTTCTTTTTTTAAGGATATTGAGTATCAATAGGAGCTCTGGAAACTATTTATAGATATTAAAGGAATATAAACATAGCTGTAGAATTTTTTTCAGCCTATCAATTGAAAGTAAAATCATTCTATAATAATTGAAGATAAAATGACAGCTATTTGAAATAATTTTATTTTTAAGAATTTAAACTTTTTTTATAAATTATCATAAATTCAAATCATGTAGAAAAAATATTTTTGTTAAGAAAATATACTTAGACTTACATTATAATAACTTTTTTCTAAATTTTAAGAAATTAAAAGAACATCTCACAGTTTAACTAAGTTTGAGCCACGGTCATGCATAAATTGTCATTGAGAGTACAATCTAAGTTCTATCAAAGCTAAGATATTTAATTTTAAAAAATTGTATGTATTTATTGATATAAAAGATTTTTAGAAATTGAAAGATCTCAGAGAGGTTTTCTTTTACTGATTAAATAATAATACATATATTAAGAAATTTTATACTTTTTCTTTCCCTGAGTGTTTAGTAATTACATTTATTTATTATGGTACATATAGTAGTTAGAAATTAAGAAATTAAGAAAAAATTAATAATTTCATCATTATATCTTTTGGTAAATCTTCACTTGAAGCCCATAATTGATGTAGAAGATTTTTTTCACCTCACCAGCAGAACTCACATGTACATTGTAAACTATGTAAGCTCACCTTATGAGGCATATTAAAATGGTTTAAAATTTAATCAAAATTTTTTGGTTAAAATTATTTCTAAAATACCTATTTTTTTTCAAATATATAGTTATCAACCACATTACATAAAAAGTTTGAAATAAAAATCATACTAATATTATATGGGTATTTTTTATAGCATATTACTTATTGATCTTTATATTAAAATGTATGTAAATAATAATCAATACATCTGAATGTTGAGTTAGTGAACAGTTATACAAATCCATACACCATAATTCAAAAATAATTTACATGATAAAGTAAATTTACAGCTTTAGTATCCTATTTAAAATTTTAAAGTATGTCTAAAACGACTTTGGAGTTAATTATTTCACCTTATATATTTCATGTTTCAGCTGATATTTTATGGCAGTGAACTATGTTCTTTACCCAAAGAACAGAGTCCATCCTCCTATTTTCACACTTTGTTTGCACCAATCCCCATCCCTTTCAATTCTATCAACACATGCTTGACTTCCCTCCCCACCCCTTTTGCTACCCTCCCAGCCCCATTTTATGCCATCCTCTTTTGATCCCCATTCAACCCCTCCCAACCTCTCCCCAACCCTTTTCTTCATTCAAAATGCTTCAAAACCCATTAATCTTCCCTTCCAACTCTTTCCCAACCTTTTTTCTACCCCATATACCCTTCCTCACCCCTCACTCTAGCCTCCCCAACCCTTGTAGCCTCATTCCTCCTGTCAGCGGGACATCTAGAAGAAGGATGAAAAGAAGATAAAATAGAATGGAGAAGAAGGAAGTAATAAATAGAGTTTAATAAAAGAAAGAGAGAAACGTAAATGATAAAACTAATAAAATAATTAAATCGAAATAAGAGAGATGCAACGACAGTTTATAAGGAATGACACAACAGTGAGGTTTTGGTTTATTTATAAATATTTATTTAAGTAATTAAAGTCTTCTCTTTGCAGCTAACAATTATTATTACTAATAAACTTAAGCAACCTTAAATTATTTATTAAATATTTAGATTAGATTTTTAATACTATTAAAAATAATAATAACATGTTGTAAGTATATAAATGTTTGTAATGTAAGTGATAGTCAACAAAGAGGAACTACAATATCATTTTATAGGCAAGGATACTTCTGAGGCGCTTCCAATGTATATACAAAAGTAATAGTAAGTGAAACAAAAAGATCAAAGGAATTTAATTAAAACATACACTTTGAGGAAAAAAATGAAACAAAAAATTAAACCCGTAAGTAATAACTTTCCCATCTTAAAGCCCCAAACAAGTAATTAATATAATCAATAACTAAATAAATATGATACCATGAGAACTGTGAGAAAAATATCCTAAACAAGTATTATAATAAGATGTAAAGGTATTAATTAAGACAACTAGACTTATTTTCACGCCAAAATTTATGTAATCAATTTAATTCAGTTATAAAGAGAAATTAATTAATTGTTTTAACTACTTTCAGTAATTAATTTAATTGTAACTTATTTAAAGTGAGAATTTAATATTAATATATTAAATATGTGTCTTAAGTTATTTAGAAATTCTACTGACACAGTTAAGGGTCAAAAAAGCGCCCAATATTTATGGATAATATTATATGATGATTAGGTTTTAATATTTAAATTATATTAATTTATTTGTAATTACATTATAAGGTAAATATAATTAAGCTTATAATATCATAATTAATTTAATTAATTTCTTAGAAATATTAAATACATAGAAATGCACCATGTTTTTATAGAATATAATATTTGTTTATGTAATAAAAACTTATTTGATAAAAAAATTAAATATAGTATTTATCTTTGTTATTCATGAAATATTTATAATTTTATTATCTAATAAAATAATTTATTGTAACTACATAATACATAATGTTATTCCCTTACATGATTTCAGGAATTTATTATATAAATTACTGGGCTCCTGAGATAGCTTGGGTGACACTCCCTCACTCTAAAAAAACAATAAAAAAAATGCTAAGATTTTTTCTTTTTATACTTTCTTAACAGAGTAGGAATATTTGAAATTTCTTTTCCAGGTATCCATGCATCATGTTCAGATGACTTGTTCTTATATCTCAATAAATATTCAATACCTCTTTCAGAAGTGATGATTTTATCATTGAGAATTTTATCAATTTCTTCAGTTTCTGTGACTTCCTGAGGTTTTTTCTTAGGTCTTCTCCTTCTATTGGGAAATAAGTCACTGTTGGAAGAATAAGGCTTAATCAGAGAAATGGGAAAAACAGGATGTTTTCTATCAAATGGAGAATACAATACAACTTCTACTGCATTATCTTCAACCATTCTTTTAACAACAAATGGTCCCAAAAAAGGATCTTTTAATTTTTTATTGCCTTGTAGATTGAAATGGACAGTAGATATCAACACTTCATCACCATTTTAAAATGTGTACTCTTTATGGGATTTATTGCATCTTTTCTTTTCATATTCAAATGCTTTATCAATACAGCTTTGAGCATGTTTTCTGCATAGCTGTTGCATTTGCATAAAAGATTTTACACCAGGGTGTAGTTCCAACTTAGGTAATTTATTATTGAGAATTTGAGCAGGAGTATTTGGGACATAACCTAACCAAAGCTCAAAAGGATTTTTCTCTGTGACAAAATGAACAGTGCTATTATAAGCAAATTCAAGACCTGGTAATAGAGTAACCCAGTCATGAGTAAATCTGTCATTGTCTTTATATTCTAATCCAAAGGCAAAATACCTTCTAATCATATCTTCTAGAGTTTGAATCATTCTTTCAGCTAGACCATCAGTCTGAGGATGGTGAGCTGTAAAAAATTTTAACTCACAGCCAGAAATATTCATCAAAGAAGTCCAAATTTCAGATTTAAATTTTGGGTCTCTATCAGAGATAATGGCTCTAAGAAATCCAACAATATTAAACATGTAAGTCCACCATAAGAAGGCTAATTCTTCTGTGGATACATCGTTGTGTGTGGGAATAAATTTTCACATCTTGGTGAACCTATCCACTGTTACCCAACAAGAGTTATAACTGTCTTTACCTGCTACAGGAAGACCAGTGACAAAATCCATGTTAATAATTTTCCAAGGAGCATCAGGTGCTTCAATATGTTGTAACAATCCTGCTCTTTTACCTGTAAGTCTTTTAGATTTTTGAAAATAATCACAAGATTAAACATATAATTTAGTGTCTTCAGACATATTAGCCCACCAAGCAGTTTTTTTAATTCTGATAATGGTTTTCTCAAGATCAAAATTTCCTGCTAATATGTCATCATGACAAAGTTTTAAGATGGTTTCTTTCATGGAAGGAGATATAACAATGACATTGGTCAGTTTTCTTCTGTAATAAATATAGCCATCTTCAATGGATAATTTTACCTTACTCAAAGCACTCTGGTACTTTGGAGGAAGAGTTTTTATCAATGCTTGAATAGAAGCATTCTTTGGATCATTCAAGATTGTAACCAATTTATTTAAATCAGAATCTTTTTCATATGAATCCAGAATTAATTGTAACAGTTCTTCTTTCATATCAACTATATATATACCATATACATGAACAGTATCACTTTCAGGCACATAGGCAGGATTAGAGTCATTTTTTGGTAGAGGCAACCTTGAAAGCATATCAACATTAGAGTGAATATTACCAGCTCTATGGATAATTGTCATTCTTCCTCTGTACTCTTGAACAGCAAGTTGCCACCTAAACATATATATATTTGGTGTCTTTAGGTTCAAGAGGGATTTGATAGCACTACAGTCAGTTACCAATTCAAATATTTGGTCATCTAAGTAATAGTGGAGCTTCTCAAGAGCCCAAATAACTGCTAAACACTCTAATTGAGTGGAACCATATTTCAATTCACTATTTCTCAAGGTTCTTGAAATGTAACAAATTACAACTTCTGAGGATTTATCATTAATAATTTGTTTTTGGTGAAGGGCAGAACCCAGTCCAACAAAGCTAGAATCTGTGTGAAGGACAAAAGGTTTGCTGAAATCTTGAAGAGCCAAGATAGGGGCTGTCATTAAACAATTTTTCAATGTATCAAAAGCTTATTGACAGTCATTATTCCAGATAAAGACAACATCTTTTCTGGTCAGTTTGGTAAGAGGTAAGGCAATGACCTGATAATTTTTAATATATTGTCTATAATAGCTTCACATACCCAAAAAACTTTGGATTTCTCTTACAGAAGTTGGTTCTTTTATATTTTGAATTGCAGCAACTTTATTCTGGTCTACAAAAATTTGTAAGCCTGACACAACATGGCCAAGGACTTTCAAGGATTGAAAACCAAATTTACACTTTTTCAAGGACAATTTCATATTAATGTCATCCAATTTTTGGAAAAATCTATTTAAGTGAATCATATGTTCATCAAAAGTTTTAGAAAAAACTATGATTTCATCAATATACACCATGAGCCATCCTTCAATTATTTACTGATGGAAAGTGTTATCCATTACTTTCTGACAAACTGAAGGAGCATTTTTAGGGCCAAACGGTGTGGTCTTCCAACATTGGCAGGGGCCTTTGTTGTGTGATTTGGTGCTGTTTGTGCATGTCTTAATTGACATCTGTTAAGGAATTTGGTATTTTTCTGGTTTTATTCCGTGGATATTGGGTCTGCGGGTATGTGGGTACTATCATTGGATAGCCCTGGTTTTTCTCTATATTTTATGTCTTTAAGACATTTTTCATATTCTGAGTTTTAAGGGGTCATTTCCTCATTTTTCATTTATAAAAGATTGCTGTTTAATTTTGTTTTTCGTGTTTTACGGGCTAACCTTAAGTCTTAGGGTTAAGTGCTTAGTACCATTGGATAGAGATAATTTTTCTCTATATTTCATGTCTCAATGTTGTTATAGTGAAATTCCGTGTTTTAAAGGTTTTAGTAGTTGTAGCTAATTTTTCTAAGTAGATTAATAGTTTTTATTGGTTTTCTGGCTTCAGGGAGGCCGGGCCGCTTCAGGCGGCATCTCCGACGTCGGGCGGCACGCCCGCCTCTGTTTTAGGAGGTTGGATAGCGCTCCAGGAGGGTTTTTTATGCAATTTGGCGGGTACAGGCGCCAGATTGGTGGGTGCGCATGGGCTCTTAGTTAGTGTTCTGTGTGTACATAGTGAATAAGACAGTTTGGGGCAACCTTAATCATCATACAACCATCCGGAGGTGATATCATTGTTCCTCACTCAGTTTTCACTGTTTTCTGGCCACAATTGGTTGTGTTTGTTGCAAGTGAGTTCTTCATTTAACTTAACACTGGAAACTGTTTTCTCTGTTATAGTCTTGCAAGCTATAGCAAGTATTATTGCTGTCTCTGGTGTGGATTTGCAGCCTACATCAAGTATCTTTGCTGTCTCTGGTGTGGACTTTGTTCTACATTTCAGTTCTTTGGTCTGGTAGTCTACTTGGGGACTACTTTCTTGGCTCATCAAGCAGTCAAGTGTGTTAAATAGGAGCTTTAGCAAAACAGGAACCAACTTACTTTAGCAAGTAAATCTCACTTTATTTTTCTAAAGGGACAGGAGTTATTCTTTCTGGTTTTTCTCCAACTCCCTTGGTCAAGGCCTATAGCTAGTACTATAGGATTGTCTACAACGGCATCCTAAAGAACTTATGTATTCCCATATGAGTAGCAATAAGCAAGAAATTTTGTGAATTTTTCTCAACAGGTATTTGATGATAACCCTTATTACCATCCAGACAACTAATAAATTTTGCACCTTGCAAGGTAGAATTTATTGAATTAATTCTGGGTAAAGGATAAATATCATCAACAGTATAAGTGTTTAATGCTCTAAAATCCCCACATAATCTAGATTTATCTTTTTCATAAGAAATCAAAACTGGGAAGATGACACAATATTTTGGGGTGACATCCACCTTTTCAATGATATTAATTTTTAATAAGGTGGAAATATTATCTTCAATATCCTTTCTCTTTGTTGGAGAAGCAGGATATGGTTTTTTCTTAAGACTAGGAGAAATATCATTCAAATTACAGGATAAAGTAATTTTCATTTCATCCTTAACAATTTCTAAGACATGAGAACCATGAGCAAAAGACATAGGGAAAAATGTAATTAAATCTATCATTGAATCTTTTTGATCAACTGTAAATTGATCACCAAATGAGGCTGTTTCAATCTCAGACAATAATTCATCCATTTCCTCTGTTTGTCTGCCTTTACATTGGATCAAAGAGTGTCAAGATTTCAACAAGGGTACAGAATGCTTCTTAGAAGAAGAAATTTTAAATTTTCTTTTCCCATTCAAGCCCAAGGTAAAACAATTGTTTTCAGGATCCAACTTAATGCCAAACATGGTTAAAATGTCATTTCCCATGATAAACCAATTGCTTAAATTGTAATTTTTCATCACAACAAATTCACAAATAGCTCTGACAAAACCACCATTATATTTAAAGAATACAGTGGTTTTGTACTTGCCAATGGGACATAACACAGGACCATAATGTTTCCATTTTTCAGATTTTATAGGTAATAATTTGCATTGTTAATCTTTATCCACAGAAGCTAGTGCTTTTTCAGAAACTACATTCCCTCCAGCACCAGAGTCAAGAGTAACCTCAACATTTTTACCATTTATGATAAGTGGAGCTCTCAAAGGTGATACTAAAATTGAACTGTCAGTGATATCTCTAATTACTTCAGCATCTTCCACAGAAGATAAGTCAATATTACAATTGTCAGACCAATTATTTAAATATTAGATATCCTTTTCTATAACTAGAACTTCTTGAGAAGAATCATGGTCATAAGAGATATTGCTATTACAGTCACTTGAGGAATCATCAAGATCAGCTTGAGTATTTTCAGATTCCTCATTATGTTCAACAAGATGAATTTTCTTGTCACAAATATGTCCTTTCTTCCAAGGTTTGTTACATTTAAAACAAGTTTTAGTTGCATATTTCTTTGGTGCAACAGGGGCAGAAGGTTTTTCAGTTTTATCTGGGATTTTTGTGGAAGGCTTGTGTTGGTCATGATAAGATTTAACAGGATAATTCCTTGGTTCATATCTATGATTTAATAGGACTTCATTATAGATATTAATAAAGGAAGAATTCTCTCTCACATGCTCAGTCCTTGCCACAATCAAGTCTCTTAGAGAATTTGGTAATTTGTAGAAAATTTTTTCTCTCCAAACATCATAATCCATTTTAGGATCCATGGCTCTAAGAATTTTTGTAATTTTCATAAGGAAAACAATAGGTTTTTCAGAGGAGGAGGATGCATATTTAGCATTCTCATATAATCTCTGCTGGGAAAGCCTAAATTTGGAACCACCAAATTGATTTTCAATTAATGTTTTCTATTATTTCCAAGTATAATGTTGATTGTCCAGTAATACATATTAATACCACATTAAAGCTACATTGGAAAATAAAGAAATTAATTAAGAGACAATTTCTTCATCTTTTAATTTATAAGATTTTTTCAGATTATCAATTCCCTGAACAAAGTGTTGCCAGTCAGATGAAGAGTCACCATCAAAAGTGGGATACTGATCCAGTTTGGGTCAATTTTTCTGGCTACTGGGATGGTCCATCTTTTGATTTGAATTATTTAACATTAATCATTCTTGATGTTTAGCCAGGTGTTCAGAAATTTCATTATTTACAGAAACAGCTGGCTCATGACCATTAAAAGATTTTTTGCTAGTAGAAAAAGATTTTATAGACTCATTGTCAGTTTGTTTAATGGTTGAAATATGAGGAAGAAAAGAGCTGCTTTTTTCAGGCCCCTTTCCTTTATTTTTTTGCAACTTATGGGAAGCATATTCATGTACACCATAGTGATTGACAGCAAAGGCTGAGAGTTTTTCCAATAGGTCAGACAAAGAATTTCTTATCCTTGGAATTTCAGACATCTGGTCATTTATTTTTGCAAGGGATAAAACATTTCTGTCCTCAAAAACTGTGTATTTAGTACTCAGAGCTTGGAAATCATTTTTCAGCTTTTTCAACTCATTTTTTAGAGACTTAATTTCTCTTTTCAATAAATAATTCTCTTCAATAAGGGGTTTTAACTCAATCAAAGTTCTATTCAGATGAATATTTTTATCTGAGATAGCTTTATGATCACTTCTTATTTGTTTTTGTTGGCTAAGAACAATATTCTAAGTTTTTTTATTTTAAAATGGGCTGTATCTTGCACAGAAGAGCTTATTTTACAATGTAAGTGAAAATTATTCAATCTATCACTCTCATGTACTAATACATCTCTCAAATTTTTGTCTTTTACAAAATTAAAATCAAGTGTATCTTTCAATATATCCTCAGAAGTTTTCTCAAGCAAGGTATAGACTTCAGGGGAAACAGAATCATTTTTATTTTCAAGAGAAGGATTAATTAAAGAAGTAGAAGTTTAATGTAAAGGTTCATCAAATGATAATTTACTAATTACATAATTAGGTCTACTCATTAAAGGAAGTTGTCTCTTTATGGGTTTAACTGTTCTTTCACCATTATCCACAATATTACCTGTGGGAGAAGATTTGTTATTATACATACCAACATGTTTATCAAACAAATTACTTACCATGGCAAGGGAGGAAATTTCCCCTGTGACTTTTTTCTTCTACATTTCTGATAAGGATTGGCCTGAGGAGATTGATGGTAGGTTTGTGTCCTGGATGGGCCTGGGTGTTGAGCTGCTGGCTGCTGAACATTCTGTTGGTAATGGACCATCAGGTATTCCCATTTCCACTGTTCCACTTGTAGAGTGTTTTGACTTTGAGTGAAAGAGCTGGGTGCCAGATGGGGCTGAGGCTGAGGCTGAGAAGCTGGGAAAGGAGGAGGTTGAACCTGCTTGTGATTTAAGAGCTCCTGAATCTGTTGCCAGAGTGTGTCTAGTCTTGCCTTGTACTTCATACTTTCTGCTTTCAGCTCTTGTATATGGCTGGAAATATTGTTTATTTGTTGCATCAGAGGGATCTTTTTTATTTTTATACCCTTTAGAGGATTTTCCTGATTGATCTGAGGCTTTACTTCTTTCAAAGTAGCTTGGTGAGGGGTGTTTGCCACTTCTCCTGAAATTTCTATGTCCTGAGGAGTATGAAGATTTTTTTTAGGTGAAGAATTCTTGTAAGTTAATTTTGAAGAACTTACAGATTCATTATCAACATCCATATCAATTTCATCTACATGAAGATTATCCATTCTGTTTGCCAAACTACTGGACATGAAACTGTGAATAAAAAATCAAATATTTTTTAATGATTTAAATTTATATTTTCAATTAAAAAATAATTAAATTATTTCTTGAAGAAAAATTTTAAATGTTATTCAAAAAATTAATTAATTAACAATAAAAATGTAATACAAACAATATGTAATTACAAATGATATTATTAAGAAAATAAAAATAATTATTAAGGAACCAATCAAAAAGGTTTAATAAGTCAACCAAAAAATAATTAATACCAAAAAAATATATTGGTAATATTGGGACTAAGCACTGAGTACTATTATGGTCAACCAATAAATCAAAAAAAAAATTCAATAAAAATTAAGTTAATAATTTATTCAAAATTCTAATGATCTTTTAGGACTAAGAGTATAACTCTATTATGGTCAACTAGGAAAAAATTAAAAAAAAATAATGATCACTTACACTCAGTGATTCAGCAATTAAGCCAAAAACACTGTTATTGCAATAAAAATTTAATAATATATTTGAGAGGTGCAAAGGTTTACTTACTATAGTGATCGAGAAATCACTTTAAAATATATAAAATTTAATCTAATATAAACCAAAAATGTTGAACCCAAGTTTGAAACACGTTTGTGGCAAAAAATTGTCTTTTTTGCTTTTGGTAATCTGTGCGTTTTGTTGTTTGTCAAAAAAGGTTGTTGTTGTTTGGAAAGGTCTTCAATTGTTGGCGGGTTGCCTAGAAGAAGGATGAAAAGAAGATGAAATAGAATGGAGAAGAAGGAAGTAATAAAGAGAGGTTAATAAAAGAAAGAGAGAAATGTAAATGATAAAACTAATAAAAAAATTAAATCAAAATCAGAGAGATGAAATGACAGTTTATAAGGAATGACACAACAGTGAGGTTTTGGTTTATTTTTAAATATTTATTTAAGTAAGTAAAGTCTTCTCTGCTTGGCTAAAAATTAGTATTACTATTAAGCTTAAAGCAACCTTATATTATTTATTGAATATTTAGATTAGATTTTTAATACTAATAAAAATAATAATAACGTGTTGTAAGTATATAAATGTTTGTAATGTAAGTGATAGTAGACAAAGAGGAATTACAAGATCATTTTATAGGCAAGGATACTTATGAGGCGCTTCCAATGTATATATAAGAGTAATAGTATGTGAAACAAAAAGATCAAAGGAATTTAATTAAAACATACGCTTTGAGGAAAAAAATGAAACAACAAATTAAGCCCGTGAATAAGTAATAACTTTCTCATCTTAAAGCCCCAAACAAGTAATTAATATAATCAATAACTAAATAAGTATGAGACCATGAGAACTGTGAGAAAAAACATCCTAAACAAGTATTATAATAAGATGTAAAGATATTAACTAAGACAACTAGAATTATTTTCACACCAAAATTTATGTAATCAGTTTAATTCAGTTATAAAGAGAAATTAATTAATTTTTTAACTACTTTCAGTAATTAATTTATTTAAAACAAATAATTAATTTAATTTTAACTCATTTAAAGTGAGAATTTAATATTAATATATTAAATATGTGTTTTAAGTTATTTATTAATTCTACTGACACAGTTAAGGGTCAAAAAAGCGCCCAATATTTATGGATAATATTATATGATGATTTGGATTTAATATCTAAATTATATTAATTTATTTGTAATTACATTATAAGTTAAATTTAATTAAGCTTATAATATCATAATTAATTTAATTAATTTCTTAGAAATATTAAATAAATAGAAATGCACCATGTTTTTATAGAATATAATATTTTTTTATGTAATAAAAACTTATTTAATAATAAAATTAAATATAGTATTTATTTTTGATATTCATGAAATATTTATAAATTTATTATCTAAAAAAATAATTTATTGTAACTACATAATACTTAATGTTATTCCCTTACATGATTTCAGTAATTTATTATATAAATTACTGGGCTCCTGAGATAGCCTGGCTGACACCTCCCCTTTACCTTACCTCCACAATCCTTGAACCCCAATTTCCTCCTTTTCAACTCAGTCCCTATTTTTTTATATAAAAATAAAGTGTTAGGTAGGAATGGGGAGGTAAGCGAACTGGAAGGAGAGGGGTGGAGAGGGAGAGGAAAATTTGGATATGGGTTGAAAATGATGAAGAAGGAAGTGATAAGGGTGCGGAGAAAGATGAGGTGAGGATTAAGGAATATTTCAAAGGGAAAAGAGTGCAGTATTCTTGAGAGGAAGTAAAAAAGACAAAAAAAGAAGATAGTAATACAAAATAAATATACAAAAAATATAAAATATATATATAATATTACACATAGTGGGCACAGAAATTCATTGAATCCTAAAAATACACAAGTCCTATATTGTTATTTTCCTCATTTACTTAAATTAAATAAAAATTTACATTTTAATATTTTGAAAATTTTGAAGATGAAGGGAAATAAATTTTAATAAATATTAGTATGAATTTTTTTATTTAATAGTAAAATACAGTATGTCAATTGAATTTGAAAATTATACGTCTAAGTAAAGTCTTTGTAACATCATTTTTAAGATTTTTGCACCTTCTTTAGATATTTTAATGATTTATAATATTCAATATTATCTAGTCATAAAATAAGTATATAATTTTTTCAATTCTTGAAAGTAATACAATAAATAATGTAAATGCACAAAATAATCTTTCATGAACAAATTGACATATTTCAAATTATAGTTTCTCCATGTATTTCTGGCCAAAGAAACTTATATAATTATGTCAGATGGTATCTTGCCGGATCTTTACTTTGGTGTTCTTTTTTTTAAAATTGCAAAGAAACTGCTTAAAAATTTTAAAAATATGTATTTTTCAGAATAATTTGGGTGTGGTCTGCACTGTATTAAAATTTCCATAAAAAAATCTCATTCTTCATATCTCATGATTTGTTCAAAGTATTATTACCTATGCTTCATTAAATGTTCAAGTTGTATTCATATTGAGTTCACCAGAATTTCAATATTTTTTTCTTGGTGGTTTCATCACTAATTCAATGTGGGCTAAAAAAGATATGAATTAGGGTTCAAGGTGGCAGACTTCCTAGAAAGTCCACCCCCCATATTGTGTGGTGTTTCCTTATCTTAAATCATATTAGGGATTTTCAAATATGGTCAATGTGGAAACACATCAAATTCATTTCTAGTCAGAAAAAAATTTGGAGTCCCAGATCTATTAGGTCACCAAAAGAAGGATATTTAACAGAAAAAATCAATATAATTGAAAGTTTGTAATCCATTTCTCAACTGAAAAGAATGAGATTCTGTAATAGCTGATTTTCAATGTTTGAAATCTCCTATTATTAATATATTTCTCTACTACTACAGAAATCTTAGACCTAATATTCAAATGAGTCACTAATCTTACTTCTTAAATTTTTTCAGCTAGTTTCAAAACTAAAAGTCATTTATTTGTAGATTTTTCAATGAAATTTCTGACCATAAATTATACTTGTAGAAAAAGAAATTCAGCTTAGCCACCTGAAAAAATTTGTGCTCTACAGATTTTCAAATGAGAATCAACTGTTGGGTATGAATATGTATTCTAACCTATTTTCTGAGGGTTATTTTCACCTGATATTTTTTTGAATTTTGTGTTGAATGCTTAATCTAGTGTATTTTCTCAGTCCTCATAAAAAATGGGTTAACAGATACCTGTCAAATAGTCCAATAAATTTCATATGATTTTAGTCTAAGTAGGTGGTGTTAAATTTAGCAAATTAAAAATTAAAAATTTGAACTTATCTATGTGCATATTTCTGAAATACACCAGCTTCAACACTTGTGTTTTCAAAAACAATAAATAGTCACTTATTTCAACTAAATATGCGTTTTCTAAACCAAAAGGGTTGTTTTCACTAATTTTTCTGCAATAATTTACTCATAAAAATATTCTGAAGCATAAAACTTTACTTTCACTAATGTGGAAGTCATTAAATGTTTCTATTATCCAATTAAAAACACCCCAGCAAAAAAAATTAACTTGGGGTGATTTTTTTTGAATCAAGATGCCATTTCCTACTTTTTCATGGAATGGAAGTGTGCTCACTACAGGAAACCATATTTTCCTAGGAGTCTCATGTTTATCTTTTTTCTTTTATGATACAAGTGGATTGATATCCTTGAGGATGAAGCACCCACATTCCTAGATTCATCCTTCAATTAAAGACTTCAATTTATAATAAATTTAATAGTGTAATATTATTTTTAATGATTCATTTCTAATGATTTAACCCATCAATTTTTAGGGAGTGTAATGTTTTCCACTTTCATTTTTTTCCTTAGCATAGTTTTTAGAGCAGATAACATGTCATAAGTGGTCCCGGGCTTGAACTGTGTAGTAGGAAATATTTCTTCCAACCTTTAAAGTGAGTATAGGGGTTTAACTAATTTGTTGGGCCCATATCTCCAGGGTTACACATGGAGTTAATTAATTTATAGCATTCCCTACTAGAAAGAAAACTATAAGGAAATGGGAAAGAAACACCAGTTTGAAATGTTGCAATTGGTAAAAAATGATGAGTTGGTCAGAATTTATGGGGAGGGGGGTGTTCAATGAATTACACATCAAATCAATCAACAGAAGGAATTTAAAATAATTAGGGGTTCTCAAACCTTAAAAAATACACCGCATAAACATGCCTCAAAAAAGGTACCAAACCCACCATCAAAAAATGGAATACACCTTCCTTAGACAGGTGTATTTCAACAGTGTATTTTTCCCTAAAAATGTCTTCTTTTGGGTCAAAAAAGTCATCCAAACACTTCCCTTCTTCATCATGAATAGTCAGAGCTAGTTAAAAAAGGGCCAAAACCTAAATTTTTTTCACCTTATCCTTAAGGGTTTAGTCATACAAAGAAGATATTTGAAATACCAACACTTAATCAATACCTTAATGATACACTTACCCTTAATCTTCATTGCTTTTCACTTACATAACATAAAATTTTTGGTCTGCCATCAACTTGAGTCACTGCTAAAGCTCTAGCTCTGGATCTAATGGTTAACTCTGATACTGATTACAATGCTGAACTACCCCCCACCAATAGAATCTAGTAGTACTTAATCATCTAAAACTAGTGATATGAATTCTAAAACATTAAAAATCACCCTTTATCATTTAGAAGACCTAGCTTAACTAATTTACAATTTCGTGAAATTAAATTCCCATGTTTCCCAGTTCCATCTGTTTTGGTTCAGCTCCCAAACTTGAAATGGCATAAAATTTTCAACTGCATAACATTTCTATGATTCAGTCTCAATAAGATAACTCTTCTTATTTTCATCACTTACTTCCATCATTCATTATTGGTTCTTATGATTCTCACTTCAAAGCTCTCAAGGTAAGTCACTTTCTCATTTTTTGAAACTTGATTGCTGAATGACATGTCTTTTTTTTGTCTCTTTTTTTCGCTCTTTTTTTTATCATTTTTTTGTTTTAATAACTGATTCATTTGTTCTTCTCTCATTTTCTCCCCTCTTTTCTTGGTTCTCCATCTTTTTTATTCTTGATTTCTGATTTTTTTTTTTGCTAAATATTTTCAGAATCATTTGGAAACTATTCATAAATGTTTTCTGAGCACTTAACACTTGTTTTTAGGTTTTTGGGGTATATTTTTGGGTTTTTTGCGCTAAAAAAATTCCAAAACCCTTTCCAAGAATTCCTCAGTGATTTTTAGGTGTTTCTTTGTCTGTTTTGCGTCTTTTTTTCACTGAAACCATTTGGAGTAATTTTGAAACATCATGAAACAATTTGGAATTGTTTTAAAAGAATTTTAAAGTAATTTTCAGGTGTTTTTTTTTGGTGAATTTCTAGATTTTTTAAGACACTTTTTTTTAGAACTTTCTGCCACTTTTCTAGCAATGTTTGGTACACATTTTTAGGGATTTTTGGGGCATATCTGGCACACTTTTTTAGGAACCTTCAAGGTAAATTTTTTTGGATTTTTTGGCACATTTCTGTGAAATTTTGGAGATATTTGGGGAGACTTCTAGATGCTTTTTTAGGAACTTTTTTCAAATTTTCTGGAAGCTTTTTATAAATTTTTTAGGTACTTCTTGAACTATTTCAGGTATTTTTAGCAAAATTTTTTTCATTTACATAGATTATATTAATTTCTTAAATCTAGAATTGGTCAATCAGGTTCATAAGGTAAGAAACAAAGGTAATGTAAAGAATAAAACATTAGGTAGACAACAAAAGTATGGGGTCTAATATAGGTTTTCAAGTTATATATTTATTTCTTGAATCAAAATTTAACAGCTCATATGTGATACTCTACTTTCTTAAATTAATGAGCCATCAGGCCATGTGTCATATGATGGCAATCATGGTGAATTTTTTTTCCTCATGAGGTTTATGTATACACTTGCATTTAATTTCATTGAATTTGGTCACAGATGATTTACACTCACATTTTTACTTGAATTTTAATTTATTTAGGTTTTTTAATTATCTTACATTACTTTTTTACATGTTAGTTTATGCAATGAACTTAAAATTTGACAACCTGGACCACTACTTCAATAAAACAGATGGGAGGGTATAGCCGATTTTCTTTTGTCAAAATATTTTTTTGACTTAGAAAAAATTTGTGATCCCAATCCCATTATAAGGTAAATAGCATGGGAGGGTATTACCAAAAAAAAATCTCATAATTTTTTTTGACAAAGAAAAAATTTGGTGATATGCACCCAGAAAAAAAATCTGAAGATGAAGATAGTATTTGAGAAAAAATGTAAGTGATTAATTAAAGAAAAATAACAAATTTATAAATGTAATTGATGGAAAGATTGAAATTATGATGGTGGGATTAGGATCTAGATTATTAGATATATTTTAGTTTAGCTAGACAAAAAAATGTTGAACTGTTTAAATATTAAATTTATCATTGTCCTCTCCTTGGATTCTAACCTTATCCCTCTCTAAATCTAGACAATCTATCTTAATTTCTAAAAAAATTTCATCCTTTGATAGTGAATAAAGACAAAAGCTATCAGAAGCCCTTTGCTTGAGTCTTTTTCTAGGTAGTTTTGATTGTTTATCATCTAGCCTTTTATTATCAGTTAATTCCTTGAAAATTTCTCAATTTGAAGAGCCTTGGTTCTGTCTAATACATAGGGATAAAATAAGCAATACAAAAGAAAAAATAGTAATAAAAGTAGTTTAAGCTTATTACTGTGGGCTCATAAAGCTCAATGTCAGAATACACAGTTGGTTCTTCATATTAAGGAGAGTAAAGAAAAGTATCTAAAGTAAAAAACATTATTTGTATGAGATTCAGAAATTTCTGGACCTTGATTATATTTTTTATGCCTTAGATAAAAATAAGAAGTTGAAAGGATAGAAATTTTAGCAGAAAAATTTAATAAAGAAAGGAGTAAAAAGTAATAAACTTACTGTGGTGTGAATGAGAAAAAACTGATTAGGAAAAGAACTGGTTGAGAAGAGATTTAAGGCATAGTATATGTTTTAGGATGGAAAGAAGACAATGTGTAGTTGATTGAGATGATGTGGGTATTGGTGGGCTGAATTGTGGTTGAGAAAATTGTAAAAAAGTAGGATGTATTTAGCCCCATGTTTGAGACCCCAAGTACCAAATCAACCATTTTTCATGGCATGTTTGTGTGGCGGTTTTAAAATGAAACATACTAGGCATGTTTATTAAGTTTTGAGACCTTCTTTTTTAAGCCACTTCTCACCCAAATTTTTCTTCTTTTGCTTGAAATTTTGATTATTTTTCACAATTTTTGTGAAAAATGAAGAAAATTTCAAACAAGTGAAACATTCAGGTGAAATTGTGGTGTTACAGCAGGCAGGAGCTATATGCATTATGGAGTTTGGGAGCTTTCAGAAGATATATCAATGGTTCATTTATTATTTCATTTTATGGCCTGTGCATTTATCTACCAGCTAAGGAATCATGAATATTTGATATCTTGGTTTTATCTATATTTAATCTCTTGATTATTTTCCGTTGATTCTGGTGTTTTATAACCTTTTTTTGAACTTTTAATTATCTCCTATATCTCTATGTTTTTAATTTTTTGTATTTTATAGGTTAGGTTTTGATGTTAGGCTTCAGTGGTTAGTGCCAAAAGATATCACTAATCATTATGGGTAAAACTGTGTAATGCTGGCATTTTGGGTGGCCATGTCCTGCATGCAAAACCAGACACAATTTCTTGTAAGTAAACAGGACATCTTATCTTACACATGTCACACATGCTGCTTGTAAGGGAGCATAATTGAGTCATGCAGTAGTGTGTTTGTGATGTACACACTTCAAGACAGTTGCATGATTTCATGTCACATAACTTGTGCTTAACAAAGGCTCCCACACTATATCATGTTTCATTGCGGGATGTTTCCACCTGATATCCAAAGTTGACACAGTTTTACCCACAGTGATAACACTGCAGAGGATGTGTGTGTGGGGGGGGACTTATTACCACATTTCCTCACTTATTAATCATATGAGCACTCTTTGATCCACTTAATGAACTCAGTTTTAAAGAGACAGAAAAATAGTGCCTGGTATGAGGGTCAAACCCATGAACACATAATACATGCAGGCTGCTCTACCACTGAGCTAACCTGGCTGTTGATAGGTTTCTGGGGGATAGGTGTACATACTCCAACACCCCCCCATCCACCTATCACCCTATCTCTATATCTCTTGTAGATGAAGAGAGGTGAAAAACTGGCTGATGATAATGATGATGTGGTGATGAGGCCAATGATGATGTAAATGCTGAAAATGCAGGCTGGAGAAGCTGGGCCCATAACATTAAGAGACAAAAAAATAATGTCTGGTATGAGAGTCAAGACCATGACCACCAAATACATGCAGGATCCTCTACCACTGAGCTAACCTGGCTGATGATAGGTTTCTGGGGGATAGGTGGACATACTCCAACAAGTTTGAGCTCAGTTGAGGAAATAGACACACAAAAGACAAAAGCAAGCTTCTGAAAATCTTCCAAACACCTTCTAGAAACTTTCAAACTGGTATCAAATTATCAAGACCTTCATGGTAGTATCTCCTGATAAAAAAACTCACTTTTTTGGCGCTTACACCTAACTATGACAGTCATGAAGACTGGCTATCCATTTATTCAATTCTTTTCATCCTTGTTCTATTTTCATTTTTCCATATCTTTTCTTTTTCATTTATAAAGCCATATTTCATTTGTTTTTCTACTTGATCTTCCTTGTTTAAATAGGGGGTTTCAGTTCTGGCAAATCAGCACTTAAATTTTGCAAAAAAGTCACTTATTTCAAAAATGGGTGTCATCTATGACTTCAAATCAGAAATTTTTCCTAATTTATTTTCAAAACCAAATTTTTGCCACATTATCCCATCCTTCCCCACCCCATCCCTGTCACATGAGAAATTAAGACCTCAATACCCTCATCAATCCTTGGTACACACTCTTCACTGAGATTTGAAACATTTTATTGCAACATTTTAACCAGGAATTTTTTTTCCTTCTTTTTTTATATTTTCAATGGCTTAACCTCTTTTATTGTAACATACGAGTTTCATTATGCCTCCCACAAAATCCAACACTCAAAAGGCAACTCAAAAAAATGCTACATCACAAAGGTCTTCCCATAATGCAACCCTCTCACCAGAGAAATCATAGTCTGGACAGCTAAAAAAGGAAGATTATCTCATCATCAACTTCCTCAAAATTAAATCAAAAAATGATGCATCTTTAGATGTGAGAAGTCCACCTAAATTGGACATCCACCTTCATCAAAGGTCAATGGCTTCTTGTTAATGGAAAATGATGTAAAAAAAGAAAACAAAAGGGATAATCAACATCAATCTTAAGCAAATAAAGGAGAGGTTGAAAATTTATCAATCCAAATATAAAATGGCTCATTTTGCTTCCACTTCCATTGGCTTTGGTATTTATGATGATGATTTGGAGATTGGAATTACTACTTTTTCCAAAAAGCTCAATGTCATGTGTCCTTTCTATGAGGAAATGGATAATCTTTTTGGTTTTCAAGTTCATGTCAACCCTTGGTTTATACATGATACTATTAAGGATATGCCCTCTGGATCTCAACAAGCAAATTATCCTCTAAACACACCTTAAAATCAAGGACATCAATCCCCTCCAGCTTCTAACCATAGTTCACCTGAAGATGATCCTGACCATAAAACAGAACAATTATTTTGGAGTAGATCTGAGTCCTCAGAGCCCCAAAATTTTAATGTATTTTTACTTCTTCTTTTTTCTTCAATTATTTGCTAAATTTCTCATTTTTTCTTTTCTAGTCTCCTCTTACTCAAACTTAAATTTCTAAAAAGAATAACAATTATAGAAATGAAAATCTTTCTTTACATGCTGCATTAGATGAAATTCCTGAACCCTCTAGCTCAAACTACAAACTAAAGCTTTGGGCTTCAACTTGTATGAACTTAAACTATCTTTTAAAAAGTGGTAATACTTCAAACACTTTATTGTCCTCCCTTGATGATTATTTTGAGAAAAACAATATAAGTAATATTCAGTCACTATATATCTTCTTCAAAAACATATTTATTTTTTTCCTATTCAATTTTCTCTGCAAAATACTTTATGTCAAAAAATGCCCTTGACTTTGAGAAGATGAAGTTTGATCATATGCTAATGAAAGATGAATAGTCTTTAGATTTGGAGGAAAAAATGTTTTTTCTTAAAGAAAACTTTAAAAAGGCTAAATTAGGGGGTGTCAGTTCTGGCAAATCCGCACTTACAAATCCGCACTTAAATTTGACCAAATCCGCACTTAAATAAGTGCGGATTTCCAAAACACACTAGCCCCAATACTGGTGGATTTCAAAATGAAATAAGTCACTTATTTCACTCAAATCCGCACTTTCTCAATCAAAAGTGCTGATTTCACCATCAAGTCCCATTTCACTGATTTGTCAGCATCATCCCATTCATACGCAGCACTCGGCAGAATAACACTTCATAACTCAAAACATCGTACATCACTTACATCTTCATATCATATCATATAAGAGTCATGCCTTCCTCACTTTCAAATCGTGATAAATTACATAAAGCAATGACTTTCATGGCGCTTGAACTGCTCTTGGACTCTGATTCCGATTCTGATCTAGAAGAAGATTTTGTCTTTTTATCAAAAATGGCCACAAAACGTTACCTTCTTCCCAGAAAGCCTCAAGTGCTTCATACCCCCAAGTACACCATCCAAACACTTCTTAAACTATCTACACCCAGTTTTAGATGGCTGTTCAGGACTTCTCAGGAATGTTTCCTTAAATTGCTTGAGCTTATTCAGGATCATCCCATATTTCACAATAATTCTCAAAAAGAACAACAACATCCTTCAATTCAATTGGCCATCACACTATGTCGTTTGGGTTCAAATGGTAATGGAGCCACTTTGAAACGTTTAGAAAATGTCTTTGATTTAGGGTATGGTTCAGTTAACACTTATACCAAACGATGTATCACTGCCATCAACTCCTTGGAATCTCAACTTCTCACCTGGCCAACAAAAGAAGAGCGACTTGAATCATCTCAGGTTATGCAAGCAGAGGGCTTTCCAGGATGTATTGGTTTTGTTGATGGTACTACTATTCCTTTGAGCCAGAAACCTGCTCAAGGTGGAAACAATTACTTTGACCGTAAAAAGAGGTAGATTATTTTTAACTCCTTTCATCCTCCTTGAAACTAACACAAACAAATATATCTTCTTTATAGATATTCAATTAACGTTCAGCTTATATGTGACGTAAACAAAAAATTTATATCATTCTTTGCTGGCTATCCTGGCTCATGTCATGACTCCTACGTCTTCCAAAGAATGCATATTTCAAATGAACCTGAAAAATTCTTTGATGAAAATCAGTATCTTCTTGCAGATTCTGCTTATGTGAATGGAAAGTATGTACTTCCTGCTTTTCGGGGAGCAGCTTCAGAAGACAGTCAAAATGCCAAATTCAACAATCATTTGGCAAAGTCAAGAGTCCGTATTGAACATTCTATTGGAATCTTGAAAGGCCGTTTTTCTAGTTTAAGGGAATTAAGAAGTCCTCTTAGAAATAAATCTGAAATGGAGGCGGTGATCAACTGGATTCTGTGTTGCACTATACTTCATAACCTACTTGCTGACCTCAAAGATCAATGGTTAGAGCTGTATGAAGATGAACAAGTTGATTCACCTCCGACTATATCCAACACTTCTATTTCTCAATCAACTAGTATAAGGGCAAAAATCCTTCCAATAACACTCCAACATTTTTCAACGCAATTTTAATTTTTTTCTCTTTCTCTTCAAATTATCAATTTGCATGTATTATTCACTGAGAATGGTAAATTTTTTTGCATATTTTTTTGGTTTTTGAATTTGCTGTTAAAGTCTTATTTTTTTTTCTCTCTGTGTTTTCTTTCATCAACTCAACATGAAATCGCATATTTTCAGCAAACGCATATTTTTTCAGTCACTCAAAGGTTGGGAAAGAGTTGGAAGGGAAGATTAAGGGTTCCGAGGCATTTTAAATGAAGAAAAGGGTCTGGGAGAGGTTGAGAGGGGTGAAATGGGGATCAAAAGAGGATGGCATACAATGGGGCTGGGAGGATAGCGAAAGGCATGGGGAGGGAAGACAAGCATGTGTTGATAGAATTGAAAGGGATGGAGATTGGTGCAAACAGAGTGTGAAAATAGGAGGATGAACTCTGTTCTTCGGGCGAAGAACAGAGTTCACTTCCATAAAATATTAGCTGAAACATAGTTTTCAATTCTGTAAAAACAGTTGTAAGTAATAGAAAAAGTCACTGATTTTTTTTATATGTAATCCTTGCTTTACGAGGAGACTTTTGTGACGAAGCAGATTTTTGAATTACCTTTAAAAGAGGATGGCATACAATGGGGCTGGGAGGATAGCGAAAGGCATGGGGAGGGAAGACAAGCATGTGTTGATAGAATTGAAAGGGATGGAGATTGGTGCAAACAGAATGTGAAAATAGGAGGATGAACTCTGTTCTTCGGGCGAAGAACAGAGTTCACTTCCATAAAATATTAGCTGAAACATAGTTTTCAATTCTGTAAAAACAGTTGTAAGTAATAGAAAAAGTCACTGATTTTTTTTCTATGTAATCCTTGCTTTACGAGGAGACTTTTGTGACGAAGCAGATTTTTGAGTTACCTTTTGAGATTTGGAATGTCTGGGAGGCATTATGAAACTGGCACATAACAAGAAAAAAGATTAAAAAGTAGAAGAAATAAGTAAAAAAGAATGTAAACATGCCTGGTCAAAATATTGAAAATGTCAGGAAGGGGTGTGTGCCAAGGATTGATGGGTAGGTAGCGAGGAAGGTCAGTGTGTCACATGTGACAGGGATGGGGTAAGAAAGGAAGGGATGTTTTGTGGCCAAAATGTGGTTGTGAAAAAAAACGGGAAAAAAGTGCTGATTTGAGGTCATAACTGACACCCTTTTTTGAAATAAGTGACTTTTTTGCAAAATTTAAGTGCTGATTTGTAAGTGCTGATTTGGTTTGAAATCCGCACTTAATTTAAGTGCGGATTTGCCAGAACTGACACCCCCTATTTGAGGCAGAGGAGATGGAAAGAGCTCATCTTTTCTTGGAGAAAACAAATAGCTGTGAATTTCAAAGAGAAATGGCCAGTTGTGTATTGGAAAAATAAGAAAGTTTTTAAAAAATAGAATTCATTACAGAATGTATAAAAAATGGCCAATCATATGAGGAAATTAAAAATTTAATTTAATTTTTTAATTTTTTAATTGTTTATTTGGTTAATGGTTGGGGGATAGCTTTTTTATTTTTAATCTTATAAAAAATAGTTATATCATGAGATTATGATAAAGCCGTTTTTCCTTACTGGACTGTAAAAGATTGCACTTTTGAAGTTACAGATGGTAAAATAATACTGAAACTTAAGCAAAAATGCTCATCACCAAGATAATTTAATCACATTTCCACCAATTTGCATTTCTACATAGAGCTGATTCATCAAAATTCTGTATCTGTTTGAAAAATTTGGCAATACGCTCCCCTGCATTTTATTGAAGCAAGGGGTGGTTATCACCAAATTTTTCTAAGTCATCAATTTTGCATGTCAGATTTGAAAATTTGGCAGTACTCTCCCATGAATTTTATTGAAGTAAGGGGTGAAAATGATCAAAATTTAATATAATACCATAAATTAATAAATAAATAAATAAGATAAATCAATTTCACTAGTTTTTAAGTAATGAAAATTCTTCAAGCAAAAATGCGGACCAAGTCTAGAAGCTAAATCTGGAACTTTCCACAGGTATAGGTGAGATGAACCCCATTAAACAATTCAATGTTATGATGATTACCATTTAAACAACACAAGGTTTTTGGCTCATTACTGAAGTTTAGTAAATTGAAATATCAGATTTATTTATTAAAAATTTAAGAAAGAATAAAAAATATTCAATGACCTTAAAAATCCCCATACATTTTTGATCTACCTAAAGTTTAATTTAATTTATTACTTTTACCTTCTATTTATTACCTTATTTATTCTTTGGATTAGCTTTTGAATTTTTTGAAACAAGCAGCAAAAATGAGTAAAGTTGTGACAAGATTCCAAACCTGGAGGAGCTTTTTTTGTTTTGTGATTATCATGAAAAGAGTTCCAAACTGATTCAATGATTTAATTTATTAATCCAAAATTAATTATACACCTATGATCTGGGAAATATAAACTGTGTCCTTTGATTTTAACAGGTGAAGGAATATGTTTTCCAGTAATTGGATAGATATAAGAGAATATCCCAAAAGTAAGATAATTGGCATAATTCAAATAAGTATGTAACTTGTTATGAAATCCAGAATGGGTAATTATAATATTTGAAAAAAATAGATACTTATTTCTAATATCTTTCCATTATGAATCACACAAATTTGGAATTCCAACTCTGGTTGCAAGTTTGTGTTTTTTTTGAGAATCTTTATTGCAGAGTTTTTTAAGTCAAAGAGCAAGAAAAGAATTAAAGGAAGGTAAAGAGTCCTATTTTCAAAAATTATTATCTATTTTACCTTTAGATAAATTTTAGAACAAAGAATAGATTCCTATAGAATTTAAATGAGTGAACTATATTAAGAATGAAACAATAAAAATTATTATAATTACCAAGAAAATATCCTTTATTAAATCCTGGTCTCCATCCAAAACTAATCATGATTCCACCAAGTAAATTCTTATTCCTTATTGGTAAGAAAACCAAAGCCATTTGATATAGTGTTGTAGTGAGATCAGATATTTGAATAAAGGACTCATCTCTAAGTCAATCAAATTAATGATTTTCATATATAAATTTAGGTTTAAAAGTATTACTGATTACAGACTTAACTTCATCAACTCCAAATTTTGTTAGATATTCAATATCTTCAGGTAAATTTTTGTCATAATTTTTTATCAAATTTAGTTTTATAATACTTGTTGTTTTATATATGTCCAAAGAAATATTCAAGTATATTCTTTTAATAATTTTTTATTTTGATAAGATCAATAATCATTTTTTATTTTTAAAGGTTTTAAAGAGGATTGAATTGAATTAGAAACTGAAGAAGATAATAAAGAAGATGAAGATGAAGATGAAGATAGATGCATAAGGCTTGAATCAGAAGAAACAGATTTTTTTTTTTTGAATTTGTTTTGGACAAATTTTCTTTTTTTGATGATTTTTCTGTAATTTTTTTTGATGATTGAAATGAAGTAGAAGTTGAAGAAGATGATAAATAAGATAATGTTGATAATAATGATGAAGATAGGGATGTAAGGCTTGAATCAGAAGAAACAGATTTTATTTTTTCAGAAATTTTTTTGGAATTTTTTTTTGATAATTGAAATGAAGTAGAATATGAAGAAGATGATAAAGAAGATAATGATGAAGATAGAGATTTAAGGCTTGAATCTGAAGAAACAGACATTTTTTTTTCTGAAAAAAATTTTTACTTGTAAAAAAAACATCAAATTGTTTTAAAAAAATAATTAAATACTCACACTATTTAAATTAAATGACCTTTAAGATTTTGAGCAAATAATTAATAAGAATAATTATTTTTATACTTCAATTTGAAAAGTTTTTTTGGTTAATTCTGCACAAAAAACCAAAAAAATAAAAAAAATTAAATGTTAATAAAGCTTTTCTGTCAATTTTTTAATTGCACCCTCATTGGTCCCTGTAAAAAAAATTATTACATTTTTTATTAATCCCTCATTAGTTTCCTCTCTCCCCTTGTAAAACTTCTCCAAAGACCACTCAAACACCCTCTAAACCCCCCTAATCCTCACCAAAACACCCCCCCAACCCTCACCAAACCACTCCAAAACACCATCCCTGTCAGCCAGGCTACCTCAGGAGCCCAGTAAATTGTTATAATAATTTATTGGAATCATATAAGGGAATACATTATGTATTTTATGTATTTACAATAAAACATTTTATTGAATAATAAAATTATATAAATATTTTATAAATAAGTAAAATAGTTATTATATTAATTTTATTATCAAGTAAATTATTTATTACATAAAAATATATTATATTTTATAAAATCATGGCACATTTTTATGTATTTAATATTTATAAATTGATAATTAATTATTTATAAATATATATTATAATTGTAATGATAAATTTAACTAATAATGTAATTAAAATTTAATTAATAAAATTTATATACAACTTGTCATATATTATTATCCATAAATATTGGATGATTTTTTGACCCTCAATTGTGTCAGAAAAATTATTAAATAATTTAAAACACTTATTTAATAAAATGGTATTAAATTCTCACTTTAAATTATTAATATCATTAAATTAATCATTTGTTTAATTTAAACTATTCATTGAATTAATTAAAACAATTAATTAAATTCTCTTTATATTGGTTTAAATTGATTACATAAATTTTGGCAAGCAAATAATTTTATTTGTTTTAATTAAAACCTTTAAATCTTTCTGTAATACCTGTTTAGGATTTTCTCTCACAGTTCTTATGCTTCATACTCACTTAGTTACTTATTATATTAATTAAATGTTTTGGGAATTAATGGTGGGAAGAATATTTACTTACTCACAGGTTTATTTTACTGTTTCATATTTTTCTCTTAATCTCTATGTTTCAATTACTCTTTTTTAATTTCTCACACTATTATTCTTTTGTATACACACATTTATGGCGCTTCAGAGGTTCTCCTTGCCTATAAAAAGGCCTTGGAAGTTCACTTTGGCAGCCATCACTTACATTACTATTACAAATATAAAAACATTTATTATTATTTTTTGAAGTCATAAGTCCTATAAAAATATTAATTAAATAAACTAAAAGGTTGCTTTAAGTCTATTAGTAGTAGTAGTTAATATTTAAGCAGAAATAAAAATACTTACTTGATCATTATCCCCTATTAAACCATTACTTCTTGTTGTGTCAATTTTTACAAATTTGTTGTTGCATCTTCTTTTTAAATAGTTTTTTTATTCATTTTTTTATTTTCATATTTTTATTATCTTTCTTATCTCCCTCTTCTCCTTCTTCTTCTCTTTCTTCTAGACAACAGCCCAACAATCCCAAACCCTCACCAAACCCCAACAATCCCCCCCTATAATCCCCTTGAATCTCCCCCTCATTTCCCACCTACACCCGCTTCAAACCCCTACCCCAACCCTCTCCAAAACCCCTCATTAAGCCACCCCTAGACCTGCTTCAAACTCCCCTCCATGGTCCCCCTAATATATCCCACCTAACCCTCCCTTACCCTCCCCACCTTTTCATTTTATAACAAAAAATTGTTATCATTTGTTTGTTAGTTAATGAACAAATGATAAAAGAATTTATCAATTTTTCTTTATCTAAAAAAAAAACTTTTATCAATTGTTTGTTAATAAACAATTAAGGAGGAGGGGGTAAGGGGGATTTGGAGGGGGGGAAGAATAGCGGGTGTAGGGGGGATTTGAGGGGGGATATGAGGGGTTTATAGGGGGTGTTTGAAGTGGGTATAGGGGTGGTTTGAGGGGGGATTTGAGGTTGTTATAGGAGTGGTTTTAAGTGGGTGTAGGGGTGGTTAAGGGTGGTTAGACGGGGTTATATGGGGAGTTGAGGGGGGTTTGAGGGACTAATAGGGGGGAGGGAAAGGCGGGTTTGAGGTAGTAATAGGGGGGAGGAAAGAGGGGTTCGGGGAATCCAGGACAAAGGAAAGAAGGGGTTATAGGCAGAAAATAAGAAGGGAAAGGGGGAGAAAGGTGGGATAATGACCAGGCCAAGGAGGGATAAAGAGGGGATGATGTAGAGTAAAAAAAAGAGAAAAAAGGTAGAGAAAGAACAAAAAAAGATTCAATTTAACCTTTAAAACCAGAAAGAGAACAACTTAAAAAAAAAAGAAAAAAAGAAAAAAAGAAAAAAATATATAATTAGAAAACAAAAAATCAAAGAAATGAATAAAATGACTTACCTGGAGAGATAAGATGAGAAAATAAATGAAGCCTAAATTTTTGAGGGATGTTTGAGGAGAAGAGGAAAAGTATATAAGGGATGAATGAACAAAGAATGACTGAAAACTCATGTGATAGCTGGAAATATGCAATTTCATGTTGAGGTGGTGACCAAAAACAAGAGAGACAGGGAAAAAGAGAATTTCACTGAAAATTTAAAATAAAGTCAATATGCATAGATAAAATTACAAAATCAATAGAATCATACATGCAAATTGATCATTTGAAGAGTACAAAAAAAATAAAAAGGTTTTATTGAGAAAATTTGGATTATTATTGGCATAATGATGGAGTATATCCCAGTGGGAAGAAATATTAATAGTAGATAAAAATTAAATGAAAATTATAATAATTTAAGAACAAATTTCTAAGTCTCCCAGTGTGCTAGTGTGATTGAAAGATTTTTTCCCATATGCTAGTGGTTTGAGAAAAAGAAGTGTTGGATATAGTGGGAGGTGTTTCAACTTATTCATCTTCATACAACTCTAACTATTGATCTTTGAGGTCAGCAAGTATGTTATGAAGTATAGTGAAACACAGAATCCAGTTGATCACTGCCTCAATTTTTGAATTATTTCTAAGAGGACTTCTTAACTCCCTTAAACTTGAATAATTAACTTTCAATATTCCAATAGAATGTTCAATATGGACTCTTGACTTTTCCAAATGATTGTTGAACTTCAAAGTTTGACTTTCTTCAGATGCTTCTCCCCAAAAAGAAGGAAGTACATACTTTCCATTCACATAAGCAGAATCTGAATAAAGATACTTATCTTAAAGGAAGAGTTTTTCAGGTTTTATTGAAATTTTCATTCTTTGAAAGATTTACAATTCATGATGTGAGCCAGGATAGCTAACAAAGAAAGAAATAAATTTTTTTCTCACATCTCATATAAGCTGAACAGAATTGAATATCTATAGAGAATATATAGTTGCTTGTGTTAGTATGAAAGAAAAATAAATAATGGAATTAAATATAAGCCACCTCTTTTTAAGGTCAAAGTAATTGTTTCCACATTGAGCAGGTTTCTGAATCAAAGGAAAAGTAGTACCATCAAAAAAACTAATTCATCCTGGGAAGCCCTCTGCTTGCATAACCTGAGATGATTCAAGTTTCTCTTCTTTAGTTTGCCAGGTGAGAAGTTTAGATTACAAGGAGCTGATAGCAGTGATGCATTTTTTTGTATAAGTGTTAACAGAGCCATACCCTAAAACAAAGACATTTTCCAAAAGTTTCAAGGAAACTCCATTACCATTTGAGCCCAAATGGCATAGTGTGGTGGCCAATTGAATCGAAGGATTGTGTTGTGGTTTTTGAAAATTATTGTGAAAGATGGGATGGTCCTGAATAAGCTCAAGTAATTAAAGGAAATTTTCCTGAGAAGTCCTGAACAACTGTCTAAAACTAGGTACAGAATTTTTAAGAAGGGTTTGAATGTTGTAATTGGGGGTATGAAGTACTTAAGGCTTACTAGGAAGAAGGTAACATTTCCTGGCCATTTTTGATAACAAAAGAAAATCTTCTTCAAAATTGGAATCTGAATTACAATCAGAGTCAAGGAAAATATCAAGAGCTATGAAAGTAATTGCTTGATGTAGCTTATCACAATTTGAGAGTGACGAAGGCATGACGCTTATACAGTATAAAAATCTAAATGATGAACAATGTTTTGAGTTATAAAGTGTTATGCTTCGGAGTGATGTGTCAAAATGGGATGATGCTGACAAATCAGTTAAAAGGGGAAGTATGGTGAAATCAGCACTTTTGGTTGAGAATGTGCAGATTTGAGTGAGATGAGTGACTTATTACATTTTGAAACTCACCAGTTTTGGGGCTAGTGTGTTTTGGAAATCTGCACTTAAAAAATTGCAGATTTTCCAGAACTGACACCCCCTATTAGGGGGTGTCAAACATTACCATATAAGCCTGGATGACTTCAGCCTCAAAACACCGTTTCAAGATTTCATTATAAAAGGAAGACTAGGGTTAGACATGTTGAACATTTGGTCAAATACTTCATAAAATACTTCCTATTCTTGCACTGTAACCCCAACCATAATTCAGCCCACCAATACACACATTGCCACAATCCACTGTACATCAGACTTCTTTACCCCAGACCCCACATTATCCTGGACTCCCACTAAATTTTATATATTCATCTATTTCAGAACACATTCAAAAAACATTTCTGAATGCATTTCATAATTCAAATCCTAATTATCATTCAATTCTCCTTCCAGCTTCCCCCAGCTCTCTTTCTCTTTACATCTTTTTCTGCCCTTTCATCAAGGTATTTTTTTTCTTTTTCTTAACAGCTTCACATGTTCCTCATTTTTCTCTTCAAGCCACTTCCAATGCTTACCTCAGGTGAGTGTTTCCTTATCTTGCTTTTTTTACTGACTTTTTTCTCTTATTTTTTTCTTTTTTTTGGGGGTTTTTTTTGTCAAATCTCTTTGGAATAAGTCCCAGAACAATTCTAAACTGTTTCCAAGCATTGTTTGTAAGTTTTTTTTGCCTTGAAAATGTGCTGGAAGCATTCCCAGCACATTTCGGAGAAATTTAACTAACAATTTTTTTTCAAATCAATTTGGAAACAGTACCAGAATATTTTTAGACTTTTTCTGAGAGTTTTGGTAAGTTTTTTGTTTTTTTTTGCATTGGAACTGTGCTGGAAGCATGCCCAGCACATTCCTGAGTGTCTTTACTAACATTTTTTTTTCTAATTTGATTTGGAAGAAGTACCAGAAAATTTCTTGACTGTTTCTGAGAATTTTGGTAAGTTTTTTTTATTTTTTTTTGCCTCAGAAACATACTGGCAGCATTCCCAGCAAATTACTGAGCCTTTTTGGTAAGTTTTTTTTTTGGTTTTTTGCCTTACTAATGTGCTGGAAGCATGTCCAGCAGATTTCAAAGCATTTTTACTAACTTTTTTTTTTCAAATTGATTTGTAAACAGTACTAGAACATTTCTAGACTGTTTCTGAGCATTTTGGTATGTTTTTTTCCTTTGAAACGTGCTAGCAGAAAGCCCAGCATATTTCTGACTGTTTTTACTAACATTTTTTATTTTTATTTTTTAACCAAATTGGAAAGATATGGAATGGGTTAATCCAGAAGATGATTATATCCTTTCATCTAAAATTATTATTACATAAGGAGTCTTTCACAACACAATTTTTATGGAAAAAAATGATTCTAATTTTCTTACATTTGGGATTTTCACTTATATTGATCCTATTAATGGACTACTCATTCCTTCAACTGCTTAACTCAAAGTTCATGGATTATACTTTCCCAATCATAAATATATCATCAGATTTGAATTAGGGAATAGTTTGTTGAAAGAAATTTAGAACTCTTCATGAGAAAACCATCAAACAACTCAAGCTCCTCCTGGGTTAGAATCTTATGAAAAGTTTACTCATTTTGGTTTCTCATTTTAAATCAACTAGAATTTGATAAAGAGAGTAAGTAAGGTGAAGAAAGAAGGTTTGATGAAAATTAAAGCTACAGGGAGGGAGGCTAAGTATGGTAAATAAAGATTTTCCAAAGATTCATTTTTATTTCTTGAATTTATAATTAATTGTTAATTAAAGATAATCATTAACTTTAAATAATGGGACATCAGGTCTTTCTGGTGTATAAAGGTATTTATTCAAAAAAATAACTGATTGAATGAGTTCACAATACAATTCCATGTCAAAGTATTCTTTGGCTTTGTTCACATCTGAACACATTGGTAGGTAGTATTCTGAATTCCATTACTTTTACTTTATTGATTATCTTTTTTTAAAAATTGTGGTAAACATCTTTCAATAACACAGAAAAAGACTCAGGAGCACAGAAAAGACTCATTTCTCTAAAAGCGCAGCAATGGGGTTGCCAAGAAGGATGGTTATGAAAGTGCAACTAAGGGGTCCTCAAAAGCACAGGAAAAGATAGACCCTCCACACACAATTTTTTAAGGGAAGTATTGATATTCAAGAAGAAACAATCAGAGAGACAGCAGAAGTTTATAATGGACTATAAGGCAGTACTATAATATGTATTTGAGGAAGCTATGATCAGCACTAGAAGCATAGTATAGATTAAGAGGTATGCAGTGATAAGCAAGAGTATGAGTTTCACACTTAGAGATATGCAATAATCTTTGAATGTAAGCTATAAACGCACAGTGGTAATAGAAGCCTTGATAGGAAGAGTAGTTCTAGAAGGACAAGTGGGTTGATGATCAGTTCTCAACTAATTGAAGAAAAGGAAGTAAGACTTGAAGAAGGGGTACTTACTTAGCAAGAAGGGTTTCCCAATTATTGGATATTTGCATGGAAAGCACAGGTTATTATAATTGGCAAGAAAGGTGTTTCAGTACTTATTATATAGTCAGGAATCTCTAGGAGTATAAGGTATGTATGGAAAGGTAAAGCATTGGATGCTAATAGTAGGATTACAATAATATTTTGAGCTCTATCAGTACCAGGACTTATTCTAACTATTTTAAATAGATTCTGAGATATTTAGATACCTTTTGATGTTCTTGAATTAGCGTTAAACTTGTGTAGGAAAATTCATAGGGAAAAGGTGCTGAACATACAATATATTTAAAAGGGCACTCACTTTAAAAAGGAGGGGGTGCAAAGAAAGAAAAGTAGTGTAGATAGGGTAGAATGGAAAAATAGAGATTGAAATAGAATTACTATTTGTAGAAAAGAAATTTAGATATATATTTTATTTGTTTGTTCACATTGGGTGTGCATACCAGAAGTAGTGCTGTAGAGTTATTTTATTGCTACAGTAAAGATAGTATTAGATAGAGCACTTCAAAAGAGAGTTACTGAGAATACTAGCACTTACTAAGAATAGATCTAGCCAACAGATTGATTATCTATATTAATACATATTATTTCTTTCTTTGATAAAGTTCTCTATTAACCCATTCTACTGTCTTCTCCAATATATATAACCACACTTATAATATGTGCTTTCACTGTCTTTAAATATTAGAGTGGCAGGTGGTTCTTTTTAAATTATTTTTAGAAAGAAGAACCAACCTATCTTGGATTGTGACTATAGCTTAGTATTATAGAACTCTCTTTCTACAACAATTTATTTATTCATTTATGAAATAAAAATGGAAATTTGGCAATCCTGACCCCTTCCCTGAGTAAATTTCAGGGGAGGTTATTTCCTTTTTTTTTCTTTATGACTTGGTAGGGGAGGGTATTGCCATTTTTTTTCTTTGTGTGATTTGGTTGGAATTTTTTTTAAATGTATATACACTTAAAAGACCAAAAAATCTCCCTTTGAAGATTAAAAATGTGTGAAACATAAATTTTCTTGCATGTTAAGCAGAAATTGAATAATCCAAAAAACATGCAACTAAGTAGGTATTTATCCTCAAGATGGTACAAAAAAACAAAAATTTCAAAATCAAAAGAATAACAGAAGTATGAGTGTGAAACATATAAAAGGTAGCTCCTTCCCCCAAAAAATCATTGTAGCTTTCTAAAAAAATTCAAAGATTTCATCTTTTCCTTTCTAGCAAAATTCAAAAATTTTTCCTAGTTCTTTGTAGCTTTTTAATATGACATCTCTACCATCATCATCATCTACTTTAAAAGAGCATATTACTAGAGACTATAAGCCTACAAGGGGACACTGCATTCCTTGAACTCATTGTTAAAGGTCCAATTAATAATGTGTTAAGAACACTAGAGTAAAGAGAACCACTTCAACTTGTGAATTTTGTCAATGGCATCATTTACAATATGAGGTCCTTAAGCTCAATACAGATACTCAAAGCCAATTTACATAGTGTAAGATGATTTGGCAAGAAGATATTGATGTTCATCAAAATAATTCTCAGGGTTTTGAGAAATCATCATTTGTTAAAAAAATGAAGAGTCATTGTGAGCACCAGTAAATCTGGCATGAAATGTAATAAACTTCTTATTTATATTGCAAACCAATTGGAGAGAAATAAAATACCTGATAAAAAAATTAAGAGAGGATTAGTATTATATGTAAGAATATATAAGGTCTAGATAAGCACTGTCCTCTTTTTCTAATCAAAATAATTTTTTCCATCCTTTTCAGAATTTTGGCTCAAAGGGATGGTTGTGCCATCAACAAAACCAATACATCCAGGAAATCCTTCATTTTTCATGGCCTGTGAGTTTTCCTGTCTAAACTCCTTAGTGTGCCATGTGAGGAATTGTTATTGAAGTGAACGGATGGCTTTGATTGTTCTCTTGGTGTATAAATCTACTTTTCCATGACTTATACTGAAGAGGGTTCTTGATACAAGTTATGGAAGAAGCATTCCCATTTGAACAAAATCAGCAAAGTGCCACAGAGATTTGTATTTTAGGGTCCCTCTGTGGGAAATGAGAATTGTTGCGGTAAATAGAATGATCATGAATCAAATAATTTAGGTATTTAAAACCATGATAAGTAGTTTTTAAAGTTTGTTGAAAATGGTTTCAGGTATTTCAGAAAGTTTGTGAAGTGTATATTGTGGTTTATGGAAAATGGATGGTGTTTGGGAAGTAAGGTAGCAGTGTAGAAAGACTCTTACAGCTGCCTTGCTGTAAGCAGAATCCATGGGATTTGGATAAACAGAAGAAAACCCTGTCACTTTAAGTATAATAAGATTTCAAAATTAACTAATCTATAATCTCTACTTGTCATGAAATGACCAATAAAATATTTGTTATTAATGGTGTTGAGATGTAGAATCAATGTTTTTAATAATGAGGGTGAGAAACACAACAATGAAGCGGTACTTAGAAAAGTTATTTAAATGATTGAATATTAAATTCTTATGAAGTTTTATTTTTATATGATTTAGTTGTTATATTTAGATACCTGGTGATGAGCCCTTTGAAGTGGTACCCTATATGTTAATTTATGTGATGATGAGTGCAATTAATAAATTCTATATAAAAGTGTTATATTTATATGTGTATTACAATTTTATAATTTGTTATGTAAAATAATAATGATTGTTGTTAATATGCATTGTTGTGGTTAATGAGTAAGTTGTTAGATTGATGTTCCCTCTGTTTTATTTTGATTCTACAGGATTTTTATTTATAGTATGTCATGTTCCCTATTTTCCCTAACCAGAGCATTCCAGAGCTTGCCCAGAGCTTGTCCAGAGATCACCAGAGATTTAATGGAGCTCATCTGGAGCATCCTGGAACTCATACAGACTTCCAGACTCAATTAGAGCCTTAAAATACTAATAAAAATCTAGAAAAATTATAGATGATAGAGACACTTCTCCTTTATAGTTAATTCTAGTTTTAGAGTCAGCGCAGCCCCAATCATTTAGTAAAAAGTTATAAAAGTTAAGTAAATTATAAAAATTAAAAATAAGCAAAAAAAACTATAAAAAATTATTAAAAATAGTAGAAAAATAGTATAAATTCGACAAAAAATCCCAAAGGTTCTTGAGATTCCTGAATTTAATTTAAATACACTTTTAGACCTATTCTTACCTTTTCTGACTGCTAATTATTCATTTAATCTTGACTTTAAAATTATTCCTTTTAACCCTTTTATATACTCATTTTCTTAAATATATCCATTTTAAAATTAGATTGGCTTTTACAATCTCAATAATCATCTCCCAAAAATTCTCTTGTAAAAAACTTTGGTGCTGTACTAATCTTTAGACTGCCACAGAAGTTCTCTAACAGGTGACTTGTTTTAAAAAAATTAAACTCAGAACCAGAATCTGGATCAGACTAAACCAAAATATCTCAAGGGCTAGAGCATCAGTAGTTGTTTTAAGATGCTTACAAAGTGAAGTAGTCATGTTAGTGTTTGGAGGAAAAAAATGAGAGCAAGAGTAATGAAGGGTGGGATAAATTAAGTGTTAAACTATGATGTTAGGGTGCCTTAAGACTTGATACACCATGTACTGTGTGTGTATAAATAAGCTCATAAGGATTAGGTGAATAAAAATTTTAAGGTATGGGCATGTGTGTACCTAATGCTGACTAATCAAAGTAAGGGGAAGAAGTGCTTGAGGGGCTTGGATGTACCCAACAAATGGCGTGTGTAGGGTAAAGCATGCTGTTGAAGTATACCAGTTGATGGAGTATGTAATTCGAACAAAAATGACTTAATTGGTACCTTTTTTGAGGCTTGCTTTAATGGTATATATGGTAATGTTTGACACCCCCTAATATATGTATTTGAGACTTCCTCCCCACTTGATGATTTGTCTCCCAGACAGGGTTTACCTTACCTACATAAACACAACTCATTTTATCTGTTACACATCTAAAAATCATATAAAACAATGATTTTATGAAATTTTTAGGGTGATTGACCTTGTTTGTAGTTTGTAAAGCTGATCTATCAAGAGTCTGATTTTGATCCACATCTGCAGCTAGGATACAACCAAACTTTCACCGTCACACTCCTCAAACAAGTCCTCCAAGCACCAAGGCATTCAGAAATTTACTTTCCAAACAGAAACCGGGAAAGAATGTATGGCAGCACCATTGTAATGGGCTCCGTGTTAAGTCACTAAGACTATGTATTTAGTTATGTATGTGAGTGTATATAGTCTGTAGTTGCGGTGTCCCCTGTTCTCCAGTTCTTTCTGGAGTTCTACAGGCTGACACCGTGCTACAGGTTATGGGCTGTACCTGCAGGTATTTATACGTTAGCCATATCAAACTCCACTTGCGTTAGAGACACTAGGAACACTAGTAGCCAAAATACCCCCAGCACATGTCCAAAGAAGACCTATCTCATATTTCTGGTGAAAAAAAATCTTACTCGATTTCCAACAGAGAGCTTTAAAGCCTTGGCATAGACCCAATACTCCCTCCTCCTCACAATCATACCTCTCACAGGAGCACATGTTCCTCTGCATGTAATCAAACACTTTCTGTTATTACGGCCCCTACTCTTACACCCATACCTGGTTCATTATTACCTCATAAAAATTTAGAATTCCATCTTCTACCACACCTCCCAAACCCAATACCCTTCTTGCCCCTCCTTCTGTCTCTACAATTGCACCTGCTTTGCTTACATCTCATAGCACACCCCCCAAATTTACTCCTCTTCTTGTTCCTACCTCCACAACTACCATTTCCTCTGATTTGCTTACGTCTCAGAGCACCATCCCTATTGCTTACCAAGTGATTCCATTCTTGCACCGGCGTGGCTCATCAGAAGTGAAACCTTTACTTGATGAGCTTATTCAGGCAATAAGTGACCTCAATTTAAGTCACTTACCACCTCCCCCTCTGTCTACCCCACTTCCCCCACTGTTGCAACTATCTACCCCCAAAAATATTGACATGGCGCTGCCAACTGGGAGATTGGCCTCACTGTTTAGACAGGCCAACCCCATTGGTCAGTCACGCCAACATCCACCACACATGTCCCCATCAGCATAATTGTCACTGGACAACCTACGCACAAGGTCGAGGGTGTTCCTGGAAGTGAGATGGAGGGAGGAGTTTAGAAACTTCTTCGAGGCACAGAGGAAATGTTCAAGGAATTGATTCAAAGATGACTCGAAGGAAGAGCTACTGCTTCGAGATATTTTCGAGAATAATTCTAATATAATTTAAAGGTAATATTAATATTCTTGAAATCTCACAAAGGGTTGGAAACTCAATAATCAAAGATTTAGGATTTAGAAATGATTACTGAGAAAATAAGGAAAGATACAATAATAATGATTTAAACTAAAGCTTTACCACTATTAACTATATATACGTTTTTTTTATAAATTAATTCTAAAGAATGTCAAACCAAAAACCCAACCCCTTTTATATCCTTTACTCCTCCTCGCATTGACCTCATACCCATCCACTATTCCGCACACCACAGACCATTAAAAAATACACCCGTTACAACTGGACCCTCCTCACTAACATCTGTCAACCCTTTAATCTTCCACTAATTATTACGCCCATGCTCACTATCCCTTTTAATAATTCACAGACACTTAATAAACCTTTTAGCGTACTATTACATTGACTATTGCGCTATGCGTCGCTTATTGAGGAAAAGACTAAGACACACTATTGAGAGATTGACTAATTTAGATTTAGAGTTTAGACTAGCGCGGTTGAATAGTGAGTACACAAAGGAAAGTGGCAGTTGCTATGTAGAATTTTTTTCTGTGCTTCAAGTATGGATTTAGACCTCTGTATTATTGATTTAATGAGCTGCTTTTGCCTTGAGTGTCACGTAGCGCGTGACAATAATAGAGAGACAGAGGACACTAAGAGATGTCATTGAATTTACAAAGTCCATCCCAACTCTTGATGTAAATGGTACCAACCACTCAAACTGGCACAGAAATGTATTGGCATTGATTAAATATTTTTTGGCACACACGCATATGCCCTCAATGATGAAAAAGGACCTGATTATTTTTAAGATAGAGTTACTCATCTAATTCTGGTGCACTCCATCTCTACAAACCTGAGACATGAAATATCAACAGACTGGAAAGCACACCAGACATATCTTCACATTCACAATAAATTCACTAGATCTAATCATACCTCCACAATGACCGCCATTTGCAATTTCATCAATATAAAACAAACTCAGTTTACGTCACACAGTGAGTACCTGGAAGCCTTAAACAATTATTTTGAAGCAATTGAGCGTCAGGATTTTATCTTTGATCCTAAAATTTTTAAAGCTCGTATGTTCCATGCTCTCTTACTGTCATCTCTGAAAGACCTTTTTGTTGATCTCTGCATTGCCCTGGATAACCATCCTGACTCCAAATTGGTCACCTTTGAAGACTTTTGTAAACTGATGCCAAGTCTAGTCCAGAATAGAGTCAATAGAGAAGGCATTTCATCCTCACCTACTGAAACTTTATCTGTTGAACCTTCTCTTCATGCTTCTTTTCAACCTTAAAGACTAACTGACTCTTACAGGCCTCCTGGTGCATGTAGAAATTGTCATGAATGTCATTCCACTGCTCATGTTGTGGCTCATTGTCCATATAACCCTCATTCAGCAAATTTCTCTCCCAGATTATACATTATGTGTGAAGGTGCAAATTTGTATGCTTCTGATCCTAATGCAATGAAAAAAAGGTCTATATTCCCTACCAACTCCCTCAATGTGGTCCCATTTGTGCTAGAGATATTCAAATTAAAGCTAATAAAATAAATATCTTTGAACAAAAAATTGAAGCACTATATGAATTGGTTGAACATATTGATCTGAATAGTGCTGAATTGTCTCCAGAGGCAATTGCTGATGACTATGCTATCTTGGACAGTGGAGAAACCCATTATATCACTGGAAATTTTAGCCCTCTCAATAACTTCAGACTTCTTAAACAACAGATCACAGTCAAAGTGGCCACTAACTGTCCTTCTTCCTTCATCACTGGCATAGGAGATTTAAAAATTAAAGGGGATGGTAAAATAGTTACTATTACCAAAGTCTTCTACTATCCAGATTCTAGGACTACTCTTATTTCTTTGTTTGATTTAGTGAACTGTGGTTTCTGTTTTGGTCTGTGTTCTGAAAATAAAACTTTATGGAATTATTTGAAAAAGGATTTAATTATGACTAGAAGGGTAGAAAATACCAGAAGAAGAGGGGTGTTGGATGTAATTAGTGTTAATACTTGAAATCCAAATGATGTTCCCTCTTCTTGCTACTCCTTGCATCCTTTGTTGCTTTGCACTGTCAAGAAGAATAATTATATCAACTGTCCACCTGCAGCCAAAGGTTCCCTAATGGACTGGCATATAAGACTAGGACATACCAGTGTCAACACCATCAGAAAAATCATCAATACTAGTATGGGTACTGGTTTACCATTATCTATGCCTGCAGGTAAGATTGATTGTGAAGATTGTTTAATTGCAAAGAGCACTAGGAGACCATCAGAAACCCATGAATCAAAGCCACAATATTTAATGAGCTTAATTGTTGGAGACCTTGTTGGTCCCATGGATCTCACTATTAATGGTGCTAGGTGGGAAGAAATGTTCAGGAAAAGCTCAACTTCCTATGGCGAGGTGTTTTTACTCAATTCCAAATCTGAGGCAACTTCTTGTTTTGTTTCTTTTTATATAAAATTAGAAAATATAACTGGAAGAAAGCTTCAAGTTTTACGCACTGATGGAGGTGAGATGCACAGCAATAAAATGGCTCATATCTTAGCCAATATTGGAGCAGCTCATGAAGTCACATACCCCCACCACCACAAGCAAAATGGAACAGCTGAAAGTTTCAACAGAACAGTTGGTGACATTTCAAGAACCACTCTCCTTGAAAGTGAACTACCTGAATCATTCTGGAGTTTAGCATACAAATGGGCGGCTCATGTTCACAACTGGATTCCCAATGTTAAGACGGGTGACAAAGCTCCTATTCAACTAATGCACAATGCAACTCCAAACTATTCCAATTTTTTTATTTTTGGGAAAACAGAATTTGTTCACATCCACAAGGAAACATGCCAAAAACTAGATCAATGTGTCTTGATTTTCAAGTGTGTAGGGTATTGCTCAAACAATGCTGGTTGTTTTTTTAGCATGAAGAATCAAACACCTTTTTTGAGTCCACCATGGCTATTTTCCCTGGTGACCAACTTCCTGCTCATACAGAAGCTTTTCAACCTCCAGCTTCCAAGGTTTCTCTTGATCATATCCTCAACAATATGAAACTAGGAGATTTCAAGGATGAAGAAACACTTCTGTCCCAGGAGAATGTGGTACATGAGATGGTGAATAAAGGGTCTGTCACAGTCATCTGTTATCCCCAGAACCCATTTGCAAGCTATGCTCTCACCTGACAGCTGTAAGTAGGACCAAGCATGCAAGAGGGAACTATTGAATATGAAAGATATGGATGTGTGGTATGAAGAAAAACTCCCTCCTGGTGCCAAACTTACCAATGCAAAATGGGTCTTCACTATCAAGAACCCTTCATCCAAATCACCAACCTAAAAAGCAAGATATGTGGCCAAAGGTTTTTTACAGCAGTATGGTATTGACTTCACTGACACTTTTTCTCCCACTGCTACCTTTTCTTCTCAATGTATTCTTCTTACCCTTGCGGCTTATCACAAATGGCCTGTCAAATCTTTTGATGTCACTGCTGCTTACCTTCACAGTCCAATTGATGAAGCAATTTTGGTGCATCATCCTGAAGGTTACCAGATACATGACATTGGCAATGCTCTGCGTTTGAAAAAGGCCCTCTATGGCACTAAACAAGCAGCAAGATGTTGGTGGCTTCATATTTCCAGAAAATTGGATGCTCAAGGGTATAAGGCAAGTCAATATGATAAGAGTTTCTATGTTCTCAGAAAAAAGGCTTGTGTTGGTGTGATTTGGATACATGTTGATGATGGTATAGCTACTAGGAGTAATGAAGAGTTATTGAAGGAGTTGGAAAATGGTTTGGATGGTAGTTTGAAGGTAAAGTGGAATGATAGTGTTGATGGTATTGTAGGTGTTGCTATCAAAGAAGTTCTGGAAGGTTTTGATCTGCACAATTTTCAGCTCATTGACAAGATTCTGCAGACTCATAACACCTCTGGATTGACCACATGATCACCCCTTCCAAATAATCTGGAAATCACCACATCCAAGGATGAAGAGGTAGCTATAGATACAACTATATATCTCTCTATTCTAGGTGCTCTCAGTTATGTGGTGGTAGCAACTAGACCAGATCTGTCTTTCCCTTTCAACTTTTTAGCACGCTTCTCATCCAAACCTACTTCCACTCACTGGATTGCTCTCAACCACCTTCTCAGATATGTTCAGCAAACCACCGCACTCTGTCTCCACATTCATCCTGACCAAAACTCACCACTTGAACTCCTATCTTTTTCTGACCCCACTTGGAATAACAAAGAATTCTCAAGAGCTCAAAGTGGGCACCTGCTACTCCTTAATTCTTGTCCAATTTTCTGGACATCAAGGCGCCAGTTGACAGTAAGTGATTCATCATGCACTGCTGAATATGTGGCACTTGGTGGTGGCATGAAAGATGCAATTTGGATCTCAAACCTGCTCAATGTATCTTTCCTGATATTCCCCCAGTCAAGTTCTTCTGTGACAACAAAGGAGCAATTGCAAATGCAAAAGATAACCCTGGAAACAAGAGGAAACAGCATGTGGATAGGTGCTTCTATATTGTGAACAAACAACTCTTTCTAAAAAAAGCAACATTAGAATGGGTTCCAACTGCTCAGATGAGGGCAGATATACTCACAAAATCACAGGGCCCATCTCTAACAATGCTTAGAAGGATGGATGTGTGTGTGTGATGATGGGGTTATATTTCTTTTCTTATTTTTTCTTTTCTTTTATCTCTCTTATTTTTCTGATTTCATTTTATTTCTTGTTTCATATTGGAGTTGGTTGTGCTTGCATGGCAGAGCATTGCACATCTATTATAATAGATGTCTATTATAGCTATTATTCTATTCTATTATTGAATTGCATAATAGACTATTATTCTATTATCAGAAAGAATAGATAATAGCTATCTATTAGGGGGTATCAATGTTCAGGGATCCACAATTAGGGATCTAGAATTTTTTTTTCTGGGATCAGACATTATTAATTGCGGAAGATTCTTATCCACTAGCCCCGGGGCTAGTGGATAAGGAATCCACGATAATGCATTATCCCGCCTCTTATACCCCAATTTCCATTCCTAATTCCTGATCCCAAACTCATCTCATCCATGATGGATTTGCAAGAAAGTCACATGACTCATAATTGCTGATGCCATCCTTAAGTCTTTCCTCACTCTATGCTACTTAATTTTGGTGGTGAACACTTAAGTTTTTTTTCTATCTACACACCCCAACTGCACATTTGGCGGTGAATTCACACTTCCCTCATCACATAACCCTTCCACCGGCAACAATGAAAAACCTCTCTACTAGACGGCTACTTCAATCCACTATTAATTCCATCACTTTACTTTTATTTCTCTACTATAAATCTGACTCTGATTTGGAAGATGCTTTAGCTTATATGTGTTTTCTTTCCAAAAAGCGTTACATCATCACCAGGGGGCCAAATCTTTATCATGATCCCCGATATTATCTGGCCTCCATTCTCAACATTCCTCATTTAAACTTCAAACAACTTTTTAGAACTTCTCCTGATTCTTTCTTCAAACTTTATCAACTCATCTCCGATCATCCTATCTTCCATAACAATTCTCATAACAAACAGCGTAATCCTGCCATCCAACTTGCTGTTGCTCTATGTTGCTTTGGCTCAAATGGAAATGGTGCTGCCATAAGATGTTTGGATAATCTCTTTAACATAGGATATGGTACCGTGATATTATACACCAAGCGCTGTATGATTGCTATCCTTTCCCTCAAGTCTCAAACTCTTGCTTGGCCAACTCCAGAACAGCGACTTGAATCCTCTCAATTAATGCAAGCTGAAGGTCTCCCTGGCTGTATAGGTTTTGTTGATGGCACAATCATCCCTTTGAGTCAAAAGTCTGCTCATGATGGCAACCATTATTTTGATTGCAAAAAAAGGTTTCTTTGAAATCTCCTCCAAGTTCTCATCTTTCACAATCTAACTTTTTATCTTCTTTCTAGATACTCTATTGCCGTTCAACTTGTATGCGATGTCAATAAAAAATTTATTGCTTTTCACAGTGGCTGCCTTGGATCATGTCATGACTCTTCCGTCTTCCAAAGAATGAGGATTTCTCAATCCTTTGACTCATACTTTGACGAATCTCAGTACCTCCTTGCAGACTCAGCATATGCAAGTGGAAAGTACATTTTACCTGCTTTCTGTGGTGCAAATTCAGAAAATGACCCCAAAACTAAATTTAATTATCACCTTGCACAATCAAGAGTACGAATTGAACATGCTATAGGTATTTTAAAGGGACGATTTTCTAGTCTTCGGGAGCTCAGAATCCAATTTCAAAAAAAATTGGAGATCAAAACTGCAAATCATTGGATCTTGACTTGTGTAATACTCCACAATATTCTAGCTGATTTAAAGGATGAGTGGAATGATCTTTATGAAGAAGAGGATCCTGAACCACCACTGGCACTCCCCTCCCTTGATTCACAAATCATTCAATCAACTGGCATACGCCCCATTATAATGCCAATTACTCTCCAACATTTCTCTTCACCCTTTTAATTTTTAATTTTTATGTTTTCATACTTTCCAAATGTCCTCTTTGTGTACTTTAATCACTTGGTTTTGTATTTTAGTTTGTTGCATATTCATTTTTTTTTGAATTTACAGTGAATATCTTTTTTTTTGGATGGCTCTTTGGTTTTCTTTCACCTCCTCAACATGAAATCACATATTTTCTTATATCGCATATTTTGTCAGTGATTTTTTTTTCATTCATCACTCATATCCTTTTCATCCTCTCCTCAAACATCTCTCAAATATTTTGGTTGCATTTATTTTCTCAACTCAAATCACCAGGTAGGTCATTTTTTTTTATTTTTCTTGGTTTTTTATTTGCTAATCATGATTTTTTTTTTTTTGCTTTTTTTTGTTTTTTTTGTTTTTTTGTAAGTGCTTCATTTATTTTTTTTCTAGGGTAAACTAATTTTTGTTTTGTTTTTTTCTCTTTTTTCTCTTTTTTTTTGTATTTTTTTCTCTCCTTCACCTCTCTTTATCATCCTCAAGGCCCCCCTTTTTCCCTCTCTTTACCTGTCTCAAGACCCCCTTTTTACCCCCTTTTTAGCTGCCTCAAATTCCCACTTTCCCCCCTCTTTAGGTCCCTCATCACCCCCCTTCCCCTCTTTTTAGGTGCTTCAATACACCCCCCTTCCCCTCTCTTTATGTACCTCAAACCCCCCCCCTTCACCAGTCTTTTGCCACCTCAAACCCCCCCCTTCACCTCTCTTTACCCACCTCAAACCCACCTCAAACCCCCCCCTTTCCCTCTCTTTAGGCGCCTCAAACACCCCCCCTTCCCCCCCTTCTACTCGCTTTACCCCCCTACCCAATCCTTACTTCCTCCTCTACCCCCCCCCCTGATTATTAACGAACGATCATTACAGATCGTTCGTTAACAAGGAGGTGGGGGGGGTAGAGAAGGTGGTAACGGATTGGGAGGGGGTAAGGTGATTGGAAGGGGGGGGGAAGGGGGGGTTTGAGGTGCCTAAGGAGAGGGGAATGAGGGGGGGTGTTTGAGGCGCCTAAGGAGAGGGGAATGGGGGGGGTTTGAGGCAGCTAAAGAGGGGGGAAGGGGGGTGATGAGGGACCTAAAGAGGGGGGAAAGGGGTGTATTGAGACAATTAAGCAGGGAATTTCCGGGGGATTTTGAGGCAGGCAAGGAGAGCATTTGAGGGGACCTTTGAGGCAAGGAGGGAGGGATTTGTAAGGGAATTTCAAATAAATAAAGGAGGGGAAAAGGGGACATTTATGGGAGATAAAGACGGGTTACCAACTTTCAAATCAATATACTAACAAATTTTTGTTTGTAATTTTGATTAATTTTTTAATTTTTTTGGCAGTAATATAGAAAAAAAAAATTCTTTCTGATAAGGACTGTCCCTCTTATTTACAAAACAAAAAAGGATTATAATTTTATTTTTAATTTTTCTATAATTAATTTTTGTGATTTTGTTTTTATTTAAATAAATTTTTTTTTTTGATTTTGATTTTACTGATTTTATTTTATTATTTTTTTTTTCAGGATCTTGTGAGAAGGTTTTTAATAACCAATCTTCAGGTTCACTTTTAATTTTAATTTTTACTGAAATTTTTTTTTTGGTTAAATTTTTTTTATTTTTTTTAAAGGATTTTGCTTTTAATTTGTTTTTAAAAATAAAACCTCAGGTTTTTTTTTTGATAAATTATTTTTTTGGAAAATTTTTTACTCATTTTTTGTTTTTGTTTTTTTTTTTCTATTTTATTTTTTAAATAAAAAACAGTTTTTTTTATTTGAAAAATAAGGTGAGAATTTTTTTTAAAAAAAATTGAGTTGAAATTTTATTGACATTTAATTTTTTTTCAGATCAAAAAAATTTCTTCTTCTTCAGATTCACCCCTTACTTCTCTCTCATCTTCATCTTTATCATCACTATCATCTTCTTCAAAATCAACATCCATACAATCATCTTCTAAATCATCAAAAATAAATTTATCTTCTTTATCATCTTCATCTTTATCATCTCTATCATCTTCTTCAAAATCAACTTCAATACAATTATCTTCTAAATCATCAAAAAAAAAATAATGATAATCAGTCTCATAAGAAGAAAAGATATCTGAAAAAAAAAAATTCTTCATCTAAATCATCAAAAAAATTTAAAGATAATCAGTCTCATCAGAAGAAAATATATCTGAAAAAAATATACAACATTTCAGAAGAAAAGATATCTGAAAAAACATTATTCATCATCTAAATCATCAAGAAAAATTAAAGATAATCTGTCTCATCAGAAGAAAAGATATCTGAAAAAAAAATTCTCTGTGAAATTTATTTTTGTCATATCCCAAACATTTTATTTCATAAAATTAAAGTAGATAAAAAATTTATATATCCGAAAAAATTACCAGAAGATATCAAATATCTAACCGAAATTGGTGATGATCGAGTGGTTGCAGTTATCAGTAATACTTATAAGCCTCAATTCATTTTGGAAGTTCATTCATTTGATGGTGTAAAAGATAAAACTTTTAATCAACTATCGGATCTTATCATTACTCTTTATCAATTGGCTTTGGTTCAATTACCTATAAGGAATAGGAATTTGTTGGGTGGTATCATGATTGGATTTGGTTGGAGACCAGGTTTTGTTAAAGGATATTCTCTTGGTATGTCTAATAATTTTTTTCCATTCTTAATATCATTTCACTTATTTCATTTATATAGGCATATATTCCTTGATCAAGAATATCACTAAAGCAAAAAAAGATGAAGATTTTCCCTTATGGGACACTCTACCTTCCTTTAATTCTTTTCTTGCTCTTTGACTCAAAAAGCTCTGTAATAAGGCATTTGAAAAAAATCATGAGCTTTCAACCAAAGTTGGAATACCAAATTGGTGTGACTCCAAATGGGAAGATATCAGCCATGAATATTTTTTATTTTCTAATGTTATTATCACTAATTCTGGATTCCAAAATAGGATTCATATTGATAGGAATGATGCCAATTTTCTTACTTTTGGTATATTCTCATATATCAATCCGATAACTGGCCACCCAATACCATCTCCAGCTAAAATCAAAGACATGGTTTATATTTTCCAGACCACCGGTGCATCATTGATTTTGGTTTGAGAAATGGTATCATCAAAACTATTTGGAATTCTTCTCAGGATAATCATCAAACGACCAAAGCTCCTCCTGGTTTGGAATCCTGTCAAGATTTCACACATTTTGGTTGCTCATTTCAAATCAGTAATAAGTTGATACAAAGAATCAATAAGGTAAAGAAAGAAGGTAAAGTTATTCAATTTAAAAAAACTTTATCTAGATCCAAAAAGTATGGGGATTAGAGTTGTCATCGAAAATTATATATTTTTTCATAAATTTTTAATAAATATTTTTTATATATCAATTTTCTCAAGTAATGTGATGAGCCATTGACCTTTGGTTGTATAACAGGTAATCATGATAACATTTATTTGTTTGATTCGTGAGGTTCCTCTTGCCTATACCTGTAGAAAGTCCCAAACTTTTGTTTCTAGACTTGGTCTGCATATTGGCTTGAGGAATTGTCATCACTATAAACTAGGGAAATTGATATATATTAGATATTTATTTAATAATTTATGTAATTATATTAAATTTAGATGACTTCCACCCCTTACTTCAATAAAATGCAGGGGGGGGTATTGCCAAATTTTCAAATCTGACATGTGAAATTGATGACTTAGAAAAATTTTGATGATACCCACCCCTTGCTTCAATAAAATGCAGGGGAGAGTATTGCCAATTTTTTAAAACAGATATAGAATTTTTTTGACTTGTAAATATTTTGGTGAAAATTTTTTGGCGATACCCGTCCCTTACTTCAATAAAATTCATGGGGGGTTTTGCCAAAATTTCTTATAAGACTTGTGAAATTCTTGACATGTAAGAATTTTTGGGATACCAGTAAAATGCAGGAGGTAGTAAAGCCAAATTTTCATATAAGACTTTCAAGATTCATGATATGAAAGAATTTTTGTGATACCCACCCCTTACTTCAAAAAAATCCAGGGGTGGGGGATCTTCAAATTTTCAAAGGAGACATGAAAATTTTATTTAAAAAAAGTGGGAGAGTAATGAAATAAAGGAAATTATTGGAAATTTTATGTACAAATAAATATGAACAGTTGAAGTGTGAGAGAAATAAAACAAACTAGTCATCCAACAATTTCTTTAAATGTTCAATTTCCTCAACAGATTTATTAGCTTTAACACATTCTATCAAGAAATCTTTCTTTTTGGAATTTTCTTCATGATCAAACTTATATTTCATCTGCTCTAATAGGTTTTGATGTTCGAGTGTTTTCTCCTCTTTTTTTGATTTTTCAATACTTAGAGTTAACTCAAACTTCTTCTCCTCCAAATCTTGGGCCCAATCATCCTTCCGTAAAGAGAGCTGGTACTTCCTCTCCTCCAAATCTTGGGCCCGATCATCCTTCCGTAAAGAGAGCTTGTACTTCCTCTCTTCCAAATCTTGTAGCCTATCATCCCTCCTTAAAGAGAGCACATATTTTTGCTTTTCAAACTTTAGAGTCTCTTTAGCAGCTTCCACTTGTTCTAGAGTGATAAGCAATGTTAACAATAAGTAGAAGAAAAGCAGATTAAAGTATTAATAGGTATGATATCACTTACCAGCATCACGTTTCTCTAAAAACTGTTCCATTGAAGAAAAAGGGGTTTGTGATGAAGTATCACTTTTTTGTCTTCTTTGTGAGTGGAAATTTAGACTAATTGAAGCCCTACACTTCTTGTTCAAGGTCATATTTTCCTCCTCATGATTGTCACTAGTTTCAGACTCAGTTGATTGTGGGTCCTGGGCTTGTTCATCAGCCTTTTAAGAAATAAGAAAATCTAAGTAAATAAAAAAAAGTATTGATAAGATAAAAGAAAAAAAAACAGACCTGAGTTGGACTGGGTTAGGTTAAATCGCCAATAGGATCAATAGCAAAGCTATCTAGATTCGTAGAATTTAGAAGAGGGGAGGCTTGAGTGGAGGAAGAGGATGGGAAAAGATTTGCTTTGACATCATGTTTGGAGATAGGATCTTCACCATCCAACATGTTTACAAGATTAACATCGGCTCTCTCTCCAAAAATTGCATCCATCTCTTTAAAGTAAGGACATAAAGAATCAAGTTTATCGTCTATGGATTTTATGCCCTTAGTTATATCGTTGTCAGTAACCCCAAAACCAGTGGAAGATGAAAGAGCCTTTGCCTTCTTGTATTTTTCTCGGTAATGCTTGAATCGTTCAGACATCTGTTTAGGCAAAAGATCAATCCTTCCCTTGGTTTTATTCCGTAATTCATTTGCCATTAGAAGATAGCCATTAACTTTTGATGCGGGGGGCCATCCTACTTTAGTGGCATACTCAGTACCAAAACAAGAATCATAGTTAGATTTGGTTTTCAGCCAGTTGATAAGAATGAGATGTTCATCTTTTTTTAATTGAACAGTCTTTGATTTCTCAGCTGAGCGGGGGAAAGAGGAAGTAGTGGGAATTGAAGAACAACTGGGTGATGGCTGCCTTTGAGAAGATCTAGGATGATGAGGCATGTTATTATAAATGAAGATGAAAAGGAGCAGAAACAAGCAGATGAGATAGCGAGATGTAAAGGAGCAGAATCAAATAGATGAAATGGGGAGAAATTCTGAGCGGATAGAATGAACAGGATGGGATGAGAATGGAAGTGCGCAGCAAGGTAGAAGGCTGGGATATCCAGAAAGTTGTCCAAGATGTGGTTATCAAATATTGAGGATAAAAATGTCAGATAAGAGGTGAACATTGACACATAAAGTGTCTAATAACCCAATTATTAGCAAAAATAATTGCGGAAGATAATTGGGGTATGCAGTTTTTTTTCCGCAATTAATTTAATTGCGGATCGGTCAACATTGATACCCCCTATTGTATACATTTCTATTATTCATATGCCAAAAAGATGCATTAATCATTAGCAAGTGACACATTGCATGGAGAAAAGCGGAAAACATAAGTTGCCAGTTGCATTTCAACATTTTGAGTCCCAACAACTGTATAAAATATTACAAGTAAAACAATTATTAGAATTAAACAAAAGCTAGATTTTTACAATGATCCAAAAAAGAGCCAGGAAGAAGTTTTCAAAGACAAAAAAAAAGCAGAAAGTTATTTACATGATATTTTTTATAATTATTCTATGATTTCTGATACAGGAGAGCATGCTAATCAGGTACAAGATTATTCTTTTAAGAGTCCTTATGATATATATATTTCTTCTACAAGTATTCCACAGGATGAAGTTGGTGATTATTTAAAACATTATCATGCTTCTAAAACTCATGATACACTGTTGTGGTGGAAAGACTATGAGAGGACATTTCCTATTCTTTCCAAGATAGCCAAAGATTACTTTTGTATTCCAGCTACATCAGCACCTAGTGAGAGAAAGTTTTCATCATCAGGTAAATTGATTTCAGTATGTAGAACTTCTCTATCTGAAAGTACTGTTGAAGCAGGAATGTGTCTGCAAAATTGGCTACAACAAGGTCTTTTGAGCAAGGTATCACTTGCTTTGTAAAACAAATTATTTGTTAGCTTGTGTTCAATTTTTAAATATAGGTTATGGAATGGTAGTTATTGCTGCTTCTGAATTAAATAACTAAGCTGATTCTATGAAGAATCAGCCTTTTCAAAAAAAACATTTTAATATCTATTCACAAGCTTCAGTAAGTTGTGATTAGATCTTGAGTATGTAGCTTTGGAACTTCCGAGGCTACCTTTTGATTTTTAGCTTCAATTTTTCATTTGCACGTTAACAAGCTACCAGAGCAATACAGCCAAGTCACAAAAGCATGTGGCCTTTCTGACTTAGCTGTAATACAAACTAAAAGGATGACAAACAATAATGGTAGCTTAATGATAGTATCTTAAAATGCTCCAACTGTAGCCTCATACATACATAATAGCGGATAATAGAATGATAATAGAATAGCTATTATAATAGCTATTCTATTATGCAATTTGATGAATAATAGATCTATTAATAGAGAATAATAGAAATGTTCATAATGAATAATAGATTTATAATAGATTTGTGATGCTCTGTTGCATGGGGGGGATATCAGTAATGTGTTTCATAACTAAGTGGGGGGGATGTTAAGTCACTAGGACTATGTACTTAGTTATGTATGTGAATGTATATAGTCTGTAGTCGCGGTGTCCCCTGTTCTCCGGTTCTTTCCAGAGTTCTCCAGGCTGACACCGTGCTACAGGTAAGAAATGCAATTATCGGGTTCTTTCTGGAGTTCTACAGGCTGACACCTTGCTACACTCCGCTCCACGCATCATAAACCGAAGGTAAACTTAAAATTAAGTTGCTGACCAAGTTGATCAATTCAAAGAAGTTAGTCTTCAATCAATCCATCTGGGATCACCAAACAATAATTTTATTTATCAATTTTCATCTTTATGTTGGTTCCTTTACATGAAATGGTCTTTCAGCCATCTTCTAATCTTTCTCATGATATTCAGTTCCTTACTGTGAAATTCGTAAACTAAGGTATTCCAAAAAAGTGAATTATAAAAAAATCACATATTTTTTTTGTTATTTCTGTTTTTAGTAAATGATATCAAACTTCATAATCAAGCAGTCATTTTAAACATAAGGTGAGAAAAAGAGTATTCGAGAATCTTTGAGAAAAAATTAGTGACAAACACATTCTGTTGGTGACTGGAATTTTTTGCTCTTTCTCTATTTAAGGAACAGCATAATCAACAGCGTCGCCAAGAAAGCTTTTCAAAGTATTTTTCAGTTTTTTCTTGTCCGCTTCATAAGAACTAGGAGACTCTGGATCAAAATTTCCACTTATATAGACCCCTGTCTGATAACCCATAGAAACACCCACCATCACCCCCTTTCTCTTCGCAATAATATATCCCAGAGCCGCTCCACCTACAGCACCCAAAATAGCCAGGTAAGGCACACCTTGTGCAGATTTATTTTTCACCATATTCTCAGCTTGATTTATTCATAAAACGAAAAAAATGAAAAGAAACATTTTAAAATTTGGTACAAGAGCAAGGAAGATAAATTAAGGTGAATAAAAAAAGTGACAAAGAACTTACAAACCGATGGAGACGCATTGTTGAATTTAGGACAACCATTTTTCTCTGAAGAATTTGAAGCACTCAAGGTGGACCCTTGAAAAGTTTCTAGATTATTTATTACATTTTTGTCACTGTCATCAGATTTTTCTTTGCTAAAGTACTGAGCATAATCTTTATCATATTTTTCACGTTTCTCAGGATTTGACAGAACACAATAAGCATCTGCAACGTCTTGAAAACGCTTCTGAAAACCATTCATACGCCAGATGGACACCAGTCAATAATAATTAGAAAAATTCTAATGGAAAAAAAAGATGAAAAATACCATTGATTGTTGGTGCTCAGAGGCTGAAAGATATGATGAACGGTCTTGGCGTGAGAGTAAAGAAGCTTTTTTGTATGCGAAGTGCACCTGGTTAGTTGTCGGAGGTGGCGAGGGTGAAAGAGCGAGAATGCGCTGCAAAACGTAAAATAAAAAATAAAAAAGGTCAGAATATGATATAGAAAAAACCTGTCATCAATAAGAAGAGTGAGCTGAAACATTGCAACATAGTAGTCGGGGAAATCCTGATTTTCCATTTCAGTCCAAGCCCGTGTGGCTGGCAAAAGATGATTGTAAAAGATATATCAAAACCAACAAGCGTTACAGCCTTTTATACAACAAAAATGAACAGAATTAAGCAAATATGAGCTGATGAAGAATTGGGCAAGCGGGCAAACGGCCAAACAATTCAGTAGGCCAGAAATAAAAATCGCAATCTTTTTTGTTTTACATAAGTGTGAATAACTCTGATAAGGATATAGTTCACTATGCGTCAGTCTACCCCACTTGCCCTCTATATTGCCGACAGGAACATCCGAAAAGGACGAAGCAAAAATGAAAAACTTTCTAAAACTTTTTGTCAGCTTCAAAACCTGAGCTGCAGATTGTGTTGACAGGTGCATGCAAATTTTTGAAGACTGGGGCAACTTTTGCTCGGTTTTCCCCATTTTCCCATTTCTCCCCATCTTAAAAAGTCTTGGTGGAGCTGATGAAGATTTTCAAGGTTTTTCACTCAGCAACATTGTGGTGAATCCTGACAGATGTGCCATTATATGTCAAGTTGCTCAAGATTCCACGATCCATCCTCTAAGCTCACTTTCCATCGATTCTCAGCTATCGTCTCCCCCATTCCATTTGTCCTGATCATCCATTCCATTCCTGCCCACCAACCAATTGATTTTCGACTCTCCTACGATTTTCAGGTCAGTTCTTTAATCATTTTATTTATTTCTTTCTTTCTGTTTTATTTTTTTCAGTTACTTCTCTTATTTTTAGCTCGATGGTATTTTTATTGGTTTTTTGGTTTTTTGATGTTGAATTGTTTATATGCTCTTTTTCTTCTTTTTCTTTCAGTCCTCACTTATTTGTGGTTTATCTTTCTTTTCTTTTTTAAAAAAATCTATTTATTTATTTTTTCTATTTATTCTGAGACTTAATAATTATTTCTTTTACTTTTCTCATTGTCTGGTTGAGTTTTTCATTTTTTCTTTTAGTTGATACAGCTATGTTATTTAGTCTTGGTGCAGCTGTAAATTTTTTGGCCACTTGTTCACAGCAATTTTGGTAGGTTTTCCGTGTCATCAGCTGTCAAAAAAAGTTGACTGAGCATCTACCTTTTGACATGTCACCACCAGAGCTGGCCCACCCCATCCCTCCAACCCAATCCCCCCCATCCAACCCATCCACCCCGTCCACCCCATCTTCCCAATCAATTCCTGGTGAACGATTCCACCCTCCTATTGATCCTGGACACTCTCCCCCCTCCAGTTCTTCTTTTGTTATCGGCCGACAATTTTTTCTTTCTCTGGGTCTTCTTTTATAAATTCATATTTTGTAAGTTTCCTTTTTCTTTTTTCCTTCGTTTTTTTCATTCATTAACCTTTTTCTTTTCTTTTTCAGCATTCTTTCCTCTCCAGTTCTTCTTTTGTTATCAGCCAACAATTTTATCTTTCTCTGGGTCTTCTTTTATAAATTCATATTTTGTAAGTTTTCTTTTTTTTTCCTTCCTTTTTTTTGTTCACTAACCTTTTTCATTTCTTTTTCAGTGTTCTTTCTTCTCAACTCAACCTCCATCCATGGTGTTCATCAAGTATAACCCCCAATTGAAGGTCAAGGCTGTCAATGCTGCTATTGATGGGGAAAGGTTATCAGAAATAAATTTAAAAAATGCCTCAAAAATTCACCAAAACTCTCTTTATTGTTGGTTGAAGCTCTACCACAGCACAAGAGCTGTGGCTACTGACCCATCAACTTACCTCAAATGTGGCCAACCATTCAAGCTTGATGATGAACAACGCAAGTTCCTTCAAGAATTGCTTGAAACTGATATGACCAAATACCAAATAGAATTGAAAAAGGCTTTGTGTGAAATTTATGATTTGGAGGTATGTCTATCTACTATACATAATGAGCTAGTTATATGCCTCCATATGAGCAAGAAAACTACCAAAAAAGTCAACTCAAGGCAAGATTATGACCAGCGTATTAGGTATATGTCAAATGTTGGCCAATATAATCCCAATATGCTGGTTTTCACTGGTAAGTAAACATAGTAAATTCATATGTTAAAATTCTCTCTATTGATACTCCAATTTAAAAAACAGATGAGTCTGGAATCTCATTTGATGAAGTTCAATGAGGCAAGGGCTGGTCTTAAGTAGGAACACAAACAAAGCATTGTCCTCATGTTAGAGCTTCTCATCGATTTAAAATCATCCCTACAATTTCCCTTTCTGGTTTAGTTGCAACAACTACCCAACTAGAAACTGTTTGTCAATTTGATATAGAATATTACCTTTAGAACATTCTGGTAAGCTCTTCTGTTTTGTATTTTTATCATGTAGAACTATAATTTGTTTTTTCATAGATTCCGATGATGAATCCTTTTCCTGAGCCTTGTAGTGTCCTTGCAATGGACAATGCTTCAATTCACCATGGAGGATGTGTCAGTGAGATAATAGAAAAAAAGGGCTGTAAATTTCTGTATTGTCCTGCATATTCACCAGACCTTAGCCCCATAGAAAAACTCTTTGGTGTTTTGAAGAGCAGGTTACATTTTCATCAAGTTATGAAGGGAGGAGCAGATGATGAGGAAATATTAAACATATGGTTTGAAATATGTTTCACCTCGGATTTGATGTACTCATGTTTCAAAGCTAGTGGATATGTTCAATAGATAGCTTTTGAAGATATGCAATTTGATGTAGACACCATAAATTACAGACTTAATAAATGATGATTTTATTTTTTGCCACCAAAAAGGCAAGCTTGAAATAATTTAATGAAAACGTTGCAATGAAATATAATTTTACTTTTACTTTTTTTCTAGCTGAGAAAGAGGAACTTAATAATAATTTTGGTGCATTGATGACATAGGAAAAAAATTCTTTGAAACTTATTTTTCTTAGAAAAAAAATCCATGGGAATTGTGCCAAATTTTGACATGCCACATTCAACTTAAAGAAATTCAAGTTCAACAAAAATTCATTTCATCATATCATCATTTTTTATATAATTTTATAATAAGTCTGCTTTTTAATTGAAAAATAAAAAATTAAATATATTATTATAATTCCCTCAAGCTGGACCAACACTGTGCTTCTGCTTCTTATTCAACTTACAAGACTCTTTAAGATGTGCTTTGTAAGTATGGCATGTGCAAATACAAGCCCTTGCAAGGGCATCTGGAGTACCAGCTTCAATCAATTGTCAAACTGTATAGTCTTTAAAATGACTCCAATGCGACAAACCTAATTTTAGAATAGCTTCCTGGAGCTTGAAATTATTTGCATCAACTTTGGCCTTACAAAGAAAATCTTTGAAGTGACTCATTGGAGATTCATTCTCAAGCTCACACAGATCAGATGAAGTAATAGGGACTGAAGAATCGCTGGCTGGAAGCTTGTCAGGAGAGGAGGAAACTTGAATTTCTTTAGAACCACAACCCCTTTTTTTATTAATTTTCATCTTGAAAGCAAATTAGGGGGCTTTGGGAGGTACAAAGTAGGTGACTTCTTTTGGATTTTCCTTCTTCAAAGAGATAAATAGATAAATTACAAAATTAATTAGAATGTTGAGGTGAGGTGATGAGATCAAGACACATACCATAGCATTTACCCAAGTTTTGGCCATATTGTAAGTTAGTATAAAGTACTCTTGAGGATTGGCTGGATTAACACAAAAGTGAACAAGTTCGCCATTGGTAATGTCACTCCTCTTATGATGAACTTGCAATAGTAATTTGACACATTTGTAATGTCCTGAATTTCTTTGCATGCTCTGAGTTTCTGAAGGAGAAATGTTGTCAATACTGTTGAGTGAAACACTTTCTTCAAGATCCTGGTATGCTTGAAGTCTCTCGAAAAAATAAATAAAGAGACTAAGTTAAAGAAATAAAAATAATAAATAAACAAAGAAAAAAACCTCATGAGAACCCTTGGGATCAATTTGCTCCAACTGAAGAATGATTTGACAGTCAAGAAAAGCAAGTTGCACTACACTTAGGTATTTTTTAAGAATTTCATTGTTTTTCAACTTAGTTCTCTTTTGGACAGAGAATTCACCAGTTCTTGAAATGATGCCAACCCAGAATGTAGAATTTTTCTCCATTTTAATGTGTGCAGCCAAAAATTTATTTTTATCTTCTCTGATAGTTTGAATTGTACAGCTCTTGAAGACACTTAGGCTTTTTTTTTCAACATCCCACAAAAAACTTAACTTTCCTTGTTCAGAACATATCTTGCAAATGCGGGGACCGGCTTCACTTGTAGCGTTTGATTTGCAAGCAGCTGAGACTTGCTTCTTCTTCATGAATAGTATGAGCTCACGATATATAGTTATCAGAGCTTTCACGGAATCATCTTCATGATCATTGTTGGATAAAGTAGAAGGCACAGAAGGTAAGCTTTTTACCGAGTTTTTTGTCAGATCAATATTGTTTAATTCCAAGAGAGAGTAAATTGGAGGAAGACTGGGAGGAGTTATGAAAGGATTTTGAGAGGTCATAGGGGGAAGATTGAAATCAACAGATTGATTACAGTCCTAATAGAAAGAGAATAGATACAGAATATTAGGTCATTAAAAAACATTGAAAAAAAGTAAGGAAAAAAAAGAAAAAGGAACCTTATGAAATATGAATTTGTAAAAGAAGAACTGGTGAAAGAAAAAATTTCTGGCTGATAACAAAAGAAGAACTGGAGAGGAAAGAATTTTGAAAAAGAAAAGAAAAAGGTTAGTGAATGAAAAAAACAAAGAAAAAAAGAAAAAGGAAACTTACAAAATATGGAATTATAAAAGAAGACCCAGAGAAAGAAAAAATTGTTGGCCGATAACAAAAGAAGATCTGGAGAGGGGAGAGTGTCCAGGATCAAAAGGAGGGTGGAATTGTTCACCAGGAATTGATTGGGAGGATAGGGAGGATGGCGTGGATGGCGTGGATGGGGGGGTGGGGGGGATTGGGCTGGAGGGATGTGGTGGGCCAGCTCTGGTGGTGAAATGTCACAAGGTAGATTCTCAGTAAACTTTTTTTGACAGCTGATGACACAGAAAACCTACCAAAATTGCTGTGAAAACGTGGCTAAAAAATTTAGAGATGCACCAAGACTAAATAACATAGCTGTACTACCTATTATCAAACTGGAAAGGAAAAGTTGAATTTTCTGTATAATTTTTATTTTATACAATCTCACCTATAAGGGGGTATAAATTAAATCAAGGAATATATATATTAAATAAAAATATTGAGTTATTAAATGTGAAAGTTATCCATTCAGTTTAAGACAACTTATTTTTGAAGCTAATTGGTGGGGTTAAGATTATTAAGGAATCTGTTACAGCTCGTTATAAAGATTCAACATAGGCAAGAATGAAGGAGGAAGAGAGGAGAGTGTGAGAATCTTGATCTTACTTTAGTTGTCTCTTCAGATCACTTGCATTATTTCATGTTCAAAATTAGAGACACAAATAAATCAATATATATTTCTACTCAAACATCACTTGTTAGCCTATATCATGTCAAATAAATATAAAATAAACACATACATATTATTATTATATACTTAACTAAGATATTCTTTCAAACCCTATATTATTTTAACCTATCCTGATGATAATAGCAAGTATACATTGATTGCAACATTCACACTTTTTTCTATCTTCGTTTTGCTCCATATTATCATCAGGTAAAGTAGTTTTACTTTTCAATTATTCATTTGTTAATTTACACTCATGATAATTATATTTAACTGAAATATAATCTTTGTTTTGCTCCATATTATCATCAGCCTGAGATCCTTTTCACTGCGTCATATTTTTTAAGTCAGGTAGAGTGTTCCCCGCATTATCAAACTGAGTAGACTGTGTGCCTTGCATCCATCATTGAGCCAGGTAGACTGTGTGCCCTTTTCTCTCATCATCATCAAAGTTGGGTAGAGTATTCCCCGCATTGTTATTAAAATTGGGTTGATTTTTCCCTGTATCTTGTCTTCCACATGGGTTGATTGTTCCCCATTACTCATTATCTGCATGGTTTTATTGTTCCCCGTTTCTCATTCTCTGCACAGGTTGATTGTTCCCCATTTCCCATCTCATTTTAATTTCCAGATCATCCTTTGGCTCAACCATGTCTCTTGGTCATCCCCAAGCTCATCCATTCCATTCTATAATTTCAATTAATATTAGATCATTTAACTCAAAAGTTTACAGAGAGTAGATATAGGGGAAGGGAAATTGTGTTCCTTTCTTTTTTAATTAGAGAACCCTTGAGATCTGCATTGGCTGGAAAGGCAACAGTAAGTGTTTGGGGGTGTACTTTTTAATCATATCACACATGATACAAAAAGGGGAGTTCACTTCTTTAATGAAAAAGAGAGAGTGATTAAGGGGGCTTGAGAAAATATTTTTGCCTTTATTTCTTGTAAAATTCCACAAGGAAAATTTAATAATGAAAAGCTTAAAACTCTATGTATAGTGCCCTACCAAAAGTCTTTGAATGGTCTTTTTTTGATGTCACTCACTCAATATTTCTCAGAAAAACTTCTAGTTTTGTATTCTGGTTCAAAAGCATGTTTATAATCAATATAATCATATATAAATACAAGAACACTATGATAACATAAAAAAAATTGAAATCCAAAAAGCAAAATTTTCAGCTACTATAAATAATTTTTTTAGCCAGATGAAATACATACCATTAGATAGCCCAGAAATTATAGAATAGGGGGCGTCAGTGCTGGCAAATCCGCACTTAAATTCAACCAAATCCGCACTTATTTAAGTGCTGATTTCAAAACACACTAGCCCCAATACTGGTGGATTTCAAAATGAAATAAGTCACTTATTTCACTCAAATCCCCACTTTCTCAACCAAAAGTGCTGATTTCACCATAAAGTCCAATTTCACTTATTTGTCAGCATCATCCCAATCATACAGAGCACTCCCCAGCATAACACTTCATAACTCAAAACATTGTACATCATTTACATTTTCATATCATATCTTATAAGAGTCATGCCTTCCTCGCTTTCAAATCATGATAAATTACATAAAGCAAAGACTTTCATGGCTCTTGAACTGCTCTTGAACTCTGATTGCGATTCAGATTCTGATCAAGAAGAAGATTTTGTCTTTTTATCAAAAATGGACACAAAATTTTACCTTCTTCCCAGAAAGCCTCAAGTACTTCATACCCCCAAGTAAACCATCCAAACACTTCTTAACCTATCTACATCCAGTTTTAGACAGTTGTTCAGGACTTCTCCAGAATTATTCATTAAATTGATTTAGCTTATTCAGGATCATTCCATATTTCACAATAATTCTCAAAAAGAACAACAACATCCTTCAATTCAATTGGCCATCACACTATGTCGTTTGGGTTTCAATGGTAACGGAGCCACTTTGAAATGTTTAGAAAATGTCTTTGATTTAGGGTATGGTTCAGTTAAAGCTTATACCAAACAATGCATCACTGCAATCAACTCCTTGGAATCTCAACTTCTCACCTGGCCAACAAAAGAAGAGCATCTTGAATCATCTCAGGTTATGCAAGCAGAGGGCTTCCCAGGATGTATTGGTTTTGTTGATGGTACTACTATTCCTTTGAGCCAGAAACCTGCTCAAGGTGGAAACAATTACTTTGACTGTAAAAAAAGGTAGATTATTTTCAACTCCTTTCATTCTCTTTTAAACTAACATAAACAACTGTATCTTATTTATAGATATTAAATTTCCGTTCAGCTTATATGTGAAGTTAACAAAAAATTTATATCATTCTTTGCTGGCTATCCTGGCTCATGTCATGACTCCTATGTCTTCCAAAGAATGCAAATTTCAAATGAACCTGAAAGATTCTTTGATGAAGATCAGTATCTTCTTTCAGATTCTGCTTATGTGAATGGAAAGTATGTACTTCCTGCTTTTCAGGAAGCAGCTTCAGAAGACAGTCAAAATGCCAAGTTCAACAATCATTTGGCAAAGTCAAGAGTCTGTATTGAAAATTCTATTGGAATGTTGAAAGGCCGTTGTTCTAGTTTAAGGGAATTAAGAAGTTCTCTTTAAAATAAATCTGAAATGGAGGCAGTGATCAACTGGATTCTTTGTTGCACTATACTTCATAACCTACTTGCTGACCTCAAAGATCAATGGTTAGAGCTGTATGAAGATGAACAAGTTGATTCACCTCTGAATGTATCAAACACTTCTATTTCTCAATCAACTAGTATAAGGATGAAAATTCTTCCAATAACACTCCAACATTTTTCAATGCAATTTTAATTCTTTTTTCATACTCTTAAAATGATCAATTCACATGTTTTATTCACTGAGAATGGTAATTTTTTTGGCATATTTATTTGTTTTTTGAATTTTCTGTTACACTACGTGGGAAAGTGGTGTTTCAGGCCATCCTGCAACAGCCAATTGCAAGTTTAAAAATTGGCCTTGAAAATTACAAAGGACCAATTAAGATATCTTGTGACAAAAATTAATTTCACTGCACATCCCTTTCATTCTGCTTGACTCTTTTTTATCTTTATCTTTTTTTATTATCCTTATTCTTTCACGTAAAACATAGCCTTTCATAAGGATTCATGTTAACACCAGGTTATTCAAACGAATCATTAAAAAATACAATTTTCTCATTGCCATTGAAATCTTTAGCTAAAGAAAAATCACAAAAAATCTCACAAATATTTACAGAAAAAAAACTTAATCATCTGTAAGCATAGTTTTATTTACTGTCTCTTCAGCTCCCCCTTGATACTCATAATTTTTCTTTTTGATTGAAGATGGAAATGGTTGTAAGTGGAGGAGGGGGAGGTGGCAATGGTGGCAATTGAAGATTGTGATGGAGGTAGAGGTGGAGGTGGAGACGAGAGGAGGAGGTTGTGGTGGAGGTGGAGATGGAGGTGGAGGTAGAGGTGGTGGAGGTAGAAGTGGAGGTGGTGGCAAGAGGTGGTGGAGGTGGTGGAGGCAAGAGGAGGCAAGAGGAGGAGGTGGTGGAGGTGGAGGCAAGAGGTGGTGGTGGTGGAGGCAAGAGGAGGAGGTGGAGGCAAGAGCAGGAGGTAGTGAAGGTGGTGGAGATAGAGGTGGAGGTGGAGGAAAGAGGTGGTGGTGGTGGAGGTGGAGGTGGAGGCAAGAGGAGGTGGAGGTGGAGGTGTTGGAGATGGAGGTGACGGGTGGTGGAGGTGGAGGTGGAGGTAGAGGTGGTGGAGGCAAGAGGAGGAGGTGGAGGTGGGAGGAGGCTAGAAAAGGCGAGAGGAGGCGAGAGGAGGAGGTGGTGGTGGAGATGGAGGTAGAGGTGGAGGAGAGAGGTAGTGGAGCTGGAGGTGAAGGTGGAGGCAAGAGGAGGCAAGAGTAGGAGGTGGTGGAGGTAGTGGAGATGGAGGTGGAGGCAAGAGGAGGAGGTGGAGGTGGTGGAGGAAAGAGGAGGCAAGAGGTGGTGGAGGCAAGAGGAGGCAAGAGGAGGTGGAGGCAAGAGGAGGCAAGAGGAGGTGGAGGAGGAGGTGGTGGAGGTAAGAGGAGGTGGTGGTGGAGGCAAGAGGTGGAGAGAGGTGGATATAAGCACCCATAACACTCCACCTCCACCTCCACCTCCACCACCTATCACCACCACCACCACCTCCTCTCGCCTCCACCTCCACCTCCACCTCTGGCCTCCATCACCTCCACCTCCACCTCCTCTCACCTGCACCTCCACCTCCACCACCTCCACCTCTTGCCTCCTCTTGCCTCCACCTCCACCTCCTCCTCTTACCTCCACAACCTCCACCTCCATCCCCACCAACTCTACCACCTCCTCCTCTCTCCTCCTCTCGCCTCTACATCAACCTCCACCTCCACCACCTACTCCTCTTGCCTCCACCTTTACCTCCACCTCCTCTAACCTCCTCTTGCCTCCACCTCCACCACCTCTTGTCTCCACCTCCACCTTCACCTCCACCTCCTCTCGCCTCCTCTTGCCTCCACCTCCACCTCCTCTTGCCTCCTCTTGCCTCCTCTTGCCTCCTCTCACCTCCACCTCCACCTCCACTACCACCACCTCTTGCCTCAACATCCACCTCCTCTTGCCTCCTATTGCCTCCACCTCCACCACCTCTTGCCACCACCTCCTCTCTCCTCCTCTCGCCTCCATCTCCACCACCTGTTGCCTCCACCTTCACCTCCTCCACCTTTACCACCTCTTGCCACCACCTCCACCTCCACCTCCACCTCCACTACCTTCACCTCCACCACCTCTCGCCTCCACCTCCACCTCCATCTCCACCACCTCCACAACCTCTTGCCTCCACCTCCACCACTACCACCTCCTCCTCTTGCCTTTACCTCCACCACCTCTTGCCTCCACCTCCACCTCCACCTCCATCTACACCACCTCCACCTCCACCTCCACCTCCACCTCCACCTCCACCTCCACCTCCACCTCCACCTCCACCTCCACCTCCACCTCCACCTCCACCTCCACCTCCACCTCCACCTCCACCTCCACCTCCACCTCCACCTCCACCTCCACCTCCACCTCCACCTCCACCTCCACCTCCACCTCCACCTCCACCTCCACCTCCACCTCCACCTCCACCTCCACCTCCACCTCCACCTCCACCTCCACCTCCACCTCCACCTCCAACTATACCTCCACCTCTACCTTTACCTTCACCTCTTCCTCTTGCCTCCACCACTTCCACCTCCACCACTACCACCTCTTGCCTCCACCTCCACCTCCATCTCCACCACCTCCATTACCTCCTGCTCTTGCCTCCTCTTGCCTCCTTTTTCCTCCACCTTCATCTCCACCACCACCTTCACCTCCACCTCTCGTCACCATCATCTCCACCTCTACCTCCTCTCACCACCACTATCTCCATCTCCACCTCCTCTTGCCACCACCATCTTCACCTCCACCTCTACCTTCACCCCTTTGGCCACCACCATCTCCATCTCCACCTTAGGTGAGTTTTTTTTTAAAAAAATGTGTTGAATTTTTTTGACATTTAAATTTTTTTTCAGATCAAAAAAAGGTCTTTTTCTTCAGATTCACCCCTTACTTCTCTATGATCTTCATCTTTATTCTCTTTATCATTTTCATCTTTATCATCTCTATCATCTTCTTCAAAATCAATTTCAATACAATCATCTTCTAAATAATCAAAAAAATTTAATGATAATCAGTCTCATCAGAATAAAAGATATCTGAAAAAAAAATTCATCTTCTAAATCATCAAAAAAAATTAAGGATAATCAGTCTCATCAGAAGAAAAGATATCGGAAAAAAAATTCTCTGCAAACTTTTTTTTGTCATATCCTTAACATTTTTTTCCATAAAACTAAGGTAGATAAAAAAAATCAATATCCAAAAAAATTACCAGAAGATATCAAATATCTAACTGAATTTGGAGATGATCAAGTTGTTGCCGTTATCAGTAATACTTATAAGGCTCAATTCATTTTGGAAGTTCATTCATTTGATGGTGTAAAAGATGAATCATTTAATCAACTATCCAATCTTATCATGACTCTTTATCAAATGGCTTTGGTTTGGTTACCTATAAGGAATACAAATTTGTTGAGTGGTATCATGATTGGATTTGGTTGGAGACCAGGTTTTGTTAAAGGATATTCTCTTGGTATGTCTAATAATTTTTGTTCTATTCTTAATATCATTTCACTTATTTCAATTATATAGGCATATATTCATTGCTCAAGAATATCACTAAAGCTCAAAAAGATGAAGATTTTTGCTTATGGGATACTATACGTTCCTTTAACTCTTTTCTTGCTCTTTGACTCAAAAAGCTCTGTAATAAAGCATTTGAAAAAAATCATGAACTTGCAACCAAAGTTGGAATACCAAATTGGTGTGACTCCAAATGGGAAGATATCAGCCATGAATATTTTTTATTTTCTAATGTTATTATCACTCATTCTGGATTCCAAAATAGGATTCATATCGATAGGAATGATGCCAATTTTCTTACTTTTGGTATATTCTCATATATCAATCCAATAACTGGCCAACCAATACCATCTCCAGCTAAAATCAAAGGACATGGTTTATATTTTCCAGACCACTGGTGCATCATTAATTTTGGTTTGGGAAATGGTATCATTGAAACTATTTGGAATTCTTCTCAAAATAATCATCAAACAACCAAAGCTCCTCCTGGTTTGGAATCCTGTCAAGATTTCACACATTTTGGCTGCTCATTTCAAATCAGTCATAAGTTGATTCAAAGAATCAACAAGGTAAAGAAAGAAGGTAAAGTTAATCAATTTAAAAAAACTTTATCTAGATCCAAAAAGTATGGGGATTAGAGTTGTCATTGAAAATTTTATATTTTTTCATAAATTTTTAATAAATATTTTTTATATATCAATTGGCTCAACTAAAGTGATGAGCCAATGATGTTTGGTTGTATAACAGGTAATCATGATAACATTTATTTGTTTCATGGGGTTCTTCTAGCCTATACCTGTGAAAAGTCCCAAACTTTTGTTTCTAGATTTGATCTGCATTTTGGATTGAGGAATTGTCATTACTTTAAACTTGGGAAATTGATATATATTAGATATTTATTTAATAATTTATGTAATTATATTAAATTTAGATGACTTCCACCCCTTACTTCAATAAAATGCAGGGGGGGGGGGGTATTGCCAAATTTTCAAATCTGACATTCAAAATTGAAGACTTGTAAAACTTTTGGTGATACCCACCCCTTGCTTCAATAAAATGTAAGGGGGGGTATTGCCAAATTTTCAAAAAAGATATAGAATGTTAATTACTTAGCAGTATTTAGATAAGCAAACTTATTGACCTGAAAGTAAAGATAGAAAAATTGTATTATATTTTCAAATTTTTGTCAAAAAAAAAGTATAAGCAAACTTATTGACTTGAATGTAAAGATAGAAAAATTGTATGATATTTTCTAAAATTTGACAAAAAAAAAGTACTAAATTCAAGACCTTTTATAAGTCAGCATATAAGAAATTATTTCCAAAAGAAATCAAAAAAAATTCATTTACCTAGAAAAATAATTTATCAATTGAAAAGGTCAAGCAATTTTTTAATGTCCTCATAAGATTGGCCATTTTTTACACATTCCATAATGAAATCTTTTTTTTAAAAACATTCTTGTTTTTCCAATTCACAAGTAGCCATTTCTCTTTGAAATTGACGGTCATTTACTTTTTCCATCTGTTCTGCCTCAAATTTTTTTTCTTCAAAATCTAAGGCTTGCTGATCTTTCCTTAGCATATGATCAAACTTCATCTTCTCAAAGTCAAGGGTATTTTTTGCAATAGTTAATTTTTCTGAGAAAATTAAATAGAAATAAATAAATAAATAAGTTAATGTATAAGATATATAGTAAACAAATCTTACTTATATATTTTTTTTCAAAATAATCCTCAAGAGAGCCAATTGAGCTTGTTGAAGTATTACCACGTTTTAAAAGATGGTTCAAGTTCATTGAAGTTGAGGGTGATCTCTTTAGTTTGGAGTTTGAACAAGAGGCTTCAGGAGGTTCATCCAAAGTAGCTTCTAAAGCAGGATTCACATTTCCAGAATCAAGATTATTTAATGGAGTTTGAGTTTGAGTAGGAGGATACTAGAAAGAAAGAGAAGTTTAGAGAAGAATTGAAGAAAAAAAGAAAAAGTAAACATACATTTAAATTTTGGGGCTCTGAGGATTCAGATCTGCTGCAATATAGTTTTTCAGCTTAATAGTTGGGATCATCTTCAGCTGAACTATGTTTAGAAGGTGGAGGGGATTGATCTCCTTCAAGTAAAGGTGTGTTGGGAGGATTATAGGATGGTTTGGATCCAGAGGGTATATCCTTAGTAGTATTGTGTAGAAACCAAACTCGGGAGCCAAAAAGATTATCCATTTTCTCATAGAAAGGACACATGACTTTGAGCTATTCGGAAACAGTAGTAATTCCAATCTCCAAATCATCATCTTCAATACAAAAGCCAGTTTAATTTGCAGCATGATGAGCCTTTTTATATTTTGATTGATAACTCTTAAATATCTCCTTCATTTGTTTAGGATTGATATCAATTCTCCCCCTTGTTCTCTTCCTTACTTCATTGGCCATCAATAAGTAGCCATTAACCTTTGAAGAAGGTCGACATCCACTACGAGTGGACTTTTCACATCCAAAACATGCATCATAATTTGATTTTATTTTAAGGAAGTTAATTATGATGAGATAATCATCCTTTTTTAGCTGACCTGACTTTGATTTTTCAGGTGTGGGGCTTGCTTTATGAGGAGACTTTTGTAACAAAGCAGATTTTTGAGTTACCTTTTGAGATTTGGAATGTCTGGGAGGCATTATTAGACTGGTATATAACAAGAAAAGAGATTAAGAGGTAGAAGAAATAAGTAAAAAATAATGTAAACATGCCTGGTCAAAATGTTGTAATAAAATGTTGAAAATGTTAGGAAGGGGTGTGTGCCAAGGATTGATGGGTAGGGAGCAAGGAAGGTCAGTGTGTCACATGTGACACGGATGGGGTAAGAAAGGAAGGGATGTTGTGGCCAACATGTGGTTGTGAAAAAAACGGGAAAAAAGTGCTGATTTGAGGTCATAACTGACACCCTTTTTTGAAATAAGTGACTTTTTTGCAAAATTTAAGTGCGGATTTGCCAGAACTGACACCCCCTAATGTCTCCCCAAAAGGACATTCCAAAAAAAAAATAGATATAAAATTTGAAAAAAGAAAATAGGCTCCCCCCTCTCCTCCACTCCTGTAAGTTCCATTTTTGAAATTTGCATATTGCAGGTGCCAACTGAGCTCACTCAGTCATTTAAATGACCACACAACAATCATAAACACTTTTTTGCTTTATTAAAACAAATGATGTATCTTTTTTTTATTGTTTCCCTCCTTTCCTTTCTTATATATATTTTTTTTCTTTAGATGTCAAGAGGTTGTGAAAAAAATACTGAGCTTTCATCTGAGACAAAGTGGAAAATTGTTGGTATATTCAAGGGGGATGTGCCAAATTGGAGAGTCTGTGAAAGTTTTGATTTGAGGCCTTTGACTGTATCTAACCTTTTCAAATTTTGGAATGAACAAGGAAGTGTTGAAACAGCTCCCCAATATGGATGTCCTCAAAAGCTTCAGAGTCACAACCTCCATTAACTTGCAGATATTGTCTCAAGTGAACGCAAACAAAAACTCTCTGAAATTAAAGATTCACTAGCAGCTCCTGTTACATCTAGCACTGTCCAAAGAGGAATTCACTCACTTGGTTTCAATAAACGTGTTGCATTAAAGACGCCTTTTCTCACCAAGGCCCATAAAGCTAAACAATTGAAATTTGTTAAAGATCATGCTCACTGGACTGTTAAAGATTGTAGAAAGATCTTTTGGTCAGATGAATCTTCATTTGAGATAGGGAAAAGTTCTTCCAATATTCTAATTTGGCGCAGAAAATAAGAAAATTATATTGATCTAAGTCTTCAACCCACATTCAAGAGTGGGAAAACATCAACAATGGTTTGTGGTGCATTTTTCAACAAAACAAAACTTCCCCTCACCTTTCTTCCTCCTAAACAGAGAAAATCAGCCAACTTCATCAACAATTTATACAAGAACAATATTGTTCCTTTTCTTAAGAAAAAAGACCCTCAACATATCCTAAGTTTAATGGAAGACAATGCCCCTGTGCACAAAGCTCTCACATCACAAAAATTCTGAGAAGAACATAAAATTATGAAGATAGTCTGGCCAGCTCAATATCCAGACCTCAATCCTATTTAGAATGTCTGGAAAGCACTCAAATGTGATGTGCAAGATAAATACCAGCCTAAAAATGTAAGTGAACTGCAACAAGCATTAAAACAAGCTTGGGACGACTACCCGATAACTCAATTAGACAATTTAGTTAACTCAATTCCTTCAAGGACAAAAATGGTCATTGATAACCATGGAGGATCAACTTGTTGGTAGCTTACAGGAGTGGAGGGGAGGGGAGGTGACATATTTTCTTTTTGAAAATTATATATATATTTTTTAAAAAAAATTTCTTTTGGGGAGACATTCTATAATGTCTGGGCTATCTAATGGTATGTATTTCATCTAGCTAAAAAATTATTTATAGCAGCTGAAAAATTTGCTTTTTGGATTTTAATTTTTTTTACGTTATCATAGTGTTTTTGTATTTATATATGATTATATTGATTATAAACATGCTTTTGAACCAAAATAAAAAACTAGAAGCTTTTCTGAGAAATATTGAGTGAGTGACATCAAGAAAAGACCGTTCACAGACTTTTGGTAGGGCACTGTACCAATAGTGGCACAGAATATTTCAGCAAAGACGTTATTTATTTTTTCCAAATTTATTTTTTAACAAACATTCAAGGCCTTACTGCCATGATCAGTGTAGAAAAATTGAAACTTTTAATTGTACCATTTTCAATTTGCTACTCAGGAAATTCAAATAAAGATATCTCCTAAGTAAATAGTAGGTATTTCCTGAAAAAAAGATTTACCCTTTTAAATCATCAATTTTTATGTGAAAGTTTTTAGAAAATAATTAAGTTGTTTTAGGCACTCCTACCATTGAAATGACTTGGCTGGATTTCTCACCTAATTTAAGTTAGTCTATTGGTATCAGCTAAACCACAGATATATCCTTCTCTCAAAAAACTTGTATTAATAGCTTGATTTAGAATATATAAGTATTTTTTCTGTCATTATCATTCTTCTTTGTAATTTATTTGATGTGTGTAATTTTTTGACTTGATTTCTACTTACATATAACATTTTTTCTTTCTTAATAATAGTTTGAGTAGTAAGTAACTATTCAAACTATAATTAGTCAACCGCCAGTGCTTATTGAACCAATCTTTTTTTTCAATTGTATGAAATAAAATAATCAATCTATATTTTTAATAGGAATAGGGGACCTCAAAATTAGCATACATGCCTGGTAGACTTCAGCCTCAAAACTGAATTCCAAGACCCCATGATAAGTGGTTGGGGTTAGGAGTCTTAAAAATGAGGTTAAATACTCCCTAATTTTGTGCTAAGATATGGGTGTGTATGTACAAAGTGCTGAATAGTCATGATAAGAGTATAGAGAGTTTGAATGTTATAGATGTACCAAAAAGAGGAGGATGTTGAGGTGAAATCATGCTTCTCAAGTAGACCTGTCTTGGAAAGGTGTACTTCAAATAAAAATGAATTCCTATGTACCAAGTTTGTGGCATGCTTGAATGGTGATTAAGCTAATTTTTGAGACCCCCTTATAAATATGTTTATAATAAGGGTCATAGTATTAATTTGTTTAGATCTTACATAATAGATCATATACATATAAATATATATATATATAAGTAAGAAAAAGGTAAGAAACAAATTTTTAAAAAAAATCTTCAAAGCATAAGACTTTTCTAAGCTAAGCAACACAATTTCTTGGAGCTTACAATATCAATGAATTAAAAAATTTAAAGAGCACTTAAACGTTTCTCTAATAAGCTATATATATACTTTAAGAATATAATTCAAATCAAAATGAGCCCTGGAAATAATGAAGTACCTGGTTTTGTTGGAAGAAATGAACTAGGCTACTTTCAGAATGTTATCTATGAATTTACTTACCCATTCATATTAAAAAATATCTCATTGTGGTAAGCATTAGTTTCTGAATGAAATTAAAATTTAATATTGTGTAATGTGATAAAAAATGTCATTGTATCAATAAAATAATCAAAATTATATAGAATAAATTATTAATTTAATATATCTTGACTGTTTTACAACATTCCAAAGTATTCTCTATATCCTTTCTAGAATTCTCTTGTTACTTTGAATAATACTTGCTTGTTACACCACGGGAAATCTGGGGGTGAACTGCTAGCAGTTCCCTCTTTTTGAAACTATTAGGAATTTGTCAGGAAACTGTTGGGAAACCATCCTGAAACTGTCAGAAAGATGTTTTTAAATCTGATGAAAAAACATTGAAAAAATAAACTGTCACAGATTGAATCCAGAACAATCCCTCCTTGAGCAGAGCTTAAGAACCACATTGAACATCAGTTAATCTCAGGTTTGGCAAAAGGTTGAACAACATCACCTAGCATACCTTAATATTCAAATATTAAACTTGAATATATGTTGCGTGTTTGATATAGATGCATATGCATTTGAATTTGCATGGTGGATACTTATTGCATGCTAAAAATTGATGTGAATTGCCTATCCAAAGTGTATGCATAATGACTATGAAGAATAAATATGCATAAAAAATATGCATAAAAATATGCATAAAAAATATGCATAAAAATATGCATATTGAATATGCAAAAAAAGGTGCATATACGTATATGAATAAAATATATTAATATGCATATAAATCTTTATAATGAATATGCATAAATATGCATAATGGTTGAAAAATGCAAAAAAATGATGCTTAACGAGTATATTTTATGCATAAATAGAAATATGCAATATGAATTCATATTGCATACAGATAACACTGGCAAACCATTTTGACCAAAACTCATACTAAATTTTCATTCTGGACTAAAGGTGTGAGGGAAGGAAGAAAAACAGTCCGACGTTAGAAAAATGCTACATGCACTCATTTTGTAGCAGAGCAAATGAGAAGTGCTGAATTATGGTTGGTGCCCATAATTTAGTATGATATCATAATTTTATTTAATTGTTTTCAATATTGAAAAGACTTTAGGTCAGTTGGTATGGATCTAGCTGTGCCAGGGTCTAATCTAATTATTTTAACAATTTGTTAATAATTAACGGGCTTTAATACAAAAACAGGTTGTATTTTTTGTGGGATATTGGATATGATAAGGTCTTTTTTAAAAAAAACTTATATTGTTTAAAAATATTCCTGAATCAGATGTGGGATAATCACTACAAAAAATTGTAGTACTGTGGGCAATAAAATATATGCACAAGCAGTAAAGAAAGGACCAAGTGAACCCTTTTTGTGCAGTGGGAATCATTAGAGTGGAACTGTGGATGAAAAATATAATTCATTATTACCATTTTATTTAATCAAAAAATTTATAATGTTAAAAAGAACTATTGATTAATTGGTATTTGACCTTTGTGCCTCACTCATATTTATCATTTGATTGATTTTTGTCACCATTATGTTATTAATATTATAAGTATAGCAAAAACTCGTGTGCCAAATGCATACTGGGTGATGTTAAACCTTTTATAATATTATTAAATAAAGGTAAAAAAATATGAAAATGATTTGTTTTACAAAAAATAAATTGATATCCAAAAGCAATATGATGGATAAAAAGGTAAAATTAAAGGGATCAAATATGAAATAAAAAATTAAAGTGAAATTCCTCCCATCAAGAGCAAGTAGACATGATGGGGTGAACGCCCACCAGTGGCACTAAACTTGGACTATAATTTCTTTTTTGTAAAAATAAAAAAAAATCCACTGGAGCTTTACCAAAACTTCAGGATGACAATTTTGCCATATCAAACAACTTCTAGTGCATTTATTGAAGAAAAATTCATCTTCATTGCAATAGAGAGAATTGATCACATCAGACTGCATGTGACCAAAAGTGTCCAGCACTAGTTCGGCCGAACTTGTGCTGGACACTTTTATGATGGAGGTTAGCTAGGGTAGAATTTTTCTTCAGTTCATCTGGTATTGCTTATAAACATGTCCACTGGTATTTGATCTTTGTGCCTCACTCATATTTATCATTTGATTGATTTTTTGTCACAATTATGTTTTAATATTATAAGTATAGCAAAAACTTGTGTGCCAAATGCATACCGGGTGATGTTACACCTTTTATAATATTATTAAATAAAGGTAAAAAAATATGAAAATGATTTGTTTTACAAAAAATAAATTGATATACAAAAGCAATATGAATGATAAAAAGGTAAAATTAAAGGAATCAAATATGAAATAAAAAATTAAAATAAATATACTGTCATCAAGAGCAAGTAGACATGTTGGGGCAATTGTCCACCAGTGAGGCTAAACTTGGACTATAATTGCTTTTTTGAAAAACAAAAAAGTGCCAATCTGAGGTTTAAAAAAACTTCAGCATAACCATTTAGCCATATCAAACAACTTCTAGTTCAATGATTGAGAGAGAATTTGTCAGGCTAAGGTCAAGTACAAGGACGTGAACTAGCTTGAATAGTCAGTTGTCTAGAAGATTTTAATGGTCCTATATGAATACTGTAGTTTTAATCCACTAAGTTGTAAAATATAATCAAATATAAAGGTCTCAGTAATATAATTCTCACTATTCTTATATATGGCTTACAATCTTTATAGTTGGTAGAAAAATAGATTATATAAATTCAGATACTATTCAAAAGTCTTATAAAAGTACTAATTGATTTGTATTGTAATTGATTTGGTTATATTGGTTAAATTGTAATGATAAAGAATGAAGAAATACAACCCAAAAACCTCCTCCTTTTATACACACTGAGTTCCCCAATGATTCCCTTGATATACCACCCAATACACAGTTAATGACGCCTCTAAACAACTAATAGACATGCCCATCAACATTCCCAGTAACCCATGACATAATTAGAAGAGTAACAACCGCCAAAATCCTGTAATAATAAGGGAAATCCATCAAAATTAAAGAAAAAGACAAAAAGAGAGTATATGCGTATAAAACAATAATATTAAAGACTAAAGGAGACTTTTTAAGGTTAATAATAGCTTAATAATAAGGGGGATTGACTTTAGAAATAATGGGGCTAATCCTGACATTATACTACGTGAAATTCTCATTCAAAAATAACCAAAATTGACTGAGAAACCACCCAAAAACTTAAAGAAGAGCGTGAGATGTGGGGTAACTACATGCAGTTCTTGGAAGGCGCTTGCACGTGTAAATCCTTGACTAAAATTAGGCGAATTTAAGCGTGGTGATGAAATAAAGTGCCAAGAGTGAGGTTATTAATGAAATTAGTGCATATAAACAAGGTCAATGCATTATTAATTAAGCTAGGACACTAAATAAGCGCCTGTCGCCTATTTTAGTGTGTTTCCCCACAGTGGGCGTAGAATGTGGGGTAATTATAGTGTGAAAAAGCTAACTTTGCTAAAAATGAAGCTATTCACACGGGAAAAAAGCAGGCAGTATGTGGCCAGTACACAGAAGCCATTTCTGGCATAAAAAACACCAAATTTGAAAAGTGTTATTTTTATGCATTTAAATAGCCAAATCAATAGTTCTAAATGAGCCCAATTGATCTGTCAAAGCGCAATTTTGATATTCTCAATTTTATAGCGCATATAGTCAACTTTTAAGTGAAATAAAGCGCATTTCTTGTTTTTTGCATAAAACAATGAATATAACAGCTTTAAGTGTACTTAAAAATTATGTAGCCTTATACTTAAGGTTCTTAAGATTACCCTAACATATTCCAACTTAATATTAAGTACATAAGACCTATAAAAGGTGGATATATGCGTGTATATAAGGTGTTATAATGGCATTTTTTGTGTATTATCATAATTTTACTTATGTATACTATTTGTGTACTCTTATTTATTATTCCCATGTATAGTTCATGTGTTTAACATAACTTATAATTACTTTTTACTCAGTCCTGGAGATATACAGGCTGACAGAATTGATCACACCAGACTGCATGTGACAAAAAGTGTCCAGCACAAGTTCGGTCGAACTTGTGCTGGACACATTTATGACAGAGAGTAGCTAGGGTAGAATTTTTCTTCAGTTAATCTGGTATTTCTTATAAACATGTCCATTGGTACTTGATCTTTGTGCCTCACTCATATATATCATTTGATTAATTTATTGTCACCATTATATTATTAATATTATAAGTATAGCAAAAACTCGTGTGCCAAATGCATACCGGGTGATGTTACACCTTTTATAATCTTATTAAAAAAAGGTAAAAAAATATGAAAATGATTTGTTTTACAGAAAATAAATTGATATACAAAAGCAATATGAGGGATAAAAAGGTAAAATTAATCTCAAAGAGATCAATTATGAAAAACAAAATACTAGTAAAATTCTTGCTCTCAAGAGCCAGTAGAAGTGTTGAAAAAAATGGGAGCCATCAGGGCTAAATTGTAATAAGTGACCTTTTTTTTAAAGATAAAAAATTATACACCTGAGGTTGGGAAGAACAACAGGTGGATGATTCAGCTAAACAAAACTGCTTGTAGTGAAGTTTAATAAAAAAATGTTTTTTTGTTGCCATATAGAGAATTGATCCCATCTGACTGCACGTGACTAAAAGTGTCCAGCACAAGTTCGGCCAAACTTGTGCTGGACACTTTTATGATGGAGAGTAGCTTGGGTGGAAATTTTCTTCAGTTCGTTCATCTTGTATTTCTCATAAACATGTCTACTGGTATTTGATCAGTCTGTATCTTTCATATTTATCATCTGATTAATATTTTATCACCATTATATTATTAATGTTATTAGTATAGCAAAAACTTGTGTGCCAAATGCATACCATGTGAATTTATACCTTAAATAATTTTTTAAAATAGATGTAAATAAATATGGAAAGGAATAGTTTTACAAAAATTAAATTGAAATTTAAAAGTAAAAAGAGGAATAAAAGAGTAAAATAAAAGTCAAAGAGTTAAAATATGAAAAAAATACTGGTAAAATTCCTGCTATCAAGAGCCAGTAGAGGTGTTAAAGCAAATGGGAGCCATCAGGGCTTAATTGTAATAAGTGAACTTTTCTTTAAAGATAAAAAATTATACACCTGATATTGGGCAGAACAGCAGGTTGATGATTCAGCTAAAACAAACTACTTCTAGTGAAATTTGATAAAAAAAATTTTTTGTTGCCATACAGAGAATTGATCCCATCTGACTGCACATGACCAAAAGTGTCCAGCACAAGTTCGGCTGAACTTGTGCTGGACACTTCTATGATGGAGAGCAGCTGGGGTAGAATTTTTCTTCAGTTCATCTGGTATTTCTTACAAACATGTCTACTGGTATTTTATCTTTGTGCCTCACTCATACATATTGTTTGATTAATTTTTTGTCTTAATTATATTATTAATTATATAAGTATAGCAAAAAATTGTGTGCCAAATGCATACTGAGTGATGTTACACATTTTATAATATTTTTAAAAAAATGTAAAAAATATTAAAATAATTTATTTTAAAATTTATTAATTGATATCCAATAGCAATATGAGGAATAAAAAATTAATTTAAAGTGATCAAATATGAAAAAAGAAATCCAAGTATTATTGCTAATATCAAAGGCCAGTAGAGATGTTGAAGCAAATGAGAGCCGTCAGGGATAAATTGTACTTAATTGATTGTTTTTTAAAGATAAAAAATTGTGTACCTGTGGTTTGGATGAACTCTAGGTGGATAATTCAGCTATATCAAACTACATCTAGTGAAGTTTCTTATCAAATAATTTTTTTCATTTCCATAGAGAGAATTGATCCCATCTGACTGCACCTGACCAAAAGTGTCCAGCACAAGTTCGGCCGAACTTGTGCTGGACACTTTTATGATGGAGAGTAGCTAGGGTGCAGGTCTTCTTCAGTGCAACTGTTATTTTTTTAAACCATGTCAAATGGTATTTGATCTTTCTGTGTTATTCATATTTTATTATCTGATTAATTTTTTGTCATTAGAATTTTATTAATTTTATTAGTACAGAAAAAACTTGTGCGCCAAATGCATGCCATGTTATATTACACCTTTTATAATATTATTAAAAAATGTTAAAAAAATATGAAAATGATTTCTTTTCCAAAATTATAAATTAATATCCAAATGTAACATGAGTGATAAAAAAGTAAAGTAAAAGAGATCAAATATGAAAAAGAAAAATTCAAGAAAAATTCCTGCCTTCAAGAGCCAGTAGAGGTGTTGAAACAAATGGGTGCCACCAGGGCTAAATTTGATAAAATTTAATTTTTTTTAAAGATAAAAAATTTTTCACCTGAGGTTTGGAAAAACTCAAGGTGGATAATTCAGCCATACCAAACTACTTCTAATGTATTTATTTAGAATTTTTTTTAATTTATTTTCCACAGAGAGAATTGATCCCATCTGACTGCACCTGAACAAAAGTGTCCAGCACAAGTTCGGCCGAACTTGTGCTGGAAACTTTTATGATGGAGAGTAGCTAGGGTGGAAGTGTTTCTCAGTACATCAGTTTTTTGTTTTTCACATTTCTATTGGGGTTTTAACTTTTTTTTATCATTCATATTTATCTTATAATTAATTTTTTGTCACCATATATATTATTAATGTTTCTAGTATAGCAAAAACCTGCATGCCAAATGCGAAATTGGTGATGTTTCAACTCTAATAATATTATTATATAAAGTTAAAAAAATATGAATATGTTTAGTTTTTAAAAAAATAAATTGATATTTAAAATTAAAAAGAGTAATAGAAAAGTAAAATGAAAATAAATGGGATCAAATACAAAATAAAAAATACAAGTAAAATTTTTACTATCAAGAGCCAGAAGTGGTGTTGGGACAGTTGGGAACCCCTAGGTCAAGACTTGGTCTAAACTTACTTTTATGTATAGCTAACAAATTTTGAACTGAGGTTTGGACAGACATCCAGGGGACAATTTTACAATATTAAACATTCTTTACTTCAATAATTGAGTGAAATATCATTTTTTATTGCCATAGAGAGAATTTATCTCATATGACTTCATGCAACCAAAAGTGTCCAGCACAAGTTCGGCCGAACTTGTGCTGGACACTTTTATAATTGAGAGTAGGCATACAGAAAATCTTCTTAAACTCAAAAGGGATTTCTTATAAGCATTTCCACTGGAATTTGATCTTTCTGTGTCATTCAAATTTACCATTTGATTAATTTTTTGTCATCATTATATTGTTAACGTTATTACTATAGTAATAACTTGTGTGAAAAATGCCTACCAGGTGGTGTTCCACCTTTAATCATATATTATTAAATAAAGGTATAAGAGTATGAAAATTATTTATTTTAAAAATTAAAAATTGACATCCAAAGCAATATGAGCAATAAAAAAGTAAAATAAAAGGGATAAAATAAGAAAAAAAAATCTAAGGAAAATTCCCACTATCAATAACAAGTAGAGGTGTTAGATCAAATGTGCACCACCAGGGCTAAACTTGCACTATATTTTCTTTTTTGTTAAACCAAAGAAAGTGTCCTGATGAGTTTTGAAAATTCATCAGGAGGACATTTTGGCAATATCAAACTACTTATTGTGCAATGATTGAGCAAAATGTCATTTTCATTTCCATAGAGTAATTTATCCCATCTGACTGCATGCAACCAAAAGTGTCCAGCACAAGTTCGGCCGAACTTATGCTGGACACTTTTATGATGGTGAGTATCTAGGGTGCAGGTCTTCTTCAGTTCATCAGGTATTCCTTATAAACAAATCCACTTGTATATGATCTTTTTGTGTCATTCATATTTATCATTTGATTCATTGTTTTTCACCATTATAATATTAATGTTATTAGTATTGAAAAAATTCGTAAGCCAAATGCATACTGGGAGATGCTACATCTTTCATAATCTTATTAAATAAAAGTAAAAAATATATGAAAATTATTAGTTTTACAATAAATAAATTGATATTTGAAAGCAAAAACAGGAATAAAAAAGTAAAATAAAAGTGATTAAATATGAAATTAAACATTCAAATAAAATTTCTGCCATCAAAGATAATTTGAGTTTTCAGACCAAATTTGCACCACCAGTTCTAGATTTGGAATATTTTTTCTTTTTTTTAAAATTAATAAAGGTGTCCACCTGATGTTTTCCAAAAAATCAGGAGGATAGTATAGCAGTATAAAGCTACTTCTTGTGCAATGATTGAGCAAAAATTCATTTTAACTTCCATTGAGTAAATTTATCCCATCTGACTGCATGCAACCAAAAGTGTCCAGCACAAGCTCAGCTGAAATTGTGCTGGACACTTTTATGATGGAGAGTAGCTAGGGTGCAAGTCTTCTTCAGTTAATCTTATATTCACCACAGAAAATTTGGGGGGGGTATTGCTAGCAATACCCCTCATTTAAAAATGTTGGGAAGTGGTTGGAAAGCTGTTGGAAGGCTGTTGGGAGTTCATTGTGAAACCAGATTTAAATTAATTGGACAAAGATTTGGTAATCAGTTAGACCTAGGTTCAACCAAACTCAATCACAGGTTTCTTGGAGCTTGGTGATTACTTTGATTTTGAGCTGAGCACAGATTGAGCAAAGCTTGAACATATCACTTAACATATCATAATATTCACTTTCCCATCTTGTGGAAAGCAAAATTTGATATTCGTTCTAAGAATATCTACATATATTTTCTTGCCAAGTTGGTAACAGAAGGTTAAACTGTAGTATCTCAATTATTACACTAGACTACATAGATATTTGATAAAACATACAATTCAAATCAATTTTAATATTATTGAGATCACCATAAGTGTCTTTCCAAAGACTTACAAAAAGTATGTTAGTATCAAGATATCGTTCTAGGTAGTAGTTTCAATTTGGATTTTGAAATGACATCTAAAGCATTTTACTATTAGACAGAAACATAAATAAGTGTAATAAGAGTGAAATTATTCTATTTTGTGATTATAATGTAACAATAATGCACATTTTTATTGAGAAAATTTTTCTTCCTCCACAAACCAAAATTTACTCTATAGGCTCAAGATTTATTTTTAAGACATATTATTCATTCCAGTTATCATTGATTTACTTCCAATATTTATTAAAAAGATAATAATAATACATGTGAAAGAATTATGAGCTTAGCATAGCATATGCTAAAAAGTTATTTTGTCGTTTTATTCAAAACTGATTCTTCATTTTTTGCTTCAATTCATCTTTTAACAACCACTATCTTCAGATACTATTCTTACTTAATATGTCAAGTCTCAGATGTGTTGGACAGTTCTCAATAACAATCGATCAAATTTATATGAATGTAATTTCAAGATTTCAAAACTCACCGACCCCCACAATTTTACAGCGAGGCCATTCAAATGTTCATATTTTTGGACTATTTGAAGAAAGAAAACCAACCCTTGTTGGTAATCTTTCTCAAGTGCAGAGTCAGCACATTGGACCACTATTGGGTGACATTGGCTCTGGATCTCACCATTTAAACCAAAGAAGTGCCTTGAATCCTATGAAGCCTTTCTATTTTCATGCTTACTTGGTTCCAGTTTTTGGTAATCAGTATCAACTTTGGGGATGCCTCTTTTCTTCAAGTACACTAATCAGTCTTGCTAAAGAAGCATTTTCTTCTGCACAAATCAATTTATGTCCAATCCTGAACTACGACTCCACTATCTTTTTTAATATCCCGCATGTAATTTTTGAAGGCTCTTTCCAAATATCTCAGAGTACTCAAGATTGGAAAGCTGATCAACTTATCCGAGGAATCAAAACAGTTCTCAAAACACATCAACTTCAAGCAATAAATTTTATGATTGACAATGAACGAATGTTAAAGGAAAAGTTGGATATCATGTGGAGGCACCAGGACAACCATTGGCTTAGAACTGGATTCGATGACTATAAAGATCAGTTTCCTAACAATCAATTGCCGCCTGAAGGAAACGGGTCAATACTTGCTGATGATATGGGTTTGGGAAAGACACTTTCAACTCTTTCTCTTATAAGTGCAACTCAAGGTGAAGCAGGACAATTCCAGGTATCAGAAAATCAAGAAGGTATTAATCGGAGTTCAGCCACACTGATTATATGCCCCCTGGCAACACTATCGAATTGGATCAATGAAATAAGTGTGCACTTTGAAGATAATGCACTTCCTTTCAAGGTTCTTTATGGGAAGGATTGTCAAAATACTAATGTCAATGAGCTACAGGACACTGCTATTGTTTTAACGACCTATGAAATAGCTAGCCCAACGATGTCAAAAAATCAAAGCCAAAAAAAGATACCGGTGACTCAAATGCTCTTTTGGTATAGAGTTGTTTTAGATGAAGCTCAGTTAGTGCCCATTTCTATATCTAAAACTTAAAACTTAATTTTTATAATCAATTTTTATAAATATTCTTTTAGTTACATTAAAAATCCTTACTCGCAGAGGGCTCAAACAATATTTGACTTGGAATCCCAACACCGACTATGCTTGACTGGAACTCCACTTCAGAACAGGCCCACTGACCTTCAAAGTCTCATATTTTTTCTTAGAATCGAAAAGTGGCAAGAAGACTGGTTATGGAAGAATTTCCTTTTTCCAGGTTTGCAAAAAGGAAAGGCTAATTCTATTAAATCAATCAATCACTTAATGAAAGTCATAAGCCTACGTAGAACAAAGGATGCAATTTTGTCTCTTCCAAAAAAGATTCAAAGGGGGATATCGGTTCAATTAGCAGATCCATGGAGGTCTAACCTTGATGTGCTTCAAGAAGGATTCACTGAGCGATATGGGCCCTCCAGAAGCACTGACTTCCCTTGGGACTCATCTGAGTTTCTAAGAGAGCTGATGATTTTAAGAAAATTCTGAAACCATCCAATCTACGAAAATCTGGATGAAAATCCAACTTTTGATTTCACCTGGCAGCATTCCGCAAATATTTGTCATCTTATAGGCCACTTAAAAAACTTTTTGTCTGGTGAAAGGGATATAAATTTTCCAAAAGCTGTTATATTCTCCAACTTTGCAGACTTTTTGCAGATGTAAGTGATTCTATAATGAATTGTTTTACAAAATTGTGTTGGCTTATTAAAAACAATTTTCTAATATTTCAAAATAGAATAAAAATGGCTTTAGATGACCACAATATTAGGTATACCCAGCTTACGGGTGAACTCAGCCGGACAAAGCGAGACAAAAATATGCATGAATTCCATTTTAATAAAAATTGCCAAGTTTTGGTTGGAACGATTCAGGCTGCAGGAGTGGGTATAGATCTCAGGTGTGCTCAAAATGTATATATAATGGTGAGCTCAATGTCTTTTATTTCATATTAAGAACAAAAATATTAAATTTTTTATATGTTCAATGTTGAAATAGGAGCCAAATTGGAATCCAGAAGTTGAGCAACAGGCTGTTGATCGGCTGTATAGAATGGGGCAGCAAAATGAAGTAAATGTTTTGAATTATTTTGTACAAGGAAGTATAGAATTCAGCATGTATAAGATTCAAAGGAAAAAAATGGAGCTAACAATGTACGCCAAATTTCATTTCTATAAATTTTAATGATAATAGTAATCATTAAAATTATGTTTTTGTTTTCAAGGCTAAGTGTCCCAAACAGTGGAAATGAGGAGTATGAGTGTGCAAACCTATTATTAAGGGAGTTTGTCAATCACTCACATTAGAGGAAGAAAGAATTTCAAGGAGAGCAGGTAAATTTATGGGATTTTGAGGATTTAAAAGTCTGAGTTGTTGAGGATTTAGAGATGCAAGATATAAGGGAGAATAACAGTCATTTGGCAAACCCTGGGGGACATGAGAAGGATTAAGGTTAGGGGATAATGTTGAAACCAAACTGATTCTTTTGTACAAGGCCAAGTCCTTTAGCACACTTCCAGAGTAGGTTGAATTATCTCGAATATCAAAGTGTTGTTGGTCAAGATATTGTGCAACTTTAGAAAAATCTTCAGACCTCCATTGCATTAAGATACGTCTTAACGATCCATCATTATCAATTTCGGTGTCTGAACAACATTTGATGTTTGTGAAAAGGTTGTGATAAGTTTCACAATGTGGAAGTTGTTTAAGAAGTTTAGTTCGGTTAACTGAATTCTAAGAATCTTTGTTATTTGAAATAAAGGTCATAAATAAAAACGGTTGAAAAAAAAGGGATTTTCATACTTTTTTTTTTATTCTATATTTATGCTTTCTCACTTTGATTATTTCTTGAGAGCTATGAGAATCCTTCCCAAGTCTTAATCTATCAGCATGACCTAAAAACCAACGGTGAAGAACTCCTATTTGATTTGAGAAGCTAATTTGAGTTGAGTCAATTGGATATGCAATCAAATTATTGGTTTTTAAGGCATTGTCCCAGTGTTTAATGAGAATATTTGCCAAGACCTGGTTCCATTTGTCAAACCAATCTAGGTTCCAAGCGAAAGTTGATCCTGGGAAACCACACATGCGAAGGTGCTCAATAAAAGATTCACGGAAAATTGGTGGAAACTTTTCTGAAACCGCTGAATTTGATTCTGGATGAGGTAGTTCAAAGGCAATGTTGCAAGAATTCATGTCGAATGATGAAAATCTGTCTAATTGCTCTTCAGTAGGGTTTTGTTTCCATCCATTTGATTCTGGTGACATATCCAAAAGTGAACAACAAAAATTGTGTATAGATCTACAAAAGTGAGAATTGAATGGAGGCAAAGTCTCATTAAAAATTCTATTAAGTGTTCTTGTGTTTGTGGGCAGGTTTCCATGAGGAAAGTAAGAGCTACTAGGGTTCATAAATAATTAGATTAAGAAAGTGTTCAATTAAATTAAACAAAGAGGAAGGATAAATTGTTGAGCTCCAAAACTTTATGATCAAAGTTGATTTAAGGAGAAATATCACAAAAATTAAGAATAAGAAATATTTCGACTTTATGGAATTATAATATGCATAAATTATATTTTTATATGCAACTTGAACTCAAAAGGAATGGTATAAAATAAAGAGAATGATTATGTGATAAAAGCAGACTCATTTAAGAAACGGATTTTTTTTTCTTTTCAAAAAATTCTTCCACAAAAATAATTTGTTAAATGTGAGGCTATGTTCATTTTTTGATTACCAAAAAATTATTTTTGGTCCAATATGATAGTAATACATATTCTTTTGAGTAATTTTTTTCAACCTGAATAAATAGACTAGAGTGTCACTTCATCACATTTATGTATGAAAAGTTATACAAGGTTTCAGCTTTTATGTAATTCTTTAAGGTTTACACTTTTGTAGCATCTATTATTTGAGTATTTTTGATTTTTTCTTTATAGAAAATTCTACCTAGTACAGACCGATTTTCAAATTGAAAGAAATATGTTTGTGATTGTTTTTTACAAAATATTAAACTTATTTTTGGGTTTAACTTTGATTTTTGGGGTAATTTTTTAAATAATTATGTTAAAAATATGGATTACTTTTCTTATAGTCCATAACTAAGAATTTTTATCAAAATCAAATAATTATAAGGTAGTTAGATATAACTCAGAAGGCATTTGATAGAAAAATAATTAAGATGCTTGTGCGTACAACAGAATTTTTTCTATGATAGAAAATATTCTGATAAACATGCATGCATTGTTGTACAAATGCAGAGAGTATACAGAATACAAATAAAGTAGACTGCATAAATTTAAATTAATATATAATTTATCCAATTAAAAATTAAACATTTAAACTTAAATAATTTCAACACATATTCCATCATATTCTTTTGATAAAAAAATGTAGCTTATATTAGCTAGTGCCTTTCAAAAAAAGGAATACCTTCAATCGGTAACTTCAAATAGCTAACTTATTCCTACAATTATCACAATTACAATGCCTCCATTTTTTCATGTATGTCAATGTCAAGATCTTGGATGTGTCAATAGAAAGTATCAAACTTCTTCTGGGTCCTTTGAAGTTGGTATGGCTTTCAAAAGCTCTAATTCTTATGCAAAACATCAAGAGGAAAGAAATAGGAAGGCCCAGATGGTTATTTCTTCCAACAATCCACTTAAAATTGGAAGTTCCCGCTCCACAGAAACAGTAAGCTGTATATCTATAGTTCAATGTGAGAATTAAAGTCTTTATGATGTTTCAATGATTTATTACATAGGGGCAGTTGCTATTGGGGGCAGAAGTATCTTCAACAGTCTCTAGAAACTCAAATCTTGGGGAACGGTATAGCCAAATAAATATGTGGCAGGCAGCAAAGCTTTCTCTGATTCATCATTTGAGCAAAGAAGGTTGTACTCAATTTTTGGATGAAGAAATTAAGAAGCTCAAACTTCTAGGTGATAGTGGAATACTGGATTCTGATAGCATTGTCCGCCTGGTCCCACGCTTGATAGATACAGTTTTTAGTCGATTAAAGCTCAATCAATCATTTTTCACTAAAACATGCTGTCCTAAATGCTTTGCTCTTTATGAGTATAACTCTGAATCTCAACCATCTATACTATGTTGCAATCAACCGTTTCTTTCATCATCAAAGCGCTATTTAAAAATGTTTGGAGCAGGACAAATTGCAGTTAAATGTGATGAAAGGCTGTATTTGATGGAGGAACATCAAGAACATGTAAAATACTTATCTCTTAAAACATTTCATCACCATTCTTTTATCGACTGGCTTAAGGAAAAGATCAAACTGTTCAAATTTGAGCTTCTGATTGAGAAGAAAACCCCTGTGGCAGAACGTGTAGAGTGTGATTTGATGAAGGATGTTTGTGATGGTTCAATTTGGAAAAACTTTCCCATAACCACTCCAGCTCTGGATAGCAATGATGATGAATATACGATAACTTCAGGAAACTTAATGTTTACTTTATATGTCGACTGGTTTAGGCCTGGTGGCAATAGGATTGGAGGTCATCAGAAGTCTGTAGGCAATATTATGATGGTGTGTATGAACCTACCTCAAGAAGATAGATACAAAATGGAAAATCTTTTTTTGTATTCTATTATACCCGGACCAACAGAACCCACAAGTGAACAGCTTAATCACCCTCTAAAACCACTGGTTAATGATCTACAAACTCTATGGGATGGTATATTGATTGAAAAGACACATCTTTATCCACGAGGCCGGAAATTAAGAGTTGCATTGTTCTCTTTGATAGGTGACATTCCTGCAATATGAAAATTGGCTGGCTTTTTGAGTCACTCTGCAAAAATGTTCTGCTCTTTCTGTAATATCTCTAAAGATGAAATTAGTGAAAAGAATGTGGGAAATTTTTCATTACGGAATCATGAGGATCATATGTGCTGGGCAACAAAGTGGAAAAATTCTAAGTCACATTGGGAGCGTGTATCAATTGTTCAAAATCATGGGGTACGATGGAGTGAGCTGAATAACCTTGAATATTGGCGTCCAACTGAATATTGCTCAATTGATGTTATGCATTCACATATGCTTGGCAACCTAAAAGATCACAGTCTAAGCTATTTTCAAATCCAAAATGCAGCAAAAGATCTAGAAAGAAAGCTGGAAAAGGATAAAAATTGGCATGTAAGAGAAGAAGATGATGATTTCTTTTCTGATACTTCACTGCACAAACATTTGAAAAAACGTAGAAGTAGCTTAAGCACCACGAATAATGATGATGATGATACAGGACACACGAGACAGCACAAGCGGCAAAGACGTACGAGTTCAAGACAGTCATCAAGTCATCATGGACTAGATAATGAAGGATTGGGAAAAAATCGATCAAGAAGCCAGAGTAGGTCATCCAGCTCCAAATTTATTCCTCCATATAGCGATGTGGCCTCAATACAGTCTCACAGCAGTGACAGTAGGAATTCATTGTATAACTTAAGGCAAAGAAGCATTAGCATATCACAGAGTGAAGGATCTCACTCATCAAATGAGACAGCTAGAGATGAAGAAAATAAAAGGAAAGGTAAGGAGAAAGAAAATGAAGGTAGTAGTAATCCACGAATCACAGCAGCAGAGCTACAGGTTGTATGGAAGATGATTGATCAAGTAAGAAGACCTTCCTGGCTAACACGAGTTCCAAAATCAGTAGGATCTAAAAAGGCAGGATCCCTCAAGGCAGCAGAATGGCACATGCTGTATACTCTCTACTTCCCTTTGTCACTTATACCCCTTTGGTTTGAAAAATTTAAAGAATCTGAATCTTCAGCTTCCTCAGCTGATAAACCAAGAGAATATTATCTTCTCAAGTCACTTGTAACATTATGCTCGATCACCAATTTTTTGACATTAAAAAATATACAGACTAATGAGCTTAAAGATCTAGATCAATTTCTGTTAGAGTATCGTGAGTGCCTTGAAGAGGGTTGGAAGAATATTAATGCAAAGCCAAATCTGCATATCACTCAACATTATCCTGAAATGATAAAGCGTCTTGGTCCACCATCAGGTACAGCTACTTGGTCTGGAGAGCGGGTGAATCATATATTATCTGAAATTCCAAACAATCACCATCCACGTATGTAATGTTTGTAAGCAATGATTTAAAAACTCAGCTGTGCTAATTTATTAATATTTACCACAGGAGAGATACCGCTAACAATGCTCAAACATTGGTATCGGAAGTCTAGGGTATTAGATCTTGGTGAAGCTGAAGATAATGATCAATGTGAGACTAAAAAAATCCATATTGATCTTGATAAACAAAACAAATGGATCCATCTAAGTATGGCATTGTTTACTAAATGGGTAAGGGCACGAATGGGAAAAGAAACTTCAAGACGGGCTTTGACACCATTGGAGAAAAGTGGGGATCGGGTAGTTGAAAATGTAGCAAGCATATTGATACATGGAAAGAGGTTTACTAGTTACCATCGACACATTGCTAATTCAACAATTGAATTCTACTATGGAAAAGATAGCCAGTTTGGGCAAATTGATGATCTTTTCAGATCAAAGGAAGAGATTGATCAAATATATTTAATAGTAAGTCCTTTCAAAGAGCTCCGTCCAGAAGAAACATCAAAGGATCCCTATGAGCTTTTCCCACAAGTGCATTGTCGGTTAGTAAGAGTAGCCAAAGCAACTCAAATTGTGATTAAGAAAGATGCAATAATTGGACATGCAGCTACTGTCGAGCACAAAAAAGGAATGTTTGGAATCAAAGACGAGGTTGTCACTGCCATTGGACTGCAGACAGTAGTGAGTGAAAAAATTAATCAAATTTATTTTCTGTTCACTAACATCTTTGTGTTAATTTGGGATCGGGGAAATTTGTAGGATTGGTGATATTTGTAAATGGTGAAAGAAATAATTCAATGCTCGATTAAAAAATGCAATGCATCCAACTTACCTTATCATAAACCAGTGAACAATTACTTTGGTTGCTTTTATTGCGAGAGAACCCATGCTTTCAATGAGTCATTTTTATCTTAAATGTAAGAATGAAAGAAATAAAATCATGATAATGAGAAATATGATAAAATTTTTACTTAATGAATGATCTTCTTGCTCATTCATCTACTATAAATAGTTTGACCTTCCAACTTTAGCTGATAGCTATATATTATTCACTTTATTTTTCGACAAGAGAACATACATGTTTACAAGACTATATACATAGTATCTTTTTTTACTTTAGCTTTGATAGGTATAAATTTTAACAACTGATTATTTTTATTTTATTTTATTTTATTACAGTTCATTATGGATGATAATTTTGAAGGGATGTCTGTTGACCCAACCGATTCTGATTGTTTTCCGCCTCAACATACTAATACTGGAAATACTCCTCCACCACCCTCTGCTGATCCACCTCCAGATGCATCTCAATCTGTACCACCTAATCCTAACCCACCACCTAATCCCAATCCAGGCCAAGAGTCTCATTCAGAACCGAGAAATTTTAATCCCAATCATCCTTCTGCTTCTGAAAGTGCTGATCAGCAAGCTGATCAGCTAGGAAGAGATTGGGCTAGTGAAGTATTGAGGGAATTTTTCGGAGACCAATCATCATCTGCTCAGCCTAACCAAGGAGCAAGCACAAGTGGAGCAGGTAAGTCAAATTTGTAGTGTATTCTTTTATTGAAAAATAACCAATTTAATTAACTTATTTGAATTGTTAGTGAATCCCTCAATCATTATGGGTATCAGTGATTACCACAGACTCAATTCAGCAGAGTCTCATGAGCGAGAACGGGGGTTAAGGGCTGTAAGAGGCTTAGTTAGAAGGAATGATGTTCCCAGGAGCTTGGACAGTCTAAATAGAAATATTTACCACTTTCTGAAGTATTGTCTTGGGGGACCAACACAAATATCAAAATATCCTGCGAGCCCAACACCTTTGGAGATTGAAAATTGGAAAGATTGGAGCCAATTCAAACTAAAAACCATTCAAACTGTCCTAACCCAAGTCCAATCTTCTAACCGTGCCAATTCTGCAGCTGATCGACAATTTCTGATAACCAATTCTATAGCCTTCTTGCGATCCAAAATTCGACTACCCGAATTTTTTCCAGCACCTGAGCCTCGAGGACTAAAAGGAGGAGCACCGATCCCACTTTCTGTCAAAAGAAACTTAGAGCGTGAATTGCAAGAAAAAGGTTTTCGGAAATTCGCGTTTGATTGGACTTGCCGTGATTTTTCAGAATCAACTTGGAATCAAGTCATGGGAAGCATAGTATGCGACCACTGTACCAGATGGCTCACCACCTTGAATACAATCGATCAGTCAAAGCTTCAGTTCACTCAATGTGTTATTGAGAAATGGGTAGTTAATAAGGGGAAGGAGATGATAAGGTTGTTTGGGCAAGAAGAGGAAAGGGTAGCAAGAGAAAAGATTGAAAAGAGGGCAAGGGCACAAGTAAAACGTTATCGGACCAAGGTAAGTTTTTTATTTTACTTTGCTTTTTGTTATTATGAAGCTGATTTAGTTGGAATTCAGATTGCTAGTGCACGCTACAAGTTAGCAAGAGATCTCTGCAGTGATGTGCCAGGTTTTGTTGTGCTTTTTCATGATACTAGGTGCATCTCTGATATCGAGGAAGGCCCAGCACCAGCCCCAACTGCACCTATCCAAGCTATTCCTGGATGGCGAAATCCTGAACTCAATGATTTGTTTAAAAAAATGGATAAGATGACAAAGAACTTAGCCCATACACCAGCTCAAAAAAAATCAGCATTAAAAACATATTCACGGTCATCAGAAAGGACAGTTGCACAAAATGGTATATTCAATGTTCCCAAATACCTCCCCAAGAATTGCTATTCAGCAACATTTTTGCAAGGATTATCTGTGAATGAACGTGAGTCACTTGGGGTTGGAGCTGATATTGATCTGGTAAAGATTTGGGAATCAATTAATAGAGCATCAACATCATCATAACTTAGGTATAACGGTGATCTTCTGTGTAATATAGCTATCTTATATTGAATTTTATGTATTCTGTTTTTTTTCAAAGCAGCTTGGTAAATGTTATAAAGTGATATTGAGAGAGAGTAACATTTTATTTAAGAAAAACAAATAATGTATGAGATATAAAAATGTATTTTCAACAAATTGATGGTCCATACCTCTTTATGTCACATTTATGTATCCATATTAATTTCAATCGAATTTAATGTTGACCAATACATAGTGAATACACGCTATGCCACTTATACTTGCCAGGCATTGCTACCATTAAATATGCCAGTATCAAAAATTAATTTCGATTGAAATTAATGAGCATGATAATCATGAATTTCTGGAGTCAACTGCTTATTTTTATGCATGGTGCCTTGTCAACATTAATTTCGATCGAAATTACTTTTGATACTGGCATATTGCATGGTGTCTATTCCTGGAAAGTGTAAGTGGCATAGTGTGTATTCATTACGTATTGGTCAACATTAATTTCAATAGATTTTAATATTGACATTTTCATATTGAACCCAAACCAGCAAACGACCCAAAAAATTCTTCATAAAACTGCTCATTAATTTCAATCGAAATTAGTGAGCACCATATACATATTGAATGGTAGTTATATCTGGTGTGTGTAAGTTGTAAAGCTTGTGTTCAATGTTTATTGGTCAACATTAATTTTGATTGAAATTAATATTAATGTGTAAATGATATTTACATGCTCAATATGCATTGTAATGTGTTTACTTAAGAATAGAGTGCCCTACTTTTCATCTTACATAAAAATGCTTGGTAGCATGTCAAATTCAATTTTTATTAAAATTAATGTTGACATGTTACCATGCATAACAGTAAGCAACTGACTGAATAAATTGATGATAATCATGAACCTTAATTTCGATCGAAATTAATGTTGCCAAGTGCAGATTGAAAAAAAGCTATGCCACTTACACTAGCCAGGCATATTTACTATTTATTATGTATTGGTCAACATTAATTTTTATAGAAATTAATATGGATATGTAAATTTTATATTTACCCTCAACATGTATAGTAAATTTCAATACTTAAAAATACTTGCCGTCCTTTACATGTCATGCAAAAAAGCATTATATCATTTCAACATTAATTTTGATCAAAATTAATGTTGGAATGCCATTATGCATTGAAACAACTAACTGACTGAAAAAGTTCATGATCAAAATGCTCATTAATTTTGATAAAAATTAATGTTGACCAATACATATTGAATATAAGTAATCTCCACTTACTCAGACCAGATATAACTACCATTCAATATGTATATGGTCAGCCTTAATTTCGATCGAAATTAATGGGAAGTTTTATGAAGAATCTTCTGGGTTGTTTTCTGGCTTGGGTTCAATATGCAAATGTCAACATTAAATTCGATCGAAATTAATGTTGACCAATACATAATGAATACACACTATGCCACTTACACTTTCCAGGCATATATACATGCAATATGCCAGTATCAAAAGTAATTTCGATCGAAATTAATGTTGGCAAGGCACCATGCATAAAAATAAGCAGTTGACTCCAGAAATTCATGATTATCATGCTCATTAATTTCGATCGAAATTAATTTTTGATACTGGCATATTTAATGGTAGCTATGCCTGGCAAGTGTAAGTGGCATAGCATGTATTCATTATGTATTAGTCAACATTAATTTTGATTGAAATTAATATGGACATGGACTATGCATAAAATTCCTATAAGTATAGGTAAGCTAAGCAGTTAGATAAACTGGTTTGATCAAGTACACCATATAAAAATTGATGTTTTAATGCCTTGGTTAATTTCGATCAAAATTAATTTTAAGCCATGCATGTTGAATTTTATCTATGTCTGTGTAGTCCATGTGAAATGGCTTTTATTCAATATGCAGGGGTCTATATTAATTTCGATCGAAATTATGAGGTTCATTGCCTCATAAATTTGATGGTTTCTGTCAGTGTTTCATGCATGGTGCCATCTGATACTTGTTGATTTCTATCAAAATTAATTTCAACACCAATATATTGAATACAAACCATGGCACTTACAGTACTTGGTCATAGCTAAAATTCAATATGCTAGTCTCAAAATTAATTTCGATAGAAATTAATCAGGATCCATGAAGTTTATCAATAGTGTATGAGTTAAGTTTCAAGTCATATGTTTCATCATTTTCTTGCACCCATTTCTAGGTTATCTCAACAATTTTTTTCAAGTTTTATTATATTAATCAAAACTGTGGTAAGTTGTGAAAAATTAGCTAATCCAAATCTCAAATTGAATATTAATATTTTAATAATTTTGAATGTTGCTTAAGGTATTTCATTGGGTGATTCATAATAATATTTTATCAACTTAGTAGTCCTATAACTTTTGAAAAGTAACAATTTTGGTATAGTTAGGGACAACAATGCAATATCTTGTGCAGACTAAAATATATTGCAAAATAAAACTATTCAATTTTTTTTTTCCCTTAGTTGTATCCAAGTTTATCAAAGGTTTGGTCACGGTGCCCACACCCTAGCCTGACACTCCTCCTGTCACTTAAAAAACAAATTCTTATCTTAAATTCTAATGTTACCAATTTTATATTTATAATTCATTTCTTGTTTGATGAGGCATATCAGTATATATGTGAATCTCGCATTGTCATCTGAAATTAAATTTAACAAATATTCATAAAGGATTATCCTTTTTTTTCATATAATATACTAATTAAGTGTATCTCCATTGTTTAGGAGTAAATTCTAATTTAAAAAATTTTGTATTTACATGTGGCAATTTGAATATGGGATATAAATTTGTTATTATTTGTTTTTCACACTAAAAGTCCCCAAAGAATTACTAGTATTTTCTGTTAGCTACATCAAATTTCGCTTCAATATAAACAGATTGTGATTTAGCATGTTACTCAGTTTACCCCACTATGAATAATACATGTTAAAAAAAGCTCAAATAATATAAAATCCCCCTCTTTATGTTTTCTGTTTCTTTCATCCTCACTTTAATTTTAATCTTATTCAATTTTTTATCCTATTAAAATATCAACTTCAATTTTCTAGAATAGAGTTTCTTATAATTATTCATCATATTACATCATAATTTTTTGATATCGAATACTTTTTTTTAATATTCATTAATCAATATGTCTAGTATACAAAATCCTACACCTCCACTTTGTATGTATATCATGTTCCTCTCTCTTAATTTATATATTTCACTTATGTTCTATATCTTTTTTTTTCAAAAATTTGATTTTCCAGCACCCAAATGTGTTTCATCCCACTCTCTGATTGATACTCGCTTTGAAGCTTTTGAGCTTGCACCATGTCTGCCACATGGCATGGCACCTAACCCTCCTGTACTTAGCAATGAGAGGCAGGAAATAACAAGAGTTCAGTATCTCAATTTACTTGAATTGGCTAGAGATAAAACAGAAGAGCTTGTCAAGATCCTTAACAATAATCCTTCTCCTTCATATTTATCTAACCCTTGTAATGAATTACTCCAATATGTGAAAAGCCTTGAAAAATGTATGTTCATCACCTTTTTTGTCTCCTTTTAAATTAGTAGATAAGATTATTAATATTTTTTTTTCTTCATATATATTTGTAGCTTATGAGGAGGGTATGATTCCTCCTGATGAAGTCATTGTCATTAGGGATGATGATGAGACAGATGAACCATCAGCTTCAACTCATGCTTCAACTTCTAAGGAAAATCTTGAAACACCTGTTATCCGCTCCAAGAAAAAGAGATTATCCCAAGGCTCCTCTTTTGTTCGACGTATTAAACCGGCTTCTGCTAATGAATTTTCTGATGTATCAAATAATAAATCTCAAAAAAAAACAAAGGTTTTGATAATGAGTATATTCTTGTTTCCTTTTTTTTATTGTTATTCTTTTATCTTTAAAATTCAATCATATATCTCTTTTATTGCTTACATATTGTACTTTTTATCTTTCTTTTGATATTTTGTACCAGAAACTCACCTGCTGTAGATTGTTCCATCCATAAACGCCCTCTCCCTGATGAAGATGATGAAAAGAGCAATGAAAATAGCGATGATCAACTATCAGAATATGAAGCTATTCTTGTTCATCAAAAAAAGCAAAGTTTAAAATCTTCTTCAAGACATGTTGATATGTTTGATAAAGATGATGATTCAAACAGCTCATCACCAAATTCCTTCATTTCTAAGAAGCAATACCCATCACCTCCTAAATTACCTACTTTGACCTCTTTGAAAGCTTCTCTACCAATGAAATCAACTCCAATCAAGATATCGAAAAAACCTCTAACTTATTCACCCTCAGTTCTAAAAGAATCTGATTTGCAGGAGGAATTCTGTAAAATTCATAATTTTTATAAAGGTAGAATCAGCACGGCAAAGGTCCTCAGGTCGTGGTTGGAAATTGTTACTCTCCTCGAATTACGCTCTTCTACTTCTTCCCAAGAACCCATGTCAAATATTCCAATGTTTACTTTTCATTGGGAAAAATCTTGTGGAGAAGATTGGCTTTCAAAACTTACTGAGTTATGTAAGTTACCATAATTTTTAGTCTTGACTTTTGTTCTTTTACTTATTTTTTTTTCCTTTTGTAGCAAATATTTTTTTAGAGATTGATAGCTCACAGCTATGGGTACTCGATAATATTGATTTCAAAAAAATGGAAGATTTATGTGATCCTGATGGTTTAAATACTGAAATTCTTTCCTCAACAAAGAAAACGGATCACCCTGAATCCAATCTTATCCGAATGCTCATGAGATTATTGATCCCAAGTGACCACTGCCGTTCTTCATGGGTATCTCTTATATCATCTTCACTTTATCTGACCGCACATGAATTCAGCCAGCTTCCATCACATCAAAACATTAACTCAGATTGTCCAATTGAACATGGTCTTCAGCTTCTAGCTCACCTTTCAAATCTGAAGAGTCCGATTTCTGATGGCTTAGAAGTTGGTCCCACTGCACTTCAAACCCGTGATATATCAATGTCAACTCTTCTTCAAATCAGCAATATTATCATTGATATAATTATGTCAATTATCATTCTTAAATCAAAATATTGTGCTGCAACAATATCAAGTGGCAAGACTAGTGAAGCTCAACAATCAAGTGAGAAAAACGAAAATACTGAACTGACTATAATGAGAAAGAAACAAAAGGCTGCACTAAACAAAATAAATTCTGAATACTCCCACCACCGATATCAATCTTTCACATTCTATATAATTGATGGTGTCCGTGGTTTATTTCTGAGCTCTCAAGATCATAGATTGGCTTCAGCAGCTGATTGCTTGGAGGTAATATCAGAAGTTAAGTTTCTTAATTTACATGAAAAAAAAATCATTTGATGGAAGAAATAATTTGGAAAAATTTAAATAACTATATTTTAACATTAATAAAACCTTTTATAGGCAAGTGTGATCCATTTCCTTTAAAATTTGATACCCCAAGTCCTCCGGGAATTGCTAGGGCTATTTCTGCAGATTTTCTTAATCACTGGAGCTCCATTCAGCCAGTATCACCTTTTTTTGCTAAACATAGCCTTTCAATAAATTAATATTCCAAAATGTAAATAGATAAATTACTGTCTATATGATATATCTTGTATAATTCAACTTATTTTCCTTCAAATATGTCAAAAATGTGACCATCTTTGAAATTTATTGAGTAACCTTTGACATGATTTTCTAAATTAATTATTAAAAAAAATTATTGTAAGTCCAGCAATAACAAAGATTTTAAAATCTACTTATATGATTTCAAATACTTGTATTAAATTCTTAAATATTTTATTGTTTATATAAAAATATGATAACTGCTCTAGTTTTGTTACTTTACCTTTAATATTATATAATCTATTAATTATTACAAATATTTTTGTTGATTGTAACATTTTTAATCAGAAGTAGAACAATTTAAATAATTAAATGAGTACATTCTTAAAAAAATACAATTTAATCTATTATTGATTCAAAATTCTTTCTTCAACTCTTTATTATTACCTTTTTTATTAATAAGCCTGTTTGACCTAAAATACTATACAGTTAATTTGGTAGCATTAAAAGCACATTTTTATGGCTAATATATTTCAAATTCTTTATTATAGTTTTTTTTATTTTAGAACCTTTGCTACCAATTTAATAAAAATGACATTTAAAGATTTCACAACTTATATATTTCCTCAAAAGTAAATCAAATTTTCTTATAATATTATGAAAAAAAATCATTTTATTTCACAAATAAAAAAAATAGATAATACTATAATTATCAAAACTGAAAATGTTACAGCTACTCCCAGTATTTATCATGTTTAAATTTGCATTAAGTTGTGTATATATAATATAAATTTTTAATATTTATATATCTAGATTTTTTAGATTTGTCTTAACATTAGATAAATAATACTTTGCTGATTCTATTTCTTCCTCTATTAAGTCATCTCTTTTCAAAAAAACTCTCAAAGCACTAATCAAATATTCTAACCTAAATTTTTCTTTTTTAATTTCTAAGTATTCTGAAATATCAATATCAAAAACATTAAGCTTTTCTATAGCATGAAAAAGTCTAGTGCTGATTTGAATAGAAGAACCTAACCTAGTGAAGCCAGGAATTTCATGACATCTTGAGGTAAAATGCCTTAGTTGATTGGCAGGCCATAATGTCACTGTTATTCCATTAGTTGCTTCAAAGTTGATTTTACTTCGAATTTCGGGAAACATAAGTTCTCCACCTATTTGTCGTGGTTGGGTCTTATCATACTTCATATGAATGGTGTTTTTTTCTGTATCTTTAGGAAAAAATATTCCTAAAGTATACTCACTTGCATCCTTATCGAGATGAACCTCATTAGAGAACCCATTACTATTCCCTCCAGATGTCCAAGTTAAATTACTAGCAAACGGTACACCCTCTTCTTCACTAGAAACTTTTGAAAATCCAGGAATACCAAGTTTTGCGCAAAGATTAGTTGCCTCATTGTACTTTACATATGATATTTTTTTAAAAAAATATTCAAAGTACATTGCAATCCTCTTCATTCGTTTTTTATATTCATCCGTTTTTACAATATCATCAGTGTATTCATCTGCAAAGAAAAGCATTCAAAAATTCAGTATTTAAATTAAAAAAAGTGATACTTACGAATATGTAAAGATTTCTTTCTATCTAAAATAAAGCCACCACCAAACATTTTTCCAAAACCACCAGCTCTTTGATGATAACCATTATTTTTAATTTCATGTTCGCAGTAAGAAAGATCCTTAATGCATCGCACCGTAGCTTCTAACATATCTAGTTCTTTGAGCTCATGAATTTCAAAAGTCTGCACAAGAGCATTAGGTATTAAGACACCTTTTGGTTTATAAATACTACATCCAGGAAAAAAATTGTAATAATTATTGCAATCTGTCATATTATTAGCATAAGATCGTGCATAGAAATGTGGCTTCTTCCCGTTTGTATCCATTCCAAGAGCGTTTACAAGTTTCATTCCAGTAGCAATGTCTTTCGCCCACCTATTGTTAGAGTTCTTGTCAGTACAGTCTAGTATATAAGTATGATATAATAGTGTTATTTTATGGTCCTACTACTTATTAATAAATGATTTAGTGATTAAACCTCAGGGGAAGACTAATAGAATAGTTATACTCAAATTAAACTCACAATACTTGGATTTAAATGCGTGCTAGTGGTGGAAAATAGAAGAATAAAATATAGTTATAGCTTTTATAAAGATAATATCAATTTATAAGGGCTTTATAATATATTTCTAGATGTTAATAATTGTAGTGTAGTGTTTATTTGAAGTGTAGTAATTGAATGATTATAATAAACCGTCAAAATCCCTCCTTACTTATACCCAAATCCACTGGAGTGCACAGACCTTCAATCCAGATGATGTCACTGCTATCCCCGGCAATTACAGCACTGTGAGGGCCCATCACCTCCCCATGGCGTCCACTTCAAGCAGTTTCAACACCCAGACCTCCAGTAAGGACCCTCCATCACTATTAATAATAACACAGAGCCATACCATAATTAGAAAACCCAGATAAAAGCGGATACCATAAAGAAACAGGTAAAATAAAAGATCAAAAAGAGATTTAATGAAACTAAAAGCATATAAAGGGAACAAATAAAATGTCCAAGCCCCCAATAACATCCCCAAGCATCCACATTAACCCAAAAACATATTTCCAACCCATAAATCCGTGAATAACCATCCAAGGAAGTAATTTTAGTTGTCCAAACTGGGTGTATGCGCCTGATATAGGTGTCTATGCTTCTGTAGGCGTTGTGAGTCCACTGATTTCGTCCATATGACCTAAAATAAGCAGAAAAACAAAGGTTATAGGCTATTAAGGGGCTAAAACCCACTTATATGCCTAAATATACATAATATACTGCATATTTCACTGAATATGAGATTTATGTATACATATAAGCTTATGTATGTCAATAATTACTTCATATCACTTAAGATAAGTATATTATGACTCCATTAACACCTTAATAAGTATTATTAGGCCATGGATAAGCTATTTAAACTATTATAAATTATATAATAGAATAATAATTATATATATATATAATAAAATAATATATATTATTATTTTAACCTTATTTTTAAGATATAAGCTTAATCTAGTTAAGGTTATCTTATTTTAAGCATAAGAAATACTCAGTCCTAAGGATATTTAGGCTGACACTCCCTCACCCCAAAAAAAAACAATAAAAAAAATGTTAAGACATTTTACTTTATCTTAAGGAATGAAATAATAAAATAAAAAATAATTTTTATAATACATATACTGAATGAACAGTATTATTTAGATTTAAATTTTTTCAAGAGATTTTTAAGATCAGAGATTTCATTTTCTGGAATCCACTGGTCATATTCACTTGATTTATTTTTAAATCTTAGTAGATACTCAACTCCCTTTTCTTTTGTAAGGTGTCTCTTTTTAAGTATCTTTTCAATTTCTGCTTTTTCCACTATTTCTTCAGGTTGCTGTTTATGCCTTCCTGATCTTCTTGGAAAGAGAGCAGTATCATTAGAATGGTATGGTTTTATAAGAGAAATAGGAAATACTGGATGTTTTCTATCATAAGGTGCATATAGAATAACCTCAACAGCATTATTACCAACCATCTTTTTAACTACAAATGGTCCAATGAATGGATCCTTCAATTTAACATTACCATTTAAATTGAAATGTAGTGTTGAAATAAGGACTTCATCACCCTCTTTGAACATTTGTTCTTTATGGGCTTTATCCCATCTTTTCTTTTCATACTCAAAAGCCTTATTTATACATTCTTGAGCATGTTTTCTGCATAATTCTTGCATCTGAAGAAAAGACTTAGTACCTGGATGAATATCCAATCTAGGTAACTTATTAAGAGTTTTAGCAGGGGTATTAGGTACATAACCCAACCATAACTCAAATGGCTTTTTGCCAGTGACAGAATGTACTGTACTATTATATGCAAATTCTAAACCTGGAATAAGGGTTACCCAATCATGCGTGAATTTGTCATTGTCTTTAAAATTTAGACCAAAAGCACAGTATCTTCTTATCATATCTTCTAAGGTTTGTATCATTCTTTCTGCTAGCCCATCAGTTTGTGGATGGTGTGCTGTAGAAAGTTTTAATTGACACCCTGAAACATCCATAAGTGACGTCCAGAACTCAGAAGTAAATTTAGGATCTCTGTCTGAAACTATTGCTTTGGGGAAACCTGCTGTATTTAACATTTGTGTCCACCATAAAAAAGCTAAGTCCTTTGCAGAAACCTCTTTGTGGGTAGGAATAAATTTACACATCTTTGTAAATCTATCTACAATTACCCAGCAGGAGTTATAACTCTTATGCCCTGCTATTGGCAAACCTGTTACAAAGTCCATGTTAATGATTTCCCATGGAGCTTTTGGTTGCTCAATTTGTTGTAATAAACCAGCTCTTTTTCCTGTTAATCTTTTAGATTTTTGACAAGAATCACATGTTTCAACATATTTCTGAACATCCTCAGACATGTTAATCCACCAAGCTGTGTTTTTTACTCTGGTTAATGTTTTATGGTAGTCAAAATGACCTGCTAATATATCATCATGACATATACTTAACATTAACTCCTTCATTGAAGGGGGGATTACAATTACATTACTTAATTTTTTCCTGTAATATATAAAACCATCCTCAATGGAAAATTTTCCTTTCTCTAATGCCTCTTTATACTTATCTGGTAATGTTTTTATTAAAACATTCATTGAAGCATTAGATGGATCATTTAATATTGTAGTTAATTTACTTAAGTCAGGATCTGAATTATAATTATCAAGAATTGATTGCATAAATTCATCCTCAAGATCTACAATATAAATGCCATAAATGTTAATAATCTCTGATTCAGGAACATAAGCAGGATTATCATCATTATTAGGCAGAGGTACTCTAGATAACAGATCTACATTAGAGTGCAAGGTTCCTGCTCTATGTGTAATAGTCATCCGTCCTCTGTATTCTTGTACAGCTAATTGCCATCTAAACATGTGTCTATTAGGAGTTTTCATGTTTAAGAGTGACTTAACTGCACTACAGTCAGTTATTAACTCAAATTTTTGGTCTTCAAGGTAATAATGTAGCTTTTCAAGAGCCCATACTACTGCCAAACATTCAAGTTGAGTAGCACCATATTTTAATTCACTACTTCTCAGAGTACGTGAAATATAGCAGATTACTACTTCTGACATTTTACCTTCAATAAGTTGTTTTTGATGCAAAGCAGCACCCAGTCCAATAAAACTTGCATCTGTATATAATACAAAAGGTAATTGGAAATCTGGTAATCCCAAGATAGGAGCTGTCATTAAGCATTCTTTCAACTTATTAAAAGCATGTTGTCTTTCATTATTCCAAATGAAAGCTTCTGATTTCTTTATCAGTGTGGTCAGTGGTGCAGCAATTGATTGGTAGTTTTTTATATATTGTCTATAATAACCACACATTCCAAGAAAAGATTGTACATCCTTCACATTTTGAGGAATGCCAATATTCTTTATTGCAGCCACTTTATTTTGGTCTACACATATTTGTAAGCCAGATACAATATGACCAAGCACTTTTAAAGATTCAAACCCAAATTTACATTTTTTCAATGCAAGGGTCATTTTTATTTCATCCATTTTCTGAAATACTTTCCTTAAATGGATTAAGTGTTCATCAAAAGATTTAGAGAACACTATGATGTCATCAATGTATACCATTAACCATCCCTCAATCATTTCATTATGGAATGTTATATCCATTAATTTTTGAAATACTGATGGAGCATTCTTTGGTCCAAATGGCATTCTGACATACTTATAAATTCCCATGTGTGTTGTTATCAACAAAAAGTTCTGTGAATTCTTTTCAACAGGAATTTGATGGTACCCTTTATTTCCATCTAGGCAACTTATATATTTAGCACCTTTAAGGGTAGCATGTATAGAGGCAATCCTTGGCAAGGGATAAATATCATCTACTGTAAATGTATTTAATGCTCTATAATCACCGCACAGTCTTGCTTTATCTTGTTCATAAGAAATCAGCACTGGTGATATTACACAATATTTTGGTGTAGTTTCAACCTTCTCAAGAATGTTCATCTTTAATAACATCTTAATATTATCCTCTATGTCCTTCCTCTTCATTGGTGAAGCAGGATATGGTTTCTTTTTAAGACTAGCAGGAATATTATCCATGTCACAGGTTAAACTAATTTTCATTTCATGATCTTTTACAAGGCCAAGTTCATTTGTACCATGTGCAAAAGCCATTGGAAAAGCTTTAATTAATTCCAAAATATTATCTTTCTCAGTTTCACTTATCTGAGTGCCAAATGATGCTTTTGAAATTTCTGTTTCCAGAAGTTCCATCTCATTGGATTCTCTTCCTTTAGACGGGGAATTTGTTACTGACTCAATGTGTAAGACTGTGTTAAAAGAATTTATTTTAAATTTCCTTTTACCATTCATGCCAATTGTAAAATTATTATTAGCAGGGTCTAATTTTACACCAAATTTAGTCAGAATATCATTTCCAATGATAAAACAGTTACTACAATTTGTATTATCCATTACTACAAAGTCACAAGTTACCCTTACATAACCATGTTGGTGTTTAAAGATAACAGCAGCTTTGTATTTACCAATGGGATGTAGTACTGATCCAAAACCTCTCCAATTTTTATTCTGAAGTGGTTCAAGCTTAAACTTATATTCACTATCAATTTTCTGTAATGTATTAGTGGAAACAACTGAACCAGCAGCTCCTGTGTCCAATACTATATTAACATTTTCACCAGAAATGATAGCTGGAACCGTGATAGGTGTCATTTTAAAGTTATCAGCTTGTATATCCTTAATGATTTCAGCATCCTCAAAATTCATTAAAGATTCATTTGAGTCCATATTTAATATTGGATTTTCAAAGATGGACAAATCATCTTCCAACATACAGACTTCATTTTCATCACTATATGAGATATTGCTGTCATAATCACTTGATTCTTTACTTTTTTCAGTTTCAGTTTCAGATTCACGTTGATTTTCAACAATATTTATGTTTTTCTCACATTTGTGACCTTTTACCCAAGGTTTGTTACACTTATAACAAGTATTTGTTTCATACTTTTTAGGTACTACAGGTGCAGTAGGTTTTTTCTGCTTCTCCTGAAGTGTTTTTGAATTCTGAGATTTTACAGGTTCAACATTTTGCTTATAAGTGGAATACCTTGATTCATACTTATGGTTCAATAATATTTCATTGCAAATATTAATAAAATCAGAATATTCAGTAACATTAAATGTTCTAGCTACAACAATATCTCTGACAGATATAGGTAATTTGTAAATTATCTTATCTTTCCATAAGTTAAAATCCATATGAGGCTCAATGGCTTTTAAGATTTTGTTTAAAGTCATTAAAAATACCATAGGTTTGTCACCATTCAACGGATTATACCTAGTTTTCTCATACAGTCTCTGCTGAGTAAGCCTGAATTTAGAACCTCCAAATTGTTTTTCAATAAGTTGTTTCCATTCAGCCCAAGAGTAGTCTCTACCCTCACTTAAGACAGCTTCAAACCATAATAAAGCAACATCCTTAAATAAAGAAATTAATTTTGATGTTATCTCTTCATCTGGTAACTTATATGAGAATTTCAAGTTGTCAATTCTTTGAATAAAATGTTGCCAATCAGAGCTGGCTTCCCCATCATAAGTTGGGTACTGATCTATCTTAGGCCAGTTCTTCTGATTGGATTTTATCTCACTAATCTTAGGTAAATTCAACAACTCATTTACTTTTGATAAATGGTCTTGTATTTCTTCCTGCACGGATTTGTGACTTACATTTTCAGATTTGACACTACCACCAGATGGTTTTAATTGTGGTGGTACAGGGAAGGAATGAGATTCACTTTTGCCAATGAAAGGATTATTATTATATTGATTATACTTATGATTATCCTGGTTCATTAGTAGATTGGCAGTTTCAATCTCAACTTTAGTTAATCTTTGTAGCAACTCAGAGACACTTTGATTTGTCTGTGCAAAAGATAACTTTGTTCTTGATTCAGTTTTTAATAAGTGTGTTTCATATAATTTTTCTAACTCACAAAATTTGTTTGAAAGGTCATTATATTTATTACTCAATGAATCATATTTAAGAGTTAGAGACAAATGTTCTTTCTCTAATTCTTTATTACGTGTTGCTAATTGAGAAATGTTCAATGTTAAGGATGAAATTGTATCACTAGTGAGCTTAACTGTCTGTTCCTCACAATCAGTCATTCTATTCCACAATGCTGAAACAATTCTATGGACAGTTGGATTATTGTTAAAATATTCCATGTCCTCCTTTTCAATTCTCTCACTCTCCTGTGAACTACTCATCTCACTAGTAGGTGGTTGCAACTGAGGATTAACTGTATTATCATTGTATATAGTACTGTTATTATGGATAAAAGACAAGTCAGGTGTATCTACTCTAAAACCCAAATTTCTTAAATCCTCCTCTATTTTTTGTACAGATTTAACATCAATAGAATTACCTATATTGTAATTATCAGTATTATGTTTAATCTGAGGGGGTAAGTTACTTACCAAGGGATGGTTGCCAGGCCTGATTTTTGGCGCTTTTTTCCCTTGTAAGGGTGAGCTGAGGAAGTCAGATGAGGGGGTGGATCCCTGTTGCAACTGTGGCTTGTCCACTGTTGGTAAAACCAGTCCCATTTCCATTTGTCTACCAGGATTTTCTCCTGGGAGTGAGTGGACCCTCCTTGGATAGGGGGTTGCTGATTTGATTGACTGGGCAGGCCTCCCTTTAATTCTGCCATTGCCTGATTCATCTGCTGAAATCCTACCTTGCAATTGTTTTGCAACTGCTCTACTTCTTTGAACATGAGAGATTTTGATTCCTCTAGCTTCAGAACCTGTTTGGCCAGGTGGGACAGTTGATCCTAAAGAGGAGGAGACGTCTTTTTGATAGTTATCTTTTTTAAGAGGGCGTCCTTTTCCTCTACACTCATGCTTTCTGGTTGGGGGTACTGTTGTCCCTCCATGGTGATGTCCTGGAAAGTTTTTATTAGCTTTAGACCTGGTATTATAAGCAGGCTGTTCACTTACACTATCCTGAGGAGCACTCATATTGTTCAGAATAACAATATTTTACGTCTACAAAAGGAAAAAACTCTGTGGAATTAGTAGACAAATAATATTAGCAATTATATTACTAATAAAAAAGCAATGGAGCTTACCCTGAATTTATATCTTTATTTATTTAAATAAAATATAAGAAAAATTCGAAAAAATCTGTTAAAAATATAATAATAAGTTTAACTAGACCTCTATAAGGGTGAATAATTAGCTTACCAAGCTTTAGCCAAATACCAATTTTATTGGGTGTTATATTGGTGTCCAAATACCAAGTGAAATTGGGTTTATATTGGGTACAGTTACTACTGTAAATATCTAATTTTTATGATAAAAAATTAGTACAATTATTATAAGGATTCTTTTCCGCAATCAATGAGTTATGATGACCCACTAATATGCAGCAGACCCAAATATTTGGTTAATTTTGAGTTATACTAAGGTAAAAATCACGTCCCAAGGCTTATACTAAATAATAAGTAAAATATAAGGAAAGACCCCCAATTGTCAGTACAGTCTAGTATATAAGTATGATATAATAGTGTTATTTTATGGTCCTACTACTTATTAATAAATGATTTAGTGATTAAACCTCAGGGGAAGACTAATAGAATAGTTATACTCAAATTAAACTCACAATACTTGGATTTAAATGCGTGCTAGTGGTGGAAAATAGAAGAATAAAATATAGTTATAGCTTTTATAAAGATAATATCAATTTATAAGGGCTTTATAATATATTTCTAGATGTTAATAATTGTAGTGTAGTGTTTATTTGAAGTGTAGTAATTGAATGATTATAATAAACCGTCAAAATCCCTCCTTACTTATACCCAAATCCACTGGAGTGCACAGACCTTCAATCCAGATGATGTCACTGCTATCCCCGGCAATTACAGCACTGTGAGGGCCCATCACCTCCCCATGGCGTCCACTTCAAGCAGTTTCAACACCCAGACCTCCAGTAAGGACCCTCCATCACTATTAATAATAACACAGAGCCATACCATAATTAGAAAACCCAGATAAAAGCGGATACCATAAAGAAACAGGTAAAATAAAAGATCAAAAAGAGATTTAATGAAACTAAAAGCATATAAAGGGAACAAATAAAATGTCCAAGCCCCCAATAACATCCCCAAGCATCCACATTAACCCAAAAACATATTTCCAACCCATAAATCCGTGAATAACCATCCAAGGAAGTAATTTTAGTTGTCCAAACTGGGTGTATGCGCCTGATATAGGTGTCTATGCTTCTGTAGGCGTTGTGAGTCCACTGATTTCGTCCATATGACCTAAAATAAGCAGAAAAACAAAGGTTATAGGCTATTAAGGGGCTAAAACCCACTTATATGCCTAAATATACATAATATACTGCATATTTCACTGAATATGAGATTTATGTATACATATAAGCTTATGTATGTCAATAATTACTTCATATCACTTAAGATAAGTATATTATGACTCCATTAACACCTTAATAAGTATTATTAGGCCATGGATAAGCTATTTAAACTATTATAAATTATATAATAGAATAATAATTATATATATATATAATAAAATAATATATATTATTATTTTAACCTTATTTTTAAGATATAAGCTTAATCTAGTTAAGGTTATCTTATTTTAAGCATAAGAAATACTCAGTCCTAAGGATATTTAGGCTGACAGTTCTTCCCTGGCCGTTTTTTTTTTCAAATCGTTACTCATTGATGGTTCAATCCTAAGAGAATTCAATTTTGATTTAAAATAGAAAAAAATCAAAAATTAGAAAATAGTAACATAATTTCAATTATCAGTCAATGATACCTTTAACTTTATCATATCTTCAATATTAGAAATACAAAAGTTAGCATATCTACATATTAGTAAATTTATATACTTTTTCTTTATTTCAAATATTAAGAAAGCGTTTCAAAGGTATACTTTATTAAATTATACATATAAAGAGTATAGCTTTATCCTGTATGCATTCAGCAAGTACAAGATTTGGCTCTACACTTAATATTAATAATATAATGAAAGTATAACTCCAATACACTAGTAATATTAAAAAATTTACGGAATTATGATATCCACATATATAAAATGAAAAATCTTGCTCTGATCAATATATTGACTTAGAAAGTTATACTTCAATAAATTATTAATTTTTAAATTGTAGCATTGTCCTGTATGCTTTCAGCAAGTACGAGACTTTGAAACAACTTAAAAATCAATAAATTAAAGGTAAAGTACAAACAATCTAATTATTATTATGAAAAGCAAAACATTATCCTGTATGCTTTCAGCAAGTACGAGATGATGTTTTACTTTTCATATTAATAATATAATGGTTGAGAAAGTATTAAAGAAATATAGAAAAATGATAAGCAAAACATGAACTTACATGTCTATAAAATATTCTTCCATTTGTAGCTGATTGATCAAAATTAATTATAAAGTTTATTTTATAATCACTGTTTTAAAAAATAAATGGTTAGATAAATAAATTGAACATTTTTGATAAGGAATAAAGAAAAGTAAATTGACAAACAAATAAAAAAACTTTAAGTTAACTGAAAAAGAATTATTTTATAATGAATCGAAAGGGTACAGTAAAAGATACCATAAAAATAAATTCAGAATTAGAATCATTAGATTAACTTGTCAAAAGTGTAAAAAAGTGTAACAAACCAAAATGATATGAAATGCAATAGCAAGAAAAATTTGCTTACCGGTAATCAGATAAGGTCAAGAAAATAGTACCAATAATTCAAAATGATAAAGCAAAAATATGATTGATAATTTTTGAAAAAGGTAAGTGAGAAAGAGAAAGGAAAAATAAATTGGGTGGCAAACAGATGTATATATCATGAATTTTCACTGATCACATTTTCAAAAAAATGCAGCTCTCCAAGTCATATGATAAACTTCATCTAAATTCCAAGAATGATGTTGCCAAGGCACTGTACACAGCATGATCATTTTTTCCTATGCATATACTAATTCCAGCTAGAATTTACTTGGCTGCATGTTGTACAGATGCACATTTGTGGAACACTGAATTTCACATCTAAAAAAAATTGACGCCACATAATTCTAGCTACCATGTTTCACGTAGCTAAAAAACATACACTCATCACATTTAAATTTACATTGAGCCAAAATTAATTCATTTTTGAATTTTTTTAAAGGAAACTATAATGTGCACCACATATTTCTAAAATATGAACCTCCGCACCATATTAAATTGGGAGACTTTTAATTATGCAATTTTTTTGCCGTGACCTTTTTCCTGATCTTACTTGGTTCAAAATATTGAAACATGGCCAATGTTGATGAAAGAAACATTTGATTTTGTTTCTATGTGTAACAATGGAAGGCTGTTTCTTACTGGCTGAAGAGTGTTGTATATTTTATTTGAACAAATTTTTATTTTTTTATGTATTTTATTTAAAAAATTTACTTTTTATTGCAGCCAGATTTATACTGGCTGCTTTTTAGAAACCTTAATTTATGACCCAAGCCTTTGAAATTGGCTTGGGTACCTTACATTGCAATTTAGTACTTCCAGCCAGGTTTCCCCTGGCTGGAAGTGTCTCTTTCAAGCAATCAAAGTCGCTAAAAGCGACTTTGATTGCTTGCTGTAATGTTTGCCACCCTCCCAGCTAATTTACTAGGCTGGGAGGTGGCCAAAGCAGTGTGCAACGCGCGTTGCTGCTGCAAGTAACGCGCGTTGCACAATCGCTACCATATTTCATGCAGCTGATATCAAGTCAGCTGCATGAGATATGCGCAGCATGTGCAATGCGCATTACTTGCAGCATTGATGCGTGTTGCATGTGCTGCATGCAGTGCATTGCACAGCCAGTTTTTTTCTGGCTGTGCAATGCACACAGAGAAACCAAAGTCCCTGCAAGGGACTTTGGTCTCTAAAATGGAAGCGACTTTCCCTACCAGGTGCAATCTGGTGGGAAAGTGAGAGAAACGTTAGACCGAAGTTGTTTGAAAGCAACTTCGGTCTTAAAAACATTAAAAATCATTAAAAAAATGAGAAATGTAGAAAAAAAAAAAATTAAAAATTAAAATGTGAGTATAAGAAAAAAAATAAGTTCTAGTGATACCAAAAATCCAAGCCAATTTCATTTGGCTTGGTTATTTAATAATTATTTTTTAATACATTAAATTTAAAATTCAAACACCATAAAATATATGAATTTTTTTTATATGAATATTATAAATTTAATCTACCTCTTTCTCATAATTATATTTATAATTTTGTTTTTTTAATTTTTGACATTTAAGTTTATTTTTTGGAAATACAAAATTAAATTTTCAACTAAATTTTTTAGTAAGGTAAAATAAATTATAAATTTGACATTTTGTAATTGAATAATGAAAAAAATTTTAAATTTATTTAAAAAATATTTTTGTTAGAAGAATACAAATATTTTAAGGGTAGAAATATGGTGCAAATTGTAAGTAAAAAAAATTATATTTTTTTTTGTGAGGGGTTATTTCTATTTTTAAAAATATTTTTCAAAAACATTCATTAAATACTGAATTAAATTACTTTGAAACTCAAATTTTTTGTAAAATAATTAAAAATGAAATAATAATATTGTTGTATTTGATATAAAATTTGAATTGGTAATATTAATGTCTCTTTAAGTAAATTTGAAAATCATTTAAAAAGACCATGTTGATAAGTACTTCATTTTTGATATACAATGGTTATATATATATCTTATATATATTTCTTGAGTGTTATTTTTATATACATTCAATAAAATTTGTAATATAAAATGCCATTTAATAATTAATTAATGTTCAACTTAGTTATAACAACTTCATATTTAATACCAGCCACTAGTATTTACTTTTTAATTTAAAACTCCAATATAATATGAGAGTATCCTTATTTTGTCTGTATGTAATGAACAACAATAACAGACCATAAATGAGTGGGTAGTTAATTACAATAAATAGTTGAAGAATAACCTATAAGAAATGATAAGTTTATCAAAAAGAGTACATTAAAAAAATATACTTTTGAATTTTTTTTGATATAATTTGGGTAGTTAAATGAAAATTTAAATTATCAGACATCAAAATGGATAAAATCTAAAAGTAGTGTTTATATAATAAGCCTCATATAAAAAAAGGATAAAAAATCTACTATGTAACTAAATTATTAAATATTAAGGTATTATTAAAATTATTGAAAAACTTATTTTACAGTTATAATGAAATCTAAATGTGAAAATAATGGTGGGATAATAGTAAGACTATGTGGAAACACTTTAATTTATACATACTTTCAACTATGTTCAGATAAAAAAATTGTTAAAATTGTATAATAACATCTAGTTAATAGTGATGCAATTTTATTTAGATCAAGAATAAATTTTTCTGAGGAAAAACTAATTAAATTGAGATATGGCCATCTCCTTTCAAGAGATAGAATAATAATAAAAATTTAAAAAATTATAATAAGTATTCTTAATCACCATTTTTGAAAAGTCTCTAGTAAAATTCATTATAATATATCATTCATTGATTACATTATATGGAGTTTCATCTTGAAGTAGTGATGTGCAGCTTTGAACTTATGTTATGAAAAACAAAAAAGTTAAAAAATATATAGTTATACTAATGAAAAAGCCAAAAATAAAAATACTATTATAAATTAAAAAAATAAAACTACATAAATTTTATTCTGCTCTAATGATGGAAGGGTACTATGTATGAATTTCCACATGTTAAATCCAAACCTGCTTTAAGGCTAGTTTACAGGTAGAGCTATTAAGTTTCCTTAAATTCTAAAAATAACTTATGCATTTTACTAATTATTTTTTTCTTGTTTCTTTCCAAAGTTGTTAGAGTTGCTTAATTAATACTGTTATCTTGATTGTAAGATATATAATTTTTTTTGAATACATGATTTATTGTTTCAAAAATTATATTATAAATTTAAATCATTTATTTCATTTTCTAAAGCTTCATTGTCAAAGACACAACTCCATTTTCTATTACTTAACAAATATATAAAATGTGATAGTAAAATTTGAGGAATTTTCTTTTTGAGAGGGTCAAACTATATTGTGAAGATTTTTATCTAGAAATTCTTGTACTCTAAAACCAAATAATTTTCTCCCTTAAGTAAGCCATTTCAAAAATATGAGAATATAAACAAGAATATTAACTTATCTTATTTTTATTTTCTTTACTGAAAGTTTTAGTTCAATCCCTTTTTTTATATGACATTAGTATAAAAACATGGTTAAATGCTACTATATAATTAATTTTTATTATATATATATATATATATATGAAATATTTAGAACGTCATCCTTTTTTATTTACTTGAATAAATGGCTCAATTATAATACCCAACACTTATTAATGTTTCCCAAACTCAATAACAAATTTCTCATATGAAATATTAGCTTCTAATATAAGAAGTTTATCTATAGATGATATTCAACATGTGATTTTACTTTTTAGATTCAGCTAAAATTAAACAAAAGGAGAAATCATGCATATGTGTATAAATGGTAACCATATGTTACTTAGAGGATTGTGAAATTCACTCATCAGAATGGTTTAAGTATTAAAATAAATTGAGGTCATTATTTTCTAGTATTTGAAACTAATTAGGAAATTATTCTAAAAATATATTTTAATGTGTATCATGTTTAAAAAGTTGGAAATATGATTTTTGAAAATTGTGAGTTTCTTATGAGATACCAAGCTTTAGTTTACATTGTTTCAAGTAGAATAGAATTTTAGTATTAGAAATTGAAAGCAATGTACCATTATCAGATTTTAACTGTGTTCTACTTATAGAATGATTACATAACATTAAACATTATTTAAATCAAAAAGGTTTAAAAGATATTTAGAATTTTACCAAATTTCACCATTTATTAATCTTTGATTTGAAAACAAACTATGATGTACACTCACTAGAAATAAGCAATCCCAATTTTAACATAATTTATCAATCCAAAAATAATGAGTCAATTAACATGAAAATATATATTATTTCAAAACCAATTCTCTAGATTTAAAATATGATGCTTTAATGAAAAATTATTACAAAACTTTAATGCAATGAAGTCTCTTAAAAAATTCAAAAATAGAATATCAAAACAAGTAATTTCTGCAAAAAAAACTACTAACTATTGTAGATAAAGCATAAAAATAAGTCATATTTTTTAAAAAAATGATCTGACAATATTTATTTTTGTTAAAAAAATCAAAACATTGTTAAGTTTGCTTGTTATAATAATGTTAAAATCCACTAAACATTATCTAAAGGTGGTAAAATATGTTAAAAATAAGTTGAATTTTATGAGATAAAAATCAACAATTTTGTATCATTTCCTGTTGTGCTATGACTTTATTCCACCCTTTTTATCTGATTCTTCCAGTATTACTTTGCTATGATCAATAGTTTTCAAGTTAAAATTTACAAATGTTCATTATACTTGATAATATGAAAAATAACTCAAACTTTTATAACTACAAAATAAGATTTTGTAACTCCTTCTTTCAATCAATATTTGAAGAAATTTTAGTTTATTTGAGTAATGATTTTAAGAATAACAAAAAATTTGAAATTCACAAGGAATTATTTCCAGAGACTATAATTATTTACTTGTGTAATGCATGAGCTACTTATCAATGATGTAAAACATCAGAAAAGTAAGTTATAGTTATAAATCTACAGATTATACTGTTTCTGGTATATATATCTTCAATAAATCTTTTAAACTTATCTTAGCCTACATACCACACAATAGAAAAACATTATATTAAAAAAGGAAAAAATTCTATGATAATATCATAAAGAATGATAACCATGGATTAATATTCCATAAAAATGGTTAATAATATTTTAAGAGAACCTAAATCAGTATTCTTTCATCAAAATATATCCTTTTTGTCTTTGTAATTTATTCCAAACAAATTTTTTGAAAGTTGAATCTATATATCTAATGCCAAAACCACTATTAAGTTCCCTCTTAGACTTTTTAAGAAATTATATATATATATATATGTATATATATATATTATTTATCAAAAATTGAAATAAAGAATAAAAACATAATTTTATTTACCTTTAATTATTTAAATATAGAGTATTTTCAGAATGCATTGTGGTTACTTGTGAAGGTTAGAAGATTTGAAGTTGGATTTATGAGTTTTTAGAAGGGCAAATATTGTAAAATTCTTTCATAAATATTTATTTCATAGTTTCAAATGTTGAAATCTACAAACTAATGGGATTTAAAATTATATTGAGATTTAAAATCTGTTTTCTACTCAAGTAAAATAAAATAAAATGATGATATCAAAATTGAAATTAAGTTTAAACTTTTGATATGCTCTATCTTCAATTTTATTGATAGTGCATCAAAAATTTAATAATATTTTTTTCCTTCATCACTTTTTACATAAAAGATAGTTTTATCATTTTATGAATTAAAGATTGCTTATATAAATTTAACATCTATGTCAACTGTTTATGACTATTAATCTATATAATAAATTTTTTAAAAGAAAAAATAACATCAGTATATACTGACTTTGAAATTATTCAATTTAAAATAGTTTACAGGTAGATAATGAAGGGTGATTTCATTTTTGAATATGAACTATAGAAGTCTTATTTTATCAATTTTAATTCTTTTTGAGCTCAAATGTATCCACCGCAACTTAAGTAAGAATAAAAATTATTTTTATTGAAATTTACATGAGAAAGTATGCCTATTATTCAAAATCAAACTTGCTCTAATGGTGTTTTTCAATCATTATTTCCATTCATAACAATAAAAAACATTTCAATTTGCTGATGTTTTAGTTTTTGATATCCCCAAGTTTATATCTCAGGTGTACTATTCACAAAATTATTAAAAATATAATTTTCGAAATACATGATAAACTTGAAAGTGAGGGGGCATTAAATTTTTAAAAATGAATTCTAAATTCAGGATGGATAGTATTTTTTCTATTTTCACAAATGAACAATTTTTTGTTTCAATTAATCCAGAAAGAAAATTTTGTTGTAAGCATATTATATTATATTTATTATGATTTTAAATACTATATTTTCAAGATTTGTGTTTAATATTTCCTGTGAAAGTTAATGTTAATGTGAATTTAAAGTAAGCTTGAAGAAATTTAATCAATAGGCATATTGGATATTTAAAATAATATTTTGCTCCAATCTTGAATCATCCTGGGCTAAAAAATATCCCAAATAAGGTTTTTGTGGGTCAATTTGGATTTAAGTAGGATTAAGTGAGGTTTAATAAAGGACAGATAAAAGGCTAAATTCATTACTAGTGACTTTTTTCTCAAAATAGTTATAAAATATGTATCATTCTGGAATCAAGCTTCAATAAATTTGAATTGAAACAGAGATAATTTCTAGCAGCACAACACCATATTTACAAAGGTGTAAAATACCTCAAATATTACTCATAATATAGGAAGGCAAGGAATCTACAAAATTCACATTTCAAACGAGGATTTATATTTTGAATTTGAAATTGAGAAATGGAATATTATTTTCCAATTTAAATATCTATTAGTCATTTTAACAAAAGTTTTCAGTAATCAGATTGAATTTTGATGGTATTTTGTTGTAGATTAATCATTTTGATGAGACATTTACTCAAAATTACTGGTTTCGTTTCTAATATTCCATGTGAAATTCATTACAAATCTTTTTGAAAGTGAATAGTTGACATATTGGATATGCAAAAGCTTATGTTAGATCAAAGTGAGATCAAAGGGAGCTTAACTGATGATCAAATTAGGATTTTACAAGATCAAACGGTGATCAATGTAGGTTCATCTTGAGCTCAATTTGTGACAAATCTCTGACTAAATGTAAGGCCAAACAATTTCCTACATGGTGATGATGTGTGCATAATTCAAGCATAGATTTTTGGCTCAACGGAGCTCAAGCAAGGGGTATTGCTAGCAATACCCCCCCATTTTTTCTGTGGTGATTCATTTTAAAAATGTCTATGGGTATTTGATCTTTCTGTGTCATCCATATTTATTATTTGATTATTTTTTAGTCACCATTATATTATTAATGTTTTTAGTATAGCAAAAAAATGTGTAATGAATGTACACTGGATGATTTTACAACTTTAATAATATAATATAATAAATATAAAAAAATGTGAAAGTTATCAGCTTTACCAAAATCAAATTGATATTTAAAAGCTAAAGGATAAATAAAAGGGTAAGATTAAAATTAAAGAGATCAAACATGAAATAAAGATATTAAGTATAATTTCTGCTATCATGAGCCAGTAGAGGCTTCAGAAAAAATGGGCACCATCATAGATTAACATGGATAAAATTTACTTTTTACCAAAGGAAAAAATTGTCTACCTTAGGTTTGGAAAAACTTCCAGGGGACAATTTGTCTATGTAAAACTACTTTCAGTGCAATGATGGAGTGATAATTCAGTCTCATTTCCATAAAAAGAATTTATTGCGTCTGACGGCATGCAACCAAAAGTGTCAAGCACAAGTTCGGCCGAACTTGTGCTGGACACTTTTATGATGGAGGTTAGCTAGGGTGGAATTTTTCTTCAGTTCATCTGGTATTTCTTATCAACATGTCCACAGGTATTTGATCTTTGTTCCTCACTCATATTTGTCATTTGATTGATTTTTTGTCACCATTATGTTTTAATATTATAAGTATAGCAAAAAATTGTGTGCCAAATGAATACTGGGTGATGTTACACCTTTTATAATATTATTAAATAAAGGTAAAAAAATATGAAAATGATTTATTTTACAAAAAATAAACTTCTATCCAAAAGCAATATGAGAGGAATAAAGTAAAATAAAAGAAATCAAAGATAAAAATTAAAATCCAAGTTAAATTCCTGCCATAAACAGAAAAAAGAGATGTTGAATTAAATTAGAACAATCAGGGCTAAACTTGCACTAAATTTTCTTTTTTGTAAAAATAAAAAAAAAATCTACTTGAGCTTTACCAAAACTTCAGCATGAAAATTTTGCCATATCAAACTACTTCTAGTGTAATTTTTTATCAAAAATTTATCTTCATTTCCATAGAGAGAATTGCTCCCATCTGACTGCACCTGACCATAAGTGTCCAGCACAAGTTCGGCCGAACTTGTGCTGGACACTTTTTTAGTGTAGAGTAGCTAGGGTAGAATTTTTCTTCAGTTCACCAAGTATTTCTTACAAACATGTCTACTGGTATTTTATATTTGTTCCTCACTAATTAATATCATTTGATTAATTTTTGGTCACCATTATATTATTAATTTTATAAGTATAGAAAAAACTCATGTGCCAAATGCATACCAGGTTATTTTATGCCATTTATAATATTATTAAATAAATGTATAAAAATATTAAAATAATTTATTATAAAAATTATTAATTGATATCCAAAAGAAATATTAGGAATAAAAAATTAAGTTATATGGATCAAATATGAAAAAAGAAATCCAAGTAATATTACTACTATCAAAGGCCAGTAGAGGTGTTGAAGCAAATGAGAGCCATCAGGGATAAATTGTACTAAATTGACTTTTTTTCAAAGATAAAAAATTGTGCACCTGTGGTTTGGATGAAATCTAGGTAGAAAATTTGGCTATGTAAAACTACTTCTAGTGAAGTTTTTTATCCAAAAATTTTTTTTCATTGCCATAGCGAGAATTGATCTCATATGACTGCAACTGACCAAAAGTATCCAGCACAAGTTTGGCCAAACTTGTGCTGGACACTTTTTTGATGGTGAGTATCTAGGGTGCATCTATTCTTCAGTGCAACTGGTATTTTTTTAAAACATATCCACTGGTATTTGATCTTTCTGTTTTATTAATATATTATCATTTGATCAATTTTTTGTTACCAGTATATTATTATTTTTATTAGTATAGCAAAAAAACATGTGCCAAATGCTTACAGGGTGATGTTAAACCTTTGATAATTCTATTAAATACAGGTAAAAAATTATGAAAATTATTTGTTTTACATAAAATTAATTGATATCTAAAAGAAAAAAGAGGGATAAAAAGAAATAGGTTGAATAATAGGGATTTTATATGAAATTCAAAATTCAAGCTAAATGCCTACTTTCAAGGCTCAGAAGAGGTGTTGGATAAAATGGGCATCATCAGGAATAAAATTTTACTTAATTTGGTTTTTTGAAAAACTAAATGAAGTTTTCAACTGATTTTTTTCCAATATTTAGTTGGACACTTTATCTATATCAAATTACTTCTAGTACCATGATTGACCAAATTAAATCCTCATTTCCATATGCAGAATTGATCCCATATGGCTGGACCAGGCCAAAGGTGTCAACCACAAGTTTGAGAATTCTTCTGGTGGACACTTTTATGATGGACAGTAGTAGGGTGCAAGTCTTCTTTAGTTAATCTAGTATTCCTAATAAACATTTCCAACTTATTTTTGGCCAAAAATCAGGTGGAAAGTTTTTCCATATAAAATTACTTCTAATGCCATGATTGACTAAAAATTGATTCTCATTGCCATATAGAGAGTTGATCCCATATGACTGGATCTGTAAAAAGTTTCACCACAGTTTTTGATAAACTTAAGTTTGAAAATTTTATGATGGAAATTAATTGCAAGTCTTCTTCATTTCATCAAGTAATCCTCATAAAACTTTCCACCTGTATTTTGGCCAAACTTCAGGTGGACACTTTGGCCATATTAAATTAATTCTAGCTCCATGTTGATATAAAACTGATACTTATTGCCATATATAGATATTAAACCCATCAGACTGTGCCTTTCCAAAAGTGTCTACCTGAATTATGGCTAAACCTCAGTTGGACACTTTTATGATGCAGAGTAGCTAGGGCAAAAGTATTCTTCAGTTAATTTGGTATTCATAATAAATTTATCCTCCGGAAGTTTATCCTAACTTGAGGTGGACAATTTCGGAAAGCACAAGTTAGTCACTATCCATCAAAAAAGTGTTCACCAAAATTTTGGCTAAACTTGTGGTGGACCCCTTTGATCAGCCACAGTCAGATGAGATCAACTCTTTAGATGGGAATGAGGATGATGTTTTGGTCAATCATGGAAATAGAAGTAGTTTGATGTGGCCAAATTACCCCCCTGAAGGTCAGACAAACCACAGAAGGACACTTTTTAGCAGGTAGTAACTGAGAAAAATCAATTTATCAGAAGGAAAATCTTTTATTGGATAGATGCCAGGGTTTCATACTTGTGTATTATGGTCAGTATTAATTTTGAAAGAGTCTGTCCAAGCAATTTCATTGCCCATTATGACTCATTTTGTTTTAAATGTTTCAAACTGCGTGATACAGTATTAAGGTGTCACATAGTATAATTAAGTTCTATTACGTGCCCTCCTATGATGCCTAAATTTTTAATTTAATATCTTACATAATAATTTTTTTATATAAATTCATCAATATTTTTTTTATTATCAAATTTAATAGAGCAAGTATCCTGAATTATTATATATGCATAAGCTTAGGTTAGATCAATTTGTGCTCAATTTGTTCTCATCAGAGGACCAAAATCAAGTTCTGGAGGATCAACTTGTGCATAATTTGGAATCAGTTGATATTCTGTCTATAATCAATCTGAGAATAAATGTAAATCTAACTCTAATTTACTTATGTTTATAAAGTATTCATAAACCTGGCATAATGAAGGGACACTCTAAATTTCAAGAGAGGGGATTGCTAGAAATTCACCCCTAGATTTCCCATGGTGTTACATCTTTTGGATAAATTTTTTTGATGGGTTTCAATAAAGGTGGTTAAATTCCATCTAAATAATACTAATCTTTTCTACATACTTAATGGTTTATTTAAAAGAGTAAGTCATCAGGTGAGTCTGACAAAAGTTATTAAAACAACCTACTTCAATAACTAGGATTTATATTTCTTCAAGAGCTATGTCAGCCTAATAAGGTATTTTACAAATGTAAAATATCAATTGATAATGTCTCTAATATCACATTTGAGTTTTTTTCTTTTCCTTGGTACTGACCAGCCCATCCTTCTGGGTAAGTTTTTCACTCTTGGTCTATACCATCAATACAGCTAATACATACTGGAGGACTCATTCTTGAGACTCCCTCAAGAGCTTTATTTTATTCCAAGTGTTTGAAAGTCTTAAGTAATCATTTCTGAATAATATGATGTTATCTTTAGCAATATTATTAGGTGCTTTACCCATTAGACTTTATTAATTGATCTAATCAGCTAAAACTCCATAGGCCAATATGAAAACAACACTAATTGCCTTTAAATTTTAACTAAAATTAGATTTACTGAAGTAATTCCAAATAAATTAATTATAATTTTTTTTAAAAAGCATTTTATAGGTAATTTTATTTGACTTAAATTATTAGGATTTATCAAATTTGACCGATCCGCAATTGAATTAATTGCAGCTAAAAATCCTTATACCCCAATCATCTTCCACAAATATTTTTGCTAATAATTGGGTTATTTAAAATTTTACATGTCAAAGTTGACTTCTTATCTGTCATTTTTCTACTCAATTTTTCATAATCACATATTGGACAACTTTCTGTCATAACCACATCAAGCCCTACTTTCATTCATAACCACATCTATTACTACTCTCTGGATATGCCTTCTACCTTGCTGCACACTCCCATTCTCATCTCATCCTGTCTATTCTCTCCATTCAGAGCACCTCAATATCTCATCTAATTGTTTTTGCTCCTTTTCATCTTCAATTATCTTAACATGCCCTGTCATCATAGATTTTCTCAAAGGCAGCCTTCCCCCTGTTTTTCTTCAATAAACACTACTCCATCTTTCCCCCGCTCAGCTGAGAAATCAAAGACTGTTCAATTAAAAAAAGATGATCATATCATTCTTATCAACTGGCTGAAAACTAAATCTAACTATGATTCTTGTTTTGGTACCAAAAATGCAAATAAAGTAGGATGGCCCCCAGCATCAAAAGTTGATGGTTATTTTCTAATGGCCAAAAAATTACCAAATAAGACCAAGGGAAGGATAGATCTTTTACCTAAACAGATTTCTGAACACTTCAAGTATTATTGAGGCAAATACAAAAAGGCAAAGACTCTTTCATTTTCTACTGGTTTTGGTATTACTGACCTTGATATCAGAAAGGGCATCAAATCCATAGACAATAAACTTGATTCTTTATGTCCTTACTGTAAAGAGATGGATGCTATTTTTGGAGAGAAAGCTGATGTTAATCCTGAAAACATGTTGGATGGTGGAGATTCTATCTCTGAACATGATGTCAAAAAAAATTTTTTTCCTTCTTCCTCTACCGAAGCCTCCCTTCATTTAACTTCCACAAATAAAGATATCTTTTGAATAGATCCTTATGGAAATATAAACCAACCTGATATAACTCAAGTATGTTTTTTTCTTTTATCTTACCAATTCTTTTCTTTATTTTAATTTTATTATTTCTAAAAAGGCTGAAGAGCAAATGCAGGAGCCACAATCAACTGATCCAGAAGCCAGCAACAATGATGAGGAGGAAAATGTGATCTTGAACAAAAAGTGAAGGGCTTCAAGTAGTCTAAATTTCCACTCTCAAAGAAGAAGAAAAAGTGATACTTCATCTCAAACTCCTTTTTCTTCTATCAAAAACTTTTTGGAGAAAAATGATGCTGTTAAGTGATACCAAACCTCTTAATACTTTACTCTGCTTTTCTTCTACTTTTAGTAATATTTATTATCACTCTAGAACAACTGGAAGTTGCTAAAGAGACTATAAAGTTTGAAAAGCAAAAATATGAGCTCTCTTTAATGAGGGATTACAGGGTACATGATTTGGAAGAGAAGAAGTTCAAACTCTCTTTACAGAAGGATGATAGGGCACAAGTTTTGGAGGAGAGGAATTACAAACTCTCTTTATGGAAGGATGATAGGGCACAAGACTTGGAGGAGAAGAACTTTGAGTTATCTCTCAGTATTGAAAAATAAATGAAAGAGGAGAAAACACTCAAGCATCAAAATGTCATGGAAAAGATGAAATATAAGCTTGATCATGAAGAAAATTCCAAAATAAAAGATTTCTTGATAGAATAGGGGGTATCAATGTTCAGGGATCCGCAATTAGGGATCAGGAATTTTTTTTCCCGGGATCAGACATTATTAATTGCGGAAGATTCTTATCCACTAGCCCCAGGGCTAGTGGATAAGAAATCCACGATAATGCATTATCCCGCCTCTTATACCCCAATTTCCATTCCTAATTCCTGATCCCAAACTCATCTCATCCATGATGGATTTTTAAGAAAGTCACATGACTTATAATTGCTGATGCCATCCTTAAGTATTTCCTCACTCTATGCTACTTAATTTTGGTGGCGAACACTTAAGTTTTTTTTCTATCTACACACCCCAACTGCACATTTGGCGGTGAATTCCCACTTCCCTCATCACTTAACCCTTCCACCGGCAACAATGAAACACCTCTCTACTAGGAAGCTACTTCACTCAACAATGAATGCTATCACTTTTCTTTTAGTTCTTTACTATAAATCTGACTCTGATTTGGAAGATGCTTTAGCTTATATGTGTTTTCTTTCCAAAAAGCGTTACATCATCACCAGGGGGCCAAATCTTTATCATGATCCCCGATATGATCTGGCCTCCATTCTCAACATTCCTCATTTAAACTTCACACAACTTTTTAGAACTTCTCCTGATTCTTTCTTCAAACTTTATCAACTCATCTCCGATCATCCTATCTTCCATAACAATTCTCATAACAAACAGCGTAATCCTGCCATCCAACTTGCTGTTGCTCTATGTCGCTTTGGCTCAAATGGAAATGGTGCTGCCGTAAGACGTTTGGATAATCTCTTTAACATAGGATATGGTACCGTGATATTATACACCAAGCGCTGTATGATTGCTATCCTTTCCCTCAAGTCTCAAACTCTTGCTTGGCCAACTCCAGAACAGCGACTTGAATCCTCTCAAGTAATGCAAGCTGAAGGTTTCCCTGGCTGTATAGGTTTTGTTGATGGCACAACCATCCCTTTGAGTCAAAAGCCTGCTCATGATGGCAACCATTATTTTGATCGCAAAAAAAGGTTTCTTCAAAATCTTCTCCAAGTTCTCATCTTTCACAATCTAACTTTTTATCTTCTTTCTAGATACTCTATTGCCGTTCAACTTGTATGCGATGTCAATAAAAAATTTATTGCTTTTCACAGTGGCTGCCCTGGATCATGTCATGACTCTTCCGTCTTCCAAAGAATGAGGATTTCTCAATCCCCTGAATCATACTTTGACAAATCTCAGTACCTCCTTGCAGACTCAGCATATGCAAGTGGAAAGTACATTATACCTGCTTTCCGTGGTGCAACTTCAGAAAATGACCCCAAAACTAAATTTAATTATCACCTTGCACAATCAAGAGTACGAATTGAACATGCTATAGGTATTTTAAAGGGACGATTTTCTAGTCTTTGGGAGCTCAGAATCCAATTTCAAAAAAAATTGGAGATCAAAACTGCAAATCATTGGATCTTGACTTGCGTAATACTCCACAATATTCCAGCTGATTTAAAGGATGAGTGGAATGATCTTTATGAAGAAGAGGATCCTGAACCACCACTGGCACTCCCCTCCCTTGATTCACAAATCATTCAATCAACCGGCATACGCCCCATTATAATGCCAATTACTCTTCAACATTTCTCTTCACCCTTTTAATTTTTAATTTTTATGTTTTCATACTTTCCAAATGTCCTCTTTGTGTACTTTAATCACTTGGTTTTGTATTTTGGTTTGTTGCATATTCATTTTTTTTTTTGAATTTACGGTGAATATCTTTTTTTTGGATTGCTCATTGGTTTTCTTTCACTTCCTCAACATGAAATCGCATATTTTGTCAGTGATTTTTTTTTTCATTCATCACTCATATCCTTTTCCTATTCTCCTCAAACATCCCTCAAATATTTTGGTTGCATTTATTTTCTCAACTCAACTCACCAGGTAGGTCATTTTTTTTCTTTTTTCATGGTTTTTTATTTGCTAATCATGATTTTTTTTTTTGCTTTTTTTTTGCTTTTTTTTTGCTTTTTTTTTTGGTTTTTTTGTTTTTTTTGTAAGTGCTTCTATTATTTTTGTTCTAGGGTAAACTAATTTTTGTTTTGCTTTTTTCTCTTTTTTATCTTTTTATTTTTTTGTTTTTTTTTCTCTCCTTCACCTCTCTTTATGATCCTCAAGGCCCCCCTTTTTCCCTCTCTTTACCTGTCTCTGACCCCCTTTTTACCCCCTTTTTAGCTGCCTCAAATCCCCCCTTTCCCCCCTCTTTAGGTCCCTCATCACCCCCTTTCCCCTCTTTTTAGGTGCTTCAATACTCCCCCCTTCCCCTCTCTTTATGTCCCTCAAACCCCCCTCTTCACCTCTCTTTTGGCGCCTCAAACCCCCCCCTTCACCTCTCTTTACCCACAAGCTAATATTTTATGGAAGTGAACTCTGTTCTTCGCCCGAAGAACAGAGTTCATCCTCCTATTTTCACACTCTGTTTGCACCAATCTCCATCCCTTTCAATTCTATCAACACATGCTTGTCTTCTCAACTGTTTTTACAGAATTGAAAACTATGTTTCAGCTAATATTTTATGGAAGTGAACTCTGTTCTTCGCCCGAAGAACAGAGTTCATCCTCCTATTTTCACACTCTGTTTGCACCAATCTCCATCCCTTTCAATTCTATCAACACATGCTTGTCTTCTCTCCCCATGCCTTTCGCTATCCTCCCAGCCCCATTGTATGCCATCCTCTTTTGATCCCCATTTCACCCCTCTCAACCTCTCCCAGACCCTTTTCTTCATTTAAAATGCCTCGGAACCCTTAATCTTCCCTTCCAACTCTTTCCCAACCTTTTTGCTACCCCATATATCCTTCCTCACCCCTCTCTCCAGCCTTTCCAACCCTTGTAGCCCCATTCCTCCCCTTTACCTCGCCTCCACAATTCTTGAACCCCAATTTCCTCCCTTTCAACCCAGTCGCTATTTCTGTATATAAAAATAAAGTGTTAGGGAGAAATGGAGAGGTAAGCGAACTGGAAGGAGAGGAGAGGAGAGGGGTAGAGAGGTGTGGAGAGGGAGAGGAAAATGTGGATAGGGGTTGAAAATGATGACAAAGGGAGTGAAAAGGTTGGGGAGAAGGATGAGGTGAGGATAAAGAAATATTTCAAAGGGAAAAGAGTGGGTATTCTTGAGAGGGAGTAAAAAAAGACAATAAAAGAAGATAGTAATACAAATATACAAAAAATATAAAATATATAAAATATGTTACAAAGAGTGGGCACAGAAATTCCTTGAATCCTAAAAATCCACAACTCCTATACTTTTATTCTCTTCATTTACTTAAATATAATAAAAATCTACATTTTAATATTTTGAAAATTTTGAAGAAGAGGGGAAATAAACATTTTTAAGATTTTTGCACCTTCTTTAGATATTTTAATGATTTATAATATTCAATATTATCTAGTCATAAAATAAGTATATAATTTTTTCAATTCTTGAAAATAATACAATTAATGATATAAATGCACAAAATAACCTTTCATGAACAAATTGACATATTTCAAATTGTAGTTTCTCCATGTATTTCTGGACAAAGAAACTTATATAATAATGTCACATGGTATCTTGCCGGATCTATACATTGCTGTTCTTTTTTTTAAAAATTGCAAAGAAACTGCTTAAATAGTTTTAAATATGTATTTTTCAGATTAATTTGAGTGTGATCTGCACTGTATTAAAATTTCTATAAAAAAATCTCATTCTTTATATCTCAAGATTTGTTCAAAGTATTATTTCCTATGCTTCATTAAATGTTCAAGTTATATTCATATTGAGTTCACCAGAATGTCAATATTTTTTCTTGGTGGTTTCATCACTAATTCAATGTGGGCACAAAAAGATATGAATTAGGGTTCAAGGTTGCGGACTTGCTAGCAAGTCCGCCCCCCATATTGCGTGGTGAGATATAGAATTTTTTTGACTTGTAAATATTTTTGTGATACCCGTCCCTTACTTCAATAAAATCCATGGGGGGTTGTGCCAAAATTTTTTATAAGACTTGTGAAATTCTTGACATGTAAGAATTTTTAGGATACCGGTAAAATGCAGGGGGTAGTAAAGCCAAATTTTCATATAAAACTTTCAAGATTCATGACATGAAAGAATTTTTGTGATACCCACCCCTTACTTCAAAAAAATCCAGGGGTGGGGGATTGTCAAATTTTCAAAGGAGACTTGAAAATTTTATTTAAAAAAAGAATATTTATCATTAAAATACGATATTTCAAGAAATACAGAAAATAATTGTAAAATTTATGTACAAATAAATATGAACACATGAAGTGTGAAAGAAATAAAAGAAACTAGTCAACAAAAAATTTCATTAAACGTTCTATTTCTTCAACAGATTTGTTTGCTTTAATGCATTCGATCAAGAAATCTTTCTTTTTAGAACTTTCTTGGAGATCATGCTTATACTTCATCTGTTCCATTAAGTTTTGATGCTCGAGTGTTTTTTCCTTATTTTTGGATTTTTCAATACTAAGAGTTAACTCAAACTTCTTCTCCTCCAAATCTTGGGCCCTACCATCCTTCTGTAAAGAGAGCTCAAACTTCTTCTCCTCCAAATCTTGGATCCGATCATCCTTCCGTAAGGAGAGCTCATACTTCCTCTCTTCCAAATCTTGTACTCTGTCATCCCTCCTTAAAGAGAGCTCGTATTTCTTCTTTTCAAAGCTCAGTGTCTCTTTAGCAATTTCCACTTGTTCTAGAGTGAGAATAAAAATTAACATAAAGTAGAAGAAAAGTGGAGTAAAGTAATAAGAGGTATGATATCACTTACCAGCATCACGTTTCTCTAAAAACTGTTCCATTGAAGAAAAAGGTGTTTGTGATGAAGTATCACTTTTTTGTCTTCTTTGGGAGAGGAAATTTAGACTAGTTGAAGCCCTTCTCTTTTTGTTCAACGTAGCATTTTCCTCCTCATCATTTTCACTAGCTTCAGACTCAGTTGATTGAGGATCCTGGGTTTGTTCATCAGCCTTTTAAGAAATAAGAAAAATATAAGTAAATAAAAAAATAGAATTGATAAGATAAAAGAAACAGACCTGAGTTAGATTGGGTTGGGTTAAATCGCCAATAGGATCAATAGCAAAGCTATCTAGATTCGTAGAATTTAGAAGAGGGGAGGCTTGAGTGGAGGAAGAGGATGGGAAAAGATTTGCTTCGACATCATGTTCGGAGATAGGATCTTCTCCATCCAACATGTTTACAGGATTAACATCGGCTCGCTCTCCAAAAATTGCATCCATCTCTTTAAAGTAAGGACATAAAGAATCAAGTTTATTGTCTATGGATTTTATACCCTTAGTTATATCAATGTCAGTAACCCCAAAACCAGTGGAAGATGAAAGAGCCTTTGCCTTCTTGTATTTTGCTCGATAATGCTTGAAGCCTTCAGACATCTGTTTAGGCAAAAGATCAATCCTTCCCTTGGTCTTATTGCGTAATTCATTTGCCATTAGAAGATAGCCATTAACTTTTGATGTGGGGGGCCGTCCTACTTTAGTGGCATACTCAGTACCAAAACAAGAATCATAGTTAGATTTGGTTTTCAGCCAGTTGATAAGAATGAGATGATCATCTTTTTTTAATTGAACAGTCTTTGATTTCTTGGCTGAGCGGGGAAAAGAGGAAGTAGTGGGAATTGAAGAACAACTGGGTGATAGCTGCCTTTGAGAAGATCTAGGATGACGAGGCATGTTATTATAAATGAAGATGAAAAGGAGCAGAAACAAGCAGATGAGATAGCGAGATGAAAAGGAGAAGAATCAAATAGATGAAATGGGGAGAAATTCTGAGCGGATAGAATGAACAGGATGGGATGAGAATGGAAGTGCGCAGCTAGAAGGCTGGGATATCCAGAAAGTTGTCCAAGATGTGGTTATGGAAAATTGAGTAAATAAATGTCGGATAAGAGGTGAACATTGACACGTAAAGTGTCTAATAACCCAATTATTAGCAAAAATAATTGCGGAAGATAATTGGGGTATGCAGATTATTTTCCGCAATTAATTTAATTGCGGATCGGTCAACATTGATACCCCCTAATGTGTTAAAGCTAATAAATCTGTTGAGGAAATTGAAAGTTTTAAGAAATTGTTTGATGACTAGTTTTTTTTTTCTCTCACACTAAAACTGTTCATAATTAATTTTACATAAACTTTTATCTTTATTTCCTGTATTTCTTTACTCTATCCATCCTCAGTTGAATTTTCATATTTTAATGTTATAAATTCTTTTTTAGTTGAAATTTTCTAGTCACATTTGAAAATTTCCCAATCCCATCCCTGCATTTGATTGAACTAATGGGCAGGTATCACCAAAATTATTTCAAGTAAAGAATTTTGCAAGTCTTATATGAAATTTTGGCAATACTCCCCCCTGCATTTTATTGAAGTAAGGGATGGGTCCCACCAAAAATTCAAGTCAATTTTTTTTGAAATTCTGATACACTACGCAATATAGGGGGTAGACTTTCTGACAAGTCCTTAACCTTAACTCAGATGGAACTCAGACTGAACTCATACTGAACCCATATTGAACTCTACTTGAACACCCACCTAAAACTGTTCTGCTGAGTGGTGTTTATCCCTGATTGTATGGTTCCTTTATCAATAGCTCAATGTGTGTTCAATCTGTGGTGAGTTTGGGTCCAAGGTTGCAGACACGCTAGCAAGTCTGCCCCCCAAATTGTGTGGTGATATGAAAATTTGGAAGTACCCCCCCCCCCCTGTATTTTATTGAATTAAGGAAAGGGTATCACCAAATTTTCAAGTCAAATTTTTTTTTAAAGTCTGATATGAAAATATGGCGATACCCCCCCCCCTGCAATTTATTGAATTAAAGAAATCAAATGGAAAAAAAATTAAAAATGAAAATTTCATCAACCAATTATTTTCACCAGTCCAAATCAAGTTTTCCTATTTTATATAATAGCCAGTAGAACAACCTAACGCCAGATGCACCATCATATAAAACCAGAAAACTATCTTGACAAAACTTTAAAAAATAATTTAAGGAAAAAATGCAAAATTAAATGAAAAAAGTTAAAAATGAAAATTTTATCATCCAATTATTTTCACCAGTCCAAATCAAGCTTTCTTATTTTTTATAATAGCCAGTAGAAAGACCTAAGGCAAGATGCACAATCATATAAAACCAGAAAACTATCTTGACTTTGTGGTCTTCCAACATTGGCAGCACCCTTTGTTGGTCTATTTGGTGTTGTTTTGATATGTCTTAAATGGCATTATTTAATAATTGGGTGTTTTTCTGGAATTATTCAGCCAATATTGGGAATGCGGGGATGTGGGTACAACCATTGGATAGCCCCAGGTTTTCTCCTTATTTTATGTCTTGATGACATTTTTCAGATTATAAGTATTAAAGGGATAATTTCTCATTTTTTCATTTAAAAAGATAGCTGTTTAATTTTGTTTTTCATGTTTTACAGGCTGACCTTAAGTCTTAGGGTTAAGTGCTTAGTACTATTAGAATGGGCTAATGTTTCTCTACATTTCATGTCCCAATGTTGTTATAGCCTAATTATGTGTTTTAAAGGCTTTAGTAGTTGTAGTAGATTTTTCTAAGTATTTTGGGTATTTTTGGTGTTTTTTGGTGGTTTTCTGGCTTCAGGGTGGTCTGGCTGCCTCAGGCGTGCCTCCCGATGTTGGGTGGACCACCTGCCTCGGTGCTAGAAGGCTGGGAAGCATTTCTAGAGGGGTTTTCTGCAATTTGGCGCTCAGAAATGCCAAATTCATTGGTGTGCATGGGCTTTTAAATAGTGGTCTGTGTGTACATAGTGAATAAGACAGTTTGGGGCAACTTTAATTATCATACAACCATCTGGAAGTGATATCCTTGTTCCTCACTCAGTTTTCACTGTTTTTTTGCCACAATTGGCTGTGTTTGTTGCAAAGTGAGTTCTTAATTTAACTTAACTTGGCAACTGGTCTCTCTGGTATAGTCTTTCAAGCTATATCAAGTATTATTGCTGTCTCTGGTGTGAACTTGCAACCTACATCAAGTATCATTGCTTTCTCTGGTGTGGACATTGGTCTAAATTTCAGTTCTTTGGTTTGCTAGTCTGTCTGGAGACTACTTTCTTGGCTGATCAGGCAGTCAAGTGTGTTTTAAAAGGGGCTTTAGCAACAGGAACCAATTTACTGTAGCAGGTAAATCTCACTTTATTTTTTTAAAGGGACAGGGGATTTTCTCTCTGGGTTTTCTCCAACTCCCTTGGTCAAGGCCTATAGCTAGTACTACAGGATTGTCTACATTTCTGGCGCCCAACGTGGGGTGGAAACTGCTAGTTCTTTGGAATCTCTTTTGTCTTTGAATGGCTTCTGGTTCTTCTATTCCTGTGGGGGGGAAGGTCCTCCTGCTGTGATGGTTTGGGAGTGTGTTAGGATTAAAACTTGGGATGGTACCAATTTTAATGGTGAAGATGTGAAGTGGTTTCTGGAGAAATATGAAACTGCTGCTGGTGTGGATGGTGCTTCTTACCTGGACATGTTGAAGCAGATTATTTTCTTGATTGGTGATAGGGAAGTGGAGAAGGAGGTTGTGGCCATCTCTGGCTACAAGAAAAGGGACTGGAATTTATTGTGTAGGGAGATTGTGGATAGATGGGGTGTCAGTTTCACTATGGTGGATCTGATCAAGGTTGTCAGTGAATGGCAATCTTATGGTGGTGGTGTTAACTTTCACATTTACAGGAACTTTCTGCTACAGTTTGATCTTGTGGTGGAATATTTGGTGGAAGTGGAGGAGCTGGCACATGAAAATTCTGCCAAGGATTTTTTTGGTCTTCCTTGGCTAGAGATGTCAGTATGGATGTGTTGAAGGATCTGTCAAGGAAGGACTTGATTAAGAATCTTTCCGATGGGGACCAGAAGTTGCCTGCCTTGGACAAGGTGAAGGAGGCTGAGGAGGCCCATTTGAAGTTATTGGCTGTGGATACCTATCAGGAGGTGTGTGCCAAATATGTCAGAAAATTCAGTGAGGCTTTGGCTGAAGAAGAGAATAGAGTGAAGAAGGAAGAGAAGAATATGGTTAATGTTTCAAAACAGGAGAGGGACCCAGTGGTGGAGCAGTTGGCTGATCTGAAAAAACAGCTACATATTTTTTTTCAGGAGGCTAAGAAGTCCAATAAGCCTCTTTCTCAGCCTAGAGATTTTGATAGGAGGGCTGGTAGGAGTGATTCTTGGGTCTGCTCTTATTGCAGCTGGAGGGGGCACAAGTCCAAGGATTGTTGGGCTCTGAACAGAGATGTGTCAGAGGGAAAGGTGGAGTTTGATGGCAGGGTGCTCAAGTTCCCTGATGGCTCATTTTTGAAGCCCAGTGAGGGGCAGGCACCTGTTGATTTTGTCAGGAGAAGGAGTGGTCTCAATCAGAGGAGGGCAAGGTTTGAGGACATTTCTGATCAGGGGAAGTCTTCTGGTATGGAAGGTGATGATGTCAAGGGAAAAGGGAAGGAGGTTATAAGGTCTCTTTTTCTACTTCCTTTGGTGGATTGGAGTTTTATTCTTGTGGTGGAAAGTCAAGTGGTGAATGCTTGGCTGGTGTCTATGATGTAGAAGCTGGAAAGGTGGGGAGGCCTAAGAGCAATTCTCAGGCCCAACCAAAGCCTAAGGCTTCATAGGTGGATCCTAAGCTGAGTGCAGCTAGGAGGAAGTAAGAAAAAGAGGAGCTGTACAAGATGCAGAAGGGGATTGCTGATATGTGCTCCCCTAGTTTTAGTGCATTGGACATGAATGAATTTTCTAGGACCAAGGTAGTGAAGCCAAGGGCTCACTTCGAGAGGCCAGTAGTTTCTGGCCAATTTAATGTTATGGACTCTGTTCTGGAAAGGATGAATCAGGTTCAGGTTTCCCTTTCTTATGGGGAATTGTATGCTATCAGTCCTGGGTTGGCAAATAGACAGAAAAATTTGTTGACCAGGAGAAGGGTTTCATCTGGGGAGGTGAAATACATTTATGATTCTGCTGAGAAGTTTGGTGAGGGGTTGGAGACTCATTTTTCTGCACCTCTGGGTTATGTCAATGTCACTCTGAATGGCAGGGAGGCTAGGGCATTGGTGGATTCAGGCTCTCAGATTAACCTGATTTCCTTGTTTGAGGCTACTCATCTGGGCCTCCCCATCAAGACAGGAATTGATGTAAATTTAAGAGGGATTGGTGGCCATGTCACTGAGTTGATTGGAACAGCTGAATTTGTGAAGCTGGATGTTTGTGGAGCCTCAGAGAAGGCTCATTTTTACATTGCCAAAGTAATGTAAAAGCTGTTTTGGGTGGACCATTCTTGATGGATTTCCAGGCAAGAATTGGTTATCAGTTTGATATGGGAATCAGTTTGGAGTTGAATGGTGAAGATAAAAGAAGACTTCACATGAGGATTTCATCTCCTGGAGATGATGGTTGGGAGACCAGGCCTGGCTTGTCTTCAATGTGCTAGTGCATGGATTATTGTAGGAGAAGAAGGGAAGTGGGTGCCGCCTCTAGGTTTTTGGAGTGTGGCTCAGGCTCTAGTGAGAGTCTGTCTTTTTTAGAGTGATGAGGGCTGATTGCCCAAGTGCTAAAACCTCTCCCCAAGATGAGGAAATCCCAGGTTGTAGTAGGTCAGCTCCCTTGGAGATGTACCAAGTGGATTTTCAACTTTCTCTTTTTAATGTTTCTCTTCTCTGCAAGTATTCTCGATGTTTTTTATCAAGTATCTGTTCTCTCTCAAGATTTTCAATTATTTTTAATAAATGTTCAAAAAAGAAGATTGGTTATATATCTTTATTGAAAGATATGTGGAAAAGCTGTGGAGTGGTGAGATTGGGGTCTAAAAGTAAGTCCTCCCAACTGTGCACCACTAGGGTTTCTTCTACACCTTTCAAAAAGATTACCTTGGCCACTTCTGTGAGCATTGGTGAAACCCCTGGTTATTTTTCTAGGATAGAAGAAAACTCAAAAAAAGAAAAGAAAAATTTCAAGATAACTGAAGAAAATCAAGAAAAAAATCTGAAGATAATCAAGAAAGGAGAAAAGAATTATTTTTGTGAAGATCATCAAGATCAATTTTTGGGCCTCCAGAAAGAGGTTAAACTGCACAAATTTTTGAAGAAAGAAGATCAGAAAGATCAATTTTTGGGCCTCCAGAAAGAGGTTAAACTGCACAAATTTTTGAAGAAAGAAGATCAGCAAGATCAATTTTTTGGACCTCCAGCAAGAGGTTAAACTGCACAAATTTTTTAAGAAAGAGGATCAGAAAGATCAATTTTTGGGCCTCCAGAATGAGGATAAATGGCACAATTTTAGAAGATGTGATTCAGAAGATGAATCAAGATTTGAAGAATTAGAAGTTGGAAGTGAGGATGAAGATTTGGAATTGCCAAAAAGTTTTGAAGTGGTGATATTGGGGAATACAAGTAAGTCCTCCCAATTGTGCACCGCTAGGGTTTCTTCTACACCTTTCAAAAACATTACCTGGGCCACACATGTGAGAAATGGGAAACCCTTGGTTTTTGTTCCAGGTATGGTGGTGAAGATGTTCTGAAGATCCCTCAAGTTGAAAGTGGAGCTGCAAAGTACAAGAAGGTGGCACAGAAGATTAGGCCTTTCAATGAGCCTATGCCTGTAGGTTTTAATCCTACTTTGAAAAGATCTCCTTTATCAAGAGATCCGTACTGCACTCCTCTGGTGAAGAATCCTCCTAATTTTGTGTAAACTGCTAGGGTGACTGTGGAAAGGTTGAAAGTTGTTAATTTTGGTCCTGATGGTTGGTTGTCTGATGAGGAAAAGAAGTTGTTGTTGAACGTTATTGTGCTTAGGGAGAAGGCAGTGGCATTTGTTGAGGAGGAAAGGGGTGTGTTGAAACACTCTTATGGGGAACCTTACTTGATTCCTGTGGTTTGTCATGAACCTTGGCAAATCAAACCTATTCCAATTCCAGCTGCTATCAGGGATTATTGTGTGGAGATTGTTAGGGAAAGATTCACAGCAGGATTGTATAAAAAACCAACTTCTAGTTACTCAAGTCTGGTTTTCTGTTTTAAGAAGAAGAATGGGAAGTTGAGGGTGGTGCATGATCTTAGAGCGCTGAATAGAGTCACTATCAAGGATTCAGGGATGCCGCCAAGTGTGGAAGACTTTGAGGAAGATTTTGCTGGAAGGGTGTGTTATGGTTTGGGTGATATTATGGGTGGTTATGATGAAAGGGAACTTCACACAGATTCACGGCCACTTATGACGTTTGAGACTCCTCTGGGGAGATTTCAGCTCACTAGGTTGCCTCAAGGAGCAACTAATTCAGTAGCAGTATATCAAGCGCAAATGGCTTGGATTCTACAGGATGAGGTTCCAACTCATGCTGGTATTTTTATTGATAACAGTGGAATTAAAGGACCCTCCACTGATTATGGAAATGACATGCTGAAGGAGAACCCTGGAATAAAGTCATTTGTTTGGGAATATGCAATTACTCTAGAGAGAGTATTGTTTAAGATTGAAGAGGCTGGTTTGACCGTTTCTGGGGCAAAGTTTTGTTGTTGTTTTCCTGCTCTGGAAATTCTGGGTCATGTTGTATGTAAGGAGGGAAGGATTATGGCAAAGAAGAAGGTCAATAAAATTCAGTCATGGCCAAGGCCTAAAAATACTACTGAAGTCAGGGGATTTTTGGGGGTTCGTGTGTACGTCAGAGTTTTTATTAAAGATTTTTCTTTGTTTGCTTCACCTTTAAGGAAGCTGAAGAGGAAAGAAGCAGAGTGTGAAGGGGCTTTTCAGAAGTTGAAGAAGGTGGTGGGTGAAGATATTATTCTTCACAAGTTGGATTATGGAAGGGGAGCTGGAAAAATTTATCTGGCAGTGGACTCAAGTTATATTGCTGCTGGTTCTGTTTTTTCCCAGGAAGATAAATCTGTGAAGGTCAGGCCAGTAAGGTATGAGTCTGTGGTTTTTAATGAGGTCGAATCTAGGTATTCTCAGCCAAAGTTGGAATTGTGTGGTGTAGCAAAAATTTTGAAGGAGCTACAAACTGTTTTGTGGGGGCAGCATTTTAAGCTGCAGGTGGATGCTAAATCTCTGGTTCAAATGATCAACACACCTAGTCTTCCAAATGCTCCAATGATTAGGTGGGTGGAATTTAGTCAACATTTTTCTTTTGACCTGGTGCACAAGCCAAGTAAAACTTTTACAATTCCAAATGTATTATCAAGGAGACCACCCACAAATGAAGATTCAGACTCTGAATAATTTGATGAAGATGTTCCAGTGGTTAGGGCCAGCACAAAGGGTTCTGAAGATTTTTTTATCCTCCCCAAAGAGGCTAAACTGGATGATTGTTCTTTCCTCCCCCAAGAGGCTAAACTGGATGATTTTTCTTTCCTCCCCCAAGAGGCTAAACTGAATGATTGTTCTATCCTCCACCAAGAGGTTATACTGGCTGGTTCTGATCTTGATTCTGGTGATCAGGATGTTTTTGTTGATGAATATGGGGCTGTTGTTTAGGATGGCTCATAATTAGAAAATGGTGTTTTTATTGGTGAACTGGATTCTCTTAAAATTCAGTGGAAGGAAAAGGATGTACCAAAGTTTAGGGATTGGTGTCCTGGATGGGCTGGTAGTGTTTCTCATGTGTACACTGGAGATTTTTATTACAGGGTTGTACCCTTGGATGTTGTTTTGTTGAATTTCGAAGATGAGACCTGGGGTCAGACTGGGTTTTTTTTATTATGGTTGAATATCTGTTAACCTTGGAGAGGCCAGATATTGGTGATGATGATACTTGGGTGGAAATCAGGAAGAAAAGTCCTGTCTTCTATGTGTCAGGAAGGAGGTTGATCAGGAGGAGACATAAAAATCCTCAAGTGGTGGTGACTCAGAAGAAGGGTCAAGACTTGGTGTTGAAGTCTTTGCATGAAGATCTTGGTAATAGAGTCTTTGGGGAGACTTATAGGGGAGTAGCAGATAGATTTTGGTGGCCAGGTATGAAGTTGGCTGTACAGGGTTGGTTTCAATCTTGTGAAGAATTTCAGATAAGAAGTCACTTGAAAACTTAAGAGGTTAGCTGTGCTACTGGTGAATCAACTGTTTTTGGAAGAGTCAGTTTGGATGCTGTCCATATTAAAGAGGGAAGGTATAAATACTTGATTGTTTCCAGGGATGATTTGTCTGGTTGGGTTGAGGCAGTGCCTCTGGTTAATTTGACTTCCAAAAAATATGGCAGAATTTTAGTAGAAGGAATGGGTATTTAGGTATGGGTTGATGAAGTTGGTGACTGTTGATGGTGGTCCAGAGTTTGGATCTGAATTTAAAGAAGCTATGGAAAGTATTGGTTCTAAAGTCAGAGTGGCTACACCTTATTATCCTGAAGCTTAAGGCATGGTTGAAAGAGGCCATCAAGTTATCAAGAATGCTTTGGTGAAGATGTGTGGGGATAGTGCTGAAAAATGGAGGCATTATTTAACCTTGGAGTTATTTGCTGATAGGGTCACTGTGAAAATGACAACTGGATATTCCCCTTATGAATTAATTTTTGGGCAGAAAGCTGTTCTATCAGTGGATTTGGAGGAATTCTCTTATCTTGAAATTGATTGGGATGATGTGTGCTCAACTGAAGATTTGCTCTGTGCCAGGATGCAATAGTTGGAATGTAGAGAGGAATTTCAAGAGAAGGCATAATCTAGAATGATGAAGATAAGAAATCAATCACTCAGATAATGGGACAAGAAGTTGGCTCATAGACTCACGAATCCCTTGAAACCTGGTTGTTTTGTTTTGGTGTATAATAGAAGCTTAGAGAGTCAGTGGGGAAAGATTTTTTCTGACAGATGGAATGGACCTTACAGAGTCAGATCTCAGGTGTATGGAGGTTCTTATGTTTTGGAGGAGTTAGATGGCACAGTCTTAAAGAAGAGAGTGGCTGCTGATCAGGTGAAGAGATTTTACCCAAGAGGGACTAGAAGTGAAGAAGATTGACTCCGCAATGAGGATAAACTAAGGACCATTCTTTAATTTTGGATTTTGGTGATGCTGTGAATCTGTTTTGTTAGAAACTTTTTTTGTTAGAAGGTACCCATGGGTGGGGCTTCTAGATTTTATTTTGGAAAGTGTGGGGGTAACTGATGGGCTGGCTGCTCTATAAACAGTTACCCCAGATTGTCTGTTTCCAACCCCTTCTCTTAATTTGCTTGAACCCTAGTATTGGTTTCTTTTCACAGGTTTTAGTCCTTTGTGACTTAAAACTGGAAATTATTTTGGTCTTCAAGTGCGGGACTCTTTACGCTTATTGTCTTTGGTTTATGGTGTTGGATGTTGTGTTTTTGTTAGAAGGTACCCAGGGGGGCTTCCAGATTTTATTTTGGCAAGTGTGGGGGTAACTGATGAGCTGGCTGCTCTGTAGAATAGTTACCCCAAAGTGTCTGTTTCAAGTATTTTGTTGGTCCTAGTTGAATTCTAGTTCTGGTTTTTGTTATACAGGTTTTAAGTCCACTATGACTTTAAACTGGCTTCTTTGGTTTTGGTGGTGGATCACTGGTGGTCTCCCATCATTTTTACTTATTGGAGGGCGCCCACCAAGTGATCATTTCCTTGGACTGGACTTTCCATGGAGCCGGACTTTGTCTTTTTCTTTTTTTTAATTTTTGTGTCTATGGTTGAGTTTGATGGTAGTTTTAGTATATTTTATTTTATTTTTTTTCTTTTAATTTTCTTATGAAGGTTATTAGGATATAAAGAGGAAAAAATCACAAAATTATATTATATGGTGTCACCACATCAGGGTCACCTGGATGTGGACAAGCATTGGTTGGGAAAGGCTCATCAATCAGCCGGGAAATGCTATTTTCTTTTTATCTCTATTTCATTTCTTTGAATTATTTTCTTTGATTTCTATTTATTTAATATTTTCTTTAATTATATTATTCTCTCAATTTATTTTTAATTTCATTTCATTTAAAAATTATTTAAAGGTGTATCCACATCAAGGTGCACTTGGATGTGGGTAAGGTATCAAGGGATTAGCTCATCAATTGGCTGGGGGATACCATTTTTAACTATTATTTATCTCATCTTCTTATTTATATTCATTTCATTTTAATTTCTCAGCTTTCATATTTTTGTGGGTAGTTTTGTTTAATTATTTTCAAGTTTTCTTTTTTAGTATGTTAGTAGTTTAAATAAAAATATAAATAAATAAATAAAATAAACTATAATATATACAATAAATATAAAATAAAATAAAATAAAAATAAAAATAAAAATAAAAATAAAAATAAAAATAAAAATAAAAATAAAAATAAAAATAAAAATAAAAATAAAAATAAAAATAAAAATAAAAATAAAAATAAAAATAAAAATAAAAATAAAAATAAAAATAAATCAAAATAAAATAAAAATAAAACTAATTTTTTATATATATCAGTTGATTATTATTGTTCTCTCTATTTAGTGAATTATTAATTTCTTTCTTTTTTATTTTAATGTCTGGAAGAAGAAGCCTCTGGCAGTTGGTCCAGATTATGGTGGCATTTTTTCCTTTTGTTAGGATTGGAGGAAGAACTGTGTTTTTTGTGATGTAGATGGCTGGAAAGAGTATATGGGTTGTAATGGTCAGGGACCAGAGTGGAAGGCAATTTTTGGGAAGAAGTGGAAGAAATGGGGATAGAGTGTTGGAAATTGTGCTTGATTATTCTAGACATCTTCCAGTGATCATCAAGGAGCTGTTTCCTCAGATTCTTTTCAAACTCATTCAATGGACCGTGGAGAGCAAAGGCCTTAAGCATGTTAGAACACATCATTCTTAGGTGTTGTTTCATGTCAGCGTAATCCAGCGTTAAGGTAGTTTCTAGAGGTTGGCCAATCCCAATTTCAGTTTCAGGAGGTGGGGTTCCAACTAAACAGAAGAATTGGATCAGTAATTGTTCTCTGTTAAAGAAATTGCATTTATTTATTTGGTACTTACAGATTGGGAGATCATCAAATTTGTATGCAGCCAGAATCTGGACTGTAAAAGAAGGTTTAATGGATGTTGTAGGAGGATCAACCAGATGGAGGTATAGATTCTCATTATCATTCTCTAAATGGTGTTGGGAAGATGGACTAGAAGGAGGGTGTTCCTGTGACCTGGTTGGAGCAGCAGGGCTGCTGCTGTTGTTGTTGTTGATATTATTGCTTGGCCCAGTTGGATTGGACACTGGTGGTGGAGTACCAGGGTTGTTGAAGGATGGACCAGAAGAAGGTGACCTGGAAGCTGATTGTGATCTTCTGGATGAAGATCTGGAAGAAATGGAACTATCAGAGGAATAATTGGCGGCCAGAGGAGAGGTGAAGTTAGTTCTTCTTGAAGTAACAGGAGTTTTTTGTTTGGGAGCAGTGTTGCGTGCTCTGGTGTTTTCAGGTCCTCTGGAAAGCCTTCTAGATATGTTGGAATTTTTGGTGTTGTCAGATGAAGAAATGGTGGTGGTACACATTACTCTGGGAGCATTAGGAGGTTGTTGTGTAGAGTTGTTAGTGTCTGATGAAGGAATTTGGCTGTTATCTGGCTGAATTTGAGAGTTTTGAGCCTGATTTTTGCTTTCTGGCAAGGCGGGCGGGCCATCTGGGCACAGTCTAATGGTCTGGGAGCTGATTTAGAAGCTTTTTTAACAGGATTTGAGGAGGTAAAGGCTGTTTCTTGTGATGATAAAGCAGGACTTTTAGGAAGTGTTTTGGGAAAAGAATGATGTGATCTTCTGGAAGGAGCAGAAGATAAAGATGAAGAAGAAGGTCCAAGTTCTGGTGACCAGGCAGGAGATCTGGGAATATATTTTTGTGAAGGTGAAGGTGGAGGTATTGGATAGTTGGGTTTTTGTCACATCTTTTCTTTTTAGAGTTGCAAGAATCACAGGCTCTGTTATAGAATTTGGCCTGAGGATTAGGAAGAGTGAAAGTGCAAGGCCTGCACATGTGGATGCACTGTTTAAAAGCATAGTCATTTGGAGAAGTGAAGCAAGGAAGGTCCAATGGGTCAAAATCTGGGGATCCAGCCATGATCTGTGAAGGAAAAATAATGAAGAGAAAATAGATGTATGAAAATTTTATCAGTGATGTGTAGATGATGAAGAAAGAGTGGAAGTTAAGCAGGTTGGCTGCGGAGCATTGTGCATGGAGGTGCCTCTGCCCTTCTTTATTCAGAATGTGTTAGTCCGTCAAGACTTTAAACTGAAAACTGCAGTTAGTCCTTCAAGACTTTAAGCTGAACACTGGTAGTCCTCCCAGACTTAAAACTGGCTGGTTTTTTTTAAGATTGCTTCAAGATTTTTATTTTTTTTGTTACTACTGCAGATCTGTTAGTCCATCAAGACTTTAAACTGAACACTGGAAAATTCTGTCAAGACTTTAAACTGAACACTGTGGACTATAAGCTGAGAATGGGAGTTGGTGTGATTCTGACAGAGGGCATCCAAGGGGGAGTCTCTGAATTTTGTTAAGGCAAGTGCGGGGGTAACTGATGAGCTGGCTGCTCTGTAGAACAGTTACCCCAGAATTTTAGTTTGTTCCTTTGGTCTTTAATTTTTTGATCTCTGGTTCTGTCTTTTTGATTTAGGTTTTGAGTCCCCCAAGACTATAAAATGAGGGCTGTTAGTCCCCCAAGACTTAAAACTGAGGATTAGTCCCCCAAGACTGTAAACTGAGGAACTCCTTTTTTATGATTGGCCACATTCAGGAAGTCTGGAGAGGTCAAGAATTCTTTTATTTTCAATTCAAGAGATTAATCAAGAGTCAAGAGGCAGAAGAGAATCAAGAGATGTAACAAAATGTTCAGCATTGGCTTTGAACTGGTGAATGAGGCTCTTCCTTTTCTCAAGGTCCTGTGGATTCCTGGCAGGAGTGGATTGGAAGTAATTTAGAATGAGATGCATCTGTTGAGAAGAATGTTTTAGAATTTTTCTTTGATGGTGGGCAATGAATTATGTGGGGGTGCTTCAATGGTTCCCACATTGTCATCATCACTGTCTGGATGGAATTGAACTGGAAATTTGTCAGATTGAATTTCAGTATGAAGAAGTATTGGGCTTACCATTAGAAGGACAAGGGATGGTTGAGCTAGTGGTGGTAGCGGGTTTGGCACTCTTTTTTGAAGGGTGTAATTTTTTGACCAGTCTGGTGATCAGGATGGATTGTCTGGATCTTTTGGTGCTGGTAGAAGGTGGATCAGGTTGTGGAAGAGGATAAGATGTTTAAGAGAAAAATGGACAAGGTCTGAAACAAGTCTTCTTCCTATAGTTACAGGCATCACAGGAGGTTCTATAGGGATGAGCCAGGGGTGTAATGGTATAGATGAGATTTTTGTCAATGCAGTATTGGCCAGGACCCATGTCAGTAGCAGATTTGGAAAGAAAGCTAACCATGGTGGTTGTGATGAAGTAGAATGTGGAAATTCTCTATTGGAGGGAGGATGTGGTCTTCCAACATTGGCAGAGCCCTTTGTTGGTCTATTTGGTGTTGTTTTGATATGTCTTAAATGGCATTATTTAATAATTGGGTGTTTTTCTGGAATTATTCAGCAAATATTGGGACTGCAGGGATGTGAGTACTACCATTGGATAGCCCCAGGTTTTCTCTATATTTTATGTCTTGATGAGATGAAATTTTTCAGATTATAAGTATTAAGGGGATAATTTCTCATTTTTTAATTTAAAAAGATAGCTATTTAATTTTGTTCTTTGTGTTTTACGGGCTAACCTTAAGTCTTAGGGTTAAGTTCTTAGTACCATTAGAATGGGTTAATGTTTCTCTACATTTAATGTCCCAATGTTGTTATAGCCTAATTATGTGTTTTATAGGTTTTAGTAGTTGTAGAAGATTTTTCTAAGTATTTTGGGTATTTTTGGTGGTTTTCTGGCTTCAGGGTGGTCTGGCTGCCTCAGGAAGGCCTCCTGACGTAGGGCAGACTGCCTGCCTTGGTGCTAGAAGGCTGGGAAGCGTTTCTAGAGGGGTTTTATGCAATTTTGCACTCAAGAATGCCAAATTCATTGGTTTGCATGGGCTTTTAGATAGTGGTCTGTGTGTAGATAGTGAATAAGACAGTTTGGGGAAATTTTAATTATCATACAACCATCCAGAGGTGATATCCTTGTTCCTCACTCAGTTTTCACTGTTTTTTGGCCACAATTGGCTGTGTTTTTTGCAAGGTGAGTTCTTCATTTAACTTAACTTGGCAACTGGTTTCTCTGGTATAGTCTTGTAAGCTATATCAAGTATTATTGCTGTCTCTGGTGTGGATTTGAGACCTATATCAAGTATCATTGCTTTCTCTGGTGTGGACATTGGTCTACGTTTCAGTTCTTTGTTTTGGTAGTCTGTCTGGAGACTACTTTCTTGGATGATCAGACATTCAAGTGTGTTTGAAAAGGGGAATCAGCAACAGGAACCAATTTACTGTAGCAGGTAAATCTCACTTTATTTTGTAAAGGGACAGGTGATTTTCTCTCTGGGTTTTCTCCAACTCCCTTGATCAAGGCCTATAGCTAGTACTATAGGATTGTCTACAATGTAACTTTAAAAAATAATTGGAAGAGAAAAATCCAAATTTAAATTGAAAATGAAAATTTCATCAACAAATTATTTTCAACAGTTCAACTCAAGTTTTCCTATATCATATAATAGCCAGTAGAATGACCTAAGGCCAGATGCACCATCATATAAAACCAGAAAACTATCTTGACGTAACTTTAATAAATAATTTGAAGAGAAAAATCCAAATTTAAATGCAAAAAAATTTAAAAGGAAAAATAAAGTGGAAAATTTAAAAAAAAATAAAAAATAAAATAAAAAATTTAAGAAATGTGAAAAAAAAGAAAAAAATGGATTAAAATATATAATGATAGAAAAAAATTTATAATATTTTAGTTACCATACTTGACAGATCTACTAAGAACAATCTTTTTATCTAATTTTTTTGATTATTAATACGACTAATAAGACATTCATTTATTTAGAATGGACAGGAAAAATGGGTAAATTCTTGAAAAGAAACTAAAGATGGAGGTGCTTTAGCTGTTTGATGCCAATGTTGAGAAGAATTCCATATAGCCTCAACTATTCCGTCAGCACCACCAAAATTTATAATGTATTTATGGTCAGGAAAATAAAGGCCATTTTACTCATCAGAAGAGGGTGATGGAATAGGAATACCAGTCTCTGGATTAATATAAGAGAAAATTTTAAATGTTGGTCAATTCTTATCATGTTTATCTAGATGAACATTATTGTAGAATTCTTTATAAGTGATGATAACATTAAAACAAAAAACATAAGCATTTATTGCTTCTTCTCATTCAGCATCAGACCAATTTGGTAAACCAGATTCTAAAGCAAGTTGATGGTTTTTTTGAAAATCTTGAATACATAATTTTTTAAATTGATTTGCCAAGAAAATATTAAATGATCCTAAAGAGTTCCATCATTTCAGATCTTCTTCCATTTGCTCCAGTTTCAAATTTTTCAATAAAGAATAAATTCCTGAAATATATGAAAAAATTGAAAATTACTTATAATTAAAAAAATATTTACACACCAAAAGAAACTCCTTTATCATATCCTGGTTGCCAACCAAAACCTTTCATGACACCAGAAATCAGATTTTTATTTGATAAGGGTTTTTGAACCAAAGCCATTTGATAGAGAGTAGAAATTAAATCAGAAATATGGCAAAAAACTTCATCCTTTTTCCCATTAAATGAATGGACTTAGAAGATTGATTGAAGTTTTTATCTGTTATTGATAACTGCAATAATGACATCTATACCACCTTCTGTAAGGTTTTTCATGTTTTTGTAAAAATCTTTTTTCTTAATGTTTGATATTGAAGTCTTATAAAATTTGAGATTGTCCAAATGTCCAGAGAAAGTTTTACAAAATAACTTTTTTCTAATAAAATTTCTATTTTGATAAAATTTTCTCTTTGAATTTCTTGATTCTTTAGCTGGTTCCATGATTTTCTGCTTTTTCCTTTCTGGTAAAGAAATCTCAGATTGATTGGGAGAAGGAATAGAATTGAAGGAAATTGAAGAGATAGAAAAAGTAAAGAGAAAGAAGAAGATGTTGAATATATTTGATGGTTATTCTTGCGACTCTCAAGATTTGAAGACAAGGCAGAAAGAGAGGATAAAGATGATTCAGAAGAAATTGATGATAATGAAGATGAGCCAGTTAAATTTTCCATAGCAACATCCTGGAAGAAAAAATTAATAAAAGAAAAAAATAAATATAAAAAATAAATATACATAAAAAAATACCCCAACAATAAAAAATTATCAGTAAAATAATAGACAAGAAACCCATTTTTTTTGGTTAAGAAAAAAAATTACAAAAAAATTGGTAAAAAATTTTGAAAAAAAAAAATTCATAAGAAAAAGCTGAATTATGTTAATATCCTTGAAAAAAATTTCAAAAAAAAAAATTGTTAAATAATATGCAAAAAAATAAAAATAAAAATAAAATCCTGAATGGTTTTGGAAATACCCACTAAATTTCTTGAAAAAACAAACAAAATCACCAAAAAAAAAAGTGTAAATCAAAAAAAAATAATATAAATCTAAATTTAGTAAATTTAGTTGCAAAAAAAAAAAATTACTTACCTGCTATTGGAAATACCACTTGATGTCCTTCAATCTAATTTATTTTAATAAAAAATAAAAAATTTGAATTCAGTAAATTTCAGAATAATTATTTGCAAAAACAAAGACAAATAAAAATAAATAAATTACCTTATTTATTTTGGAAACAGGGGAAAATGTCCAGAAACTAAGGGAAATAAAAAAAAATTCTGTAAAAAAAATTAAAAAGCAGAGAGTAGTCTTTTTTTTCTTGCTTCAAAATGCCCTCCAAAGTGCTTCAAAACCCCCTAAAATCTCAAATTCCCCCCTATAAACCCTCCTTGGATGCCTATAAAAGTAAAACCACCCTTTACCCCCTCTTGAGCCACCTCAAGTCCCCTCCTTTACCCCTCTTTACCCCCCCTTTACCCCTCTTTACCCCCCCTTTACCCCTCTTTACCCCCCCCTTTACCCCTCTTTACCCCCCCTTTACCCCTCTTTACCCCCCTCTAGCCCCTCCTTTCCTGCCTTAAACCCCCCTTTAACCCCTCCTTGCCTGCCTCAAACCCCCCCCCCTTTACCCCTCCTTTCCTGCCTCAAACCCCCCCCCTTTACCTCCTCCTTGGCCCCCTCAAGCCCCCCCTTTACCCCCTCAAGCCCACCTCAAACACCCCCTCACACACCTCCACAAACCCCCTACTTCCAACTAATTTAATTGGTATCAATTCAAGAAGTTAATGAACAATTGCTAACAATCATTCACTAGCAGTTTGATAAGTTAGTGAACAATTGTTAGTGACTGTTAACTAACTTATTGAATTGATAGCAATTTGATAAGTAGGCAGTGGGGGATTGAGGGGGTAAAGGGGGCACTTGAGGGGGCCAAGGAGGGGGTAAAGGGTGGATTGAGGATACCAAGAAGGGGAGAAAGGGGGGTATGGAGACAGACAAGTAGGTGGGAAAGGGGTATGGATGATGGAGGGAGAAAAAAAAGATAAATAAGATAGATAAAAAAAACAAAATTAGTCTAACCTTGAAAACCAAAAAAAAGCACTTACAGGAAAAAAAAAGAAAAAAAGGACAAAAAAAAGGAGAAAAAAGGAGAAAAAATAAATTATTAGCAAGTAAAAAAATAAAAAATAAGAAAAAAAAATTCCTTACCTGGAGAGATGAGATGAGAAAATAGAAGAATTGAAAATATTTGAGGGATGTTTGAGGAGAGGAGGAAATAAATATGAGGGATGAATGAAAAAATGAGACAGTGAAAAATTATGTGATTGCAGAAAATATGTGATTTCATGTTGAGCTGATGAAATGAAACAAATGAGACATCCAAAAAAGATAATTGACAGCAAATTCAAAATTGTAGTTATGCAAAAAAAAAATAACCAAAAAAAGTGAATAAAACATGGAACATGAAAATAACACAAGTGAAAAAAACAAGGGACTTGAAAATTGGGAGAATATGAAATAATGATTTGAAAGGGTGGTGAAGAAAAATGTTGGAGAGTAATAGGCACAATGTCAGAGCGTATGCCAGTGGAAAGAATGTTTTGGGAATCAAGGGTGGGGAGAGCTGGTGCAGGTTCAGGATAATCTTCTTCATAAAGATCTTTCCACTCATTTTTTAAATCAGCTAGGATATTATGGAGTATAACGCAAGTCATGATCCAATGATTTGCTGTTTTTATATGCAAGTTTTTTTGAAATTGGTTTCTGAGTACCCAGAGACTAGAAAATCTTCCCTTTGAAATATTGATAGCATGCTCAATATGTACTCTTGATTGTTCCAGGTGATAATTAAAGGTGGTTTTGGGGTCATTTTCTAAAGTTACACCATGGAAAGCAGGTATAATTTACTTTCCACTTGCATATTCTTATTCTGCAAGGAGGCACTGAGATTCATCAAAGTATGAGTCAGGAGTTTGTAAAATCCACATTCATTGGAGAATGGAAGAGTCATGACATGATCCAGGGAAGCCACTGTGAAAAGCAATAAATTTTTTATTGACATCTCATACAAGTTGAACAGATATAGAGTATCTAGAAAGAAGATAAAAAGTCAGTTTATGAGTGATGTGAAATTGGAGAACATTTTGAAGAAAACTTTTTTTGCAATCAAAATAATGGTTGCCATCATGAGCAGGTGTTTGACTCAAAGGTATAGTTGTGCCATCAACAAAACCTACGCATCCAGGGAGACCATCAGCTTGCATTACTTGAGAGGATTCAATTTGCTGTTGTGGAGTTGCCAAGAAAGTGGTTGAGACTTGAGGGAAAGGATAGCAATCATACAGCACTTGGTGTATAATATCAATGTACCATATCCTATGTTAAAGAGATTATTCAAACATTCTACAGCAGCACAATTTCAATTTGAGCCAAAGTGACATAGTGCAACAGCAATTTGCATAGCAGGAACATCCTGTTTATTTTGAGAATTGTTATAAAAGATAGGATGTTTGTATATTAGTTGAAAAAGTTTGAAGAAAGAATCAGGAGTAGTTTGAAATAGTTGAGGAATGTTGAGAATGGAGCAGAGATCATATCTGGGATCATGATGAAGATTTGGCCCCCTTGGGTTTATGTAACACTTTTTGGAAAGAAAAGACATATAGGCTAAAGCATCTTCCAAAGCAGAGTCTGTTTTATATTAAAGAACTAAAAGTAAAGCAATAGAATTCATAGTTGAGTAAAGCAGCTTCCTAGTAGAGAGGTGTTTCATAGTTGTTGGTTGAAGGCTTATGTGATGAAGGAAGTGGGAATTCACTGCCAAATGTGCAGTTGGGGTGTGTAGATAGAGAAAAACTTTAAGTGTTTGCCACATTAAGTAGCATAGAGTGAGGAAATACTTATGGATAGAATCAGCAATTATAGGTCATGTGACTTTCTTAAAAATACATCATGGATGTGATGAGTTAGAGATCAGCAGTTGGGAATGGAAACTGGGGTATAAGAGGTGGGATAATGCATTATTGTGGATTCCTTATCCACTAGCCTTGGGGCTAGTGGATAAGAATCTTCCACAATTAATAATTTCTGATCCTGGGAAAAAAATTCCTGATCCCTAATTGCAGATCCCTCAACTTTGACACCCCCTATTCTAAAGTGGCCCTCAAGAAGTGTATTACTTTAGGTGGTATTATCATCAAAGTAATCTTTTATTAGTTGTATTTTGTCTGCATAACAATTAAAATTAATCATTGCTTGCTTTTCTTAGCTTTTCTTGATTTATCTGCTTCATGGCTCTCATATGTAGTTAAAAATTAAGAAATAATAAGATCATATTCTTTTACTTCCAAAAATTCACCAAGTTGAATGGAATGAGAAGAAGTTTGGTTGAGTAAGAAAAAAAATTAGTGACAAAAAAAAATCTTATTGAATTTTTGAGACATGTTACTGAATCCATATAAATAAGGAAGAATATGCATGACTTGAAAGTAGGGAAACTGAACTCCTGTAAGCAATGAATGCCTTAACTTGGTAGTTTAAAATGTGAGTATTTTGAAACTAAGTGAGAGATACTTTCAGGAATAATTGGAGAAAAAAGCAAAGGGATCCTTTTGATATTGTTACAAAATAAAATAAACTAAATAAAAGCCATCAGAATTATATTTTCTCATTTAATTATATTTTCCCATGCCATAAATAATTCATAATTTATTTTCCTGGAAATTATTAGCACTTGATTATTTATTTTCCAAAAAGCACTCATTTTCTCCCTAAAAAATTTTAATGAATTACCCAAACTTTTAATTTCTTTACACAAATACTTTCTAATATAGCTATCACCAGAGAAAGAACATTTGCTCCTGTTAGAAAGCTCCAATCACTATTTTTGATTTAACTCAATTTCAGCTCAGATGTAATTCTTCTGAAAAACTGTGCACTGCACAATAAGCACATTAGCTTGTGCAACATCAAACTAAATTTAACTTTAAATTATGACTGAATTTAGGAATAGCCACCTTCTAGCAGGCTCCACTTGATTTTTTGTGGTGTATATAAAAATTGATATTAGAATGAATCAATACAATTTTGAGAATTTGGCATGATGAAATATTAGCTTGTCACTTTGATTTAGAAAAGACACTAAGAAGACTGAAAAAATAGCATGGAGGATTAGATATTCTGAAGATGCAAAGATTTATGTTTAATCCTTTGATTCTTACAATAAATAAAAGAGAATCACTGGCTAAAGAGCATCATTAATTGAAAAATTAAAAGACCAGGTAAACCATAGAATGTCATTGTGGTGGTGGTTGTTCCCAGTTTTCCCATAGCTCAAAAAGAAATTTTGAATTTCTGCCATGTCATAGTGGATAGATTTTCAAAAACATGTTACTTTATTCCCACTCAAAAAGATGTCTCCATAAAGGTAATAATTTTTTCTGTGGTGTTTAAATATGTTTAGCACAGCACAATATTTCCAAAAGCTATCATCTCTAACAGAGTTCAAAAGTTGGCTTCTGAATTCAGAACTCTTTTCATGGATTGGCTAAGAAAATGATTCAAACACCAAATAATATGATCAGAAGATACTGTTTGTTTGGTTTAGAATAATAGTACAATGTAAGATTCACTCATGACTGTTTAACTTTATTTCCTGGTCTTTAGTCTACCTATAACAGTACTTCTCATTCAGTTACTGAAAGTAAACTGTTCAAATTCTGGATTTTTAATATTCAAAATATACCTTCACATTTACTAAATAATCATTGCTTACTCATTCTGGTGATAAATGTTTACTTCAAATGCAACAATTATGCAGGAAACATGCAGACAATTGTATTGAAAGGGACTATAAATATAATAAAATAAGATGAGATAAATATCATAAACATTGCACATTTAAAGAAGAGAAGTAGGTATGGATATCTAAAGTACATTAGAATTTAAAATGTAAAGAAAAAGCTGAAAGATCCATTTTTTGGTCCTTATATTTTTAAATAAATGAAATGGAAGTTATATTATATTCTCCTTATGATGGAAAACACCCTGTAATCCCAATTTCAATACTGAAACATTATAAATCAAATACCACAAAAAATATGGGAAGGGATGTGGACTGACTAGCAAGTCAGAAACCTTGAGTCCTACTTACCCCACATATGGAACACATGCTGAGGTAGTAGTGAGAAATTCAAAGATTAAGGGTGTCATCCAGGCTACTAGAGCTACCCAGTAAATAATTAATTATTTACTGGAGTCGAGCTATTCCTTTTTACTTTTCATTGTATTAGTTATAAATTAATTTACCAACTACTTATAATATTGTAACTAATTAATAAGTAAAGTTAAGTAATGATATAATTAATTTGTTCCCTCATTTTTTATTCCTTGAAAGAATCCTCATGACAGCTGAAAAGAAGATTAAACTATTAAAAATACCAAAATTTAATTCAAATATTCTTATTTTACTTTGACATATACAGAAGACTAAGTATATCAAATAAATTTAATAAAAATTGATGCATACAGATAAATACTGTATATGAGAATATTCTTTATAGAAATTACTTTAATATTTGAAATTTCTATTTCTGTAGTTTTTTTCTCTCTGAGGTACTCTTATATGTAGACTTTTGGCTCTGTAGTTCTCTCTTTTTGCCTGTATAAAGCCTCTCAATTTGACTGTTTTTGATTCATTCCATTCTTACTTACTATTACTCTTTATATACCACAAATCATCTATTACTACTCATACTATCTTAGTATTTACATCTGTGTAACTCTAAGATTATAAAGTAATAATATAACAACCCTTTTTACCTTTCAAAGTTGAGTAATAATTTTATAAAGAAATAAATACGTACAATTCTTGAAATCTTGAGTTATAATTCACCTATCACTGCCATTGGACCATTGAAAACTCTTCTAGACCAAAAATACCCCTTGACAGCTGAGAGCCTTACTGAATTGTCATTGAACTATTGTTATCTTGCTTCTAGAAACCTTGGGACCATTGACTCCAACATCTATAGCAACTTTTGGACAAACAAAAAATGTTGAACGTCAAAAGGCATGTGACTATCATTTTTTGCCGCAACTGGGAATTGAACCTCACTGAAAATTTAAGGTTTATATAAGCATAATTGTCCTATATATGTGTAGTGACTATAGCCATTATTATCTGTAGGTCTTACTCTGCATATTTCATATTATATGTATATCATTCTTACCCAGCACTCTCTAGTTGGCATTAAATTTCTCGCATTACAGGGGCAGGTTTCAGGTATATAAATTTTTTTTCCTATTTGAACAAGATAGAGTATCAGTGTTCTTAGTCCTAGAAGTAATATAATTTACATTACTCAATTAAATTAAATTATTTAATTATTTCAGTTGACAAATTGTCCTGATAATTAAAATATTATTTTATTATTTCAGTTTAAAATTAGTCCAGGTATTAAAATAATAATAGGGGGTATCAAAGTTTGAAATGTGTAATGATTTAAAAGGTATTTCACAACACAAAAATAAAGCCACAAACTTGACATTAATTCTCAGTAAAAAGGAGCTCTGGGGGCACAATATGGAATATTGAAAAATAATCATGGTTGATTTGGTTGAAAAAATAGGTTTTTTGAAATTGAAGATTTCTAACTTTGATACCCCCTAATATATAAATTAATTATTTGATTATAAAATTATATGCAATTATTTCAGTTGACATTTAGCCCTGGTAATTAAAAATATCAATATATATATTATTATTTGATTGAGAAGTTGTATTAATTATTTCAGTTGAATTTTTGGTCCTGATAATTAATATATTATTTTATTATTTCAGTTTATTTTTTTTGATAAATAAAATATCCTGGTAATAAATAATATCAATATCTTATTTAATTAATTGATTAAAAATTGTAATAATTAATTATTTCAGTTGATTTTTTTTTTTGATAAATTAAAAATCCTGGTAATAAATAATATCAATATCTTATTTAATTAATTGATTAAAAATTTTAATAATTAATTATTTCAGTTGATTTTTTTTAATAAATAAAAAATCCTGGTAATAAATAATATCAATATCTTAGTTAATTAATTGATTAAAAATTGTAATAATTAATTATTTCAGTTGATTTTTGGTTCTGATATGTGTTATATTTTTGTTATTTCAGTTGATTGGTAATCCTGGTAATTGATAATATACTTTAAATATTTTTTATTTTATCTCTTATTTTTTTAAACAAAAATTTAAAACTGAAAAAATATTAATATTTTTTTTTGCTCTCAGCTCAAGTTATACAAAAAATGGCTGATATAAGTGTTTCTACTACCCATGAAGAGGAGTTGTATTTGATTGATTATGATGAGAACTCTGTAATTTCTTCATTGACTACTAAACTTTCTCAAATTAATCAATTATTGAACCAAAAAGGATGTAGAAATGCAGGAGGTGGAGATTAAAAAAGAGAAGACTCCCCTGGACTCAAAGCCCCAGGTGATCCACCCAAAAAAACTTTGAAAAGGCTTCAAACGCAAAAAGATGCCATTAAATCAGAAGGTGAAAAACCTTTCAACTCACATCAAAGAGTTGAAATCAGAAAACCTCTGACTAAAGTTAAAGGTAGAAGCATTAGAAGAAAAAATAAAAAACATGAAGACTTTTCTTCAAGAGAGGAAGAACCATCCACAAGTAGCAGAACCCCCTCCAAAGTTTGCTCCTCAGCAACAAGAGAAGGTGGAAGTGTCCAAATGGCAGAGGGACTGGCTCAACACTCAATGGGATTCCCTTCAAGCCCAGAAAATGCAGCAGGCTCCTCAGGCGTGTCCCTCCAGGCCCCAACAGTTCAACCCAACACCTCCTCACCCTTACCAAGGAAGAAGAAGAAAGAAAAACAACCAAATCCATGTTTTTCCAAAACCATGGTAAGTTCCTCAATTTAATCTCAAGCTCCTTTTCTTGTTAATGATTTAGTCCCTCAGGTAACTATGGAATGTCAGATGATACTTTGAGACCAGTAGAAGCTAGTTCTAGCAGAAAAATTAATCAAAGTTCTACTAATGTAAATACTCCTTTAGTGTTGATTGCTACTTCAATGATAAGCGCTGATATGGCTATTATATATGAAACAATTGATTCTGAAGTGTATGAGACTCTGGAAAATTACTCTGTCTCTCTCCTGAGAAATGCTCCTGATGTAGCTACTATTAATGACCAATATTTGAGAGACATTATCACCAAACAAAATAAGATAATAAACAACCTACAATTGACTCAAAAATTTAATAGTTTGTTAACTGAACAAGGTTAAAAAGCATTGAAAAGTAAGTTGAATAAGATTTCTGATGAGTTGTTTATGTACAAAGTAAATTATGTAAAGAAATTCGCTTTGTGGCAAAATATCAAAAATGATCTGTCCAAATTGCAAGAGACTTTGTCTATCTGTTTCCAGGAACTAGAAGGTCATAAATTAAACTTGAAAAACCTGAATGACCACTATTCATCTCTGCAAAATGAGAACCAATTATCTTTTGCAACCATCAATGAGACATTAACTAGTATTCCAAGGTTGAAAACTAGGTGAAAAAAATTGAAGAAAAATTGAGCTCATTGTTATTTGACCAAAAATACTCTGTCACTTCTTTGAAAGAACCTTTTGCACAAGCTACTCCAATTCTAGCTGAGCTAAGTTCCTCAAAAGCAAAATTAGCACAAGAAAAACCTGTAGATATTCTTGAGTTTCCATCAAAAATTGATTATGCACCCTGTTCATCTACAGATGGGTTAAACAATGAGATTACTGCTCATTTAGATAAATTTCAACTTCTTCTTACACAGAAACAAGTTAGTAACAAGGAAATTACCTCAAATAATAAGAATTGGCCCAAACTTGACCAATATCCAAAATTTGATGGTGATTCTTCCTCTGATTGGCAGAAATTTATTTGAAGAATTGATAACCCTAAGAATTCTTATAAACTACCAGATGAAAAAATTGTGTCTATATTGATTTCTTTGTTTTCCAATCTTGCTCTGGTGTGGTATGAGTCTGTCCTTTTAGATAATAATGATTACTCTTGGGAGGATTGGAAGAAATTAATTAAAGCCCAGTTTGGTGGTTCAAAGTTTAGGTTAGCCAAAAAAAGGCAGTATGAGGAAGCTAGATATATCTCATCCTCTACAGAAAAACCTATTGAGTTCCTGATGAAACTAGTTAAGATCCTGAGAGAAATGGATCCAAAAATGGAATTTGAATTATGGAAGGACAAGATCCTTTATAAATTTCCAATGTCTTTGAGAGACTTAATTGTTGCTAGGACTGAATTCTCAAGGTAACCTTCTTCTTTTATTAATACTTGTAATGAGGTCCTTTTAAATAACAAGTATGATTCTAGAAGGTTCACTCCTAGACCTTCATTGGAGAAGACCTCCAATTACCAACAAAAACTTCCTGAAAAAGTTGGTAAACCTTCTTCCCCTTTTGCACCTAAAAAGTATGCATCAAAAACTTGTTTTAAATGCAGAAATTCTTGGCAGAAAGGCCATATTTGTGACAAGAAAATAAACCTTGTTGAACAAACAGAGGAACCTGCTGATGACACAGTTGCACTAGATGATACTTCAAGTGATTGTGCCAGTAACATTTCTTATGAATATCACCAGGAAATATTGATGCTGGAAGAAGATATTCAATATTTAAATAATATTGACATTGAGAAAAATGATTTATCTACAGTTGAAGATGCTGAAATCATAAGAAATTTTCAAGACAGCTCAATAATTATTGCCCCTATCAAGAATTGAGGTTGTTTTGAATTCTGGAGCTTGAGGAAGTGTTGTATCTGAAAAAGCACTTGCTTCAGTGGATCAGGATTATAAATCAAAACTTATGCCTATCACTTCTGAGAATTGGAGAGGTTATGGCTCTGTTTTGTCCCCCATTGGTAAATACAAAGCTACTGTATTTTTCAGATATCACCATGGCTTTGTAAGATCTATGTGTGACTTTTTAGTTATGAAAAATTATAACTTAAGTAATTGGTTCATTGTGGGAAGTGATATATTAACCAAATATGGCATTAAAATGGATCCCTCAAACCAATGCTTCACAATGGGGTTGAATGGGAAGAGAAAATTTAAAATCTCTTTCCCCAAAAATTTATTAACACCAGGATTGAACACATGTAATTCTATGTTTCAATATAAAGGAAGATCTACAAAAGAAATTTCTGCCCTATTTTCTGAAATTGACACAGCTTCTTTTGGAGAACAAATTTCTGGTGAGGAAAAAGATTCCATCATTCAGTTTATAAAATCTTTTCCTATGGCCTTTTCTCATAGGTCAAATGAGCTAGGATTGGTCAAAGAGGAGATGAAGATTTCATTATCTTTTCCATTAACTGAAATACCTCCCAGTTTAAAGAAGAAGCCATATCCTGCCTCTCCCTCAAATAGAAAATATATTGAGGACAATATCTCTACACTTTTGAAAATGAATATTAGTGAAAAGGTATCTGAAACACCTAAATATTGTGTTATCTCACCTGTTTTAATTTCTTATGAGAAATACAAAGCCAGTTTATGTGGTGATTATAAAGCATTAAATAATTATACTGTAGATGATATCTATCCTTTACCAAGGATTAGCTCTATCCATGCTACCTTACAGGGTGCTAAATATATCAGCTGTCTAGATGGTAATAAAGGATATCACCAGGTACCTGTGGAGAATAATTCCCAGAATTTTCTGATGATTTCTACTCATATGGGTATTTATAAGTATTTTAGGATGCCATCTGGCCCCAAAAATGCACCTTCAGTTTTTCAAAAAGTTATGGATAACACATTCCATCAAGAAATAATTGAAGGATGGCTGATGGTTTACATTGATGATATCATTGTATTCTCCAAAACATATGAGGACCACCTTAGCCACCTATGTAAAGTGTTCCATAAAATGTATGAGATAAATATGACTCTTGCTTTGAAAAAATGCAAATTTGGCTTTCATTCCTTGAAAGTACTTGTTCATGTTGTCTCAGGGTTACAGATATGTGTTGACCAGAAAAAAGTGGCAGCCATACAACAGGTAAAAGCTCCTACTACATTTAGGGAGCTCCAAAGTTTCTTGGGAATGTGTGGATACTATAGACAATATATTAAAAATTATTAGGTCATAGCATTACCCCTAACCCAATTAACTAGGAAAGATGTTGTTTTTTTCTGTAACAGTGAAAGACAAAGAGCTTTTGACACTACAAAACATTTTTTGATGTCATCACCAATTCTTACTTTGCCTGAATTTAATCAACCATTTTTTTATACACTGATGCCAGTTTTATTGGCCTTGGTGCTGCTATACACCAAAAACAAGTTATGAATGACAAAGTATCAGAAGTAGTAATTTGTTATACTTCAAGAACTTTGAGAAATAGTGAATTGAAATATGTTGCCACTCAACTTGAGTGTTTAGAAGTTGTGTGGGCTCTGGAGAAGCTAAATCTTTATCTGTATGACCAGAAATTTGAACTTGTCACTGACTGCAGTGCAGTGAAATCCCTCTTGAGCTTAAAAACACCTACCAGACATATTTTCAGATGGAAGTTGGCTGTTCAAGAATACAGAGAAAGGATGACAATAATTCATAGGGCTGGTATTGTTCACACAAATTTGGATATGTTATCAAGGTTACCTTTGCCAAATGATGACTCTAATCCTGCATATGATCCTGAGGATGAAATAGTTCACATTCATGGGATATATGTGGTTGATATGGAGGAAAAGATATCAAAGCTTATTCTGGACTCATATGATAAAGACAATTATTTGAAAAAGCATTGTACCATATAAAATGATCCAAAGAATGCTTCAATACAAGCATTAATCAAAAACCTTCCACCAAAGTACCAAAATGCTTTTAACAAGGGAAAATTTTCAATTGATGAAGTTTACATCTATTATAGAAGAAAGTTGAGTAATATTATTGTTATTCCTCCTTCTATGAAAGAAATCATCTTGAAAATTTGTCATGATGACATACTGGCAGGACATTTTGATGTTGAGAAAACATTGATTAGAATTAAGAACACTGCTTGGTGGGTTAATATGTCTGAAGACACCAAATTATATGTTGATTCATGTGATTCTTTCCAGAAATCAAAGAGATTAACTGGTAAAAGAGCTGTATTAATGCAACATATTGAATCTCCTGATGCACCATGGTAAATCATAAACATGGATTTTGTAACAGGATTACCCATTTCTGGGAAAGACAGTTGTAACTCTTGCTGGGTTATTGTGGACAGATTTACAAAAATGTGTAAATTCATTCCTACTCACAAAGATGTTTCCACTAAGGAAGTAGATTTCTTGTGGTGGTCTCATATGTTCAATACTGCTGGTTTCCCAAAGGCCATAATCTCTGATAGAGACCCTAAATTTACTTCTGAATTTCGGATGTCTCTGATGGATGTTTGTGGTTGTGATCTGAAGCTTTCTACTTCCCATCACCCTCAAGCTGATGGATTAGCTGAGAGAATGATTCAGACTTTAGAGGACATGATAAGAAGGTATTGTGCCTTTGGCCTTGGGTATAAAGGCAATTACAGGTTCACTCATGATTGCGTCACCTTACTACCTGGTCTGGTATTTGCTTATAATATGACTGTTCACTCTGTTACTCATAGAAAGCCTTTTGAGCTCTGGCTCGGATATTTTCCAAGTACCCCTGCCCAAATTCTCAATAATAAAATACCTAAATTGGATATACATCCTGGTGTGAAATCTTTTCTTCAAATCCAACAACTTTTCAGAAGTCATGCTCAAAAATGTATAGAAAAGTCTTTTGAATATGAGAAGAAGAGGTGCAACAAATCCCATAAAGAATACATTTTTTTAAGAAGGGTGAAGAAGTACTGATTCCTACAGTCCACTTCAATTTACAAGGTAATAACAAATTGAAAGACCCATTTTTTGGTCCATTTGTTGTCAGCAGAATGATTGGTGATAATGCAGTTGAAGTTATCCTGTACTCTCCATATGACAAGAAACATCCTGTTTTTCCAATATCTCTTCTGAAACCTTACACATCCAATAGTGATTTATTCCCAAAAAGGAGAGGAAGACCAAAGAAGACTCCTAAGGAAATCACTGAGACAGCAGATATTGATAGGATTCTGAATGACAGAATCATCACTGTTGAAAAGGGTACTGAATACTTTTTAAGTTTCAAGAATAAATCTTCTGAATATGATTCTTGGATACCTGGGAAAGATATATCTAACCTTCCTGCTCTACTAAAGAAATATAAAAAGAAAAAATCATAGCATTTTTTTTATTTGATTTTTAGAGTGAGGGAATGTCAGCCAGCTACTAGACTTACCCTGTAAATAATTAATTATTTACTAGAGTAGAGCTATGCCTTTTTACTTCTCATTGTATTAGTTATAACTTACTTTACCAACTACTTATAATATTGTAACTAATTAATAAGTAAAGTTAAATAATGATAAAATTAATTTGTTCCCTCATTTTTTATTACTTGACAGCTGAAAAGTAGATTAAACTATAAAAAATACTAAAAATTAAATCAAATATTTTTATTTTACTTTGACATATACAGAAGACTAAGTACATCAAATAAATTTAGTAAAAATTGACATATACAGATAAATACTGTAAATGAGAACATTCTTTATAGAGTTAACTTTGATATTTGAAATTTCTCTTTCTGTGGTTTTGTTCTATCTGAGGTACTCTTGTATATTAACTTGTGGCTCCATAGTTCTCTCTTTTTGCCTATATAAGGCCTCTCAATTTCATTGTATTTGATTCATTCCATTCTTACTTACTATTACATTTTATATACAACAAATCATCTATTACTACTCTTACTAGCTTAGTATTTACATCTGTGTAACTCTAGAGTAATAATTTTATAAAGAAATAAATACATACAATTCTTGAAATCTTGAGTTATCATTCACCTATCACTGCTGTTGGACCATTGAAAACTCTTCTACACCAAAAGTACCCCTTGACAATAGGTGAGCTATTACTAAGACTCAATTGGAGATACATATGTGTCAATTTTAAGTCTTTCCATAGTCATCGCTGAGACAATGCTCCATCACAAGAGCAACAACCTAACAAGGAATAAGTGAATTTTAAAAATTATAAAAAAAAAAATTTTAAAAAAATTTTAAAAAATTTAAAAAAAAATTTTAAAAATTTTAAAAAATTCAAAAAAATTTAAAAATTTTTTAAAAAATTTTGAAAAATTTAAAAAAAATTTAAAAAAATTTAAAAAAAATTTAAAAAAATTTAAAAAAAAATTAAAAAAATTCAAAAAAATTTTAAAAAATTTAAAAAAAATTTTAAAAAATTCAAAAAAATTTTAAAAAATTTTAAAAAATTTTAAAAAATTTTAAAAATTTTAAAAAAATTTTAAAAAAATTTTAAAAAAATTTAAAAAAATTTTAAAAAAATTTAAAAAAATTTTAAAAAAATTTTAAAAATTTTAAAAAAATTTAAAAATTTAAAAATTTAAAAATTTAAAAATTTAAAAATTTAAAAATTTAAAAATTTAAAAATTTAAAAAGTTAAAAATTTAAAAATTTAAAAATTTAAAAATTTAAAAATTTTAAAAATTTTAAAAATTTTAAAAATTTTAAAAAAATTTAAAAAAATTTAAAAAAAATTTTAAAAAATTTAAAAAAATTTTTAAAAATTTTAAAAAATTTTAAAAATTTTAAAAAATTTTAAAAAATCTTAAAAAATTTTAAAAACTTTTAAAAATTTTAAAAATTGTAAAAAATTTAAAAAAATTTAAAAAAAATTCAAAAGAATTCAAAAAAATTTTTAAAAATTTTAAAAGATTTTAAAAAATTTAAAAAAATTGTAAAATATTTAAAATATTTTTTAAAAATATTTTTAAATAAATTTAAATAAATTTAAATAAAATTTTAAAAAATTTTAAAAAATTTTAAATAAAATTTTAAAAAATTTTAAAAAAATTTAAAAAATTTAAAAAAATTCAAAAAAATTTAAAAAAATTTAAAAAATTTTTTAAAAAATTTAAAAATTTTTTTAAAAAATTTAAAAATTTTTTTAAAAAATTTAAAAATTTTTTTAAAAAATTTAAAAAAATTTTAAAAAATTTTAAAAAATTTAATAAAATTTAAAAAAATTCAAAAAAATTAAAAAAAAATTTTAAAAAATTTTAAAAAATTTTAAAAAAATTTAAAAAATTTAAAAAATTCAAAAAAAAATTTTAAAAATTTAAAAAATCAAAATAAAGAATAAAGTAAAAATAAAATAAATCAAAATAGAACACATCACATCCCATCACAACATATCACAGGGGGGATAATCCCTGAACAAGATGTCTAGTTCAGTTTTTGGTTACAGTGTATGTGTCAGCCAGGCTATTCCAGGAGTCCAGTAAATGATATATAAATTATAAAACCTTAAAGAGTGGGTAAGAATTGTATTTAATGAATATAACTTAATATTTTATTGCATAATGAAATTATATAAGTATTTTATTATATACAAGTGTTACATTAAATTTATTGGTTATATATATTTTTATATACAGTTAAATTGAGCATAATATAATATATTCTACAAATAATGGCGCATTTTTATGTATTTAATAATTATAAATTTATATTTAATTAATTGAAAAACATATATTATAATTATAAGTGTAAAATTGATTTATAATATATTTAAATTAATTACTTAAATTTATATATTAAATAATACCTCTCATATGATACTAAACAATAAATAATGACGCTTCTTTTGACCCTTAATTGTGTTAGAAAAAACAAAGAAATTAATTTGGACTGAATTGAGATTAATTGCATGTTTTGTTGCGTCAAATTATTTTTTGATTCACTTAAAATGTCCTTTAATCAGACTGTACCATCTGTTTGGAATTATTTTTCTCATAGTTCCTATGTTCCAATCTTGTTTAGTTATTCACTATTTTCACTTACTGATTTGGGAATTAATGACAGGAAAATTGGATTCTTAATTGGGGTTTTAATTAATTGTTTCAGGTTTTTCTCTATATTGTTATGTTTCATTTACTCTTTTGATATATTTGTTTTATTCCATTCTAATCATTGTATTTACAAAGATAGTAGCGCTTCAGAGGACCCATTGCCTATAAAAGGGCCTTGGATAATCCCCTGTAGCCTGATCACTTATTACACACTCAACAAATTAAATAACCAATTTATTACGTTTATACTTTTTTTATTAGTAATACAAATCTAATTTAAATTCTATACAACAAATCAAAGGTTGCTTTAAGTCTGATAGTAATTAAAATTGTTTGCCGCGCAGAACCCTTACATTTAATAATATTATTGTTAATAAAATCTAAGTTTTTGTCACCTCTCAAAGTTGCTCACCGTTGTTTCCCTCTCAAATAAATTAAATATATATTTTTGGTTTATTTCTTTATTTTCCCTTGTCCTCCTCCTTCTCTCCTCCTTTTTCTCCTATTTTTCTTACCTCTTCTAGACGACTGACCGACAACTGGGGACCTTTCCAAAATGACGACGAAGATCGAGCCTGGCGATGAACGACAAAATGCACGGACCACCTAGCAAAACAAAACTTTTGCCGCGACTGTGTTTCGAACTTGGGTTCGACATCTTAGGTTTATATAATATTAATTTTTATATTATTTTGAAGTGATTTTTCAATCACTATAGTAAGTTCACCTTTGCGCCTCTCACTCATATTACTATATTTTTATTGCAATAACAGTGATTGTGGCTTAATTGCTGATTCACTGAGTGTAAGTGTTCAATTTTTAAAAAAATTTTTTCCTAGTTGACCATTATAGAGTGTTAAATCCTCTTAGTCCTAGAAGAGTTGACATTTTTTATTAATACAAATTGAATTATTAATTTAATTTTTTATTATTATTAATTATTGTTAATTTTGGTTGACTTAAAAGTACATTGTGCTTAGTCCCAAATATATTGCCATATTTAATATTGGTAATTAATTGGTTGAATTAACTTACTTGTTATTCCCAATTTAACCTTGCAATCCATTTTTTTTAAAATTAATTTTTTAATTATTACTTTATATTGAAAATTATTTTTTCTATAATTTAATTAATTAAATATTTTTTTTTATTATTTGGAGCAATTATTGACTAACTTTTATTATTTTTTTTATAAAGTAAAAAGTAAATTATAAATCTTCCCACTAGTATGTCCAACAATTTGGCAGAAAAAATGGATAACATGCAAGTGGATGAGATAGAAATTGACTATGATGCTGACACTGTAAGTTCTTCTAAAGTTGGTCATAAAAAATCTTATGCTAACACAAATAATTCACATACTGCAGGATGTGGAAATGACAGGAAATGCAAACAAACCAAACCCCCTTCCCCCAGTACCACAGAAGGAAGTAAAGCCTCTAGTGCCTCAAGAAGGTCTTCCAAAAGGCTTCAAAATAAAAAAGCTTCCTCTGCCACAACAAATCAGCAACCTATCCAGTCATATAAAAGAGTTGAAGACAGAAAATATGACGTACAAAGCAAAGGTAGACACATTGTGGGATCAGGTCCAAGAACTCAGGAACCAGATTCAGGCCCAGGCCCCTCCTCAGTTGCCTCCAAATCAGCCTCAGTTTCAGGCTCAACCTTCACAGCCACCCAGCTCAACCATCCAAAATCCAAATACTATGGAAGTAGAGCAATGGAAATGGGATTATCTAATGAGTCACTACCAACAGAATGTGCAACACCCTCCTCATCATCAGCCTGGCCCATCCAGAACACCCAATTTCCATCCACCTCCTCATCCCTACCAACAAGGCAGGAGAAAGAAGGCCCAAGCACAATCCCAAACCCAGTCCCAGGGGAAGTTTCCTCCTCTGCCATGGTAATATTATTGAACATGGTGAAAGAACAGTTAAACCTGTTAAAAGACAGCTTCCTGTAACTAGTAGCCCTATTGATGTAATTAGCAAATTGTCATTTGATGAACCTTTACATTTAACTTCTACATCTTTAATTAATCCTTCTCTTGCAATTAAAAATGATTCTGTTCCCCCTGAAATCTATACTTTAATTGAAAAAACTTCTGAGGAAATATTGAAAGATACCCTTGATTTTAATATTGTGAAAGACAAAAATGTGAGAGATGTGTTAATCCATGAAAATGATAGATTAAATAATTTACACTTTCAATGTAAAGTAAGTTCTTCTGTACAAGATACAGCTTATTTAAAAATCAAAGAAACCTTGAATATTGTTCTTAGTCAACAAAAACAAATAAGAAGTGACCATAGAGCTATCTCAGATAGAAATATCAGTCTACATAAGACCTTGAGTGAATTGAAACCCCTTATTGAGGAAAATTATTCATTCAAGAATGAAATAAAATCTCTGCAAAATGAGTTTAAGAAGCTAAAAAATGATTTCCATGCACTAAGTACCAAACACTCAGTTTCTGAGGACAGAAATGTTCTATCTCTTGCAAAAGTAAATGACCAGATGTCTGAAATTCCAAGAATAAGAAACTATGTGTCTGACCTACAGGAAAAGTTCTCAACCTTAACCATCAATAATGAATTAAATGAGATTTCTGCAAATAAGCTGCATAAAAATAAAGGGAAAAAACCTGAACAAAGTTCATCCTTTCTTCCTCATATTTCAACCATTAAACAAACTGACAATGAGTCTGTAAAATCTTTTGCTACTAGCAAAAAATCTTGTGATGGTCATGCACCAGCTGTTTCTGTAAATAATGAAATTTCTGAACACCTGGCTAAACTTCAGGAATTATTAATAATGAATAATTCAAACCAAAAAGTGGACCATCCCAGTAGTCAGAAAAATTGGCCTAAGTTAGACCAATATCCTACCTTTGATGGTGATTGTTCCTCTGATTGGCAACACTTTATCCAGAGAATTGATAATTTAAAGAGATCTTATAAACTACCTGATGAGGAAATTGTTTCTAAGCTAATTTCTTTATTTTCCAATGTAGCCTTGATGTGGTATGAATCTGTCCTCTTAGATAACAATCATTATACATGGAATGATTGGAAATCCTTGATTGAGAATCAGTTTGGTGGTTCAAAATTCAGGTTAGCTCAGCAGAGACTGTACGAGAATACTAGATATGTATCCTCCTCTGTTGAAAAGCCCATTGTTTTTCTGATGAAAATAACTAAAATCCTTAGAGCAATTGATCCAAAGATGGATTATGATATTTGGAGAGATAAAATCTTGTATAAATTACCAAATTCTCTTAGGGATTTGATTGTTGCTAGAACTGAGCATGTAAGGGAAAATTCTTCTTTCATTAATATCTGTAATGAAGTACTACTCAACCATAGATATGAACCAAAGAATTACCTTAGTAAATCTTATAATGATCAGAATAAACCTTCTATAAAGCTCCCAGAAAAATCTGGTAAACCCTCTGCCCCAGTTGCACCTAAAAAATATGCAACAAATACTTGTTATAAATGTAACAAAACGTGGCAGAAGGGTCATGTTTGTGACAAAAAAATTCATCTTGTTGAACAAAATGAAGACACTGATGAAGTTGAACTTGATGTCAATAATTCTTCCAGTGACTGTGAAAGTAATATCTCCTATGACAATGAATCTGTTAAAGATGTTTTAATGTTGGAACATGATGTCCATTATTTAAATAATATATCTGAAGATTGTGTATTGAATTTATCTTCAGTAGAAAATGCTGAGATAATTAAAGATATTACTAACAATTCTATTCCTATATCCCCTTTAAAGGCACCTGTTATCATTAATGGTAAAAATGTTGATGTAGTTCTTGATTCTGGTGCTGGAGGAATTGTAGTATCTGAAAAAGCTTTGGCTTCAGTGGATAAGGAATATTTGAGTAAATTATTGCCTATAACTTCTGAAAAATGGAGAGGGTATGGTTCTACCTTATTTCCTATTGGAAAATACAAAACCTCTGTATTCTTCAAATATAATGGTGGTTTTGTCACAGCTATTTGTGAGTTTGTTGTCATGAAAAATGATAATTTGAGCAATTGGTTTATTATGGGAAATGATATTTTAACCATTTTTGGTGTGAAACTGGATCCAGAAAATAATTGCTTTACCTTAGGAATGAATGGGAAAAGAAAATTCAAAATTTCTTCTCCTAGACCTTCTGGGCATTTGTTGAAATCTTGTAACTCACTGACCAAATGTAAAGGTAGAACAACAACTGAAATGGATGATTTATTACATGAAATAAATACCGCTTCTTTTGGTGATCAGTTGACTAGTGAACAAAAGGATTCTATTGTTGCCTCTATTACCTCTTTCCCTATGGCTTTTGCTCATGGTTCTCATGTCTTGGGAATTGTTCAAGAAGAGATGAAAATTACCTTATCCTGTAATTTGAGTGATATTCCTCCTTCCCTTAAGAAAAAACCATATCCTGCTTCTCCATCAAAAAGAAAAGATATTGAAGATAATATTGAATCATTATTGAAAATGAATATCATTGAGAAAGTGGATGTCACCCCCAAATATTGTGTCATCTCCCCAGTCTTGATTTCATATGAAAAAGATAAAGCTAGATTATGTGGAGATTACAGAGCTTTAAATACTTATACTGTTGATGATATTTATCCTTTACCCAGAATTAATTCAATACATGCTACCTTGCAAGGTGCAAAATTTATTAGTTGTCTGGATGGTAATAAAGGTTATCATCAAGTTCCAGTTGAGAAAAATTCTCAAAATTTTTTGCTAATTGCTACTCATATGGGAATATATAAGTATGTTAGAATGCCATTTGGCCCTAAAAATGCTCCTTCAGTTTTCCAGAAAGTTATGGATAACACTTTCCATCAAGAAATTATTGAAGGTTGGCTCATGGTTTATATTGATGATATTATTGTTTTTTCTAAAACTTTTGATGAACATATGATTCACTTGAATAGAGTTTTCCAAAAAATGGATGAAATCAATATGACCTTATCTTTAAAAAAGTGTAAATTTGGTTTTCAATCTTTGAAAGTCCTTGGCCATGTTGTGTCAGGCTTACAAATTTGTGTAGACCATAATAAAGTTGCTGCCATTCAAAATGTGAAAGCACCAACTTCTGTAAGAGAAATCCAAAGTTTTTTGGGTATGTGTGGCTATTATAGACAATATATTAAAAATTATCAGGTCATAGCCTTGCCTCTTACAAAACTAACCAGAAAAGATGTTGCTTTTCTCTGGAATAATGACTGTCAGAAAGCTTTTAATACATTGAAAAGTTGCTTAATGACAGCCCCTATATTGGCTCTTCCAGATTTTAACAAGCCATTTGTACTTTATACAGATGCTAGCTTTATTGGTCTGGGTTCTGCCCTTCACCAAAAGCAAATTATTAATGATAAATCCTCAGAGGTTGTAATTTGTTATATTTCAAGAACCTTAAGAAATAGTGAATTGAAATATGGTGCCACTCAATTGGAGTGCTTAGCAGTTGTTTGGGCTCTTGAGAAACTTCATTACTACTTGGATGACCAAAAATTTGAGTTGGTAACTGACTGTAGTGCTGTGAAATCTCTCTTAAACCTCAAAACACCTAACAGACATATGTTCAGGTGGCAACTTGCTGTTCAGGAATACAGAGGAAGGATGACTATTATCCATAGAGCTGGAAATGTTCACTCTAATGTTGATATGCTCTCCAGATTGCCTCTGCCAAATAATGACTCCAATCCTGCTTATGTACCTGAAGATGATACTGTTCATATACATGGTATATTTATAGTTGATATGGAAGAAGAGTTATTACAGTTAATACTGGATTCATATGATAAAGATTCTGACTTAAATAAATTAGTTACTATTTTGAATGATCCTAAGAATGCTTCAATTCAAGCATTAATAAAAACTCTTCCTGCAAAGTACCAAAATGCTTTAAATAAAGGAAAGTTTTCTATTGAAGATGGTTATATATATTATAGAAGGAAGCTTACCAATGTAATTGTTATTCCTCCTTCAATGAAAGAAACTATCCTCAAACTTTGTCATGATGACATATTAGCTGGACATTTTGATCTTGAAAAAACATTGATTAGAATCAAAAATACTGCATGGTGGGCTAATATGTCTGAAGACACAAAATTATATGTTGAATCTTGTGATTCCTGCCAAAAATCTAAAAGGTTAACAGGTAAGAGAGCAGGGTTATTACAACATATTGAAGCACCTAGTGCTCCCTGGCAAATCATTAATATGGATTTTGTCACTGGTCTTCCTGTTGCAGGTAAAGACAGCTTTAACTCTTGTTGGGTAATAGTTGATAGATTCACAAAAATGTGCAAATTTATTCCAACCCACAAAGATGTATCCACCAAAGAATTAGCTTTCTTATGGTGGTCTTACATGTTTAATATTATTGGTTTTCCAAAAGCCATTATCTCTGATAGGGATCCAAAATTCACTTCTGAGTTTTGGACCTCTTTGATGGATATTTGTGGCTGTGAGTTAAAATTGTCTACAGCTCACCATCCTCAGACTGATGGTCTAGCTGAAAGAATGATTCAAACTCTGGAAGATATGATTAGAAGGTATTATGCCTTTGGTTTAGAATATAAAGACAATGACAGATTTACTCATGATTGGGTCACTCTTTTGCCTGGTCTTGAATTTGCATATAATAGCACTGTTCATTCTGTCACTGAGAAAAAGCCTTTTGAGCTTTGGTTAGGTTATGTCCCAAACACTCCTGCTCAGATTCTCAATAATAAATTACCTAAGTTGGAACTACACCCTGGTGTAAAATCTTTTATGCAAATGCAACAGCTATGCAGAAAGCATGCTCAGAGTTGTATTGATAAAGCATTTGAATATGAAAAGAAAAGATGGGATAAATCCCATAAAGAATACACATTTAACAAGGGTGATGAAGTGTTGATCTCTACTGTCCATTTCAATTTACAAGGTAACCACAAATTAAAAGATCCTTTTGTAGGACCATTTGTTGTTAAAAGAATGGTTGGTGATAATGCAGTAGAAGTTGTATTGTATTCTCCATATGATAGGAAACATCCTGTCTTTCCCATTTCTTTGCTTAAACCTTATACTTCCAACAGTGACTTATTTCCAAAAAGAAGAGGAAGACCTAAGAAGAACCCTCAGGAAGTCACAGAAACAGCAGAAATTGATAAAATTCTCAATGATAGAATTATCACTTCTGAAAGAGGTACTGAATATTTATTGAGATATAAGAACAAATCATCTGAACATGATGCATGGATACCTGGCAAGGAAATTTCAAATCTGCCTGCTCTGTTGAAAAAATACAAAAAGAAAAAATCTTAGCATTTTTTTATTGTTTTTTTTAGAGTGAGGGAGTGTCAGCCAGGCTATTCCAGGAGTCCAGTAAATGATATATAAATTATAAAACCTTAAAGAGTGGGTAAGAATTGTATTTAATGAATATAACTTAATATTTTATTGCATAATGAAATTATATAAGTATTTTATTATATACAAGTGTTACATTAAATTTATTGGTTATATATATTTTTATATACAGTTAAATTGAGCATAATATAATATATTCTACAAATAATGGCGCATTTTTATGTATTTAATAATTATAAATTTATATTTAATTAATTGAAAAACATATATTATAATTATAAGTGTAAAATTGATTTATAATATATTTAAATTAATTACTTAAATTTATATATTAAATAATACCTCTCATATGATACTAAACAATAATTAATGACGCTTCTTTTGACCCTTAATTGTGTTAGAAAAAACAAATAAATTAATTTGGACTAAATTGAGATTAATTGCATGTTTTGTTGCATCAAATTATTTTTTGTTTCACTTAAAATGTCCTTTAATCAGACTGTACCATCTGTTTGGAATTATTTTTCTCATAGTTCCTATGTTCCAATCTTGTTTAGTTATTCACTATTTTCACTTACTGATTTGGGAATTAATGACGGGAAAATTGGATTCTTAATTGGGGTTTTAATTAATTGTTTCATGTTTTTCTCTATATTGTTATGTTTCATTTACTCTTTTGATATATTTGTTTTATTCCATTCTAATCATTGTATTTACAAAGATAGTAGTGCTTCAGAGGACCCATTGCCTATAAAAGGGCCTTGGATAATCCCCTGTAGCCTGATCACTTATTACACACTCAACAAATTAAATAACCAATTTATTACGTTTATACTTTTTTTATTAGTAATACAAATCTAATTTAAATTCTATACAACAAATCAAAGGTTGCTTTAAGTCTGATAGTAATTAAAATTGTTTGCCGCGCAGAACCCTTACATTTAATAATATTATTGTTAATAAAATCTAAGTTTTTGTCACCTCTCAAAGTTGCTCACCGTTGTTTCCCTCTCAAATAAATTAAATATATATTTTTGGTTTATTTCTTTATTTTCCCTTGTCCTCCTCCTTCTCTCCTCCTTTTTCTCCTATTTTTCTTACCTCTTCTAGACGACTGACCGACAGTATGATTCTGGGTCTGATTTGTTGATTGACCCTACTTGAACCTTTCTTATTATTATGCTTTTCTGATATTGGCATCTCCTTGGCTCATGTCCTCTCATCTTCATGGATTCCTCTTCCAGATTTATCCACAAAATCTACTACTTTTTTTTGCTAGTGTTTGTTTCATTCTTTTCTTCACCACTCATTCTCTTCACTTACTTCTTACACATTGTAACCTCCCCCTACAACTCTTGCATCTCATCTTCTCTTCTCTTACAAACCTCCCCACACCACACCACCTTAATCCTCTTCCAAAGTTAAAAAGTAAGGTGGGCTCAAAAATTGACATTCAATGATTTGTCACATAAAATGGACCTAGGAATGAAATATAATCAACAAAACTGAACATGTCATCTAGTTCCCCCTATTCCCCCCCCCCCCCCCCCCCCTGTGTATCATCATATCATTTCTTTTTTTCATTTTTTAATTTAATTTAATTTTTTAATACACCAACTCACATACTCACAAACTCACAAACACATAAACACATAAACACATAAACAAACTCAAAAACACTCAAACGCTCAAACACTCAAACACACACAAAAACACAGACACTCAAGCACAGTCAAACACTCAAAAACACACTCAAACACACTGATTCATTCATGCACTGACTCACTCACATTAACACATTAACACACAAACACATACAAAAAAAAAAAAAATTGAATCACATGTGTACACATGTACAATACATACATTCATTCATTCATACAGCTAATCTGGATATGAATGAATTGACTGATTTGCAAAATTGCTGATACATATGCTTAACTTGATGACACATACCCCTTTTAAAGTAGTAGGTGAGAGGGTGGTATCAAAGTTAGAAATCTCACCCAATTTATAATCACTCTTTTTTTTTTTCCACTAAATCATCCATGATTTATTTTTTTTTTGTATATATGGCATATTGTACCCCCAAAACACCTTTTTACTAATAATATGTCAAGTTTGCGGCATTATTTTTATGTTGTTAAAAACCTTCTAGAAAATTACCGACGTCTAACTTTGATACCCCCTAATATGTAATTATCTTCCGAAAAGTTGCTGCAGCCGAAATCCCACGTAGGAAACATGACTAACAAATCACTCAACACCAACCATTTCTCATGACTCTTCATCACCTTGCCTCGACTGGGATGGTGAGTCAGGGAGAGAAAAAAATTGTTTATATCAAAGAGCTCTGCATTGTGGGACACTAGATTATTATCAGTTGGAATTATCAGGCCTAGGATATGATGGATGTAACGTAATAGTGCAGCTTAATAACAAAAACTCTAAAACCAAATGGGTTACTGAATTGGAATCACGATCAACACTATCAAGCAAGACCCAATTTTTACAAAGCCAAATCGGTCAAACTAACAATAGAGCAAAAACATGTATTTTATTTGATTATCGAGAAAACCGCTTGAGCTATAGTGGGTTAGATGACCATGCGACCGGTTACATTCATTTTTGGTTGTCTAATAAAGCTAGTACAGCATTGACATAATAGAATTTGAGGTGCAGAGATTGTAACGAAGTAGTCTAGTCAGTTGATCAACCACTTGACAAACAAGTGAGACATATCAAGTGAGAGAGGATCAACAGAACATGAACTGATCCGACACTTAAATATCGGCGTCGTCCTCATCTGGCAATGGAGCGGCCGCCGCAGCAGCTAGTTCCCTGCTGTACTGCTCCATCAAATTAGCATCAACCGATAACTCTGGAGGCGCCAAGGCAGGAGCAGCAACAAAGTCCAAGTTTGGGGTGCTGTGAATCAAAAAGATTTTGGTTTAGTGCGGAAAGGTGAAATCGAATGAGTCAATAAAAAGAAGGATGGAAAAAAAAACTAACCCTGAAAGTTTTCGTGCTAAATAGAGAAAAGGTTTTTCAAAGTTATAGTTTGATTTAGCGGAAATTTCAAAATATTGAAGATTCTTTTTGCGATGAAAAGTTACAGCGCCGGTCTTAACTTTGCGGTCCTGAATAACAAGAGAATCGAAACGATTCCCACACGAGCGAGAAAAAAAAAGTTAACAATGAATGAAATACATAGACAGCCAACAAAAAATAGTTAAAAAAAACGTACCTTGACATCGACTTTGTTACCGCACAGAACAACGGGAATCCCTTCACAAACACGTTCCAAATCACGATGCCAATTCGGCACGTTCTTGTAAGTGATTTTAGAAGTCACGTCAAACATAATGATCCCACACTGCCCCTGAATGTAATAACCATCTCGTAATCCACCAAATTTTTCTTGCCCAGCGGTATCCCACACGCTGAAACAAATCATTCCTAAAAATAAAAAATAAAAAAAGTAAGTCGTCACTAAGAGTAAAAAAGAATAAATTAAACCCACCATGATTGGTATGAAACGTAAGCGGATGGACTTCAACACCCAGAGTAGCAAGATATCTATGAATCAGACAAAGCGAGAGAGAGAGAGAGAGAGAGAGAGAGAGAGAGAGAGAGAGAGAGAGAGAGAGAGAGAGAGAGTAAGGAAATCCGATCGGAAGAAGAATAGATAAAGACCGACTTTTTTTCGAATTCACCAGTTAAATGGCGCTTAACAAAGGTAGTTTTACCAGTACCACCGTCTCCCACTGAAAAAAAAAAAAAAAAAAAAAATACAAAGAAAGTAGGATTTAGGAACAACAGCAAGCAAAAGGAAAAAGAAATAAAAGAAAGACCTAAGACGAGTTTGAAGGTAGGAATAGAGGGTGCTTCGGACATGATGAAGAAGATTGGAAGGAAGACTAGAGAAGGATGGAGGTGGTGGTTGAAGGGATGGAAAGGAGGAAAGGAGAGGGTGATCGATCGGCGAGCTGGAAAGCTGCTGAGAAAGCCAAAGACAAGCAAGATCCCATGGGCACGGACGCGTACGGCTGCGGGCTAGGGAGGACTTAACGCTGCCTAAGCTGAGTGACTCAATGTGTCACACTCTCACATCAACTAAACATGTCCCCTGCAAGCAAAGTCACTGACGCATCCACACTATGACTTGTATTGACTTTTGATCCTTCCTTGACACTTAACCTTCTAGAAATTACATCACTAACTGTCAATCATTTCTTATCTTTTGGACTTACATCTGACTGGATTTTCTCTAATTTCTTGGCTTTGCAGTATTGTAACCTGGCTTAGTTTGTTGTTTCCATTTTAGCCAGCTAGCAAAATGATAACACTAACCCCTAACCCTAGCCCTAGCTCTTACCTCTAACAACCTAAATTGTATAACCTGTATAGAATGAAACCAATTAGAATCTAACCCTAACTTTTAAGGAGGAAAAGTATCTAACACCAACATCACTGAAAAGCAGCCATGAGCAAGAGATACTGCGCCAAATTAGCGGACTCAATTTACCTTAGTGGAGGAGATAAGAAATACTTTGAAAGAAGTTTGTCAGACAGGATTACACATGCATTGGCACAATGACAAGTGTTATTTTTTTGTCATTTAATGACATTTTTGATTCTCTTTTTAGAAGCCTTGTGGCTACAATGTACCATAGTTCAATACTTTTCATGCATGTATCATGCCCCTTTATCAAACTAAATATTTATTTATATTAGGGGGTATCAATGTTGACCAATCCACAATTAAATTAATTGCGGATAAAAATCCTTATACCCCAATTATCTTCCACAATTATCTTTGCTAATAATTGGGTTATTAGACACTTTACATGTCAATGTTCACCTCTTATCCAACATTTTTCTACTCAATTTTTCATAACCACATCTTGGACAACTTTCTGTCATAACCACATGTTGCACAACTTTCTGCCATAACTACATCTTGGACTACTCTCTGGATATGCCTCATGGATGTGATGAGTTTGGGATCAGGAATTTGAAATGGAAATTGGGGTATAAGAGGCGGGATAATGCATTATCATGGATTCCTTATCCACTAGCCCCAGGGCAAGTGGATAAGAATCTTCCGCAATTAATAATGTCTGATCCTGGGAAAAAAATTCCTGATCCCTAATTGTGGATTCCTGAACATTGATACCCCCTAATTTTGGTGGCAAACACATAACATTTTTTTCTATCTACACACCCCACCTGCCCATTTGGTGGTGAACTCCCACTTTCCACTCATCACCTAAACCTTCTACTGACAATAATGAAGCACCTCTCTACTAGGAAGCAACTTCACACAGCTATGAATGCTATCACTTTAGTTTTAGCTGCTGACTCTGATTCTGATACTGGTTTGGAAGACACTTTAGCTTATATTTCTTATCTTTCCAAAAAGTGTTACATCATCCCAAGGGGGCCAAATGTTTATCATGATCCCAGATATGATCTCTGCTCCATTCTCAACATTCCTCAACTAAACTTCACTCTACTATTTTGAACTTCTCCTGATTCTTTTTTCAAACTTTCTCAACTCATCTCCAACCATCCTATCTTCCATAATAATTTCCATAACAAACAGCGTAACCCTGCCTTTCAACTTGCTGTTGCACTATATTTCTTTGCTTCAAATGGAAATGGTGCTGCTGTAAGACATTTAGATAATCTCTTTACCATAGGATATGGTACCATCATATTATACACCAAGCACTGCATGATTGCTATCCTTTCTCTCTAGTCTCAAACACTTGCTTGGCCAACTCCACAACAGCAACTTGAATCCTCTCAAGTAATGCAAGCCAGAGGTTTCGCTGGAGGTGTAGGTTTTGTTGATGGTACAACTTACCCTTTGAGTCAAAAGCCTGCTCATGATGGCCAACATGATTTTGATTGCAAAAAAAGGTTTCTTCAAAATGTTCTCCAATTTCTCATCTTTCATAAACTAACTTTTAATCTTCTTTGTAGATACTCTATTGCTGTTCAACTTGTATGTGACGTCAAAAAAAAGTTTATTGCCTTTCATTGTGGCTTTCCAAGCTCACGTCATGACTCATCCGTCTTCCAAAGAATGAGGATTTCTCAAAGTCCTGACTGATACTTTGAAAAATCTCAGTACCTCCTTGCAGACTCAGAATATGCAAGTGGAAATTACATTATACCTGCTTTCCATGATGCAACCTTGGAAAATGACCCCAAAACCACCTTTAATTATCACCTTGCCCAATCAAGAGTACAGATTGAATATGCTATGAAGATTTTAAAGGGAAGATTTTCTAGTCTCAGGGAACTCAGAATCCAATTTCAAAAAAAAAAAAATGGAAATTAAAACAGCAAATCATTGGATAATGACTTGAGTTATACTCCAAGTTATCCTAGCTGATTTAAAGGATGAGTGGAATGATCTTTATGAAGAGGAGGATCCTGAACCAGTGCAGGCTCTCCCCTCCCTTGAATCATGAAACATTCATTCAACTGGCATACACTCTGTCATTATTCCAATCACCCTCCACCATTTTGACACACAACCCTTTTATTTTTTTTTCATACTCTCCAAATGTCCACTTTGTATACTTTATTCACTTGGCTTGGTATTTTTGTTTGTTGCATATTCTTTTTTTTGAATTTATAGTGAATATCTCTTTTTTGGATGGCTTGTTGGTTTTCCTTCACCAGCTCAACATTAAATCACATATTTTCTGAAATCACATATTTTTTCAGTGTTTCTTTTTTTCATTCTTCACTCATATCCTTCTCCTCCTCTCCTCAAACATCCTTCAAATATTTTGGTTGCATTTTTTTAACTCATCTCACCAGGTAAGTCATTTTGTTCATTTTTTTTTGATTTTTGCTTTGCTAATCATGATTTTTTTTTTGCTTTTTTTTTTTTTTTTTTTTTTTTTTTTTTTTTTGTAGGTGCTTCACTTATTTTTTTTCAAGGTTAGCTTAATTTTTTTTCTCTCCCTCTTTTCTCTCTTGTCCTGCTCTTTTTCTCTCCTTTCCCCCCTTCTTGACAGCCTCAATCCCCTCTTTCCCCCCTTATTCTCTTCCTCACCCCTCATTCATCACCTTTCCCCACCTTTCCCCCCTTTTATCCCCTTTAGATTTTCTTTTTTTTCCCTCTTAAGGCCCTTTTACCCCCTTTAGGCCTCCTCACCACTCTCCCTGCCCCTCATCCTCCTATCCCCTCCAGCGCTTCCTCCCCTCCCCCCTACCCCCTTACCCCTTTCCACCCTCTCCCCCCTCCCCTCTCACCTTGCCTCCACCCCCCTTTTATCCCTAAAAAATTGGAGCTGGACCAATCATTTATTACTAAACAAATGGCTTAGCAATTAGTTTAGGGATTAAAGGGGAGAGTAGGGAAGGAAAGGGGTGAGACCACTTAAAGGGGGGAAAAGGATGTAAAGAGGGGGGAAAGAGGTGTCTGAAGGGGGAAAAAAGGTGCCTCAAGAGGGGAAAATGGAGGAGGAACTGGTGAAAAAGGGGGGTAAGGGGATATTGAGGGGATCAAGAATGGGGAGGGGGGTTTGAGGACACTAAAAAGAGGGGAATGAGGCAGACAAGGAGGGGAAATATGGGAGAAACTTTTATTATTTTTATTAACAATATTTTTTATTTTTTATTGTTTTTTTTACAGAATATCATTATTTTGTTTTTTTTTGTTTTTTTTTTACAGAATATTATAAAAAATTTTTTTTATGGTTCAAGCTTATTAAAAAATAAATTTGGTGTGTTTACAATTTTGATTTTTTATTTTTGAAAATAACTAAAAACCTCCAATAAAGCCCAAAATACATAGAAAAATACACCACAAATACTAAAACCCTTAAAACACAAAATTATTGAGACAAAAAATATAGTGCCAAATTAGCACTACTTAATGGTACTAAGCACTTAACCCTAAGACATAAGTTTAGCACGTAAAACATGAAAAACAAAATTAAACAGCTATATTTTAAAAAAGAAAAGAGAGTAAATGACCCCTTAAAACTTGGAATATGAAAAATATAATCAGGACATCAAATATAGAGAAAATGTGGGGCTATGCATTAGTAGTACCCACAGATCCATAGTCCAAATATTCACTAAATAAAAACCAAAATACACCTAATTCTTCAACCAATGTCAATTCAGACATACAAAAACAGCGCCAAACAGACCAACAAAGGCCTTCTCCAATGTTGAAAGACCACACCAATCTCATAATAACACTATATCAAATGGCTTCAGTTTGCTTACCAATAAGGAATACATATTTTTTGGGTGGTATTATGATTGGATTTGGTTGGAGACCAGGATTTGATAAAGGCTCTTATATTGGTATGTCTGATATTATATGTTTCATTCTTAAAATCATGTCACTAATTTTATTTCCATAGGCATCTACTCTTTACTTCAAAATTTATCTAAAGCTGAAAAAGAGGAGGATGATTTTTGCTCGTGGGACACCTTACCTTCTTTCAATTCTTTTATTTCTCTTTTCCTCAAAAAACTCTGCAATAAAGCTTTTGAAAAGAATCATCAACTTGCTACCAAAATTGCAATACAAAATTGGAGTGACTCCAAATGGGAATAAATTAGCAACCAATATCTTTTATTTTCAAATGTAATTATTACTCATTCAGGATTCTATAATAAGATTCATATTGATAGGAATGACACCAATTATCTTACTTTTGGAATTTTCTCATATACCAATTGTATAACTGGCCAACCAATACAATCTCCAGCTAAAATCAAAGGACATGGCTTATATTTTCCATAACATCAGTGCATGATTGATTTTGGCTTGGGAAATGGCATGATTGAAACAATTTTGAACTCTTCTCAGGATCATCACCAAACAACCAAAGCTCCACCTGGCTTGGAATCTTGTCAAGAGTTCACACATTTTGGATAATCTTTTCAAATCAGTCAAAATTTAATCCACCAAATAAACAAGGTAAAAAAAGAAGGTAAGTTTAACAGATATAAAAAAACTCTATGTAGATCAAAAAAGTATGGGCATTAGTAGAGTCATCAAATATTTATTATTTTTTTATAAATTTTTTATAAATAACTCTTACATTTCAAATTACTAAAATAAAGTAATGGGCTAATGACCTTGTGTTTTATAAACAGTAATCATGATAAAATTAAATTGTTTCATGGGGTTCATCTTGCCTATACCTGTGGAAAGTCCCGAAATTAGTTTCTAGACTTGGTCCACATTTTGGCAGTGTAGACAATCCTATCGTACTAGCTATAGGCCTTGACCAAGGGAGTTGGAGAAAAACCAGAGAGAAAATCCCCTGTCCCTTTAGAAAAATAGAGTGAGATTTACTTGCTAAAGTAAGTTGGTTCCTGTTTTGCTAAAGCCCCTTTTTAACACACTTGACTGCTTGATGAGCCAAGAAAGTAGTCTCCAGACAGACTAGCAAACCAATGAACTGAAATGTAGAACAAAGTCCACACCAGAGACAGCAAAGATACTTGATGTAGGCTTCAAATCCACACCAGAGACAGCAATAATACTTGCTATAGCTTGCAAGACTATAACAGAGAAAACAGTTGCTAAAGTTAAGTTAAATGAAGAACTCACTTGCAACAAACACAGACAATTGTGGCCAGAAAACAGTGAAAACTGAGTGAGGAACAATGAGATCACCTCTGGATGGTTGTATGATGATTAAGGTTGCCCCAAACTGTCTTATTCACTATGTACACACAGACCACTAACTAAGAGCCCATGCGCACCAACCAATCTGGTGCCTGTACCTGCCAAATTGCATAAAAAACCCTCCTGGAGCACTCCCCAACCTCCTAAAACAGAGGCAGGCGGGCCGCCCGACGTCGGAGATGCCGCCTGAAGCGGCCCGGCCTCCCTGAAGCCAGAAAACCAATAAAAACCACTAATCTACTTAGAAAAATTAGCTACAACTACTAAAACCTTTAAAACACGGAATTTCACTATAACAACATTGAGACATGAAATATAGAGAAAAATTAGCTCTTACAAATGGTACTAAGCACTTAACCCTAAGACTTAAGGTTAGCCCGTAAAACACAAAAAACAAAATTAAACAGCAATCTTTTATAAATGAAAAATGAGGAAATGACCCCTTAAAACTCAGAATATGAAAAATGTCTTCAAGACATAAAATATAGAGAAAAACCAGGGCTATCCAATGATAGTACCCACATACCCGCAGACCCAATATCCACGGAATAAAACCAGAAAAATACCAAATTCCTTAACAGATGTCAATTAAGACATGCATAAACAGTGCCAAATCACACAACAAAGGCCCCTTCCAATGTTGGAAGACCACATCCTCCCTCCAATTGAGAATGTCTGCATTCTTTCTTCATCCAACCACCATGTTTAACCTCCTTTCCAAATCTGCCTCTGAAATGGGCCCCTGCCAATACTGCATCAACAATAATTTAATCTGCGCCATAACACCACCTGTTCATCCATAAAGAGCATCCTGCAATGTCTGCCACAGACCTGGTCCACTTTCTTCTACAACAGATTCACCTCTGCCTCAACCTGGTCCTTCTTCTGCCAGCACCAAAAGATCTAGGCCATCCATCCTGATACCCAGATTAATCAAAAGGCTCCACCCTTCCCAGAAAAGTGCCACAACCCATAAAGAAACTAGTTCCCCCATCCCTGGTCCATCTGATGGTAAAGAACATTCATTTCTTCCTTCAACTTTAAAACTGATAACTTCTCAGTTCCTTCGTCTTCTGATAGTGATGATAACAATGTAGGATCCATTGCACCACCAACACCAACACACTTTCCCACAATCAAGGCCAAGTTCCAACAACACACATCTCAACAGAAACAACTTATGCTTCACTATTTCCAATCCACTCCTGCTAGAGATCCACAGGACATTGAGAACAGAAGACACCTCATTCACCAGTTCAAGGCTAATTCTGAACACTTCATTTCATCTCTTGATTCGCTCTGTAATTCCACTAGTACTTGAGTTTGATTCAGAAAAGAAAAATTGAACACACCCTCTATAGGATGTAACCACAAACAACCCTCAGTTTTAAGTCTTGGGGGACCATCCTCATTTTATAGTCTTGGGGGACTCAAAAACCCTCAGTTTAAAGTCTTGGGGGACTCAAAAACCTAAATCATGAACCCAGAACCAGAGATCAACCACATTAAGACACAGAGAAAAAACTAAAATTCTGGGGTAATTGTGAATAGAGCAGCCAGCCCATCAATTACCCCCAAACTTGCCTTTGCTAAATTCGGAGGCTCCCCCTGTGGATACCCTCCACCAATCTTTCAAAACAACTCCAACAACAAAAACTTTTCCCTCAGTTTATAGTCTTGGGGGACTTACAACCCTCAGTTTAAAGTCTTGGGGGACTAACACAGTGTTCAGTTTAAAGTCTTGACGGACTACCTTGATAAAATCTTGAAACCAGCCAGTTTAAAGTCTTGGAGGACTAACAGAAACCAGATTTCAGTTTAAAGTCTTGATGGACTGACTTGATACCATAGCATTTTCAGTTTAGAGTCTTGATGGACTAATAAAATTTCCAGTTTAGAGTCATAGAGGACTTTCAGAATCTTGCATGAATCTGACCCAGCCAATTTCATGCAATACACACACAGCCAGACCCACGGAGCATCCACCTTCACTTCATCTTCTACTCATCACTGACAAAATTTTCTCTTATCCTTTTCATCACCTTTCACACCACAAATCATGTCTGGATCCCCTGCTGTTGACTCCTCTACTCTTCCTTGCTTCACTGCTCCAAGGGACTATGCCTGCAAACAGTGCATACACATGTGCAGACCTTGCACATTCACTCTTCCAAATCCAGAAGCCAAATTCTACAACAGGGCTTGTGACTCTTGCTATTCCAAAAAAAAGAAATGTGACAGAGATGCCCACTATCCTATTCCTCCGCCTTCTCCTTCTCACAAGTACATCTCCAGATCCCCTACCAGGTCTCCAGAACTTGGTCCATCCTCTTCCTCTCTATCTTCAGCTCCTTCCAGAAGATCCAGAAGCTCAGCTTCCCGCACTCTTCCAAAAAGACCAGCCTTAGCTTCTCAAGAAACTGCTTTTATCACTGCTAAATTAGCTCCAAAAGCTTCAAAATCAACCCCTAGGCTTCTAGACCGCGTCCAGGCAGCCCGCCAGCCTCACCAAACAGCAAAAATCAGGGCCAAAACCTCCAAAAACGGCCAGAAAATAGCCAAATTCATCCAGATAACAATAACAACTCAACCCAACTACCTCCTACTGCTCACAGAGCAATGCAATCCACCCTTCCAAAATCCAAAAACACCAAAATTTCCCAGATTTCTAAGAGAACTGCCAGAGAACCCCAAGAAGAAACCAGAACACCACACACTGCTCCACAACAACAACTTTGTCCCCAACTAAGACAAAGAAACTACACCTCTCCTCTGTCAGCCAACTACTCTTCTGACAGTTCCATCTCTTAAAATTCTCCATCCAGAAAAGAGCAGTCTGCTTCCAAATCCCCCTCTCCTGCTCCATCTTTTAACTACCCTGGTACTCCATCACCAGCACCTCCTCCAGCTGAATCCAACAGAAATAACAACCACAACAACAACAACAATCTCACTGCTCCAACTAGGCCCCAGGAGCCTCAACATCCCAGTTCAACTTCTCAGGATCCTTCAGAGGAAGACCATGAGAATCCATATCTTTCCCTAGTTGATCCGCCCACTATGACCATAACAAAATCGTCAGAGATCCGAATCCCAGCTGCTTACAGATTTGATGAGCTTCCAATCTGTAAGTACCAAATTAATTATTCCATTTCTTCAACAAAAATAATTACTGATCCAATTCTTCTTGTCTAGTTGGCACCCCTCCTCCTGAATCTATTATTGGAGTTGGCCAAACTCTTGAAATTTCTTTGACCCTGGATTATGGAGACATGAAGAAACACCTAAGCACCATGTGTTCCAATCTGCTAAAAGCCTTTTCCCTTCATGGACCCTTGAATGACTTTGAAAAATCCCTGAGAAAGCGCCTACTGGACAACCACTGGAAGATGTCTAGGATCATTAAACACACCCTCCAGCACTCCATTCCTGCCTCTTCTTCTTCCTCCTCTGAACTTCCCTCTAATCTAATCCCTGATCATTACAATCCCTATAATCTCTCCAGCAGGATGCACTTCAAAGAACACAGTGCTTCCCACAATCCCAACAAAAAACAAAAACATCATCACAATCCGGACCAGCCTCCAGAAGCTTCCTCATCCAGACAATGAGCTCCTGCAAAAGATTATAAACATAAAAATAATATAAAACAAATAATAAAAATAATTTCAGAATTTTTTTTTTTTTTTTTTTTACGGTCTACTGATATACTAAAATAAAAAATTAATAATTAAAATGAAATGAAATAACATAAATGAAATAAAATAAAATATAAAAAATAATACAAATGATATCCCCCAGCCAATTGATGAGATGAACCCCTGATACCTTACCCACATCCAAGTGCACCTTGATGTGGATACACAATTAAATCTTTTAAATGATTAACAGAAAAAAACAAAAATTTAGAAATTCAGAAGATAACAAACAAAAAAAATAATGAAACACAGAAACACATGAAATAAATAATATATAAAAATAAAATAGCATTGCCCGGCCAATTGATGAGCCTTTCCCCACCAATGCTTGCCCACATCCAGGTGACCCTGATGTGGTAACACCCTATATTTTTTTGATTTTATAATTTTAACAACCCCCATAAAAAAATTAAAAGAAAAAAAGAGAAAAAAGAAAATAATCTAAAACTACTATCTAGCAAAAACCTAACTGCCAATTCAAAGAAAGTCCAGCTCCATAGATGGTCCAATAAGGGAAAGTCCGGTCCATAGAAATGATCACTGGGTGGGCTCCCTCCAATAAGTAAAAATGACGGGAGACCACCAGTGATCCACCACCAATCTGAAAAAACCAAAGATAAAGAAGCCAGTCTTAAACCAGTTTAAAGTCATAGCGGACGTAAAACCTGAATAATAAACAACAGAACTAGAATTCAACTAGGAAAAACAAAAGACTTGAGACAGACATTCTGGGGTAACTGTTCTCCAGAGCAACCAGCTCATCAGTTACCCCCACACTTGCCAAAATAAAATCTAGAAGCCCCCCCTGGGTACCTTCTAATAAAAACACAACATCCAACACAAAAAAACCAAAACCAATAAGAGTGAAGAATCCGGCACTTGAAAACCAAAGGAAATTCCAGTTTAAAGTCATAGAGGACTATCACCTGTGAAAATTAACCAATACTAGGGTTCAACCAAATTAAGAGAAAGGGTTGGAAACAGACAGTCTGGGGTAACTGTTGATAGAGCAGCCAGCCCATCAGTCACCCCTACACTTGCCAAGATCAAATCTAGAAGCCCCACCCATGGGTACCCTCTAAAAAAAGTTTCCAACAAACAGATGCATAGCATCACCACAAAAAAACCAAAATTAAATAATGGTCTGTAGTTTATCCTCATTGCGGAGTCAATCTTCTTCATGCCTAGTGCCTCTGGGATAGAACCTCTTCACTTGCTCTGCAGCCACCCTCTTTTTCAAGACTGCACCATCCAACTCTTCCAAAACATAAGAACCTCCAGACACCTGAGATCTGACTCTGTAAGGTCCATTCCATCTGTCAGCAAACATTTTGCCCCACTGACTCTCCAAACTTCTATTATACAACAAAACCAGACAACCAGGTTTCAAGGGATTCGTGAGTCTATGAGCTAACTTCTTGTCCCAGTATCTGACTGATTGATTTCTAATCTTCATCATTCTAGAGTATGCCTTCTCTTGACATTCCTCTCTACATTCCAACTGTTGCATCCTGGCACAGAGCAAATCTTCTGTTGAGTGCACGTCATCCCAATCAATTCCAAGATAAGAGACAGCTTCCAAGTCCACTGGTAGAACAGCTTCCTGACCAAACATTAACTCATAAGGAGAATAGCCAGTTGTCCTCTTCACAGTGACCCTATCAGCAAATAAAACCAAAGGTAAATAATGCCTCCACTTTTCAGCACTATCTCCGCAAATCTTCACCAAAGCATTCTTGATAACTTGATGGCCTCTTTCAACCATGCCTTCAGCTTCAGGATAATACGGTGTAGCCACTCTAACCCTAGAACCAACACTAGCCACAGCTTCTTTAAATTTGGCACCAAACTCTGGCCCACCATCAACAGTGACCAACTTCATCAATCCATACCTATAAATCCACTCCTTCTTCAAAAACTCTGCCACATTCTTGGCAGTCAAATTAACCAGAGGCACTGCCTCAACCCAACCAGACAAATCATCCCTAGCAACAATCAAGTATTTATACCTGCCCTCTTTAATATGGACAGCATCCAGACTGACCCTTCCAAAAACAGTTGATTCAACAGTAGCACGGCCGACCACTTTAGGTTTCAAGTGACTTCTTCTTTGACATTCTTCACAAGATTGAACCCAACCCTGTACAGCCAACTTCATACCCGGCCACCAAAATCTGTCCGCTACTCTTCTATAAGTCTCCCCAAAGCCTCTATGACCAAGGTCTTCATGCAAAGACTTCAAAACCAATTCTTGACCCTTCTTCTGAGTCACCACCACTTGAGGATTAGGATGTCTCCTTCTCATCAAGCGCCTTCCTGACACATAAAATCCAGGACTCTTCTTCTTGATTGCCAACCAAGTATCATCATCAAAACTATCTGGCCTCTCCAAGGTCAACAGATATTCCACCAGAATAAAATAAAACCCAGATTGATCCCAGGTCTCATCTTCAAAATCCAACAAAACAACATCCAAGGGTACAACTCTGTCATCAAAATCACCAGTGTGAACATGAGCCAATTTAGCAGCCCAACCAGGACACCAATCCTTAAATTTTGGCACATCCTTCTCTTTCCACTGAACCTTGTGAGAATCCAGTTGACTAACAAAAACACCCTTTTCCAATTTTGAGCTGTCCCAAACAACAACTCCATCTTCATCAACAAAAACATCCTGATCACCAGAATCAAGATCAGATCCAGCCAGTTTAACCTCTTGGGGGAGGTCAGAACAATCATCCAGTTTAGCCTCATGGGGGAGGGAAGAAAAACCCTCAGCACCCTTTGTGCTGGCCCTAATCACTGGAACATCTTCGTCAAACTCTTCAGAATCAGAATCCTCATCTGTAGGTGGCCTCCTTGATAATCCATCAGGCATAGTAAAAGTTTTACCTGGTTTGTGTACCAGGTCAAAAGAAAAATGTTGAATGAATGCCACCCACCTAATCATTGGAGCATTTGGAAGACTAGATGTATTGATCATCTGAACCAAAGATTTTGCATCCACCTGCAGCTCAAAATGCTGCCCCCACAAAACCGTCTGTAGCTTCTTTAAAATTTTAGCTACGCCACACAATTCCAAATTAGGTTGAGAATACCTAGATTCCACCTCATTAAACACCACAGACTCATACCTTACTGGCCTAACCCTCCCAGTCTTATCCTCCTGAGACAAAACAGCACCAGCAGCAATATAGCTTGAGTCCACTGCCAGATAAATCTTTCCAGCACCAACACCATAATCCAACTTGTGAAGAATTATATCTTCACCAACAACCTTTTTCAGCTTCTGAAAAGCCTCTTCACACTCTTCTGTCCATTCCCAATCTGCATCTTTTCTGGTCAACCTTCTTAAAGGTGAAGCCAACAACGAAAAATCCTTAATGAAAATCCTGACATATACACATACACCCAAAAATCCTCTGACTTCAGTAGTATTTTTAGGCCTTGGCCATGCCTGAATTTTATTAATCTTCTTCTTCGCCATAATCCTTCCCTCTTTACATACCACATGACCCAGAATTTCCAAAGCAGGAACACAACAACAGAATTTTGACCCTGAAATGGTCAAACCAGCCTCTTCAATCCTGAACAACACTCTCTCTAGAGTTATTGCATATTCCCACACAAACCTCCTTATTTCAGGGTTCTCCGATAACACCTCATTACCATAATCAGTGGATGGTCCTTTAATTCCACCATCATCAATAAAAATACCAGCATGAGTACAAACCTCATCCTGCAAAATCCAAGCCATCTGTTCTTGATAAACTGCCACTGAATTAGTTGCTCCTTGAGGCAACCTAGTGAGCTGAAATCTTCCCAAAGGAGTCTCAAAAGTTGTGAGAGGCCTTGAATCCGTATGTAGTTCCCTCTCATCATAACCACCCATAATATCACCCAAACCATAACACACCCTTCCAGCAAAAGCTTCAACAAAATCCTCTGCACTTGGCAGCATACCAGCGTCCTTGATAGTGACTCTATTCAAGGCTCTAAGATCATGAACCACCCGCAACTTTCCATTCTGCTTCTTTACACAGAACACCAGACTTGAGTAACTGGATGTTGATTGTTCGTATAACCCAGTCCTGACTCTTTCCCTAACAATCTCTACAAAATCTTCTCAAATAGCGGCTGGAATTGGAATAGGTTTGATTTGCCAAGGTTCATGACAAACAACAGGAATCAAGTAAGGTTCACCATAAGAGTGCTTCAATACACCCCTTTCCTCCTCAACAAATGCCACCGCTTTTTCCCTTAGCACAATAACGTGCAACAACAACTTCTTTTCTTCCTCAGACAACCACCCATCAGGACCAAAATTAACAACTTTCAATCTTTCCACGGTCACCCTCGCCTTCTCTACAAATTCTGGAGGATTCTTCACCAAAGGAGTACAGTACGGATCTCTTGACAAAGGAGGTCTCTTCAAAGGCGGATTCAAGCCCACAGGCATAGGCTCATTGACAGGCCTAATCTTCTGCGCTACCTTCTTATACTTTGCCGCTCCACCTTCAACTTGAGGGATCTTCAGGAAATCATCACCACCAGACCTGGAACAAAAACCAAGGGTTTCCCCATTGCTCACATGCGTGGCCAAGGTAATGTTTTTGAAAGGTGTAGAAGAAACCCTAGTGGTGCACAATTGGGAGGACTTACTTTTACACCCCAATCTCACCACTCCAAAACTTTTCCACAATTTCACATCTTCATCCTCACTTCCAAATTCCAAATATTCAAATCTTGATTCATCTTCTGAATCACATCATCTAAAATTGTGCAGTTTATCCTCATGCTGGAGGTCCAAAAATAGATCTTGATGATCTTCTTTCTTCAAAATTTTCTGCAGTTTAACCTCATGCTGGAGGCCCAAAAATAGATCTTGAAGATCTTCACAAAAATATTTTGCATCTTCTTTCTTCATTATCTTCAGATTTTTTTCTTGATTTTCTTGAATTATCTTGAAATTTTTATCTTCTTTTCTTGAGTTTTCTTCTGTCCTACAAAAATAACCAGGGGTTTCCCCAATGCTCACAGGTGTGGCCCAGGTAATGTTTTTGAAAGGTGTAGAAGAAACCCTAGCGGTGCACAATTGGGAGGACTTACTTTTAGACCCCAATCTCACCGCCCCAAAACTTTTCCGCATATCTTTCAATAAAGATATATAACCAATCTTCTTCTTTGAACTTGAGTTAAAAATAATTAAGAATCTTGAGAGAGAACAGAGACTTGATAAAAAACTTGATGAATACTTGCAGAGAAGAGAAACATTAAAAAGAGAAAGTTGAAAATCCACTTGGTATATCTCCAAGGGAGCTGACCTACTACAACCTGGGATTTCCTCATCTCGGGGAGAGGTTGTAGCACTAGGATGATCAGCCCTCATTACTCTAAAAAAGACAGACTCTCAATAGAGCCTGAGCCGCACTCCAAAAAACCAGAGGCAGCACCCACTTCCTTCCTTCTCCTGCAGCAGTCCATGCACTGGCACATTGAAGATAAGCCAGGCCTAGTCTCCCAACCATCCTCTCCAGGGGATGATAACCTCATGTGAAGCCTCCTTTCATCTTCACCAGTCAACTCCAAACTGATTCCCAAATCAAATTGATAACCAATTCTTGCCTGAAAATCCATCAAGAATGGCCCACCCAAAACTGCTTTTACATTACCTTTAGCAATGTAAAAATGAACCTTCCCTGAGGCTCCTCCAACATCTAACTTCACTAACTCTGAAGTTCCGACCAATTCAGTGACATGGCCACCGATCCCTCTCAAATTCCCACCAATACCAGTTTTGATGGGGAGTCCCATATGAGTTGCCTAAAACAAAGAAATCAGGTTTATCTGAGAACCTGAATCCACCAATGCCCTTGCCTCCCTGCCATTCAGAGTGACATTGACATATCCCAGAGGAGCAGAAAAATGAGTTTCCAACCCCTCACCAAACTTTTTATCAGAATCACAAATGTATTCTACCTCACCAGAAGAAACCCTTCTCCTGGTCAACAACTTCTTCTGCCTATCAGCCAACCCTGGACTGATAGCATACAATTCCCCATAAGATAGGGAAACCTGACCCTGGTTCATCCTTTCCAGGACAGAGTCCATAACATTAACTTGACCAGACACTACTGGACTCTCAAAGTGAGCTCTTTGCTTCACCACCTTGGTCCTAGAAGATTCTTGAGGACCAGCACCACCAACAGATTTACCATTAACAGGAACCAAACCAGATCCCTCACCAGAACCTCTGACTCCAACAGGCTTTGGCAATGAAGCCAAAGGGACATCTTCCTCAGAGTCAGAATCCACCTCCATTGGCATTGGCTCACCATTCAGGTCCAATGCACCAAAACTAGGGGGGCCCATGTCAGCCATACCCTTCTGCATCTTGTACAGCTCCTCTTTGCTGTACCTTTTCCTAGCTGCACTCAGCTTAGGATCACCCTTTGAAGCATTTGGCTTTGGTTGGGCCTGAGAACTGCTCTTAGGCCTACCCACCTTTCCTGCTTCCACATCATAAACACCAGCCAAGCATTCACCACTTGACTGTCCACCACAAGAATACAACTCCAAACCACCAAAAGAAGTAGAAAAAGAGACCTTATTGACCTCCTTCCCCTTTCCCTTGACGTCCTCATCTACCTTAACAGAAGACTTCCCCTGATCAGGAATCTCCTCAAACCTTGGCCTCCTTTGATTGAGACCACCTCTTCTCCTGACCAAATCAACAGGAGCCTGCCCCTCACTGGGATTCACAAAAGAACCGTCAGGGAACTTAAAATCCCTGCCATCAAACTCCACTTTTCCTTGAGACACATCCCTGTTCAATGCCCAACAATCATTGGACCTGTGCCCCCTCCTACTGCAATAAGAGCAAACCCAAGGATCACTCCTACCAGCCCTCCTTTCAAAATCTCTTGGCTGAGAAGGTGCCTTAATAACCTTCTTGGCCTCCTGGACAAAAATGTGCAGCTGTTTTGTCAGATCAGCCAGCTGCTCCACCATTGGGTCCCTCTCCTGTTTGGAAACCTGCACCAAATTTTTCTCCTCCTTCTTCTCCCTAACTTCCTCTTCAGCCAAAGCCTCACTGACTTTGCTGACATACTTGGCACACCCCTCCTGATAGATGTCCACAGCCAATAACTTCAAATGGGCCTCAACAGCCTCCTTCACCTTATTCAAGGCAGGCAACTTCTGATCCCCATTAGAAAGAGTCTTCATCAATTCCTTTCTTGACAACTCCTTCAACACATCCATCCTGACATCTCTAGCCAGGGCAGACCAAAAAACATCCTTGGCAGCATTTTCATGTGCCAGCTCCTCCACTTCCACCAAATATTCCACCACAGGATCAAACTGTAGCAGAAACTTCCTGTAACTATGTAAGTTACCAACACCACCATAAGATTGCCATTCACTGACAACCTTGTTCAGATCCACCATAGTGAAACTGACACCCCATCTATCCACCATTTCCATACACAACAGTTTCCAATCCCTCTTCTTGTAGCCAGACATGGCCACAATCTCCTTCTCCACTGACCTATCACCAATGAAGAAGATAATCTGCTTCACCATGTCCAGGTAGGAAGCACCATCCACTCCAGCAGCAGTTTCATATTTCTCTAGAAACCACTTGACATCCTCCCCATTAAACTAGGTACCATCCCAAGTTTTAATCCTTACACACTCCCTAACCATCACAGAAGGAGGACCATCCCCCCCACTGACAGTCACCACAGGAATAGCAGAACTAGAAGCCATTCCTCCAGTCCAAAACACCAAAAAGAGCCAACCAAAGCAAACAGAGATTCCAAAGAACTAGCAAGTTCTACCCCACGTTGGGCTCCAGAAATGTAGACAATCCTATAGTACTAGCTATAGGCCTTGACCAAGGGAGTTGGAGAAAAACCAGAGAGAAAATCCCCTGTCCCTTTAGAAAAATAGAGTGAGATTTACTTGCTAAAGTAAGTTGGTTCCTGTTTTGCTAAAGCCCCTTTTTAACACACTTGACTGCTTGATGAGCCAAGAAAGTAGTCACCAGATAGACTACCAGACCAAAGAACTGAAATGTAGAACAAGTCCACACCAGAGACAGCAAAGATACTTGATGTAGGCTTCAAATCCACACCAGAGACAGCAATAATACTTGCTATAGCTTGCAAGACTATAACAGAGAAAACAGTTGCTAAAGTTAAGTTAAATGAAGAACTCACTTGCAACAAACACAGCCAATTGTGGCCAGAAAACAGTGAAATCTGAGTGAGGAACAATGAGATCACCTCCGGATGGTTGTATGATGATTAAGGTTGCCCCAAACTGTCTTATTCACTATGTACACACAGACCACTAACTAAGAGCCCATGCGCACCCACCAATCTGGCGCCTGTACCTGCCAAATTGCATAAAAAACCCTCCTGGAGCGCTCCCCAACCTCCTAAAACAGAGGCGGGTGGGCCGCCCGACGTCGGAGATACCGCCTGAAGTGGCCCGGCCTCCCTGAAGCCAGAAAACCAATAAAAACCACTAATCTACTTAGAAAAATTAGCTACAACTACTAAAACCTTTAAAACACGGAATTTCACTATAACAACATTGAGACATGAAATATAGAGAAAAATTAGCTCTATCAAATGGTACTAAGCACTTAACCCTAAGACTTAAGGTTAGCCCTTAAAACACAAAAAACAAAATTAAACAGCAATCTTTTATAAATGAAAAATGAGGAAATGACCCCTTAAAACTCAGAATATGAAAAATGTCTTCAAGACATAAAATATAGAGAAAATCCAGGGCTATCCAATGATAGTACCCACATACCCGCAAACCCAATATCCACGGAATAAAACCAGAAAAATACCAAATTCCTGAAAAGATGTCAATTAAGACATGCACAAACAGCGCCAAATCACACAACAAAGGCCCCTGCCAATGTTGGAAGACCACAGCGGGATAAATTGTCATTACTTTAAAACTAGGGATATTGATATATATTATTTGTTTACATATTAATTTATGTTATTATATTAAATTTTGGTGATTTCACCCCTTACTTCAATAAAATGCAGGAGAGGGTATTGCCAAATTTTTAAATCTGAAATGTGAAATTGATGACTTAGAAAAATTTTGGCAATACCCACCCCTTGCTTCAATAAAATTCAGGGATGGGTATTGCCAAATTTTTAAAACAGATATAGAGTTTTGTTGACTTAGCTGTATTTAAAAAAATAAATTTAATTATTTGAATGTAAAGAAGAAAAAATGTATGAGTTTTTCAAATTTTTGCAAAAAAAATCATCTAGTATCAAGACCTTTAAAAAGTCAGAACATATGAAATTAACACCAAAAAGAAATAAAACAAAATTAATTTAACCAAACAAATAAATAATCTAAAATGTTGTAAAAAATGTTTCAAATCTCAGTGAGGAGTGTGTGCCAAGGATTGATTATTAGCTTTAATGCATTCTATCAAGAAAACTTTGTAAACAAAATAAAAAAACTAGTTATCAAACATTTTCATTAAGCATTCAATTTCTTCAATAGATTTATTAGCTTTAACACAATCTCTCAAGAAATACTCCTTTTTTGAACCTTCTTCAAGTTGATACTTGAGTTTCATTTGATCCAATAGGAGATTGTACTCATGAGCCTTCTCCTCTTTCTTTATATCAAATTTCTTCTCCAAATCATGTGCCCTCTCATCCCTCTTTAAAGAAAGCTCAAATTTCTTCTCCTTCAAGTCATGTGCCCTCTCATCCCTATGTAAAGAAAGCTCAAATTTCTTCTCCTCCAAGTCTTGTGCCCTATCATCCCTTTGTAAAGAAAGCTAAAATTTCTTCTCCTCCAAGTCTTGTGCCCTATTATCCCTTTGTAATGAGAGCTCATATTGTTTCTTTTAAAAGTTGAGAGTATCTCTTGCAACTTCAACTTTACCTAGAGTGAAAAGGAATATTAATAATAGAAAAGAAAAGCTCACTCAATTATTAAGAGTTATGCTATCGCTTACCAGATTCACATTTCTCCAGAAAATCATCAATTGAAAAAAAGGGGTTTGGGAAAAACTATCTCTGTTTTGCTTTCTATGACTGTTAAAATTGAAATTATTTGATTGTCTTTGATTTTATTTGGAGGTAACAATTTCCCCTTCATCATTGATGCTAGCTTCAGACTCACTTTCTTGGGGATCCTGGGTTTGTTCATTAGCCTTTTTAAAAATAAAAAAAATAATACAACTAGAAAAGAAATATAAACTTACTAGAGTGAGATTATGTTGGTTTATATCACCATAAGGATCTATTGGAAAGCTATCTAGATTTATTGAATTTAGAACAGGGGAGGCTTGAGTGGAGGAAGAGGATGGGAAAAGATTTCTTTTGACATCATGTTTGGAGATAGCATCTTCACCATCCAACATGTTGTCAGGATTAACATAAGCTCACTCTCCTAAAATAGCATCCATCACTTTAAAGTATGGACATAGAGATTCAAGTTTATCATCTATGTATTTTATGCCCTTACTGATATTGAGGTCAGTAATACCAAAACCAGTAGAAAATAAAAAAGTTTTTGCCTTCTTGAATTTGGCTCGGTATTGCTTGAAACGTTCAGACATCTGTTTAGGAAAAATATCAATCCTTTTCTTTGTTTTATTTTGTAATTCATTGGCCATTAGAAGATAGCCATTGACTTTTGATGCAGGGGGCCATCCTACTTTAGTTGCATTCTTAGTACCAAAAAAAGAATCATTATTAGTTTTTATTTTCAGCCAGTTGATAAGTATGAGATGACCATATTTTTTTAGCTGAACAGTCTTTGGTTTCTCAGCTGAGCTGGGGAAAGAGAGAGTAATGGGATTTGAAGAACAGCTGGATGAAGGCTGCCTTTGAGAAGATATATGATGAAGGGGAATTTTGAGATATTTGCAGATGAAAAGGAGAAGAAAAAAAATAATGAGATGAGAAGGGGTTTTGAACGGAAATGAATAGACAGGATGGGACTTGGCAGCAAGGTAGGGAAGCTGGAACATCCAGAAAGTTGTCCAAGATGTGGTTATGAAAAATTGAGGATAAAAATGGCAGATAGAGGTGAACATTGACACGTAAAAGGTCTAATAACCCAACTATTAGCAAACGTAATTGTGGAAAATAAATGGGGTATAATGATTTTTATATGAAATTAATTTAATTACAGATTGGTCAACATTGATAACCCCTATTTATATTTGGCTAGTAAGCTCTCAAAACTGAAAAACACAAATTCACTGCCATCTACTACTCAATCAAACAAAAACCTCCAAGTGTAAGTGACCTGAGTGATTGGACCCAAACTGCACCTTCAACTCTATCAAGAACAAACAAAATCAGTTTTCAAAAACTTGGATGCATTGAAAAATAGAAATATGCACCTAAATGGTGTTTGGAGTCCAGTAGTACTATTAATTCAGCAACATTAGACCTTGCTTCTAGCAACAAAAACTGAAAAATTCTCAAGGAGTCAAGCAGTGATCCTCCTAGTCCAACACCATCAAACCTAACTATATATCATATGGGAATAAAAGCTTCTAAAAAGTTTACAGTCTAAATGAATCTAAAGGAGCATTTTAATATAAATCTTTACTGACCACCTGCCTCACCAATCTCTCAGAAAAATGTGTTACTGCAATAAATAGTACAAATGACTTAGGTTCCCAAACAAATCAACTATCAAAAGAGAAGAGTAATTTTCAGGGTAGAGCTAGAGGTATGTAGTAAAAATATGCCATCATTTTTTGAAATGGTATTTTGGATAGTTCCAACCGGTGTAGACAATCCTATAGTACTAGCTATAGGCCTTGACCAAGGGAGTTTGAGAAAAACCAGAAAGAAAATCCCCTGTCCCTTTAGAAAAATAGAGTGAGATTTACTTGCTAAAGTAAGTTGGTTCCTGTTTAGCTAAAGCTCCTTTTCAACACACTTGACTGCTTGATGAGCCAAGAAAGTAGTCTCCAGACAGACTAGCAAACCAAAGAACTGAAATGTAGAACAAAGTCCATACCAGAGACAGCAAAGATACTTGATGTAGGCTTCAAATCCACACCAGAGACAGCAATAATACTTGCTATAGCTTGCAAGACTATAACAGAGAAAACAGTTTCTAAAGTTAAGTTAAATGAAGAACTCACTTGCAACAAACACAGCCAATTGTGGCCAGAAAACAGTGAAAACTGAGTGAGGAACAAGGATATCACCTCCGGATGGTTGTATGATGATTAAGGTTGCCCCAAACTGTCTTATTCACTATGTACACACAGACCACTAACTAAGAGCCCATGCGCACCCACCAATCTGGCACCTGTACCTGCCAAATTGCATAAAAAACCCTCCTGAAGCGCTCCCCAACCTCCTAAAACAGAGGCGGTATGGTAAGGTAAACTCTTACAGTCGCCTTGCTGTAAGCAGAATCCGGAGGAGATATGTGGATTTAGCTGAAAACCCCGTCCTTCCAACAAAAATAACAAAGTAGGTGTTCTAAATCACTAAGCTAACCAGTCTACTTGGATCTGTTTGATAAAAATAATGAAACTCTAAAATATTTATCGCTTATTGAGATTTAAAGAAAGTGGCTGTTGAGAAAGAAATACTGATTACAACAATTAAGGTGTACCAGTGAAAGATCTGAAAAGATTGACTTTTATGTTTTTATAATAATTTGAATTTTTATGAGACAGCAATAATCAAGTCCCAGTGATGAAGACCTTTCTAAAGATACCCTGTATGAAGTGTTATTTAAATTGTTGAGTAGTATTTCTAAAATGTTATATATAAGATAAAGTTATAAGGGTATTACAAGTTTATTTAATTTGTTGAGTAATAAAAAATGAGACCGTGGTGGTTAAAGATTAAGCTGTATGTTGTATCCCCCCCCCCTCAATTTCGAGTTTGAGGGGCGCTTAAGTATTCCTAGTCACGTGCCTAAGTTTTCCCCTCCAGAGCTCTCCCAGAGTCAATCCGGAGCCCGTACGCAGTCCGGACGGAGTCCAAACGGAGTCCGTCCGGACTTCCGGACTCAATTAGAACCTTTAAAACTATAATCAAAAATCTAGAAAAATTACACATGATAGAGCCACTTCCCCTTTACATTCCAAACTAATTTTCGTAGTCTGCGCAGCTCTAATTACCCCGTACAAATTCATCAAAGTTAAGTAATTTCTGAAAATGTAAATATTTTTATAAATCTTTAAAATTCATTTAAATATATAAAAAAATAGTAAAAATTCTGGAAAAATTTCCCAAGGTTCTTGAGTGACTCGACTTGATACTTATAAATTTTTCAGACTGTAAAAATAAGTTTTCTCCGTAAAATAAATTGATTTCGTGTAGGCATTTGCTTTTAACCAAATTTCTTTATATTTAGACTCAAATAAATTTAATAAAACCCTTTTATAAAATAATAACGCCAATCCTGCATGCCGTAATAACTCCATTTAGGTACTTAGGTGCCATACTAAACTTTAGGCTACCACATCCTCTCTCCAATTGAGAATGTCCCCATTCTTAAAACTTTGCATAAGTGGTCGAACACAATATTCATTTTTAACCTTCAACTACCATCTTCTTTAATCAAATTTAAAGTTCATCTTCATCAATATGTCTTTCAAAGAACTTGTCGCTCCATGTGAACTCTGCGCTCGATACCAGGTACCTTGTTTAATGTCCAACTCTAATCTTCCTGGCAGGACATCTTGCGACTTATGCCGTGTGAAAAAAGTCAAATGTAACCGGCCAATAGTTCCTTCTAAAACAAACGTATATTTAGGACCAGCAGCTCTCCCTGATCCCTCAACTTCTAAAAAACAATCAAAAATTCCTGTCTTCTTAAAACGAATAAGATCAAAAACAGCTTCAAAAGTTCAATCTTCATCAGCGGATCCTGGCCTAATTTTGCCTTCACAAGATCCTAATCCTATAACGCCAGTGCCCCCAACCAACTTTGCTGAGACTATGTTTCCTGGCTCTAAATGTAAGACCCTATTATCTTACAAAAAAAAAACTTTTAATCAAAATTGACTAAACCTATGACTTAATAACATATTTGAGCTTCTAGCTGTCGAAATAACCAACACTGATGATGTTGGTAGAGTGAAGACGGACTATATCAATCATTATCCAAATTTTCATCACTATCTTTTTCTTGACTTTACTAATGAGTTGAAACGAAAAATGCTGGCCTATTTTCAAGAAACTCCAGCTAATAACCATGAAGACCTCATGAAAAGAAGAATTTTAATGCAAAGCTTTGATAATGATGTTGAAAAATTTCAAAGAAATTATCTTTTCTAACAGTATAACTTGATAAAATTTTGTTTTTGCTTGGTCTTCTTTAACTTTCAACATAAATGTTGTTTTCTTTCTTCTCTGGCTTAACATAAAATAATAAATAATAAATCTTGTGATGATTCCACTACTGAGAGCAAGGTTTGAATCCCTTCAGACTCCCATATACCAGTCTTCCTTCTTGTCACAGCATTGAGAGAGTGGATCTTCCTATGAGCCGAATACTCCTGATTCCAACCTCATAGGGCCCCCCACTGAGCCGAATTCTATGATTCCAATCTCGCCATAAGGTCCTCCAAGCTTCACACCAAAAATGGCCTAACACTGAGGCACTAAAAAAAATCATTCCCTAAAATCCAACTACCATCCTAACTTCTGATTCCTTCATCACAATTTTCAAACTCTGCTATACAGCAAACCCATAAAATACTTTTGCCAGGCTTCCAATAATAATATTAACTTTAGACCATGTTAAAGCGCCACAAATTTCATCTAATTAACCATTATGCTTTCCTTAGCATCATCACCACCTAAAATTTTAACCTCCTAAAGCTTATCAGCACCCAATTCCAGAAATGATTAAATAACCAGTTTAGAGTCTTAGTGGACAGTGATAAATTAAAAGATTGAATTGAGTTATCCAAAAAAGATTGACATTCCAGTTTAAAGTCTTGGTGGACCAAACATATAATTGATTGCCAGTTTATGGTCTTGGTGGACCAAAGATCGTTTAGGTGCATAAATAACTTGATAAATCCCTAAATAAGGCCTAGGCTTGACCAAAGATTGAATAAATTTGATAATCCAGTTTAATGTCATAGTGGACCAAATATTTGATCGACAAGTAATCCAGTTTAAGGCCATAGTGGACCAATGAATGTTGAATTATCCTGCAGATATTAATTTTCCAGTTTAAAGTCATAGTGGACTAAACAATGAATGAACTACCAGTTTAAAGTCATGGTGGACCAAACATTTGATCAATAAGAAATCCAGTTTAAGGTCATGGTGGACCCAACAGCTTGATAACAGTCCATTTTAAAGTCTTGGTGGACCTAACAACTTCTCTATCCTTGAACCCAGATTTTGCCACCAGCTTTCTTCATCCTAGTTTCAAGTTTTCTTCTTCAAAAAAAAAAATATCTCCTAACAAGATGAAACCTTCTGACTTCATTGCTTCAGCTGATCAATCTTGCAAATACTGTGCTTTCACCCATAGGGAATGTATCTTCACTTTCAACTGGCAAAAGCACACTTATAACAGGGCCTGTTTATCCTGTTATGAGAAGAAAAGAAAATGTTCTGGCTTGAACTGTGGTTCTTTCCCCATTACTGCTACTAGCTTTGCCGCCTTCTGCAAACCTCCTCCTTCTTCTTCACCTTCTACTCCACCCCCTATTCCATTAACCTCTAAAGATCCCATCCCTTTTTCTCCATCAGCCTATTTAAATCTTTCTTCATCACCTAATCCTCTGGGTCCTTCTCTCCAATCTAGACTTGCTGCTACTCCCCCAAGAACTCTTGCTGCTCCCAGGGCCATGCTTCAACCTTCTAACAATTCTTCTCCTACTTCCAACATCTTGAAGCACAAAAGGTCCTATAATAGCCAGCAATCTTCATCTTCTCTTGTTTCATCCAAAAAGCCCAGAACATCTACTTCAAACACCAAATCCAACACCAGTCCTCCTCATCTATCAAAAATAAAAAATCCTTTTCTAAACATAAAAAATCCCACTCCATTACCAAGTAAGCCGTTTATCTATGATCATGATAGTGTTGACACAGGTTAGTTGTCTCTTTTATTTTCTTAATCTTCAGGTTTTAATTTGCTGATATTTTAATTTGATAAGCGTCCACCGGTTCTCCAATTTCATATTCAGCTTATGAACTACCAGAACCTAATCCAAGCTTCCCTAGAGTTCCAATTCACCTAGTGTCTGAAAAGCTCTTTGCTAATTTTAATAACCTTATCGCTTATTTCCAACAATACCCGCCCTCTGATAGATCAGAATCTTGGATGAGAGAGCAACTGTTAAGAGACCTTTTCAAAATAGCCAACTGGCTTCAACACTATCGTGACCGTGAAATAAGATTCGAATCCCAGGAAATCGATCAAGGTCCTTCTAAATTTTCTAATTTCGATTCTTCAAAAGATAACAACCCTTGATGGTGTTCTTCCTGGTATGTAGCTTTCTTGAATAATGTTTGAAAAATAAAAATATAAACATCTAAACTACCTAAAACTAAAATACCTTTTATTTTTTTATTTTTTATTTTTATTTTTATTTTTTATTTTTTATTTATTTTATTTTAATTTTTTTTTATAATTTATTTTATATTTTTAGTTATTTTATTATTTATTATTATAATTTTTTATTTTTTATTTTTTTTTATTATTATTTTTTTTTACCAATTAAAATAAAAGATTTTTTTTTTAAAAAAGATAGTTTTGAAATAAAAGTTATAATTAAATTTTTAAAGAAAGATAAAAAAAGTAATAAAAAAATTTTTTAAAAAAAATTTTAAAAGATGCCCCCCGGCCATTTGATGAGCCGTACCCTCGACATCATACCCACATCCAAGTGCAACTTGATGTGGTTACACAATTTTGAGAAATTGAAAAGAAAAGAAAATAAATGAAAGTTTTTAGAAGATAATTTTTATAATGATGATCACTGGGTGGGCTCCCTCCAATTTATAAAAATGATTAGAGACCACCAGTGAGCATCACCTTTACAATAATTCATAATATATATTAAAGAAAAGAAATCACAATCTAACATAAAAAATCAAAAGCAAAATAAAATAAAAAGAATCTTGAATCCGGTGTTGAGAGCAGTGTCTCTTGATTCGTTTCAGTTTATAGTCTTAGTGGACTTCCTATAATTAAAAGACAAAGCCAGGATTCAACTAGAAACAGGGAAAATTTTGGAAACGAACATTATGGGGTAATTGTGTATAGAGCAGCCAGCCCATCAATTACCCCCACACTTGCCAATATTAAATTAAGAAGGTTCCCCTGTGAACACTTCTTCCAATAAATTTTTAAAATTTTCCAACACTATCTTCACCCATATTTTAAGAATTTTAAATTTCGAAAATTTCAAAGAAGGTTTTCTTCCATTTCGTTAAGTTTCATCACTGTTTCGTCACCCATATGCAGTGTAAAGACAGTAAAGTATTTGATAAAAAGAAGATAGTTTATCCTCGTTACGGAGGTTGATAAGGTTTTTATAAACATCATAGTTTATCTTCATTGCGGAGGAATCCATAAAATTTCATTGATATCATAGTTTATCCTCAATGCGGAGGTCTACTTTGGCACTCCTGGTGCCTCTAGGATAGAACCCTTTCACTTGATCGGCCGCTACCCTCTTCTTCAATACTACTCCATCCAACTCTTCTAACACATATGAACCGCCGGAAACTTGCTCCTTGATTTTATACGGTCCATTCCACCTATCTGCAAACATCTTTCCCCACTGAATTTCCAAACTCCTATTATACACCAAGACCATATCTCCTGGATTCAAAGGTTTCCTTAATTGATGTGCCAACCGCTCATCCCAATATCTAACTGATTGGTTTCTGATCTTCATCATCCGCGAATATGCCTTTTCTAAATATTTTTCTTTCTTTTCTAGCTGCATCATTCTCGCACACAATAATTCTTTAGTAGTTTTGACCGTGTCCCAGTCAACTCCAAGATATGATTCAGCTTATAAATCAACCGGTAAAACTGCTTTCTGTCCAAAAACAAGTTCATAAGGTGAAAATCTGGTCGTCCTTTTGGCAGTGATTCGATCAGCAAATAAAACTAAAGGTAAATAGTGCCTCCACTTTTCGGCACTTGTCCCACACATTTTAACTAAAGCATCCTTAATAACTTGATGCCCTCTTTCAACCATGCCTTCAGCTTCAGGATAATATGGGGTTGCTACCCTAACCTTTGATCCAACTTTCAATACGGCCTCTTTAAACTCTGTCCCAAATTCAGGACCTCCATCTACCGTCACCAACTTCATCACCCCATACCTATATACCCAATTATTCAAAAAAAATTCTGCCTCTTTTTTGGCAGTTAAATTAATAAGAGGCGCTGCCTCTACCCAACCAGATAAATCATCTCTGGCTACAATTAAATATTTATACCGTCCCTCTTTTATATGAACGGCATCTAAACTAACTCTCCCAAAGAGCGTATATTCACCGGTTGCGCGTCCAGGTTCTTTTGGCCTTAAATAACTTTGTCTTTGACATTCTTCGCATGACTGAACCCACTGTTTAACAGCCATCTTCATGCCAGGCCACCAGAATCGATCAGAAATTCTTCTAAACGTTTCTCCAACGCCTCTATGCCCAAGATCTTCATGCAGTGATTTCAAAACTAATTCTTGCCCCTTCTGTTGAGTTATAACTACTTGAGGATTTGGATACCTCCTCCTCATTAAACGTCGACCAGATAGGTAAAACGTAGATGACTTCCTCTTGATAGCCACCCATTCATCGTCTTCACAATCTTCTGGCCTCTCTAAAGTCAACAAATATTTGACTAACAAAAAATAAAAACCAGTCTGACCCAAGACTTCATCTTGAAAATCAATTAATATAACATCAATAGGGACTTCTCTATCACCAATATCACCTGCACATGAATGAGCCAATAATTGTTGACCCCTAAATAAATCTTTAATCGAGCTATGTCGTCGTTTTTCTTCTGAACCTTTGGATCCTTTGTAAACCATATTTGAAAATACCTCTTTCTCTTTATCCACCCTTTTATTTAAATTCTCTAATTCTCCAACATATACACCATTCCTTAATTTACTACTATCCCACACTACCAATCCATCTTCCTCTACATACACCACATCTTCTTCTACCTCCTTTCTACCGAATTTATCTACACCTTTTCCAACACCTTTATTAACATAAAAACTATTTTCCAGTTTATCCTCTTGGTGGAGGTCATCATCACCATTATCTAAACACAATAGTCCTGCCAGTTTAACCTCATGGGGGAGGTATGGAAAGTCTTCAGCTCCTTTAGTGCTGGCTTTAATAATAGGTATATCTTCATCGAACTCTTCTGAGTCTGAATCTTCTTCAGTGGGTGGTCTCCTTGATAAACTATCTGGCATAGTAAAAGTTTTGCCAGGCTTATGAACTAAATCGAACAAAAAATGTTGAATAAAAGCTACCCATCTCGTCATGGGTGCGTTCGGTAAACTTGGGGAATTAATCATCTGGATTAACGATTTTGCATCCACTTGCAACTCAAAATGTTGCCCCCACAAAATATGCTGAAGTTTCTTCAGTATTTTCGCCACACCACATAATTCCAATTTTGGTTGAGAATATCTTGATTCGACCTCAGTAAATACTACAGATTCATTCCTAACTGGCCTGATGTAACCAGCTTTATCCATCTGAGACAAAACTTCCCCAGCTGCAATCTGACTTGAATCAACTGCTAAATAAATTCTGCCAGCTTATTTTCCATAATCCAACTTGTGCAGGACTAAATCCTTCCCTACAACCTCCTTCAACTTCACAAACGCCTTCTCACACTCTTCATCCCACTGCCAGTCTGCATCCTTTCTCGTTAACCGTCTCAATGGAGCTGCCAATGAAGAAAAGTCCTTAATAAAAATTCTAACATATACGCAAACGCCTAAAAACCCTCTAACTTCGGTCGTATTCTTGGGTCTTGGCCAGGACTGAATTTTGTTAACTTTCTTCTTGGACATAATCCTACCCTCTCTACATACCACATGGCCTAATATTTCTAAGGCTGGCACACAACATGAAAATTTTGAACCTGAAATAGTTAAGCCAGCCTCTTCAATTTGAAACAAGATTCTTTCTAAAGTAATTGCAAACTCCCAAATGAATTTGCGTATCCCGGGATTCTCTTCCAACACCTGGTTATCATAGTCGGTTGTTGGTCCCTTAATTCCTCCATCATCTATAAAGATTCCAGCATATTGTGGAATTTCATCTTGAAGGATCCAAGCCATCTGAGCTTGATAAACTGCAACCAAATTTGTTGCTCCTTGAGGTAATCTTGTTAACTGTAAACGTCCAAGTGGCGTATCGAATGCAGTGAGAGGCCTTGAGTCTGGATGTAACTCTCTCTCATCATATCCACCCATAATATCTCCCAAACCATAACACACTCTCCCTGCAAACGCTTCAACAAACTCCTCAGCACTAGGTGGTATCCCAGAATCCTTTATTGTAACCCTATTTAATTCCCTTAGATCATGAACAACTCTAAGCTTGCCATTCGGTTTCTTGATACAAAATACCAGACTAGAATAACTTGACGTTGATTGCTCATACAGTCCAGTGCGTATCCGTTCTCTGACAACTTCAATATAGGCTTCTTTTAATGCAGCCGGAATAGGAATTGGTTTCTGCTGCCACGGTTCATGACATACCACAGGAATCTTGTAAGGCTCCCCATAGGAATGCTTCAACACACCCCTCTCCTCTTCTACAAAAGCAATGGCCTTCTCTTGCTTGACCATCACATCCAACAACAACTTCTTCTCTTCTCCAGACAACCAACCATCAGGTCCAAAATTAACAACACCCAGTCTCTCAAAAGTGATTCTTGACGTCTCAGAAAATTCAGGCGGATTCTTTACCAAGGGACTTTCATAAGGATCTCTTGATAACCTTGGTCTTCTCAAAGGTGGATTCAATTCAGCAGGTAGCGGTTCATTAATAGGTCGAACTTTATTTGCTACTTTCTTATATTTGGCTGCGTCCACATCTATATAAACTTGAGGTAAAACATTTTCTTTTGAATTGCCATTAAAACTTTCATCAAATGAATCTTCTTCATTGCCAGAATCGGAATAAGAAAAATTAGAAAAATATTTTATTTCATTATTAAATTTTACCCTTTTCTCCTTTCCCTCGTCTAATTTATAAACAGATTTTCCAACACCTTTGCTTCCCTTATCCAACAGTAAATCACCCGTAAAGAAAGTTGGCAGTTTAACCTCTTGCTGGAGAACCAAAATTGAATTTTCACAAAAATTATTTTTTTGTGTTTTAATTATACTGAGATTTTTAATCGGATTTTGATGTGATTTTTGCAGTTTAACCTCTTGCTGGAGGTCCATAATAGAAGGAGATAATTGCAGTTTAACCTCTTGCTGGAGGTCATAAAACATACCCATCCAATTTTTATCCAACGTAATTTGGCCCATTTTGCCTTTTTCACCATTTTTAAATTTAATAGAAAAATAGGGTAAATCCAATAAACATATAGAAAAGTCCAAAACGTATTTGCACTCCAAAGTAATATTAACAGAAAATAATTGAGAATCCACTTGAATTATCTCCAAGTGAGCTGACCTATTGCAATCCGGGATCTCATCCTGAGGAGAGATTACAACATTAGAGTGATCAGCCCCTGCTACCCCAAAAAATGAGGGCATTCATCCCTTTCCAACAAACATAATTCACCAGAAGCCATCCATTTTATACACCGCTTCTTGGTGCAAACACAACACTGGCACAGAGTAGTAATCCCTGGCCATGTTTCCCAACCTTCATCTCCAGGAGGCGCTAACCGCATATGTAACCTCCGCATATCTTCACCAGTGATTTCCAAACTAATCCCCATGCCAGCTTGATACCCTATCCTGGCCTCAAATTCCATCAAAAAAGGACCACCAAGAACAGTTTTGACTGCTCCTCTGGCCACATAAAAGTGAACCTTACCAACAGATCCACCAATGCCTAACCTGACATGCTCAGCTGTGCCCATCAGCTCTGTTGCATGCCCTCCAAAGCCTCTGAGATTTCTCCCAGTTCCACTTTTAATTGGCAAGCCTATACTCGTCGCTTTCTCGAACAAAATTAAATTAATTTGAGACCCTGAATCAACCAAGGCCTTTACTTCTTTACCGTTAAGAGTTACCACCAGGTAACCCAGGGGAGCAGAAAAATGTGTATCTACATCTTCCCCAAACTTTTCAACATTTTCACAAATATATTCCACCTCTCCAGTGGAAACCCGACGCCTTGTCAAATGCTTCTTTTGCTTTTCAGGAAGCACCGGACTAATCGTAAATAACTCCCCCAAAGATAAGGGAGTCTGCAGTTGATTCACCCTATTCAAAACTACGTCCATCGCATTAGCTTGACCAGAAACTACTGGCTGCTCATACTGGACCTTTGATTTAACAACCTTGGCCCTGGGTACCTCTTGAGGTCCAACCGAGCCATCTTCACCCCCCATTATAACATCTTCACTTTCTATAACCCTAACTCCGTCACCAGCTTCTTGCACTAATCCTGATCCATCGCTAGTCCTTCTTACTCCCTCCATTGGGATGGGACCACTAAAAATTGGTCTGGGTAGAGACGCCAATGGTACGTCCTCCTCAGAATCCAAATAATCCTCTGGCATAGGCTCACCATTTAAATCAAACTTGCCATAACTAGGGGGCCCCATATCAGCAATCCCCTTCTGCATTTTATATAATTTGTCCTTAGAGTAAGGGTTCAATTTGTTGGTGGCAGTTTGAGCACTAGAATTTTTGTCCTTAGAGTAAGGGTTCACTTTGTTATTGGCCTTGCCAGGATTAGCCCTCAATTGGCTCTGAATGCTACTCTTCGCCTTAGTAGCAGCTGCTCTTCTAGCAGCATTAACATCCTATTCGCCGGCCATACAACTACCCTCCACTTGGGCATCCGTTGCCAGCTCTAAACCTCCAAAAGAAGTAGAAAATGTGGCTTTACTGACCTCTTTCTCCTTACCCTTGTCAGCTTTACCACCATTACCATTACCATTTTTGCCACCCTTGGCATTAACATCTTCATCCGTCACCTCTTCAAATCTGGCTCTCCTTTCAGCCGTTAAACTTCTTCTGACCAAATAAGGAGACTGTCCATCACTGAGCTTGATGAACAAACCATCAGGAAATTTATAAACTTTACCATCAAATAAAAGTCGCCCAGCATCCATATCCTTATCAAGAGCAAAACAAACTGTTGCTCTGTGCCCCCTCCTATTACAATAGGAGCACACCTTTGGCTCATCGTAGCCACCTCTATAACTACTACCACCATTCCCACCATTTCTCCCATTGCCTGGGAAGCGGTTACCATTAGTATTGCCATTATAATTTTGACGTTCAAAACCTCTGGACTGATAAGAAGTTGACGTTGACGAAGAAGCAATTGGGGCCTTGTTAGCCTTCTGTGTCTCTTGACCAAATATTTTTAATCGTTTCGTTAAATTGGCCAAGTGATCGACCATCTTATTATCCACATTACCCTCAACTTTTGCAGCCAGTAGTCCCATTTGAGCCTTCTTGGCCTCCTGGGCTTTGACCATAATATTGTTGTTTTCGGCCAAAACTTTGCTAACCTTGCAAACATATTGAGTGCAGGACTCTTGATATTTGTCCAATGCTAACAACTTGAGATGGGCCTGAATGTTCTCTTTGATAACCTCCAGAGCCGGCAGTTTCTGCTCACCATTAGGCAGTTCCTTCATCAAATCTTTTCTTGAAAGATCCTTCAAGACATCCATTCAAATATCCCTGCTGCATGCTGACCAAAACAAATCTTTTGCCTGGTTCTCATGCACTAACTTGTCCACCAGTATGAGATATTCCACCACTTCATCAAACTGAACACAGAGCTTTTTGAAGTCAGCCATAGAAGAAACTCCACCTTTTGCTTGCCAGTCTCCAACAATTTTATTGAGGTCCATCATAGTAAACCTAACACCCCATCTATCAACCATAGCTTTAGAAATCTTAACCCAATCCTTGTCCTTAAATGCCTGCATAGCAATAACCTCTTTTTCCACCTCCCTATCAGCAATAAAAAACCTAACTTGCTTCACCATATCCACATGAGAAGCACCATCAACAGCAGCAGCAGCTTCATATCTGCTAATGAACCATTTAACCTCCTCCCCATCCAACTTTGGGCCATCCCAAGAAACAATCCTAACAGAGGGAGTAAGAGTTTGAGGAGATCCAGAAGCAACAGCAGAAGAAGACATCCCAATAAGTAATGAAAAGCGTTAACAATCGATAAAATAACAAGCCTCTTGCAGGCTAAGAAAGTTCTTGATCCAAGTAAGTCTTTAAATAAAGCTAGAGAAATCAAACCCCCATGTTAGGCGCCAACTATGGTAAGGTAAACTCTTACAGTTGCCTTGCTGTAAGCAGAATCCGGAGGAGATGTGTGGATTTAGCTGAAAACCCCGTCCTTCCAATAAAAAATAACAAAATGAGAATTCTAAATCACTAAGCTAACCAGTCTACTTGGATCTGATTGATAAAAATAATGAAACTCTAAAATATTTAACCCTTATTGAGATTTAAGTAAAAGTGGCTGTTGAGGAAGAAATACTGATAACAACAATTAAGGTGTACCAGTGAAAGATCTGAAAAGATTGACTTTTATGTTTTTATAATAATTTGAATTTTTATGAGACAGCCATAATCAAGTCCCAGTGATGAAGACCTTTCTAAAGATACCCTGTATGAAGTGTGATTTAAATTGTTGAGTAGTATTTCTAAAATGTTATATATAAAATAAAAAGTTATAAGGGTATTACAATTTTATTTAATTTGTTGAGTAATGAAAAATGAGACCGTGGTAGTTAAAGATTAAGCTGTATGTTTTTCTGATTATTCTAAGATGATCCCAATTTCGAGTCTGAGAGGCTCTTAAGTATTCCTAGTCACGTGCCTAAGTTTTCCCCTCCAGAGTTCACCCAGAGTCAATCCGGAGCCTGTACGGAGCTCGTACAGTGTCCGTACGGAGTCCGTATGGAGTCCAAGCGGAGTCTGTCCGGACTTCCGGACTCAATTAGAGCCTTTGAAACTATAATAAAAAATCTAGAAAAATTACACATGATAGAGCTACTTCCCCTTTACATTCCCAACTAATTTTTGTAGCCTGCGCAGCTCTAATCACCCCGTGAAAATTCATCAAAGTTAAGTAATTTCTGAAAATGTAAATATTTCTATAAATCTTTAAAATTCATTTAAATATATAAAAAAATAGTAAAAATTCTGGAAAAATTTCCCAAGGTTCTTGAGTGACTCGACTTGATACTTATAAATTTTTCAGACCGTAAAAATAAGTTTTCTCCGTAAAATAAATTGATTTCGTGTAGGCATTTGCTTTTAACCAAATTTCTTTATATTTAGACTCAAATAAATTTAATAAAACCCTTTTATAAAATAATAACGCCAATCTTGCATGCCGTAATAACTCCATTTAGGTACTTAGGTGCCATACTAAACTTTAGGCTACCACAGCGGGCAGGCCTCCCGACGTCGGAGATGCTGCCTGAAGCAGCCCGGCCTCCCTGAAGCCAGAAAACCAACAAAAACCACTAATCTACTTAGAAAAATTAGCTACAACTACTAAAACCTTTAAAACACGGAATTTTACTCTAACAACATTGAGACATGAAATATAGAGAAAAATTAGCTCTATCCAATGGCACTAAGCACTTAACCCTAAGACTTAAGGTTAGCCCGTAAAACACGAAAAACAAAATTAAACAGCAATCTTTAATAAATGAAAAATGAGGAAATGACCCCTTAAAACTCAGAATATGAAAAATGTCTTCAAGACATAAAATATAGAGAAAATCCAGGGCTACCCAATGATAGTACCCACATACCCGCAGACCCAATCTCCACGGAATAAAACCAGAAAAATACCAAATTCCTTAACAGATGTCAATTAAGACATGCACAAACAGTGCCAAATCACACAACAAGGGCCCCTGCCAATGTTGGAAGACCACACCGGTACATTTTAAGTATTATTTAATTAATATAGCAGCAACTTAAAATATTGTATTTTTTTAATTTAATACTTAAAGTATTTTTAACTTTAAATTTATAAAACTAATAGAATGATATTAAGATATATGGTAAAAAGATGTAAAAAATGCTTTCCTCCTTAAATTTGATCCTCCTTTTATATCCATAATATCAGGCTGAGTCTAGAGGCAAGAACATAAACTGGACTCCCTGATAGAATTATTGATAGGTTCTAATATATTATAAAGAAAATAGGTAGGAAATTATTCTAATTACTATGGTTGTGACTCAAAATAAAGAATGTAAATTTTAAGAATTATTAGGTCAATAATAAAATAAAAATTTATAGTTATTATTGAGTTATAAAAGATAGAATAGAATATATAAAAAAATGATAAGACAAATAAAAGATGCCCCTGTCCCTCCAAATCCTTCCCTCTTTTATACCCAAAATCCAGAAGACCTGGAAGCAAGAGTAAATACAGAAATATTTAAAACCAGAGAGAGAAACAAATAGATAAAGGTAAAAATTTCAAATAATAGGTACATAAAGAATTGAATATATATAAAAAAAGAAAAATAATAGCAAAACCCTGAATGAAAATATGCAGTATCTTATTCCCACCCCAGAATGTGTTTCCCATGTCACAAAATACTTTAAACTAAAAATTCCCACTCAAGGGAGAATTATAATGTCATAAGATACAGTGAAAAAACATTTCTCACTCAAGGTAAAATTCCCATGTCATAAGATACAAGGAAATAATATTTCTCTATCAAAAAATTCATGAACTTTCTCAATATTATGTAACTGGTACTCCCTACTCAAAGAACATTGGGATTAAAATTAAATGTTTAAACCATTGCCCATAAAATGAGCATTTTTTAGTAAATAACATGAGGCTGAGTAATAACTATTAAGTAAGTGTTTATGTACTTAAAGAATCTTTCATATTTTCATTCTTGCACCTACAACTTGGCTGACAAATAACATCTGTAAATACAAAAATCCATAACAACTAAATTTTGAAATAGAGTAAGAAAATAAATAATAGAAAATATAAATTTAAAGAGCCCAAAGATAATACAGGCTAAAATCTTATAGCTATTAAAATTTTAGACAAGAAATTTCAAAAATACTGATCTGGTGTGTAGAATTGGTTCTAATCCTGGGGCCTTTCTACTAATGTCAAAGAATATACTCATTATTTTTTCTCACACCAAATAAATATTTGATTTCTGTACATATTTATATGCATCCATTTGATGTTCTATAAATGATAACATCAGTGAGGGTTATAATTTAGATATATCATAAGTAGTAAAAATTTTAAGTGTTCCTTTTACAGCTAATTTGAGAAAATCTTGTGACCATCTTTTAATTTGTCAGCCTCCCACCCCCCCAAAGAAAAAAAAATTGTGTACAGTTCAGATGACCAGCTATATCCAATTGATTGGATATGCAATAAGCTGCCCCAAAATGTTCCCCCATCTTCCCACCTCCCATTTTTTCCCCTTGCTTCCCCTTTCTTGCCTTTTTATTTCCTCATTTCCCTTTTATCTTTTCTTGTCCTTTTTTTTCTTTCTTTTTATCTGCTTCCGATCAACTCAATCCAATTAGAAAATGCTTCTAACATTTGACCCTTTTCATCTTTCTAATTCCTTGTAAGTTTTTTTCTTCTTTTTCTTCAGTCAGCTCTATTTTTTCATTTTAATTTTAGTTTTTCAGGTAACTGATCTTTTTTTCATGTAAGTTTTTCTCTATTATGACTAGTAGATATGAATTTATGATTATACTTCTTGTATTTTTTTACTATCTGGACTCTTTTATAGCTATGGTATTCTGAGAATATGAACCTATTTTTAAGGTCCAATTTGTCCATGACACCATTGCTGGAAAAATAATTGAGTGAAATCAACAATTTGTTTTGCTCTTCAGCTAGTTATGAAAATCTGTGCTTCTGGATCCTTCTTTTCAAAGAAAAAAGTGCTTTGGTATGAGGTCCTAGTACATAATTACAGCAAGGCTGTCCTCTTAATTTTTATGAAGAGCAACATGATTTTCTCCAGACGCTGATTTCAGGAGATTCAACATTATATCTATCAGAATTGAGGGATGCTTTGTTAGAATAGCATGGTGTTGAGGTTGATACCTCAACCATTCATTCCAAACTACACAAGTGCATTTAAATGTTAAGAAAGGTTACTCAAGATGTCCACCCAGGTCATTTCCTTGAAAAATAACTTCATTACATTCACCATGCAATATGGGGGGAAAATTGCTAGAAAGTCAACAAACTAGAACCAAAATTCATATTTAATTGAGAAAATAATGAGTCAGTGATGAAACAACCAATAATCAATCTTGGAACCTCTCTGAAATAAACTCAAAGACAAGTTGAATACTTATTGAAGAACAGTTGATAAATATTACAAGAATTCTTGTAATCTGACTTACTGTAATCATTAAAAGAATATTGATATGAGGGAAGTCCAAAACATTAACAGACTGGAAAATAGATAAGATTTTAAAAATAATGTTTTTCTGTTTTATGAATTCATAAAAAACAGTAAACTTCTCATGTAAATCAAATCAAAAGCTTTTTTACATAATTAAATAAGTTTGGGGAGATATCATTATATAGAGTAATTACTTAATATCATAAGAAGATTTTGAAGAGAAAATATGCAGTTGATTGATATTTTTCATTGGATTAAATCATTAAAAGTTTTTCAAGTATATATATTTATTCTAATTTTATAATCAGGAATTATTAATTTCTTTTCAACCTTTAAAATTTTTTGGAGGTTAAAAATCTATTTCAAATGTAATTAAAATACATTAATTTAGAGGTATCATTTATATAATTAATACATATCATTTTTTTCAATCAATTGAAAAAATGATATGGTCACTATTATTTTTAAATAATATATTTTCTCCTTATTCAATAAATAAAAATATTAAGGGTGGAACTTTATGATGATAAACCATATGTCAAATAATTAGTACACTGGAATTTGGTGCTTTTTTTTGGTTTCAGGATATTTCTCTTTCCATTCCTTGTTATGTTATATATATATATATATTGTTTATTTTATTTTGAAATTCTCCTTTAATATCTTTTCCTCCAATTCCTGGTTCATATCATGCTCTTCCCCTGTTAAATCTTCTCCCTTATTTTTATTCTACTTTTATCTTACCTGTTATATTTCCTCTTCGCACTTTGTTCTTGCCTCTCTACCACTCTCCATCCCATCTCCCTTGACTCACTCCTTTCACTCCCCTCTCCAGCCCCTTTTAATCCCTTTAGAGTGAAAGAGGAAAGGTAGAAAGTAAAAGGGAGGAGGTGGAAAGTATGTGGGCTGGATTGTATTGAAGAGCAATAGATTTAGGGTGGAAAGAAAAGTGGTGGGGAAGATAGAAAAAGAGGTGGTGTGGTCTTCCAACATTGGAAGGTGCCTTTGTTGTGTTGCTTGGTGCTGTTTGTAGAAGTCTTAATTGTCACTTAATTGTGAATTATGGGTTTTTCTGCTTTTATAGGCTGAATATTTGGACTATTGGCATGTGGCTATTACCGTTTGATAGCCCTGGTTTTCTCTATATTTCATATCTTGATGACACTTTTCATATTCTAAGTTTTAAGGCTTCTTTTTCTCATTTTTCTTATTTTACTATAATTGTTTTTTTGTGTTTTTTGGGCTAGCCTTTAGTCTTATGGTTGAGCTCTTAGTAACATTTGAGAGGCCTAATTTTTCTCTATAATTCATGTCACAATGTTATTTTTGCTTAATTTTGTAATTAAAAGGTTTTTGGTAATGTACTGTGTTTTTTAAAGGTAAATTGGGGTATTTTGGCTCAGAAGCAGGCACCTGCATGAAGCAGAGCCGCATGCAGGCCCAAATATGCATATGGAAGGTGGGGGAAGTGCTTGGGCATGGTTTTTTATGCATTTTAGAAGTGGTAAAGAGGGGATTGGGAAGATTAGAAGTGGTCTGTGTGTACATACTGAGTAAGACAGTTGGGGGGCAGCTCTATTTATCATACCACCATCTGGTTATTAGATCACTGTTTCTCACTCGGTTTTCACTGATTTTTGGCCACAATTGGCTTTGTTTGTTAAAAGATTAGTTCTTCATTTGACTCAACTTTAGCAACTGTTTTCTCTGGTGTAGCTTTGAAACCTGCATCAAGTATTATTGTTGTTTTCTCTGCAACAAGTGCACTGGTTTTTCTAGTTTCTGGTGTGAATTTTTCTGCATTTCAGGTTCTGTTTTGGTTTTTAGTCTTCCATTGGCTACTATCTTGACTTCTTAAGCAGTGAAGAAGTGTGTTTGGAAGGGGTATTTTAACAGTCTCCAATTTTCTGTAGAAGATTAATATCAGCTGGTATTTCTCAAAGGGACAGGGTTTTTTCTCTCAAGTGTTTCTCCAACTCCCTTGGTAAAGGCCTATAGCTAGTAATATAGGATTGTTTACAGTGATGGGGGATAAAAAAGGTTAGCAAGGGGCTGGAATTGGTAGTGAGTGGGGTATAGTGGTGTGGACTGGGAGTTAAAAAAGTGTGGTGGGGTAATGTGGAAATCAGAAGGGGTGGGGTAGGGTAGAAAGGGGAAAAAGAATGAGTTAGAAAGGTTATGATTAGAGAGAAAGGGGAGAGGATGGAGTGTGAGCCAAACAGGTGAGGAAGGGTGATAAGAGTAAAAGTTCAGGTTTGAAGGCGTCAAAAACAAAACAAAGGTAAAAGGATGATGAGAACAAGGAAAGGGGAGGGAGTAGAGTTGAAACAGGTGAGGAGTCAGAAAAGTATGTACAAAGGTGTGGAGTGAGCATCAAAAAAGGTGCTGAAAAACAGAAAGTGAACTCTATTTTTTGGCTGAAGGATAAAGTCCACCCTGAAGAATTATGATTTTTAGTTTCCATTCAGAAAAAAATAGTTAAATTGGTTTAGAAAGCCCTATAGTACTAGCTATAGGCCTTGAATAAGGGAGTTGGAGAAAAATTTGAGAGAAAAACCCCTGTCCTTTTAAGAAATACCAGGTGAGATTGATTTTCTACTGCAAATTAGAGACTGTTACAATACCCCTTTCAACACACTTCTTCACTTCTTAAAAATTCAATAAATTAGCCACTAGTGGACCACTGGTAACCAATAATCCAGAAATGTGGAAATAATCCACACCAGAGACCAAAAAACCAGTGCACTTGTCTCACAGAAAAACAGCAAGAATACTTGATGCAGGTTTCAAAGCTACACTGGAGAAAACAGTTACAAGAGTTGAGCTAAATGAAGATTTAAAATTTCAACAAACACACCCAATGGTGGTCAAAAAAATTGAAAACAAGTAAGAAACACTGATCTAATTATTAGATGGTTGTATGATAAATAGAGTTACCCCAAACTGTCCTATGCAGTATGTACACACAGACATATATTAAAATATAAACTACACCTGAAATATTGGCTATGCTGCTACAAAAATTTCATTAAAGCCCACTGAAAGAGCTCCCCAGGCTGCTACAGTTGATTTGGGCAACCTCCCTGAACCAAAATACAACAAGAAAAGCTCTAAAAACCATGAAAACAGAAAACACTATTAACCTAAAAATATGCTAAAAAATCATCAAGACATAAAATGTAGAGAAATATTAGCTCTAAAGAATGGTAATAAGAATTAAAATCTATCACTTAAGGCTACCCTAAAAAACAAAAAAAGTTAAACAGTAATAGTAAAAACTGAAAGATTTCCAAATGTGCCCTTAAAACCAAGAATATGAAAAATATCAACAAGAAATGAAATATAGAGAAAATCCAGGGCTATCCAATGATATCAGTCACATATTTGTAGTACCAATATTCAGATCAGGAATCCAGAAAGATAACATAAACCCTCAATTTGATTATACTTGACACTCCCAAATTTCAACCCATCTACCAAAACAACACCAAATCAATTTCACAAAAGCACTATTCATATTAGGGGGTATCAATGTAGACTGATCCTTAATTCAATTAATTGAGGATAAAAATCATTATACCCCAATTATTTTCCACAATTTTTTTGCTAATAATTGGGTTATTAGAACTTTTATGTTTCAATGTTCACCTCTATCTGACATTTTTATCCTCAATTTTTCATAACCACATCTTGGAAAACTTTCTAGATGTGCCAGCCTCCCTACCTTTCTGTGAATTCCCATCCTGTCTATTAATTTCCATTCAAAACCCCTCCCCATCTCTTCTGTTTTTTTCTTCTCCTTTTCATCTTCAAATATCTCAACATGCCCTGTCATCATATATCTTCTTGAAGGCAGTCCTCACCCAGTTGTTCTTCAAATCCCATTACTCCCTCTCTCCCCCACTCAGTTGAGAAATCAAAGATTGTTCAACTAAAAAATATTGTCATCTCATACTTATCAACTGGCTAAAAATAAAAACTAATTATGATTCTTTTTTTGGTACTAACAATGCAACTAAATTAGGACAGCCCCCTACTTCAAAAGTCAATTGCTATCTTCTAATGGCCAATGAATTACAAAATAAGACAAAGGAAAGGATTTATATTTTTCATAAACAGATGTCTGAAATTTTCAAGCATTACCAAGCCAAATACAAGAAGGCAAAGACTTTTTCATTTTCTACTGGTTTTGGTATTACCAAAATTGATATCAGTAAGGGCATAAAATACATAGATGATAAACTTGAATCTCTATGTCCATACTTTAAAGAAATGGATGCTATTTTTGGAGAGCAAGCTTATTTTAATCCTTCCAACATTAAGGATGGTGAAGATGTTTTTTCCAAACCTGATGTCAAAAGAAATCTTTTCCCATCCTCTTCCTCCACTCAAGCCTCCCTTGTTCTAAAATCAACAAATCTAGATAGCTTTCCAATAGTTCTTTATGGTGATATAAACCAACATGATCTCACTCCAGTAAGTTTTTATTTCTTGTCTAGTTGTATTACTTTTTTATTTTTAAAAAGGCTAATGAATAAACCAAGGATCCTCAAGAAAGTGAGTCTGAAGCTAGCATCAATGATGAAAAGGAAAGTTTTACCTCCAAAAAAAAGCAAAGACCATTAAATACTTTGAATTCTAACATTCATTGAAAGCAAAACAGAGATAGTTTTTCCCAAACCCCTTTTTCTTCAATTGATTATTTTCTGGAGAAACGTGAATCTGGTAAGTGATAGCATACCTGTTAATAATTAAGTGAGATTTTCTTTTCTTTTGTTAATATTCCTTTTCACTCTAGGTAAAGTTGAAGTTGCAAGAGATACTCTCAAATTTCAAAAGAAAAAATATGAGCTCTCTTTACAAAGGGATGATAGGGCACAAGACTTGGAGGAGAAGAAATTTGAGCTTTCTTTACAAAGGGATGATAGGACACAAGACTTGAAGGAGAAGAAATTTGAGCTCTCTTTACAGAGGGATGAGAAGGCACATGACTTGAAGGAGAAGAGATTTGAGCTTTCTTTAAAGAGGGATGAGAGGGAACATGATTTGGAGGAGAAGAAATTTGAGATAAAGAAAGAGGAGAAGGCTCTAGAGCACAATTTCCTATTGGATCAAATGAAACTCAAGTGTCAACTTTAATAAGGTTCAAAGAAGGAGTCATTCTTGAGAGATTGTGTTAAAGCTAATAAATCTATTGAAGAAATTGAACGCTTAATGAAAATGTTTGATAACTAGTTTTTTTTATTTTGTTTACAAAGTTTTCTTGATAGAATGCATTAAAGCTAATAATCAATCCTTGGCACACACTCCTCACTGAGATTTGAAACATTTTTTTGCAACATTTTAGATTATTTGTTTGTTTGGTTAAATTAATTTTTTTTTATTTCTTTTTAGTGATAATTTCATATGCACTGACTTTTTAAAGGTCTTGATACTAGATGATTTTTTTTGAAAAAATTTAAAAAACTCATACATTTTTTCTTCTTTGAATTCAAATAATTAAATTCACTTTTCTAAATACAGCTAAGTCAACAAAACTCTATATCTGTTTTAAAAATTTGGCAATACCCTCCCCTGAATTTTATTGAAGCAAGGGGTGGGTATCACCAAAATTTTTCTAAGTAATCAATTTCACATGTCAGATTTAAAAATTTGGCAATACCCTCTCCTGCATTTTATTGAAGTAAGGGGTGAAAATCACCAAAATTTATTATAATAACATAAATTAATATAAAAACAACTAGTATATATCAATATCCATAGTTTTAAAGTAATGACAATTCATCCCACCAAAATGTGGACCATGTCTAGAAACTAAGTTTGAGACTTTCCACAGGTATAGGCAAGATGAAATCCATGAAACAATTTAATGTTATTATGATTACTGTTTATATGACACAGGGTCTTTGGCCCATTACTTTTTTTTAGAAATTTGAAATATAAGAGTTATTTATGAAAATTTATGAAAAAATGAAAAATATTTGATGACTCTACTAATCCTCATTTTTTTTATCTACATAAAGTTTTTTTATATCTGTTAAACTTACCTTCTTTTTTTACCTTGTTTATTCAGTGAATTAAGTCTTGACTGATTTGAAAGGAACATCCAAAATGTGTGAACTCTTGACAAGATTCCAAGCCAGGTGGAGCTTTGGTTGTTTGGTGATGATCCTGAGAAGAGTTCCAAATTGTTTCAATCACACCATTTCCCCAACCTAAATCAATAATGCACTGGTGGTCTGGAAAATATAAGCCATTTTCATTGATTTTAGCTGGAGATGGTATTGGTTGGCCAGTTATCTGATTGATATATGTAAAAATTCCAAAAGTAAGATAATTGGCGTCATTCCTATTTATATGAATCTTATTATAGAATCCTGAATGAGTAATATAAACATTTGAAAATAAAAGATATTGGTTGCAAATTTCTTCCCATTTGGAGTCACCGATTTGGTATTCCAACTTTGGTAGCAAGTTGATGATTCTTTTTAAAAGCTTTATTGCAGAGTTTTTTGAGGGGAAGAGCAATAAAAGAATTGAAAGAAGGTAAGGTGTCCAAAAAGCAAAAAATTTCATCTTTTTCAGCTTTAGATAAAATTTTAAGTAAAGAAAAGATGCCTATGGAAATAAAATTAGTGACATGATTTTAAGAATGAAACATATATTATCAGACATACCAAGAAAATAGCCTTCATCAAATCCTGGTCTCCAACAAAATACAATCATAACACCATTCAATAAATTTGTATTCCTTATTGGTAAGTAAACCAAAAATATTTGATATAGTGTTATTATGAGATCAGATAGTTGATTAAAGGTTTCATCTTTTGAACCATTAAAAGAATTATTTTCATCAATAAATTGAGGTTTAAAAGAATTACTGATAACTGCTTTAATTTTATCCTCTTCTGATTTGGTTAAATACATTAAATCTTCTGGTAAATTTTTTGGATAATTATTTTTTTGATCCACTCTAGTTTTATAGTACTCAATATTTGATATATGGAAAAATAAGCAATTCAAATTAATTTTCTTTTTTAAATTTTGTTTTATTCTGCTGACTTCAATCATCATTATTTTTTTTGATATTTTGGATGATGATTGAAATGAAGTTGAATCTGAAAATGATGATAAAGATGATAAAGAGGATGATGATAGAGAAGTAAGAGGTGATTCTGAAAAAATAGACATTTTTTTCTCTGAACAAAAAATATTTGTGACAAAAACCAAATAAATAAAATGGCAAAAAATAAAACTCACAAAATTTAGTTTGTTTCTTCAACATGTGAATTTTATTGATAAAAAATAATCCAAATAATTGTTTTTTGATAAGAAAACAATTACTTAAGCTGTCCTAGAAAAAAAATTGAAACAAAAAAAATTAATTTAAATAAAAACAAACATCAGTAAAAAATTTTTCCAAAAAAATGAATTTTAAAGTTATTTGGTGTTAGATATACCACCTAAAGTCCTTGAAAAAAATGATAAAAAAAATATACTCAAAAATTAAAAAAACATTTGCATCAGAAAAATTATTCCAAAAAATAAAAAATCAAATTTATAAACACACCAAATTTATTTTTTAATCATCTTGAACCATAAAAATTTTTTTTATAATATTCTGTAAAAAAAAACAAAAAAAAATCCAAAATAATGATATTCTGTAAAAAAAACAAAAAAAAATAAAAATATTGTTAATAAAAATAATAAAAGTTACATTTTACAAACTATCATATTATCCCTCCTTGTCTGCCTCATTTCCCTCTTTTTGGTGTCCTCAAACCCCCCTCCCCCTTCTTGATCCCCTCAAAATATCCTTACCCCCCTTTTTCACCAGTTCCTCCTCCCTTCCCCCCCCTTGAGGCGCCATTTTCCCCCTTCAGACATCTCTTTTCCCCCCTTTAAGCCACCTCACCCCTTTCCCCACTTTCTAAAGAGAGTCTAAAGTTTGGAAAGCAAAAAATACAAGCTTGCTTTAAGGAGGGATGATAGGGCACAAGACTTTGAGGAGAAGAAATTCAAGCTAACTCTTAGTATTGAAAAATTAAAGAAATAGGAGAAAATACTCAAGCATCAAAACTTAATGGAACAGATGAAATTTAAGCATGATCTTGAAGGAAATTCAAAAAAGAAAATTTTTTTAATGGAATTTTTTAAAGCCAATAAATCTTATTTGGAAATTGAATGTCTAATGAAATTTTTTAATGACTAGTTTGTTTTATTTCTTTCATACTTCAACTATTCATAATTATTTTTACATAAAATTATACAATAATTTCCTGTATTTAATTACTCTATCCATAATTAGCTGAATTTTTTCATTTTAATGCTAAACATTCTTTTTAAATAAAATTTTCAAGTCTCATTTAAAAATTTGCCAATCCCCCCCTACATTTTTTATAAGTAAGGGGTGGGTATCACCAAAATTCTTTCAAGTCAAGAACCTTGAAAATCTTATATGAAAATTTGGCATTACTACTCTCTGCATTTCATGGGTATCAACTAAAGTCATATAAGAAATTTTGGCAATAATCCCCCCTGCATTTTATTGAAGTAAGGGGTGGATATCACCATAACTTTTACAAGTAATCAATTTTGCATGTCAGATTTGAAAATTTGGCAATACCCCAAACCCCCTGCATTTTATTGAAGTAAGGGTTGGTAATCATCAAAATTCAATATAATTACATAAATTAATATATAAACAACTAATATATATCAATATCCCTAGTTTTAAAATAATGACAATTCATCTCAGCAAAATGTGGACCAACTCTAGAAACTAAGTTAGGGACTTTCCACAGGTATATGCAAGATGAGCCCCATGAAACAATTTAATGTTATCATGATTAATTTTTATACAACACAAGGTACTTGGCCCATTACTTTACTTTAGGAATTTAAAATATAAGGGTTATTTATAAAAAAATTATGAAAAATAAAAAATATTTGATGACTCTACTCATCCCCATACTTTTTTGATCTACTCAAAGTTTTTTATATTTGTTAAATTTACTTTATTTTTTTGCCTTGTTTATTGGGTGGATTAATTTTTTACTGATTTGAAAAGAACATCCAAAATTTGTGAACTCTTGATAAGATTCCAAGCCAGGTGGAGCTTTGATTTTTTGGTTATGATCCTGAGAAGGGTTCCAAATTAATTTGATCACACCATTTCCCAAACCGAAAATCAATCATGCACTGATGGTCTGGAAAAAATAAGCCACATCCTTTGATTTTAGCTGCAGATGGTATTGGTTGGCCAGTTATCAGATTGATATATGAGAAAATTCCAATATTTAGATGAATGGCATCATTACTATTGATATAACTCTTATTGTGGAATCCTGAATGAGTAATAATAACATTTGAAAATAAAATATATTTTTTACTAATTTCTTCCCATTCTGGGTCACACCAATTTGGCATTCCAAATTTGGTAGCAAGTTGATGATTCTTTTCAAAAGCTTTATTGCAGAGTTTTTTGAGGCAAAGAGCAATAAAAATATTGAAAGAAGGTAAGGTGTCCCACAAGCAAAAATCATCATCTTTTTCAGCTTTAGGTAAACTTTTAAGTAAAGAATAGATGCCTATGGAAATAAAATGAGTGACATAATTTTATGAATAAAACATATATTATCAGACATACCAAGAGAATAGCCTTTATCAAATCCTGGTCTCCAACCAAATTAGATCATTATACAAACCAAAAAATTTTCATGCTTAATAGATAAGCAAACCAAATCCATTTGATATAACTTTATTATGAGATCGGATAGTTGATTAAAGCTTTCATATTTTGAACCATTAAAAGAATGATTTTCATAAAGAAATTGTGGTTTAAAATAATTACTGATAACTGATTTAATTTCATTGACTCCTGATTCAGTTAAATATTTTTGATCTTCTGGTAACTCATTTCGATAAGAATTTAATTTTATCCACTTTAGTTTTATAGTACTCAATATTTAATGTATGGCCAAATAAACAATTTAAATGAATTTTCTTTTTTAAATTTCTTTCTTCTGCTGAGTTTGATCATCATTATTTTTTTTGATATTTTGGATGATGATTTAAATGAAGTTGAGTTTGAAAAAGATGATAAAGATATTAAAGAGGATGATGATAGAGAAGTAAGAGGTGATTCTGATTAAATAGACATTTTTTTCTCTGAAAATAAAAAATGTGTCAAAAACCAAAAAAAAAAATTGCAAAAAAGTATAACTCAAAAAAATTTAATTTCTTTATTCAACCTTAAGAATTTTATTGATAAAAATAAATCCAAATAATTGTTTTTTGAAAAGAAAACAACTAGTAAAACTGTCCTTGAAAAAAAATTGAACCAAAAAAAAAAATATAATAAAAACAAACATCAGTAAAATTATTTACCAAAAAAATGAATATTAAATTTATTTGGTGTGAGATATACCACCTAAAGTCCTTGAAAAAAAGGAAAAAAAAGATAATCAAAAGTTTAAACCAAAAAAAAAAATTGTATCAGAAAATTTTTTCTAAAAAATAAAAAAAAAATTATAAACACACCAAATTTATTTTTGATTCATCTTGAAACATAAAAAAATTTTTTTATAATATTCTGTAAAAAAAACCAAAAAACAAAAAAAAACAACGTTAATGAAAAAAATAAATATTTTCTTTTACACACTCCCATATTAACCCTCCTTGTCTGCCTCATTTACCTCTTTTTAGTGTCCTTAAACCCCCCTCCACTTTCTCCACCTTTTACCCCCTTCAGGCTGCTTTAATATACTCCCCCACTCCCTCCCTCTCCCCTCCCCTCTCACCTTGCTTCCTCCCCCCTTTAACTAGCTAACAAATTGCATAGAAATTTGTTGGAGATTAAAAGGGGGTGGAGGAAAGGTGAGAGGGGAGGGGGGGAAGCGGAGGAGGGGAGAGGGAGAGGGGAGAGGGGGGAGGGGGGAGGGGGGAGAGTTGAGAGGTGGGCTAAAGGGGGTAAAAGGGGGTATAGGGGGGGAGGGGCCTTAAGGGAGAAAAAAGAGTGTCTAAAGGGGTGGAAAGGTGAGGAAGAGAATAAGGGGGGAAAGGGGGGATTGAGGCAGTCAAGAAGGGGAGAAAGGAGGGGAAAAGGGCAGGACAAGAGAGAAGAGAGAAAGGGAAAAAACTAAAAACAAATTAGTTTAAACTTGAAAAAAAAAATTAATCACTTACAAAAAAAACAAAAAAAAGCAAAAAGAAAATCATGATTAGCAAATGAAAAATTGATAAACATGAAAAAATGACTTACCTGGTGAGATGAGTTAAAAAATGCAACCAAAATATTTTAGGGATTTTTGAGGAGAGGAGGAAAAGGATATGAGTGAAGAATGAAAAAAAGAAACACTGAGAAAATATGCAATTTCATGTTGAGCTGGTGAAAGGAAACCAATGAGCCATCCAAAAAAGAGATATTCACCATTGTAGAAAGAAAGTTCTATAATACTAAGCTATAGACACAATTCTGAGATGGGTTGGTTCTCCTTTCTAAATCTAATTCTAAAAAGAAGCTCCTGTCACTTTAATATTTAAAGACAGTGAAACCAAGTATTGTAAGTCCTGTTATCTTTTTTTTTTTTTGGTATGGAGGCAAAAGTAGAATAACTTATAGAGGTCTTTTTAAAGAAAAAAAAGAAATATAGTATAATATAAGCAAGAAAACTTCCAACCAGATCTATTCTCAGTAAGTGCTAGTATTCTCAGTAACTCTCTCTTGAAGCATTCTTTCTAATACTATCCTTACTGTAGCAATAAAATAACTCTACAGTGCTACTTCTGGTATGCACTCCCAATATGTACAATATAAAATATATCTATTTTTTCTATCTTAATAAATGGCTCTTTTTTATTTTTTTACTAACTTTCACACTCAAACCCTATTTACAAGTGAGTGCTTATATACATTTGTATGATCAGTGCCCCTTTCTTATGTTTCCTTTCCCTATGGGTTTTCCTACACAAGTTCAGCGCTAATACAAGCATATCAAACTGTATCTAAGTATCTCAAAGATCTATGTACATCTATTAGAGTGGGTTTTGGTTCCAATAGCACCTGAAAATTTTGTTTAAGTAAAGCTAGTAGTGCTAAAACACACTAACTTTTTTTTTGTACATACCCTATGCTTCCTGAGATCCTTTACTAAAGATTAGGTACTTGAACCACCTTTCATACCTATTGCAATGATCCATGCTGACAAAATGAGTATCCACTAATCTTTAAACCCTTTTCGCTTCAGAAAATAAATTTCTTATCTCAAGTCCTATCATTCTTATCTTTTGCTTGAGCCCTACTTGCAACCCTTTTTGTCTTCCTAGTGCTACCTTCTTTCTCTGATGTGTTTTTTGTCTACATGGGAAGGAATAGTGTCAGCCTAGATATCCCTAGGACTGAGTATTTCTTAGACTTAAAATAAGATAACCTTAAGTATATTAGGCTTATATCTTATAAATAAGGTTAAAACAATTATATATATGATTATAATACATATATATATAATTATTACACTATTATATAACCTATAGTAGTTTAAAAAGCTTATCCATAGCCTAATAATACTTATTAAGGTGTTAATGGAGTCATAATATACTTATCTTAAGTGATATTATGTAATTATTGAAATACATAAGCTTAAATGTATACATAAAGCTCATATTCAGTGAAATATGCAGTATATTATGTATATTTAGGTATATAAGTGGGTTTTAGCCCCTTAATAGCCTATAACCTTTGTTTTTCTGCTTATTTTAGGTCATATGGACAAAATAAGTGGATTCACAATGCCTACAGAAGTATAAACATCTATTTCAGGCGCATACACTCAGTCTGGACAACTTAATCTGCTTCCTTGGATGAATATTCACGGATTTATGGGTTGGGAGGTCATTGCTGGGTTAATCTGGATGCTTGGGGATGTTATTGGGGGCTTGAAAATTTTATTTGTTTCCTTTATATGCTTTGGGTTTCATTAAATCTCTTTTTGATTGCTCATTTTACCTTTTTCTTTATGGTATCTGCTTTTATCTGGATTTTCTATTTGTGGTATAGATCTGTGTTATCATTAATTGTGATGTAGGGTTCTTACTGGAGGTCTGGGTGTTGAATCTGCTTGAAGTGGACTCCATGGGGAGGTTATGGGCCCTCACAGTGCTGTAATTGCCGGAAATAGCAGTGACATCATCTGGATTGAAGGTCTGTGCACTCCAGGGGATTTGGGTATAAGTAAGGAGGGATTTTGATGGTTATTTATCATGAATTACTTACTAAATTTAAATCAACCACTTCAATACAATTATTAACATTTAGAAATATATTATAAAGCCTTTTATAAGATTATATTATCATTATATAAGCTATAACTATATTCTATTTATCTATTTTCCACCACTAAGCACACATTTCAATCCAGGGATTGTGAGTTTAAATTGAGTATATCTATTTTATTAGTCTTCCCCTGAGTTTTAATCACTAAATCATTTATCAATAAGTAGTAGGACCATAAATAATTACTATTATATCATACTTATATACTAGACAATACTGACAATTGGGGGTCTTTCCTTATTTTTTACTTATTGTTTAGTATAAGCCTTGGGATGTGATTTTTACTTTAGTATAGCTCAAAATAACCATATATTTGGGTCTTCTGCATATAAGTGGGTCATCATAACTCAGTAATTGCGGAAAAGAACCCTTATAATAATTTTACTAATTTTTTATAATAAAAATTAGGTATTTACAGTAGTAACTGTACCCAATATAAACCCAATTTCACTTGGTATTTGGTCACCAATATAAAACCCAATTAAATTGGTATTTGGTTAAAAATTGGTAAGCTATTTATTCACCCTTATAAAGGTCTAGTTAAACTTATTGTTTTATTTTTAACAGATTTTTTTGAATTTTTCTTACATTTTATCTAAATAAATAAAGATATAAATTCAGGGTAAGCTCCAGTGCTTCTTTATTAGTAATAACATTGCTAATATCTTTTCTCTACTAATTCCATAGAGTTTTTCCTTTCTGTAGACGTGATATATAGTCATTATTAACAATATGAGTTCTCCTCAGGAAAGTGTAAGTGACAAGCCTGCTTATAGTACCAGGTCTAAAGCTAACAAAAACTATCCAGGACATAACCATGGAGGGTCAGCAATACCCCCAGGCAGAGAAAATGAGCATAGAGAAAAAAGACGCCCTTTTAAAAAAGATAACCATAAAAAAGACATCTCCTCCTCTTCAGGATCAACTATCCCACTTGGCCAAACAGGTTTTGAAGTTGGAAGAATCCAAGGCACTAATGTTCAAAGAGGTAGAGCAATTACAGAACAACAGAAAGGTAGGGTTTCAACAAATGAATCAGACACTGGCAGAGCTAAAGGGAAGCCAGCCAAGTCAACCAAGTCAGCAACACCCTATCCAAGGAGGGTCAACTCACTCCCAGGAGAAAATCCTGGTAGACAAATGGAAGTGGGACTGGTTCCATCAACAATGGACCAGCCACAGCTGCAACAGGGATCCACCACCTCATCAGACTTCCTCAGTTCACCCTTACAAAGGAAAAAAGCACCAAAAATCAGGACTGGCATCTATCCCATGGTAAGTAGATTACCCTCTCAGATTGAACACAATACTGATAATTACAATATAGGTAATCCTATTGATGTTAAATCGGTGCAGAAAATAGAGGAGGATTTAAGAAATTTAGGGTTTAGAGTAGATACACCTGACTTTTCTTTTGTCCACAATAACAGTACTATTTATAATGATAATACAGTTAATCCTCAGTTGCCACCACCTACTAGTGAGATGAGAAGCTCACAGGAGAGTGAGAGAATTAAAAAGGAAGACATGGAATATTTTAACAATAATCCAACTGTCCATAGAATTGTTTCAGCATTGTGGAATAGAATGACTGATTGTGAGGAACAGACAATTAAGCTCACTAGTGATACAATTTCATCCTTGACATTAAATATTTCTCAACTGGCAAAATGTAATAAAGAATTAGAGAAAGAACATTTGTCTCTAACTCTTAAATATGATTCATTGAGTAACAAATATAATGAACTTTCAAACAAATTTTGTGAGTTGGAAAAATTGTATGAAGCACACTTGTTGAAAACTGAATCAAGAACTAAGTTATCTTTTACCCAGACAAATCAAAGTGTCTCTGAGCTGCTACAAAGATTAACTAAAGTTGAGATTGAAACTTCCAATCTACTAATGAGCCAGGATAATCATAAGTATAATCAATATAATAATAATCCTTTCATTGGCAAAAGTGAATCTCATTCCTTCCCTATACCACCGCAACTTAAACCATCAGGTGGTAGTGTCAAATCTGAAAAATTAAGTCACAAATCTGTACAAGAGGAGATACAAGACCATTTATCAAGAGTGAATGAGTTGTTGTATTTGCCTAAGATTAGTGAAATAAAATCCAATCAGAAGAACTGGCCTAAGATAGATCAGTACCCAACTTATGATGGGGAAGCCAGTTCTGATTGGCAACATTTTATTCAAAGAATTGACAACTTGAAATTCTCATATGAGTTACCAGATGAAGAAATAACATCTAAATTAATTTCTTCATTTAAGGATGTTGCTTTATTATGTTTTGAAGCTGTATTGAGTGAGGGTAAAGATTACTCTTGGACTGAATGGAAACAACTTATTGAAAAACAATTTGGAGGTTCTAAATTCAGGCTTACTCAGCAGAAACTTTATGAGAAGACTAGGTATAATCCGTTGAATGGTGACACACCTATGATATTTTTAATGAATTTAAATAAAATATTAAAAGCCATTGAGCCTCATATGGATTTTAACTTATGGAAAGATAAGATAATATATAAATTACCTATATCTGTCAGAGACATTGTTGTAGCTAGAACATTAAATAATACTGAATATTCTGACTTTATTAATATTTGCAATGAAATATTATTAAACCATAAGTATGAATCAAGGTATTCCACTTATAAACAAAATGTTGAACCTGTAAAAAATCAGAATTCAAAAACACTTCAGGAGAAGCAGAAAAAACCTACTTCACCTGTAGTACCTAAAAAGTATGAAACAAATACTTGTTATAAGTGTAACAAACCTTGGGTTAAAGGTCACAAATGTGAGAAAAATATAAATATTGTTGAAAATCAATGTGAATCTGAATCTGAAACTGGAAAAAGTAAAGAATCAAGTGATTATGACAGCAATATCTCATATAGTGATGAAAATGAAGACTGTATGTTGGAAGATGATTTGTCTATCTTTGAAAATACAATATTAAATATGGACTCAAATAAATCTTTAATGAATTTTGAACATGCTGAAATCATTAAAGATATACAAGCTGATAACTTTAGAATGACACCAATCATGGTTCCAGCTATCAGTTCTGGTGAAAATGTTAATATAGTACTGGACACAGGAGCTGCTGGTTCTGTTCTTTCCACTACTACATTACAGAAAGTTGATAGTGAATATAAGTCTAAGCTTGAAACACTTCAATGTAAAAATTGTAGAGGTTTGGGATCAGTGCTACACCCCATTGGTAGATACAAAGCTGCTGTTTTCTTTAAACATCAACATGGTTTTGTAAGAGTAACTTGTGACTTTGTAGTAATGGATAATACTAACTGTAGTAACTGTTTTATCATTGGAAATGATATTCTGACTAAGTTTGGTGTGAGATTGGACCCTGCTAATAATAATTATACAATTGGCATGAATGGTAAAAGGAAATTTAAAATAAATTCTTTTAACACAGTCTTACACAATGAGTCAGTAACAAATATTCCGTGCAAAGGAAGAGAATCCAATGAGATGGAATTTCTGGAAACAGAAATTTCTAAAGCATCATTTGGAACTCAGATAAGTGAAGCTGAGAAAAATAATATTTTGGAATTAATTAAAGCATTTCCAATGGTTTTTGAAAATGGTACAAATGAATCTGGCCTTGTAAAAGATCATGAGATGAAAATTAGTTTAATCTGTGATATGAATAATATTCCTGCTAGTCTTAAAAAGAAACCTTACCCTGCTTCACCAATGAAGAGGAAAGACATAGAGGATAATATTAAGATGTTATTAAAAATGGACATTCTTGAGATGGTTGAAACTACACCAAAATATTGTGTAATATCACCAGTGCTAATTTCTTATGAACAAGATAAATCAAGACTGTGCAGTGATTATAGAGCATTAAATACATTTACAGTAGATGATATTTATCCCTTGCCAAGGATTGCCTCTATACATGCTACCCTTAAAGGTGCTAAGTATATAAGTTGCCTAGATGGAAAAAAAGGGTACCATCAAATTCCTGTTGAAAAGAATTCACAGAACTTTTTGTTGATAACAACACATATGGGAATTTATAAATATGTCAGAATGCTATTTGGACCAAAAAATGCTCCATCAGTATTTCAGAAGTTAATGGATATAACATTCCATAATGAAATGATTGAGGGATGGTTAATGGTATACATTGATGACATCATAGTGTTCTCTAAAACATATGATGAACACTTAATCCATTTAAAGAAGGTATTTCAGAAAATGGATGAAATAAAAATGACCCTTGCATTGAAAAAATATAAATTTGTGTTTGAATCATTAAAAGTGCTTGGTCATATTGTATCTGGCTTACAAATATGTGTAGACCAAAATAAAGTGGCTGCAATAAAGAATATTGGAATTCCTCAAAATGTAAAGGATGTACAATCTTTTCTTGGAATGTGTGGTTATTATAGACAATATATAAAAAACTACCAATTAATTGCTGCACCATTGACCACACTGATAAAGAAATCAGAAGCTTTCATTTGGAATAATGAAAGACAGCAGGCTTTTGATAAGTTGAAAGAATGTTTAATGAAAGCTCCTATCTTGGGATTACCAGATTTTCAATTACCTTTTGTATTATATACAGATGCAAGTTTTATTGGTCTGGGTGCTGCTTTGCATCAAAAACAACTTATTGAAGGAAAATTGTCAGAAGCAGTAATCTGCTATATTTCACGTACTCTGAGAAGTAGTGAATTGAAATATGGTGCTACTCAACTTGAGTGTTTGGAAGTAGTATGGGCTCTTGAGAAGCTACATTATTACCTTGAAGACCAAGAATTTGAGTTAATAACTAACTGTAGTGCAGTTAAGTCACTCTTAAACATGAAAACTCCTAATAGACACATGTTTAGATGGCAATTAGCTGTACAAGAATACAGAGGACGGATGAATATTACACATAGAGCAGGAAACTTGCACTCTAATGTAGATCTGTTATCTAGAGTACCTCTTCCTAATAATGATGATAATCCTGCTTATGTTCCTGAGTCAGAGATTATTAACATTTATGGCATTTATATTGTATATCTTGAGGATGAATTTATGCAATCAATTATTGATAATTATGATTCAGATCCTGATTTGAGTAAACTCACTACAATATTAAATGATCCATCTAATGCTTCAATGAATGTTTTAATAAAAACATTACCAAATAAGTATAAAGAAGCATTAGAAAAAGGAAAATTCTCCATTGAGGATGGTTTTATATATTACAGGAAAAAATTAAGTAATGTAATTGTAATTCCCCCTTCAATGAAGGAGTTAATGTTAAGTATATGTCATGGTGATATATTAGCAGGTCATTTTGAGTACCATAAAACATTAACCAGAGTAAAAAACACAGCTTGGTGGATTAACATGTCTGATGATGTTTAAAAATATGTTGAGACATGTGATTCTTGTCAAAAATCTAAAAGATTAACAGGCAAAAGAGCTTGTTTATTACAACAAATTGAGAAACCCAAAGCTCCATGGGAAATAGTTAACATGGACTTTGTAACAGGTTTGCCAATAGCAGGACATAAGAGTTATAACTCCTTCTGGGTAGTTGTTGATAGATTTACAAAAATGTGTATATTTATTCCTACTCACAAAGAGGTTTCTGCAAAGGACTTAGCTTTTTTATGGCGGACAAAAATGTTAAATATAGCAGGTTTCCCCAAAGCAATAGTTTCTGACAGAGATCATAAATTTACTTCTGAGTTCTGGACATCACTTATGGATGTTTCACGGTGTCAATTAAAACTTTCTACAGCACACCATCCACAAACTGATGGGCTAGCAGAAAGAATGATACAAACTTTAGAAGATATGATAAGAAGATATTGTACTTTTGGTCTTAACTTTAAAGACAATGAGAATCTCATGCATGATTGGGTAACCCTTATCCCAGGTTTAGAATTTGCATAAAATAGTACGGTACATTCTGTCACTGGCAAAAAGCCATTTGAGTTATGGTTGAGTTATGTACCTAATACCCCTGCTAATACTCTTAATAAATTACCTAGATTGGATATCCATCCAGGTACTAATTCTTTTCTTCATATTCAAGAATTATGCAGAAAACATGCTCAAGAATGTATAAATAAGGCATTTGAGTATGAGAAGAAAAGATGGGATAAAGCCCATAAAGAACAAATGTTCAAAGAGGGTGATGAAGTCCTTATTTCTACACTACATTTCAATTTGAATGGTAATGTTAAATTGAAAGATCCATTCATTGGACCATTTGTAGTGAAAAAGATGGTTGGTAACAATGCTGTTGAGGTAATTCTATATGCACCATATGATAGAAAACATCCAGTATTTCTTATATCTCTTATAAAACCATACCATTCTAATGATACTTCTCTATTTCCAAGAAGATAAGGAAGGCATAAACAGCAACCTGAAGAAATAGTTGAAAAGGCAGAAATTGAAAAGATACTTAAAAAGAGACACCTTACTAAAGAAAAGGGAGTTGAGTATCTATTAAGATTTAAAAATAAATCAAGTGAATATGACCAGTGGATTCCAGAAAATGAAATCTCTGATCTTAAAAATCTCTTGAAAAAATTTAAATCAAAATAATACTGTTTATTCAGTATATGTATTATAGAAAATTTTAAAAATTATTTTTCTATTTCACTCCTTATTTTTAATTAAAATGTCTTAACATTTTTTTATTGTTTTTTTTGGGTGAGGGAGTTTCAGCCTAGATATCCCTAGGACTGAGTATTTCTTATACTTAAAATAAGATAACCTTAAGTATATTAGGCTTATATCTTAAAAATAAGGTTAAAACAATTATATATATGATTACAATACATATATATATATGATTACAATACATATATATATAGTTATTACACTATTATATAACTTATAATAGTTTAAATAGCTTATCCATAGCCTAATAATACTTGTTAAGGTGTTAATGGAGTCATAATATACTTATCTTAAGTGATATTATGTAATTATTGAAATACATAAGCTTAAATGTATACATAAAGCTCATATTCAGTGAAATATGCAGTATATTATGTATATTTAGGTATATAAGTGGGTTTCAGCCTCTTAATAGCCTATAAACTTTGTTTTTCTGCTTATTTTAGGTCATATGGACGAAATCAGTGGATTCACAACGCCTACAGAAGTATAAACATCTATTTCAGGCGCATACACTCAGTCTGGACAACTTAATCTGCTTCCTTGGATGAATATTCACGGATTTATGGGTTGGGAGGTCATTGCTGGGTTAATGTGGATTCTTGGGGATGTTATTGGGGGCTTGGACACTTTATTTGTTTCCTTTATATTCTTTGGGTTTCATTAAATCTCTTTTTGATTCTCATTTTACCTTTTTCTTTATGGTATCTGCTTTTATCTGGATTTTCTATTTGTGGTATAGATCTGTGTTATCATTAATTGTGATGTAGGGTTCTTACTGGAGGTTAGGGTGTTGAATCTGCTTTACGTGGACGCCATGGGGAGGTTATGGGCCCTCACAGTGCTGTAATTGCCGGAAATAGCAGTGACATCATCTGGATTGAAGGTCTGTGCACTCCAGGGGATTTGGGTATAAGTAAGGAGGGATTTTGATGGTTATTTATCATGAATTACTTACTACATTTAAATCAACCACTTCAATACAATTATTAACATTTAGAAATATATTAGGGGGTGTCATTTCTGGCAAATCCGCACTTAAATTAAGTGCGGATTTCAAACCAAATCAGCACTTAAATTTTGCAAAAAAGTCACTTATTTCAAAAAAGGGTGTCAGTTATGACCTCAAATCAGCACTTTTTTCCCGTTTTTTTTCACAACCACATTTTGGCCACAAAACATCCCTTCGTTTCTTACCCCATCCCTGTCACATGTGACACACTGACCTTCCTCGCTACCTACCCATCAATCCTCGGCACACACCCCTTCCTGACATTTTCAATATTTTGACCAGGCATGTTTACATTCTTTTTTACTTATTTCTTCTACTTTTTAATCTTTTTTCTTGTTATGTGCCAGTTTCATAATGCCTCCCAGACATTCCAAATCTCAAAAGGTAACTCAAAAATCTGCTTCGTCACAAAAGTCTCCTTGTAAAGCAAGGATTACATAGAAAAAAAATCAGTGACTTTTTCTATTACTTACAACTGTTTTTACAGAATTGAAAACTATCACCACAGAAAATTTGGGGGGGTATTGCTAGCAATACCCCTCATTTAAAAATGTTGGGAAGTGGTTGGAAAGCTGTTGGAAGGCTGTTGGGAGTTCATTGTGAAACCAGATTTAAATTAATTGGACAAAGATTTGGTAATCAGTTAGACCTAGGTTCAACCAAACTCAATCACAGGTTTCTTGGAGCTTGGTGATTACTTTGATTTTGAGCTGAGCACAGATTGAGCAAAGCTTGAACATATCACTTAACATATCATAATATTCACTTTCCCATCTTGTGGAAAGCAAAATTTGATATTCGTTCTAAGAATATCTACATATATTTTCTTGCCAAGTTGGTAACAGAAGGTTAAACTGTAGTATCTCATTTATTACACTAGACTACATAGATATTTGATAAAACATACAATTCAAATCAATTTTAATATTATTGAGATCACCATAAGTGTCTTTCCAAAGACTTACAAAAAGTATGTTAGTATCAAGATATCGTTCTAGGTAGTAGTTTCAATTTGGATTTTGAACTGACATCTAAAGCATTTTACTATTAGACAGAAACATAAATAAGTGTAATAAGAGTGAAATTATTCTATTTTGTGATTATAATGTAACAATAATGCACATTTTTATTGAGAAAATTTTTCTTCCTCCACAAACCAAAATTTACTCTATAGGCTCAAGATTTATTTTTAAGACATATTATTCATTTCAGTTATCATTGATTTACTTCCAATATTTATTAAAAAGATAATAATAATACATGTGAAAGAATTATGAGCTTAGCATAGCATATGCTAAAAAGTTATTTTGTCGTTTTATTCAAAACTGATTCTTCATTTTTTGCTTCAATTCATCTTTTAACAACCACTATCTTCAGATACTATTCTTACTTAATATGTCAAGTCTCAGATGTGTTGGACAGTTCTCAATAACAATCGATCAAATTTATATGAATGTAATTTCAAGATTTCAAAACTCACCGACCCCCACGATTTTACAGCGAGGCCATTCGAATGTTCATATTTTTGGACTATTTGAAGAAAGAAAACCAACCCTTGTTGGTAATCTTTCTCAAGTGCAGAGTCAGCACATTGGACCACTATTGGGTGACATTGGCTCTGGATCTCACCATTTAAACCAAAGAAGTGCCTTGAATCCTATGAAGCCTTTCTATTTTCATGCTTACTTGGTTCCAGTTTTTGGTAATCAGTATCAACTTTGGGGATGCCTCTTTTCTTCAAGTACACTAATCAGTCTTGCTAAAGAAGCATTTTCTTCTGCACAAATCGATTTATGTCCAATCCTGAACTACGACTCCACTATCTTTTTTAATATCCCGCATGTAATTTTTGAAGGCTCTTTCCAAATATCTCAGAGTACTCAAGATTGGAAAGCTGATCAACTTATCCGATGAATCAAAACAGTTCTCAAAACACATCAACTTCAAGCAATAAATTTTATGATTGACAATGAACGAATGTTAAAGGAAAAGTTGGATATTATGTGGAGGCACCAGGACAACCATTGGCTTAGAGCTGGATTCGATGACTATAAAGATCAGTTTCCTAACAATCAATTGCCGCCTGAAGGAAACGGGTCAATACTTGCTGATGATATGGGTTTGGGAAAGACACTTTCAACTCTTTCTCTTATAAGTGCAACTCAAGGTGAAGCAAGACAATTCCAGGTATCAGAAAATCAAGAAGGTATTAATCGGAGTTCAGCCACACTGATTATATGCCCCCTGGCAACACTATCAAATTGGATCAATGAAATAAGTGTGCACTTTGAAGATAATGCACTTCCTTTCAAGGTTCTTTATGGGAAGGATTGTCAAAATACTAATGTCAATGAGCTACAGGACACTGCTATTGTTTTAACGACCTATGAAATAGATAGCCCAACGATGTCAAAAAATCAAAGCCAAAAAAAGATACCGGTGACTCAAATGCTCTTTTGGTATAGAGTTGTTTTAGATGAAGCTCAGTTAGTGCCCATTTCTATATCTAAAACTTAAAACTTAATTTTTATTATCAATTTTTATAAATATTCTTTTAGTTACATTAAAAATCCTTACTCGCAGAGGGCTCAAACAATATTTGACTTGGAATCCCAACACCGACTATGCTTGACTGGAACTCCACTTCAGAACAGGCCCACTGACCTTCAAAGTCTCATATTTTTTCTTAGAATCGAAAAGTGGCAAGAAGACTGGTTATGGAAGAATTTCCTTTTTCCAGGTTTGCAAAAAGGAAAGGCTAATTCTATTAAATCAATCAATCACTTAATGAAAGTCATAAGCCTACGTAGAACAAAGGATGCAATTTTGTCTCTTCCAAAAAAGATTCAAAGGGGGATATCGGTTCAATTAGCAGATCCATGGAGGTCTAAACTTGATGTGCTTCAAGAAGGATTCACTGAGCGATATGGGCCCTCCAGAAGCACTCACTTCCCTTGGGACTCATCTGAGTTTCTAAGAGAGCTGATGATTTTAAGAAAATTCTGCAACCATCCAATCTACGAAAATCTGGATGAAACTCCAACTTTTGATTTCACCTGGCAGCATTCCGCAAAGATTTGTCATCTTATAGGCCACTTAAAAAACTTTTTGTCTGGTGAAAGGGATATAAATTTTCCAAAAGCTGTTATATTCTCCAACTTTGCAGACTTTTTGCAGATGTAAGTGATTCTATAATGAATTGTTTTACAAAATTGTGTTGGCTTATTAAAAACAATTTTCTAATATTTCAAAATAGAATAAAAATGGCTTTAGATGACCACAATATTAGGTATACCCAGCTTACGGGTGAACTCAGCTGGACAAAGCGAGACAAAAATATGCATGAATTCCATTTTAATAAAAATTGCCAAGTTTTGGTTGGAACGATTCAGGCTGCAGGAGTGGGTATAGATCTCAGGTGTGCTCAAAATGTATATATAATGGTGAGCTCAATGTCTTTTATTTCATATTAAGAACAAAAATATTAAATTTTTTATATGTTCAATGTTGAAATAGGAGCCAAATTGGAATCCAGCAGTTGAGCAACAGGCTGTTGATTGGCTGTATAGAATGGGGCAGCAAAATGAAGTAAATGTTTTGAATTATTTTGTACAAGGAAGTATAGAATTCAGCATGTATAAGATTCAAAGGAAAAAAATGGAGCTAACAATGTAAGCCAAATTTCATTTCTATAAATTTTAATGATAATAGTAATCATTAAAATTATGTTTTTGTTTTCAAGGCTAAGTGTCCCAAACAGTGGAAATGAGGAGTATGAGTGTGCAAACCTATTATTAAGGGAGTTTGTCAATCACTCACATTAGAGGAACAAAGAATTTCAAGGAGAGCAGGTAAATTTATGGGATTTTGAGGATTTAAAAGTCTGAGTTGTTGAGGATTTAGAGATGCAAGATATAAGGGAGAATAACAGTCATTCGGCAAACCCCGGGGGACATGAGAAGGATTAAGGTTAGGGGATAATGTTGAAACCAAACTGATTCTTTTGTACAAGGCCAAGTCCTTTAGCACACTGCCAGAGTAGGTTGAATTATCTCGAATATCAAAGTGTTGTTGGTCAAGATATTGTGCAACTTTAGAAAAATCTTCAGACCTCCATTGCATTAAGATACGTCTTAACGATCCATCATTATCAATTTGGGTGTCTGAACAACATTTGATGTTTGTGAAAAGGTTGTGATAAGTTTCACAATGTGGAAGTTGTTTAAGAAGTTTAGTTCGGTTAACTGAATTCTAAGAATCTTTGTTATTTGAAATAAAGGTCATAAATAAAAACGGTTGAAAAAAAAGGGATTTTCATACTTTTTTTTTTATTCTATATTTATGCTTTCTCACTTTGATTATTTCTTGAGAGCTATGAGAATCCTTCCCAAGTCTTAATCTATCAGCATGACCTAAAAACCAATGGTGAAGAACTCCTATTTGATTTGAGAAGCTAATTTGAGTTGAGTCAATTGGATATGCAATCAAATTATTGGTTTTTAAGGCATTGTCCCAGTTTTTAATGAGAATATTTGCCAAGACCTGGTTCCATTTGTCAAACCAATCTAGGTTCCAAGCGAAAGTTGATCCTGGGAAACCACACATGCGAAGGTGCTCAATAAAAGATTCACGGAAAATTGGTGGAAACTTTTCTGAAACCGCTGAATTTGATTCTGGATGAGGTAGTTCAAAGGCAATGTTGCAAGAATTCATGTCGAATGATGAAAATCTGTCTAATTGCTCTTCAGTAGGGTTTTGTTTCCATCCATTTGATTCTGGTGACATATCCAAAAGTGAACGACAAAAATTGTGTATAGATCTACAAAAGTGAGAATTGAATGGAGGCAAAGTCTCATTAAAAATTCTATTAAGTGTTCTTGTGTTTGTGGGCAGGTTTCCATGAGGAAAGTAAGAGCTACTAGGGTTCATAAATAATTAGATTAAGAAAGTGTTCAATTAAATTAAACAAAGAGGAAGGATAAATTGTTGAGCTCCAAAACTTTATGATCAAAGTTGATTTAAGGAGAAATATCACAAAAATTAAGAATAAGAAATATTTCGACTTTATGGAATTATAATATGCATAAATTATATTTTTATATGCAACTTGAACTCAAAAGGAATGGTATAAAATAAAGAGAATGATTATGTGATAAAAGCAGACTCATTTAAGAAACGGATTTTTTTTTCTTTTCAAAAAATTCTTCCACAAAAATAATTTGTTAAATGTGAGGCTATGTTCATTTTTTGATTACCAAAAAATTATTTTTGGTCCAATATGATAGTAATACATATTCTTTTGAGTAATTTTTTTCAACCTGAATAAATAGACTAGAGTGTCACTTCATCGCATTTATGTATGAAAAGTTATACAAGGTTTCAGCTTTTATGTAATTCTTTAAGGTTTACACTTTTGTAGCATCTATTATTTGAGTATTTTTGATTTTTTCTTTATAGAAAATTCTACCTAGTACAGACCAATTTTCAAGTTGAAAGAAATATGTTTGTGATTGTTTTTTACAAAATATTAAACTTATTTTTGGGTTTAACTTTGATTTTTGGGGTAATTTTTTAAATAATTATGTTAAAAATATGGATTACTTTTCTTATAGTCCATAACTAAGAATTTTTATCAAAATCAAATAATTATAGGGTAGTTAGATATAACTCAGAAGGCATTTGATAGAAAAATAATTAAGATGCTTGTGCGTACAACAGAATTTTTTCTATGATAGAAAATATTCTGATAAACATGCATGCATTGTTGTACAAATGCAGAGAGTATACAGAATACAAATAAAGTAGACTGCATAACTTTAAATTAATATATAATTTATCCGATTAAAAATTAAACATTTAAAATTAAATAATTTCAACACATATTCCATCATATTCTTTTGATAAAAAAATGTAGCTTATATTAGCTAGCGCCTTTCAAAAAAAGGAATACCTTCAATCGGTAACTTCGAATAGCTAACTTATTCCTACAATTATCACAATTACAATGCCTCCATTTTTTCATGTATGTCAATGTCAAGATCTTGGATGTGTCAATAGAAAGTATCAAACTTCTTCTGGGTCCTTTGAAGTTGGTATGGCTTTCAAAAGCTCTAATTCTTATGCAAAACATCAAGAGGAAAGAAATAGGAAGGCCCAGATGGTTATTTCTTCCAACAATCCACTTAACATTGGAAGTTCCCGCTCCACAGAAACAGTAAGCTGTATATCTATAGTTCAATGTGAGAATTAAAGTCTTTATGATGTTTCAATGATTTATTACATAGGGGCAGTTGCTATTGGGGGCAGAAGTATCTTCAACAGTCTCTAGAAACTCAAATCTTGGGGAACGGTATAGCCAAATAATTATGTGGCAGGCAGCAAAGCTTTCTCTGATTCATCATTTGAGCAAAGAAGGTTGTACTCAATTTTTGGATGAAGAAATTAAGAAGCTCAAACTTCTAGGTGATAGTGGAATACTGGATTCTGATAGCATTGTCCGCCTGGTCCCACGCTCGATAGATACAGTTTTTAGTCGATTAAAGCTCAATCAATCATTTTTCACTAAAACATGCTGTCCTAAATGCTTTGCTCTTTATGAGTATAACTCTGAATCTCAACCATCTATACTATGTTGCAATCAACCGTTTCTTTCATCATCAAAGCGCTATTTAAAAATGTTTGGAGCAGGACAAATTGCAGTTAAATGTGATGAAAGGCTGTATTTGATGGAGGAACATCAAGAACATGTAAAATACTTATCTCTTAAAACATTTCATCACCATTCTTTTATCGACTGGCTTAAGGAAAAGATCAAACTGTTCAAATTTGAGCTTCTGATTGAGAAGAAAACCCCTGTGGCAGAACGTGTAGAGTGTGATTTGATGAAGGATGTTTGTGATGGTTCAATTTGGAAAAACTTTCCCATAACCACTCCAGCTCTGGATAGCAATGATGATGAATATACGATAACTTCAGGCAACTTAATGTTTACTTTATATGTCGACTGGTTTAGGCCTGGTGGCAATAGGATTGGAGGTCATCAGAAGTCTGTAGGCAATATTATGATGGTGTGTATGAACCTACCTCAAGAAGATAGATACAAAATGGAAAATCTTTTTTTGTATTCTATTATACCCGGACCAACAGAACCCACAAGTGAACAGCTTAATCACCTTCTAAAACCACTGGTTAATGATCTACAAACTCTATGGGATGGTATATTGATTGAAAAGACACATCTTTATCCACGAGGCCGTAAATTAAGAGTTGCATTGTTCTCTTTGATAGGTGACATTCCTGCAATACGAAAATTGGCTGGCTTTTCGAGTCACTCTGCAAAAATGTTCTGCTCTTTCTGTAATATCTCTAAAGATGAAATTAGTGAAAAGAATGTGGGAAATTTTTCATTACGGAATCATGAGGATCATATGTGCTGGGCAACAAAGTGGAAAAATTCTAAGTCACATTGGGAGCGTGTATCAATTGTTCAAAATCATGGGGTACGATGGAGTGAGCTGAATAACCTTGAATATTGGCGTCCAACTGAATATTGCTCAATTGATGTTATGCATTCACATATGCTTGGCAACCTAAAAGATCACAGTCTAAGCTATTTTCAAAGCCAAAATGCAGCAAAAGATCTAAAAAGAAAGCTGGAAAAGGATAAAAATTGGCATGTAAGAGAAGAAGATGATGATTTCTTTTCTGATACTTCACTGCACAAACATTCGAAAAAACGTAGAAGTAGCTTAAGCACCACGAATAATGATGATGATGATACAGGACACATGAGACAGCACAAGCGGCAAAGACGTACGAGTTCAAGACAGTCATCAAGTCATCATGGACTAGATAATGAAGGATTGGGAACAAATCGATCAAGAAGCCAGAGTAGGTCATCCAGCTCCAAATTTATTCCTCCATATAGCGATGTGGCCTCAGTACAGTCTCAAAGCAGTGACAGTAGGAATTCATTGTATAACTTAAGGCAAAGAAGCATTAGCATATCACAGAGTGAAGGATCTCACTCATCAAATGAGACAGCTAGAGATGAAGAAAATAAAAGGAAAGGTAAGGAGAAAGAAAATGAAGGTAGTAGTAATCCACGAATCACAGCAGCAGAGCTACAGGTTGTATGGAAGATGATTGATCAAGTAAGAAGACCTTCCTGGCTAACACGAGTTCCAAAATCAGTAGGATCTAAAAAGGCAGGATCCCTCAAGGCAGCAGAATGGCACATGCTGTATACTCTCTACTTCCCTTTGTCACTTATACCCCTTTGGTTTGAAAAATTTAAAGAATCTGAATCTTCAGCTTCCTCAGCTGATAAACCAAGAGAATATTATCTTCTCAAGTCACTTGTAACATTATGCTCGATCACCAATTTTTTGACATTAAAAAATATACAGACTAATGAGCTTAAAGATCTAGATCAATTTCTGTTAGAGTATCGTGAGTGCCTTGAAGAGGGTTGGAAGAATATTAATGCAAAGCCAAATCTGCATATCACTCAACATTATCCTGAAATGATAAAGCGTCTTGGTCCACCATCAGGTACAGCTACTTGGTCTGGAGAGCGGGTGAATCATATATTATCTGAAATTCCAAACAATCACCATCCACGTATGTAATGTTTGTAAGAAATGATTTAAAGACTCAGCTGTGCTAATTTATTAATATTTACCACAGGAGAGATACCGCTAACAATGCTCAAACATTGGTATCGGAAGTCTAGGGTATTAGATCTTGGTGAAGCTGAAGATAATGATCAATGTGAGACTAAAAAAATCCATATTGATCTCGATAAACAAAACAAATGGATCCATCTAAGTATGGCATTATTTACTAAATGGGTAAGGGCACGAATGGGAAAAGAAACTTCAAGACGGGCTTTGACACCATCGGAGAAAAGTGGGGATCGGGTAGTTGAAAATGTAGCAAGCATATTGATACATGGAAAGAGGTTTACTAGTTACCATCGACACATTGCTAATTCAACAATTGAATTCTACTATGGAAAAGATAGCCAGTTTGGGCAAATTGATGATCTTTTCAGATCAAAGGAAGAGATTGATCAAATATATTTAATAGTAAGTCCTTTCAAAGAGCTCCGTCCAGAAGAAACATCAAAGGATCCCTATGAGCTTTTCCCACAAGTGCATTGTCGGTTAGTAAGAGTAGCCAAAGCAACTCAAATTGTGATTAAGAAAGATGCAATAATTGGACATGCAGCTACTGTCGAGCACAAAAAAGGAATGTTTGGAATCAAAGACGAGGTTGTCACTGCCATTGGACTGCAGACAGTAGTGAGTGAAAAAATTAATCAAATTTATTTTCTGTTGACTAACATCTTTGTGTTAATTTGGGATTGGGGAAATTTGTAGGATTGGTGATATTTGTAAATGGTGAAAGAAATAATTCAATGCTCGATTAAAAAATGCAATGCATCCAACTTACCTTATCATAAACCAGTGAACAATTACTTTGGTTGCTTTTATTGCGAGAGAACCCATGCTTTCAATGAGTCATTTTTATCTTAAATGTAAGAATGAAAGAAATAAAATCATGATAATGAGAAATATGATAAAATTTTTACTTAATGAATGATCTTCTTGCTCATTCATCTACTATAAATAGTTTGACCTTCCAACTTTAGCTGATAGCTATATATTATTCACTTTATTTTTCGACAAGAGAACATACACGTTTACAAGACTATATACATAGTATCTTTTTTTACTTTAGCTTTGATAGGTATAAATTTTAACAACTGATTATTTTTATTTTATTTTATTTTATTACAGTTCATTATGGATGATAATTTTGAAGGGATGTCTGTTGACCCAACCGATTCTGATTGTTTTCCGCCTCAACATACTAATACTGGAAATACTCCTCCACCACCCTCTGCTGATCCACCTCCAGATGCATCTCAATCTGTACCACCTAATCCTAACCCACCACCTAATCCCAATCCAGGCCAAGAGTCTCATTCAGAACCGAGAAATTTTAATCCCAATCATCCTTCTGCTTCTGAAAGTGCTGATCAGCTAGGAAGAGATTGGGCTAGTGAAGTATTGAGGGAATTTTTCGGAGACCAATCATCATCTGCTCAGCCTAACCAAGGAGCAAGCACAAGTGGAGCAGGTAAGTAAAATTTGTAGTGTATTCTTTTATTGAAAAATAACCAATTTAATTAACTTATTTGAATTGTTAGTGAATCCCTCAATCATTATGGGTATCAGTGATTACCACAGACTCAATTCAGCAGAGTCTCATGAGCGAGAACGGGGGTTAAGGGCTGTAAGAGGCTTAGTTAGAAGGAATGATGTTCCCAGGAGCTCGGACAGTCTAAATAGAAATATTTACCACTTTCTGAAGTATTGTCTTGGGGGACCAACACAAATATCAAAATATCCTGCGAGCCCAACACCTTTGGAGATTGAAAATTGGAAAGATTGGAGCCAATTCAAACTAAAAACCATTCAAACTGTCCTAACCCAAGTCCAATCTTCTAACCGTGCCAATTCTGCAGCTGATCGACAATTTCTGATAACCAATTCTATAGCCTTCTTGCGATCCAAAATTCGACTACCCGAATTTTTTCCAGCACCTGAGCCTCGAGGACTAAAAGGAGGAGCACCGATCCCACTTTCTGTCAAAAGAAACTTAGAGCGTGAATTGCAAGAAAAAGGTTTTCGGAAATTCGCGTTTGATTGGACTTGCCGTGATTTTTCAGAATCAACTTGGAATCAAGTCATGGGAAGCATAGTATGCGACCACTGTACAAGATGGCTCACCACCTTGAATACAATCGATCAGTCAAAGCTTCAGTTCACTCAATGTGTTATTGAGAAATGGGTAGTTAATAAGGGGAAGGAGATGATAAGGTTGTTTGGGCAAGAAGAGGAAAGGGTAGCAAGAGAAAAGATTGAAAAGAGGGCAAGGGCACAAGTAAAACGTTATCGGACCAAGGTAAGTTTTTAATTTTACTTTGCTTTTTGTTATTATGAAGCTGATTTAGTTGGAATTCAGATTGCTAGTGCACGCTACAAGTTAGCAAGAGATCTCTGCAGTGATGTGCCAGGTTTTGTTGTGCTTTTTCATGATACTAGGTGCATCTCTGATATCGAGGAAGGCCCAGCACCAGCCCCAACTGCACCTATCCGAGCTATTCCTGGATGGCGAAATCCTGAACTCAATGATTTGTTTAAAAAAATGGATAAGATGACAAAGGACTTAGCCCATACACCAGCTCAAAAAAAATCAGCATTAAAAACATATTCACGGTCATCAGAAAGGACAGTTGCACAAAATGGTATATTCAATGTTCCCAAATACCTCCCCAAGAATTGCTATTCAGCAACATTTTTGCAAGGATTATCTGTGAATGAACGTGAGTCACTTGGGTTTGGAGCTGATATTGATCTGGTAAAGATTCGGGAATCAATTAATAGAGCATCAACATCATCATAACTTAGGTATAACGGTGATCTTCTGTGTAATATAGCTATCTTATATTGAATTTTATGTATTCTGTTTTTTTTCAAAGCAGCTTGGTAAATGTTATAAAGTGATATGAGAGAGAGTAACATTTTATTTAAGAAAAACAAATAATGTCACCACGCAATATAGGGGGAGGACTTGCTAGCAAGTCCGCAACTTGAAGTCAGATGGAAATCAGATGGAACTCAGACTGAAGTAATACTGAACTTTCACTTGAAGTATCACACAAATAACAATGGATCTATATTGAAAACATAGTGAAAGTGTGAGGATAACTGAATGGAAGCCAGAAAAAATCATTCCATGAGTCTACTCAATGCAAAGTATTTTTTGAAGATCAGTGACTTTTTCTATTACCTACAACTGTTTTTACAGAATTGAAAACTATGTTTCAGCTACTATTTTATGGAAGTGAACTCTGTTCTTCGCCCGAAGAGCAGAGTTCATCCTCCTATTTTCACACTCTGTTTTGTTTCAGCTAATATTTTATGGAAGTGAACTCTGTTCTTCGCCCAAAGAACAGAGTTCATCCTCCTATTTTCACACTCTGTTTGCACCAATCTCCATCCCTTTCAATTCTATCAACACATGCTTGTCTTCCCTTCCCATGCCTTTTGCTATCCTCCCAGCCCCATTGTATGCCATCCTCTTTTGATCCCCATTTCACCCCTCTCAACCTCTCCCAGACCCTTTTCTTCATTTAAAATGCCTCGGAACCCTTAATCTTCCCTTCCAACTCTTTCCCAACCTTTTCGCTACCCCATACACCCTTCCTCACCCCTCTCTCCAGCCTTTCCAGCCCTTGTAGCCCCATTTGTGTTCAAAGTAAATTCAATACTTCTTCATGATGGTTTCATCACTTCCTCAATGTGTGCTCAAAAAGATATGAATTAGGGTTCAAGGTTGCGGACTTGCTAGCAAGTCCGCCCCCCATATTGCGTGGTGTGTATGAGATATAAAAATGTATTTTCAACAAATTGATGGTCCATACCTCTTTATGTCACATTTATGTATCCATATTAATTTCAATCGAATTTAATGTTGACCAATACATAGTGAATACACGCTATGCCACTTATACTTGCCAGGCATTGCTACCATTAAATATGCCAGTATCAAAAATTAATTTCGATCGAAATTAATGAGCATGATAATCATGAATTTCTGGAGTCAACTGCTTATTTTTATGCATGGTGCCTTGCCAACATTAATTTCGATCGAAATTACTTTTGATACTGGCATATTGCATGGTGTCTATTCCTGGAAAGTGTAAGTGGCATAGTGTGTATTCATTACATATTGGTCAACATTAATTTCAATAGAATTTAATATTGAAATTTTCATATTGAACCCAAACCAGCAAACGACCCAAAAAATTCTTCATAAAACTGCTCATTAATTTCGATCGAAATTAGTGAGCACCATATACATATTGAATGGTAGTTATATCTGGTGTGTGTAAGTTGTAAAGCTTGTGTTCAATGTTTATTGGTCAACATTAATTTTGATTGAAATTAATATTAATGTGTAAATGATATTTACATGCTCAATATGCATTGTAATGTGTTTACTTAACAATAGAGTGCCCTACTTTTCATCTTACATAAAAATGCTTGGTAGCATGTCAAATTCAATTTTTATTAAAATTAATGTTGACATGTTACCATGCATAACAGTAAGCAACTGACTGAATAAATTGATGATAATCATGAACCTTAATTTCGATCGAAATTAATGTTGCCAAGTGCAGATTGAAAAAAAGCTATGCCACTTACACTAGCCAGGCATATTTACTATTTATTATGTATTGGTCAACATTAATTTTTATAGAAATTAATATGGATATGTAAATTTTATATTTACCCTCAACATGTATAGTAAATTTCAATACTTAAAAATACTTGCCGTCCTTTACATGTCATGCAAAAAAGCATTATATCATTTCAACATTAATTTTGATCAAAATTAATGTTGGAATGCCATTATGCATTGAAACAACTAACTGACTGAAAAAGTTCATGATCAAAATGCTCATTAATTTTGATCAAAATTAATGTTGACCAATACATATTGAATATAAGTAATCTCCACTTACTCAGACCAGATATAACTACCATTCAATATGTATATGGTCAGCCTTAATTTCGATCGAAATTAATGGGAAGTTTTATGAAGAATCTTCTGGGTTGTTTTCTGGCTTGGGTTCAATATGCAAATGTCAACATTAAATTCGATCAAAATTAATGTTGACCAATACATAATGAATACACACTATGCCACTTACACTTTCCAGGCATATATACATGCAATATGCCAGTATCAAAAGTAATTTCGATCGAAATTAATGTTGGCAAGGCACCATGCATAAAAATAAGCAGTTGACTCCAGAAATTCATGATTATCATGCTCATTAATTTCGATCGAAATTAATTTTTGATACTGGCATATTTAATGGTAGCTATGCCTGGAAAGTGTAAGTGGCATAGCATGTATTCATTATGTATTAGTCAACATTAATTTCGATTGAAATTAATATGGACATGGACTATGCATAAAATTCCTATAAGTATAGGTAAGCTAAGCAGTTAGATAAACTGGTTTGGTCAAGTACACCATATAAAAATTGATGTTTTAATGCCTTGGTTAATTTCGATCAAAATTAATATTAAGCCATGCATGTTGAATTTTATCTATGTCTGTGTAGTCCATGTGAAATGGCTTGTATTCAATATGCAGGGGTCTATATTAATTTCGATCGAAATTATGAGGTTCATTGCCTCATAAATTTGATGGTTTCTGTCAGTGTTTCATGCATGGTGCCATCTGATACTTGTTGATTCCTATCAAAATTAATTTCAACACCAATATATTGAATACAAACCATGGCACTTACAGTACTTGGTCATAGCTAAAATTCAATATGCTAGTCTCAAAATTAATTTCGATAGAAATTAATCAGGATCCATGAAGTTTATCAATAGTGTATGAGTTAAGTTTCAAGTCATATGTTTCATCATTTTCTTGCACCCATTTCTAGGTTATCTCAACAATTTTTTTCAAGTTTTATTATATTAATCAAAACTGTGGTAAGTTGTGAAAAATTAGCTAATCCAAATCTCAAATTGAATATTAATATTTTAATAATTTTGAATGTTGCTTAAGGTATTTCATTGGGTGATTCATAATAATATTTTATCAACTTAGTAGTCCTATAACTTTTGAAAAGTAACAATTTTGGTATAGTTAGGGACAACAATGCAATATCTTGTGCAGACTAAGATATATTGCAAAATAAAACTATTCAATTTTTTTCTTCCCTTAGTTGTATCCAAGTTTATCAAAGGTTTGGTCACGGTGCCCACACCCTAGCCTGACACTCCTCCTGTCACTTAAAAAACAAATTCTTTTCTTAAATTCTAATGTTACAAATTTTATATTTATAATTCATTTCTTGTTTGATGAGGCATATCAGTATATATGTGAATCTCCATTGTCATCTGAAATTAAATTTAACAAATATTCATAAAGGATTATCCTTTTTTTCATATAATATACTAATTAAGTGTATCTCCATTGTTTAGGAGTAAATTCTAATTTAAAAAATTTTGTATTTACCCGTGGCAATTTGAATATGGGATATAAATTTGTTATTATTTGTTTTTCACACTAAAAGTCCCCAAAGAATTACTAGTATTTTCTGTTAGCTACATCAAATTTCGCTTCAATATAAACAGATTGTGATTTAGCATGTTACTCAGTTTACCCCACTATGAATAATACATGTTAAAAAAAGCTCAAATAATATAAAATCCCCCTCTTTATGTTTTCTGTTTCTTTCATCCTCACTTTAATTTTAATCTTATTCAATTTTTTATCCTATTAAAATATCAACTTCAATTTTCTAGAATAGAGTTTCTTATAATTATTCATCATATTACATCATAATTTTTTGATATCGAATACTTTTTTTTAATATTCATTAATCAATATGTCTAGTATACAAAATCCTACACCTCCACTTTGTATGTATATCATGTTCCTCTCTCTTAATTTATATATTTCACTTATGTTCTATATCTTTTTTTTTCAAAAATTTGATTTTCCAGCACCCAAATGTGTTTCATCCCACTCTCTGATTGATACTCGCTTTGAAGCTTTTGAGCTTGCACCATGTCTGCCACATGGCATGGCACCTAACCCTCCTGTACTTAGCAATGAGAGGCAGGAAATAACAAGAGTTCAGTATCGCAATTTACTTGAATTGGCTAGAGATAAAACAGAAGAGCTTGTCAAGATCCTTAACAATAATCCTTCTCCTTCATATTTATCTAACCCTTGTAATGAATTACTCCAATATGTGAAAAGCCTTGAAAAATGTATGTTCATCACCTTTTTTGTCTCCTTTTAAATTAGTAGATAAGATTATTAATATTTTTTTTTCTTCATATATATTTGTAGCTTATGAGGAGGGTATGATTCCTCCTGATGAAGTCATTGTCATTAGGGATGATGATGAGACAGATGAACCATCAGCTTCAACTCATGCTTCAACTTCTAAGGAAAATCTTGAAACACCTGTTATCCGCTCCAAGAAAAAGAGATTATCCCAAGGCTCCTCTTTTGTTCGACGTATTAAACCGGCTTCTGCTAATGAATTTTCTGATGTATCAAATAATAAATCTCAAAAAAAAGCAAAGGTTTTGATAATGAGTATATTCTTGTTTCCTTTTTTTTATTGTTATTCTTTTATCTTTAAAATTCAATCATATATCTCTTTTATTGCTTACATATTGTACTTTTTATCTTTCTTTTGATATTTTGTACCAGAAACTCACCTGCTGTAGATTGTTCCATCCATAAACGCCCTCTCCCTGATGAAGATGATGAAAAGAGCAATGAAAATAGCGATGATCAACTATCAGAATATGAAGCTATGCTTGTTCATCAAAAAAAGCAAAGTTTAAAATCTTCTTCAAGACATGTTGATATGTTTGATAAAGATGATGATTCAAACAGCTCATCACCAAATTCCTTCATTTCTAAGAAGCAATACCCATCACCTCCTAAATTACCTACTTTGACCATTCTGAAAGCTTCTCTACCAATGAAATCAACTCCAATCAAGATATCGAAAAAACCTCTAACTTATTCACCCTCAGTTCTAAAAGAATCTGATTTGCAGGAGGAATTCTGTAAAATTCATAATTTTTATAAAGGTAGAATCAGCACGGCAAAGGTCCTCAGGTCGTGGTTGGAAATTGTTACTCTCCTCGAATTACGCTCTTCTACTTATTCCCAAGAACCCATGTCAAATATTCCAATGTTTACTTTTCATTGGGAAAAATCTTGTGGAGAAGATTGGCTTTCAAAACTTACTGAGTTATGTAAGTTACCATAATTTTTAGTCTTGACTTTTGTTCTTTTACTTATTTTTTTTTTTCCTTTTGTAGCAAATATTTTTTTAGAGATTGATAGCTCACAGCTATGGGTACTCGATAATATTGATTTCAAAAAAATGGAAGATTTATGTGATCCTGATGGTTTAAATACTGAAATTCTTTCCTCAACAAAGAAAACGGATCACCCTGAATCCAATCTTATCCGAATGCTCATGAGATTAATGATCCCAAGTGACCACTGCCGTTCTTCATGGGTATCTCTTATATCATCTTCACTTTATCTGACCGCACATGAATTCAGCCAGCTTCCATCACATCAAAACATTAACTCAGATTGTCCAATTGAACGTGGTCTTCAGCTTCTAGCTCACCTTTCAAATCTGAAGAGTCCGATTTCTGATGGCTTAGAAGTTGGTCCCACTGCACTTCAAACCCGTGATATATCAATGTCAACTCTTCTTCAAATCAGCAATATTATCATTGATATAATTATGTCAATTATCATTCTTAAATCAAAATATTGTGCTGCAACAATATCAAGTGGCAAGACTAGTGAAGCTCAACAATCAAGTGAGAAAAACGAAAATACTGAACTGACTATAATGAGAGAGAAACAAAAGGCTGCACTAAACAAAATAAATTCTGAATACTCCCACCACCGATATCAATCTTTCAAATTCTATATAATTGATGGTGTCCGTGGTTTATTTCTGAGCTCTCAAGATCATAGATTGGCTTCAGCAGCTGATTGCTTGGAGGTAATATCAGAAGTTAAGTTTCTTAATTTACATGAAAAAAAAATCATTTGATGGAAGAAATAATTTGGAAAAATTTAAATAACTATATTTTAACATTAATAAAACCTTTTATAGGCAAGTGTGATCCATTTCCTTTAAAATTTGATACCCCAAGTCCTCCGGGAATTGCTAGGGCTATTTCTGCAGATTTTCTTAATCACTGGAGCTCCATTCAGCCAGTATCACCTTTTTTTGCTAAACATAGCCTTTCAATAAATTAATATTCCAACATGTAAATAGATAAAGTTCTGTCTATATGATATATCTTGTATAATTCAAGTTATTTTCCTTCAAATACGTCAAAAATGTGACCATCTTTGAAATTTATTAAGTAACCTTTGACATGATTTTCTAAATTAATTATTAAAAAAAATTATTGTAAGTCCAGCAATAACAAAGATTTTAAAATCTACTTATACGATTTCAAATACTTGTATTAAATTCTTAAATATTTTATTGTTTATATAAAAATATGATAACTGCTCTAGTTTTGTTACTTTACCTTTAATATTATATAATCTATTATTTATTACAAATATTTTCGTTGATTGTAACATTTTTAATCAGAAGTAGAACAATTTAAATAATTAAATGAGTACATTCTTAAAAAAATACAATTTAATCTATTATTGATTCAAAATTCTTTCTTCAACTCTTTATTATTACCTTTTTTATTAATAAGCCTGTTTGACCTAAAATACTATACAGTTAATTTGGTAGCATTAAAAGCACATTTTTATGGCTAATATATTTCAAATTCTTTATTATAGTTTTTTTTATTTTAGAACCTTTGCTACCAATTTAATAAAAATGACATTTAAAGATTTCACAACTTATATATTTCCTCAAAAGTAAATCAAATTTTCTTATAATATTATGAAAAAAATTATTTTATTTCACAAATAAAAAAATAGATAATACTATAATTATCAAAACTGAAAATGTTACAGCTACTCCCAGTATTTATCATGTTTAAATTTGCATTAAGTTGTGTATATATAATATAAATTTTTAATATTTATATATCTAGATTTTTTAGATTTGTCTTAACATTAGATAAATAATACTTTGCTGATTCTATTTCTTCCTCTATTAAGTCATCTCTTTTCAAAAAAACTCTCAAAGCACTAATCAAATATTCTAACCTAAATTTTTCTTTTTTAATTTCTAAGTATTCTGAAATATCAATATCAAAAACATTAAGCTTTTCTATAGCATGAAAAAGTCTAGTGCTGATTTGAATAGAAGAACCTATCCTAGTGAAGCCAGGAATTTCATGACATCTTGAGGTAAAATGCCTTAGTTGATTGGCAGGCCATAATGTCACTGTTATTCCATTAGTTGCTTCAAAGTTGATTTTACTTCAAATTTCGGGAAACATAAGTTCTCCACCTATTTGTCGTGGTTGGGTCTTATCATACTTCATATGAATGGTGTTTTTTTCTGTATCTTTAGGAAAAAATATTCCTAAAGTATACTCACTTGCATCCTTATCGAGATGAACCTCATTAGAGAACCCATTACCATTCCCTCCAGATGTCCAAGTTAAATTACTAGCAAACGGTACACCCTCTTCTTCACTAGAAACTTTTGAAAATCCAGGAATACCAAGTTTTGTGCAAAGATTAGTTGCCTCATTGTACTTTACATATGATATTTTTTTAAAAAAATATTCAAAGTACATTGCAATCCTCTTCATTCGTTTTTTATATTCATCCGTTTTTACAATATCATCAGTGTATTCATCTGCAAGGAAAAGCATTCAAAAATTCAGTATTTAAATTAAAAAAAGTGATACTTACGAATATGTAAAGATTTCTTTCTATCTAAAATAAAGCCACCACCAAACATTTTTCCAAAACCACCAGCTCTTTTATGATAACCATTATTTTTAATTTCATGTTCGCAGTAAGAAAGATCCTTAATGCATCGCACCGTAGCTTCTAACATATCTAGTTCTTTGAGCTCATGAATTTCAAAAGTCTGCACAAGAACATTAGGTATTAAGACACCTTTTGGTTTATAAATACTACATCCAGGAAAAAAATTGTAATAATTATTGCAATCTGTCATATTATTTGCATAAGATCGTGCATAGAAATGTGGCTTCTTCCCGTTTGTATCCATTCCAAGAGCGTTTACAAGTTTCATTCCAGTAGCAATGTCTTTCGCCCACCTATTGTTAGAGTTCTTCCCTGGCCGTTTTTTTTTTTTTCAAATCGTTACTCATTGATGGTTCAATCCTAAGAGAATTCAATTTTGATTTAAAATAGAAAAAAATCAAAAATTAGAAAATAGTAACATAATTTCAATTATCAGTCAATGATACCTTTAACTTTATCATATCTTCAATATTAGAAATACAAAAGTTAGCATATCTACATATTAGTAAATTTATATACTTTTTCTTTATTTCAAATATTAAGAAAGCGTTTCAAAGGTATACTTTATTAAATTATACATATAAAGAGTATAGCTTTATCCTGTATGCATTCAGCAAGTACGAGATTTGGCTCTACACTTAATATTAATAATATAATGAAAGTATAACTCCAATACACTAGTAATATTAAAAAATTTACGGAATTATGATATCCACATATATAAAATGAAAAATCTTGCTCTGATCAATATATTGACTTAGAAAGTTATACTTCAATAAATTATTAATTTTTAAATTGTAGCATTGTCCTGTATGCTTTCAGCAAGTACGAGACTTTGAAACAACTTAAAAATCAATAAATTAAAGGTAAAGTACAAACAATCTAATTATTATTATGAAAAGCAAAACATTATCCTGTATGCTTTCAGCAAGTACGAGATGATGTTTTACTTTTCATATTAATAATATAATGGTTGAGAAAGTATTAAAGAAATATAGAAAAATGATAAGCAAAACATGAACTTACATGTCTATAAAATCTTCTTCCATTTGTAGCTGATTGATCAAAATTAATTATAAAGTTTATTTTATAATCACTGTTTTAAAAAATAAATGGTTAGATAAATAAATTGAACATTTTTGATAAGGAATAAAGAAAAGTAAATTGACAAACAAATAAAAAACTTTAAGTTAACTGAAAAAGAATTATTTTATAATGAATCGAAAGGGTACAGTAAAAGATACCATAAAAATAAATTCAGAATTAGAATCATTAGATTAACTTGTCAAAAGTGTAAAAAAGTGTAACAAACCAAAATGATATGAAATGCAATAGCAAGAAAAATTTGCTTACCGGTAATCACATAAGGTCAAGAAAATAGTACCAATAATTCAAAATGATAAAGCAAAAATATGATTGATAATTTTTGAAAAAGGTAAGTGAGAAAGAGAAAGGAAAAATAAATTGGGTGGCAAACAGATGTATATATCATGAATTTTCACTGATCACATTTTCAAAAAAATGCAGCTCACCAAGTCATATGATAAACTTCATCTAAATTCCAAGAATGATGTTGCCAAGGCACTGTACACAGCATGATCATTTTTTCCCATGCATATACTAATTCCAGCTAGAATTTACTTGGCTGCATGTTGTACAGATGCACATTTGTGGAACACTGAATTTCACATCTAAAAAAAATTGATGCCACATAATTCTAGCTACCATGTTTCACGTAGCTAAAAAACATACACTCATCACATTTAAATTTACATTGCGCCAAAATTAATTCATTTTTGAATTTTTTTAAAGGAAACTATAATGTGCACCACCTATTTCTAAAATATGAACCTCCGCACCATATTAAATTGGGAGACTTTTAATTATGCAATTTTTTTGCCGTGACCTTTTTCCTGATCTTACTTGGTTCAAAATATTGAAACATGGCCAATGTTGATGAAAGAAACATTTGATTTTGTTTCTATGTGTAACAATGGAAGGCTGTTTCTTACTGGCTGAAGAGTGTTGTATATTTTATTTGAACAAATTTTTATTTTTTTATGTATTTTATTTAAAAAATTTACTTTTTATTGCAGCCAGATTTATACTGGCTGCTTTTTAGAAACCTTAATTTATGACCCAAGCCTTTGAAATTGGCTTGGGTCCCTTACATTGCAATTTAGTACTTCCAGCCAGGTTTCCCCTGGCTGGAAGTGTCTCTTTCAAGCAATCGAAGTCGCTAAAAGCGACTTCGATTGCTTGCTGTAATGTTTGCCACCCTCCCAGCTAATTTACTAGGCTGGGAGGTGGCCAAAGCAGTGTGCAACGCGCGTTGCTGCTGCAAGTAACGCGCGTTGCACAATCGCTACCATATTTCATGCAGCTGATATCAAGTCAGCTGCATGAGATATGCGCAGCATGTGCAATGCGCGCTGCATGCAACGCGCATTTCTGCTGCATGCAATGCGCATTACTTGCAGCAGCGATGCGTGTTGCATGTGCTGCATGCAGTGCATTGCACAGCCAGTTTTTTTCTGGCTGTGCAATGCACACAGAGAAACCAAAGTCCCTGCAAGGGACTTTGGTCTCTAAAATGGAAGCGACTTTCCCTACCAGGTGCAATCTGGTGGGAAAGTGAGAGAAACGTTAGACCGAAGTTGTTTGAAAGCAACTTCGGTCTTAAAAACATTAAAAATCATAAAAAAAAAAATGAGAAATGTAGAAAAAAAAAATTAAAAATTAAAATGTGAGTATAAGAGAAAAAATAAGTTCTAGTGATACCAAAAATCCAAGCCAATTTCATTTGGCTTGGTTATTTAATAATTAATTTTTAATACATTAAATTTAAAATTCAAACACCATAAAATATATGAATTTTTTTTATATGAATATTATAAATTTAATCTACCTCTTTCTCATAATTATATTTATAATTTTGTTTTTTTAATTTTTGACATTTAAGTTTATTTTTTGGAAATACAAAATTAAATTTTCAACTAAATTTTTTAGTAAGGTAAAATAAATTATAAATTTGACATTTTGTAATTGAATAATGAAAAAAATTTTAAATTTATTTAAAAAATATTTTTGTTAGAAGAATACAAATATTTTAAGGGTAGAAATATGGTGCAAATTGTAAGTAAAAAAAATTATATTTTTTTTGTGAGGGGTTATTTCTATTTTTAAAAATATTTTTCAAAAACATTCATTAAATACTGAATTAAATTACTTTGAAACTCAAATTTTTTGTAAAATAATTAAAAATGAAATAATAATATTGTTGTATTTGATATAAAATTTGAATTGGTAATATTAATGTCTCTTTAAGTAAATTTGAAAATCATTTAAAAAGACCATGTTGATAAGTACTTCATTTTTGATATACAATGGTTATATATATATCTTATATATATTTCTTGAGTGTTATTTTTATATACATTCAATAAAATTTGTAATATAAAATGCCATTTAATAATTAATTAATGTTCAACTTAGTTATAACAACTTCATATTTAATACCAGCCACTAGTATTTACTTTTTAATTTAAAACTCCAATATAATATGAGAGTATCCTTATTTTGTCTGTATGTAATGAACAACAATAACAGACCATAAATGAGTGGGTAGTTAATTACAATAAATAGTTGAAGAATAACCTATAAGAAATGATAAGTTTATCAAAAAGAGTACATTAAAAAAATATACTTTTGAATTTTTTTTGATATAATTTGGGTAGTTAAATGAAAATTTAAATTATCAGACATCAAAATGGATAAAATCTAAAAGTAGTGTTTATATAATAAGCCTCATAAAAAAAAAGGATAAAAAATCTACTATGTAACTAAATTATTAAATATTAAGGTATTATTAAAATTATTGAAAAACTTATTTTACAGTTATAATGAAATCTAAATGTGAAAATAATGGTGGGATAATAGTAAGACTATGTGGAAACACTTTAATTTATACATACTTTCAACTATGTTCAGATAAAAAAATTGTTAAAATTGTATAATAACATCTAGTTAATAGTGATGCAATTTTATTCAGATCAAGAATAAATTTTTCTGAGGAAAAACTAATTAAATTGAGATATGGCCATCTCCTTTCAAGAGATAGAATAATAATAAAAATTTAAAAAATTATAATAAGTATTCTTAATCACCATTTTTGAAAAGTCTCTAGTAAAATTCATTATAATATATCATTCATTGATTACATTATATGGAGTTTCATCTTGAAGTAGTGATGTGCAGCTTTGAACTTACACCACGCAATATAGGGGAAGGACTTGCTAGCAAGTCCGCAACTTGAAGTCAGATGGAAATCAGATGGAACTCAGACTGAAGTAATACTGAACTTTCACTTGAAGTATCACACAAATAACAATGGATCTATATTGAAAACATAGTGAAAGTGTGAGGATAACTGAATGGAAGCCAGAAAAAATCATTCCATGAGTCTACTCAATGCAAAGTATTTTTTGAAGATCAGTGACTTTTTCTATTACCTACAACTGTTTTTACAGAATTGAAAACTATGTTTCAGCTAATATTTTATGGAAGTGAACTCTGTTCTTCGCCCGAAGAACAGAGTTCATCCTCCTATTTTCACACTCTGTTTTGTTTCAGCTAATATTTTATGGAAGTGAACTCTGTTCTTCGCCCGAAGAACAGAGTTCATCCTCCTATTTTCACACTCTGTTTGCACCAATCTCCATCCCTTTCAATTCTATCAACACATGCTTGTCTTCCCTTCCCATGCCTTTTGCTATCCTCCCAGCCCCATTGTATGCCATCCTCTTTTGATCCCCATTTCACCCCTCTCAACCTCTCCCAGACCCTTTTCTTCATTTAAAATGCCTCGGAACCCTTAATCTTCCCTTCCAACTCTTTCCCAACCTTTTCGCTACCCCATACACCCTTCTTCACCCCTCTCTCCAGCCTTTCCAGCCCTTGTAGCCCCATTTGTGTTCAAAGTAAATTCAATACTTCTTCATGATGGTTTCATCACTTCCTCAATGTGTGCTCAAAAAGATATGAATTAGGGTTCAAGGTTGCGGACTTGCTAGCAAGTCCGCCCCCCATATTGCGTGGTGTTATGTTATGAAAAACAAAAAAGTTAAAAAATATATAGTTATACTAATGAAAAAGCCAAAAATAAAAATACTATTATAAATTAAAAAAATAAAACTACATAAATTTTATTCTGCTCTAATGATGGAAGGGTACTATGTATGAATTTCCACATGTTAAATCCAAACCTGCTTTAAGGCTAGTTTACAGGTAGAGCTATTAAGTTTCCTTAAATTCCAAAAATAACTTATGCATTTTACTAATTATTTTTTTCTTGTTTCTTTCCAAAGTTGTTAGAGTTGCTTAATTAATACTGTTATCTTGATTGTAAGATATATAATTTTTTTTGAATACATGATTTATTGTTTCAAAAATTATATTATAAATTTAAATCATTGATTTCATTTTCTAAAGCTTCATTGTCAAAGACACAACTCCATTTTCTATTACTTAACAAATATATAAAATGTGATAGTAAAATTTGAGGAATTTTCTTTTTGAGAGGGTCAAACTATATTGTGAAGATTTTTATCTAGAAATTCTTGTACTCTAAAACCAAATAATTTTCTCCCTTAAGTAAGCCATTTCAAAAATATGAGAATATAAACAAGAATATTAACTTATCTTATTTTTATTTTCTTTACTGAAAGTTTTAGTTCAATCCCTTTTTTTATATGACATTAGTATAAAAACATGGTTAAATGCTACTATATAATTAATTTTTATTATATATATATATATATATATATATATATATGAAATATTTAGAACGTCATCCTTTTTTATTTACTTGAATAAATGGCTCAATTATAATACCCAACACTTATTAATGTTTCCCAAACTCAATAACAAATTTCTCATATGAAATATTAGCTTCTAATATAAGAAGTTTATCTATAGATGATATTCAACATGTGATTTTACTTTTTAGATTCAGCTAAAACTAAACAAAAGGAGAAATCATGCATATGTGTATAAATGGTAACCATATGTTACTTAGAGGATTGTGAAATTCACTCATCAGAATGGTTTAAGTATTAAAATAAATTGAGGTCATTATTTTCTAGTATTTGAAACTAATTAGGAAATTATTCTAAAAATATATTTTAATGTGTATCATGTTTAAAAAGTTGGAAATATGATTTTTGAAAATTGTGAGTTTCTTATGAGATACCAAGCTTTAGTTTACATTGTTTCAAGTAGAATAGAATTTTAGTATTAGAAATTGAAAGCAATGTACCATTATCAGATTTTAACTGTGTTCTACTTATAGAATGATTACATAACATTAAACATTATTTAAATCAAAAAGGTTTAAAAGATATTTAGAATTTTACCAAATTTCACCATTTATTAATCTTTGATTTGAAAACAAACTATGATGTACACTCACTAGAAATAAGCAATCCCAATTTTAACATAATTTATCAATCCAAAAATAATGAGTCAATTAACATGAAAATATATATTATTTCAAAACCAATTCTCTAGATTTAAAATATGATGCTTTAATGAAAAATTATTACAAAACTTTAATGAAATGAAGTCTCTTAAAAAATTCAAAAATAGAATATCAAAACAAGTAATTTCTGCAAAAAAAACTACTAACTATTGTAGATAAAGCATAAAAATAAGTCATATTTTTTAAAAAAATGATCTAACAATATTTATTTTTGTTAAAAAATCAAAACATTGTTAAGTTTGCTTGTTATAATAATGTTAAAATCCACTAAACATTATCTAAAGGTGGTAAAATATGTTAAAAATAAGTTGAATTTTATGAGATAAAAATCAACAATTTTGTATCATTTCCTGTTGTGCTATGACTTTATTCCACCCTTTTTATCTGATTCTTCCAGTATTACTTTGCTATGATCACTAGTTTTCAAGTTAAAATTTACAAATGTTCATTATACTTGATAATATGAAAAATAACTCAAACTTTTATAACTACAAAATAAGATTTTGTAACTCCTTCTTTCAATCAATATTTGAAGAAATTTTAGTTTATTTGAGTAATGATTTTAAGAATAACAAAATATTTGAAATTCACAAGGAATTATTTCCAGAGACTATAATTATTTACTTGTGTAATGCATGAGCTACTTATCAATGATGTAAAACATCAGAAAAGTAAGTTATAGTTATAAATCTACAGATTATACTGTTTCTGGTATATATATCTTCAATAAATCTTTTAAACTTATCTTAGCCTACATACCACACAATAGAAAATCATTATATTAAAAAAGGAAAAAATTCTATGATAATATCATAAAGAATGATAACCATGGATTAATATTCCATAAAAATGGTTAATAATATTTTAAGAGAACCTAAATCAGTATTCTTTCATCAAAATATATCCTTTTTGTCTTTGTAATTTATTCCAAACAAATTTTTTGAAAGTTGAATCTATATATCTAATGCCAAAACCACTATTAAGTTCCCTCTTAGACTTTTTAAGAAATTATATATATATATATATGTATATATATATATTATTTATCAAAAATTGAAATAAAGAATAAAAACATAATTTTATTTACCTTTAATTATTTAAATATAGAGTATTTTCAGAATGCATTGTGGTTACTTGTGAAGGTTAGAAGATTTGAAGTTGGATTTATGAGTTTTTAGAAGGGCAAATATTGTAAAATTCTTTCATAAATATTTATTTCATAGTTTCAAATGTTGAAATCTACAAACTAATGGGATTTAAAATTATATTGAGATTTAAAATCTGTTTTCTACTCAAGTAAAATAAAATAAAATGATGATATCAAAATTGAAATTAAGTTTAAACTTTTGATATGCTCTATCTTCAATTTTATTGATAGTGCATCAAAAATTTAATAATATTTTTTTCCTTCATCACTTTTTACATAAAAGATAGTTTTATCATTTTATGAATTAAAGATTGCTTATATAAATTTAACATCTATGTCAACTGTTTATGACTATTAATCTATATAATAAATTTTTTAGAAGAAAAAATAACATCAGTATATACTGACTTTGAAATTATTCAATTTAAAATAGTTTACAGGTAGATAATGAAGGGTGATTTCATTTTTGAATATGAACTATAGAAGTCTTATTTTATCAATTTTAATTCTTTTTGAGCTCAAATGTATCCACCGCAACTTAAGTAAGAATAAAAATTATTTTTATTGAAATTTACATGAGAAAGTATGCCTATTATTCAAAATCAAACTTGCTCTAATGGTGTTTTTCAATCATTATTTCCATTCATAACAATAAAAAACATTTCAATTTGCTGATGTTTTAGTTTTTGATATCCACAAGTTTATATCTCAGGTGTACTATTCACAAAATTATTAAAAATATAATTTTCGAAATACATGATAAACTTGAAAGTGAGGGGGCATTAAATTTTTAAAAATGAATTCTAAATTCAGGATGGATAGTATTTTTTCTATTTTCACAAATGAACAATTTTTTGTTTCAATTAATCCAGAAAGAAAATTTTGTTTTAAGCATATTATATTATATTTATTATGATTTTAAATACTATATTTTCAAGATTTGTGTTTAATATTTCCTGTGAAAGTTAATGTTAATGTGAATTTAAAGTAAGCTTGAAGAAATTTAATCAATAGGCATATTGGATATTTAAAATAATATTTTGCTCCAATCTTGAATCATCCTGGGCTAAAAAATATCCCAAATAAGGTTTTTGTGGGTCAATTTGGATTTAAGTAGGATTAAGTGAGGTTTAATAAAGGACAGATAAAAGGCTAAATTCATTACTAGTGACTTTTTTCTCAAAATAGTTATAAAATATTTATCATTCTGGACTCAAGCTTCAATAAAGTTGAATTGAAACAGAGATAATTTCTAGCAGCACAACACCATATTTACAAAGGTGTAAAATACCTCAAATATTACTCATAATATAGGAAGGCAAGGAATCTACAAAATTCACATTTCAAACGAGGATTTATATTTTGAATTTGAAATTGAGAAATGGAATATTATTTTCCAATTTAAATATCTATTAGTCATTTTAACAAAAGTTTTCAGTAATCAGATTGAATTTTGATGGTATTTTGTTGTAGATTAATCATTTTGATGAGACATTTACTCAAAATTACTGGTTTCGTTTCTAATATTCCATGTGAAATTCATTATGAATCTTTTTGAAAGTGAATAGTTGACATATTGGATATGCAAAAGCTTATGTTAGATCAAAGTGAGATCAAAGGGAGCTTAACTGATGATCAAATTAGGATTTTACAAGATCAAACGGTGATCAATGTAGGTTCATCTTGAGCTCAATCTGTGACAAATCTCTGACTAAATGTAAGGCCAAACAATTTCCTACATGGTGATGATGTGTGCATAATTCAAGCATAGATTTGTGGCTCAACGGAGCTCAAGCAAGGGGTATTGCTAGCAATACCCCCCCATTTTTTCTGTGGTGTATGTTTCAGCTAATATTTTATGGAAGTGAACTCTGTTCTTCGCCCGAAGAACAGAGTTCATCCTCCTATTTTCACATTGTGTTTGCACCAATCTCCAACATTTTCAATATTTTGACCAGGCATGTTTACATTCTTTTTTACTTATTTCTTCTACTTTTTAATCTTTTTTCTTGTTATGTGCCAGTTTCATAATGCCTCCCAGACATTCCAAATCTCAAAAGGTAACTCAAAAATCTGCTTCGTCACAAAAGTCTCCTCGTAAAGCAAGGATTACATAGAAAAAAAATCAGTGACTTTTTCTATTACTTACAACTGTTTTTACAGAATTGAAAACTATGTTTCAGCTAATATTTTATGGAAGTGAACTCTGTTCTTCGCCCGGGAAGTACATACTTTCCATTCACATAAGCAGAATCTGAAAGAAGATACTGAGCTTCATCAAAGAATTTTTCAGGTTCATTTGAATTTTGCATTCTTTGGAAGACATAGGAGTCATGAAATGAGCCAGGATAGCCAGCGAAGAATGATATAAATTTTTTTATTACGTCACATATAAGCTGAATATAAATTGAATATCTATAAAGAAGATATATTTGTTTGTGTTACCTTCAAAGAGAATGAAATGAGTTAAAAATAATCTACTTCTTTTTACAGTCAAAGTAATTGTTTCCACCTTGAGTAGGTTTCTGGCTCAAACAAATAGTAGTACCATCAACAAAACCAATACATCCTGGGAAGCCCTCTGCTTGCATAACCTGAGATAATTCAAGTCGCTCTTCTTTTGTTGGCCAGGTGAGAAGTTGAGATTCCAAGGAGTTGATGGCAGTGATACATCGTTTGGTATAAGTGTTAACTGAACCATACCCTAAATCAAAGACATTTTCTAAACGTTTCAAAGCGGCTCCATTACCATTTGAACCCAAACGACATAGTGTGATGGCCAATTGAATTGAAGGATGTCGTTGTTCTTTTTGAGAATTATTGTGAAATATGGGATGATCCTGAATAAGCTCAAGCAATTTAAGGAAACATTCCTGAGAAGTCCTGAACAGCTGTCTAAAACTGGGTGTAGATAGGTTAAGAAGTGTTTGGATGGTGTACTTGGGGGTATGAAGTACTTGAGGCTTTCTGGGAAGAAGGTAACGTTTCCTGGCCATTTTTGATAAAACGACAAAATCTTCTTCTAGATCAGAATCGGAATCAGAGTCCAAGAGCAGTTCAAGCGCCATGAAAGTCATTGCTTTATGTAATTTATCACGATTTGAAAGTGAGGAAGGCATGACTCTTATATGATATGATATGAAGATGTAAGTGATGTACGATGTTTTGAGTTATGAAGTGTTATTCTGCGGAGTGCTGCGTATGAATGGGATGATGCTGACAAATCAGTGAAATGGGACTTGATGGTGAAATCAGCACTTTTGGTTGAGAAAGTGCGGATTTGAGTGAAATAAGTGACTTATTTCATTTTGAAATCCACCAGTATTGGGGCTAGTGTGTTTTGGAAATCCGCACTTATTTAAGTGCGGATTTGGTCAAATTTAAGTGCGGATTTGTAAGTGCGGATTTGCCAGAACTGACACCCCCTATTATGTACTTCCTCCAACCTTTTTCTCACCATGGCTCATAAATCCATAATACACAAAAAACTGTGCACAGAGAGTCTACATTTTCTGAGCTATTAAAACCTCTTTGTTGCACTTTTCTGTGAGCTGTGACTTTGCTGCATTACTGTGAGATGTGTACCACAGTCTCCCTCTACTGGTGACAGTGCCCAGACAATATAAAACCAGGTGCATATCTTGCAATTTTTTCTCATTCCTTCTTCTTCTTTTCTCTCAACTTCTAGTTTCTCTTTCTTCCTCTTCTTTCTACTTATTATGGATGCTAATAACAAAATTGCCAATGCCATCCATCAATTTGTTGACAAGAAGAAAGCTGCTATTACTAATTCTCCTGCTGTCAAAGCTGTCCTCACCAGAGCCAAGAGTTGATAACTCGGTACTGAGAACAGAATTACTTCATGTTGATTCTCAAAAGCCCATCATGGTAACAGATTTTTCACGGTAATTTCTTTTCCTCTTCTTTATTTTAAAAATTCAGTGCTGGTTTCTTTTTTTTCTCCTTTTCCTCTAGTCATGAAACTTCTGCAAAAGTTGCAAGAAGAAATGCAGCATAAATGGTCCCCCTGCCATTGCTGCAAACACCCCTTCTCCTGTTGCCAATCCAAATGCATCAACATCAATGCTAATGAGCTCCTTCAACTCCAACTCCAGCTCCTTAGAGAGCTAAAACTCATAATTACTTGTCTATTCCAAGCTCTGCATTCAATACAATGCAACATTTACTCTTCTCTGAAGAATCCATTTATGCAGTAAGTCCTTTTTCTTTTTTCCAAATTTTTCTTTTAATTTCTGAAAAACCTTCCCCCCTTTTTTTTTTTTTTTTTTTTTTTGTAGGAGGCTCCCAATAATCCTTACACCGCTACTCCTCCAACTTCTTTCTTCCAAGTTCTTATCCTGTATCTTGAAGAATATCCCTTCTGGGCTATAGCACCTGGCGCTAGCTTCTCCCCGGCCACAGAAGACACAATTACCTGGCCTGAGAAAGAGGCTACTTCACCACCTTTCACCCCTGACAGTTAGTTCTTGGCCCCTCCAACATCAGATAATACTTTTGAGGAAGAAGCTCCTTGAATCTACCTACCTTTCCCTCAAGATTTTCAAGTCCTAAATCAAGTGGTTGTGGCTCCTTATTACCGCACTGTTGATTGTATCAATACTGCTTTTGACACAGTATTTACTAACCTCCAAAAAACTCTGGCCCTCAACAAGCAGGATGTTCCAAATTGCATCACCCTAGTCTAAAATTTAAATTTGACTTATAAAAATATTTATTTTGACTGGGAGTACACCTTCTTTGATAGATGTTAAAGTAAGTTTTAGTCCTTTTTCTTATTTACTATTTTAACACTAATTTTCCTTTCTTTCTTCAGCTAATTTTTTTTCAAATTCTAAATTTTTCCTTTTTGTAGAAATATGTAACTAGTGTATTTAATTATTCTTTCCTTGTAATAATAAAAATTATTTTTTTCCAAAAGAACATTGCCAAATATTTCCCATGATCATTCTGTGAGAGTGAGAGAATTGTATAAATTCTTAAAAATAATAAGATTTCTTCTGTGAATCTTAATTCTTTAATCCTTCTGAAATAACCTTGAGACAATAAAGTACTTTCCACCATATCTTAATTTTTTAGTGCCATATCCTCTTCAACATTTTATTCTTGAAGTAAACTAAGATCTTCCAAGGATCTTGCGCTCTTTAGTGCTAAATTTTCCCCAATTACTCTTGTTACACTTTTATTCTTCTGCTGAGTAGTGTCCCTACTTGGATACCATCCAGCGCTTCCTTTACTTGTATCTTTATAGCGCCTATAAATAGGCCTTTTATTCCCTACTTATTCCTTATCCAAACCCAATGCTTTCATAAATCTAATTAGACATGACCTAATATCATACCTTACCTAGAGATAAATCTTGCAGATTTTACCACTGCTGTAATTTTAACTGTGCTTTCTCTAAGCCTTGTGGTTATGCCGCCTTCAGACCTGCCTGTGATAGCTTTTTCAGATACAATAAAACTTGTAACTTTTCCTATACTTATCCTTCATTGCCTAATGAATTTGTACAGTTTCCTCCTGGAGATACATCCAGCGCTCCTACTGTACTAGCTAGTTACTGTCTAATGAAACCTTACCCATATATAGCTCGTCTCTTCCTGCATACTCTCAATTGAGAAATTTCCATTCAACCCAAGGCTGAATCACCTTCTTCCTCCAAACAAGAATTTGCTATGCAATATTCCTCTAAATTTGTGCCTAACTCTGTAAGAGTGCTTTTGCCTTCCACGCAGCCTTCAAACTTACTTTCAAGTAAGTTCATCATCATATTTTTCTTATTTAACTATACCTGATGTTACTCTATCCTAAGTTTTTAACAAATCCATTTCCTTAGGATGGGTTCTTCAACCCCTTTCCTTTATCCATTCCATGAAAATCTTCTTGCGCCTTTGTCTCATTTAAAACGCTATGTCCTTCTTCCTTTAATTGTGCTCCTGAATTCTCAGATAATGAATTGAACAACTGCTATAATCATATAGAAATGATCAGTCAGTTGAAGAACAAAATTAGTTCCACTTCTATTCCTTATTTTCCTACAGATCCCAAAAACTTTATTATGCCAGAAGAGTGGAAAGGATTCCCCAGTAGTTTCAAAGCAGACTCCAATTAGGCCTAACTTTTCTTCTTCACTCTCCTTTCTAATTAGCACCAGTACTTTAGCACTTTTACATAGTTACCTCTTTAAACTATGATTTTCATTATCATTCGTAACTATCATAAAGTTGTAACTTCTTATAATAAATAATGAGCAACTCACATAGCACTTTGTGAGACACTTGCCTTTATTCCCATAAACTATACTTAGAGAGTGATTGTTCTTACTCCCTTTACTATCTTTGAACAATCATAAACCCCACACTTTAACTTCTTCATTGTGATTATTCATGAAAAATGGTTGCCTAAATTTGGGGGCTCCATCTGCCAATCTTCTTCAGCTAAAATTCCCCACCTTCTCCTAAGCGTACAGTAGTTTTCTGATTTTCCCAGACAGCTGTTCCTCTATCCAGTTCACCCCTCTTTTCATATCTCCTCTAACAACAAAAAATCTTCAATCCACAAAACTTATGTTGAGCTCTAATTCCAATGCTTGTTCATCCATATTTTCTTTGCCATTGCTTGCACTCTATCTGTCACAGCTGCGTCATAGCCTCATATAGTTTCCCCAAGGAGAAATCATAATGATAGTTCATACTCTTTCCAGAGCATATAAAATTTAAAATTTTTTTAGTTTATACTCATCCACAAGGTAATTATTATGTTACTGATATCCCTCTTGGGTAGAATATTTTGATCTTATTGGCTGCTACACATCGTTTCCATTCAGTACCATCTAATTCTTCCAGTAAGTTAGACCCTCCAGTTATTTTTTTTCTGATCCTATAAAGACTGTTCCATCTGTCTGAAAACATTTTTCCCCATTGACTTGTGAGACTTCTATTGTATACCAATACCAAATCCCCTGGTTTCAATGGTTCCCTTTATCTGTGTGCTAAGTGCTCATCCCAATATATCACTAATTTGTTCCTAATCTTCATCGTTCTTTCATATGCTTTTTCCAAGAACTAATCCTTCCTTTCAAGATACACTAATCTTGATAAAATCAAGTCTTCAGTCAAGCACACTTGATCCTAATCACATCCTAGAAAAGATCCAGCTTCCAGATCAATAAGTAATACTGCCCTTTGACCAAACATGAGTTCATAAGGTGAAAAACCTGTTGTCCTTTTTACTGAAATCCTATCCGCAAATAATACTAAAGGCAAATAACTCTTCCATTTAGCCCCATTAGTTCTGCATAGCTTAACAAACGCTTCTTTAATTACTTGATGCCCTCTCTCAATCATTCCTTCTGCCTCTGGTTAATACGGTGTTGCAACTCAAATTTTAGTGCCAAGCCCTTTAACAAATTCTTGGAATTCACCAGCAAATTCAGTGCTCCCATCCACAGTTACCATTTTAATTATGCAATATCTATACATCCATTCCTTCTTTGAAAATTCAGCTACATTACTCACCTTAAGTTTTAACAATGGCTCTTCCTTGGCCCATCCTTACAGATCACACCAGGCTACTACCAAGTACTTAAAGTGTCCTTCATTAATATAAACCATGTCTAAGCTAATTATGCGAAAAATATTGTCTTCACCTGTTGCTTTCGCTTGCTGTAACTCCTACTCTGACATTCTGGGCAAGATTGAACCCAATCTTTGACCTCTGCTCTCATATTAGGCCACCAGAATCTTTCTTTAACTCTTCTATAGGTTTCATCTTTACCCCTATGTCCTAGATTTTCATGTAATTCTCTAAGAATATTTCTTTTCTGCCTCTATCCACTATAACCAATTTCAACCTAGAAGAGTGCTCTTTCCATACCCTTGCATCCTTAATAAAGTAGTCTTTAGCGTGCTTCCCAATTTTGCACCATTTATCTTCATCACAATTTTCTGGTTTACTATTTCCTTCTAGATACTCTTTTAACTAATCTACATAGTCAGCTGAGTGCTCAATTAATCCTCAATTTTCTGATAGAGAATCATCTTCTTTACTGATGATTGAGTCATTTTCATCTGAATCTTGAGCCCTTTCATCTGGTGCTCTTTCTGTTACTACATTAGATTTAACTTATAACCCTCATAAATTTTTCTCCTCATGATATTTCCTATAAATAACATCATCCTTAAACCTTTTCTGCTTAATGTCATTACAAACTCTCCTAGATAAAAATGATAGTTTAACATCTTTCCATATTCTAGTCATTAGTTTTATGTCTTTTCAGACGTCCTTATTCCTAAACCTTAGATAACAATAGTCTAAGCCATTTATCCACTTTTTATCTTCTTCAAATTATTCCACCTCAGAATCTTCTTCACACAACAGCCTTCTTGACAAAGAATCTGGAATTGTGAAAGATTTTCCTGGATTATGGACTAAATCAAAAGAAAAAAAATTAATCTGCACCACCCTCCTAGTCATTGGCATGTCTGGTAGACTTGGACTACTTATCATTTGCACCAAAGATAGCGCATCCACCTGCAAATAAAAATTTTTCCTCCATAGCATCCACTGCAACTTTTTCAAAATCTGTGCAACCCCACACAGCTCAAACTTAGACTGAAAGTACCTTGAATCCAGCTTGGAAAAAGTCTTTGACTCATAAAGGACAGGCCTATCATTTCCTTCCTTTTCTTCTTGCATCAACACTTCCCCCACTGCAGACACACTTTAATCTACCGCTAGAGTAATCTTTCCAGCGCCTGGCCCATATTCTAGTTTCTTCAAGAGAATGTCTTTTCCTACAATCTTTTTTAACAACTCAAATGATTTTTCACATTCCTCTGTCCAATCCCATAAAACATCCTTCCTTATCAAACATCTTAATGGTGAAGATAATAAGGAAAAGTCCCAAATAAACATTCTCACATTGGTACAAATACCTAAAAAACCCCTAACTTCCATAGTGTGTCTTGGTCGTGGCCATGTGAGCACCTTTTTTTTCTGCTTTTCTGTGATAATTCTTCCCTTCCTACATACAACATGACCAACAATATCTAGCACTGGTAAAAAACAAGAAAACTTTGTCCCTGAGACCGTCAAACCAGCCTCTTCTATCCTAAATAGTTCCCTTTCAAGAGTAACAGCATATTCCCAAATAAACCTCCTAATGTATGGGTTCTCCTCTAGAACCTCCCCGTCATAATCAGTTAGTGGCCCTTTTATACCACCATCATCAATAAAGATTCCTACATGTTCTGGAATTTTATCCTGTAATATCCACATCATCTACACCTGAGACACTGCCACTGAGTTCATAGTGCCCTGCAGTAACCTAGTATAAATAAAGCTCCCCAATGGAGTTTAAAATGTATTCATGAGTCTTGATGACATATCCAACTCAGGATCATTGTATCCTCCCATTATATACCCTAATCCATAACATTCTCTTCCTGTAAAAGTTTCCACAAGTTCCTCTGGCATTGGTGGTAGCCCTGCATCCTTAACTGTAACCTTGTTCATCTCTCTCAAATCATGAACAATCCTTAACTTTCCATTATGCTTGACAACACAAAATACTGGACTTGAGTCACTAAACATTAATTTTTTGTACAAGCCAGACTTTAAACTTTCCCTAATTAGTTCCGTATATTCTTCCCATATTGCCGCTGGTATAGGGAACTTTATTTTGCCATGGCGCATGAGGTATAACTGGAACAATATAAGGTTTCCCAAAAGAGTGTTTTAATAAGCCTCTTTTTTCTTTTGAAAATGCAATAGCTTTTTCCCTAAGTACCATAACCTGTAACAATAAATTCTTTTCTTCCTTAAACAACCAATCCTCTAATCCAAATTTAACATCTGAATTCTCTCTAAATTTATCCTCTTTGTAGGCATAACTTCCAGTGGAAACTTTGTTAATGCTGTGTCATATGGATTTATTGATAGCACCAGCCTCTGCAAAGGAGGGTTCAAATCTGGAATTGGTACATTTACTGGTTTATACTTTGATGCTAGACAGTTCCAGCTTCTGCCTTCCTTATTTAATATTAGAAATGTTCTAATATAACTTCAAGTTGTACCTACATCATATTTTTGTCTTTTTTTTTTTAATATAAGCATAAAAAACCAAAATCAAAGAAATTTAAAAGTCCAGGCACAATACACTCTATAGTAGTATTACCAAGACACCTATGAAGCCCTACTTTACGTATCCCTTCATGGACTGACTGATCACTATCTGGGTTCCTCTTACTCTGGGATATAGTAATACATAGAATGCCAGCCCCTAAAAAAAGATTGGTGCCACCCTGGCAGACGTCCATTTTCCTCCTTCTCATAAATCTCTCTTTCCTTCTCTAAGCTCACCAATCCAACATACTTAGTTTCCCAGCCACCATCCTTAAGCGCTACTAAAACTGCTGCTTCTGGAATTCCATCATCATCCATAATCCTGATTCGTATTTTTTTATTAAAGAAATAATCTATTTTTGCTGAATAATCCATTAAAAATGGTGTTCCTAAAACTGGTTTTACTACACCCATAGGAAAATAAAAATGTAAGACTCTCAATGCTCCTGTAACCCAAATTTTGATGTATTCAGCCACCCCTATAATGGGTAACCCACCTCCTCCAATACATGCAATGGTTCCTTTTCCATATTTTTCTGGAAAACCTAAATCCACAGTGTATTCTGCTGAAACTACATTAATCTGAGAGCCAGTATCTACCAGCACTCTGATCTACTTCCCATTAATTGTAGCCATCAATTATCCTAATGGCACTGCATAATGTGGTACCCTTGTTAATCCCAAAGTTGGTTGAAATGAATGTTCAGCTATATTATATTCAACACAATTTTAAACTCTTTGCTTCCTGCATCTATCTACTAAGCCATTTGCCACATCTGGAACTACTGCAATTAACACCCCCAATGGCACTGAAACTTTTGTTTTAAGACATTCTGAAATTAATTCTTCAGCTTCCCTAGGATACTCTGCATGAACTGAGCACTGCATCCTCCATTTTGGTTGAGTCGTCTTTACTCCAGCTTTAGCCCTACCTGGAGGATTCTTTGGAGTATTATGTTTGGCTCCTGTAATTCCTTCTGCCGGTACTGCTCTTTTCTGAACTACCTCTGGCTCCTCTAATGGTTGCTCTTCAGAACGCTGATCCATATCATAATCTATTTTGTTTGCAGAATCATCTTTCTTTTCCACATCCTCAAGTGGTACCAGTGTCACCTCCCTTGTAGTATAACCTACTTCCCTAATATCCTCAGGATTTGCATACTTGGTGCCAGCCCTTCTTGGCCTACTAACAGTTGGTGGAGCCATTTTCTTATGTTTTGCTGAAAACATCTCCAATTGTGTTGTAGTGAGCAGCGCTGCAATTGCCCTCTCATTGAGCTTGAAATCCAAAACAGCACAAGTGACCACAAAATTTACTGAATTTGAGTTTTTTTCTGCAGGCTCCTTGCCTTTACTAGACTTAGCCTCCATAGTTTTCTTATTAATATGATTAATGGCCTTGGCTTGCATCCCTCAATCCTTATCCATAGCAAGTTTTGACCCATCCTCTAAAATCAGAGCTGTACCCTCTTCAAAAAAAACTTTATCTTCTTTATCTTTTTGAAGCGCATTACACCTCATCCTTGTATGACCTTCTTTACCACAGTAATAACGTGCCATAGAAGAAAACCACAATGGTTGAGGAGTAAATCTAGGCTTGGGTTTAGATGCTTCACTCAACTTCTTCTCCAACTCTTAAATTCTTGCCATTACAGAATTTGAATCCTTTGATGTTGCTTTAACTTTTGGAGTTGATTCTAAGGAAGGTGATCCAGTGCTAGGAAAAACCTGTATTACCTCTACATCCTCTAAAAAAACCCTAGCTGCTCAGAGCTCTACCTGACTCAGCTTCATTGCTGCTTCCACAGCCATTTCCACTTCATCTAAACTTGGATACATATAATCTCCATTCCTCTTTCTAGCCATTATTCTTTTTTTATCAAGGAACCTTTTTGCCCAATCTTTGACCTCAGGTTCTAGCGCCTCACAAAACCAACATAATGACGCACTAGTATCACTAAAATCCTTTTTACTGACCAAATAATCTACAACCAGATCAAATTCTTGTCATAAATTTTTATAATATTTAGGGTCTCTGATACCCCCTCTCATCTTTGCCTTATTCACCAAGACATCCAGGTCTTTAATTGTATACCTAGTTTCTTCAGTAAATTAAGGCCATCCTTTTAACATTTTCCAGTTGGGTTTCTTGTGCCATTCAGATCTTCTAGATCATCTTTACACTCATTTTAAACAAAAAATAACTCTTTACGCACCATGTACTTCTGCCACTTGTTCAAAACTCCTCAAAAGCTTTTGATTGTTGATCCCTTTAAATAGAAAGCTTTCATTTTTGCACCTAGTAATTTTCAAAACCCTAGACGGAATTGATGCTGTAGAGTTAGGTGATTTCTCCCTCTCCCGAATGACTTTTGACATAGTAGCCTGTAGAATCCGTTCTACATTTTTAACTACTATAATTATAAACAAAACAAATAAGCACTTAAAGCTTATATTGACTATATTATTTTTAATACAGCCCTATTCTATCCTCTGATAATGGTTTGATCCACTTGTTGTAGACCCTACAACTCTTCCCTTGAAGCTCTGGCTTGATTATGTACTTTTTGAAGAAACTGTAAAAAAACAGAAAAAAATTACTGTACTTACAATCTGGGTGGAACTGTTAAGGCACCAATTGTAGAAAGAAAGCTCTATGATAATAAGCTATAGACACAATTACAAGATGTGTTGGTTCTCCTTTCTAAATCTAATTCTAAAAAGAAGTTCCTGCCACTCTAATATTTAAAGACAGTGAAACCACGTATTGTAAGTCTGGTTATCTTTATTTTATTTTTGGTATGGATGAAAAAGTAGAATAACTTATATAGGTATTTTTAAAGAAAAAAAAGAAATCTATTTTAATATAAGCAATTAAACTTCCAGATAGATCTATTCTCAGTAAGAGCTAGTATTCTCAGTAACTTCCTCTTGAAGTGTGCTATCTAATACTATCCTTACAATAGCAATGAAATAACTCTACAGCACTACTTCTGGTATGCACACCCAATATTTACAAAATAAAATATATCTATTATTTCTATCTTAAAAAATGGCTATTTGTTATTTTTTTACTAACTTTCAGACACACACACTATTTACAAGTGAGTGCTTATATACATTTGTATGATCAGTGCCCCTTTCTTATGTTTCCTTACCCTATGGTTTTTCCTACACCAGTTCAGCGCTAATACAAGCATATCAAATGGTATCTAAGTATCTCAAAGATATATGTACATCTATTAGAATAGGTTTTGGTTCCAATAGCACCTGAAACTTTTGGGGCAGTACAGCTAGTAGCACTAAAACACACTAACTTTTTTTTGTTCATACCCTACGCTTCCTGAGATCCTTAACTAAATAATAGGCACTTGCACTGCCTTTCATACCTATTTCAATGACCCATGCTGGAAACATGAGTATCCAATAATTGTTAAGCTCTTTGCGCTTCAGAGAGAAACTTTCTTATCTTAAGTCCTATTGTTCTTATCTTTGCTTGAGCGCTACTTGCAACCCTTTTTGTCTTCCTAGAACTACCTTCTTTCTCTGATGTGTTTTTTGTTCTCATGGGCAGGCATAGCTTCACCTAATAGCATTGCTGATATCTAAGCGTACATTTTTATTCCACCACTGTCATAGCCTTGTAAGTCCGTATCATGCATCTAGCACTTCCCATGACTTTTTGCTAGTACATGCCATATTTTCCTTGTCCTTTAGCCCATTATGTACTTACTCTGACCTTTTTCTTGCCACATCTCATAAATCAATAATACACAAAAAACTGTGCGTGGAGAGTCTACATTTTCTGCGCAATCAAGACCCATTTGTTGTACTTTTTTAGCCATCCTTCTTGGCAACCCTTTTTTTGTGCTTTGCTGCAAGCTGTGACATTGCTAAATCACTGCAAGATGTGTACCACACCATTAATTCAAAATAAAAATGAATATGCAACAAAAAAAATACCAAGCCAAGTGAATAAAGTATAAAAAATGGAAATTTGGAGAGTATGAAAATAAAAAATTAAAAGGGTTGTGTGTCAAAATTGTGGAGGGTGATTTTAATAATGACAGAGTGTATGCCAGTTAAATGAATGTTTTGTGATTCAAGGGAGGGAAGATCTGGTTCTAGTTCAGGATCTTCTTATTAATAAAGATCATTCCATTCATCCTTTAAATCTGGTAGGATATTGTGGAGTATATCACAAGTCATGATCTAATTATTTGCATTTTTGATCTCCAATTTTTTTTGAAATTAGATTCTGAGCTCCCAGAGACTAGAAAATCTTCCCTTTAAAATATTAATAGCATGTTCAATCTGTACTCTTGATTGGGCAAGGTGATAACTAAAGTTGGTTTTGGGGTCATGTTCTAGAGTGGAACCACAAAAAGCAGTTATAATGTACTTTCCACTTGCATATGCTGAGTTTTCAAGGAGGTAATGAGATTCATCAAAGTATGAGTCAGGATTTTGAGAAATCCTCATTCTTTGGAAGATGGAAGAGTCATGACATGAGCCAGTGCAGCCACTATGAAAAGTAATAAAATGTTTATTGACATCACAGACAAGTTGAAAAGCAATAGAATATCTACAAAGAAGATAAAAAGTTAGTTTATGAAAGCTGAGAAATTGGAGAAAACTTTGAAGAAACCTTTTTTTTCAATCAAAATAATGGTTGCCATCATGAGCAGGCTTTTGACTCAAAGGTATAGTTGTGCTATCAACAAAACCTACGCATCCAGGGAGACCATCAGCTTGCATTACTTGAGAGGATTCAAGTTGCTGTTGTGGATTTGCCAAGAAAGTGGTTGAGACTTGAGAGAAAGGATAGCAATCATACAGCACTTGGTGTATAATATCAATGTACCATATCCTATGTTAAAGAGATTATTCAAACATTCTACAGCAGCACCATTTCAATTTGAGCCAAAGTGAAATAGTGTAACAGCAATTTGAAAAGCAGGAATATCCTTTTTATTTTGAGAACTGTTATAAAAGATAGGATTTTAGTAGATGAGTTGATAAATTTTGAAGAAAGAATCAGCAGTAGTTTGAAATAGTTGAGGAATGTTGAGAATGGAGCGGAGATTATATCTGGAATCATGATGAAGACTTGGCCCCCTTTAGATTATGTAATATATTTTGGAAAGAAAATACATATAGATTAAAGCATCTTCCAAATCAGAGTCAGATTTATAATGAAGAACTAAAAGTAAAGTGATAGCATTCATAGTTGAGTAAAGTAGTTGACTAGTAAAGAGGTGTTTCATAGCTATTAGTGGAAGGCTTATGTGATGCAGGAAGTGGGAATTCACTTCCAAATGTGAAGTTGGGGTGTGTAGATAGAAAAAAATTTAAGTTTTTGCCACCAAAATTAAGTAGCATAGAGTGAGGAAAGACTTAAGGATGTAATCAGAAATTATAAGTCATATGACTTTCTTAAAAATTCATAATGGATGTGATGAGTTTGGAATCAGGAATTAGAAATGGAAATTGGGGTATAAGAGGCGTATTAATGCATTATTGTGGATTCCTTATCCACTAGCCCTGGGGATAGTGGATAAGAATCTTCTGCAATCAATATTGTCTGATCCCCAGAAAAAACATTCCTGATCCCTAATTGTGAATCCCTCAACTTTGATACCCCCTATTAAGTGGTCAACTTCCTCAACAGACTTATTAGCTTTAACACATTCTATCAAGAAAACTTTCTAAAAAAATTTGGGATGAAATATGTGCAAAATGAAGAAAACTAATCATCAAAAATTTTCATGAAGTGTTCAATTTCATACCAAAAGCAGTGGAAGATGAAAGAGTATTAGCCTTCTTGTATTTGGCTTGATAGTGCTAGAAGTGGTCAGAAATATGTTTAGGCAAAAGATCAATACTTACCTTTGTCTTATTTTGTAGTTCATTGGCCATTAGAAGACATGCATTGACTTTTGATGCAGGGTGCTATCCTACTTTAGTTGCATTCTTAATACTAATACAAGAATCATAATTAGTTTTAACTTTCAGCCAATTGATAAGTATGAGATGATCATCTTTTTTTAGTTTAATGGTCTTTAATTTCTCAGCTGAGCAGGGGAAAGAGGGAGTAATGGGATTTGAAAAACAATTGGGGGAAGGCTGCCTTTGAGAGATCTATGACAACAAGGAATGCATAGATATTTGAAGATGAAAAGAAGAAGAAACAAAAAGATGAGATGGGGAGGGGTTCTGAACAGATAGAATGAATAAACAGGATGAAAGTGCGTAGCAACGTAGGGAGGCTGGCACATCCAGAAAGTTGTTCAAGATGTGGTTATAAAAAATTGAGGATGAAAATGACAGATAGAGGTGAACATTGACATGTAAAAGGTTTAATAACCTATCTATTAGCAAAAATAATTTCAGAAGATAATTGGGGTATAATGATTTTTTTCCACAATTAATTTAATTGCAGATTGGTCAAAATTGATACCCCCTAATATATAAGGGCTTATTAAAAAAACAATGTATGTAATTTATCAGAACTTAGTCAATAACTCAATTGTACCCTTACCCTTAATCTTCATTTCTGTCTACTAGCATAACATGCCACTTTCAGTCCACCATCAACTTGAGATCACTGCCAGAGCTCTAGCTCTTGATCTAATAATTAATTCTGATACTAATTCTAGTTCTGAACTACCCTAAAAATAATAATCTAGTTTTACTTCATCATCTTGAACCAGTTCTATGGATTCTAAAATACTACCAATCACCCTTTCTCATCTTGAAGACCTAAATTTACTAATTTACAATTTTTTGCAATGAAATTACCCAGTCTCCTAATTTCATTTGTTTTGGTTCAGCTCCTGGACTTGAGATTGCATAACATTTGAAATCACATCAAATTTATAAGATTCAGTCTAAATAAGATAACTCAAATTCTCTTCATCTCTCACTTTCATCACTCATTTATGGTTCTGATACTTCTCACTTCACAGCTCCCAAGGTAAGTAACTTTCTCATTTTTTCTAATTTAAATGCTGATTGAAATGTCTTTTTATTGTTATTTTTTATAATATTTTTTGTCTTAATAACTTCTTAATCTGCTCTTTTTTCATTTTTGTTCCTTTTTTCTTGGTTCCCTATGTTTTTATTCTTGTTTACTGATACTTTGGTGTTTTTTGGTCATTTTTAGGTTTTTTCACTTGTTTGGCCTTTTTTTTGAAAAATTGCTTCTGAATCATTTGGAAACCTTTCCAAATGTTTTCCAAGATTTTTCACTTGTTTTTAGGTGTTTTTCGCCAATTTTTTGTTTTTTTTCTGCTAAAAAATTTTGGAAAAATTTTCAGAGCATTTCCCAGTGATTTTTAGGTGTTTTCAGGCTGCTTTGGGTCCTTTTTTATAACTATAAACATTCAGAAACTTTTGTAAAATTTTTGTAAAATTTTTTAAAAGCATTTTTAAGTTATCTTCAGGTGTTTTTTTTGGTGCTTTTCTGTAGTTTTTTGGGATTTTTTGGGACACTTGGGACAGTTTTTCTGGAACATTTTTGCACTTTTCTGGGAACTTCTGGCAAATTTTTTGAAGGTTTCTTAATGTTTTTTCAGAACTTTTCTGGAAGCTTTTTTTAACTTTTTTGGTGACTTCTTGAACTCTTTCAGGTATGTTTTATCTAATTTTATTTTTTATTATTTAGATTTATTTTTTTACATCTTTTAAATAAAAATGACTGAACATCTAGAATTGGTAAACCAGATTTATAAAGTAAGAAACAAAGTTAATTTAAAAAATAAAAAGTTAGATAGCAAAAAAAGTATAAGGCCTAATATAGGTTGTCAAGTTTTTTTTTATTTCATAAGTTAACATTTAGCAAGTCATATATAATACTCTCCTTACTTAAATTAATGAGCCATCAGTCTGTGTGCTCTATGATGGGAAATATGGTGACATCTTGTTTCCTCATGAGTTTCATGTATACACTTGTGTTTGTTTCATTGAATTTGGTTGCAGATGATTTACACTCACATTTTTACTTGAATCTTCATTAATTTATGTTTGTGAATTATCTTATATAACTTGTTTACATGTTAATATATGAAATGAACTTAAAATTTGGATATCTAAGCCCCTACTTCAATAAAACACAGGGGAGGTTATTGTCAATTTTTATTGTCAAAATATTTTTTTGACTTGGAAAAAAATTGATTTTCCCCACCCCCTTCTATGGTAAATAGAAAGGAAGGGTATTAAAAAAGTTTTTGCTTTACATAAATTTATTTTGACTTACAGAAAATATGGTAACCTGCACCCAGAAAAGAATCTGACAATGAAGATAGTATCTGAGAACAAATGTTAGAAAATGATAAATCAAAGATAAAAGACAAATTCATAAATGTAATTGATAGAAATATTGAAATTATGATGGAGGGAGTAGCATTTAGATTATTAGATATCAGTAGTTTAGTCAGAAAAAAATGATGAATTGCTTAAATTTTAAATTTCTCATTGTCCTCTCTTTGAATTCTAACCTTATCCCTCTCTAAATCTAAACAATCTATCTCAATTTCCACAAATTTTTCATCCTTTTATTGTTATTGAAGCCACAAGCTAGCAGAAGCCCTTTGCTTGAGTCTTTTTATAGGAGTGGTTGATTCTTTATCATCTAACCTTTTATCATAAGTTACTTCCTCGAAAATTTCTCATTTTTATAAGCCTTTATTCTGGTTAATACATGAGGAGTAAATAAGAGATAAAAAAGAAGATAATAATATTAAAAGTAGTTTAAGCTTACTACCATGGGCTTATCCAGTTTAATTTCAGAATATGCAGTTGGTTCTTTAAATTCAGGAGAGTCTAGCAAAGGATCTAAAGGAAATTATTGATTATTTTTATGAGATTTAGATAATTTTGAACCTTGATTATATTTATTATGCCTTAGATAAAAATAAGAATTTTCAAGGATAGAAATTTGAGTATGAAAATCTGATAAAGAAAGGGAGAAAAAGTAATAAACTTACTGTGGTGTGAAGGAGAAAAATTTAATTTCAAAAATAACTGGTTGAGAAGAGATGTGAAGTAGAGTGTATGGGCTAGAATGGAAGGAAGGAGATGCATAGTTGATTGAGAGGATGTGGGTATTGGTAGGCTGAATTGTGGTTGAGAAAATTGTACAGTGCCCTACCTAAAGTCTGTGAACGGTCTTTTTTTGATGTCACTCACTCAATATTGCTCAGAAAAACTTCTAGTTTTGTATTCTGGTTCAAAAGCATTTTTCTAATAAAGATAATCATATATAAATACAAAATCACTATGATAACATAAAAATTAAATTGAAATCCAAAAAGCAAAATTTTCAGCTACCATAAATAATTTTTTTAGCCAGATGAAATACATACCATTAGATAGCCCAGAAATCCTAGAATGTCTCCCCAAAAGGAAATTTCAAAAAAAAAATATTAAAATTTTTTTTTCAAAAATAAAATTTGATAACCATGGAAGATCAACTCGTTGGTAGCTTACAGGAGTGGAGGAGAGGGGAGGGGACTTATTTTATTTTTGAAAAAAAAATTTAATATTTTTTTTTGAAATTTCCTTTTGGGGAGACATTCTATGATGTCTGGGCTATCTAATGGTATGTATTTCATCGGGCTAAAAAAATTATTTATGGTAGCTGAAAAATTTGCTTTTTCGATTTCAATTTAATTTTTATGTTATCATAGTGATTTTGTATTTATATATGATTATCTTGATTACAAACATGCTTTTTAACCAGAATACAAAACTAGAAGTTTTTCTGAGCAATATTGAGTGAGTGACATCAAAAAAAGGCCGTTCACAGACATTTGGTAGGGCACTGTACAAAAGTAGGATGTATTTGTCCCCAATATTTTGAGACCCCAAGTACTAAGTCAGCCATGGTTTATGGCATGTTTGTGTGGTGCTTCTTAAATTAAACACTCTAAGAATTTTTGTTAAGTTTTGAGACCCCCTATTATGTTCCTCTACTTTGAGTATTCCCTTTTTCAAAAAATCTTGCCTTTTTTTTTATGATCTTAATTTTTCAATTTTTCTTTAAACCAAACACCCATTTAAGTTTATACATTTTTTCTCCTCTCTTCCTTCTCTACAATCTCCCATAAATCCATATTCTCTATCTCATTATTATACAATATCTCCCAAACATCCTTTTCATCACCTGTCATGACTTAATTATATGATTTCAATATGCCTTTCATTATTTCTACACAATTCCTCTCAATTTTGTTTGCTAATTCATCTTGTTTTCTTATTTATTTTATTTCTTAATAGCTTAATATATTTTCTTTATTTGATATAATATCTCTGTTATTTTTTTATTCTTTATCTTTCTTTGCTTTTTTATTTATTTATTATAAATTCTAGATTTGCTTAATTCTTTTTTTAATTAATTTCTTCTTCATTTTAATTATTATTTGTAAATGGTTTTAAGAGAGTATAAGATTATTTCTTTTTTTAACTCAAAAAATCTACATATATACTTTCTAAATATTTGTTATTTTCCAATTATAACATTGTCTGTCAGCCAGGCTACTAGACTTACCTAGTAAAATAATTAATTATCTCACTGAGGTGAAGCCATGCCTTTAAGATCCTTATTAATAATTATTTATTTATTAAATACTTATGTATTACTTACAATTAACTAACTAAGTACACTAAGTAATTAATTAATAAAAATAATTAATTGTCCCATATATATTTTTACTCCCAAACACCGTTCTCAATAATACAGATGAGATGGGAATAAAAATAAAAAAATATATATAATTATAAAAAGAAAAAAAATACTTTTTCAAATTCCTTTAATTAGATTTTATTGATTCAATATTTCAAATTAAATTTTCTTACACTAAAATGTGACGGACCAAAGGGTTCATAGTTTTATTTCAAATAAAATAAATAATTTTATTTACGCACTATTTAGTCTTACTGTTATTATTTCAAATACTCTCTTTATTTAAGTTTTTCCTCTCATACTCTTGTACTAGGGGATGGTAATTCCATGTTTTATTTTCTCACATTTTGCCTATAAAAGGCCTTTCCTTTTTGTATTTTTGATTCATTCCTTACTTACTTTTATAACTTGTATAACACTTCAGTTAAACAAATTTATTACTATAATTTATAACCATTAGTATTTACATCACCATAGTTCTAAAGATATAATTTATAATAATATTAAAAAAATTTACCTCTTCTTAAATTGAGTAAAATAATCAATTAGATTAAGAAAATACATACCTTGCCTTTGAAAGACCAGTAACCACTTAAAATCCTTGTATAAACCTTGAATAAATATTCTAGACCAAAAGGACCCCTTGACATTGTCTGTCATTTTCCTCCTACTGAGTACCTTACAACAATACATTTGACTCCTTTTTCATCTACTTAACTTTTTTTTCACAAGAAGATTCATATAGAATATCTTTTCAAAGACTCTTAGATGATCTAGTCTTGGTTTGTAGTTATAAATAGGGTTAGCTTTTTAAACTTTAATTTAAAGTTCTGTTATATACATATGCTTCCTATTAGTAAGCTTTACCACAGAGGTGTTCTGTAAATGTGTTGTATACAAGAAGAGTTCTTCCACTGTCAGATATGTTTCTATTAAAGTGTTCTGTGTTACTTTTTTTGACATAATTTTATGGAATGCACAACTTGTGTTGGATTCCTTTAAAACTCAATAGTTTTTGTATCTTTTACCATTTTCAGATCTGATTATTTTTTCTTTTTTAATCCTCCAGGTTGCTTAGGAGTTTTATTACTTGGACAATACTTGTAAAAACATCTTTTTTACTTTTTAATAGATCACAGATACTGAAAGAGGTTTACACATCTTAATAAGTTATCATATATTAGGGGGTGTCAGTTCTGTAAAATTCAAAGTTACAAATCAGCACTTAAATTTGACCAAAACTGCAATTATCCAAGTGCAGATATCTGAAACACACTAGCTTCAAAAGCTTGTGGATTTCAAAGGTGAAGTAAGTCACTTATTTCTCCCAGATTCTTATTTTCTCAAAAAAAAGTCCCAGGCCCACCATATAGCCCATTTCACTTATTTGTTAGCATTATCTCATTCATATGCTGCACTACCCAGAATAACACTTCATAACTCAATATTTTTTACGTCATTTACATTTTTATACCATATAAGAGTCATGCCTTCCTTGCTCTCAAATCATGCAGAAGCTCTTTGCTTGAGTCTGTTGCGTGGAGGGGTTGATTATTTATCATCTTAGCTTTCATTTTCAGCTACTTCCTTAAAAATTTCTAGATTTGATGAGGCTTCACTGCAAAAAATCAGGTGGCATTTAATAGCAGGTGCCTGTGCCTATATTCAGTTTTGATTTAAGAGTAAATTTGATTTGATATTGTGCGATCTAGTGGGTTCATTTTCTAGTGTGCATTCTTTCCAGAGGAATTAGAGCTGAGCTGAAATTGAGTTAAGTCAAAGATAGGGATTGGCACCTGCTATCAGGTGCCCATGTTTTTTTCTGGTGCTTGGCTCTGTTTTATACATGGGAAGTAAATAAGCACTACAAAAGAAATAATAATAGAAAAATTAGTTTAGTCTTACTACCATGGACTCATGAAGCTTAATGTCAGAATACACAGATGGTTCTCCAAACTCTGGAGAGTCAAGTGATGGATCTAAAAGAAGATCTTGACTATTTTTATGAGACTCAGATATTCTTGGGCCTTGATTCATGTGAAAGGGGTTGACATTGGGCCTTTGACCAAAGAGTTTGTCCATCCAATCATAAAGAGGACACATAGAGTTGAGTTTTTCAGAAACAGATGTGATTCCATGCTTTTCATCATCTTTGGTAACTCTAAACCCAGTTGAAGAAGAAGCCATCTTTGCTTTCTTGTATTTTGTTTGATAGTTTTTGAATCTTTCCCTCGTTTGCTTTGTTGTCAAATCCATCTTACCTTTAGTTTTTTATTTCAAATCAATTTCCATTCTATTAAAGCCACTCAATTGTGATGCGTGTGGATAACCAACTTGAGTGGACTTTGCACAGCCAAAAAAGGCATCAAAATTAGCTCTAATTTTCAGCCAGTTAATTAAAATCTGAAGATAAGACAGTTTAAATTGAGTAAATTTTTGAGAAGTACATTTTGGACAAGGCATGATAAATTAGCACTTAACAAAGAAATAAGTGAAAAAAAAGAATTTTGTTGAAGAAAAGGAGAAACTAACAAAGATTTTGGATATTTATGATGCCTTGTATAAAAATAAGAAGTTCTGAGTATAGAAATTTGAGCGGGAAAATTTTCAAAAAAACAGAATAAAATGTAATGGACTTACTGTGGTTTGAAAGAGAAAAATTTTATTTGGAAATGAAATGGGGGAGAAGAGTTGTGACGTGGAGTATATGGGTGAGGATGGAAGGAAGGTGGTTCCCAGCTGATCAGGAGGATGTGGGCACTTGTGGGCTGAATTGTGGTTAAGAAAATTTTACAAAACTAGGACATATTTGACCCCATGTTTGAGATCCCAAGTACCAAATCAGCCAGGTTTCACAGCATTTTTTTGTGGTGTTTTTCAAATGAAAAATGCTAGGCATTTTTGGTAATTTTTGAGACCCGCTGATATAATTTTCACCCATAAGTGTGAATATCATATTTCTAGTAAAGAAGTGATAAATCCTTAAACATATATTTTTACTTTAAAATAATTTTTAAATTTTGAGCTTCTAATTACTACTGTGAAGACTTCTTCTCTTAAAATAAAAAGTGTGAACCTGAACCATTTTATTTAATTTATATTTGTAAATCATAAAATTGAAGTATTTTGTTTGTTCATTTAAAATATGTATTAATAGATGTATTGGCCAAAGTATAATATTTTTAATGCTGGAGATTTCCCATGGGAATTAATAAAAATACCTATTGTATCTTTTGTACAAAATAAACACCATATACACCAGAAAAAAAACATGGGCACCTGATAGCAGTTTCCAATCCCTATCTTTTACTTAATTCAATTTAAGCTCAGCTGTAATTCTTCTGGAAAGACTGCACACTAAAAAATGAGCACACTAGCTTGTGCAGCATTAAATCAAATTTACTTTTAAATCAAAACTGAATATAGGGATAGGCACCTGCTAGCAGGTCCCAAATGATTTTTTGCAGTAATAGTAGATCTCTAATAAAAATTTGATATAATAATAAAAAAACACAACTTCTACTGTCAGAGTGGTCTCTTGGTCTAGAAGGTATTTTCAGCAGTCCAATGGCAATGAAGGATAGAGAAAACTCAATATTTTCAGTATTTGTGTACATAGAAAATTTTCTTTTGTTTTACTCAATTAAAAGGTAAGATTTGTAAATATTATTATTATTCTAGAACTTCAAATATTTAATTTTAAATATTCAGAGAGAGGTAATAGTATTACTATAGTTGTGTAGATAAAATTTTAATAAATGTAAAGAATGGAATGAAATTAAACAGCCAGATTGAGGGGCCTTATATAGATATATGAGAGAGATATATGGAACCACATTTCTATATACAAGAGTTTTACAGGGAGAAAAATGCCACAATAGAAATTTCCAATTTAAAATATGTTCTAGAAGGAATATTCTCATATACAGTATTTATCTGTATATGTCAGGTTAATTAAAATTATTTGATTTATTTATTGTTTTCTGTATATGTCAATGAATATAAAATTATTTTACTTTTAATATTCAGTATTATTATAATTTAGTCTACTTTCAAGCTGTCATGAGGACGCTGTCAAGGATTAAGAAACGAGGGAACTTCTATAAATATATATTTAATTTAATTTTTACTTATTAACTAGCTAAAAAATTATAAGTAATTTATAAAGTAAATATAATTGATAAAGTGAGAGGTAAAGGCTTAGCTCTACTGTAGTAAATAATTATAGCTATTTACTGGGTAGGTCTAGTAGCCAGGCTGAAATATACCTCTTTGTGAGAGTCCTTGAACCATCATAAAGCTTGAAATTTAAGTTCAAACACCTGTTTTCACATAAGATTATATTTTTAAATTTGTGGTTCTAATTCCCAGGTGAACATTGTTATCATCCAAAAATATAGCATTCAAGCTTACTTTAAAATTCAGATTAAAGTTTGAAGAAGATATTATTGTTTTTTATTTATTTTATCTTTACAATTTTAATTTAGTTTAAATATCTTTTTGTCACATTAAAAGTTCAATGAGAAGTGATTAATTTTTAAAATGCATAATATAACTCTACCAACTCATAATTTCCCATGGAATGGTAATAACATATTTCAAAAAAAGTTCCATAATCTCAGCTATGTATTGATTTTAAAAATTTCATATTGTGAAATTTCTTAGTATTATATGCATAAATAGAACTTTAAAAAGGCAGAAATCAATTTTCTTTTAATTTTAATCATCTTTTTGCAGTTGAAAAGCTCAAAAACTGAATTAAAATATACTATTATAATAAGTAGACTTATTTGTAGACATATTATCAAATAATTTCTCAATTAATAGTGCTTAGGGTAAAGAAGCTCTGAGAGTATTTCATGGAGTCAGAAATTAAAAAAAAAAAATTTATCTTTTTTTATTTAGTTATGTGTGTTTTCAATGGTGTTCTAGAATTGAAATTTGAACAATTTTGATGGTTGGATGGCTTTTATAGATACATTAATCATATTAAAAATAACTTTATTGAATAATAAAGAACTATAAGTATGAATCAAAGACAACATCAGTTTATATGTATCATGCTTAAAAATTTAAGATTCAAATTATGAGTTAAAAGCAATTTTCAATAAAAAGAGTCTATGATTTTCTTATATATTTTTTCCAATAATAATAATAATAAAGTACAAAAGTGAAAAGTTTTAAATAAATATTTTAATTTTTAGTCTTTTTATTGATCAATTTCAATTCAAAATTTTCATTAAATTATATTTCATTAGAAAATACTGTGAGTTGATCAGATTTCTAGGCTCTATTTATTGCATTTATGTTACTTTCTCATTAAAATTTCACTATTCTTTCAGTAAAGAATCATCCATCCTTGGTAAAGAGCACATGATGAGTTCAAAGTAAAGCTCAGTATGAGTTTATTATCAGTTCAGTCTGAGTTCCATATAAGTTCCATTTGAATTCAAGTTGAGGACTTGCTAGAAATTCCCCCCAAATATTGTGTGGTGATATTGACATTTATTTTTAATTTTCAGTGAAAGTCATTTTTTCCCTGTCTCATTTGTTTTTGTTCACCACCTCAACATGAAATCACATATCTTCAGCTATTGCATAATTTTTCAGTCATTCTTTTTTTCTTTCCTCCCTCATATCCTTTTCCTCCTCTCCTCAAACATCCCTCAAAGAATTTGAAGTCTATTTTTTTCTCAACTCATCTCTCCAGGTAATTCATTTTTTTCCTTTTTTTATATATTTTCTAATTGTTAATTTTTTCTCTTTTTTTAATTTTTTTATTTCATTTTTCTGGTAAGTAGTTTTGTTTTCTATTTTCAAGGTAAAATCAACTTTTTTTTATCTCCCTCTTTTCTCTTTTTTTCTCTCTCTATCTTACTCTTTATCCCTTCTTTTACTGGCCATTCCCCCCCCCTTTACCCCCTCCTGGCTGCCTCAACCCCTCATTCCCCCCTCCTTAGCTTCCTCAATCCCCTCCTTAGTTGCCTCAATCGCCTCCTTTCCCCCTCCCCCCTCCCCCCTCCCCCACCCCCTTTAGCTCTTGGAACTGTCTGGTATCTTTTTATCCCCCCACCTCTCCCCCATCTCACCTCACCTCAGAAACAACAGCTTTGACCACCATTTCTTACCACAAAACTTGTCTTCCTTCTCAAATGATTCATTCTTTCTAGCATGTAGACCCAAGGAAAGGTTGATTGCTTCATTGGGATGGATGAAAAATCTGATGGGAATATTTAAGATCCTTTTCATGATTAACAAGATATAGTGTTGAAAGTTTTGCCTCTTAAACTCATGTTGTGGTTGATGCATAGTCCAAAGAAAATATGGAAGATTCCATACTGGCTATCAATGGACTGTATGATAACTTTAAATTTAGTACATAATTGATTTTATTAATCTGAGGGTATAGACTTTAAATAATTTTTAAAAAATGGTATTGCACAATTCTTCGAATCATCCCCAGGCTTGATTTAATTTGAAGATTGTAAGAATTCAAATTTTATTCAATCATATTTGTGCTAATTAAATTTTTTCTCAGATCATCATTGGAATAATACCTGAACCTTTGTGACAGAATCACTCCAAATTTGGACATGTGGTTTCATTCTAGATTAATCTCCTTCATATACAAGCTGCTTCTCATTCATTTGACAAGTTAGAAGTTTTTTATGGAACAATCATTAAAGATGGTTGGGAAAATTACCCCAAAATCATTTATATAGGTGTGAAACCTGGACCTCTGGGGATTCACACAAACCAACCTGAATATGAAGGAATTGAAACTCAAAATATCTCTTAGACTACTGATGATGGGGAAAGCTGGATTAAACTAGAAAGTGAGGTTGATAGAAATGCTATAATTTTTATTTGATTGTTCATAATCAATTTTGTGTGTTTTGAAACTCATGCTTAGAAACATATTGTTCCTTATCTGTTGGAAGTTAAATGGGCAGAAAATAATATCACAGTATTTTGAGATCCTTATGTCTTTACTTCCTCTAAATTGGAGAAATTATTAGAAAACTCCAATAGAACTCTCACAGATACCGTAAAAAAACTTTTACCAATTAGTAGTGGTATAGGGGGGAAGAAGTTCCCAAGGCAGGAGGCCCACATCTGTTTCAGTATTGCCACCAAAATGATGGGGATCCCTTAAATTGGTCATATATAGGTCCTATATTCTCTCTTAAAGTGCATCTAACTGCTACAGAATGGGTTGGAGCTATTGGGCTTAATTTTGAATGTGGTGCATTAATAAGATTAAACAAAGTTGGCCTTGTCCCCCCCCTCACCTCTCTACCACCTCAACTCACCTTGGAAAAAACATCCAAGCAGCAAGGCTTCGAGGATGGGGTTTTTTTTCCCACCTCATGTTGGAAACAACAGACAGTCAGTCAGGCTACCTGAATAAAATTCTCTGGTCCCCCCCACCTCTCCTCAAACAAAAGCCAGGAAGCTTTGCTTCCTGGCTGGTAGGATAGCCACTTAACATAACAGCCTATCCATATAAAGACAAGCCATCCATTGAATCTGGCTAGCTGGCTATCTATGTACCTGCCACACCCATTCCCCTACTTAAAAAAATCACAAAAATGACTTGAATTACCCTACAACCCCCACATATCTATCACCTAATCTGTCACATCCACATTCAACTGCATAAAAAACCTAACAGATATGTATTAGATCATTTATTAATCTTTTTTATTTTTTCAAAATTTAAGAAAAATATTCCTCAGTTTCAATTGAAGTAATAATTAATTTTATTAGTTTTTTGCGGCAAATTTTTAAGATCATTTATTTTAAATTATGTGAGTTTTTATTTTAATTTTAAATTAATTTTATGTGTTTTTTGACAAGTAAAAACCTTATTTTTTTAAAAAATATGTCTGTTTCTTCTGAAGCAATCCCCACACCTCCATCTTCATCTTTATCTTCTTCATTATCTACATCATTTCAATCTTCATCAAAAACTTCTAACAAAAGAATATGATAAATATTATCAGAATAAAAGAGATTAAAAAACAAAAATAAACTTGGATAATTAATTTTTCCACATATAAAACATTAAATATTATAAAACTAAGTTGGAAAAAAAATAAATGTCCCAAAAAGTTACCTGAGAATATTGAATATATAACTCAATTAGAAGGTTATTAAGTGAAGGCAGTAATCAGTAATTCTTTTAGGCCTCAATTTATTTATGAAAATTATTCTTTTGATGGTTTAAAAGATGAATCTTTTAATAAACTATCCAATTTAATTAAAACACTATATCAAATGGCTTTGTTTCAGTTACTAATCAAAAATAAGAATATTTTAGGTGGTATCATGGTTGGTTTTGGATGGAGACCAGTTTTTATTAAAGGATATCATCTTGGTAAGTGTATTAATTTTTGTTTAATGAATAAGAACATTTCTCATTTTAATTATATAGGCATGTATTCTTTTATAAAAAATATACCTAAAGCTGAAGAAGATTTTCAAAAATAGGGCTTTTTACCTTCTTTTAATTATTTTCTTGCTATTCGACTTAAAAAACTCTGAAAAAAATCTTTTCAAAAAAATCATGAGCTTTCAAACAGAGTTGGAATACCAAACTGGTTTTACTTGGAATGGGAAGAGATTGGAAGTGAATATATATTATTTTCCAATGTTTTAATTACTCATTTTGGTTCTCATAAAAAGATTCATACCAATTCAAGTGATGCCAATTATCTTACTTTGGTGATATTCTATTATATCAATGCTATTAATGGACAACCTATTCCTTCACCAGCTAAAATAAAGGATCATGGGCTATACTTTCCAGATCATATGTGTATAATTGATTTTGGATTAGGAGATTAAATCATTGAATCAGTTTGGAACTCTTTTCATGATAATCACCAAATGACAAAAGCTCCTCCAGGTTTGGAATCTTGTGAAAACTTTACTCATTTTGGTTGATCCTTCCAAATAAGTAAAAATCTAATTCAAAGGATAAACAAGGTAAAAAAAAGAAAGAAAAGGTAATAAATTTAATAAAAATTTAGGTAGATCGAAAAGGTATGGGTATTTGTAAAGTTTTCAAATATTTATTATTTTTTCATAAATAATTATTAAATAAATCTGATATTTCAATTTAATAAACTAAAGTAATCGGCCAATGTCATTTGTTTTGCATAAATGGTAATCATGAAAAAATTAAATTGTGTCATGGGGTTCCTCTAGCCTATACCTGTGGAAAGTCCCAAGCTTAGTCTCTAGACTTGATCTGAATTTTGCCATGAGAAATTGTCATCAATAATAAACTAGTAAACTTGACATATCTTTTTTATTTTTTTATTAATTTATGTAATTATATTAAATTTTGGTGACTTTCACCCCTTACTTCAATAAAATACAAGGGAGGGTATTGCCAAAATTTCCAAACACATATAAATTTTTTATGACTTAGCTCTATTTTGAAATGCAAATTGGTGGTGAGTTGGTAAAATTATGTTGGTGATGAGGATATTGAAGTAATAGAAATTAAGATGGTGATGAGGATGAGGATTTTTGCACAGTTTTCAGTATTATTTCACCATCTGAAATTCCAAAAGTACAATATTTTAGAGTAAAGTAAGGACAAATGGTATTAACAGAATATCATTATATAACTATTTTGATAAGATTAAAAGTAACTATTAAAGTCATTCCCCAACCATTAGCCAAAAAAACAATAAATAAATTAAAAAAGTCAAGTAACTTCATAATTTCCTCACAAGATTGGCCATTTCTTATAAATTCCATAATAAATTCCTTTTTTTAATTTTTTTGTTTTTTCAAATCAAGACTTGCCATTTCTCTTTAAAAATCATTGGTTTTTTATTTTCTCTGAAAAATATGAACTCTTTCGATCTCCTCTGCATCAAATCTGCCCTTTTCAGAATTTGATTGAAGCAAAAAAAAATTCCTCCAAATCTAGGGCCCATTGATATTTCATTAGAATATGATGAAGCTTCATCTTCTCAAAGTTGAGGGCATATTTTTCAATAGAAGATTCTTCTGAGAAAATTGAATAAAAAAACTTATTGAACAAGATATATAGTGACCAAATCTTACTTATATCTTTTTTTTCAAAATAATCATCAAGGGAAGACAAAGAGCTGGTTGAAGTATTACCATTTATTAAAAGATGGTTAAAGTTCATTGAAGTAGGGGCTTTATGCTTTAGTTTGGATGTTGAGCTAGAGGGTTCAGGAAGTTCATCTAAAGCAGCTTCCAGAGCAGGATTTTCATTTCAGAAACTGTTATTCTTTTCTTAAATTTGAGTTTGAGTAGGAGGAGATAAGAGAATAAAGAACAAGAAATTCAGCAAAGAATTTATGAAAAAAGTAAAAGTAAACATAAATAAAAGAACTGGGGCTCTTAGAATTTAGATCTTCTGCAAAATAATTTTTCTTCTTGATAGTTGGGATCAACTTCAGCTGAAATATGGTTAGAGGTTACAGGGGAATGATGTCCTTTAATTACATGTGTTTCTGGAGAATTATTCACCAGAAAAAAATATGGGCACCTGATAGCAGGTTCCAATTTCTATCTTTAACTTAAATCAATTTCAGCTCAGCTGAAATTCTTCTGGAAAGACTGTGCACTGAACAATGATCACACTAGCTTGTGCAACATCAAGTAAAATTTACTCTTAAATCAAAACAGAATATAGGGATAGGCACATGCTAGTGGATGCCACTTGCATTTTTGTGGTGATTGGATGGTTGAAATACAGAGGTTATACCCTTAGTATTATTTTGTAGAAACCAAAGTTTGACATCAAATTATGAGCCAATAATAATATCCATATCCTCATAGTAAGCACACATGAAATTGAGCTTTTGGGAAACAGAAGTAATTGCATTCTCCAAATCATAATAATCAATACTAAATCCAGTGGAAGTGAAAGCAAAACAAGCCTTTTTATATTTTGATTTATAACTTTTGAACCTCAATAAATTATCTTAGAATTTATTTTGATTCTCCCTTTTGTTTTCTTCTTTACTTCATCTGCCGTCAACAGAAGTCATTAACCTTTGATGAAGGTGGAATTCTCAAATACAAAAAATGCATCATAATTTGATTTAATTTTGAGGAAGTTGGTGATTATGGGATAACTATCCTTTTTTAGCTTTCCAGACTTTGATTTCTCAGGTGAGGGGCTTGCATTGCAGGAAGACCTTTGTGATGAAGAAATTTTTTTGAAATTCCTTTTGAGTGTTTTATTTTCTGGGAGGCATTATGAAACTTGTATGTAACAAGAAAAGAGATTAAGAGGTTTAAAAAATAAAAAAACAAGGGAAAAAATATGCCTGGTTAAAATGTTTCAATAAGATGTTTCAAATCTCTGTGAGGGGTTTGTTCCAAGAATTGATGAGGGGATGGAGGTCAGGGTGTCACATGTGACAGGGATGATGTGGCCAATGTGTGGTTTTTTAAAAAAAAATCAGGAAAAAAGTGCTGATTTGAGGTCATAACTGACACCCATTTTTGAAATAAGTGACTTTTTTGCAAAATTGAAGTGCTGATTTGGTTTGAAATCTGCACTTAAGATAAGTGTGGATCTTCCAGAAATGACACCCCTTATTGAAAACCTTCTGGGGTATCTCAAGCGGGGAAACTAGATCAGTTGATAATATTTCTCTATCTGTAAAAAAGTTTAGAAAAATGTCCTGAGATTACCAGACTAAGGCATGTGGAAGCACAGTCCTTCCTAATTTTAAAAATCTTAATGGCCAGAGAGAGTGACTTGTGTCCTAAAAAATATAATGATTCCACAATTTCTTTTCTTTTTCCTTTTCCTTTGAGTTTTAACTCCTTTATTCTTTATTTTGTCTTTTTTTCTCTTATTAAAATGTTAGTTACTCAGCATTTTCTATGCTTATAACATATTTCAATTTTTAAGTTTCAAGCTGAACAGGATGGTTTTAAGTATCATACCTGTGTCCGGGTGAGTTCTTTCATTTCTTATCACAAAATAAAACTGGGTTAATTTTCACTCTCTCTTTTTACCACAACCACCCACAACCACCTTTCTACCACCTCAAAGCTACCTGCACCCATACCACCTCTACCACACCCCACAACCTGCTTTCTACTTCTCCCACCACCACCCACCCCCACTTTGATACCACCACTACCACTACCTACCACCACTTTGCTACCACCACTACCACCACCTACCACCAATTTGCTACCACCACTTTGATATCACCACTACCACCACCTTGCTACCACCTAACCTCCACCTACCATGACTTTCCTACCACCAGATGCATATATATGTATATATGTATATATATATTATAATAAAGTAAATTTTAAGTCTATATACATATATATATAAGCCTGTGACTCATCTGCAAGCAAAAAAAAAGGCTCAGGCTTAATTCACCTAGGATCTGACTAGCTATCATATACCAACTAGATAGATTGAAAAAAGAAATAAAAAATTGAATGAGTGTAAATTCTATTAAGATATATATATATATATAGTAAACAGAGGAAAAGATACATTTATTGGTGCCCTTGAGCTCTTGAATTGATTGGAATTCATAATAAAAAATGATGCAGTGTAAATTCTCAAAACTGAGAGAGAAAAAAAAATAAAAAAATGATAAAAATTGAAGAAGAATGCAGAAACACTTTGTACTTCTTCACAACACATTTATCTATTGAATTTAATTGTGATATGTTCTTTGAAATTTTCAAGGCCTTTTTTTTTGGCTTACAATGGGTTATTTCTGGATGGCCTGCAATGTCACTTTTGCATGTAGTATTTCTAGATATCTTATTAGTCTATCTGATGGTTTCAACACTGGCTTCTGTCTTTTTTCACTTTTATTTATCTTACACACCTAAAAATAAATATATCATGCTTGAAATTATTCAGGTAATCCTTCTACTTCTTGCTCACTAAAAAGTCTCTTCATACACTTCAAACTCATATGTCTGAGTTTCTTATGCCATATCATTATATCATTTTCTATTTCTATTGATAAATCTTTTTTTGAAATAGTATAAGAAAACAGTTTTATATATAACATTCTCACTAGTCATAGGACAGGGTATGACCCACTTGCACTTGGTGTATTTACCATTTGGTAATAGATAACCATATTTGTATAGAATCACAAAATCATTTTTTTAATTTTAAAGAGATCTTCACCTTTGATATTATCTTCTAAAGATATCAGAGTACTATTAGGTTTATCACAGAATAAAAATTTATATAGTATTATTTTTCTTCTTTCCCAGCTCTCAAAACACATTTTTCCTGCTCTTTAGATGTAAGCATGCAATTTCTTGTCAGTGGCTACCTTTAAAGCTATAGGTTTGTTGATTTATTTTTTTTGAAAATTTAATAATGGGTTTATATTACCCATAAAATGGTGCATAGCACCCATTTCTAAAATAGTTTTCAAAATGGAGAAGGTAGGGTTTGACACATTAATTTCTGTGTTTCTTTTCTTGATCAAAAGAGTGATCTTGTATTTTTGGTTTACCTTTGCTACTTCATATAATTACTGATTTCTTCTTGTTGTATAGTGTGGTCAGTAGAAGTCTATTATTGGTTTTTGTTGTACCTGAATGGTTCTTTGAGAATTTAGTCTAGTTATTGCTTTTTGGATCAGAGACTTTTAAAAAAAGGATTAAATCTGGATAATGCGCTTGATATCTATAAAATAAAATATCAAGAATGTGATGAATGTTCTGTGGTATTTGATTCTTGAATAGACAAAAATTTTCAATATATAGCCAAGTTGTTGACATATAAAACAAAAACCTGGTCTTCAGATCACATTAAATTTTTTAGAGCTGTGACAGATTTTTTTACTGTAAGTATAATAATTTTTTTGTATTTATCAATTATAGTTGTTATTTCTGGTGTGCTCATTTGGATAACTGAAAGATGTTGTTTTGTATCTACTCTAGCAAGAATATTGACAAGTTTTCTAGAAGGAGAAGAAGAAAAAGAAGGAGGAAGAGGAAACTGAAAAGTGGGAAGAACAAGTGACAAAAAATATAAAGACTAGGTAGGCTTGTGGCTATTTAAAGGGAGTTTTATTAAAATGTAAGTACTTTTTATTCTCTCTGCATAAACAAAATAATTAGTAATATTAAAAGACTCTTAAAGCAACCTTTATAAATTAAATAATTTTTAATTTTTAAAGAGAACAATTCTGAAGTAGAATTTAAAGGGTAAATATAACTATTTTATTTATTTTATGTAAAATAAAAAAAGGTAGTAAAAATAATATAACTGATAGGGCTATAGGGGATTACCCAAAACCTTTATATAAGCTAAGGGCCCTCTGAAGCACCACAAAATGTATATAAAATGTAGTAGTAAGAAAAAAAAAGATAAAAATAAGGGTAAAAAATTTAAGGGTGAAATTGACATAAGTAATTAAGAAACATGAGTAAAAGCCCTAAAGCCACCAATTTAAACCCAAAAATTATATTAAGATTAATTAAGACATTAAATTAGTTTGAAGCATAAGAAATTCTATATTATATTAATTTAAAACAGGTTTTATAACAATTTGAGTAGTAACCAATTAAATTGAAACACCAAAAATATATTACTTTAATAGTTTAATTAATCAATTTAGTATAAAACATGAGCAAGTAATTATGTTAAGATATTTTATTAGTGTAATAATAATTTTAAATAAAAAATTATTTATTTTAATGAGATCACTAATTTTTAGAGTAAAACATTACTAATTTATTAAATAAAGTGTTTTAACTTGTTTAATAATTATTGACACAATATGGGGCATCAATGTTCAGGGATCCGCAATAAGGGATCAGGAAATTTTTTCAAGGATCAGACATTATTAATTGTGGAATATTTTTATCCACTAGCCCCAGGGCTAGTGGACAAGGATTGCACTATAATGTGTTATCCTGCCTCTTATACCCCAATTTCCATTCCCAATACCTGATCCCAAACTCATCACATCCATGATTGATTTGTAAGTAACTCACATGACATATAATTGCGGATTCCATCCTTTGGTGTCTCTTAACTCTATGCTACTTAATTTTTGTGGAAAACACATAGAATCTTTTCCCATCCTTATGTCTCTCTTCACTCTATGCTACTTAATTTTGGTAGTAAACACATAACATTTTTCTCTATTTACACACCCCACCTGCTCATATGGTGGCAAATTCCCACATCTGACTCATAACCTAAACCTTCTACCAAAAATAATGAAGCACCTCTCTACTAGGAAGAAACCTCACTCAGATATGAATGCTATCACTTTAAATTTAGCTTCTGACTCTGATTCTGACTTGGGTTTGGAAGACACTTCACCTTACATGTCTTTTCAATGATCTTTATGAAGGAGAGGATCCCAGACCTGCAACAGCTCTCCCCTCCCTTGAATCACAAAACATTCTTTCCACTAGAATACACTTCTTCATTATGTCAATCACCCTCAATCATTTTGAAACAAAACCCTTTTAGTTTTTTTTCATACTCTCCAGATTTTCAACTTCTGTGCTTTATTCACTTGGTTTGGTGTTTTTATTTTTTGCATATGCATTTTTATTTAGAATTTATGCTGAATGTCTCTTTTTTGGATGTCTCATTTGTTTTCATTCACCAGCTCAACATGAAATTGCATATTTTCTGCAATTGCATAATTTTTCATTGTTTCTTTTTTTCATTCATCCCTCATATCCTTTTCCTCTTCTCCTCTAACATCCCTCAAACAATTTGGTTTCATTTATTTTTCATCTCAGCTCTCCAGGTAAGTCATTTTATTTTATTTTTTTTGATTTTTGATTGCTAATTAAAATTTGCCTTTGTTTTTTTTCTGTTTTTATTTTCTTTTTTTTATCTAACTTTTTTTGTAAGTGGTTATTTTTAATATCAATGTTGAAATTAACCTTTTTTTTCTCTCCCTCTCTAATTTCTTTTTTAGCTCCATCACCCTACTCTTCATCCCTCCTTGGCATGGTCATTATCCCCCCTTTCCCCTATTTCACATTTTTTTGGTTCCATTTCATTAAAAAACATACATTGAAAATTCTTTATGCATTTTACTTACTCCATATTCAATACCCCTCAAATTCCAACATCAATCTTTCTCACTCTATTTTTCCTACTTTTCAATCAAGGTAAGTTTCATCTCCTTTTTTTATGCCTATATGATATCACATTCCTTCTATAAAAATTTCATACTTAAATATATGTATAACTCTTATCTGGATAACAGTGAAATTATTAAACTCCTCTTGTTCTCATCTCAATTACCACTTTTCAAGTTTTTGTAAAATTTTGAAAAGAAGACTCTGAATTAGGGTTAGTTTTATTCAAATATTATGTCCTTTGTTCTTAAAAGTTCTCTGAAGGCTACCTTTCATTTCCTACAAACAGATTTAAATTTGGTTTAGTGGTTGCTTAGATATTGAATTTTAAAGTTGAGCCTTTCTTTCCCCATTGTAATTTTTTAATTTCATGTTTTTATGTAAAAAATTAGGGTTAGGTTTATTTAAATTCTATGTCCATTAACTGAAGATTCTTATGAGGCCTATCTTTCATTTATCATAAACAGGTTTTAATTTGGTTTATTGGCTTCTGAGATATTGACCTTTAAATTTGAGACTTTTTTTCCAAATATCACTTAATATATTTTATGTTTTTATATTGAATAATTAGAGAATAAGGCATCTGAAGCTCTCGTCTGATGATTTTGTAGGCTTTTTTCTCCCAAAGCTTAGGATCACTCAATTATTTCTTGGCCAATCTCTTGAAAAAATTATATTCTGGTTTTCATAACAAGACTTATACCAATAAGAATGACACCAATTATCTTGCTTTGTGGATTTTCTCTTATATTAATCCTATTACTGGACAACCTATTCCTTCCCCAACTAAAATAAAATTTCATGAGTTATACTTTCTGGATCACAACTGTAAAATCAATTTTTGATTGGGAACTGGAATCATCAAAACTATTTGGAACTTTTCTAAGTATAATCACCAAACAACAAAAGATCCCCCTAGTTTGGAATCTTGTCACAACTTTACTCATTTTGGCTGCACCTTCCAAATTAGTCAAAAGCTAATCCAAAAAATCAGCAAGGTAAAAAAAGAAGGTAAAAGTTATAAATTCAATTAAAATTTAAGTAGATTTAAAAAGTATGGGGATTAATAAATTCATCAAATATTTTTTATTATTTCATAAATTTTTAGTAATTAAATCTTATATTTCAATTTTATAAACTAAAGTAATAAGCCAACAACCTTGTCTGGTATTAAAGTTAATCATGATAACATTAATTTGTTTCATGGGGTTCCTCTAGCCTATATCTCTAAAAAGTCACAAACTTATTTTCCAGCCTTGGTCTGCATTTTGGCTAGAGGAATTGTAATTACTTTAAAAATAGTAAATTTGAGATATCTTATTTATTTATTAATTTATGGAATTATATTAAATTTTGGTGATGCCCACCCCTTGCTTCAATAAAATGCAGCAGAGGGTATTGCCAAATTTTTAAAACAGATATAGATTTTTGTTGACTTAGCTGTATTTAGAAAAGGAAATTTAATGATTTTAATGTAAATAAGAAAAAATGTATGAGTTTTTCAAAGTTTTGCAAAAAAAATCATCTGGAATCAAGACCTTTAAAAAGTCAGCACATATTAATTTATCACCAAAAAGAAATATTACAAAAATTATTTAACCAAATAAACAAATAATCTAAAATTTTGCAATAAAATTTTTCAAATCTCAGTGAGGAGTGTGTGCAGAGGATTTATGAGGGGATGGAGGTCAGGGTGTAACATGTGACAGAGATGGGGTGGTCAAGGAAGGGATAATGTGACCAACATGTGGTTGTGAAAAGAAATCAGGAAAAAATTGCTGATTTGAAGTCATAACTAGAAGCAGGAGATGTGGTGAGAGACTATGAGAAATGTTGATGAAAACTACTGGCAAATAAAAAAAAGAAGATCCTGTGAAAGGTCACTCATAGGTTCATTAACTTGGCTCAACCAGGTTCATTCCATGGTATTCCCTTGAAACACACCTTGGTATGGAATAGGGTTAAAAAACTGAACCAGAAATCAGGTTCACCATCTTTTCCCCCTGTGATGGAACCAAATTATTTGGCTCATTAGGGAGGCCTGCTCTCTCATACTGTGAAAAAAATGGATACTGGTAGAGGAGATTCTGAAGGGATTTGAACCTTGTTCTCAGTAGTGGAATCATCACAAGGCAAATATGGTTTATTAAAATTTATTTCAAAATATGAAAAATTTAAAAGAATTAAAATCAACCAGACCATAATATTTATCAGCACCAAAAAGAAATAAAGAATTAAAGAATTATAGTTGCAAGAAGAGAAAACAATTAAAATAAATAATCCCTTTGGAATCTTTCAACATCATTATTAAAGATTTGCATCAAATTCTTCTCTTCATTAAATCTTCAGTATTATTAGCAGGAGTTTCCTGAAAATAAGTTAAAAATTTATGCTTTATATCATTACAAAAATCAAGAAAGAGAAATCTATGAAACTTAGGATAATGATTAATGTAATCATTTTGCACCTGGCCAATGTCATCTGTATTGGTGATTTCAATAGCTTAGGAGTTGTAAGAGATAGTATTTGGATTTTGAATTAGTGGGAGAATTATTAAATTAAAATTAGAAGACTAAATTTTTGAGCCAGGAAATATTGTTTAAGAAAAACTGAAAGGAGAAACTGGCATAATAGGATTAGGATCTTGAGATGGAGGAGGAAGCTCAGGATTGGGATTTTTAGATGAAGAAGCTCTTTTGTCCTTTATATTACAAAAGAAGGTGGGAATTTTTGATAATCTCTTTGTAGGGATAGTAGGATCAGGAAGAGCAGCCGGTCCAGTATAGAAATTATTTCTGGAATGTATAATTAGACAATTACCCTTGATTATATTAAGCCTGAAAATATCACAGGCAGTTCTTCCAGGAAGACCAGGGTTAGAAATCAGAAAAGGAACCTGGTATTTGGTGCACAGTTTATATAGTAAAAGAAGGTCTTTTTATGTCATATTGATGATGATATTGATTTAAAAATAAAGGTGTAATTATTCAAGACTAGTTAAGGCAATTGGTTGAAGAGGATTAAGAGAGAACAAATATGTGTTTGATAAATTATGCAAATTTAAAGAATGGGGACATTCTTCATTGGAGGGAGGATGTGGCAGTCTAAAGTTTAGTAGGGCACTGAAGTTTATTATAAAAAGATTGTTGGGAGATGATTATTGAGATTGGAAAGGTCAATCTTATTTTAAAATGGTTATATTTAAAATAATTAGTATTAAAGGTGGTTAAAAGGGGTTAATTTTACAAGTCAAGATTTAATGAATAATTACCAGTCAGGAAATGAAAGTATAGGTTTATAAGTGCATGGAAAATAAATTCAGGAGTCTCAAGAACCTTTGGAAATTTTTGTCAAAATTTTTACTATTTTCCTACTATTTTTAATATTTTTATTAAGTATTTTTGGTTATTTTTATTTGCTTTGAAACCTGCACTTAAGTTAAGTGCAGATTTTCAAGAAATGAAACCCCCTATTAAGCAGTCAATTTCCTTAACACATTTATTAGCTTTAATGCATACTATCAAGAAAACTTTCTGAAAAAATAAAAAAAATAGTTATCAAACATTTTCATTAAGCATTCAATTTCCTCAATAGATTTTTTAGCTTTAACACATTCTCACAAGAAATCTTTCTTTCTTGAAAAATCTACAAGTTAATAGTTGAGTTTCATTTGATCCAATATGAAATTCTACTCAAGAGCCTTATCCTCTTTCTTTATCTCAAATTTCATCTCCACCAAGTTATGCGCCCTCTCATCCCTTTTTAAAGAAAGCTCAAATTTCTTCCCCACCAAGTCTTGTACCCTTTCATCCCTCTGTAAAAAAAGCTCAAATTTCTTCTCCTCCAAGTCTTGTGCCCTATCATCCCATTGTAAAGAGAGCTGGTATTGTTTCTTTAGAAATTTGAGAGTATCTTTTTCAACATCAAATTTACCTAGAATGAAAAGGAGTATTAATAAAAGAAAAGAAAAGCTCACTTAATTATTAAGAATTATGCTATCACTTACCAGATTCATGTTTATCCAGAAAATCATTAATGGAAGAAAATGGGGTTTGGGAAAAACTATCTCTGTTTTTCTTTCTTTGACTGTTGAAATTCAAAGTAGTTGATGTTCTTTACTTTTTTTTGGTGGTAACATTTTCCTCTCCATCATTGATTCTAGCTTCAGACTCACTTTCTTGAATATACTGGGTTCATTCATTAGACTTTTTAGAAATAAAAAAATGAAACAACTAGACAAGAAATAAAAGCTTACTCGAGTGGGATCATGTTGGTTTCTATCACCATAAGGATCTATTGGAAAGCTATCTAGATTCATTGAATTTAGAGCAGGGGAGGCTTGAGTGGAGAAAGAGGATGGGAAAAGATTAGTTTTGACATCATTTTCAGAGATATTGTCTTCACCATCCAACATGTTTTCAGGATTAACATCAGCATGCTCTCCAAAAACAGCATCCATCTCTTTAAATTATGGACATAGAGATTCAAGTTTATCATCCATGTACTTTATGCCCTTACTGATATCAATGTTGGTAATACCAAAACCAGTAGAGGATGAAAGAGTCTTTTCCTTCTTGTATTTGTCTTGGTAATTCATGAAAAATTAAGACATCTGTTTAGGCAAAAGATCAATTCTTTGCTTTGTCTTATTTTTTAATTCATTGGGCATTAGAAGATAGCCATTGAATTTGGATTCAGGGGGCCGTCCTACTGTAGTTTAATTCTTAGTAGCAAAACAAGAGTCATAATTAGTTTTATTTTCAGCCAGTTGATAAGTATGAGATGATCATCTTTTTTTAGATTAACAGTCTTTGATTTCTCAGCTTAACAGGGGAAAGAGAGAGTAATAGGATTTGAAGAGAAACAGGGGGGAAGGCTGTCTTTGAGAATATCTATGATGATGAGGCATGTTGAGATATTTGAGGATAAAAAAGAAGAAAAAAACAGATGAGATGGGGAGGGATTTGAACAGAAATGAATAGACAGGATGGGAGTGTCCAGCAAGGTAGGGAGGCTGGAACATCCAGAAAGTTGTCCAAGATGTGGTTATGAAAAATTGAGGATAAAAATGTTGGATAGAGGTTACCATTAATACATAAAAGGTCTAATAACCCAATTATTAGCAAAATTAATGGGGAAGATTATTGGGGTATAAAGATTTTTATCTGCAATTAATTTAATTTTGGATCAGTCAACATTGGTGCCCCCTAATTAAGGGTCAAAAAGGTGCCCAATATTTATGGATTATAATATATGAGATTTATCAATTAATATATATAATCAATTAATTATTTAATTGTATTATAGGTTAATTTTATTAGTTTTAATTATAATATAAATTTTTAATTAATTAATTATTAATTTATAATCATGAAATACATATAAAAGTGCCCATTGTTTATAGAGTATAATGTATTATATTCTTATTTAATTGTACATATAATTTATATAGTAATAAAACGTATATAGCCCTTATTTAAATTAGATTATCATAAGTTTATTCTACAATTTTATTACTCAATATAATAGAGGTATCAATGTAAAGGGATCCACAATTAAATTAATTTCAGATAAAAATAATTATACCCCAATTATCTTCAATAATTATTTGTGCTAATAATTGGGTTATCATACCTTTTATGTGTCAATTTTCACCTCTTATATGACATTTTTATCCTCAGTTTTCATAACCACATCTTGGAAAACTATCTGGAGGTGCCAGCCTCCCTACCTTGCTGAAAAATCCTATCCTGTCTTTTTATTCTATCCATTCAGAACCCCTACCCATCTCATCTGTCTGTTTCTTCTTCTTTATATCTTCAAATATCCTAACATTCCTTGCTGTCATAGATATTCTCAAAGGTAGCCTTCCTCCAGTTGTTCTTCAAATCCCACTACTCCCTCTTTCCCCCGCTCAGCTGAGAAATCAAAGACCATTCAACTAAAAAAAGATGATCACCTCTTACTTATCAAATAGGTTAAAACTAAACCTCATTATGATTCTTGTTTTGTTACTGAGAATGAAACTAAAGTAGGACAGCCCCCTGCATCAAATTTCAATGAATATCTTCTAATGGCTAATGAATTACAAAATAAGAGAAAGGGAAGGATTGATCTTTTTCCTAAACAGATGTCTGATTGCTTCAAGAACTATCAATCCAAATACAAGAAGGAAAAGACTCTTTCACCTTCCACTGGTTTTGGTACTAATGTCCTTGATATAAGTAAGGATATCAAATCTACAGATGATAAGCTTGATTCTTAATGTGCTTACAAGAAAGAGATGAATTCCATATTTGGAGAGCAAGCCAATTTTAATCCTGAAAACATGTTAGATGGAGAAGTTAATATCTCCAAACATGATATTAAATGAAATCCTTTTCCTTCCTCTTCCTTCCCTCAATTTTACCTTCATTTGACTTCCACCAATCAATATATCTTTTCAATAGATCATTATGGCAATATAAACCAACCCAATCTAACTCCAGGGAGCTTTTATTTCTTTTCTAGTTGTTTTATTTATTTATTTCTAAAAAGGTTAATGAAAAACACAGGATCCTCAAGAAAGCAAGTCTGAAGCTAGCTTTGATGTTGAAGAGGAAAATACTGCCTCCATAAAAAAGTGATAACCATCAACTACTCTGAATTTAAACAGTCAAAGGAACTGACACAGATATAGTTTTTCCCAAACCCCTTTTTCTTCCATTGATGAATTTTTGGAGAAATGTGATGCTGGCAAGTGATAGCATACCTCTTAGAAATTTAGTGAGCTTTTATCTTATTTTTTAAATATTTCTTTTCACTCTAAGTAAAGTGGAAGTTGCAAGAGATACTCTTAACTTTCAAGAGCAACAATACATGCTCTCTTTACGGAGTGATGATAGGGCACAAGAATTGGAGGAGAAGAGATTTGAGCTCTCTTTGCAGAGGGAAGAAAGGGAACAAGACTTGGAGGAGGAGAAATTAGAGCTTTCTTTACAGCAGGATGAGAGGGCACATGACTTTGAGGATAAGAAATTTGAGATAAAGAAAGAGGAGAAGGCTCTTGTGTACAATATCCTATTGGATCAGATGAAACTCAAGTATAAACTTGAGGATGGTTTTAAAAAAAATTTTTCTTGATAGAATGCATTAAATCTAATAAATATGTTGAGGAAATTGAGCACTTAATTAAAAAAATTTATGATCAGTTTTTTTTTATTTCATTCATATTTCATTTGTTCATAATACATGAAGCTTTTATATTATTTCATCTATTTCATTACTCTATCCATCATTAGTTGAATATTTCAATGTAGAAAATTATTTTCTAAAAAAAATTCTTGACTTGAAAGAATTTTGAAACTCTGATTTGAAAATTTCACAATAACCCACCCCTGCATTTTATTGAAGTAAGGGGTGGGTTTCACCAAATTTTTTCCAAGTCAAAAATGTTACACATCTTATTTAAAAATTTGACAATACCCCTGCCCCTGAAATTTACTCCAGGAGGGGGTGAGGATTACCAAATTTTCATTTTTTTGTAAATAATCAAGTAAAGCAATCAAAAAATATAATCAACCAAGTAAAAGTAATGGAATCCCAAATACTAGCTGCCAATGATTTCAAATGTGACCAACGTCAAAGAAAACATCTGAAAAGAATATTATTATGAGCTCAATCATACAATAAAATTATATGTTTGAATGAACACCTTTATAGAACACAATGGCCCAATGATACATTACTTAGAGTTGATTGATTATCTTTAATAACTGATATATTAAAAATATAAAAAAGAAAAGTAAAAATTTGGAAAATCCTTTACTTGCCATATTTAGACCACCTCCCTAATTTTTTATTAGCCATTGACCCTTTACCACTTACTTTACTTAACCATTTTATTAAACTTTGATTAACCCAAAAAGAAAATCCAAAATGAGTAAGCTTTTTTAAAGATTTCAATCCAAGAGGTGCCTTAGTAGTTTGATGATTATATCTTGAAGGATTCCAAATTTCTTCAACAATCACATTTCCTAAATCAAAGTCCATGATACTTTGATGATCCAGAAAGTATAGTCCTTGGCCTTTTATTTGAGCTGTTGAAGTAACTTTTCTTCCGCAAATAGTATTGATATAACAGAAAATCCCAAAAGTAAGAATATTAGAATTGGTTTTGTCCATATGGATCTGGTTATAAAATCCTCTATATATGATTATAAAATTAGAAGAAAATATATAATTGTTACTGAGTTCCACCCATTCCATATCTATCCAATTGGGAACTCCAGCTTTCTTGGCCAGTTTATGATTAGATTTAAATGCCTGACTACATAATTTTTTCAAGAAATCAGCCATGAAGGAATTGAATGATCCTAAACTTTTACATCTTTCTAAATCCTCTTTTATTACTTGATCACTGAGATTTTGGAGTAAGGAATAAATGCCTGGAGACAGAAATAAGAAAATAGGTTCTCTTAAAAAAATTATGAAAATAAAGACTTAAAAAGTAAGGCACCCTTTTTGTAGCCAGGCCCTCAAACAAGTCCTATCATAATTTTTACATTCTTTTTTTTATTTCATAATGGTTGTTTAACTAATGCCATCTGATATAAATTAGTGATGACATCTGATAATTTATTAAACACTTCATCTTGAACACCATTAAAAGAATGAGCCTGTATAATAAACTGAGGTTTGTATCCTTTACTAATAACCACAACCACAATTTCCTTCCCACCAACAGTTAAGTACTTGATTTTTTCTGGTAATGAATTGGAATTTCTTTTAATTTTTTTACATATGGTAGTTTTGATTTAAGACATATTTTCTAAAGAAAAAAAGAAGGCTTTACAAAATCGTTTTTTTCAAATTAAACTTTGTTTTTGATAAGATTTTCCCTTCTTATTAGAAATTTTAGGCTTCACTTCTGAAAAAGGTTTGGAAGATAATGAGAGGGATGAGAGTGATGAGGACTTTAATATTATTTCAGACATTTTGATAATATTTTTGAATCTTTTTTTTTGGAAATATAAAAAATAACAAAAAATAACAAAAAATTAATAATTAATAATTATTTTTGCATTTCTTTCTACCTTAATCCCCCAATTTCCCCTCTTTGATGTCCTCAATATCTCCCCTATTATCCCCTTTTTGGTTTCCTCAACCCTCCCTTACTTCTTCCCCCTTTGGTGTCATTAAAACCTCCCTCTTTTCCCCTTTGGTCTCCTGAAAACCTTCCCTTCATAACTTCCCCCCTCTTCCCCTCCCCCCTCCCTTCATTGCATAACAATTTTCCAAGCAATTTTTTAGGTTAATGAAAGGAGGGGGGAGGTGAGTTGAGGGGGGTGGGAGCAATGAGGAGGGTTTTCAGTAGACCAAGGGGGGGGAAAGGGGGGAAAGGCAGGAAAGGCAGGAAAGGCAGGAAAGGCAGGAAAGGCAGGAAAGGCAGGAAAGGCGGGAAAGGCGGGAAAGGGGGGAAAGGCGGGAAAGGCGGGAAAGGCGGGAAAGGCGGGAAAGGCAGGAAAGGCAGGAAAGGCAGGAAAGGCAGGAAAGGCAGGAAAGGCAGGAAAGGCAGGAAAGGCAGGAAAGGCGGGAAAGGCGGGAAAGGCGGAAAGGCGGAAAGGTGGAAAGGCGGAAAGGCGGAAAGGCGGAAAGGCGGAAAGGCAGGAAAGGCAGGAAAGGCGGGAAAGGCGGGAAAGGCAGGATAGGCGGGAAAGGTGGGATAATGACCAGGCCAAGGAGGAATAAAGAGGGGATGATGGAGAGTAAAAAATAGAGAAAAGAGGGACAGAAAGAACAAAAAAAAGAGTTAATTTAACCTTGAAAACCAAAAAAAAACCACTTACAAAGAATAAAAAAAATCATAATTAGCAATCAAAAAATCAAAAAAAATGAATAAAATGACTTACCTGGAGAGATGAGATAAGAAAATAAATGAAACCAAATTTTTTGAGGGATGTTGGAGGAGAAGAGGAAAAGTATATGAGGGATGAATGAAAAAAAGAAACAGTGAAAATTTATGAAATTGCAGAAAATATGAATTTTCATGTTGAGCTGGTGAATGAAAACAAATGAGATATTCAAAAACAAGGCATTAACCCTAAATTCAAAATAAAAATGAATATTAAAAAAAGAACAAAACCAATTGATTAAAGTTGACAAGTTGAACATGTGGAGAGTATGAAAAAAAAATTAAAAGGGTTGTGTTTCAAAATGTTGGAGGGTGATTAGCATATTGACAGAGTGTATGCTGGTGGAATGAATGTTTTGTGATTCAAGGGAGGGTAGAGCTGGTGCAAGTTTGGGATCCTCTTCTTCATAAAGATCATTCTACTCATCCTTTAAGTCAGCTAGGATATTGTGGAGTACAATGCAATTCATTATCCAATGATTTGCAGTTTAGATTTCAAATTTTTTTTGAAATTAATTTCTGAGTTCCTGGAGACTAGAAAATCTTCCCTTTAAAATATTAATAGCTTGTTCAATTTGTACTCTTAATTGTACAAGATGATAATTAAAAGTTGTTTTTGGGTCATTTTCTAAATTTGCACCTTGGAAAGCCGGTATAATATACTTTCCACTGGCATATGCTGAGTCTTCAAGGAGGTACTGAGATTCATAAAAGTATGAGTCAGGATTTTGAGAAATCCTCATTCTTTGGAAGATAGAAGAGTCATGACATGAGCCAGTGCAGCCACTATGAAAAGCAATAAAATTTTTATTGACATTGCACAACAAGTTTAATGGCAATAGAGTATCTAGATAAAAGATAAAAATTTAGTTCATGAATGATGAGAATTTTAAAGACATTTTGAAGAAACCTTTTTTTGAAATCAAAATAATGATTTCCATCATGAGCAGGCTTTTGGCTCAATGATATAGTTGTACCATCAACAAAACCTACACAGCCAAGGAAATCTTCAGGTTGCATTACTTGAGAGGATTCAAGTTGCTGTTGTGGAGTTGGCCAAGCAAGTGTTTGAGACTTGAGAAAAAGGATAGAAATCATACAGCACTTGGTGTATAATATGATTGTACCATATCCTATGATAAAGAGATTATCTAAATTTCTTAAAGAAGCACCATTTACATTTGAACCAAAGCAACATAGTGCAACAGCAAGTTGAAATTCAGGATTATGCTGTTTGTTATAGGAATGATTATGGAAGATAGGATGATCAGAGATGAATTGAGAAAGTTTCAAAAAAGAATCAGGAGATGTCTGAAAATGTTGTGTGAAGCTTAAATGAGGAATTTCAAGAATTGAGGCAAGATTATATTTGGAATCATGATAAAGATTTGGCCCTCTTGGGATGATGTAACACTTTTTGGAAATAAAAGACATATAAGCTAAAGTGCCTTCCAAACCAGAGTCATAATCAGAGTCAAATGCTAAATTTAAATTGATAGCATTAATAGCTGAGTGAATTTTTATCCAAGTAGAGAGTTGCTTCATTTTTGCTGGTAAAAAATTTTGTCAGTAGAAGGTCTAGTTGATGAGTGGGAAATGGGAATTTTCCACCAAATGAACAGGTGGGGTGTGTAGATAGAAAAAAATTTTATGTGTTTGCCACCAAAATTAAGTAGCATAGAGTGAAAAGAGACACAAGGAGGGTATCTGCAATTATATGTCATGTGACTTTCTGACAAATGAATCATGCATGTGATAAGTTTGGGATCAGGAATTAGGAATGAAAATTGGGACTTAAGAGGTGGGATAATGCATTATCATGCAATATTTATCCACTAGCCCTGGGGCCTGCAATTAATAATGCCTGACCCTGGAAAAAAAATTCCTGATCCCTAATTGTGGATCCCTTAACATTGATACCTCCTAATATTAATTTATGTGCACAATATGCATAATTATTTGCCCTCTTTCAGGTCTAATAAATTTACATAACATCTATTGAACTCCTGGTACAGCCTTGCTGAAAAACTACTTCATGAGATAGAGAATTTTTTTGAGGTATGAATAGTAAGAATAGCAGGCATATCATGTTTTTTTGATTGATTTTAAAATCAGGCACCGCAAAAAATTAAGTGGCACCTGATAACAGGTGCCTATCCCTATATCTAGTTTGATTTAAGTGTAAATTTTATTTGATTTTGTGAAAGCTAGTGTTCTCATTGTTCAGTTTCCAGTCTTTTGAGAAGAGTTACAGCTGAGCTGAAATTGAGTTAAGTTAAGAATAGGGATTGGCACCTGCTATCAGGTGCCCATGTTTATTTTTGGGTGAGGATGTTCCAATTTGGCCAATCAAACTGAAATCGCTTGGGTATATGTAGTGTTATTATTGTATTGATCATAAGATACATTGAGTAATTCTCTCCATAGATCTAGATTATGAGCTGTTGATGATTGTAGAAATCTTGGTGTGATATTTGAAAAAACCCATTTCATATATATTAGGGGGTATCAATGTTGACTGATACGCAATAAAATTAATTGTGGATAGAAATCATTATACCCCAGTTATCATCAGAAATTTTTTTTTGACAATGATTGGGTTATTAGACCTTTTATGTGTCAATGTTCACCTCTATCTGATATTTTTATCCTCAATTTTTCATAACCACATCTTGAACAGCTTTCTGGATGTGCCAGCCTCCCTATCTTGCTATGCACTCCCATCCTGTCTATTCATTCTATTGTTTCAGAACTTCTCCCCATCAAAGCTGTTTGTTTCTTATCCTATTCATCTTTAAATATCTTAAAATGCCTTGTTGTCATAGATCTTCTCAAGGGCAGCCTTCCCCCATTTTTTCTTCAAATCCCATTACTCCCTCTTTCCCCTGCTCAGCTTAGAAATTAAATACCATTCAACTAAAAAAAGATGATCATCTCTTACTTATCAACTGGCTGAAAATTAAAACTAATTATGATTCTTTTTTTGGTACTGAGAATTTAAGTAAAGTAGGATGTCCCCCTGCATCAAAAGTCAATGGATATTTTCTAATGGCAAATGAAATACAAAATTAGACAAAGGGAAGGATTGATCTTTTGCTTAAACATATTTCTGAACACTTCAAGAACTATCAATCCAAATCTAAGAAGGCTAAGTCTCTTTCATCTTCCACTGGTTTTGGTATGAAATTGAATGCTTAATGAAAATGTTTGATGACTATTTTTTTTTATTTCATACATATTTCATAACAATTTTTTTTAGAAAGTTTTCTTGATAGAATGTGTTAAAGCTAATAAGTCTGTTGAGGAAATTGACCACTTCATGAAATTTTTTGATGACTAGTTTTTTTATTTTTTCATTTGTATTTTATTCCAAATTTTTTCAAGTCAAAATTTTACACATCTTATTTGAATGGATTGATTATCTAAAATAACTGATAAATTTAAAAATTTAAGAAAAAAATATAAAAATCTGGAAATACTTTAATTACCATATTTAGAACCCCTCCCTAATTTTTTAGTAGCCATTGACCCTTCACCCATTACCTTATTCACATGGTTTATCAAACTTTGATTGATCTTAAAAGAACACCCAAAATGAGTAGAAATTTCACAAAATTCCAATCCTGGAGATGCCTTAGAACTATGATGTTTATCTCTTAAAAAATTCCAAATCGCTTCCATAATCACATTTGCTAAACCATAGTGCATAATAAATTTATGATCCATAAAGTATAGTCCATGGCCTTTAATTTTATCAGGTGAAGGGTTTGGTCTTCCAGTAATAGGATTGATATAACAGAAAATCCAAAAAGTAAGCATATTAGAATTCGTTTTGTCAACATGGATCTGGCTATAAAAACCTCCATAGTTGATGATAAATTTAGAATAAAAGATATAATTGTTACTGAGTTCAACCCATTCCATATCTGTCCAATTGGGAAGTCCAGCTTTCTTGATCAGTTTATTATTAGATTTAAATGCAAAAAAATATAATTTTTTTAAGCAATTGGCCAAGATATAATTGAATAATCCTAAGCTTTGGGAGATAAAAGACTACAGAATCATCCAATAAGAGTTTTGGATGCCTTATTCTCTAATTATTCAATTTAAAAACATGAAATAAATTAAGTGATATTTGGAAAAAAAGGCTCAACTCTAAAGGTCAATATCTCAGCAAAAAATGAACCAAATTAAAATCTGTTTATGGGAAATGAAAGATAGGCTTCATAAGAATCTTTAATTAATGGACATTTGATTTAAATAAACCTAACTCTAATTTTTTACATAAAAACATGAAATTAAAAAAAAATTAAAATTGGGAAAAAAAGGCTCAATATCAACATTCAATATCTAAGCAACCACTGAACCAAATTTAAATCTTTTTGTGGGAAATGAAAGGTAGCCTTCAGAAAAATTTACAGTAAGAGGGAAATAAGATTTGAATAGACCTAACACAAATTCTGAGTCTGTCTGATTTTCAAAATTTTACTAAAACTTGAAAGGTGTTAATGGAGATGAGAACAAGAGGAGTTTAATAAGTTCACTGTTATCCAGATAAGAGTCATAAATATATTTAAGTATGATGTTTTCATAGAAGGAAAGAAATATCACATAGGCATGAAAAAAAGGATGAAACTTACCTTGATTGAAAAGAATGAAAAATAGAGTGAGAAAGATTGATGTTGGAATTTGAGGAGAAATTGTATATGGAGCAAGTGAAATGCATAAAGAGTGTGTAATGTATGTGTTTTAATGACATGGAACCAAAAAAAAAGTGAAATAGGGGAAAGGGGGGATGATGGCCATGCCAAGGAGGGATGAAGAGTAGGGTGATGGATCTAAAAAAAAATTCAAAAGGGAGAGAAAAAAAAGGTTAGTTTGACCTTTAAAACCAAAAAAGAACCACTTACAAAAAATAAAAAAAATAAAAAATAAAAATAAATACATCATTAGCAATCAAAAAATTAAAAAAATGAATAAAATGACTTACCTGGCGAGATGAGATGAGAAAACAGATGAAACCAAATTGCTTGAGGGATGTTTGAAGAGAATAGGAAAAGGATATGAGGGATGAATGAAGAAAAAGAAACAGTGAAAAATTATGCAATTCAAGAAAATATGTGATCTCATTTTGAGCTGGTGAATGAAAACAAATGAGATAACCAAAAAAAAAGAGACATTCAGCATAAATTCAAAATAAAAATGAATATGTAAAAAAAAAACACCAAACCAAGTGAATAAAGCACAGAAGTTGAACATTTAGAGAGTATGAAAAAAAAACTAAAAGGGTTGTGTTTCAAAATGTTGGAGGGTGATTGGCATAATGAAAGAGTGTATGCTTGTGGAAAAAATGTTTTGTGATTCAAGGGAGGGGAGAGCTGTTGCAGGTCTGGGATCCTCTTCTTCATAAAGATCATTGAAAAGACATGTAAGCTAAAGTGTCTTCCAAACCCAATTCAGAATCAGAGTCAGCAGCTAAAGTTAAAGTGATAGCATTCATAGCTGAGTGAAGTTTTTTTCTAATAGAGAGGTGCTTCATTATTGTTGGTAAAAAAGGTTGTTGGTAGAAGGTTTAGGTGATGAGTGGGTAGTGGGAATTTGCCACCATATGAGCAGGTGGGGTGTGGAGATAGAGAAAAATGTTATGTGTTCATTGCCAAAATTAAGTAGCATAGAGTGAAGAGACACATAAGGATGGCATCCATAATTATATGTCATGTGACTTGCTTACAAATCAATCATGGATGTGATGAGTTTGGGATCACGAATTAGGAACAGAAATTGGGGTAAAAGAGGTGGGATAATGCATTATTGTGGATTCCTTTTCCACTAGCCCCAGGGCTAGTGGATAAGAATCTTCTGCAATTAATAATGTCTGATCCTGGGAAAAAAAATTCCTGATCCCTAATTGTGGACCCCTGAACATTGATACCCCTTATTGGGTTATTTTGTGATTATGGGTAATTGAATTTCTGTGAATGGGAATAAGAGTAAGGCTAAAGGATCTGTGGGTTATAATGGAGGGTCAGTGGCTAATTAAAGATGGATAATTTAAAGGGTCAATGCAAGGTGGAGTTGTCTATATAATTGGGGGGATTTGGTTTGACATTCTTTAGAATTAAATTACAATATTGTTGTGATAGTAGTTACATTTATATAAAAACTATTATTGTTTCCTACTTTTCTTAATAAGCAATTTCTATTTAAAACTTCTAAAAAACTCCTAAATCCCTTTTGGATATTAGGTTACAACCCTTTGTGAGATTCCTTTAATGTTAGTGTCACTCTACCATACATTATTATTCAACTCCAACTTGCCTCAGAGCAGATAATTTATCTTTGATGTATCTTTAAATCACTTCCTCAAAGTAATCCTCTGTACTTCAAAGTAGTCCTCAATTACTCTTACCAGTCTCACTTACTCAGGAACACCCTTGACCTTGTGCGTAGGTTGTCCGGTGACACCCACTAGCCCTGGGGCCTGAAATCAATAATGTCTGATCCCAGCAAAAAAAATTCTTGATTGCTGATTGTGGATCCCTTAACATTGATACCCCCTAATATTAATTTATATACACAATATGCATAATTATTTGCCCTCTTTCAGGTCCAATAAATTAACCTAAAATCTACAGGAATCCTGGTACAGCCTGGCTAACAAACTACTTCATGAGATAGAGGATTTTTTTTTGAGGTATGACTAGTAAGAATAGCAGGCATATCATGTTGTCTTGATTGATTTTAAAAACCAGGATGTTCCAATTTGGCCAATCAATCTGAAAATTGCTTGGGTATATGAAGTGTGATTATTGTATTGATCATAAGATACGTTGAGTAAGTCTCTCCATAGACCTAGATGATGAGTTGTTGATGATTGTAGAAATCTTGGTTTAATATGTTAAAAAAAACATTTCATATACATGGTCACCATTGTTAATTTACCTTCTGATTTGACTAGTAACTGTTGTCAACATAATTTCTCTCACAATTACATCATCTATTATTTTAATACTCTTTCTTTTGTATGATCATGTTGCATATACTTTGAGTCTCCAAGAAAAATGCGGTGATATGTGTTTTACATTGGACTACCATTCAAAATCATTATCACCTTTAGTACTTCATTTTGTTCATTTTGTTCATTTTGTTCTTTTTTTTCATTTTTTTTTTTTTTTTGTAGATAATTCAACCCCAACTAAAATTTTGGTCAGTGATGAATGACTAACCAAACACTGAAAAACAAATGTAGGTAAGGTTTAATTTCTTATTGGGTGGTTATTTGGGACCCTTCTTGTAAACCCCCCCCCCCCCCCCCCCACACACACACACACACATAGACACACACACCCACACAGCCCCCTCCCAAAAAAAAAAAAAAAAAAGGAAAAAAAAAAAAAAAAAAAACTTTTTTATAATTTATATAATTTTTATTTTATTTTATTTTATTTTTATTTTTATTTTTTTTAACACAAGCCTATAAATTGTAATGGAACCAATAGTTTTCATGACTCTCACTATTATATATTAATATTCTATCTATTCTACAGATTTTCTTTATTCTAACCCCCATCATTAACTCTCTTGTTAGCTGCCCAACCACTCCATCTCTTTCTTACCACTATTCATCCACATATTACTCCATCTCACTACTTTGTCCTTCTCCTCTTCCAACACCTCTCTACCTGCTTGACAATAACTACATGTACCATTTTGATTGAAGTAATCTTTCATTAAACATTGATGTCCTTGAATGCAATCTTGATTAATGTTTTTTTCTTTTTTTTTCTAGAGGTAGATGAGTTATTTGGATTTAAAAGTTCATATTAAAAAATTGATTAGATCTTCATCCATATTAAATGAAATAAAAAAAAATTGTGTCATATGTGAAATGGTCAATGAGTTGCTGTTTACTGAATAAGTGTCGGGAACGGTGGTCCAAAATTCAATTTACTGTGCCAATAGTCAATGAGGTGTGCATTACGGGGGTGATTTCAGTCAATTCATTAACCAATGTCGCGGTAATGATTCATTTTGCTAACACGGTGCTAAATGCTCTAACCTCTCCCAATCTAAGCTTTTATCTCGCCTTCAACCTGATATCTTTGTCCACTCTCTACCTACCTTTGTCTATTGGATATTGCAATATGTCTTGCATAAGTTTTTAGTTTATAAATACATCAATTATTAACTGTAAGGCGTTAAGAATAGTGAATTTTAATCCAAGATAGGTTCAGCACAATCCCAAGGACCTGTAGAATCCCTTCAAAACAGTGATTAAAAATAAACAAATGGAAATGAAGACATAAATTGGTTGCATGCACCCAACAGATGAGCACCGAGGGGAAAAAAAACCAAACCTTTTATATCGTTGTACCCAGATGAACATAGCTGGTAAACCGAATGTGGTACCCAAAGGTACCAGCAAGACATAGACACAAGCCCAGAAGGAAGAGAGAGGTAAGATGATGAAAGTGGTGAAGATGGCCAAGGAGATGTTAAGGACGATGGGTCTCACATAACTATTAGGATGTTTACGCTTTTTAATACAAATATATAAATATAAGGAATGAATGAATGGATGGATGAATAGGGTGAGAAATAAAGATGAACAAGAATGTCTCTACGCATGATGGGGAAGAGGGCAAACCATTCGAGAGCAAAGAGGACGAGTGCAAAGACATCAGCATTTGAAGAGAGCCTTGAAGCAAGGACGACGGAGGCAGAAATAGCAGCGTTAAGGGAAAGGGCAGAAGGAAAGCTTTGAGGGAAGACAAGATGAGAGAGAAGTGTAAAAGAAAGAAAGAGAGAGAGAGAGAGAGAGAGATACCCGACTTGAGGAGAGGGATGATCGTTTTCGGATCCATCACGATAATCACCTAGAAAGACGCTGATGAGGAGGAGGACAGTAGCGAGAGCATAGATGGAGTCGCTATCGGTGGAGAGGGAGAGAGATTTGAGGAGGGGAGAGAGAAGAAGAAGGAGGAAGACGAGGAGAGCAGCGGATCGGAGGGTGGGTATGCGAAGGGAGCGACGTGGAGGGAAGGCATTCTCGTAGACCAAGTAGCCAATGAGAGCGATGGAGATGGTGAAGGAGATGAGATGAGTGGGGTGGAGTGAGTGGGAATGCAGTGCGTGGAAGAGTGCGAGGAAGGATGGATGGGCAGACAGATGGGCAGCAAGGGGCAGGGCGTGTTTGAGGACCCTGGCCATCGACGACGATGCTGTTGGATCTCAGCAGGAAGCTGCTGGCACGTTCAGGTGAGTGAGTCTTTGGTTTCAGTAGTAGGATGATATCGGTCAACGACCATTAATGACGATTATTGATAACGATCAACGATCAACGATCAACAATCATTAATAACGATTATCAATAACAATCATTAATAACGATTATCAATAACAATCATTAATAACGATTATCAATAACAATCATTAATAACGATTATCAATAACAATCATTAATACCAACCATCAATCCTCCAAATCATCCATCATCATCACTTCAAAGAACGTGTCAAATCCGTTGACTTTCATCCCTCTGAGCCTTGGCTGCTTGCTGGTCTCTACTCTGGCAAAGTCTTCATCTGGCATGCTGACTCAGGTGCACTCCTCAAGTCTTTCACTCCAACTGAAGTCCCTGTTCGATGCGCTAGATTCATTGCTCGCAAAAATTGGTTCATTTGTGGATCTGGTATCTCTTCTTCTTCTTCTTCTTCTCCTCAATCAACACTCACCTCCTTCAACTCAATCAGATGACTTCCAACTAAGAGTCTTCAACTACAACACTGCCGAAAAAGTAGCTGGCTTCGAGGCTCATCCGGATTACATTCGGTCTGCTTTCCACCCCTCTCTCTCTCTCTCTCCTTCCTTTCTTTGCCATCCCTAATCTTCCTTCTCTTTCAGATGTCTCGCCATTCATCCCGATCAACCTTTGGTCCTTACAGGAAGTGATGACATGTCCATCAAACTCTGGGATTGGGAAAAATCTTGGAAATGCATTCAGGTGGTTTTCTTTTCTTTCTTTTGACCTCCTTTCCTCACGCTCACTCTTTCATCCTCCTCAGGTCTTTGAAGGACACACTCACTATATCATGAATCTCACCTTTAATCCCAAAGACTCAAACACCTTTGCTTCTTCTTGTCTCGATCGAACCGTCAAAGTCTGGTCTCTTGGATCTCCTACCGCTAATTTCACTCTTGATGCCCATGAAAAAGGCGTCAATTATGTGGAATATTATCATGGTAGCGATAAACCTTATATGGTCACCACGGGTGATGATCGGTACCTATCTTGATATCCTTTCCCTTTCGAAATAATCTCTCCCCCTTTTGGCTGATTTTATGCATCTTTCATCTTCCTGTTTTTTTCTTCACTCCACGTTCAATCCATCGATCATTTACTAGACTTATAAAAATTTGGGATTATCATTCAAAATCCTGCATTCAAACTTTAGAAGGTCATCAATCAAACGTTTCTTTTGCCATTTTCCACCCTTCTCTTCCTATCATTGTCTCCGGATCAGAAGACGGAACCGTCAAAATATGGCATTCATCCACGTATAGACTCGAAAATACCCTCAATTATGGCCTCGAAAGAGCTTGGTGTGTCGCTTATGCTAAAAAAGGTCATGACATTGGCCTCGGGTTCGATGAAGGCTCAGTAGTCATCAAATTGGGTCGTGAACAACCAAGTATTAGTATGGATCTAGCTGGAAAGGTCGTCTTTACTAGAAACTCGGAAGTCTTAACCACCAACGTAGCTGTTAATCTGGGTCAGTTTTTTTTTTTTTTTTTTTTTCCTATTGTGTTACCCTTCTTTTCAATATTTTAACGTCATGTTTTATTTTATTTTTTGTCTCTCACACACTCAAACACACACACACACACACATACACACACACACACATCCAGATGTCGATGTGGCTGATGGTCAAAAATTGTCTATTCCAGCTCGTGAAATGGGTAATACTGAAATATTTGCTCAGACACTTCAGCATTCTCCAAACGGTCGCTTTGTCACAGTCTGTGGCGATGGTGAATACATCATTTATACTGCCCTCGCATGGCGCAACAAATCCTTTGGATCCGGCTTGGCTTTTGCTTGGGCTTCTGATTCAAACACCTATGCAGTCCGCGAATCTGGATTCAAAATCAAAGTGTTTCGTAATTTTAAAGAAAGACCTGGTCTCTTACGTATCAATTTTGCGACCGAAGATATCTTGGGTGGCTCCTTGTTATGTGTCAAGGGTGCTGGGTTCGTTTGTTTCTATGATTGGGACACAGGCGCTTTAGTTCGAAGAATCGAAGTAGATGCCAGAGACGTTTACTGGTCTTCATCTGGTACCCATTTAGCCATTGCCGGGCATGATTCTCTTTACATTTTAAGATTCGATCGAGATGCTTACACTAAATTTCTGGAAGAAGCCAATGAAGAGCTAGGTGATGAAGGCGTAGAGGAAGCCTTTGATTTAGTTCATGAATTAAATGAAGTCGTCCGCACAGGAAAATGGGTCGGCGATTGTTTTGTGTACACGAGCTCTACGAACCGTTTAAATTATGTCGTGGGCGGTCAAACTCATACAATCAGTCATTTTGATCAACAAATGTTTTTACTGGGTTACCTACCTAATCATAATCGACTGTATCTGTGTGATAAAGAATGTGCCATCTATTCATTCAATCTAGCTTTATCAGTCATTGAATATCAAACAGCTATTCTTCGTGGTGACTTCGATGGTGCTGCGGAATTGTTACCTAGCATTCCAAATGATCAAAGAAATAGGATAGCTCGTTTCTTAGATTCTCAAGATTTAAAAGACCTAGCTATTCAAGTTTCAAACGATTTGGATCATCAATTTGATCTTGCAATTCAATTGGGTGACTTTGAATTGGCTTTAAAACTGACCCGTTCAGTGGCTGATAAACCTGGATCGGAATCCAAATGGAGAACCATTGCTGATAAAGCATTGGCTAGTTGGAAAATCAATTTAGCTGAAGAGTGTTTGATTCATGCGGGAGATTTGAGTGGTTTACTTTTATTATATATATCTATGAGTGATCGAAAGAAACTTGAAAAATTGGCTGATAAAGCTGGTTGGTTTTTTTTTTTTCATCAGTCTATTATGATGACCAGACTCATAAGCGGCTTGTTTTTTTCGTTTCCATAGTGGCCCAAAGACAAAACAATATAGCTTTTGCAGCTTACTTTCAATTAGGAAAAGTGTCCAACTGTGTTGATTTATTATTGTCGACTGATCGAGAACCTGAAGCGGCATTATTTGCAAGAACGTATTGTCCTTCTTTAGTTAGTAGGTGTGTAAAGAAATGGAAGGTTAAGTTGGAAGAATTAGGGAAAGCTAAAGTAGGGAAGAGGATTGCTGATCCAGAAGTGGATGAGGAGGTTTTCGAGGAAGGATGGGTGAATGCTTTAGAGAAGGAAAAAGAAGTAGAAATAGAGATGGGAAATGGCAAAAAAGAAAATGATAGAGGTATGGATGTGTTTTTCTTTTATGATGAGTTGAGTGTACACAGGAATTGACTAGTGTTTGGGTTTTGGTTTATATCCAATGATCTTTCTTTCTTTAAAAAATAAATAAATAAATTGGGGTATATATAACTAAATGGTCTTGATGCAAACACAAATGAAGAAGCGGAAGTTGAAGTTGAAGGAGTCGAAAAAGAAAAGAAAGTGGAAGTTGATGAACAAGTGGGAGATGTTAATGGAGTTGAAGAGTAAAGAAGAAAAAATGATGATGATGATGATGATTGTTGTTCATATTGTTGTGAGGTAGACAGGAGGAGAGGAGAGTAGAGAGAGAGAGAGAGAGAGAGAGAGAGAGAGAGAGAGAGAGAGAGAGAGAGAGAGAGAGAGAGAGAGAGAGAGAGAGAGAGAGAGAGAGAGAGAGAGAGAGAGAGAGAGAGAGAGAGAGAGAGAGAGAGAGAGAGAGATTGATTGTTGGAGGTTTTCTTTTTTTCTTTTCTTTTTTGGAGGGGTGTTTGAGAGGTTTGGGGTGATATAGAGTTTAATTGATTGATTGTTTTTTTAAAATCATTAGTATATTATTTTTGGTGGGTATTATTATGTTTCTATTTATTATTATTTTTGTTTTCTTTTCTAGAAGAATAAAGAAGAAGAAGAAAATGAGTGGTTGTTGTGGAATGAAACCTTTATGCATTTAATTAAATAAATTCTAAGGGGAAGGGGATGGGGAGAGAGAGAGGGAGAGGTTGAGTTAGGTGTATAGTGAAATGGTGGATTTGGGTATCAATGGAAGAAAGTTAATGATTTAATTTTTGGTGTTGTTGTAGTGTCAAAACAAAACAAAAAATAATATATATATATATATATATAAGTATATGTGACCCAATGCTCTACATGGGATTCAATGTTGAATCAGATTTTTTTTTTGGGTATTTTTTTTTTTTTTAGATATGTACATGCATATATATTTTATATCAAGTAGTTTAAGTATTTTAAGTATTTAACAAGAATGAATCAGAGTCAAACTTTGAATTTTTTTTTTTTTTTTTTTTTTTTTTTTTTTTTTTGCTGAACAGTGTGATCTTCCAACATCTGGATGGGCCTTTGTTATGATGTTTGGTGTTTGTTTGGTGATGTCTTAAGTGGGATGATTAACTTAATTTATGATTTTTTCTGAGCTCCTGGACTGGATACTTGAGCCCTGAGGATGTGGCTACTACCATTGACTAGCCCTGGTGTTTCTCTACAATTCATGTCTTGATGACATTTTAGCTTAATTTTGTGTTTTAAGGGTTTTTTAGTGTGTTGATGATATTTAGTGGTAAGATTGGAGTATTTCTGTCAGCCAGGCTACTAGACTTACCCAGTGAAATAATTAATTAATTACTGGATGAAGCCGCACCTTATCATTTTTAATTTTAATTTAATTATAATTTAGTTATATTAAAATTAGTTATAATAAATTAACTAATTACAGAATGTTAAAATTAAAAAATTAATTAATTAAATAAATAATTAAAATTAAAAATATAATTTTGTCCCTTATATTTTTCTCTAACACCGTGCTCATTTGACAGGTTGGGAAAAAATAAAATTTTATATTAAAAAATAAATATAAAGATAAAATAAGATTTAAATATTCAAATAATATTAAATATATACAAAAAAATCAAATTTCTTATTTAGGATTGACTTTTACAGTACATATTAAATATATTGATGTATTTCTGACATACTCTGTAAATACATCTTTTTGACGCCTTCTTTTTAGAATAACTTTATTATTTGAAATACTCTTTCTGGAATGTTCTTTTCTCTCTCTCTTCCTACTGTTTTTAGAATTTGATTGCCGTGCTTTGTCTCTCCTTTGCCTATAAAAGGCCTCTCTTTTTGTTGTCTTTTAATCATTCTTTTTACCAACTCATTTATTACAACAACTACAACAGTTAAAAACTTATTTCTTATATTTTATATCTTTAGTATTTACAACAGACGTAATTCTAATCTATAACTTATATAAATATTTAAACCTACCTCTTATTTTGAGTAAAAGAAATCATACTTGATTGAGAAATATGTACCTAATTATTGAGAGTCAAATAAATCCTTAAAATCTTCATATTACACCGTACTAAAGCTTCTAGACCAAAAGTGAACCTTGACAATTGGGATCCTTTCCGAAATATTGACGGCGCAACGTTACTTGAGGCGTAATCAAGAGGACCATCGGCGTACAAGTACCTGTAAAGGACGAGTGGAGGCGAGAAAACGACGAACGTCATATGTCACGTGATAAAAGTTTTTGCTGCGAACAGGAATCGAACAGCGCTCCAAAACTTAAGCTCATATACTGACTAAAGATCGTATATATCGTGGTAATTATTGTTATTACTATTTGTGGGTTACTCTTCACTCTTCATTTGCTACGTATTTCCTTTTACTCAGCACTCTGTAAGTGGCATTAATTTGCTCATATTGCAGGGGGAGGTGTCTGGTAATTTGGAATTTAATTTTATTATTATATATTTTTTTTTATTTTTCCTGGTTGACCATAATAGAGCAATAACTGTTCTTAGTCCCAGAAGTAATAAAATAATTATTTTTTAATATTAATTTTCATTTTTCAGTTGACAATTGTCCTGACAATAATATTTTTCAGTTGACATTTGTCCTGATTAATTTAAATTTTAAATTGTTCCAGTTGACAAATTGTCCTGACAATTATATTTTTTTTATTAATAAATAATTCACATTTAATTACTTCAGTTGACTTTGAGTCCTGGTAATCCAATAAATCTTTTTAATTAATAAAACTCATATTTAATTATTTCAGTTGACATTAAGTCCTGATAGTTAAGTGATCAGTAATAAAATTTTAAAATAAAACTTCATATTTAATTACTTCAGTTGACATTAAGTCCTGGTAGTTAAGTGATCAGTTAAAATAATTTTTTTTAAATAAAGATTCATATTTGATTATTTCAGTTGACAATAAATCCTGGTAATAAATTAGTTGATTTAAATCCTGAAAATAAAAATTAATAGAAATTCTAATTTATTTCTACAGTTGATTGTATTATCCTGGTTTTAAATTTTTCTTTTATTAATTTTATTTAAGTTGATTTTTTATCCTAAAAAGATTTTTATTATTATTTTTATTTTATTTCTGTTAAATAAAAATTAAAAATAAAGACTAATTAATTTTTGTCTCTTTCCTTCATTTCAGTAGAATCTTAAAATGACTGATCAAAGTGGTTTTGCTGCACGTGAAGAAGAACTAGACTTAATTGATTATGATGAGCCTACTTCTGTAAGTTCTCCTTTAACAAGAAGAATTTCTCAAACTAATAAATCCTTGCCCCAAACAGGATGTAGAAATGGAAGAAGTAGAAATCCTAGTGGACAATACTCAGGATCAGAAGCCCATGACAAACCCACCAGAAGAGCTTCCAAAAGGCTTCAGGATAAAAAAGATGCCGTTGTCTCAGCAGGTAAAGAATCTGTCAACCCACATAAAGGAGTTAAGGACAGACAGCTTGAGACTAAAGGTAAGGGTAGATGCCTTGGAAGAAAAGGTGAAAAGAACAGATACTTTTCTCCAAGAGAAGAAGAAACCTCTTCATCCCAGGGATCAACAACAATTGGCTCCCCAATCCCAAGAGATGGTGGAAGTGTCCAAGTGGCAGTGGGACTGGCTCAACACTCAGTGGGACTACTTGGCTCAAAACCAGCATCAGTTACCTCAGGTAGGTCCATCAAGGCCCACCCAGGCCAACCCCACTCCTCCCCACCCTTATCAAGGAGGCAAAAGAAGAAGGAAGCCCAATATGGTGATACCCAGCAAACCCTGGTACGTCCCTCTATTGATTCTCAAGTGCCTTTTCTTGTGGCTGACTCTGTTCCTTCAGGTAAATCTGGAAGGCAGGATGAAACCTTGAGACCTATAGAGGCTGGGAATAGTAGACAGATATCTCATGTATCTAATCCATTACTTTTAATTGCTACCTCAATGATTAATCCTGATATGGCTGTGATTGATGAAACTCTTGACCCTGAGTTCTATGAGAGTCTGGAAAGTTACTCAGTTTCCTTATTGAGAAACACTCCAGATGTAGCAAGAATTAATGATGAGCACTTGAGAGATATTATTGCCAAGCAAAATCATATAATGAACAATATGCAATTGACTCAGAGATATAATAGTTTGTTAACTGATCAGGGTTATCAAGCATTAAAAAGTGAAGCACAGAGAGTCTCTGATGAATTGTCTCATTACAAAGCAACCCATGAAAAGAAAATTGCTTTATGGAAAAATATAAAAAATGATTTGTCTAAACTAAAAGATACTGTATCTGCCTGTTGCCAGGAGGTAGAGATAGATAAGATAAATCTGAAAAGATTGAATGACCATTTGTCATCTTTTCAACATAAAAATCAATTATCTTTTGCAACTATCAATGAAAGTTTATCTAGTCTTCCAAGAATGAAAACAAGACTAACAACCATTGAAGAAAAATTGAACTCATTGTTAAATGACCAAAAATATTCTGACATTTCTGTGAAGGAACATATAGTGCAGGATGCTCAACCAGTACCTGTGGCTAGTTCATCTAAAATAAAAATTGATCCAGAAATACCTGTTGATAACACTGAGTTTCCATCAAAAACTGATGATGCACCAGGATCTGCAACAGAGGGATTAAACAATGAGATTTCAGCACAATTAGAGAAATTACAGCTGCTTCTTACTCAGAAACAAGCTAGTACTAAGGAGACTCCTTCAAATCAAAAGAATTGGCCAAAACTTGACCAGTACCCAACATTTGATGGTGATTCTTCTTCTGATTGGCAACAATTTATTTGCAGAATTGATAATTTAAAAAATTCTTACAAACTCCCAGATGAGGAAATTGTGTCCAAGTTAATTTCTTTGTTCACTAATGTTGCCCTGATGTGGTATTAATCTGTTCTCCTGGATGGGAATGACTACTCATGGGGGGATTGGAAGAAATTAATTAAAGCACAATTTGGTGGCTCCAAGTTCAGAATGGCTCAACAAAGGCAGTATGAGGAAACTAGATATAGCTCTTCTACTGATAAACCTATTGAGTTTTTAATGAAACTTGTAAAAATCTTAAGGGCAATGGTCCCAAATATGGAGTTTGATTTATGGAAGGACAGGATCCTCTATAAATTACCAATGTCTCTGAGAGACTTGATTGTGGCTAGGACTGAGTTCTCCAAAGAACCCTATTCTTTTATTAATAATTGCAATGAGATACTTCTAAACAATAAGTATGATGTAAGAAGATTCATTCCTAGGACCCCTTTGGAGAAACCCTCCACTTACCAACAAAAACCTCTGGAAAAGGTTGGTAAACCTTCTTCCCCTGTTGCACCAAAGAAGTATGCAACAAACACTTGCTTCAAGTGCAACAAGCCTTGGCAGAAAGGCCATGTTTGTGACAAGAAGATAAATCTTGTAGAACAAACAGAGGAGCATGCTGATGACACAGTGGCACTGGATGATACATCAAGTGATTGTGCCAGCAATATTTCATATGAATCTCAACAAGAAATCTTGATGCTGGAAGAAGATATTCATTATTTAAATACTATTGACATTGATAATAATGATTTATCTACAGTTGAGGATGCTGAGATCATAAAGAACATTGAGGATAACTCAATTGTTATTGACCCTCTTAAGGCACCAGTCTTGATCAATGGAACCAGCATTGAAGTTGTTCTGTATTCTGGAGCTGGAGGAAGTGTAGTATCTGAAAGAGCACCTACTTCAGTAGATCAAGACTATAAATCTAAACTGTTGCCTATCATTTCTGAAAATTGGAGAGGGTATGGCTCTGTTTTGTCCCCCATTGGTAAATACAAAGCCACAGTGTTTTTTAAATATAACCATGGTTTTGTAAGAGCTATTTGTGATTTTTTTGTCATGAAAAATGATAACTTGAGCAATTGGTTTATTGTAGGAAATGATATTTTAACCAAGTATGGCATAAAATTGGATCCTTCAAACCAATGTTTCACAATGGGGATGAATGGGAAGAGAAAATTTAAAATTTCCTCCCCAAAAAAATTATTAAAACCAGAATTGAGGACATGTAATTCTGTGGTTCAATATAAAGGAAGATCTACAAAGGAAATGCATGCCCTTATGTCTGAAATTGACAATGCTTCTTTTGGAGAACCACTTTCTGGTGAGGATAAAGATTCCATCATTAACTTGATAAAATCTTTTCCTATGGCCTTTGCTCATGGGTCACATGAACTGGGATTAGTTAAAGAGGAAATGAAACTTTCATTGTCTTGCCCATTAACTGATATACCACCTAGTTTAAAGAAGAAGCCTTATCCTGCTTCTCCCACAAAGAGAAAAGATATTGAAGATAATATCTCTACCCTTTTAAAAATGAATATTATTGAAAAGGTAGTTTAAACACCTAAATATTGTGTTATCTCACCTGTCCTAATTTCTTATGAGAAAGATAAAGCCAGGTTATGTGGTGATTATAGAGCACTAAATACTTATACTGTTGATGATATCTATCCTTTACCTAGAATAAGCTCTATACATGCTACTTTACAGGGTGCTAAATATATCAGCTGTTTGGATGGTAATAAGGGATATCACCAGGTACCTGTTGAGAAAAATTCTCAGAACTTTCTGATGATTGCCACTCATATGGGTATTTATAAGTATATTAGGATTCCATTTGGCCCTAAAAATGCCCCTTCAGTTTTCCAAAAAGTAATGGATAACACATTCCATCAAGAGATAATTGGAGGTTGGCTGATGGTTTATATTGATGATATCATTATATTCTCAAAAACATTTGAGGACCATCTCAAACACCTGTGTAAAGTATTCCAGAAAATGGATGAAATAAATATGACACTTGCTTTGAAGAAATGTAAATTTGGTTTCCATTCTTTAAAAGTTCTTGGTCATGTTGTTTCAGGCTTACAGATATGTGTTGACCAGAACAAAGTGGCAGCCATACAACAGGTGAAAGCTCCTACAACAGTGAGAGAGCTCCAAAGTTTTTTGGGAATGTGTGGATACTATAGAAAGTATATTAAAAATTACCAAGTCATAGCTTTACCCCTTACCCAATTAACTAGAAAGGATGTTGCTTTTGTCTGGAATAGTGAAAGACAAAGAGCCTTTGACACTATGAAACACTGTTTGATGTCAGCACCAATTCTTGCTTTACCTGACTTTGATCAACCATTTGTTTTGTACACTGATGCCAGTTTCATTGGTCTTGGTGCTGCCCTCCATCAAAAACAAGTGATAAATGATAAAGTTTCAGAAGTAGTAATTTGTTATATTTCAAGAACCTTGAGAAATAGTGAATTGAAATATGGTGCTACTCAATTAGAGTGTTTAGCTGTAGTATGGGCTCTAGAAAAGCTTCATTATTACCTAGATGACCAGAAATTTGAACTTGTCACTGACTGCAGTGCAGTTAAATCCCTTTTAAACTTGAAAACACCTAACAGACACATGCTCAGATGGCAGCTGGCTGTTCAAGAGTACAGAGGGAGAACGACAATTATTCATAGGGCTGGTATTGTTCACTCAAATGTGGATATGTTATCAAGGTTACCTTTACCAAATGATGACTCTAATCCTGCTTATGATCCTGAGGATGAAATTATTCATATTCATGGGATATATGTGGTTGATATGGAGGAAGAGCTATTACAGCTTATTCTGGAATCATATGATAAGGACACTGACTTGAAAAAGTTATGCACCATATTAAATGATCCAAAGAATGCTTCAATACAAGCATTAATTAAAACCCTTCCACCAAAGTACCAAAAAGCTTTGGAAAAAGGAAAATTTTCAATTGATGAAGGATATCTATATTGTAGAAGAAAGTTGAGTAATGTATTGTTATTCCTCCTTCTATGAAAGAAATCATCTTGAAAATTTATCATGATGACATGTTAGCTGGACATTTTGATCTTGACAAAACAATGATCAGAATTAAGAACACTGCTTGGTGGGCTAATATGTCTGAGGACACAAAATTATATGTTGAATCCTGTGATTCATGCCAAAAATCAAAAAGATTAACTGGTAAAAGAGCAGGATTAATGCAATGTATTGAACCTCCTGATGCTCCATGGCAAATAATAAACATGGATTTTGTAACAGGATTACCTATTGCTGGTAAAGACAGTTATAACTCTTGTTGGGTTATTGTGGACAGATTCACAAAAATGTGTAAATTTATCCCTACCCACAAGGATGTTTCCACTAAAGAATTAGCTTTCTTATGGTGGTCTCATATGTTTAATACTGCTGGTTTTCCTGAAGCCATAATCTCTGACAGAGACCCTAAATTTACTTCTGAATTTTGGATGTCTCTGATGGATGTTTGTGGTTGTGATCTGAAACTTTCTACTGCCCATCACCCTCAGACTGATGGTTTAGCTGAAAGAATGATTCAGACTTTAGAGGACATGATAAGAAGATATTGTGCCTTTGGCCTTGAGTATAAAGATAATGACAGATTCACTCATGATTGGGTTACCTTACTTCCTGGGTTAGAATTTGCTTATAATAGCACTGTTCATTCTGTTACTCAAAGAAAGCCTTTTGAGCTCTGGCTTGGATATGTTCCTAATACTCCTGCCTAAATTCTCAATGACAAAATACCTAAATTGGATATACATCCTGGTGTAAAATCTTTTCTTCAAATGCAACAACTATGTAGAAATCATGCTCAAAAATGTATTGAAAAATAATTTGAATATGAGAAGAAAAGATGGGACAAATCCCATAAAGAATACACTTTTAAAAAGGGTGATGAAGTGTTGATTTCTACAGTCCACTTCAACCTACAAGGTAATAACAAATTAAAAGATCCATTTGTTGGTCCTTTTGTTGTCAGAAGAATTATTGGAGATAATGCAGTTGAAGTTATTCTGTATTCCCCATATGACAGAAAACATCCTGTTTTTCCAATATCTCTTTTGAAACCTTACACATCCAATAGTGATTTATTTCCAAAAAGGAGGGGTAGACCAAAGAAAACCCCAAATGAAATCACTGAGACAGCAGAAATTGAAAAAATTTTAAATGACAGAATAGTCACTGCTGAGAAAGGTACAGAATACTTATTGAGATTCAAGAATAAATCATCTGAATATGATTCTTGGATACCTGGGAAGGAGATATCTAATCTTCTTACTCTACTAAAAAAGTATAAAAAGAAAAAATCATAGCATTTTTTTTATTGTTTTTTTTAGAGTGAGGGAGTGTCAGCCAGGCTACTAGACTTACCCAGTGAAATAATTAATTAATTACTGGATGAAGCCGCACCTTATCATTTTTAATTATTATTTAATTATAATTTAGTTACATTAAAATTAGTTATAATAAATTAACTAATTACAGAATGTTAAAATTAAAAAATTAATTAATTAAATAAATAATTAAAATTAAAAATATAATTTTGTCCCTTATATTTTTCTCTAACACCGTGCTCATTTGACAGGTTGGGAAAAAATAAAATTTTATATTAAAAAATAAATATAAAGATAAAATAAGATTTAAATATTCAAATAATATTAAATATATACAAAAAAATCAAATTTCTTATTTAGGATTGAATTTTACAGTACATATTAAATATATTGATGTATTTCTGACATACTCTGTAAATACATCTTTTTGACGCCTTCTTTTTAGAATAACTTTATTATTTGAAATACTCTTTCTGGAATGTTCTTTTCTCTCTCTCTTCCTACTGTTTTTAGAATTTGATTGCCGTGCTTTGTCTCTCCTTTGCCTATAAAAGGCCTCTCTTTTTGTTGTCTTTTAATCATTCTTTTTACCAACTCATTTATTACAACAACTACAACAGTTAAAAACTTATTTCTTATATTTTATATCTTTAGTATTTACAACAGACGTAATTCTAATCTATAACTTATATAAATATTTAAACCTACCTCTTATTTTGAGTAAAATAAATCATACTTGATTGAGATATACGTACCTAATTATTGAGAGTCAAATAAATCCTTAAAATCTTCATATTACACCGTACCAAAGCTTCTAGACCAAAAGTGAACCTTGACAATTTCAGCTCAGATGAAGGTTTCTGGATGGAGGTAGAAATATGCATTTAGAGGGGTGGAAGTACTTGGAAATGGTTTTTTATGCATGCATTTCAGAGGTGGAGAGAACTGGAATTGGGGCAGATTAGTAGTGGTCTATGTGTACACTCTGAATAAGACAGTTTTGGGGTTATCATCACCACACAATATGGGGGGCGGACTTGCTAGCAAGTCCGCAACCTTGGACCCAAACTCACCATAGATTGAACACACATTGAGCTATTGATAAAGGAGCCATACAATCAGGAATGAACACCGCTCAGAAGAACAGTTTTAGGTGGGTGTTCAAGTAGAGTTCAGTATGGGTTCAGTATGAGTTCAGTCTGAGTTCCATCTGAGTTCCATCTGAGTTCAGGTTGAGGACTTGCTAGCAAGTCCACCCCCTATATTGCGTAGTGCATACAACCATTGCACCAGAAAAAAAAATGTCAGCACCTGATAGCAGGTGACAATCCTTTTCTTTGATTTGATTCAGTCTTACCTCAGATGTAATTCTTCTGACAAGACTGTGCACTGAACACTGAACATGCCAGCTCATGTGGTATCAAATCCAAGTTATGCTTAAAATCACAAATGGATTGAGGGGTTGGCACCTGCTAGAGAGTGTTAGCAGTTTTTTTCATGGTGATTGGGTCATTAAATTCCTGTTTCTCACTCAGTTCTCACTTTCTTTTCCCTTTTTGCTTTTTCTTTTTATTTTTTTGACCACCATTTGCTATGTTTGTTTAAAGGTTAGGTCTTCATTTAACTTAACTTTTGTAACTGGTTTCTGTGGTGTAGCTTGGCAACTTGCATCAAGTATTCTTGCTGTTTTTTTTTTTTTGTACAGCACGTGCACTGGTTTTTGGTCTCTGGTGTGAATTATTTCTGAATTTCAGGTTTATTAGGGGGTGTCAATTCTGGAAAGTCCACACTTATTTAAGTGTCGATTTCTGAAACACACTAGCCCCAACACAGGTGGATTTCAAAATGAATTAAGTCACTCATTTCAGACAAATCTGCACTTTCTCAACCAAAAGTGCTGATTTCACCATAATGTCCCATTTTACTGATTTGTCAGCATCATCCCATTCATACACAGCTCTCTGCAGTATAACACTTTATAACTCAAAACATTGTACAAAATTTACATTTTTATATCATATAAGAGTCATGCCTTCCTCACTCTCAAATCATGATAAGCTACATCAAGCAATGACTTTCATAGCTCTTGATCTCCTCTTTGACTCTGATTGCTATTCTGATTCTGATCTTGAAGAAAATTTTCTTTTTTTTATATCAAAAATGGCCAGGAAATGTTACCTTCTTCCAAGAAAGCCTCAAGTACTTCATACCCCCAAGTACACCATCCAAACACTTCTTAACCTATCTTTACACAGTTTTAGACAGTTGTACAGGACTTCTCAGGAATGTTTCCTTAAATTGCTTGAGCTTATTCAGAAACACCTCATCTTTCACAATAATTCTCAAAAACCACCATGTGATCCTTCAATTCAATCAGCCATCATACCATATCATTTGGGTTCCAATGGTAACAGAGCTGCCTTGAAATGTTTGGATAATGTCTTAAATTTAGGGTATGGCTCTGTATAACACTTTTACAAAACAATGCATCACTGCTATCAACTCCTTAGAATCTCAACTTCTCACCCGGCTAACTAAAGAAGAAGAACAACTTGAATCATCACAGGTTATGCAAGCAGAGGGTGTCTCAGGATGTATTTGTTTTGTTGATGGTACTACTATTCCTTTGAGTCAGAAACTTTCTCAAGGTTAAAAATATTACTTTGACTGTAAAAAGAGGTGGCTTATTTTTAATTCCTTTCTTTCTATTTTCTTTCATACTAAAACAAGCAACTATATCTTCTCTATAGATATTCAATTTCCATTCAGCTTATATGTGATGTGAACAAAAAATTTATATCTTTCTTTGATGGCTATCCTGGTTCATGTCATGACTCCTACATCTTTCAAAAAATGCAAATATCAAAAGAACCTGAAAAACTCATTGATGAAGATCAGTATCTTCTTGCAGATCCTCCTTATGTGAATGGAAAGTATGTACTTTCTTCTTTTTTGTGGAACAGTATCCAAAGACAGTCAAAATCCCAAGTTCAACAATTATTTGGCAAAATCAAGAGTCTGTATTAAGCATTCTATTGGAATCTTGAAAGTTTGTTTTTCAAGTTTAAAGGAATTAAGAAGTCCTCTTAGAAATAGGTCCAAAATGGAGGCAGTGATCAACTGAATTCTGTGTTGCACTATACTTCATAACCTACTTGCTCACCTTCAAAGATCAGTGGTTAGAGTTGTTTTAAGATGAGGAAGTTGAAAAAACATCCACTATATCTGTCACATGCCACATGACACTCAAAGAAAAATTCAATCTTTTAATACATAAATCAGTACAAAAATCCATACTCACAGCGCAGAAAGCAACATCTACTTAGTAATAACTTTTTCCCTTTGTTGTCTCAATTTGAATGTGCTAGGAGCTGCACTATATAAACCTTAGATCTAAATTAGTCAATCATCTTCTTATACTTTTCAACTTAAAGCAAATGCACAATGTATTAGTGCTTGGATCAATAGTATTGTTTCAATGTTGGGTTGTTGTGTGTTTAAGGTTAATTAAAGGTCTGTGAGTAGGAATAGGAGTAAGTTTGAAGGATCTGTGGGATTTATCAGAGGTTCGGTGATAAATTAAGAGAAGATTATTAAAGGTTTTAATGCAAGGTGGAGTTGTCTATATAATTGGGGGGATTTTGTTTGACATTCCTTATAATGAAATTATAATATTGTTGTGATAGTAGTTAAATTTATATAAGGCTATTATTGTTTCCTACCTTTCTGTATAATCAATTTCTCTTCAAACTATTAAAACTCCTAAATCCCTTTTAATTACTAGGTTACAACCCTTTGTGAGATTCCTTGAATTTTAGTGCTACTCTAACATACATTATTTTTCATCTCAAACTTACCTCAAGGCAAGTAAGTTATCTCTGACATATCTTTAAACCACTCCCTCAAAGCATTCCTCTGTGCTTCAAAGAAGTCTTCAATCACATTTACCAATCTCACTTACCTAGGAACACCCTCAACCTTTTGGGTAGGCCATCTGGTGAAAGTATAATTTAATTCTCTGTATTTCTCATTTTTCATTATTATTATTTGTACTATTAAATATTCAGGAGCTAAGTCTAAATGGCACCCATTCAACACACTCCTCCTATGGGCGCTACTACAAGAGCTTGCCTCAGGGATAGGCCAACATTTTTTCAACCTATTTCCTGCAATGACTCTCTTAAACCTTTTGAATTAAGGGAAAGGAAATATTCAATTAAATCTGTAGAGGACATCCCTAAGGATTTTGAAGATTCTAGTGAGGAGGAAGAAGGGGAGGATAGAATGCGCAAGGTACCATCAGCCCTGGCTTCCAACCCTTCAGTCCAAAATTCTGAACCTGGTACAGCTCCTTCTGTCAGCCTAGGTATTCCCAGGAGTGAGTATTTCTTATGCTTAAAATAAGATAACCTTAATTTCATTAAGCTTATAAATAATAATTATGGTTATAATACTTATGTATATGGTTATTATGCTTATATATATGTTTATTTCACTATTAAATGACTTATATAAGTTTAAATAGTTTATACATAGCCTCATTATACTTGTAAAGATGCTAATGGAGTCATAATATACTTATCTTAAGTGATATTAAGTAATAATAGACATACATAAACTTATATGTATGCATAACCCTCATATTTAGTGAAGTATGTAGTTATAATAGATGGATTTATTATGCCTTGTATTATTTTATTGTATCTTTAAGTAGTGCATCATTTTTTATAAAGTCTGGTTTGCTCAATGGTTTGAGCATCTGGTATGTTTCTGATGGTCATGGGCTCAAGCCCTGTATCAAGATATATATTTCATATTGATTCAAATTTTTGAAGTGTATGATGAATTACTACTATGCATTGGTAGACTGGTATTGATCTAGCCAGCCTTTGTATTTTCTTTAATAAATCACTAACAAAATTTGGTTGGTTTTTGATTGATATATGCAGTCCTTAACTTTCACTTTATGACTTAAAACATACATTTTCCATCCAGTTTGAGTCTTCATGGCCTTTTTATTGCCTAATATATATTCTTGATCACTAATACACCTTTTCAGGCACTTATAATGTTTATTGTTTAAACACATTGCAAGAATAGAAGTCATTTGTTGGTACTTAGGTCTAATTATTCATATTTGTATCATTCCAAGGTGTGTTTAAAGTTGAATTCTTTAGCTCTCCATAGTACTTCTCAGTAATTTATATTTTTTGTAACTAAAAGACAGAATATAAGAAAGTAAGGAAAGGGAGTTAAAAAAAGACGGAATCACTAAGTGTGTGAAAAAAATTGATTCAGACGGTCATCAAGCAAAAGGGTAATATGAAATAAGGATATTGTGTGAAGAAATACATGAGAGGAATAGGTAGGGAGGAAGAATTTTAGCAAATCAAACAAGAGAGGAAGGGATGAAAAAAAGTAAGAGAAAAATCTAACTAAATCTAAACAGGGAGCAGGAGATGTGGTGAGAGACTATGAGAAATGTTGATGAAAACGACTGGCAAATAAAAAAAAGAAGATCCTGTGAAAGGTCACTCATAGGTTCATTGCCTTGGCTCAACCAGGGTCATTCCATGGTATTCCCTTGAAACACACCTTGGTATGGAATAGGGTCAAAAAACTGAACCAGACGTCTGGTTCATCATTTTTTCCCCCTGTGATGGAACCAAAAGTATTTGGCTCATTAGGGAGGCCTGCTCTCTCATGCTGTGAAAAAAATGAAGACTGGTAGAGGAGAGTCTGAAGGGATTTAAACCTTGTTCTCAATAGTGGAATCATCACAAGGCAAATATGGTTTATTAAAATTTATTTCAAAATATGAAAAATTTAAAAGTATTAAAATCAACCAGACCATAATATTTATCAGCACCAAAAAGAACTAAAGAATTAAAGAATTATAGTTGCAAGAAGAGAAAACAATCAAAATAAATAATCCCTTTGGAATCTTTCAATATCGTTATCAAAGCTTTGCATCAAATTCTTCTCTTCATTAAATCTTCAGTATTATTAGCAGGAGTTTCCTGAAAATAAGTTGAAAATTTATGCTTTATATCATTACAAAAATCAAGAAAGAGATATCTATGAAGCTTAGGATAATGATTAATGTAATCATTTTGCACCTGGCCAATGTCATCTGTATTGGTGATTTCAATAGCTTAGGAGTTGTAAGAGATAGTATTTGGATTTGGAATTAGTGGGAGAATTATTAAATTAAAATTAGAAGACTAAATTTTTGAGCCAGGAAATATTGTTTCAGAAAAACTGAAAGGAGAAACTGGCATAATAGGATTAGGATCTTGAGATGGAGGAGGAAGCTCAGGATTGGGATTTTTAGATGAAGAAGCTCTTTTAGCCTTTATATTACAAAAGAAGGTGAGAATTTTTGATAATCTCTTTTAGGGATAGTAGGATCAGGAAGATCAGCCATTCCAGTATAGAAATTAGTTCTGGAATGTATAATTGGAAAATTACACTTGATTATATTAAGCCTGAAAAAATCACAGGTAGTTCTTCCAGGAAGACCAGGGTTAGAAACCAGACCAGGAACCTGGTATTTGGCGCACAGCTCACATGGGACAGCAAGGTCTTTTGATGACATATTGATGATGATATTGATTTAAAAATAAAGGTTGAATTATTCAGGACTAGTTAAAACAATTGGTTGAAGAGGATTAAGAGAGAACAAATATGTGTTTGATCAATTATGCAAATTTAAAGCATGGGGACATTCTTCATTGGAGGGAGGATGTGGCAGTCTAAACTTTAGTAGGGCACTTAAGTTTATTATAAAAAGATTTTTGGGAGATGATTATTGAGATTGGAAAGGTCAATCTAATTTTAAAATGGTTATATTTAAAATAATGAGTATTAAAAGTGGTTAAAAGGGGTTAATATTACAAGTCAAGATTTAATGAATAATTACCAGTCAGGAAATTCAAGTATAGGTTTAAAAGTGCATTGAAATTAAATACAGGAGTCTCAAGAGCTTTTGGAAACTTTTTGTCAAAATTTTTACTATTTTCCTACTATTTTTATTAATTTTGTTAAGTATTTTTGGTTATTTTTGATTTTTCATAATTAACTTAACTTTGAAAATTATTTACCAGGTGAATAAGGCTGTGCAGACTAGGAAAATCAGAATGGATTATAAAGGCCAAGTAGCTCTATTATCAATAATTTTTATAGATATTTTATTAGTATTTTAAAGTTTCTAATTGAGTCCAGAAGTCTGTATGAGCTCCACACAAACTCCGGTGATTTCCAAATGAGCTCCAGAAGAGCTCTGGAATGCTTGGGTTAGGAGAAGTAGGGCACGTTACATACCTTGCATATAAAGCCTGTATACTTGAAATTAGATACAGAGAGATAAATATACATACATACAGAGAACAACCACAACAACTTATATTATAACATTTATTATTAATTTACATAACAAATTATAAAACGGTAATACCCTTCTAAATATAACACTTTCACATAAAATTTTATTAAATTCACTCATCATCATATATACTAACTTATAGGATACAATTATAAATGTCTCATCATAAGGGACTTGAATATAACAATTAAATCATAAAAATATAATATTCAATCATCTCAATAACTTTTTTTAATACAGCTTCACTATTGTGTTTCTCAACCTCATTATTAAGAAAACTGATTCTACATCTCAACAACATTTATATCAAATATTTTATTGGTCATTTCATATTAAGTAGAGATTACAGCTTATTTAATTGTGAACTCTTTATTTACTTAAAGGGACAGGATTACCTTTGGTTTACCCAACTCCCTTGGATTCTGCTTACAGCATAGGGACTGTAAGAGTTTTTCTACACTGGAAATCTTTTTCTTTCAAACAAACAATTTTTTTTCTTTCTTCCCTAAAATCTATTTTATCTTTCCAAAAAAACACTTTTTCTTTCTTTATAAAATTCTCTCAAAAAAACAACTTTTCTTCTTTTTATTTTTTATTTTTTATCTGAACTACTAAAGTTAAACTAAAATTTTCAAAGCAAAATAAACTCAAATAAAATTAAATAAAATAAAAAACTAAAATTTTCCTTCTCTCTCAATTTCAATTTTCTTTTTCTTTTAAATAATAAATTTCAATAAAGGTAAAACAACAAAATTTACCAAATATTCAGTATAAAACTATATACAAATTTTCTTTCTTTTTTCTTTTTCTTTTTCTTTTTCTTTCTTCTATTTCAAAATCTTATCCTCTATTTTCCTCCAAATCAATTCCTTCATTTTCTTAACTTCTCTTTGAATTTCCTTTCTACCATTCTCAAAAACTCCTTCCTCCCTGACTGGAACCACTTCTCCAATGTCTGGTAGATCTTTGGCTACATCATAAGAAGCCACATTCACTATCCCATCAATATTGTCACATAACTGTTTGACAAAAGTGGTTTTATGAGCCTTCCCCAGCTTCTTCAACCACACCTGATCCAACTTGACCTCCCCATTCAATGCACCAGCAGTGGATTCAGTCAGAGTAACCCTTGAGGGACCAGTTTCAACTGATGGTAAAGATTTAACTCAAGGCTCAATCAACACTATCTCTGGTTCTACTGGAAATTATTTATCATATTCTACCTCTTGCAAAGAAGAATCAGTTAGCTACTAAAGCAAAAACAATATTTAAGAGTTTTAAAATACTCACTTCAATAAATAACTTAGGCCTGGTTGGCTCAACTACTTCCACCGCCTTTTCATCTTCATCTTCAATAACTAGTTGAATTTGTTTTATGGTAGGAGAAACCTCCACTACTGGGTCCAATTCATTCTTGACCAGCTTGTTGACCTCATCATCTGTAGCCATTGGTCTTTTCCCCTGATTCAGACTGGCTACCCAACTGGAGATTTCCTTCCTCTCCTCATTACCATCCACCACCAATTCATTTTTGATGGGAATCTCCCAAATGTCTTTGATAATGGCCTTATCTTTAGTGATTGACAAAAATTTTGTTGCAGAGAATCAATCCTCAAGGGCTGAGTTCTTCTCCATAGCACCACATGTAACTCAAATACATTGAAAAACCTTACACTTCTTGAAAGAGCCTCGGGATGTGTTTCTATCCATACAAAAGAGGTCCATAGCTATGCACAATGTGCACACTATCTTAAATTGCCATGTGGATATCCCACCTTCACCACAGGGGTGAGGAGGAGTAGGGGTGGGATTGTTATTATTGGTCATGATAAAATATTTAAATTAAAAATATTTACAAACTCTATTAAAATTTTTCAAGAAGAGGAAAATGAAGAGTTCTTACACTCAAAAGAGCTTGTGGTCTATACCCAGGTATCTGTCACATGCCACATGACACTTGAAACAAAAGTCAATCTTTTAATCTATAAATCAGTACACAAATCCATACTCAAAGTGCAGAAAGCAACATCTACTTAGTAACTTCTTTTCCCTTTGTTTTTCAATTCAAATGAGCTATCAACTGTGCAATCTAAACCTTAAATATAAATCAGTCAATAATCTGCTTGAAATTTTCAACTTTAAGCAAATTGATGATGTATTAGTGCTTGGATCAATAGTATCATTTCAATGTTGGGTTGTTGTGTGTTTAAGGGTAATTAAAGGTCTGTGAGTATGAATAAGAGTAAGGTTAAAGGATCTGTGGGATGTATTGGAGGGTCAGTGATAAATTAAGAGCAGTTTATTAAATGGTTCAATGCAATATGGAGTTGTCTATATAATTGGGGGGATTTTGTTTGACATTCCTTAGAATTAAATTATTATATTCTTGTTGTGATAGTAGTTAAATTTATATAAGGCTATTATTGTTTCCTACCTTTCTTAAAAATCAAATTCTCTTCAAAATATTAAAGCTCCTAAATCCTTTTTGATTATTAAGCTCCAACTCTTCATGAGATTCTTTGAATTTTAGCATTACTCTACCATACATTATTATTCATCTCAAACTTACCTCAAAGAAAATAAGTTATCTTTGACGTATCTTCAAACCACTCCCTCAAAGCATTCCTCTGCTCTTCAAAGAAGTCTTCAATAACATTTACCTATCTCACTTACCCAGGAACACCCTTGACCTTGTGCGTAGGCCATCTGGTGGAAATATCCAACACTTCTATTTCTCAAACCACTAGCATAAGGGCAAAAAGTCTTTCAACAAAACTAGATCATTGGGAGATTAAGCCATTTGTTCTTAAATTATTTAAAAACTCATTTCATTTATATCAACTATTACTAACTTCCTTTTATTTGCAAATCTTACTTTCCACTGGGATATGCTCCATCATAATTCCAACAATACTCCAACATTTCTCAACACAGCTTTCAGCCTAGGTATCCCCAGGACTGAGTATTTCATATCTTTAAAATAATATAACTTTAATGGTATTAAGCTTATATATTAATATTATCTTTATGATACTATATATATGGTTATTATACTTATATATATATTTATTACACTATTATATGACTTATATGAATTTAAATAGCTTATCAATAGCCCTATAGTACTTATTAAGGTGCTAATGGAGTCATAATATACTAATCTTAAGTGATATTAAGTAATTATAGACATACATAAGCTTATATTTATTCATAAACCTCATATTCAGTGAAATATGTAGTTATATTATGTATATATAGGTCTATAAGCGGGTTTAAACCTCTAAATAGCCTATAAACTGTATTTTTCTGCTTATTTTAGGTAATTTGGAAATATTCAATATACTCACCACACCTAAACAAGCATATACACCTTTTTCAAGTGCAGATATCCAGTTTGTACAACTTCATCTACTTCCTTTAATGGATTTTCACAGATTTATGGGTTAGGATATGGTTACTGGATTAATATGGATGCTTGGGGATGTTATTGGGGGATTGGAAAGTTGATTTGGTTCCTTTATATGCTTTGGATGAGTTAATTTACCTGTTTCTTTATGGTATCCCTGTCAGCCTAAATATCCTTAGGACTGAGTATTTCTTATGCTTAAAATAAGATAACCTTAAGTAGATTAAGCTTATATCTTAAAAATAAGGTTAAAATAATAATATATATTATTTTATTATATATATATAATTATTATTCTATTATATAATGTATAATAGTTTAAATAGCTTATCCATGGCCTAATAATACTTATTAAGGTGTTAATGGAGTCATAATATACTTATCTTAAGTGATATGAAGTAATTATTGACATACATAAGCTTATATGTATACATAAATCTCATATTCAGTGAAATATGCAGTATATTATGTATATTTAGGTATATAAGTGGGTTTTAGCCCCTTAATAGCCTATAACCTTTGTTTTTCTGCTTATTTTAGGTCATATGGACGAAATCAGTGGACTCACAACGCCTACAGAAGCATAGACACCTATATCAGGCGCATACACCCAGTTTGGACAACTAAAATTACTTCCTTGGATTGGTTATTCACGGATTTATGGGTTGGAAGGATATTTTTGGGTTAATGTGGATGCTTGGGGATGTTATTGGGGGCTTGGACATTTTATTTGTTTCCTTTATATGCTTTTAGTTTCATTAAATCTCTTTTTGATCATTTATTTTACCTGTTTCTTTATGGTATCCGCTTTTATCTGGGTTTTCTATTTATGGTATGACTCTGTGTTATTATTAATAGTGATGGAGGGTCCTTACTGGAGGTCTGGGTGTTGAAACTGCTTGAAGTGGACGCCATGGGGAGGTGATGGGCCCTCACAGTGCTGTAATTGCCGGGGATAGCAGTGACATCATCTGGATTGAAGGTCTGTGCACTCCAGTGGATTTGGGTATAAGTAAGGAGGGATTTTGACGGTTTATTATCATCATTCAATTACTACACTTCAAACAAACATTAAACTACAATTATTAACATTCAGAAATATATTATAAAGCCCTTATAAATTGATATTATCTTTATAAAAGCTATAACTATATTTTATTCTTCTATTTTCCACCACTAGCACGCATTTAAATCCAAGTATTGTGAGTTTAATTTGAGTATAACTATTCTATTAGTCTTCCCCTGAGGTTTAATCACTAAATCATTTATTAATAAGTAATAGGACCATAAAATAATACTATTATATCATACTTATATACTAGACTGTACTGACAATCCCCTTTTATCTGTTTTCTCTATTTATTGTATGGGTGTATGATATCATGAATTGTGATAGAGGGTCCTTATTGGAGGTATGTTTGTTGAAACTTCTTGAAGTGGACACCAAGGGGAGGTGGTGAGTCCTCACAATGCTGTAGTTTCTGGGTATAGCAGTGACATCATCTGGATAGAAGGTCTGTGCACTCCAGTGGATTTTGGTATAAATATGGGAGGATTTGACACATTATCAGTCAATTACTTACTTAATAAAACTAAAATATACATTTTAAACCAATTATTATCATATAAAAATATATTTAAAAGCCTTTATAAATCAAAATTTTATTTATATTAGCTACACACCACACAATATGGGGGGTGGACTTGCTAGTGAGTCCCCAACCTTGGACCCAAACTCACCACAGATTGAACACTCATTAAGCTATTGATAAAGGAACCATAAAATCAGGGATGAACACCACTCAGCAGAACAGCTTTAGATGGGTGTTCAAGTAGAGTTCAGTATGGGTTCAGTATGAGTTCAGTCTGAGTTCCATTTGAGTTCCATCTGAGTTCAGGTTGAGGACTTTCTAGCAAGTCCACCCCCTATATTGTGTAGTGACAACTATATTTTATTAACCTATTTTCCACCACTAGTCCACACCAATCCAAATATTGTGAGTTAATATTGAGCATAACTATTTTATTATTCTTCCCCTGAAGTTTAATCTATAAATAATTTAATTATAAGTAGTAGTTCCATTAATATCTACTATTTAATCATACTTAAATGCTAGCATACACTGACAATTGATGGACTTTCCTAATTATTACTTATTATTTAGTATAAGCCTTAAGACATGATTTTTACTATAGTATAGCTCATATAAACAGAATATTTGGGTCTGAAGAGCATTAGTGGGTCATAATAACTCAGTGATTGAGAAAATAACCCTTATAAAAATTGTACTAATTTTTTTAAAAAAAAATTAGGTATTTACAGTAGTAACTTTACCCAATATAAACCCAATTTTACTTGGTATTTGGTCACCAATATAACACTTAATTAAATTGGTATTTGGTTAAAGCTTGGTAAGATAATTACTCACAACTATAAAGGTATAGTTAAAACTATTATTTAATTCTAAACAGATCTTTTCAAATTTTTATTATATTTTATTTAAATAAATAAAAATGTAAATTCAGGGTAAGCTCCAGTGCTTTTATTAGTATTTATATTACTAATATGTTTTTCTACTGATTACCATACAGGTTTTTCCTTTTGTAGGTGTATAAAATAGCTATTTTAGACATTATGAGTGCTTCACAGGACAATGTAAGTGATAAACCTGATTTTAATATCAGGTCTAAATCTAAAAACAATGTACCAGGACATAAATATAGAAGGACAATTCTATCCCCAGGCAGACAAAATGAGCATAGAGAAAAGGAAACCCTCCTAAAAAAGATATCACCTTCTCTTCAGGATCAACTGTCTCACTTGGACAAACAAGTTCTGAAGCTGGAGGAATCAAAGCCTTCAATCATAAAGAAGGTGGAAAAAGTGGAAAACAATTTCAGGATAGGATTCCAGCAACTAAACCAAACTCTGGCAAAGCTGAAGGGAGTACAGCTAAACCATTCACCCCCTACCCAAGGAAGATCAGGCTAGTCTCAGCAAAAGATCTTGGTGGAGAAATGGAAATGGGATTGGTTTCACCAACAGTGGGCCAGTCACAACTGCAACAGGGATCAAGCCCCTCATCAGACCACTTCAGATCACCTTACAAGCCAAATCAAAAGCGCCAAAAACCAGGGCTTGCTCCTGTCCCTTGGTAAGTAGTTTACCTTCTAAGATTACACATAATACTGATTATTAAAATTCAGGTAATTTAATTGATGTGAAATCTGTCCAGAAGATTGAGGAGGACTTGAGACAGTTTGGTTTTGATGTAGATACATCTGATTTATCTTTTGTAAATAACAATAGTAATATTTATAATAATTATACAGTTAACCCTCAGTTGCCATCACATATTAGTGAGTTGAGAACTTCAAAATTTTTTTGAAGAATTTGAGATGGAAGATGTTGAGTATTTTAATAGAAATGCAACTTTCCATAGAATTGTTTCAGCATTATGTAATAGAATGAATGAGTGTGAGGAACAGGCAATTAAGTTCACAATGAGAAGGAAGATTTTGAGTATTTTAATAAAAATACAACTGTCCATAGAATTGTTTCAGCATTATGGAGTAGAATAAATGAGTGTGAGGAGCATGCAATTAAGCTCACAAGTGAAACAATTTCATCCTTAACATTGAATATTTCTCCACTAGCAACAAGAAACAAAGAATCACAGAAAGGACACTTGGATCTAACTCTTAAATATGATTCTTTAAGTAATAAACATAGTGAACTTTCAAACAAATTCAGTGAGTCAGAAAAATTGCATGAAGCACATTTATTAAAATATGAATCAAGAACAAAGCTATCTTTTGCAAAAACAAATCGAAATGTCTCTGATTTGTTACAAATATTAACTAAGGTTGAGATTGAAACTGCCAATCTACTAATGAATCAGGATAATAATAAGTATACAAAGTATAATAATAATCTTTTCATATGAAAAAATGAATCTCAATCATTCCAATTGCAGCCAAAAAAAACATCTGCTGGGAGTGTCAAGTCTGAAAAAACAAATGTGAGTCACAAATCAGTGAAAGAAGAAATAAAAGACCATTTATCTAAAGTAAATGAGTAATTGAATTTATCCAGTATTAGTGAGATTAAATCCAATCTGAAAAATTGGCCAAAAATTGACAAGTACCCAACTTATGATGGGGAAGCCAGCTCTGATTGGAAACATTTTATTTAAAGAATTGACAATTTAAAGTTCTCATATAATTTACCAGATGAAGAAATAACACTAAAACTAATTTCATTTTTAAGGATGTTGCTTTATTATGGTTTGAAGCTGTTTTAAGTGATGATAAAGTTTACTCTTGGGCTGAATGGAAATAACTAATTGAAAAACAATTTGGAGGTTCTAAATTTAGGCTAACTCAGAAAAGATTGTATGAAAAACAGGGTATAATATGTTGAATGGTGACAAACCTATGGTATTTTTAATTAATTTAAATAAAATATTAAAAACCATTGAATCAAATATGGATTTTAATTTATGGAAAGGTAAAATAATTTATAAATTACCTATATCTATCATAGAAATTTTTGTAGCTAGAACAATAATGGTACATGATGTAGACAATCCTATAGTACTAGCTATAGGCCTTGGCCAAGGGAGTTGGAGAAAAAGCAAAGAGAAAATCCCCTGTCCCTTTAGAAAAATAAGTGAGATTTAACTGCTGCAGAAAATTGGAGATCTGTTTGCTAGACCCTCTAATTAAACACTCTTGACCTCTTTAAAAGTGAAGATAATAGTCCCAGACAGACTGCCAGAAAAAGTTGAAATGAAAATTAATATATTCCAACAAAAAACCAGCCAATGAGACAGTGAGGAAAAGAGAGGTGATGAGTAAAGAGATAAGATGCTTCCCTAAAAATCTTTCCACACACGTATCATACCGCCAGTGCAAAGACCACCCCGACCAATTCCCTGCCCAAAATCCAGCTTTCCCAGCCTTTTTCATGCATAAAAGTGCATTTTAGCGCTTCCCCAGCGCCCCGTCGGGCACCCCTCTTCAAGCGGGGCCTCCGCTTAGGGGCGGACAGGCCGCTTCTAGGCCCTAAAACACCCATACAACCCATAACTTCACTAATAAACAAGATAAACACACATAAGACATACCAAAATGAAAAGAAAATAAAGGAAAATAAGCTGAGACATAATAAGTGACCCTAGCTTAAGTCTACATAAGCACCACTAAGCAATAAACTTCCGATAAATACCAATAACAACACAATAACTACCCTATAAAACAAGGTAACCACCCATAGGGATACCAAAATGAAGAGAAAAGAAAGGACATTAAGCTGAGACATAATAAGTGACCCTAGATTAAGCCTCCATAAAAACTACTAACTATCACCTAAAGATGAAAAAATCCACTAATAACACCATAACCCCAAATAACACCCTACATACCAAATATTCCCAAATATGCACTCCAAAGGCCTACCCAGTTTTAGATCACCACAACAAGTAATCTGAATTTAATAATATTTGTAATTAAATACTATTAAACCATAAGTATGAAGCAAGGTACACCACTTATAAACAAGATAATGAACCTGTGAGAATCCGGAATTCAAAACCACTCTAGGAGAAGCAGAAAAAACCTACTGCACCTGTAGTACCTAAAAATTACAAGAGTAATACTTGTTATAAGTGTAATAAACCTTGGGTTAAATGTCAAAAATGTGAGAAAAATATAAATATTTTTGAAAATCAGAAAGAATCTGAACATGAGGCAGAAAAAAGTAAATATTCAAGTGATAGTGACATTAATATCTCATATAGTGCTGAAAATGAAGTCTGTATGTTGGACAATGATTTATCCATCTTTGAAAATCCAATATTAAGTATCGACTCAAATGCATCATTAATGAACGTTGAAGATGCTAAGATCATTAAAGATATACAAGCTGATAGCTTAAGAATGACACCTATCATGTTTCCATCAATAATTTCTGGAGAAGCTTAATCTATAGTATTGGATACAGGAGCTACTGGTTCTTTTGTTTCTTCATATACATTACAGAAAATTGATAGTGATTATAAGTCAAAGCTTAAACCCCTTGAAAGTAGAGATTGGAGAGGTTTTGAATTAGTTCTTCACCCCATTTTTAGATACAAAGCTGCTGTTTTCTTTAAATATCATAATGGTTATGTTAGAGTAACTTGTGACTTTGTAGTAATGGATAATTCTAATTTTAGTGGCTGTTTTATCATTGGTAATGACATTCTGACAAAGTTTGATGTGAAATTAGACCTTTCTAATAAATATTTTACAATTGGAATTAATGGTAAAAGTAAATTTAAAATAAATTCTTTTAACACAGTCTTACAAATTGAGTCAGTAATAGATATTCCTTGTAAAGGAAGAGAAACCAGAGAGATGGAACTTCTGGAAACAGAAATTTCAAAAGCATCATTTGGCACTCATATAAGTGAAGCTGAGAAGACAAATATTTTGGACTTAATTAAGGAATTTCCAATGGCTATTTCACATGGAACCAATGAAGTTGACCTTGTGAAAGATCATGAGATGAAAATTATTTTGACCTGTGAAATGGATAATATTCCTACTAGTCATAAAAAGAAACCATAACCCGCTTCACCAATAAAGAGGAAAGACATAGAGGATAATATTAAGATGTTTTTAAACATGAGCATTATTGAAAAGGTAGAAACTACACCAAATTATTGTGTGATATCACTTGTGCTTATTTCTTATGAACAAGATAAGGCAAGACTGTGTGGTGATTATAGAGCATTAAATACATTTACAGTAGATTATATTTACCACTTGCCAAGAGTTGCCTCTATACATGCTACCCTGAAAGATGCTAAGTATATATGTTGCCTAGATTTAAATAAAGGGTACCATCAAATTCCTGTTGAAAAGAACTCACAGACCTTTAATTGTGAACAACACAAATGGGAATTTATAAATGTGTCAGGATTCCATTTGGATTAAAAAATTCTCCTTCTGTATTTCAGAAGTTAATGTATATAACATTCCATAATAAAATGATTGAAGGGTGGTTAATTGTATAAAATTATGACATCATAGTGTTCTCTAAGACATATGATGAACACTTAACCCATTTGAAGAATGTATTTCAGAAAATGGATGAAATAAAAATGACCCTTGCATTGAAAAAATGTAAATTTGGGTTTGAGTCTTTAAAAGTGCTTGGTCATATTGTATCTGGCTAACAAATATATGTTGACCAAAAAAAGGTGGCTGCAATCAAGAATATTGGAATTCATAAAAATTTAAAGGATGTACAATCTTTTCTTGGTTTTTGTGGTTAATATATACAATATATAAAAAACTACCATTTAATTTCTGCACCATTGACCACACTGATAAAGAAATCAGAAGCTTTCATTTGGAACAATGAAAAAAAACAGGCTTTTGATAGTTTGAAAGAATTTTTGTTGAAAGCTCCCATTTTGCAACTACCAGATTTCCAACAACCTTTTATCTTGAATACTGATGAAAGTTTTATTGATTTGGGTGCTGCTTTGCATCAAAAAAAACTTACTTAAGGAAAAATATCAGAAGTAGTAATTTGCTATATTTCACGTACTATAAGAATTAGTGAATTGAAATATGGTGCTATTCAACTTGAGTATTTGGCAGTAGTATGGGCACTTGAGAAGCTACATTATTACCTTGAGGACCAAAAATTTGAGTTGATAACAGACTGTAGTGCAGTTAAGTCACTCTTAAACATAAAAAAATCCTAATAGGCATATGTTTAGATGGAAATTAGCTGTACAAGAGTACAGAGGATGGATGACTATTACACATAGAGCAGGAAATTTACACTCTAATGTAGATCTTTTATATAGAGTACATCTACCTAATAATGATGATAATCCTGATTATGTTACTGAAACAAAGATTATTAACATTTTTGGAATTTATATTGTAGATCTTGAGGATGAATTTATGCAACCAATTCTTGATAATCATGCTTCAGATCCTTACTTGAGTAAACTTACTGAAATATTGAACAATCCACCTAATGCTTCAATGAGTGGTTTAATGAAAACATTACCACAAAAATGTAAGGAAGCATTAGAAAAAGGAAAATTTCTCCATTGAAGATGGTTTAATATATTATAGAAAATAATTAGGTAATGTAATTGTAATTACCCTGTCAATGAAGAAGTTAATGTTAATTATATGTCATGATGATATCTTAGCAGGCCATTTTGACTACCATAAAACATTAACCAGAGTAAAAAATACAGCTTGGTGGATTAACATGTCTGATGATATTTAAAAATATGTTGAGACATGTGATTCTTTTCAAAAATATAAAAGATTTAAGGGAAAAAGAGATGGCTGGTTACAACAAATTGAGCAACCAATAGCTCTATGGGAAATAGTTAACATGGACTTTTTAACAGGTTTGTCAATAGCAGGACATAAGAGTTATAGCTCCTGCTGGGTAATTGTAGATAGATTTACAAAAATGTGTAAATTTATTCCTCCCCACAAAGAGTTTTCTGCAAGTCATTTAGCTTTTTTATGGTGGACACAAATGTTAAATATAGCAGGTTTCCCCAAAGAAATAGTTTCAGTCAGAGATCCTAAATTTACTTCTGAGTTCTGGACATCACTTATGGATGTTTCAGGTTGTAATTTAAAACTTTCTACAGCATACCATCCACAAAATGATGGGCTGGAAGAAAGAATGATGCAAACCTTAGAAGATATTATAAGAAGATATTCTGCTTTTGGTTTTGACTTTAAAGACAATGAAATATTCACTCATTATTGGTTAATCCTTATCCCAGGTTTAGAGTTTACATACAATAGTACAGTACATTCTGTCACCGGAAAAAAGCCATTTGAGTTATGGTTGAGTTATGTAACTAATACCCCTGCTAAAACTCTTAATAAATTACCAACATTGGATATCCATCCAGGTACAAAATCTTTTCTTCAAATGCAACAATTATGGAGAAAGCATGCTCAAGAATTTATAAATATGGCATTTGAGTATGAGAAGAAAAGATGGGATAAAGCCCATAAAGAGAAAATGTTCAAAGAGGGTGATGAATTCCTTATTTCTACAATAAATTTTAATTTAAATGGTAATGTTAAATTGAAATATCCATTCATTGGACCATTTGTAGTAAAAAATATGGTTGGTAACAATGCTGTTGAAGTTATATTATATGTGCCATATGATAGAAAACATCCAGTATTTCCTATTCCTCTTATAAAACCATACCAATCTAATGATACTGCTCTATTTCAAATAAGATAAGGAAGGTATAAAAAGCAACCTGAAGAAATAGTTGAAAAAGCAGAAGTTGAAATGATACTTATATAGAGACACCTTACAAATGAAAAGAGAGGTGAATATCTCCTAAGGTTTTAAAAAAAATCAAGTGAATATGACCAGTGGATTCCTAAAAATGAAATCTCTGATCTTAAAAAACTCTTGAAAAAATTTAAACCAAAATAATACTGAAAATTAAAATATCTGTAGTATAGAAATATATAAAATATTTTCTCTGTCCACTCTTTACTTTTTAATTAAAATATCTTAGCATTTTTTTATTTGCTTTTTTGGGTGAGGGAGTGTCAGCCTAGGTATCCCCAGAACTGAGGCTTTCTTATGTTTACAAATAAGATAACCCTAATTTTATTAAGCTTATATTTTAATATTATGTTTATAATACTTATATATATGGATATTATACTTATATATATATTTATTACACTATTATATGACTTATATTAATTTAAATTGCTTATTGATAGCCCTATAGTACTTATTAAGGTGCTAATGGAGTCATAATATACTAATCTTAAGTGATATTAAGTAATTATAAACATAAATAAGCTTATATCTATGCATAAACCTCATATTCAGTGAAATATGTAGCTATATTATGTATATATAGGTCTATAAGCAGTTTTGAACCTCTGAATTGCCTATAAGCTTTATTTTTCTCCTTATTTTACGTAATATGGACATATTAAATGGACTCTCCACACCTAAAAAATCATATACACCTTTTTCAAGTGCATATATCCAGTTTGAACAATTTCATCTGCTTCCTTTAATGGATTTTCACAGATTTATGGGTTAGGATATGGTTACTGGATTAATATGGATGCTTGGGGATGTTATTGGGGGATTGGAAAGTTTATTTGGTTCCTTTATATGATTTGGATTTCATTATATTCTCTTTGTATGAGTTAATTTACCTGTTTCTTTATGTTATCCCCTTTTATCTGTTTTCTCTATTTATGGTATGGGTGTATGATATCATTATTTGTGATGGAGGGTGCTTAATGGAAGTCTGTGTGTTGAAACTTCTTGAAGTTGAAGCCATGGGGAGGTTATGAGCCCTCACAGTGCTGCAATTTCTGGGGATAGCAATGACATCATCTGGATTGAAGGTCTGTGCACTCCAGTGGATTTTGGTATAAGTAAAGGAGGATTTGGAAAGTTATTGGACATTACTTACTTACTAAAACTCATATAAACATTATGTAACAATTATTATCATATAAAAATATATTTTAAAGCCCTTATGAATTGATATTATCTTTACATTAGGTATAACTATATTTTATTAGCCTATTTTCCTCCACTAGTTTGAACCAATCCAAATATTGTGGGTTAAAAATTGAACATAATAGTTTTTTAATCTTTCCATGAGGTTATATCCATAAATAATTTAATATTAAGTATTAGGACCATTAATATTAACTATTAAATTATACTTAAGTACTAGCATATACTGAAAAATCTTTTAATCAACTATCTGATTTCATCTCTACACTATATCAAATGGGTTTGGTTTGCTTACCAATAAGGAATAGGAATTTGTTTGGTGGTATCATGTCTGGATTGTGGTGGAGACCAGGATTCTTTAAAGTTTATTCTCTTGGTAAGTCTAATAATTCTTGTTTCATTCTTAATATAATTCACTCACTTTAATTCTATAAGCATCTATTCATTGCTCAAAAAATTTATCTAAAGTGGAAATATGTCAGTGTATCTAGTATTTAAGTATGATATACTAGTGTTTATTTATGGTCCTACTACTTATTTATAAATGATTTAGTGATTAAACCTCAGGGGAAGACTAATAATATAGTTATGCTCAAATAAAACTCACAATACTTGGATTTAAATGTGTGCTAGTGGTGGAAAATATATGAATATAATATAGTTATAGCTTATATAAAGATAATATCAATTTATAATGGCTTTATAATATATTTCTAAATGCTAATAATTGTATTTTAGTGTTTGTTTGAATTGTAGTAAGTGAATTATGTCTCATAACCGTCAAAATCCTCCCTTACTTATACCAAAATCTACTGGAGTGAACAGACCTTCAATCCAGATGACGTCACTGCTATCCCTGGAAATTACAGAGCTGTGAGGGCCCATAACCTCCCCATGGCGTCCACTTCAAGCATATTCAACACACAGACCTCTAGTAAGGACCCTCCATCACAATTAATGAGAACACAGACCTATACCATAAATTGAAAATCCAGATAAAAGCAGATACCATAAAGAAACAGGTAAAATAACTCATCCAAAGAGAATATAATGAAACCCAAAGCATATAAAGGAAACAAATGAAATGTGAAAGCCCCCAATAACATCCCCAAGCATCCACATTAACCCAGAAATGACCTCCCAACCCACAAATCCCTGAATATCCATTTAAGGAAGCAGATTAAATTGTCCAGACTGAGTGTATGCACCTGAAATAGATGTTTATGCTTCTGCAGGCGTTGTGTGTCCACTGGATACGTACATATGACCTAAAATAAGCAGAAAAAACAAGGTTATAGGCTATTAAAGGGCTAAATCCCACTTATATACCTAAATATACATAATATACTGCATATTTCGCTGAATATGAGATTTATGTATACATATAAGCTTATGTATGTCAATAATTACTTAGTATCACTTAAGATAAGTATATTATGACTCCATAAACACCTTAATAAGTATTATTAGGCTATGGATAAGCTATTTAAACTACTATAATTTATATAATAGAGTAATAATTATATCTATATGTAATATAATCATATATATTATTATTTTAAACTTATTTTTAAGATATAAGCTTAATGTACTTAAGGTTATCTTATTTTAAGTCTAAGAAATACTCCCTCCTAGGGATATCTAGGCTGACACTCCCTCACCCAAAAAAAACAATAAAAAAATGTTAAAACATTTTAATTAAAAGTAAGGAGTGAATAGCAAAAATTTTAAATTTTCTATAATACATATACTTAATAAACAGTATTATTTTGATTTAAATTTTTTCAAGAGATTTTTAAGATCAGAGATTTCATTTTCTGGAATTCACTGGTCATATTCACTTCATTTATTTTTAAATCTTAATAGATACTCAACTCCCTTTTCTTTAGTAAGGTGTCTCTTTTTAAGTATCTTTTCAATTTCTGCCTTTTCAACTATTTCTTCAGGTTTCTGTTTATGCCTTCCTGATCTTCTTGGAAATAGGGCAGTATCATTAGAATGGTATGGTTTTATAAGAGATATAGGAAATACTGGATGTTTTCTATCATAAGGTGCATAAAGAATAACCTCAAAAGCATTATTACAGACCATCTTTTTAACTACAAATGGTCCAATGAATGGATCCTTCAATTTAACATTACCATTTAAATTGAAATGTAGTGTTGAAATAAGGACTTCATCACCCTCTTTGAACATTTGTTCTTTATGGGATTTATCACATCTTTTCTTTTTATACTCAAATGCCTTATTTATACATTCTTGAGCATGTTTTCTGCATACTTCTTGCATTTGAAGAAAAGATTTAGTACATGGATGGATATCCAATCTAGGTGATTTATTAAGAGTTTTAGCAGGAATATTAGGTACATAACCCAACCATAACTCAAATGGCTTTTTGCCAGTGACAGAATGTACTGTACTATTTTATGCAAATTCTAAACCTGGGATAAGGGTTACCCAATCATGAGTGAATTTGTCATTGTCTTTAAAATTAAGTCCAAAAGCACAATATCTTCTTATCATATCTTCTAAGGTTTGTATCATTCTTTCTGCTAGCCCACCGGTTTGTGGATGGTGTGCTGTAGAAAGTTTTAATTGAAACCCTGAAACATCCGTAAGTGATGTCCAGAACTCAGAAGTAAATTTAGGATCTCTGTCAGAAACTATTGCTTTGGGGAAACCTGCTATATTTAACATTTGTGTCCACCATAATAAAGCTAAGTCCTTTGCAGAAACCTCTTTGTGGGTAGGAATAAATTTACACATCATTGTAAATCTATCTACAATTACCCGCCAGGAGTTATAACCCTTATGCCCTGCTATTGGCAAACCTGTTACAAAGTCCATGTCAATTATTTCCCATGGAGCTTTTGGTTGCTCAACTTGTTGTAATAAACCAGCTCTTTTTCCTGTTAATCTTTTAGATTTTTGACAAGAATCACATGTCTCAACATATTTCTGAACATCCTCAGACATTTTAATCCACCAAGCTGTGTTTTTTACTCTAATTAATGTTTTATGGTAGTCAAAATGACCTGCTAATATATCATCATGACATATACTTAACATTAACTCCTTCATTGAAGGGGAAATTACAATTACATTACTTAATTTTTTTCTGTAATATATAAAACCATCCTCAATGGAAAATTTTTCTTTTTCTAATGCCTCTTTATACTTATTTTGTAATGCTTTTATTAAAACATTCATTGAAGCATTAGATGGATCATTTAATATTGTAGTGAGTTTACTCAAGTCAGGATCAGAAGCATACATATCAAGAATTGATTGCATAAATTCATCCTCAAGATCTACAATATAAATGCCATAAATGTTAATAATCTCTGACTCAGGAACATAAGCAGGATTATCATCATTATTAGGCAGAGGTACTCTAGATAACAGATCTACATTAGAGTGCAAGGTTCCTGCTCTATGTGTAATAGTCATCTGGCCTCTGTATTCTTGTACAGCTAATTGCCATCTAAACATGTGTCTATTAGGAGTTTTCATGTTTAAGAGTGACTTAACTGCACTACAGTCAGTTATTAACTCAAATTTTTGGTCTTCAAGGTAATAATGTAGCTTCTCAAGAGCCCATACTACTGCCAAACATTCAAGTTGAGTAGCACCATATTTCAATTCACCACTTCTCAGAGTACGTGAAATATAGCAGATTACTACTTCTGACATTTTTCCTTCAATAAGTTGTTTTTGATGCAAAGCAGCACCCAGTCCAATAAAACTTGCATCTGTATATAATACAAAAGGTAATTGGAAATCTGGTAATCCCAAGATAGGAGCTGTCATTAAACATTCTTTCAACTTATCAAAAGCTTTTTGTCTTTGATTATTCCAAATGAAAGCTTCTGATTTCTTTATCAGTGTGGTCAATGGTGCAGCAATTGATTGGTAGTTTTTTATATATTGTCTATAATAACCACACATTCCAAGAAAAGATTGTAAATCCTTTACATTTTGAGGAATGCCAATATTCTTTATTGCAGCCACTTTATTTTGGTCTACACATATTTGTAATCCAGATACAATATGACCAAGCACTTTTAAAGATTCAAACCCAAATTTACATTTTTTAAATGCAAGGGTCATTTTTATTTCATCCATTTTTTGAAATACTTTCCTTAAATGGATTAAGTGTTCATCATCAGTTTTAGAGAACACTATGATGTCATCGATATATACCATTAACCATCCTTCAATCATTTCATTATGGAATGTTATATCCATTAACTTCTGAAACACTGATGGAGCATTTTTTGGTCCAAATGGCATTCTGACATATTTATAAATTCCCATGTGTGTTGTTATCAACAAAAAGTTCTGTGAATTCTTTTCAACAGGAATTTGATGGTACCCTTTATTTCCATCTAGGCAACTTATATATTTAGCACCTTTAAGGGTAGCATGTATAGAGGCAATCCTTGGCAAGGGATAAATATCATCTACTGTAAATGTATTTAATGCTCTATAATCACCGCACAGTCTTGCTTTATCTTGTTCATAAGAAATTAGCACTGGTGATATTACACAATATTTTGGTGTAGTTTTAACCTTCTCAAGAATGTTCATTTTTAATAACATCTTAATATTATCCTCTATGTCTTTCCTCTTAATTGGTGAAGCAGGGTATGGATTCTTTTTAAGACTAGCAGGAATATTATCCATATCACAGGTTAAACTAATCTTCATTTCATGATCTTTTACAAGGCCAAGTTCATTTGTACCATGTGCAAAAGCCATTGGAAAAGCTTTAATTAATTCCAAAATATTATCTTTCTCAGCTTTACTTATCTGAGTGCCAAATGATGCTTTTGAAATTTCGGTTTCCAGAAGTTCCATCTCATTGGATTCTCTTCCTTTACACAGGGAATTTGTTACTGACTCAATGTGTAAGACTGTGTTAAAAGAATTTATTTTAAATTTCCTCTTACCATTCATGCCATTTGTAAAATTGTTATTAGAAGGGTCTAATTTTACACCAAATTTAGTCAGAATATCATTTCCAATGATAAAACAGTTACTACAGTTAGTATTATCCATTACTACAAAGTCACAAGTTACCCTTACATAACCATGTTGGTGTTTAAAGAAAACAGCAGCTTTGTATTTACCAATGGGGTGTAGCACTGATCCAAAACCTCTCCAATTTTTATTTTGAAGTGGTTCAAGCTTAAACCTATAATCACTATCAATTTTCTGTAATGTATTAGTGGAAACAACAGAACCAGCAGCTCCTGTGTCCAGTACTATATTAACATTTTCACCAGAAATGATAGCTGGAACCGTGATAGGTGTCATTCTAAAGTTATCAGCTTGTATATCCTTAATGATTTCAGCATCCTCAAAATTCATTAAAGATTCATTTGAGTCCATATTTAATATTGGATTTTCAAAGATGGACAAATCATCTTCCAACATACAGACTTCATTTTCATCACTATATGAGATGTTGATGTCATAATCACTTGATTATTTACTTTTTTCAGTTTCAGTTTCAGATTCACGTTGATTTTCAACAATATTTATGTTTTTCTCACATTTGTGACCTTTGACCCAAGGTTTGTTACACTTATAACAAGTATTTGTTTTATACTTCTTAGGTACTACAGGTGAAGTAGGTTTTTTCTGCTTCTCCTGAAGTGTTTTTGAATTCTGAGTTTTTACAGGTTCAACATTTTGTTTATAAGTGGAATACCTTGATTCATACTTATGGTTTAATAATATTTCATTTGCAAATATTAATAAAGTCAGAATATTCAGTAACATTTAATGTTCTAGCTACAACAATGTCTCTGACAGATATAGGTAATTTATATATTATCTTATCTTTCCATAAGTTAAAATCCATATGAGGCTCAATGGCTTTTAATATTTTGTTTAAATACATTAAAAATACCATAGGTTTGTCACCATTCAATGGATTATACCTAGTCTTCTCATAAAGTCTCTGCTGAGTAAGCCTGAATTTAGAACCTCCAAATTGTTTTTCAATAAGTTGTTTCCATTCAGCCCAAGAGTAGTCTTTACCCTCACTTAAGACAGCTTCAAACCATAATAAAGCAACATCCTTAAATAAAGAAATTAATTTCGATGTTATTTCTTCATCTGGTAACTTATATGAGAATTTCAAGTTGTCAATTCTTTGAATAAAATGTTGCCAATCAGAGCTGGCTTCCCCATCATAAGTTGGGTACTGATCTATCTTAGGCCAGTTTTTCTGATTGGATTTTATCTCACTAATCTTAGGTAAATTCAACAACTCATTCACTTTTGATAAATGGTCTTGTATTTCCTCCTGCACGGATTTGTGACTTACATTTTCAGATTTGACACTACCACCAGATGGTTTTAATTGTGGTGGTATAGGGAAGGAATGAGATTCACTTTTGCCAATGAAAGGATTATTATTATATTGATTATACTTATGATTATCCTGGTTCATTAGTAGATTGGCAGTTTCAATCTCAACTTTAGTTAATCTTTGAAGCAACTCAGAGACACTTTGATTTGTCTGGGCAAAAGATAACTTTGTTCTTGATTCAGTTTTTAATAAATGTGTTTCATATAATTTTTCTAACTCACAGAATTTGTTTGAAAGTTCATTATATTTATTACTCAATGAATCATATTTAAGAGTTAGAGAAAAATGTTCATTCTCTAATTCTATATTACATGTTGCCAGTTGAGAAATATTTAATGTTAAGGATGAAATTGTATCACTTGTGAGCTTAACTGTCTGTTCCTCACAATCAGTCATTCTATTCCACAATGCTGAAACAATTCTATGGACAGTTGGATTATTGTTAAAATACTCCATGTCTTCCTTCTCAATTCTTTCACTCTCTTGTGAACTTCACATCTCACTAATAAGTGGTGTCAACTGAGGATTAACTGTATTATAAATACTACTGTTGTTATTGACAAAAGACAAGTCAGGTGCATCTACACTAAAACCTAAATTTCTTAAGTCCTCCTCTATTTTCTGCACAGATTTTACATCAATAATATTACCTACATTGTAATTATCAGTATTGTGTTCAATCTGAGAGGGTAATCTACTTACCACAGGATTTGTGTGAGCCCTGATTTTTGGCGCCTTTGTTTTCCCTTGTAGGGGTGAAGTGAGGAAGTCTGATGAGTAGGAGGATCCTTGTTGCAGTTGTGACTGGCCCATTGTTGATGGAACCAATCCCACTTCCATTTGTCTACCAGGATTTTCTCCTGGGAGTGATGTGACTGTCAGTATAGTCTAGTATATAAGTATGATATAATAGTGTTTATTTGTGGTCCTACTACTTATTGATAAATGATTTAGTGATTAAACCTCAGGGGAAGACTAATAAAATAGTTATACTCAAATAAAACTCACAATACTTGGATTTAAATGCGTGCTAGTGGTGGAAAATAGATGAATAAAATATAGTTATAGCTTATATAAAGATAAAATCAATTTATAATGGCTTTATAATATATTTCTAAATGTTAATAATTTTATAGTAGTGTTTGTTGTAGTTGTAGTAATTGAATGATGATAAATAACTGTCAAACTCCCTCCTTACTTATACCCAAATCCACTGGAGTGCACAGACCTTCAATCCAGATGATGTCACTGCTATCCCCGGCAATTACAGCACTGTGAGGGCCCATCACCTCCCCATGGCGTCCACTTCAAGCAGTTTCAACACCCAGACCTCCAGTAAGGACCCTCCATCACTATTAATAATAACACTGATCCATACCATAAATAGAAAACCCAGATAAAAGCGGATACCATAAAGAAACAGGTATAATAAAAAATCAAAAAGAGATTTAATGAAACTAAAAGCATATAAAGGAAAAAAATAAAATGTCCAAGCCCCCAATAACATCCCCAAGCATCCACATTAACCCAGAAACATCCTTCCAACCCATAAATCCATGAATAACCATCCAAGGAAGTAATTTTAGTTGTCCAAACTGGGTGTATGCGCCTGATATAGGTGTCTATGCTTCTGTAGGCGTTGTGAGTCCACTGATTTCGTCCATATGACCTAAAATAAGCAGAAAAACAAAGGTTACAGGCTATTAAGGGGCTAAAGCCCACTTATATAACTAAATATACATAATATACTGCATATTTCACTGAATATGAGATTTATGTATACATATAAGCTTATGAATGTCAATAATTACTTCATATCACTTAAGATAAGTATATTATGACTCCATTAACTCCTTAATAAATATTATTAGGCCATGGATAAGCTATTTAAACTATTATAAGTTATATAATAGAATAATAATTATATATATATATAATAAAATAATATATATTATTATTTTAACCTTATTTTTAAGATATAAGCTTAATCTACTTAAGGTTATCTTATTTTAAGCTAAGAAATACTCAGTCCTAAGGATATTTAGGCTGACAGTGACCCTCCTGGGGTAGGGGGCTGCTGACTTGGCTGGCCTCCCTTTAGATCTGCCAATGATTGGTTCATCTGCTGAAATCCTACCTTGCAATTGTTTTTGTAATTGCTCTACCTCCTTGAGCATGAGGGACTTTGATTCCTCCAACTTCAATACCTGTTTTCCAGATGAGATAGTTGATCCTGAAGAGGAGGAGACATCTTTTTTATAGTAATCTTTTTTAAGAGAGCATCCTTTTCCTCTATGCTCATTTGCTCTGCCTGGGGGTATGACTGACCCTTTATAGTTATGTCCTGGAGCAATATTTTTGTTAGCTTTAGACCTGGTATTATAAGCAGGATTTTCACTTACATTGTCCTGGGGAGCACTCATATTGATAAAATTGACAATATATTACGTCTACAGAAAGGAAAACCTATTGGAATTAGTAGATTAAAATTATTAGCAATATTATTACTTATAAAAAGCACTGGAGCTTACCCTGAATTTAAATCTTTATTTATTTAAATAAAATGTAATAAAAATTCAAAAAAATCTGTTAAAAATAAAATAATAAGTTTAACTAGACCTTTATAAGGGTGAATAAATAGCTTACCAAGATTTAAACAAATACCAGTTTAATTGGGTTTTATATTGGTGACCAAATACCAAGTGAAATTGGGTTTATATTGGGTACAGTTACTACTGTAAATACCTAATTTTTATTATAAAAAATTAGTACAATTATTATAAGGGTTCTTTTCCGCAATTTCTGAGTTATGATGACCCACTAATATGCAGAAGACCCAACTATTTGGTTATTTTGAGCTATACTAAAGTAAAAATCACGTCCCAAGGCTTATACTAAATAATCAATAATAATCAAGGAAAGACCCCCAATTGTCAGTGTATCTAGTATTTAAGTATGATATAATAGTGTTTATTTATGGTCCTACTACTTATTGATAAATGATTTAGTGATTAAACCTCAGGTGAAGACTAATAAAATAGTTATGCTCAAATAAAACTCACAATACTTTGATTTAAATGCGTGCTAGTGGTGGAAAATAGATGGATATATAGTTATAGCTTATATAAAGATAAAATCAATTTATAATGTCTTTATAATATATATCTAAATGCTAATAATTGTATTTTAGTGTTTGTTTGAATTTTAGTAAGTGAATGATGTCTCATAACTGTCAAAATCCTCCCTTACTTATACCAAAATCCACTGGAGTGCACAGACCTTCAATCCAGATGATGTCACTGCTATCCCCGGCAATTACAGCACTTTGAGGGCCCATTACCTCCCCATGTCATCCACTTCAAGCATATTCAACATTCAGACCTCCATTAAGGACCCTCAATCACAATTAATGATAACACAGACCTATACCATAAATAGAAGATCCAGATAAAAGCAGATACCATAAAGAAACAGGTAAAATAATTCATCCAAAGAGAATATAATGAATCCCAAAGCATATAAAGGAAACAAATGAAATTTCCAATCCCCCAATAACATCCCTAAGCATCCATATTAACCCAGAAATGACCTCCCAACCCATAAATCTGTGAATATACATCAAAGGAAGCAGATTAAGTTGTCCAGACTGAGTGTATGCGCCTGAAATAGATGTTTATGCTTCTGTAGGCGTTGTGTGTGAACTGGATACATCCATATGACCTAAAATAAGCAGAAAAACAAAGGTTATAGGCTATTAAGGGGCTAAAACCCACTTATATACCTAAATATACATAATATACTGCATATTTTACTGAATATGATATTTATGTATACATATAAGCTTATGTATGTCAATAATTACTTAGTATCACTTAAGATAAGTATATTATGACTCCATTAACACCTTAATAAGTATTATTAGGCTATGGATAAGCTATTTAAACTACTATAATTTATATAATAGAGTAATAATTATATATATGTAATATAATCATATATATTATTATTTTAACCTTATTTATAAGATATAAGCTTAATGTACTTAAGGTTATCTTATTTTAAGTATAAGAAATACTCAGTCCTAGTGATATATAGGCTGACAAAATAGATAAAAAAATTTTTAAATGGGAATCTTTACCTTCATTTAATTCTTTTCTTGCTCTTTGTCTGAAAAAACTCAGCAATAAAGCCTTTCAAAAAATCATGAACTTAAGACAATAGTTGGAATATCAAATTGGTATGACTAAGAATGTAAATAACTCAGTAAAAATATCTTTTATTTTCCAATTTTATAAAAACACATCATGTATTTCATAACAAGATTCATACCAATTCAAATTATGCCAATTATCTTACCTTAGGGATATTATCTTATATTGATCATATTACTGGACAACCTATTTCTTCACCAGCTAAAATAAAAGGTCATGGGTTATATTTATGGATTATAAGTGTTTAATCAATTCTGGTTTATGAAACAGAATGATCAAATCTGATTGGAATGTTTTTCACAATTATCACAAAACAACAAAAGCACCTCCAAGTTTGCAGTCTTTTCAAAAATTCAAACATTTTGGGTGTTCATTTCAGATAAGTCAAAATTTAATCCAGCAAATCAACATGGTAAAAAAAGAATGAGAAGGTAATAAATTTAAAAAAACTTTAGGTAGATCAAAATAGTATGGGGATTTTTAAAGTCATAAAATATTTATTATTCTTTCATAAATATTTATTAAATAAATCTGATATTTCAATTTACTAAACAAAAGTGATGGACCAACAACCTTTGTATTTTATAAATGGATATCATGAAAAAATTAATTTGTCTCAGTGGGCTCCTCTAGCCTATACCTGTGTAAAGTCCCAAATTTATTGTTAAATTTTCAAATCTGACGTGCAAAATTAAAGACTTGTAAAAATTTTGGTGATACCCATCCCTTACCTCAATAAAATGCAGAGGAGAGTATTTCCATATTTTTTCAAAAAGATATAAAAATATTTTTGACTTAGCTTTATCTAGATGTGAAAATTTGTGGTGAGTTGATAAAATTATGTTGATTATGAGGACTTTTGCACATGTGTCAGTATTATTTTACCATCTGAAATCCCAAAAAGTGTGATATTTTAGAGTCCAGTAAGGACATATGGTGTTATCAGAATCTCATGATATAACTATTTTTGATAAGATTAAAAGTAACTATTAAAGTCATTACCAAACCATTAACCAAAAAAACAATAAATCAATTTAAAAATACAAGTAATTTACTTATGTCATCATAGGATTGGCCATTTTTTAAACATTCCATAATAAATTCTTTTTTTTCAAAATTTTTTTGCTTTTCCAAATCACAACTTGCCATTCCTCTTTGAAAATCATTGGCTTTTACTTTCTCTGAAAGAAGATGAACTCTTTTCATTTTCTCTGCATTGAATCTAGCTTTTTTAAAATTTTATTGAAGAAAAAAAAAATTCCTCTAAATCCAAGGCCAGTTGATCATTCATTAGCATATGATCAAACTTCATCTTCTTAAAGTCTAGGGCACATTTTTCAATAGAGTATTTTTCTGAGAAAATTGAATAAATATAATGAAGAAATATGCTATTGAGGAAGATATATAGTGACCAAATCTCACTCATATCTTTTTTCTCAAAGTAATCATCAAGGGAGGACAGAGAGATGGTTGAAGTATTACCACATTTCAAAGGATAGTTCAATCTCGTTGAATTTGAGGCTTTACACTTTAGTTTGTAGTTTGAGATAGAGAGTTCAAGAAGTTCATCTAAAGCAACTTCCAAAGCAGGATTTTCATTTCCAGAATCATTAATATTTTTAGAAATTTGAGTATGGGTAGGAGGGGAATAGAAAAGAAAGAATGAGCAATTTAGAAAAAAATTTATAAAAAAATTAAAAATAAAAATCCATCAAAGAATTGGGGCTCTGTGGGCTCAGAAATGTTCTGAAATAATTGTTCTTAATATTTGGGATCATATTTGGGTGAAATATGGTTAGAAGCTGGAGGGGATTTATTTTGTTAAAGTAAAGGTGTGTTGAGAGAATTATTGAATGGTTGAGAACCAGAGTGTATATATTTATTAATATTTTGTAGATATCAAGAGTTTACATCAACTTGAGAACAAAAAAGATTATACATTCCCTCATAGAAAGGACACATGACATTGAGATTTTCAGAAACAGTTGTAATTAGATTCTCAAAATCATCATCATCATTACTAAAGCCAGTGGAGGTGGAAGAAAAATGAGCCTTTTTATATTTTGATTGATAACTTTTGTACCTCTCCTTCATTTTCTTAGGATTGATATTGATTCTCCCTTATGTTTTATTTTATAACTTCATTTTCCATCAACAAAAAACCATTGACCTTTGATGAAAGTGGACATCCAAAACATGCATCATAATTTTATTTAATTTTGAGGGAGTTGATGATTATGAGATAATCTTCCTTTTTTAGCTGTCCAGAATTTTATTTCTCAGGTGAGGGTTTGGCATTACAAGAAGACCTTTGTGATGAAGATTTTTTTGAGTTGCATTTTGAGTGATGCATTTTATGGGAGGCATTATGAAACTGGTATGTTACAAGAAAAGATATTAAGAGGTTGAAAGCATAAAAAAAGAAGGGAAAAACATTCCTGGTTAAAATGTTGCAATAAAATGTTTCTAATCTCAGTGAGGGGTGTGTGCCAAGGATTGATGAGGGGATGGAGGTCAGGATGTCACATGTGGCAGGGATGGGTTAGGCAAGGAAGAGATAATTTGGCCAACATGTGGTTGTGAAAAAAAAATTGGGAAGAAAGTGCTGATTTTAGGTCATAACTGACACCCATTTTTGAAATAGTTGACTTTTTTGCAAAATTTATGTGCTGATTTGTAAGTTCTGATTTCAGTTGAAATCTGCACTTAGGTTAAATGTAGATTTTCCAGAACTGACAACCCCTAATAGCTATGCAACAAGAGCCTTTACTAAGTACAGAAATACTTATCCATCAGTAAATAAGGTGTACAACTGAGAGTTTACTAGCAAAAAAAAAAAAATTCTAGTTATGGGAAATTTTATTTTATTTTTTGTGAATAGCTTCATTTATTTCTTCTCATAATCCTTTATTGGTACAGTACCCTGCCAATTATAACCAATAGTCAATATTCAATAATAACTTTCTCAATTTATATCAGATTGTGCTTAAACTTGAAATCCTGATTCTTTTAGCTTCTTATTTTGGTTTCTCAAAAAACATATCATAATATTATTGCATGTATATTTTTAATTTAGGATTTTTGGATATAAAAAATTTTTATGTCACACAACTAATAAGATAAATAATTCACCAGTTTCACCATTTAACACCCTCCTCTTGATAAATCAATTGAGTAAAAAAATTTGAGAATTTTTTTTTTGAAAAGTAAAAATTACTTTTTTTACCAGTGACAGGATCCAGCTCCATCTTTAATAGTATCCTTCATTCTACTAGGCATAGACACCACCAAACCCATCAAGTAGTCTTCAGGTACCTCTTCCAAACTTTTTAAATAGCTTCACTAAGTTCTTAAAGTGATTTAGGTTTATAATCATGATAAATGTTATGTTTGATCTGGGTCCACAAATTCTCTATTGGGTTCAGATATGGTGATTGTGGTGGCCAATCTGGTAGTTTTTGTAATCCAACACCTTCTTGATAGATTCAAGAAAACTCAGCAGTGTGAACAGGTGCCGAGTCTTCCATTAGCATCAAATTATGCTTGGTATCTTCATTTTTGATCCAGGGGATCAAGTTGGATTTGTAAACATTGCAAATAAAAACTTTAGCTGAGTGTTGTTTTCAAAGCAGAAACACCAAAGGAATTTTTTCCATTAAAAAAGCCTCCTCAAATCATTATGGAAAAGCAACCAATTTGGAAAGTGGGTTTAAGGCAAGATTGCTTGAACTTTTCATCTTTCTTTCTCCAAACTTTAACCTGACATGATGCCTTCCCTATCTCAAAGGAGGACTCATCTGAACAGATGATCCTCTTCAAGTCATCAAAACACCAGTGCTGATACTTTCTTGCAAATTTAAGTCTCTTCAATTGCTGTTTCTTGTTGAAAAATGGGTTTTTTGCAGATACTTGGTTAAAAATCCCCAAATGACAGGCTCTTTGATAGACCATATGGACAGATATTGGTGTTATGAGGTTACCTGCAATCTCACTAAGAGAAGCTTTATTATTACCTGAAAAGTAGTGGTGCAGTTCATGGAGGTCACTGCCATTTGTTTTGCATGGGCGGCCTAATTTTTGGTAAATTTTTGACTGTCGCAGTCACCACACAATATAGGGGGTGGACCTTTTAAAAAGTCTTCAATCTTGAACCCTAATTTATATCTAAATGAGGAGACATTGAGGCAGTTATGAAAAAATCATGAATAAATAGTGAATTAAATTTTAAAACACCTTGAAACTAATTTGAACCTTCATTGAACCACAGTTGATTAATATTTCAAAAAATATTTATACTTGAAGTAGAGGATTTGTTGAAGGAATAAAAAAGTAAATAAGCCCCATTATCAATCTAGCCTTGAAGCTTCATAAGATTTTGGAAAATTATACAGTTTTTTCATTTTTTGAATCTAATGACACTTTCATATACTTTGAGTTATAAGAGATTTCAAAGAAAGTTATAAGATAATCACCCTATGAATATATAGATAAAACATTCAAAATTATAAGAAATTATTTTTAAGAAGTATTTATTGAATTTCTATCTTTCATCAAATTATTATTAGTAAAAAATTGAGAAATAAACACCTTTTCTCAATGATCTCCATTATATCAAAAGAATAAAAAATCCAATTTTTATGAGAATAAAATTTATGGTTAATAAATATTGGAAAATATTTTTAAGTTTTTTTTGGGATGTTTCATGCCATCATGATTTCCAATTCTCATAATATATTATACAATTTTTGTGCTTACATTGTTTCAAAATGGCCCTTACAAGTACTTTCCTCCCTTGAGTCTCACATCTCATTCTTCTACCATCTTAAATTTTCTCCCTCTTACATCTTATTTAAGTCTACCAAGAACTCTCCCATCCCAACCCCTTATTCCCCCTTCTCCACTCCTAATTATCCTATTACACCCCTTCTCAGTTATTTTTCTCCCCTTAACACCCTATTTATTCCCCTCTCCACTATTTTCCACCCCAACTTTCTTGATACAACTCCTTTCTCTCTCCTTATAACCCCTTTTACTCCATAGGCAGAAAAGGGGGTGATTTGAAAAGCCACAGGGGTGGGAAATGTCTGGGGTGAAGAGTGAAAAAAGGGGGTTGAAAGAGAAATAATTTTAATTAGTTGTAAAAGGAGTGGGGTGAAATTGAGGTAAAAATTGATAGGGTGAGTTTAAATGGAGTGGGTAGGGTAGGGAGGGGCAAGAAAGGAGTGGTGAGGGATGAGGATGGTAGTTAAAGGGATGGAGTTGCGTTAAAAGTGAAGATAGAGTGGAGGGGAGTAGTGAGGAGGGATTTAACTTAGATTTTGAAGCTTAGAGGTTGTATCAAATGTATCAGGAAGGAAATAAAAGGGTGGGGGGTGGTAATAGAATTAACAGAAATGAAAATGCAGAAATATTTGTGTGGAGAGATAGAGATGTTTTCCATTGAGGTAGCAAAAAATGGAGTATGTACTCTATTTTTCAGGAAAAAATTAGAGTCCACCCCCTCAATCTACATCTCTATTCTTCCAATATGAAAAATGATTGATAATTATTTTTATTGATATTTTTGAACTTAAACCTATAGTTTATACATCTTTATTTTATATTTTTAATTTACATTGCACTTTAAGACTAAGAAAGTAATATAGTAAAATAATTGGTAATGAAATAATATTTTTCTTTTTTACACAAGAATTCACAGTATGCTTCTGATAAATATACATGATATAAATAAATAATATAATAGGAAAATTGTAGCAAAAAGTTGAAAACTAAAACAAAAAATTTAAAGAAATTTCAAACTATTGAACTAATGTATTTTATAAGTTTATTTATTTATTATTAAATGTAATAGTAAAATATTTTGGTTACATTAAAAATTGCTTTGAGTTAAAATAAATAATTCAATTAAAGGTTGAAGAAGAGATTTATCTACATATATAACCATTTAGCTTGATTTCATGTTTTGTGATTGCTATATATAACTGGATAATTGATTGTAATAACTGAAAATGTAAGAAATTTTAATAAGTTATTTACCTCAATATATTTACAATTATCTATTCAGTAACTGAAAAAAATTTCTAAGTCCTTTCTTTTACTAATTTTTTTCATTGAAATGACTATATACATTTTCAAAAAAATTATTTATCATGTGTTTGGTGGAACTTAGATTTAAATCTCAGTGCAATCCTGTTTCCAAGTGTGTCTCAAGCTAAGTTAAGCCATGAGAAAATTTATACTTTTTTAGAAGTTTTATTAAGTATTTTTATATATAAAAATAATTATTTTTTTATATCAAAATATTTTTTTAATACTTTTAAGTTCTGAAAATAAGTACAAATTAAGAATTATTTTGTGAAAATATTATATTAAAAATAGTTTTAAGTTGATTATATATTATTATTATATGAGTTCTTTCAATGTGAAAGATTAAGGTACAAACTAAAATTCAGTTTTATATGACTATATTGTATAAAAAGGTATCATCTCTTCTGCTTAGATTTGAAGTACTTCAAAAAAAAATTATTTTTGCATTATGTACACACTATATAGAGTCTTCAGATAATCATATTAATTTTTTAGACTTATATTTGTAAGTTGAAGGGAAGCCTCACAAGATAAAATTGGTGGTTTTTTTGAAAAAATAAGTAAATATCTTTTAAATTAATATATATTTTTTATAAAAAGTCAAATTTCAATATTTATTTTCTGTTTTAAATATTTAATGAAGATTTTAAATTTTTCTATTTAAATTAATTTTTATAACAATATACTCATTCCAGTATTGCTTTGTGATATGGTCAATTTCAAGAAGATTTATAAATTCTTCTGTTTAAATAAAATATCAAAGGAATTGTTTTTTCGCACACTTAGAAATTGAATATAAATATCATATAAGTTCTACCAATCAGCATGAATATCATAATTCCAATAAATTATTGATAAATCCTGAACCCATATATTTAATTTTTGAATTGTGTGTAAGTGTCCTGTTGTAAATTACTCCTATCAAAACTTTTATTGTAAATACTAAAAAAGTGCACTTGCAACATTTCACTTAATTTATTTTTCAACATCATAGAATTAATATATTTTTTCTGTTAATTTAAAATATGGAATAATATTATTTTTAATCAAAATATTATTTCCTTTACAGCTGCTTTGCTACATGGGTATAATCTAAAGTGCCTATTGTGTCTTTTTTACAAAATGAATATCATATAATAGTTTTTAAACTTGAAACTGATATAATTATGAAAAAGTACCACTTCTACCTATTTGATTCAGGTCTTGAACAATAATATAATCAAAAATTCTACCTGAAGCACATTTTTTAACATGAGAACACTTTGCAAAGTATATGGTGCTTATTTACAAGTTGACATTGAAATTATCCCACAATACAGCATTGAAGCAAAATAAAGCACTAAAATTAATGTTTAAATAAATCTATACTACTTTGTTTTTATTATCTTTAAAGCTTTAAATCTATCTTGGATTTCAGTTTTTAATATAAAAAATTTACTGGGTAGTGATTTATTATTTCAACTCATGAGATTTCTCTACCAAATAACCATATTTACTTGAAATTTTGATGAAATACATCATGAAGAGTTCCAGAATATCATATATGTATTACATTTAATAAATGTATATTTCAAAAACTCTTAGTAGTTGAATATTAAATAGAAAAGAAAAAAGATCAAAAATATTTTTCCTTTTAATTTTAATCATCTTCTTGCATATAAAAATGTAAAAAACTGGAGTAAAATCCACTGGTATAAGAATTATACTTCTTTCTAGACATAAAATTAGACAATTTATCAATTATTAGTGCTTAGTGTAAAGAAGATATGAGTGGAATTCATTGAAACAGAAATTAGGAAAACATATTGCTTTCTTTTATTTTTTTAATTATGAGTCTGTTCACAGTATTCTAGAATAAAATACTTGAGAATTTTTATAGTTCAATATGTTTCTTAAATAAATCATTTGAGTTAAAAAATGGTTATATTTCATAATCAGAAATAATAAAAATACAAAAAAAAATCAGGTAATATGGTTTAAATTAAAAAATGAAAGCTTCAAATTCTTGGTTTAAAGGAGTTATCACTAAAAAGAACCACTGATCTTATTTTATATTTTTTCAAAAAAAAAAACTTATAAATTAGTTAGAGAGTTTAATAATGATGCTTTTGAAATATATAGTATAATATTGAGTTTTTTTAATGATAAAGTGAAATTCAAAATGAAAATTAAATTTTGTTTTATGAAAATAATTCTGTGAATGGATCATATTCTTAATCTGCCTTGTAATTATTTCTATAAATTATTCATTAAAATTTCACCATTATTCCAGCACAGACTCATCCATTTTTGGTTAAGAGCTCAAGATGAGTTCAAAGTAAAGTTCAGTATCAGCTCATTATAAGTTCAGTCTGAGTTCCATATGAGTTCCATCTAAGTTCAAGTTGAGGACTTGCTAGCAAGTCCTCCCCCCAAATATTGTGTGGTGAGTGTAGTGATACTTTTGTACAATATTGTCCACAGTAGAGTAAGGAAGCCCAAAATTTTGGGCAACATGTGTTATGTTATTGAGCCTATCTTCCAAGCCAATGATCTCAGACCTTTCTTCAGGTGTGAGACAAGGCCTTTGGGCATGAGCTGGAGTCATATTCTAAACAAACTTCCATAAAAATAAGAGTTTTTTGGACAGTCAACAAAGAAAGAAAAAAATGAAAATACCCAAAAAGCTTACCAGCTAAAAAACAAGAGGGAAGGAACCAGATAAAAAATCTATAGTGAAATAAGAAGAAAGATGGTTGAATGATGAAGGTATTTAAATGGGTCAAAAAAAATGCATAAAATAATCCAAAACAATTGGCTGGGCACTGTACAGCCATTATATTACTAATCCCACAACTATTGTTACTTTTAATAATTTTTCTCCTCTTCTCTTTGATATATATTATTTATTTATTCATTTTTATAACTTAAGAATCTGATTGATTCACAGACTGATGAAAAAACATTATTTTTATTTTATTTTTATGGCTTCCATACTTCAACTTTGACTCTTTCTTGTTTTTGGACAATGACGTCTCAAAACCAAATGAGCACAACATATTAGGGGGTATCAAAGCTAGAAATCTTCCATTTTTAAATACCCCTATTTTTTTACCAAATTAAACATGATTATTTTTTAAAATAAGTCATATTGTCCCCCCAAAACACCTCTTGTGTCAGGCTGAGATCAAGTACAAAGACTCAAAGTAGCTTGGATAGTCAGTTTTCTAGAAGATATTAATGGTCCTATATGAATACTGTCCTACAAATCCAATAAGTGTTAAAATATAACTCAAAATAAGGGTCTCAGTAATTTATATCTCACTAATTATATATGGGTTACAATTTTATAGTTGGTAGAAAAGTAGATGTAATAATTCAGATACTATTCAAAGACTCTATAAGTACTATTGATATGTATTGTAATTGTGTTGGTTATATATTTGATTTTAATGATAAAGAATGCATAAAACAAGACCAAAAACCCCCTCCTTTTATACCCAGTAATTCCTCCAATTACCCACTTGATTTACTAGCTCTATACATGGCTAACGACACCTCATTCCAGCTAATACACCTTTCCAACAACATAAAGAGTGACAAATAACATAATTAGAATGATATCACCTGCCAAAATCCTGTAGTAATAGGGATAATCCATCAAAAAGAAAAATAAGCAAAAAAGAGAGTATATGAGTGTAATACCTTTAAATAAAAGACTAAAAAGAGAAATAATATAACTAAATATTACCCAATATTAAGGGGGATTAGAAGTAGAAATGATGGGGCTATTTATGACAATAAACTATGTGAAATTCTCATTCAAATAACCAATATTGACTGAAAACCCACTGAAAACCCCAAAAAGGGTGTGAGATGTGGGGTAACTACATGCAGTCCTTGGCAGGCGCTTTCACAGGTAAATCCTTGACTAATTTAGGCAAATTTAAGTGTGGTAGTGAATTAAAGGCGCCAAGATTGAGGTTATTAATGAAATTAGTGCATATAATAAGGTCAATGCACCTATAGTTAAATTAGGACACTAAATAAGTGTCTGTTGCCTATTTTAGTGGGTTTCTGTTCTGGTTGCACCTCGCACTGGCTTTCTTAGCTCAGTGGTTAGAGCAACTAACATGTCATAAGTGGTCACAGGTTTGACTCCTGTAGGGGACACTTTCCTTTTATTACCTTAATGGTTTCCCCACAGTGGGTGTAGAATGTGGGGTAATTATAGTGTGAAAAAGCTAACTTTGCTGAAAATGAAGCTTTTCACATGGGAAAAATGCAGGCAGTATGTGGCCCATACACAGAAGCCATTTCTGGCATAAATAACACCACATTTGAAAAGTGTTATTTTTATGCATTTGAGTAGCCAAATAAATAGTCCTAACTAAGTTAAATTTATCTTTCAAAGCACATTTTTAATATTATTAAATTTATAGCGCATATAGTCAACTTTTAAGTGATTTAAAGTGCATTTCTTGTTTTTCACATAAAACAATGAAAACAACAGCTTTAAGTCTACTTAAAAATTATGTAGCTTTATATTTAAGGCTCTTAAGATTAACCTAACATATTTCAACTTAATATTAAGTACATAAGACTTATAAAAGGTGGATATATGCATGTATATAAGGTGTTATAATGGCATATATTGTATTTTATCATAATTTTTACTGATGTATACAACTTGTGTACTTATATTTTTTGTTCCAATTTATAGCCCATGTGTTTAACATAATTTATAAGTACTTTTTACTCTATCCTGGGGATATCCAGGCTGACATCTTTACTGAGAATTAATGTCAATTTTTTGGCATTCTTTTTGTGTTGTGAAATACCCTTTAGATAATTACAAATTTCCAACTTTGATACCCCCTATTAAATGGAACAAAACAAAAGAATCAAAGAATAAAATATTGAGTTATTATCCAACTCCTTTACCTCAATGTGTTATAAAGCACTCAAAAGATTAACTCTTAAAGAGTATCAAAGCCCTGCCAAACTTGCACAAAGGTGGACTCCTTGCCATTGACACAAAGCTTTATTTTATTTTTTCATTAATCCTTATTATCACAGATGCTTTGACAAATTTGAAAGTCTTAGGCTCCTCAGCCTCTTGATTTAGAAATTTTAAAATCCATTTTTTTTAAAAAAAAGAAAGAAGGAAAGAAAAAACAAAAAACAAAAAACAAAAACAAAAAACAAAAAACAAAAAACAAAAAACAAAAAACAAAAAACAAAAAACAAAAAACAAAAAACAAAAAACAAAAAACAAAAAACAAAAAACAAAAAACAAAAAACAAAAAACAAAAAACAAAAAACAAAAAACAAAAAACAAAAAACAAAAAACAAAAAACAAAAAACAAAAAACAAAAAACAAAAAACAAAAAACAAAAAACAAAAAACAAAAAACAAAAAACAAAAAACAAAAAACAAAAAACAAAAAACAAAAAACAAAAAACAAAAAACAAAAAACAAAAAACAAAAAACAAAAAACAAAAAACAAAAAACAAAAAACAAAAAACAAAAAACAAAAAACAAAAAACAAAAAACAAAAAACAAAAAACAAAAAACAAAAAACAAAAAACAAAAAAAAAACAAAAAAAAAAAAAAAAAAAAAAAAAAAAAAAAAAAAAAAAAAATCAAAATGAAAAATGAAAAATGAAAAATGAAAAATGAAAAATGAAAAATGAAAAATGAAAAATGAAAAATGAAAAATGAAAAATGAAAAATGAAAAATGAAAAATGAAAAATGAAGAAAAAAAAATGAAAAATGAAAAGAAAAATTGTGATAAATAGATAATTGCTTATTTTTTTTTTCTTGTTTCCTCAAAATCAATTTACACATGCTGTTTAGCCAGAATAGAAATTCTGAAGTGGGAAAATGAATTATTCAATAGGCTATTGAGAAAAATAAGGTGCTGGATATTTTTCTCAGGCTATTGTACATACAACTAGAAACATGACTCTGTATAAAAGATTATCAAAATTAAGACTTTTTGCAACATTTTATGTGACAAATTTCTAAGAAATTTGAGTGAAAATCAAACATTGACTTTTGAAAAAGAGTGGTATTTAGACATAGATGCATCAAAGTTAGCATCAAGCTCATTCAGCTTCTATGAGGTATTTGCGATAGTAACTGACACCACGTGAAAAAAACTGCAAAGGTTTTAGAAAATTTATTACCCATAAGATTTAACCGGGATTCTGAATCCCACTGTAATCCTTTTTTAGATTCATGAAAATTTTCTCCCTCATTTGAATACATCCCTCATAAAAAAATCTCATCATTTGCTGACTTGTCATCCTACTTACCTATAGTTTTTAAGAAGCTGGATTGCAAAAAAGGTGAGGAGGAATTGAGAAATCCAAGTGAGGCTTCAATTGGTCCGTCCCTAAATAGGATTTTGTGTCCCGGCCAAATCCTCCGGGTGATGAATTTGCAAAATCCTCTGCAGCTTGCACGTGGTGTGACATGATGGTGATAGAAATAAAGGGCTTTATTAGGGTATAGATCTCTCAACAATCCACAAATCCCACACAAAGTGAGATTTTGGAGTAGCATCTTTGTAATCTGCCCTCCCTGGGGCAAGCACCAGAAAAAAAATGTGGGCACCTGATAGTAGGTGCCAATCCCTATCTTTGATTTAACTCAGTTTCAGCTTAGCTGTGATTTTTCTGGAAAGACCACGCACTGAACAATGAGCACGCTAGCCTGCACATCATCAACTCTGAGTTACTCTTGAATCAAAGATGAATTGAGGGATTGCCACCTGCTAAAAGGTGCCAGTTTTTTTTTTGTGATAAAGTAGATTTCCAAAATTCAACATAGCATTTAATAGGGGGTCTCAAACATTACCAAATACGCCACATAAATACACCACAAAAAAGGTACCAAACCTGCCATCAAAAAATGAAATACACCTGCCCTAGACAGGTGTATTTCAACAGCGTATTTGTCCCCAAACACGTCTTCTTTTGGGTCAAACAAGTAATCAAAACACACTGGGGAGAAGAGTTGTGACGTGGAGTATATGAGTGAGGGTAGAAAGAAGGTGATGCGCAGCTGATTGGGAGGATGTGGGTACTTGTGGGCTGAATTGTGGTTAGGAACATTGTACAAAAGTACGACGTATTTGACCCCATGTTTAAGACCCCAAGTACCAAATCAGCCATGTTTCACGGCGTGTTTGTGTGGCGTTTTTCAAATGAAACACGCTAGGCGTGTTTGGTAATGTTTGAGACCCCCTAATAAAGTCTTAATCCCAGTATTGAATTTACAATATAGTATTTACCAGATAAATTAGATTTTCAAAATTCAACATAGCGTTTAATAAAGTCTTAATCCCAGTATTGAATTTAAAAATAGTATTTTCCAAATTTAATACCAACTATTGTAAGCAAAAAAAGATTTGACTACTACATTACCATCTTCTTTCATGCTTGTTTGTCATTTTCACAAACAATCACTTTATCCCCCCCCCCCCCCCCTCAAAAAAAAAAAAAAGAAGATGACAACTGCTTGCAAGTCCCTATCCCTAACTGAACTATGGTATTTTAATTAGGGGGAAGCACCCTCTGGGAAGTGCTGATATTTTTCTTCTTGATGCTAACTTTAATCAATTTCCGGTTTCATCAATTTTCAAACTCTAAGTCTCACCTTCATTCTTTCTTGGACTTTGAATTTTCTTGATTGATATTATATTTATTCAATTTTTCTGCAAGTCTTGTATATATCATATTATTTTCTCCTTTTAAAAAATTTAACAGTCTTTCAGAATGAAGTCTGAAACGTAAATCTTCCCAGTTTTTCACAATATGCGTTTCAATTATTTCCCAACCATCATTTGTAAGCGACTCAGGATTATGGCAAAGCTCTTCCCATTTTGTATAAATTTGTCTTTTGATTGTTGTGTAAGATGGAGTAGTCGGTTTTGGTTGATCGTTGTTTTTCATGTTCTGAAAAGAATCTTCTTTGAAAATATCATATGTTTCTATCCTTTCACTTTCATTGATATATTCTTGAATTAGCTTTATAGTATTATATGAACCATTAAAATCCATTTTCGCCCCCTCTCCTTCCCTTGAGCAATACTTATCATAAAAAGCTTCTAAATGATTCAAAATTGAGACCGCCATTAGCAACTCGTGGAGGTGGAGTTTTTGAACCGTATGATTTTTTTCGTGTTTAACATCAAAAAAAAGATTGTCTTTCTCAAATAATTGTTTACAGAGATCAACGATGTTGTTGTATGGAGTGGATACTTTATTATTCATAAGAGTATCTTTAAATAAAAGAGGTGACTGTAAATTTGATATGATTTCTTCATAAATTGATTTTACACAACCCAACCTTCTGGTATGAATTACTTGTGCATGTTTCACCAATTGGAAATGATGAAAGATATAGAAATTACCTATACCAGAAAAATCAAAACTCATATTATTTGAGACTAATAGGCAAAGTGAAGCTTACGAAATTGTTTCTCTAAGAATAAAACATAAGCCAAACATAAGTATCACAGATCAAAATGATTTATTGAAAGTTTTAGCACAAAAGGACCTCACCTTCTACTTCATAAATAACTTGGTTGCGCCTTACGTCATATGGAAGAATGTCTCTTGAGTCTTTCGAAGTTCCTTCCCTAAACATTAGACTTTTAATCAACATATAGAATGGAGTATGTCTATTTGTTACTAGAATATAGCCCCCAGAAACGAGAGGTCAGACATAACTTCAAACCATCACATGCACGACGCGACTCACCAACACGGAGAGCAATTTCTGTCTGGGCATTTGGATTTTTTAATTTATCACGTAAAGTTTCTTTTGCAACTCGGTTTCTTCTTGCAACATAAACCAACGCATCTTTCAATAAAGTTTCATCTTCTACGTTTCGATACTTAGAAGTCTGCGACCTATTCAGTTTCAATACAGCATCCTCCATCCATTTGTTGATTCTTTTAACTCGTTCCGGGGTTTCTTTTTCGTGCCAAATCGGTCCAAACGAAATCAATTGAATAATTAAATCTCTGACTTCATTATCATTTGAAAAATATCCTCCGTCTCGCATAAAAGCATTCCAGTTGTAGACAAAATCGCTTCTTTGGAAAAATTTTAAATCTCTTCTAAGTTCTAAATCCAAGTATGTTGCCCAAGTTTCTGATAATCGTGAAAGTGAGTGCAACTTGTGGAGGATAGATACTTTTTGTATGAATGGTATTTTCTTGCTTTTAATGATAGCTTTAGAAACTGTGATACTATTTCTTATTTCGTGTATGGAGAGGGCAGTAGGAACTTTTGACAATTCTTTCTCGTGTTTGTAAAGCCTCATTTTTGCCTTGTTATTCATTTCTTTAATTGTGAGATCCGGGCTTAAGTTATCTGGATTCGATATATAATAGCAATAGGAGAGTATTTTAGCTGGATGAAAGAGGTAAATTATCGGATATGTAACAAACTCACATTTGGAGTGAGAAGAATATTTTCTGTATTCTTCATATGGTAATTTCCAACGGAACAATTTATGTTTGACACGATGCAAGAATTCTTTCATTCTTCGATATAAAGTAAAGAATGCTAGTCTGATACTTGCAATCTTGCTTTTACTTGGGTTTAAGTCATTTATCTCCAGTGATTCCCATTGTGGTAAATTTGATTTGAATTGCGGATTTATGTATTCCAAAATTTCAGATTTCAACTTTATACCATTTTTATCACAATCTGATTGTATATCATTAACGTAACTTATATTCTTTATAACAGGGATTTTTTGAGCTTCATTTAAATTTACTTTACCGAGAATAGTGGCAAATTTCAAAGTAATAAAGACTAAGAAAGTGCAGCTTAGAGGACGTTTCATTTCAACAAAAAAAAGAAAAGAAAAAATCGAATGATAAAAAAAAGGAAAGTATCTGCCTTCCTTTCATACACCTTCCAGATAAAACCCCTTTCCACGCACGAGAAAAACAGAGACATTGAACTGAATCTTAGTTAATAATACCGTTTCGCGCAGCTGAACATATGAATCAAATTTAAAACTGTCTTTGACCGATCGCGAGTTTCCAGATCTTTATTAACCAGAGATAAAATTTGTAAAATGGTATGGTAATAATTTTTAAAATACATGAGGAGGAAGGATAGAAGATGCTACACGTGAGAACAAGACTGCAAGATGAAGTAACATTTTTTATTAAAGTTGCATATTTTTTTCGGGTTTTAAAAATTGAAGCCTGCACTATCACTACAATAAATGTTCGTTTCGTCTTGGGGCGCAACAATGGCGCAACGATTACGCAACAGTTATGTAACAATTGTTTTTGGCTCTTAAAGGTCTTAGGTGGTTTTTATCTGCAAAAAATGATTGTTTCGTAACTGTTGCACAACTGTTGCGTAATTGTTGCGCCCCATGGCGAAACAAACAAGTGCTGTAGTGTATGTCGGTCAACCCAATTTTATCCTTCTCAATTTACAGTGAATTGATCATTGTAAGAACAACTAGTTAACTCACTGTGTTTTTCTTTCTATTTTTATCCGTTTTATAATTATAAGAGTAGTTATTGACTCAACCTCCATAGAGATCACATCACGTCTTATTTTTCTCACGTTTTTCTATGTTGTTCTTATTTTATGCTATTCATTCATCCCTGTCCTCATTGAGCGAGACACTAACTTAAATACTGGGTCTTGTCATTTCTTTTTGCCCGTCTTTTATCTCGCTCAATATTATTTCATTATTTTTATCTTTAGGTCAGGACTAGTTATTTGTAAACACTTATCTTGTTATTAATTTTCCATTTTATTCATGTACATAGGTAACAGCGGCAAAGACCACTTAATAGGGCAGATCGTTTATTGACGTCTGTTTTATTTTTATATCTAAAAGGTTAGACTTTTGTATTTAGCTGTTATTCTGTTTATGTATTAGGTCTTTTATCTCGCTCAATATTATTTCATTATTTTTATCTTTAGGTAACAGCGGCAAAGACCACTTAATAGGGCAGATCGTTTATTGACGTCTGTTTTATTTTTATATCTAAAAGGTAACAGCGGCAAAGACCACTTAATAGGGCAGATCGTTTATTGACGTCTGTTTTATTTTTATATCTAAAAGATTCGAGTTGTTTTAGGTTATGGGCCCAGTGTCCTTGTGAATGTCATCAAACGATATATTTACAATCCCATCTCCAGCTTCAACGAACGAATCTGATTACTCGTCAACAAGTTTTAATACTGCCCGTCCTTCATCACCATTGAAAATGGACTCAAATAATGATTCCTCTGGCGATACCCTCAGAAATATTCCTGTACTGAGTGTCGGAAATTTCCATGAATGGAGGATAAGAATGAGAGCCCTGCTCACTTATCAGGATCTCAAAAAACTTGTATTTGGTCTTGAACAACCGCCGCCGGAAGACGCTGCCCAAAGTCTTAAGTTAGATTTTCAAAAGAGAGCCGACAAGGCAACAAACATTCTCATTTCAAAACTTGACGCCGCCAATATTGCTGCTTTTGTGACTGATGATGATATGGACAAGCCTTGGCAAATCTGGACAAAGCTGAGCAACCAATATGCTGCAGCCGATGCGTCAAACCGTGCCTCGATATTTGCCCGATATCACGATGTCAAATGCCAAGAAGGCAATCTTATGAGCTTCGTGAATGATCTACGAACCAGAATTAATGAGCTGGGGTCTGTTGGTGTCTCAGTTGAAAGTGAAAATGAAGCACATCGATTATTGAGACAATTGCCAGAATGTTACTCAACCCATAAGGCATTGATTCTACATGCTTGTGAAGTGACTCAAACCCATCTTTCCGTTTCTAATCTACTCTCACGATTGGCCCGTCTTTCTTCTGAAATTGAATCAGAGAATTCCACATCATCTCATTCCGCCTTGATAAATAAAACAAAATCTAATCAAAAACTAAAGTGGGAATTTTGTCGAGACGGAAAACATAATCCGAAAGCGAAACATTCTGAAGAGGATTGTTTTCAATTGCATCCGGAAAAACGTAAAAATCGAGTAACTGCTAATAGTTCCAAAGCTAGCGAAGAAGTACATGCAAGTATCAGCTGTGGACCTGCAAAAATTTTCAAAGCAAATATTTCAAATACTTCTTCGAAAATGCTCATTTTTGACAGCGGAGCAACTGTTCATATGATCAAGAAACGGTCAAATTTTAAAACATACTCTCGCTTCCGTCGTCCAATCAAGCTTGGTAATGGCACCATAATTTATAGCTCGGGAAAGGGTTCGGTCAACCTTGTCACACCGAGGGAAGTCATAACTTTGACTGACTGCTTGCATGTTCCTGAAATCAGCCAAAACCTTATTGGAATCGGCCCGTTTATCTCACATGGTTGTGATCAACACATGAATTCTAATGGAGAATTAACAATCACAAGGTCGAACGAAATTATTCTTGATGGCAAATGGGATGACTCTGAAGGACTTGTAGTGTTGAATGCCAATTTTGGTGAGCACCATGTTCCCGTTTTCAAATCTCTTTACGCTTCAAACTCAAAAATGCTTTGGCACTTCAGATTAGGACATTCGAATTCCCAATATCTTGATAAAATTCAGTCTAAAATAGGGTTTAAATTATGCGATGATTTTAATTTCTGTGAGCCCTGTGTGAATGCCAAGCACCATCATAGTCCATTTTTAGGAACTGTCCCAAGAGGAACTCGCTTTCTAGAATTCTTACATTGTGATTTAAGTGGCAAAATTACTCCTGCAACTTACGGAGGAGCCAATTATTATTTCAAAATTACAGATTCTTATTCTTCTTATCGCTTTGTATTCCTTTTATCTAATAAATCTGATACTTTCAAAGCATTTTTGCAATTTAAAACTCAAATAGAGAATTTATCAAATCTTAAAATTGGCAATTTCGTGTGTGATGGTGGAAGCGAATTCATAAATAAAGATTTCAAAGATTTAAGTGTCAAAGATGGCTTTAAAATGATTGTTACTTCTCCTTATACGCCACAGCAAAATCCTATTGCGGAACGTGGCAACAGAATTACCACCGAAATGGCTAAATCTTTACTTTTTCATGCAAAAATGCCGATTGAGTTCTGGGGCGAAGCAGTCAACACTGCAGTCTATCTTGAGAACAGATTACCATCGGCTTCATTGAGTTTTGATACACCATTTAAAGTGAGGTTTGGCAAGGATGCAAAATACGATCATCTTAAAGTTTTTGGATGTGCTGCTTATGCACTCATTGACAAGTCAAAAAGAGGAGGAAAATTTTATACGAATTCAATAAAATGCTGTTTTCTGGGCTATGCTGAAGATGTGACATCATATCGATTGCTTCGACTTGATAATAAAAAGATAATATACTCACATAATGTAATTTTTGATGAAACGTCTTTTCCTATTCAGGACTTATCGTCAGAAACACAATTGTCAGAAATCTTTACTGAAGATGTTGTCGCAATTACATCTGATTTCTCTGAAAATATACCTTTAACTCCCTCTGATAATCATTCGTCAAATCACATACCTTCGACTGAATCTGAAGATCCCCCCATTGAAAAACCAAAATCCATTAATAGATTTTGGGATTATCAATTAACTCCCAACATTGCTTCTAACGATATTAGCTCTTCAATTGACTCATCCAACATTATTGAAGGTGGTCGGAAAAGAATACCAAGGAAGCTGAATTCAGCCTTTGAAATCAAAAACTACTTATCAATTACAAACGTTATTAGTGCACATGCAACACATGATGATGTACCCGACATTCAATTATCAGATCCACTTACTTATTTTGAAGCAATTAATCGATGTGATGGTGATTTTTGGCTCGATGCCATTAGTCAAGAGTTGAAAATGATAGAAAATCAAAGTGTCTGGAATATTGTTGAACAACCAGAAAATGTTCCTACGATAGGGTCCATATGGGTTTTTAAGATTAAAAGAGATGCAGATGGTCACATTCAAAAATATAAAGCTCGACTTTGTGCACGAGGCTGTTCACAAAAAGCTGGAATAAATTATTTTGAGACTTTTGCTCCAACTGGACGACTCACCACATTACGAGTTCTCATCAGTCTTGCAACACGAGAAGATTGGGATTTCATTCAGATGGATGTCAAAGGTGCTTTTCTCTATGGAAAACCTGACGAAGACGTTTATATGAAAATTCCTCTAGGCATGAAAAGGCCTCCCAATCTTAAAAATCCAGTTTTATTGTTAAAGCGTTCACTTTATGGTTTAAAGCAGGCCTCTAGGTGTTGGTACACAGAGTTAATTAATTTCTTCTATTCCCTTAATTTTTATCCCTCAGCTGCGGATCCTTGTCTCTTCATACATGAAAGTACTACTCATCCTTGTTACGTCCATGTGCATGTTGATGACCTTTCCATTTTTGGTAAGGATATTGATTGGTTCAAAGTTGCCATTCAATCAAAGTTTGATATGGAAGATCTTGGAGATGCAAAATTTATTTTGGGAATGAGGGTTACGAGAAATAGAAATACCGGTACCTTATCTCTTTGTCAAGATCAGGAGATTAAGGATTTACTCACTTCTTATGACATGTCAAATTGCAAGCCATCTAGTACTCCAATGACAATGAACACTCAACTGGTACCAGCAACTGAAGACGAAATAAAACAATTCTCTCAACTCAACATCAATTATCGACGAGCAGTGGGTCGATTAAATTACATCACTCAGGCAACTAGACCAGATATTGCCTTCATAAACAGTCAACTAGCACAATACTTAAATGCTCCTGGTATTAAACATTGGTTGGCATTCAAAAGGGTCCTTCGCTATCTGCGAGGTAGTATCAATCTATCACTTACTTTTCATTCAGATGATCCTTTTATCAATGAGGGTCACTACAGTTATTCACTTCCTACTGGTTTTGCTGATGCCGATTGGGCAGGTTGTCAAGTTACTCGACGCTCAACTACTGGATATGTTTTTATTATCAATGGTACTGCTATCAGTTGGCGCTGCAAGAAACAACCTACAGTTGCCCTTAGCACTACTGAAGCTGAATCTAAAGCTACAGTTGATGCAGCGCAAGAGGCAATTTGGATGCAGACTCTCTTTAATGACCTTGGATTTGACTGTAAATCTTCCTCAAAATTATTTTCCGATAATCAAGGTTGTATTTCTTTGTGCAAAAATCCCATGTTTCACGCTAGAACTAAGCATGTTGAAATCCAATTTCATTGGATTAGAGAGCAAATAATGTCTGGAAAAATTGACCTACAATATACGCCATCAACTGATATGATTGCTGATGTCTTTACTAAGGCTCTTAGCAAGGAAAAATTCAGAAAATTTGTAGACAAAATTGGTTTGAACGGTATGATTGATAGCAAGGAGGGGTGTAAGAACAACTAGTTAACTCACTGTGTTTTTCTTTCTATTTTTATCCGTTTTATAATTATAAGAGTAGTTATTGACTCAACCTCCATAGAGATCACATCACGTCTTATTTTTCTCACGTTTTTCTATGTTGTTCTTATTTTATGCTATTCATTCATCCCTGTCCTCATTGAGCGAGACACTAACTTAAATACTGGGTCTTGTCATTTCTTTTTGCCCGTCTTTTATCTCGCTCAATATTATTTCATTATTTTTATCTTTAGGTCAGGACTAGTTATTTGTAAACACTTATCTTGTTATTAATTTTCCATTTTATTCATGTACATAGGTAACAGCGGCAAAGACCACTTAATAGGGCAGATCGTTTATTGACGTCTGTTTTATTTTTATATCTAAAAGGTTAGACTTTTGTATTTAGCTGTTATTCTGTTTATGTATTAGGTCTTTTATCTCGCTCAATATTATTTCATTATTTTTATCTTTAGGTAACAGCGGCAAAGACCACTTAATAGGGCAGATCGTTTATTGACGTCTGTTTTATTTTTATATCTAAAAGGTAACAGCGGCAAAGACCACTTAATAGGGCAGATCGTTTATTGACGTCTGTTTTATTTTCTATCTAAAAGATTCGAGTTGTTTTAATCATTAGTGTCCACTTAAAACCGTCACATACTATCTGACTGGGAGATCATGTCATTTGCACTTGACTTTTTTTAACCAGTTACTCACTTGTCGTGATGTTAAGAAACGCTGACTAATCTCATGTGGTGTCTCGTGGACAGAAGAGGGCACTGCGGTGACTTTAATAGAACTTCTGGCAATGAAGAATTAAGCGCAAAGGGGATACAAAATATGAAAAGTACGCCAAAGTGTGCTCGTAACTACTACCGCCTATGTCTACCCTCCTTTTTGTACTTAGTCTCTGATAGTCTGATCATTGAAGTAGTTTCATGCCCAAAGGGCGAGAGATCCTATGAAATAAAAAATAAAAAAAGAGTGCTCGTAAGATGTGATTTTTTGAAACACTCCATTCATGCAGCTCCAGCTTGTGATCAATTTTTCGATTAGTCCTATCTGAGAACAGAATAGGTGGAGAAACTAAAAAATCACAAACCTTTACTTTCCAACTAGAACATAGAATTTGAGCAAGTCAAAAAATTTCTTTAGCAGTGATTTTGAACAGGCACCCAACTTATTTTGCGACCAAATATTTCCCTCAGAGGCAGGCCATTTTGTCGTTTACATCGACAGCTATTTTCCACCATCTGGAAAAATGAAAAAGTTTCTTCGAGTATTCCGTAGCTTGACCCAAGGAACAACCATTGGAAACCACCATTATATCATCATTTCTATCTTTCAATCATCATTTTAACACTTGAAAAATATTGGTCTTGGTTTTTTGGGAGAGAATCCAAAATACAAATTACTATTCCCAAATCTGCCAGGACAAGCAAGTTTTTCCAGAATTGGTACATCAGATATCTTTTCTTATGTCTCGCCAACGGGTGTATAAAAGGATTTTACTTTTAACAATTTTTTCTTCTGCTTGATATATACTACTTCGAACTTCTTCCATTATACTTTTCACCATCTTGTGGATTTAAATTGATTTACAGAAAACTACTTTTTGTGTAAGTCTAAATTATGCTTGTATTTTTTGTTTCAATATCAGCACTACGGTGGTCAAACTGAAAAATTGAGAAAAGTATGAGAGCATAATTAAAGTTTAATAATGATGGTAGTGATGGAGATATTTTGGCTTATCTTTTTTGTTTTGTCGTTTTTGTGTGTTGAGTAATTTTTGCTTTGGTGATAAACATCACAGGAGTGAAGCACGCGTCGCTTTGCATAGGAAGATCCAATTGGATATGAATTTTCACTCAAAAAAATATTTGGTTTGAAATTTGCCAGGAATACTATTATTATACTAGTTTTTGAAATTGATACCATTCCTGGTGATCAACAGTAACATCAAGATAAAGATGAAAAGTGTGCTTGGTTCTGCAACCCCGTTCCGCTCTGCGTTTTTTTCAGCGCATGCCCATACCCTTGCCTTTACTCCAATACCTCATTCTCACTCACCACCAGCAATCATCCATCCACATCCTCAACACATTCATCCCAAAAGCAATAATAATAGTAATGATCATGGTAATAATAGCCAGGATAATCTGAATCATCACAACCCAAATGGCATCCAAAACCAACCATCTGTTCATCATCATCCATCCACACAAGTCCTTCCTTCATTCTCTCCTGAGCCTGTCTTCAGCCCTCATAAATTTCCTGAACAACTTCTTCATGCTCGTCAACTTTTATCCAAACATCATCACTCCCTGTCTGATGTGTCTTCAAACCCTATTCGGACACTCTCTGCAATCCGTTCCTCATCTTGGGAATGGAGGAGCCCACTACGTTCGCGGTCCAACCCTCACTATTTTCGGCTTTTGGCGTCATCCGTCTCGTCTCTCTCGTCTCTTGAATGTACAGCTGAATTGGATGAATATAATCTTGCTTGGAAGCTCCTCGACTCAAAACAAGGCTTACTTTCTTCAACTCTCTCAGCTCCTACCAGAGTGCTACTTAAGAATCCAAAAACTATCCCCTGTGATCCGTATGATTTACTTGCCGATGCCTACATCAACTCGTGGAAAAAAGTCGTTGATCTTGAACGCACACATCATGAACTGGCGGCTATGAAGCGTCTCTACGATATTCGACGCCAAACCAACGGCAAACACGCACCTGAAGGAAAAAGTCTTTTGAAAATGATGCTGACTGAGTGCACAGTTGACGAAACTCATAATTTATCAAAATATAAAGACCCAAACACTTGTTTTTTAAAACTTGAAAGACTTTCAGGCTTAGACATTGGATCATGTGATTTTCGGTTGGTTAAGGATAATTTTTATGACTGTAATGTTTTTCTTTTTCTGTTGTTTTCAGCATGAAATCACATTTGAAAATGTCTCTGCAGCTCATTTATATCATCTCGTTTCTATAGCCCGGGCGATTATCTTCTTTTGTCAGAAGAAAAACAAATAGGTACTTTGACAGAATCTTCAAAGGATGAGGGTGAAATCTTTAGCCGTGCTGGATTTATTCCCTGTAAATTAATATCCAGCAGATCCTATTATTTAATTCTCAAGTTCAATTTTGCTACCCCTCCACCCGACTTTTTAGACAAAGATTATAGGTCTTTTTTTATCTCTATATTTAATCTTGTGTGAATTCTCTTTTATAAGACATATATTTATGCTCGAAAAAATTCTATATGCAGGGTTGACTACGGCTGGGACGGCTCTGTATATGATCGAATTTCCAATGCCCTACAAGCAATACGTGAAGATCCAGAATTGCTTCGTCAAACTCTGAGCCCAACCGCTCTGCGTCGACATCAATCGAAATCATTGGCTGGGACATCAACTCGGGACTTAATTTTGGGAGCAGATATCGAAAATGCTATTTCTTCCTCAACAACAACCCAACAGCCATCATCAACAACCAGAATATCTCATTCTCACATTCCGAATACCGTAACATTTTCGCAATTATTTACGCGCGATCAGAGAATACATAGCTGGGTTCAGCGCCATCTAAAAAATGATCCTATCTCAATTGCAGGTGATCCCCAATTGAAAGATTTGAATCAATCTCAAACCAGGGCCATCGCCATGGCACTTTGCTCCCGCCTGTCTCTGATTCAAGGCCCTCCTGGAACTGGAAAATCTAAAACCATTGTCGCTCTCTTGTCACTACTCAAGATACATTTCGCTGTCCCTCAGCCTATTGCAGCCTGTGCGCCCACTCACATTGCAGTCGATAATATTGTTCATGCCCTACGGGAAGCAGGCTTGAAGCCTCTGCGTATTGGAGATAATCTCAAAGTAGCATCGGCTTTAGAAGACTCTACTCTCGAATTCCAAGAAGGAAAACATTATTTGACACCATCTATTCTTGATAAGGAACTTGATTTAGAAAAACGAACCAAAGACATCGACGCCACTGCACGACGTTGGAAAACTAAAAATCGGAACCTTGTTGATAGCATTTATCCTATTTCGCAGAAAAAGGTACTGGATCAACTAAAAAGTGAGACTGTTCCGTTTCACCATCTTTTTTAATTATTTTTTCTATCAATGTACATTTGATTCTCCCTTTAGATCGAATTTTGATTTTATAAACCTTTTTTTTTCTGATCGCGTCATGATTAATGCAGATGAATATCGTCAGCTTCAGTATGAGTTATTTTCACTCAAGCGCCGCCGACGAGATGAAATTATTCAGGCTTCTGATGTAGTTTGCTGTACCTGTCTTGGGGCAGGTGCTGCAAGTCTTGAGGGGGTCGAGTTTGCGGCAGTTGTGATTGATGAAGCAGCCATGTCTCATGAGCCAACAACTATGGTTCCGATCACTCGGGGGACCTCCCATGTCGTTCTTGTGGGTGATCATAAGCAGCTACCTGCTATTACGCTTTCTCCAGCTGCACTTGCACAAGGGTACAGTGTCAGCCTGTTCGAACGACTTCAAAGATCTGGGCTAGTGCCCACAACTTTATTAGATCACCAATACCGGATGCATCCCGATATCTCTGCCTTCTCTAACGCTGAATTCTACAACATGGCTATAACGGATAACATCCCTATTAATCCTACCCTTTCAAACGCCAGTCACGTCATTTCATCACGCTATACACAACTGATTGATCAATCCCATCACATCCCTAGAGCCGTGGTGTTTATCAACCACGATTTTCTTGAAGAGCAATCAAATCAGACGATTATTAACCCAACTGAAGCTGAAATGACCCTTGACATAGCTCGTGACATACTACACAAAAACCCAATCTTAAAAGGCTCTGATATTGCCATCATTTCTCCCTATAAAGGCCAAGTTTCCCTTCTCCGCACTCTTCAATCTGCACCACAGAAAGCCAGCCTGATTCGAAACCTGTCGCAGGCTTTTTTGGATATTGAGATAAATACGATCGATGGGTTTCAAGGTCGTGAAAAATCGGTGGTGATATTTTCGACTGTTCGAAGCAATCCTCAGCGAAATATTGGGTTTTTGGCTGATTTGAGACGGTTTAATGTTGCTGCCACAAGAGCAAGGAAGAAATTTATTGTTGTGGGCAATAAGGATACGTTGGAAAATGCTTCTTCATCTAGTTTTAGCTCCATTTTTGATCATCATCAACATCAAGCTCAAGCTGCTGCTGGTGATGGTGGTGGTGGCTACCACAAACTGGGGGTTTGTCACGATCATTGGGATCCGTGTGTTTGGAAACGATATGTTCATTGGCTAAAAAGTCAAAAATTAATTGTCAATGCTCCTTCTTTACCTTTTTAATTAATTGTTTGATTGTTTGATTCTGTTTATATATTTGAAAACAAAAAAGGAAGAATAATTATAAAATGATATCCAATGTATATATCAGAATTGAGGAGAAGATTTATTTTTTGAAGATGATGTTTTTTTCTGTGTTTTTGTTCTTGGATGATATTATGAGTTTTTTGTTTGTTTGTTTTTTGGAGGTAGGTTTGTATGTTTGAGTGTATATATGTTTAAATGTGCGTATGGTTGAATGTAAGTGTGTATATTGGTGAACTAAGTGTGTTCTGTATTGAGATGAGTTGTGTGCACTGCAAGATTTTCTTCTTTTTGACAGGGAGAGGAGGGGTGGGGTGTTAATATCTTTTAATTTAGTTTGAATAATTCACGGCGAGGAACATGAATATCATTTTTGTGCCAACAATACCTAGTTTGATTAAAAATCCTCTTATTTTCTCTAAAATTCAAAATGAGGTCTTAAATACACAGCTTTAGTTGAATTCAAGGCTTTTGAACGTAAAAGTTTTTTTAATGAATTTTTTACATTTTATACTGTTAGTATCAGTGGATATAATTGATTGTGTTGTTCAATTCAGAACTGAAAGCATCATAAATGCACTATCTTATTGGAATGTCATTGCACCCTGCCTAGAAGTGCATTAATCTTTTTACTCTTCTTCACTTAATCCTCACTAGTTTTATAAAAAAAATTCATCATTTTTTGATAATAGGATTTGTATTTAAGCAATAGGATTTTTTTCCCTTTTTTTTCTTTTTTCCCTTTTTTTTCTTTTTTTTCTTTTTTTTCTTTTTTTTCTTTTTTTTCTTTTTTTTCTTTTTTTTCTTTTTTTTCTTTTTTTTCTTTTTTTTCTTTTTTTTCTTTTTTTCATTTTTTTTTTTTTGAGGAATGAAAAGCTTTAAAGATTTGGAAATAAATTGACAGACACTTATGGGGGGTGAGGTGGCTGTAAAATGAAATATTAAATAGTTCATCTATTTTAATTGTGAAAAAAAAAAGCACAACACTCAAAAAATATTATTATTATTATCCGTTTATATAAAATTAAATATAATATCTAATATATTAAAAAAAGAATCAAATTAAAAGTGACATTAAACTCTATATTCATTTATTTTGAATTATCATATCAAGTGCTTCACATTTACTGTTCCTCTGACACTTATGACCACTATGACAGGAAATGGATAACAACTAATCATTGATGGTATGAGACAAATGTAAAAGGTGTTGAAATTTAAATACATCTAACACACAAAAGCTTGCTGTTTTTTGTTTCAGAAAACATAAGTTTCTCCACTATAACCAAGTTTAGCCAATGAAAATCCTCCTGCTTATGGCCTCAATCCACAATGCTTGCCTCTTCGAAAACCTCCTATTCCTTGCCTACTCACCTCCTTTCCTCTTTATTATTTCTCTTATATCTCTTTCATCTCCCTTTTTTTTATCCCTCATCTCTTTCTTTCCTTTTTCTTTATTATCTTTTTTTTTTTTTTTTTGTATTTCTTCATTATTCCACAGCACTGTAAATCTTCATCCCATCTACGTTCCCTAGCTTTTTAAAGCTATAATCTATATTCAAATAAGCTTTTTTTTCTATTCTTTTCTTAACTAACAATCTTATACTAGGGGGAAGAAATGATGCAATATCCAAATATATTAGGTATTTCAATTTCTCCCATTGACAACTGGTCTACACAATTGCCCGACCACTATGAATTTGAAGAAGATGGGATTTATCAAGATTCAATCATGGGGTCTCAACCTTCTCAAGATGATGTCAACTGTGTCTATGCACCCCAGCGCACCACTATAAAAATCACTATTGAATTTACTCTCTATCTCTTCAATAGAGGGTATCAAAGTTGACCAATCTGCAATTAGGGATCAGGAATTTATTTCTCCGGGATCAGAAATTATTAATTGTGGAAGATTCTTATCCACTAGCCCCAGGGCTAGTGGATAAGGAATCCACAATAATGCATTATCCTGCCTCTTATACCCCAATTTCCATTCCTAATTACTGATCCCAAACTCATCACATCCATGATGGATTTTTAAAAAAGTCACATGACTTATAATTGCTGATGCCATCCTTAAGTCTTTCCTCACTCTATGCTACTTAATTTTGGTGGAAAAAACTTAAAGTTTTTTTCTATCTACACACCCCAACTGCACATTTGGGGGTGAATTCCCACTTCCCTCATCACATAAGCCTTCCACTGACAACTATGAAACACCTCTCTACTAGGCAGCTACTTCACTCAGCTATGAATGCCATCTCTTTACTTTTAGTTCTTTACAATAAAAAAGACTCTGATTTGGAAGATGCTTTAGCCTATATGTTTTTTAATTCCAAAAAGTGTTACATAAACCCAAGGGGGCCAAATCTTCATCATGATCCCAGATATGATCTCCGCTCCATTCTCAACATTCCTCAACTAAACTTCAATCAAATATTTCAAACTTCTCCTGATTCTTTCTTCAAAATTTATCAACTCATCTCTAAACACTCTATATTTCATAAAAATTCTCAAAATAAAAAGTTTTATCCTGCTATTCAACTTACTGTTGCACTATGTTGCTTTGGCTCAGATGGAAATGGTGCTGCTGTAAGACTCTTGAAAAATCTCTATACCATAGGATATGGGATGGTGATATTATACACCAAGAGCTGTATGATTGCTATCCTTTCTCTCAAATCTCAAACACTTGCTTGGCCAACTCCAAAACAGCAACTTGAATCCTCTCAAGTAATGCAAGCTGAAGGTTTCACTGGATGTGTAGGATTTGTTGATTGCATGACTATACCTTTGAGTCAAAAGCCTGCTTATGATGGCAGCCATTATTTTGATCACAAAAAATGTTTCTTCAAAATGTTCTCCAATTTCACATCTTTCATAAACTGACTTTTTATCTTCTTTCTAGATACTCTATTGCTGTTCAGCTTGTATGTGATGTCAATAAAAAATCTATTACTTTTCATAGTAGCTGCCCTGGCTAATGTAATGACTCTTCCCTCTTCCAAAGAATGAGGATTTCTAAAACTCCTGATACATACTTTGACGAATCTCAGTACCTCCTTTCGGACTCAGCATATGCAAGTGGAAAGTACATTATACCTTCCTTTCGTGGTGAAACTATAGAAAATGACACCAAAACCACCTTTAATTATCACCTTGCCCAATCAAGAGAACAGATTTAACAGGCTATTAGGATGTTAAAGGGAAGATTCTCTAGTCTCCGGGAACTCAGAATCCGATTTCAAAAAAAAATGGAAATCAAAACTGCAAATCATTGGATAATAACTTGCATTATACTCCACAATATCCTAGCTGATTTAAAAGATGAGTAGAATGATCTTTATGAAGAAGAGGATCCTGAACCAGCACCAGCTCTCCCCTCCCTTGAATCACAAAAAATTCATTCAACCACCATAAGCTCTGTCATTATGCCTATTACTCTCCAAAATCTCTCTTCACCACCATTTTAAATTATTTTTTCATACTCTCCCAATTTTCAACTTGCTTGTTTTTTTCACTCATGTTATTTTCATGTTCCATGTTTTATTCACTTTGATAAAGTAAATTTACAGCTTTAGTATCCTATTTAAAATGCTAGTGTATGTCTAAAACTACTTTGAAGTTAATTTTTTCACCTTATATATTTCATGTTTCAGCTAATATTTTATGGCAGTGAGCTCTGTTCCTTGCCCGAAGAACAGATTCTGTCAGTGTATCTAGTATATAAGTATGATTTAATAGTATTTATTAATGGTCCTACTACTTATTTATAAATGATTTAGTGATTAAACCTCAGGGGAAGACTAATAAAATAGTTATACTCAAAATAAAACTCACAATACTTGGATTAAATGCACGCTAGTGTTGGAAAATAGATAAATAGAACATAGTTATAGCTTATATAAAGATAATATCAATTTATAAAGGCTTTATAATATATTTCTGAATGATAATAATTGTTTTATAATGTTTATTTGAATTGTAGTAAGTAAGTGATGTCTAATAACTGCCATAATCCTCCCTTATACCAAAATCCACTGGAGTGCACAGACCTTCAATCCAGATGATGTCACTGCTATCCCTGGAAATTACAGAACTGTGAGGGCCCATTACCTCCCCATGGCGTCCAATTCAAGAATATTCAACACCCAGACCTCCAGTAAGGACCTTCCATCACAATTAATGATAACACAGACCCATACCATAAATAGAAAATCCAGATAAAAGTGGATACCATAAAGAAACAGGTAAAATAACTCATCCAAAGAGGATATAATGAAACCCAAAGCATATAAAGGAAAAAAAATGAAATGTCCAAGCCCCCAATATCATCCCCAAGCATCCATATTAACCCAGCAATGACCTCCCAACCCATACGTCCGTGAATATCCATCCAAGGAGGCAGATTAAGTTGTCCAAACTGTGTGTATGCGCCTGAAATAGATGTCTATGCTTCTGTAGGCGTTTTGAGTCCACTGAATACGTCCATATGATCTAAAATAAGCAGAAAAACCAAGTTTATAGGCTATTAAGAGGCTAAAGCCCACTTATATACCTAAATATACATAATATTTCACTTAATATGAGATTTATGTATACATATAAGCTTGTGTATGTCAATAATTACTTAATATCACTTAAGATAAATATATTATGACTCCATTAAGACCTTAATAATTATTATTAGGCTAATTATAAGCTATTTAAACTACTATAAGTTATATAATAGTGTAATAATTATATATATATGTATTATAAATATATATATAAGTATTTTAACCTTATTTTTAAGATATAAGCTTAATGTACTTAAGGTTATCTTATTTTAAGTATAATAAATACTCATTCCTAGGGATATCTAGGCTGACACTCCCTCACCCAAAAAAAAACCAAAAAAAAATGTTAAGACATTTTAATTAAAAGTAAGGAGTGAATAGAAATTTTTTTAAATTTTCTATAATACATATACTGAATAAACAGTATTATTTTGATTTAAATTTCTTCAAGAGATTTTTAAGATCAGATATTTCATTTTCTGGAATCCACTGGTCATATTCACTTGATTTATTTTTGAATCTTAATAGATACTCAAATCCCTTTTCTTTAGTAAGGTGTCTCTTTTTAAGTATCTTTTCAATTTCTGCATTTTCAACAATTTCTTCAGGTTTCTGTTTATGCCTTCCTGATCTTCTTGGAAATAGAGCAGTATCATCAGAATGGTATGGTTTTATAAGAGAAATAGGAAATACTGGATGTTTTCTATCATATGGTGCATATAGAATAACCTCAAAAGCACTGTTACCAACCATCTTTCTAACTACAAATGGTCCAATGAATGGATCCTTCAATTTAACATTACCATTTAAATTGAAATGCAGTATATAAATAAGGACTTCATCACCCTCTTTGAACATTTGTTCTTTATGGGCTTTATCCCATCTTTTCTTCTCATACTCGAATGCCTTATTTATACATTCTTGAGCACGTTTTCTGCATAATTCTTGCATCTGAAGAAAAGATTTAGTACCTGTATGGATATCCAATCTAGGTAATTTATTAAGAGTTTTAGCAGGGGTATTAGGTACATAACCCAACCATAACTCAAATGGCTTTTTGCCAGTGACAGAATGTACAGTACTATTGCATGCAAATTCTAAACCTGGGAAAAGGGTTACCCAATCATATGTGAATTTGTCATTGTCTTTAAAGTTAAGACCAAAATCACAATATCTTCTTATCATATCTTCTAAAGTTTGTATCACTCTTTCTGCTAGCCCATCAGTTTGTGGATGGTGTGCTGTAGAAAGTTTTAATTGACACCCTGAAACATCCATAAGTGATGTCCAGAACTCAGAAGTAAATTTAAGATCTCTTTCTGAGACTATTGCTTTGGGAAAACCTGCTATATTTAACATTTGTGTCCACCATAAAAAAGCTAAGTCCTTTGCAGAAACCTCTTTGTGGGGAGGAATAAATTTACACATTTTTGTAAATCTATCTACAATTACCCAGCAGGAGCTATAACTCTTATGTCCTTCTATTGACAAAACTGTTAAAAAGTCCATGTTAACTATTTCCCATTGAGCTATTGGTTGCTCAATTTTTTGTAACCAGCCATCTCTTTTGCCCTTATATCTTTTATATTTTTGACAAGAATCACATGTCTCAACATATTTTTAAATATCATCAGACATGTTAATCCACCAAGCTGTATTTTTTACTCTGGTTAATGTTTTATGGTAGTCAAAATGACCTGCTAAGATATCATAATGACATATAATTAACATTAACTCCTTCATTGAAGGGGAAATTACAATTACATTACTTAATTTTTTCCTGTAATATATAAAACCATCCTCAATGGAAAATTATCCTTTCTCTAATGCCTCTTTATACTTATTTGGTAATGTTTTTATTAAAACATTCATTGAAGCATTAGATGGATCATTTAATATTGTAGTAAGTTTACTAAAGTCAGGATCCGAAGCATACATATCAAGAATTGATTGCATAAATTCATCCTCAAGATCTACAATATAAATGTCATAAATGTTAATAATTTCTGATTCAGGAACATAAGAAGGATTATCATCATTATTAGGCAGAGGTCCTCTAGATAACAAATATACATTAGAGAGTAAGGTTCCTACTCTATGTGTAATAGTCATCCATCCTCTGTATTCTTGTACAGCTAATTGCCATCTAAACATGTGTCTATTAGGAGGTTTCATGTTTAAGAGTGACTTAACTGCATTACAGTCAGTTATTAACTAAAATTTTTGGTCTTCAAGGTAATAATGTAGCTTCTCAAGAGCCCATACTACTGCCAAACGTTTAAGTTGAGTAGCACCATATTTCAATTCACTACTTCTTAGAGTACGTGAAATATAGCAAATTACTACTTCTGACATTTTTCCTTCAATAAGTTGTTTTTGATGCAAAGAAGAACCCAGACCAATAAAAATTTCATCTTTATATAATAAAAAAGGCAATTGGAAATCTAGTAAACCCAAGATAGGAGCTGTCATCAGACATTCTTTCAACTTATCAAAAGCCTGTTGTATTTCATTATTCCAAATGAAAGCTTCTGATTTCTTTATCAGTGTGGTCAATGGTGCAGCAATTAATTGGTAGTTTTTTATATATTGTCTATAATAACCACACATACCAAGAAAATATTGTACATCCTTTACATTTTGAGGAATGCCAATATTCTTTATTTCAGCCACCTTATTTTGTTCTACACATATTTATAAGCCAGATACAATATGACCAAGCACTTTTAAAGATTCAAACCCAAATTTACATTTTTTCAATTCAAGGGTAAATTTTTTTTCATCCATTTTTTGAAATACCTTCTTTAAATGGATTAAGTTTTTATCATATGCCTTAGAGAACACTATGATGTCATCAATGTATACCATTAACCATCCCTCAATCATTTCATTATGGAATGTTATATCCATTAACTTCTGAAATACTGATGGAGCATTTTTTGGTCCAAATGGCATCCTGACATATTTATAAATTCCCATATGTGTTGTTATCAACAAAAAGTTCTGTGAATTCTTTTCAACAGGAATTTTATGGTAACCTTTATTTCCATCTAGGCAAATTATATATTTAGCACCTTTAAGGGTAGAATGTATAGAGGCAATTCTTGGAAAGGGATAAATATCATCTACTGTAAATGTATTTAATGCTCTATAATCACCACACAGTCTTGCTTTATCTCGTTGATAAGAAATTAGCACTGGTGATATTACACAATATTTTGGTCTAGTTTCAACCTTTTCAAGAATGTTCATTTTTAATAACATCTTAATATTATCCTCTATGTCTTTCCTCTTCATTTGTGAAGCAGGGTACGGTTTCTTTTTAAGACTAGCAGGAATATTATCCATATCACAGGTTAAACTAATCTTCATTTTATGATCTTTTACAAGGCCAAGTTCATTTGTACCATGTGCAAAAGCCATTGGAAATGCTTTAATTAAGTCCAAAATATTATTTTTCTCAGCTTCACTTATCTGAGTGCCAAAAGATGCTTTTGAAATTTATGTTTCTAGAGGTTCCATCTCATTTGATTCTCTTCCTTTGCACAGAATATTTGTTACTGACTCAATGTGTAAGACTGTGTTAAAATAATTTATTTTAAATTTCTTTTTACCATTCATGCCAATTGTAAAATTGTGATTAGCAGGTTCTAATTTCACACCAAAATTAGTCAGAATATCATTTCCAATGATAAACAGTTACTACAGTTAGTATTATCCATTACTACAAAGTCACAAGTTACTCTTACATAACCATGTTGATGTTTAAAGAAAACAGCAGCTTTGTATCTACCAATGGGATGTAGTACTGATCCAAAACCTCTCCAATTTTTACTTTGAAGAGGTTCAAGATTAGACTTATATTGACTATCAATTTTTTGTAATGTATTAGTAGAAAAAACAGAACCAGCAGCTCCTGTGTCCAATACTATATTAACATTTTCACCTGAAATGATAGCTGGAACCGTGATAGGTGTCATTCTAAAGTTATCAGCTTGTATATCTTTAATGATGTCAGCATCCTCAAAATTCATTAAAGATTCATTTGAGTCCATATTTAATATTGTGTTGTCAAAGATGGACAAATCATCTTCCAACATACAGACTTTATTTTCATCACTATATGAGATATTACTGTCATAATCACTTGATTCTTTACTTTTTTCAGTTTCATTTTCAGATTCACGTTGATTTTCAACAATATTTATGTTCTTCTCACATTTGTGACCTTTAACCCAAGGTTTGCTACACTTATAACAAGTATTTGTTTCATACTTTTTTGGTACTGCAGGTGCAGTAGGTTTTTTCTGTTTTTCCTGAAGTGTTTTTGAATTCTGATTTTTCACAGGCTTAAAATTTTGTTTATAAGTGGAATACCTTGATTCATACTTATGGTTTAATAATATTTCATTGCAAATATTAATAAAGTCAGAATATTCAGTAACATTAATTGTTCTAGCTACAACAATGTCTCTGACAGATATAGGTAATTTATATATTATCTTATCTTTCCATAAGTTAAAATCCATTTTTGGCTCAATGGCTTTTAATATTTTATTTAATTCATTAAAAATACCATAGGTTTGTCACCATTCAACGGATTATACCTAGTTTTCTCATAAAGTCTCTGCTGAGTGAGTCTGAGCTTAGAACCTGCAAATTGTTTTTCAATTAGTTGTTTCCATTCAGCCCAAGAGTAATCTTTACCCTCATTCAAAACATCTTCAAACCATAATAAAGCAACATCCTTAAATAAAGAGATCAATTTCAATGTTATTTCTTCATCTGGTAACTTATATGAGAATTTCAAGTTGTCAATTCTTTGGATAAAATGTTGCCAATCAGAGCTGGCTTCCCCATCATAAGTTGGGTACTGATCTATCTTAGGCCAGTTCTTCTGATTGGATTTTATTTCACTAATCTTAGGTAAATTCAACAACTAATTTAATCTTGATAAATGGTCTTGTATTTCCTCCTGTACGGATTTGTGACTTACATTTTCAGATTTGACACTACCAACAGATGGTTTTAGTTGTGGTGGTATAGGGAAGGAATGAGATTCACTTTTGCCAATGAAAGGATTATTATTATACTGAGTATACTTATGATTTTCCTGGTTCATTAGTAGATTGGAAGTTTCAATCTCAACTTTAGTCAATCTTTGTAGTAGCTCAGAGACACATTGATTTGTCTGGGAAAAAGATAACTTAGTTCTAGATTTAGTTTTTAATAAATGTGATTCATATAGCTTTTCTAACTTATAGAATTTGTTTAAAAGTTCACTATATTTATTACTTAATGAATCATACTTAAGAGTTAGAGACAGATGTTCATTCTCTAATTCTTTATTTCGTGTTGCCAGTTGAGAAATGTTCAATGTTAAGGATGAAATTGTATCACTTGTGAGTTTAAATGTCTGTTCCTCACAATCAGTCATTCTATTCCATAATACTGTAACAATTCTATGGACAGTTGGATTATTGTTAAAATACTCCATGTCTTCCTTTTCAATTCTCTCACTTTCTTGTGAACTTCTCATTTCACTAGTAAGTGGTGGCAACTGAGGATTAACTGTATTATTATTATAAATAGTACTGTTTTTATTGACAAAAGACAAGTCAGGTGTGTCTACATCAAAACCTAATTTTCTTAAATCCTCCTCTATTTTATGCACAGATTTGACATCAATAATATTACCTACATTGTAATTATCAGTATTTTGTTCAATCTGAGAGGGTAATCTACTTACCACGGGATTTGTGTGAGCCCTGATTTTTGGCACCTTTGTTTTCCCTTGTAGGGGTGAACTGAGGAAGTCTGATGAGGAGGAGGATCCTTGTTGCAGTTGTGAATGGACTATTGTTGATGGAACCAATCCCACTTCCATTTGTCTACCAGTATTTTCTCCTGGGAGTGATGTGACCCTCCTGGGGTAGGGGGTTTCTGACTTGGCTGGCCTCCCCTTAGCTCTGCCAGTGATAGGTTCATCTTCTGGAATCCTACCTTGCAATTTTTCTGCAATTGCTCTACCTCCTTGAGCATGAGAGACTTTGATTCCTCCAACTTCAGGACCTGTTTTGAAAGATGGGACAGTTGATCCTGCAGAGGAGGAGATGTCTTTTTAATTGTAATCTTTTTTAAGAGGGTGTCTTTTTCCTCTATACTCATTTGCTCTGGCTGGGGGTATGATTGACCCTCAATGGTTATGTCCTGGAGCAATGTTTTTATTAGCTTTAGACCTTGTATTATAAGCAGGCTTTTCACTTACATGTCCTGGGGAGCACTAATATTGATAAGAATAAAAATATATCACATCTACAGAAATGAAAACCTATTGGAATTAGTAGATTAAAAGTATTGGAAATGTTATTACTAATAAAAAAGCACTGGAGCTTTCCCTGAATTTAAATCTTTATTTATTTAAATAAAATTTAATAAAAATTTGAAAAAATCTGTCAAAAATAAAATAATAAGTTTAACTAGACATTTATAAGGGTGAATTAATAGCTTACCAAGCTTCAACCAAATACTAATTTAATTGGGTGTTATATTGGTGACCAAATACCAAGTGAAATTGGGTTTATATTGGGTACAGTTACTACTGTAAAAACCTAATTTTTATTATAAAAAATTAGTAAAATTATTATAAGGGCTCTTTTCCGCAATCAATGATTTACTTTGAACCACTAATGTTCAGAAGACCCAAATAATTGGTTTTTTTGAGCTATACTAAAGTAAAAATCATGTCCTAAGGCTTATACTAAAAAATCAATAATAATCAAGGAAAGACCCCCAATTGTCAGTGTATCTAGTATATAAGTATGACTTAATAGTATTTATTAATGTTCCTACTACTTATTTATAAGTTATTTAGTGATCAAACCTCAGGGGAAGACTAATAAAATAGTTATACTCAAAATAAAACTCACAATATTTGGATTAAATGTGTGCTAGTGTTGGAAAATAGATAAATAGAATATAGTTACAGCTTATATAAAGATAATATCAATTTATAAAGGCTTTATAATATATTTCTGAATGATTATAATTTTGTTATAGTGTTTATCTGAATTTTAGTAAGTAAGTGATGTCTAATAACCGCCAAAATCCTCCCTTACTTATACCAAAATCCACTGGAGTGCACAGACCTTCAATCCAGATAATGTCACTGCTATCCCCAGCAATTACAGAACTGTGAGGGCCCATAAACTCCCCATGGCGTCCACTTCAAGCAGATTCAACACCCAGACCTCCAGTAAGGACCTTCTATCACAATTAATGATAACACAGACCCATACCATAAATAGAAAATCCAGACAAAAGCGGATACCATAAAGAAACAGGTAAAATAACTCATCCAAAGAGGATATAATGAAACCCAAAGCATATAAAGGAAAAAAAATGAAATTTCCAAGCCCCCAATATCATCCCCAAGCATCCATATTAACCCATAAATGACCTCCCAACCCATAAATCCGTGAATATCCATCCAAGGAGGCAGATTAAGTTGTCCAAACTGTGTGTATGCGCCTGAAATAGATGTCTATGCTTCTGTAGGCGTTGTGAGTCCACTGAATACGTCAATATGATCTAAAATAAGCAGAAAAACAAAGGTTATAGGCTATTAAGAGGCTAAAACCCACTTATATACCTAAATATACATAATATACTACATATTTTACTTAATATGAGATTTATGTATACATATAAGCTTATGTATGTCAATAATTACTTAGTATCACTTAAGATAAATATATTATGACTCCATTAACACCTTAATAAGTATTATTAGGCTATGGATAAGCTATTTAAACTACTATAAGTTATATAATAGTGTAATTATATATATATGTATTATAAATATATATATATAAGTATTTCAACCTTATTTTTAAGATATAAGCTTAATTTAATTAAGGTTATCTTATTTTAAGTATAAGAAATACTCATTCCTAGGGATATCTAGGCTGACAGATTCCATCCTTCTATTTTCTGAAGTTAATTTTTTCACCTTATATATTTCATGTTTCAGCTAATATTTTATGGCAGTGAACTCTGTTCTTTGCCCAAAGAACAGAGTCCATCCTTCTAAATGTAAATAAAAAAAGAATTGGTAAGATAAATGAAAAAAAATACTTGATTTAGATAAGATTGATTTATATTGCCATAAGGATCTATTTAAAAGATATCTTGATTTGTGGAAGTTAAATGAGGAGAGGCTTGAGTAGAAGAAGAAGGAAAAAGATTTTTTTCAACATCATGTTCAGAGATAGAATCTCCAACATCCAACATGTTTTCAGGATTAACATCAGCTTTCTCTCCAAAAATAGCATCCATCTCTTTACAGTAAGGACATAAAGAATCAAGTTTATTGTCTATGGATTTGATGCCCTTTCTGATATCAAGGTCAGTAATACCAAAACCAGTAGAAAATGAAAGAGTCTTTGCCTTTTTGTATTTGGCTCAATAATACTTGAAGTGTTCAGACATCTGTTTAGGTAAAAGATCTATCCTTCCCTTGGTCTTATTTGGTAATTTTTTGGCCATTAGAAAATAACCATCAACTTTTGATGCTGGGGGCCATCCTACTTTTTTGCATTTTTGGTACCAAAACAAGAATCATAGTTAGATTTAGTTTTCAGCCAGTTGATAAGAATGATATGATCATCTTTTTTTAATTGAACGGTCTTTGATTTCTCAGCTGAGCGGGAGAAAGATGGAGTAGTGTTTATTGAAGAAAAACAGGGGGAAGGCTGCCTTTGAGAAAATCTATGATGACAGGGCATGTTAAGATAATTGAAGATGAAAAGGAGCAAAAACAAGTAGATGAGATGGCGAGGGTTTTTGAATGGAGAGAATAGAAAGTATGAGATGAGAATGGGAGTGCACAGCAAGCTAGTAGGCATATCCAGAGAGTAGTCAAAGATGTGGTTATGAATGAAATTAGGCCAAGATGTGGTTATGAAAAATTGAGTAGAAAAATGGAAGATAAGAGGTCATATTTGACACATAAAATGTCTAATAACCCAATTATTAGCAAAAATAATTTCAGAAGATAATTGGGGTATAAGGATTTTTATCCGCAATTAATTTAATTGTGGATTGGTAAACTTTGATACCCCCTAATAAAGCAGACACCTTGTTAAAAAAGCAAAAAGGAAACCTTGCTATAAAGGTATCATCTGATTCTGAACAACTCTACTTTTACTGGCCTGTTGGAAGCCATAACTTGTTCCTATTCAAGAAAAAAGTAGTACCACTATTCAACAAGAATGAAGTTAAAAAATTGGGTAACTTTGTTGAAGAAATGGATGATACAGGCACCAAAACTTGGTATGTCATTATCCCCCATAGTCCTGAAATTTTGGTCAGCCACAAGAGGTGCCTGGAATCTCAAGAAATTTTCAGCCAATTCATTGATGTGGCCTAAACTACTCACAAATCACAAAAAATCATATTCCAATCCTTCCAAAAAGACCCTAATATTGTTTCTCAGGTATGTCAAAATTGTATTATATATGCTTCATGACTCTTTACTGAATAGCAAATCTTAGAAAAAAAAATTACAGGAAATTTAGGCAAACATGTGAAAATAAAGCTGATGATGATTCTGATTTAGAGCCAGCTAGTGGGGCACAGAGTGTGGCTAATTATAATGAAATTATTCATCTAATTCTTGCAGCACATGCCCCTGGAATAGATTTGAAAAATTTTCCAAAAGTCCCAGTTTATGTCAATCCAGAGAATCCAAAAGAATTTTTCAAGATATCATTTGAAAAATATGCTCTTTTTGCCAAAGCTATTGTAAGTCTGAATTTTTTTTTTGGATATTCTCTCATTAATTTTTTTTCATCTAATTTTCTTCTTTAGCAAGAAAACCCAAAAGAAATCACAATTATGAATCCTCCAAAATTCCCTTAATTCGCTTTCAAAAACAAGATACTGTCACTGACTGCTTCTCAAAAAAATATCTCAACTCAAATCACCAATCATAAAATGCACTGGTCATACCCATCCTACACATATCCCTTAGACTCTTTTGATTCTGGGTGGTCACAAATGGCTCAAATTCTTGGTGTTGCATAAGCCATATTTGGAGGAAGCATTTCACCATCAGTTCCAACTCATATACATGCTTCTTCCAGCTCTGAAGTTCATGAAGAAAAAACTATTGAGGACTTCCTTGAATTTAGAGAATTTAATATTAATGATTCCAAAATTATTGATGGTTTGGAAAAGCTTCAAATGACACATTGGACATACTTCATTGATTTCTCACTTGACTGTTTGGTGAATTCTGGAATTACAGAAGGCCCAGATTTTGTTTTAATTTGTGAATCTAAAACTTTTGGTGCATACCTTATTTAAAAAAGGGTGTATCAATGTTCAGGTATTCACAATTAGGGATCAGGAATTTTTTTTTCTGGGATCAGATATTATTAATTGCAGATAATTCTTATCCACTAGCCCTGGTGCTAGTGTATAAGGATTGCATGATGATGAATTATCCCACCTCTTATACCCCAATTTCAATTCCTAATTCCTGATCCCAAACTCATCACCTCCATGATTGATTTGTAAGCAAGTCACATGACATATAATTGTGGATGCCATCTTTACGTGTCTCTTCACTCTATGCTACTTGATTTTGGTGGAAAACACATAAATTTTTTTCTCATCCTTATGTGTCTCTTCACTCTATGCTACTTAATTCTGGTGGCAAACACATAACATTTTTTTCTATTTAAACACCCCACCTGCTCATTTGGTGGAAAAGTCCCACTTCCCACTCATCATTTAGACCTTCTACCAAAAATAATAAAGCATCTCTCTACTAGGAAGTAACTTCACTCAGCTATGAATGCTATCACTTTAACTTTAGCTGCTGACTCTGATTATGACTTGGGTTTGGAAGACATTTTAGCTTATATGTCTTTTCAATGATCTTTATGAAGAAGAGGATCCCAAAACTACACCAACTCTCCCCTCCCTTGAACCACAAAAACATTCTTTCCACCAGCATATGCTCTGTCATTATGCCAATCACCCTCCAAAATTTTGAAACACAACCCTTTTAATTTTTTTTTTCATACTCTCCAGATTTTCAGCTTGTGTGCTTTATTCACTTGGTTTGGTGTTTTTGTTTTTTGCATATTAATTTTTATTTTGAATTTATGCTGAATGTCTTCTTTGTTTTCATACACCAGCTCAACATGAAATCACATATTTTTTGCAATTCCATAATTTTTCACTGTTTCCTTTTTTCATTCATCACTCATATACTTTCCTCCTCTCTGCAAACATCCCTCAAACAATCACCACACAATATGGGGGGCAGAATGGCTAGCAAGTCTGCAACCTAGAACCCAAACTCACCACAGATTGAACACACATTGAGCTATTGATAAAGGAACCATACAATCAGGGATGAACACCACTCAGCAGAACAGTTTTAGGTGGGTGTTCAAGTAGAGTTCAGGATGGGTTCAGTATGAGTTCAGTCTGAGTTCCATCTGAGTTCCATCTGAGTTCAGGTTGAGGACTTGCTAGCAAGTCCACCCCCTATATTGCATAGTTAATTGGGTTTTATTTATTTTCTCATCTCGTCTCTCCAGGTAAGTCATTTTATTCATTTTTTTGATTTTTTGATTGCTAATTATGGTTTTTTTGTTTTTTTTTCTGTTTTTTTTTCTTTTTTTATCTAATTTTTTAAGTGGTTAATTTTGATTTTTATGGTAAAATTAACCTATTTTTTCCCTTCCTCTTTACTTTCTTTTTTAGCTCCATCACCCTACTCTTCATACCTCCTTGGAATGGTCATTATCCCCCCTTTCCCCTATTTCACTTTTTTTGGTTTCATGTCATTTTAAAACATACATTGCTCATTCTTAACACATTTCACTTACTCTATATTCAATTTCCCTACAATTCCAACATCAATCTTTCTCACTCTATTTTTCCTACTTTTCAATCAAGGTAAGTTTCATCTCCTTTTTTTCATGCCTATATGATATCTCATTCCTTCTATAAAAATTTCATTCTTAAATATATGTATGACTCTTATCTGGATAACAGTGAACTTATTGAACTCCTCTTGTTCTCATCTCCATTAACACTTTTCAAGTTTTTGTAAAGTTTTTGAAAATCAGACTTGGAATAAGGGTTAGGTTTATTCAAATCTAATGTTCTTTTTACTGAAGATTCTTATAAGAACGGTGTCAGTATCTTTACTCCGAGAGGAACCAAATTATTATTTTATTGCTTACCTATAAGAATGGTGTCAGAATCTTTACTCCAAGAGGAACCGGAGAAAAGTACTACGCGTCCTTACAGGTCTATATACTAGTTTTCTAAGGTACCTAGACTATGCACATAACACCCCCCGCTTAGCAAGAAAAATATAAACCGAGAGAGAAAGAAAAGAAAGAAAAAGAAAAGAAAAGAGAAGAGAAAAAAAGAAAGAGAAAAAAAATATTAGAAAACACATAAAGACTTCCTCTTTTCGGCCCAGATGATGGGACCTAAAGATTTAGTTAGTAAATCAGCTATTTGTAAATTAGAAGAAACCCATTTCACAATAATCTTCTTTTCCCGCAACTTTTCGTTGACAAAATAGAAGGCCCTTTCAATGTGTCTACACCTCTTATCACCCGGATTGTCAGTGGCTGCTACAATAGCGCTCTTATTATCACAATATAGTAAACTAGAATCTAAACTATCAAATAAAAAAAGTAACAAATTTTGTAGCCAAATCAACTGTCTAGTCGCATTAGCCATTGCAATATATTCTGAGCTCATGGAAGACAAAGTTACCATTGATTGTCATTTCGATTGCCATAAAATAGGGCAACCGTTCAAAAACAAAATATGGCCATTAGTTGATCTCGCACAAGTTCCACCCCATGTGGCATCTGAATAAGCCTCAGTGAAAATTGGGCCATCTGATGGGAAGATGTTGAGCTTTAAATCTTTGGTGAATTGAAGGTATTGTAGTAAATGTGATATTGCCTGCCATTCTTCGTCACCTGGGCAGGAAGCAAAAAGCGCCAAGAAATTAACCGGGTATGCTAGATCGGGTCTAGATACAGCCACTAGATAACTCAGTTCCCCAACAATTGATAAGAATTTCTTATTGTCATGACCTCCTGTAGATTTGAGTGCAGTGATATTCATCAAAGATGGTAATGGGGATCTGGCAATTAGACCATTTGAGTTGAAATCTTGCAGTATCCTATTCACTAGAGCAGGTTGTGAGAGTGAGAAACCCTGTTTACATCTTTCAACCTTCAGACCAACTACCAAATCTAGACCGTCTGACCATCTAATTTTCATCTTTCCATCTAAATCAGATTCTAAATTTTTTAGAGTGGATTCATTGCTACAACATACAACACCATCATCTACGTGAACACAAATCATACCGGTTTTAGCATGATTCCGAAAGATATAGAAGCTAGTGTCATGTTTGCTGCTGACGTACCCAAAACCTTCCAGAATTTCGGACAAACATTTCCACCAACACCTGGCAGCCTGTTTTGTGCCATATAACGCTTTTTTCAGCCTGCAGACTTGATTGGGGTTGCCATTGGTGAAACCCTCTAGTTGTTTGACGTAGATAGTTTCTTCTAATTTGCTATGTAGATAAGCAGCGGTGATATCAAAAGACTTCACTACCCAATTATTTTTTGCTGCCAAAGTCAAAAGGATACACAAAGAAACAAAAGTTGCGGTAGGTGCAAAAGTATCACTGAAATCAATGCCTTCTATTTGTTTGAATCCTTGAGCTACGTATCTGGCTTTGTATCTTGAGATTTTGCCGTCAGGATTGCATTTAACGGCAAAAACCCATTGTGCGCCAAGGACATTTGCATTAGGTGGAAGATCAACTAAATCCCATACACTCATTGCATGCAAATTGGACAATTCTTCTTTGCACGCAAGTTTCCATTTCTCAGAATTAGGAGACATGCAAGCTTGACTGAAAGTACGTGGGACAGGTTCACTCAGAATTTCCGCATTGGCCTCTATTTTGTCAACTAACTTATCTTGATTGTCCAGAATATCTTCTGGAGAGAAGTCTCCCAGCACCAAACTGTTCAGGACGTAATTCAGCAAGCCCTTGTCAGAAGAAGGCATTGGGTTTTGATCAAAGAGTTTACCGCTAAAAGTAGCCATGGCTGATGCAAGAAATTCGCCAGTTTCAGGGTGTAGAAAAATCCATCCGTTGCCACCATTTGTGAAACCTAAAACTCTGCACCTCAAACTGCGATGGTCTAGTTTATTTCTCTTTTCTTGGGGAATGTGTATATATGCCCATTTGCCAAAAACCCTAAAATTTCCAACTGATGGCTTTTTTCCAAAAATAAGTTCATGTGGTGTCTTGTCTACAGTTTTAACATTAAGAATTCGATTATGGATATAAGAAGCCCATAGGTATGCAAAAGTCCACATGTTGACATCAAATCCGCTCACTACCAAAACTGTTCTTGCCATATCACCAATTTTCCTGTTAAAACGTTTGGCAGTTCTGTTTTGACCGTGATGATATGGCATTGAGTGTTTGTGGAAAATACCATTCTCAGAAAGAAAAATGCTGAACTTCTTATTTTAGTATTCAGTGCCATTATCAGTCCTTAGAATCTTAATCTTTTTTCCAGTGAAATTTTCCGGCCAATTCTTGAAGTCTATGAAAGCTGGAAGTACTTCAGTTTTTGACTTAATTACATGAACTTCACTGTAGGTCAAAAAATTTTCTCTGCAAAGGACTGCAAAAACTTCACCTCCTGAGGCAACATCTGGCATAGGACCAACAACATCAGAAACGACAAGTTCCATAAGGTTGAAATTGCGCTTTGAAACAATAGCATTTTGATGCCTAACCCCTTTAGCTACCGCACATACATCACAAAAAAAATTACCAGTAGGAAGATCAGTTGGTAAATTGCTGCAGCATTGGTATTTCAGAAGCTTGCGTATAACCCGTATACTTGCATGTCCAAAACGGCGATGCCAGTATAAAAGTGAGTTAGGTGGTGCCAAAGGATATGGGATATTTGACAGACAGGGCAAAGGGACAAAAGGAGCAAGCGCAACATGTGAATAAGGGGAAGAAGCTAGGGCATTTACATTGCTAGAAATAATATTTTTTGTAATTTTTGTATTTACAGATGCTTTAATTTTTAAAATCCATTTTCTTTGATTTTTAATTATAGTTGAAATGAAAAGAGGAATAGAATTTTTAGAGAAAACAATATCGTTATTTAAATCAAAAGCCATATGAATGCCTTTGCTGACGAGATCGTATATTGAAATGAGGGTATGTCTTGCCTTTTCACAGTAGAATATGTTGCTGACCAATACATCCTCACCATTTACTCCGAAAATAATCATATCTCCATATCCAGTAATAAAAGCAGGAGCTGACTCAGTTGCCAAATTTACTTTTACTGGTGATATAGGTTTAAAGTTAAATAAAACCCTTACATTTCCAGTAACATGATGAGTAGCGCCCGAATCCAAAAGAGCATCCGTGACATCAAGGATTTGATCTGCAAGCCATTCGTCATTAATGGTAATGCCATCCAAAGTCGTGAGCAAAGCTTCAACTGAAAGAGGGTCGACTTCAGTGAATCTTGCTGCTGATGAAGAAGCCTTTGGATTGGCATTGGAAGGTTTGATTTGGTGATGTAAACAATCTAGCATAGGACGAGCCAGCTTAAGTTTTGCTTCACGAAGAGCCCACACTTCGGCGTTGAACGCAGAGCAATCTGGATTGTAGGGGCATGAAGTAAGAAAATGTTCTGTAGCACCACACATAAAACATCTGTTTTCTTTGGGCCTGGCGTATGGAGGACAATACGAATCCATTTTACGAGGACGGAACGCTAATTCCTTGACTTTGGTATTGAGAGCCGTGCTGCGAGAGGTAATGGTGGTAGGGGAACCAATCTCAATTGAAGAAGCAGCAGTTTTGAGAGCCTTAATCATCACATTTGCCGATGGTTGTTCAGATACATTTTGCGTTTCAAAATGGCAATTAACGGCTTTAAAAATTTCTTCTGCATTGTTTGGGAGCAAGATGTGAGCACAGATAGATAACATGGAATCGTCGGTAAAGGTGAACATTTATTGCTTGATTTTTTCTAGGCCAATCTTGACTTTTTCAAGGTGGACGGACATGTTAGAAAAAGTGCTGTTGCAAATATCGAGCAGATCACGAAACAAAGTGGATCTGATTGTGTGGATAGAGGCTTCAAACTGATTGCAGAGGGAACTGAAGACTTTGTGGCAGGATGCATCTTCTTCAACAAGAGTAAGTAGTTTGCCCAGAAAGGTGTTGAAAATCAGGGTCCACACTACTTGGTCTTTGAATTTAGATGTAAGTGAAGATAGGTTCACTTTTAAAATGGCATAGTCTGTCGTGCCAATCCACTGTCTCATAGAGACCAATATAATTTTTCGCCATTCTGACCAGTTGTTTCCATCTTCATTGAGTTTAGGTAATTTTGAGGCTGCACTAATGACACAACCCATGTAAACATGGCATAGTTCTCCACGATAATTGGCAAGTTGTGCGCCCACAGGGGAAGACATATCCAGACAAGGTTTAAAATCAGGTTCAGGAGAATCAGGAATGTTGGGAGTAAGTGCTTGCTGAGTTGAGGAGCTATCAGAGGAAGATTGACGGGAAGGACTAGGAGTAATAAGTGGAACAGGAGGGGTGGACAAGGAACAAGGACAATGAGTGCTCTCCAAGGGTTTAGCTCCACGCAGAAGAATAGGTAGGTCTCTCAGAACGCGAAGTTTAGACTTAAACGGGTCAGGATTTTCTGATTTTGAGGGGGAAGGAGTCATTTGAGGAGGGAGGGAAATGACTTGTCGGATCAAGAATTGTTAACTCTTTCAAGCAGGGTTCAAAAAAAATTTAGTTCGGACAACGGAATACGACGCTTTCATGTGGGACTAACACAGTACAGCGAAGGACGGTTCTATAGAACGGGAAGGCCCATAAACTATAAGAACGGCATCAGTATCTTTACTCCGAGAGGAACCAAATTATTATTTTATTGCTTACCTATAAGAACGGCGTCAGTATCTTTACTCCGAGAGGAACTGGAGAAAAGTAATACGCATCCTTACAGGTTTATATACTAGTTTTCTAAGGTACCTAGACTATGTACATAACAATTCTCCTAAATGCTACCTTTCATTTCCCACAAACAGATTTGAATTTGGTTCAGTGGTTGCTGAGATATTAACCATTCAAGTTGAGTCTTTTTTTCCCAATTTAAATTTTTTATTTTATTTTTTTATGTAACAAATTAGGGTTAGGTTTATATAAATCACATGGCCTTTAACTGAAGATTCTTCTGAAGCCTATCTATTATTTTCCATAAATGGATTTTAATTTGCTTCATTGGTTGCTGAGTTATTGACCTTTAAAGTTGAGCCTTTTTTTCCAAATATCACATAATTTATTTCAGCTGTAAACAACAACTTGACCTTGCAGTCAGCAAGGCTTGGGCTCGACTCCTTACCATCCCCTCATCAAATCCCATGGCCCGCCTGGCCAAGTCAATTGTTTCCAACCCTCCTCCAAAAACTCACCTGCACCAACTACACATTCTCGCCTCTCACAACTTTTTTCCCACTTCCATACCTTTGGGGAACATGGACCCTAGGACGCCCCTCCCTCTACCTCCCTGGATTTCCCCTTATTAGGGGGTGTCAGTTCTGGAAAATCTGCACTTAAATAAGTGCGGATTTCCAAAACACACTAGCCCCAATACTGGTGGATTTCAAAATGAAATAAGTCACTTATTTCACTCAAATCCGCACTTTCTCAACCAAAAGTGCTGATTTCACTTTTAAGTCCCATTTCACTGATTTTTCAGCATCATCCCATTCATACGCAGCACTCCGCAGCATAACACTTCATAACTCAAAACATCATACATCACTTACATCTTCATATCATATCATATAAGAGTTATGCCTTCCTCACTTTCAAATCGTGATAAATTACATAAAGCAATGACTTTCATGGCTCTTGAACTGCTCTTGGACTCTGATTCCGATTCTGATTCTGATCTAGAAGAAGATTTTGTCTTTTTATCAAAAATGGCCACGAAACGTTACCTTCTTCCCTGAAAGCCTCAAGTACTTCATACCCCCAAGTACACCATCCAAACACTTCTTAACCTATCTACACCCAGTTTTAGACAGCTGTTCAGGACTTCTCAGGAATTTTTCCTTAAATTGATTGAGCTTATTCAGGATCATCCCATATTTCACAATAATTCTCAAAAAGAACAACAACATCCTTCAATTCAATTGGCCATCACACTATGTTGTTTGGGTTCAAATGGTAATGGAGCCGCTTTGAAAAGTTTAGAAAATGTCTTTGATTTAGGGTATGGTTCAGTTAACACTTATACCAAACAATGTATCACTGCCATCAACTCCTTGGAATCTCAACTTCTCACCTGGCCAACAAAAGAAGAGCAACTTGAATCATCTCAGGTTATGCAAGCAGAGGGCTTCCCAGGATGTATTGGCTTTGTTGATGGTACTACTATTCCTTTGAGCCAGAAACCTGCTCAAGGTGGAAAAAATTACTTTCACATTCTCGTCAAAAATTTTCACCAAAATATTTACAAGTCAGAAAAATTCTATATCTGTTTTAAAAAATTGGCAATACTCTCCCCTGCATTTTATTGAAGCAAGGGGTGGATATCACCAAAATTTTTCTAAGTCATCAATTTCACATGTCAGATTTGAAAATTTGGCAATACCCCCCCCCCTGCATTTTATTGAAGTAAGTGGTGGAAGTCATCTAAATTTAATATAATTACATAAATTATTAAATAAATATCTAATATATACCAATTTCCCTAGTTTAAAGTAATGACAATCCCTCAAGCCAAAATGCAGATCAAATCTAGAAACAAAAGTTTGGGACTTTCCACAGGTATAGGCAAGAGGAACCCCATGAAACAAATAAATGTTATCATGATTACCTTTTATACAACACAAGGTTGTGGGCCCATTACTTTAGTTGAGGAAATTGATATATAAAAAATATTTATTAAAAATTTATGAAAAAATATAAAATTTTGACAACAACTCTAATCCCCATACTTTTTGGATCTAGATAAAGTTTTTTTAAATCGATTAACTTTACCTTCTTTCATTAACTTATTGATTCTTTGAATCAACTTATGACTGATTTGAAATGAGCAACCAAAATGTGTTAAATCTTGACAGGATTCCAAACCAGGAAGAGCTTTGGTCGTTTGATGATTATCCTTAGAAGAATTCAAAATAGTTTTGATGATACCATTTCCAAAACCAAAATCAATGATGCACCGGTGGTCTGGAAAATATAAACCATGTCCTTTGATTTTAGCTGGAGACGGTATTGGTTGGCCAGTTATTGGATTGATATATGAGAATATACCAAAAGTAAAAAAATTGGCATCATTCCTATCAATATGAATCCTATTGTGGAATCCAGAATGAGTGATAATAACATTAGAAAATAAAAGATATTAGTGGCTGATATCTTCCCATTTGGAGTCACACCAATTCAGTATTCCAACTTTAGTTGCAAGTTCATGATTTTTTTCAAATGCTTTATTACAGTGCTTTTTGAGTCGAAGAGCAAGAAAAGAGTTAAAGGAAGGTAGAGTGTCCCATAAGCAAAAATCTTCATCTTTTTGAGCTTTAGTGATATTCGTGAGCAACGAATATATGCCTATATAATTGAAATGCCTAGATAATAATCATATAAGAGTTTCAGAATCCTTATCCTCTAAATATGCAATATAAAAATGTGAAATAAGACAAGTGAAATTTGGAAAAAAGGCTCAACTTCAAAGTTCAAAATCTCAGCAACCACTGAACCTAATTCAAACCTGTTTGTGGTAAATGAAAGATATGATTTAGTAGAATCTTCAGTTAAAGGAAATGTGATTTAAATAAACCTAACCCTAATTTGTTACATAAAAAATGAAATAAAAATTTAAATTGGGAAAAAAAAGGCTCAACTTTAACGGTCAATATCTCAGCAACCACTGAATCAAATTCAAATCTGTTTGTAGGAAATGAAAGGTAGCCTTCAGGAGAATCTTCAGTAAAAAGAACATTAGATTTGAATAAACCTAACCCTAATTCCGAGTCTGATTTTCAAAATTTTACAAAAACTTGAAAAGTGGTAATGAAGATGAGATCAAAAGGAGTTTTATAAGTTCACTGTTATCCAGATGAGAGTCATACATATATTTAAGTATGAAGTTTTCATAAAAGGAATGAGATATCATATAGGCATGAAAAAAAGGAGATGAAACTTACCTTGATTGAAAAGTAGGAAAAATAGAGTGAGAAAGATTGATGTTGGAATTGTGGGGAAATTGAATATGGAGTAAGTGAAATGCATAAAGAATGTGCAATGTATGTGTTTCAATGAAATGGAGCCAAAAAAAAGTGAAATAAGGGAAAGGGGGGATAATGACCATGCCAAGGAGGGATGAAGAGTAGGGTGATGGAGCTAAAAAAGAAAGTAAAGAGGGAGAGAAAAAAAAGGTTAATTATACCATTGAAATCCAAAATAACCACTTACAAAAAAAATTTAGATAAAAAAAATAAAATAAACAGAAAAAAAACAAAAAAAATTATAATTAGTAATCAAAAAATCAAAAAAAAAGAATAAAGTGACTTACCTGGAGAGATGAGATGACAAAATAGGGGGTGTCAGTTCTGGCAAATCCGCACTTAACTTAAGTGCGGATTTCAAACCAAATCAGCACTTAAATTTTGCAAAAAAGTCACTTATTTCAAAAGAGGGTGTCAGTTATGACCTCAAATCAGCACTTTTTTCCCATTTTTTTTCACAACCACATTTTGGCCACAAAAAATCCCTTCCTTTCTTACCCCATCCCTGTCACATGTGACACACTGACCTTCCTCGCTACCTACCCATCAATCCTCGGCACACACCCCTTCCTGACATTTTCAATATTTTGACCAGGCATGTTTACATTCTTTTTTACTTATTTCTTCTACTTCTTAATCTTTTTTCTATGGGTGTCAGTTCTGACCTCAAATCAGCACTTTTTTTGTGATTTTTTTTTTTTCAAAACCACATGTTGGCCACATCATCCCTTTCTTTCCTATACCATTTTGTACTCTCCAAATGTCCTCTTTGTGTACTTCATTCACTTGGGTTGGTATTTTGGTTTGTTGCATATTCATTTTTTTTGGAATTTATGGTGAAAATTTTTTTTTTGGATGGCTCATTGGTTTTCTTTCACCAGCTCAACATGAAATCTCATATTTTGTCAGTGATTTTTTTTTCATTCATCCCTCATATCCTTTTCCTATTCTCCTCCAACATCCCTCAAACAATTTGGTTTCATTCATTTTGTCATCTCATCTCTCCAGGTAAGTCACTTTATTCTTTTTTTTGATTTTTTGATTACTAATTATAATTTGTTTTGTTTTTTTCTGTTTATTTTATTTTTTTTATCTAAATTTTTTTTGTAAGTGGTTATTTTGGATTTCAATGGTATAATTAACCTTTTTTTTTCTCTCCCTCTTTACTTTCTTTTTTAGCTCCATCACCCTACTCTTCATCCCTCCTTGGCATGGTCATTATCCCCCCTTTCCCTTATTTCACTTTTTTTTGGCTCCATTTCATTGAAACACATACATTGCACATTCTTTATGCATTTCACTTACTCCATATTCAATTTCCCCACAATTCCAACATCAATCTTTCTCACTCTATTTTTCCTACTTTTCAATCAAGGTAAGTTTCATCTCCTTTTTTTCATGCCTATTCGATATCTCATTCCATTTATGAAAAGTTCATACTTAAATATATGTATGACTCTTATCTGGATAACAGTGAACTTATAAAACTCCTTTTGATCTCATCTTCATTACCACTTTTCAAGTTTTTGTAAAATTTTGAAAATCAGACTCGGAATTAGGGTTAGGTTTATTCAAATCTAATTTTCTTTTTACTGAAGATTCTCCTGAAGGCTACCTTTCATTTCCCACAAACAGATTTGAATTTGATTCAGTGGTTGCTGAGATATTGACTGTTAAAGTTGAGCCTTTTTTTTCCCAATTTAAATTTTTATTTCATTTTTTTATGTAACAAATTAGGGTTAGGTTTATTTAAATCACATGTCCTTTAACTGAAGATTCTACTAAAGAATATCTTTTATTTCCCACAAACAGGTTTGAATTAGGTTCAGTGGTTGCTGAGATTTTGACCTTTGAAGTTGAGCCTTTTTTCCAAATTTCACTTGTCTTATTTCACATTTTTATATTGCATATTTAGAGGATAAGGATTCTGAAACTCTTATATGATTATTATCTAGGCATGTATCCGTTGCTCAAGAATATCACTAAAGCTCAAAAATATGAAGATTTTTGCTTATGGGACACTCTACCTTCCTTTAACTCTTTTCTTGCTCTTCGACTCAAAAAGCACTGTAATAAATCATTTGAAAAAAATCATGAACTTGCAACCAAAGTAGGAATACCGAATTGGTGTGACTCCAAATGGGAAGATATCAGCCATGAATATCTTTTATTTTCTAATGTTATTATCACTCATTCTGGATTTCACAATAAAATTCACACCGATACCAAGGACACCAATTTTCTTACTTTTGGTATATTCTCATATATCAAACCGATTACTGGCCAACCAATACCATCTCCAGCTAAAATCAAATGACATGGTTTATATTTTCCAGACCACCGGTGCATCATTGATTTTGGTTTGGGAAATGGTATCATCGAAACTATTTGGAATTCTTCTAAGGATAATCATCAAACGACCAAAGCTCCTCCTGGTTTGGAATCCTGTCAAGATTTAACACATTTTGGTTGCTCATTTCAAATCAGTCATAAGTTGATTCAAAGAATCAATAAGGTAATGAAAGAAGGTAAAGTTAATCAATTTAAAAAAACTTTATTTAGATCCAAAAAGTATGGGGATTAGAGTTGTCATCAAAAATTTTATATTTTTTGTAAATTTTTAATAAATATTTTTTATGTATCAATTTCCTCAACTAAAGTAATGGGCCCACGACCTTGTGTTGTATAAATGGTAATCATGATAACATTTATTTGTTTCATGGGGTTCCTCTAGCCTATACCTGTGGAAAGTCCCAAACTTTTGTTTCTAGATTTGATCTGCATTTTGGCTGAGGGATTGTCATTACTTTAAACTAGGGAAATTGATATATATTAGATATTTATTTAATAATTCATGTAATTATATTAAATTTAGATGACTTCCACCACTTACTTCAATAAAATGCAGGGGGGGGTATTGCCAAATTTTCAAATCTGACATGTGAAATTGATGACTTAGAAAAATTTTGGTGATATCCACCCCTTGCTTCAATAAAATGCAGGGGAGAGTATTGCAAATTTTTTAAAACAGATATGGAATTTTTTTGACTTGTAAATATTTTGGTGAACATTTTTGACGAGAATGTGAAAGTAATTGTTTCAACCTTGAGCAGGTTTCTGGCTCAAAGGAATAGCAGTACCATCAACAAAACCAATACATCCTGGGAAGCCCTCTGCTTGCATAACCTGAGATGATTCAAGTTGCTCTTCTTTTGTTGGCCAGGTGAGAAGTTGAGATTACAAGGAGTTGATGGCAGTGATACATTGTTTGGTATAAGTGTTAACTGAACCATACCCTAAATCAAAGACATTTTCTAAACGTTTCAAAGCGGCTCCATTACCATTTGAACCCAAACGACATAGTGTGATGGCCAATTGAATTGAAGGATGTCATTGTTCTTTTTGAGAATTATTGTGAAATATGGGATGATCCTGAATAAGCTCAAGAAATTTAAGGAAACATTCCTGAGAAGTCCTGAACAGCTGTCTAAAACTGGGTGTAGATAGTTTAAGAAGTGTTTGGATGGTGTACTTGGGGGTATGAAGTACTTGAGGCTTTCTGGGAAGAAGGTAACTTTTCGTGGCCATTTTTGATAAAAAGACAAAATCTTCTTCTAGATCAGAATCAGAATTGCAATCAGAGTCCAAGAGCAGTTCAAGAGCCATGAAAGTCATTGCTTTATGTAATTTATCACGATTTGAAAGTGAGGAAGGCATAACTCTTATATGATATGATATGAAGATGTAAGTGATGTACGATGTTTTGAGTTATGAGGTGTTATGCTGCGGAGTGTTGCGTATGAATGGGATGATGCTGACAAATCAGTGAAATGGGACTTGATGGTGAAATCAGCACTTTTGGTTGAGAAAGTGTGGATTTGAGTGAAATAAGTGACTTATTTCATTTTGAAATCCACCAGTATTGGGGCTAGTATGTTTTGGAAATCCGCACTTATTTAAGTGCGGATTTGTAAGTGCGGATTTGCCAGAACTGACACCCCCTAATGAATGATACCAAATTGTTTGAGGGATGTTGGAGGAGAATAGGAAAAGGATATGAGGGATGAATGAAAAAAAAAATCACTGACAAAATATGTGATTTCAGAAAATATGCGATTTCATGTTGAGCTGGTGAAAGAAAACCAATGAGCCATCCAAAAAAAAGATTTTCACTGTAAATTCCAAAAAAAATCAATATGCAAGAAACCAAAATATCAACCTGAGTGAATGAAGTACACAAAGAGGACATTTGGAGAGTACAAAATGGTATGGGAAAGAAAGGGATGATGTGGCCAACATGTGGTTTTGAAAAAAAAATCACGAAAAAAGTGCTGATTTGAGGTCAGAACTGACACCCATTTTTGAAATAAGTGACTTTTTTGCAAAATTTAAGTGCTGATTTGGTTTGAAATCCGCACTTAAGTTAAGTGCGGATTTGCCAGAACTGACACCCCCTATTACAAGGGAATTATTCATCATTCCAGGGAAGAAGCGTTTACCAAAGTCATTAACCTTATCCAATCTTTACAGCTCTCCTATTTCATCTACTCCGATGGCTCCAAGTCTCACATGGGCACCTTTGCAGCCGCCTATGATCCTAACCAACAGCTTCCATACACAACCCAACTGGGGGTTGCCATGCAACTTGGGGAGGTGAGTTTTCCAGAGCCGCAGGTGGCCACGTATTACTTCTAAATAATTATCCCATCCTCTGGCAATCAAAATGCCAAACGCATGTCACTTCTGCCTCCATGCATTCGGAACTAATGGCAAGGTCAAATGCAACTCGCCAGGCCTTGTGGATAAGAAATTTACCACACGAATAAGATCTATGCCATGGACCTACAACATTGTTTTGTGGCAATAATGGGGTGATAATTGCAGCTACAGACAATCCATCAAACAAGTGATGTCGACATGTGGATTGCGATTTTTATTTTGTGAAGGATCAAGTTCACAGACGTGAAATCAATGTCAAATGGGTTCTCTCAAAAGATCAACTGGCAAATCTATTAACAAAGAACTTGGGTGCGAATGTGTGGAAGGAAAATGTTGAGTGAGATTGTAAGATTTAAAAAAAAAAAAAAAAAAAAAAACCTTGGGTTCAATATAACATGGTGCTATATTTTGTTGATATAAAATCACTGAAAGTAAAATCGAATAAAAAAAGCACTCCAAGTTGCAGCTTTAGCAGCGACATTACAACTTGAAACGATTTCAGGTTGCAGTTCTAACGACGACATTGCAACCTGAAACTATTTCGGACTTGATTTTGCGGACGGTGTATCCTAAAGGAAAAAAAAAAGTCTGTGCAATAAAGTTAAGGCGTTGTGATTGAAGTTGAAATGTCCTTCGGCTTTTGGCTTCCATCTTTGGTTTCCATTTCCTGTTCCCCGTAGATTAGTAGTAGGATTCATCGCCCCGCACATTCTTAAACAAAGATTGGTATGTCTTTTGACACTTCGGTTGAGGGGGACAGCTAGCAGCAAGTGGTCGTATTGTCTAGTCAGTTATAAAAATAAAACCGTTTCCATGATACAATTAATTAAACTACTGTACTCATCTAGTTAGAGATGCCCCTAGTTGGATGAAGTCAAAAGAAACTAAAAAAAAAGCTGGTAAGAGAAATAATAAACTTGGACAATAAAAAACAACTGCTTGTGTATTTTTTTGACAAGCAATTGTCTCATTTTTGTTCAAATTATTCATCAAGCTATTTTTAAGAAAGAATTTATCCAATATTTGTTGAATGTTCGTCAGCAAAGTAGTACTCAACAATCCTACATGTATTTTAGCTTTATTGTCGTGTTTTTACTTCCTCTTTAACATTTCGAAAGCGGCCAATGCGACTATCCATAATGTAATTCCCATCAAGCTTCCTCCATTGTCTGGGGTAACTCTTTCTGGTTTAGAATTCGGGCAAGATGATTTTGACAAGATCGTTGGACAAATGCAAGAACCGGACAAGTCTCAGATAGATTACTTTATTAGTAAAAAAGTTAATTGTTTTAGGCATGTGAAATTTCAAATTTTAATCACCCTCTCTTGTATGAAAAACTTCCACTAATTCTCATCATCCAACCTTTAGACTTCCGTTTAGTTGGAAGCGTATCATGGTAAAGATAATTATGGAAACTTTTTTTGCTCTCAAGGAAAAATCTGACGGTTGAATAAAAAAATACAACAGCCCACAGTAAATAGTTTAGATCAAGGATACCTCTCTAAAATCGATACCTATGTCACCCAAATAACCAGCCGGAGTGCTTTTTGTGTTCTAGACTTACATTCAGTCAGTCATTTTACTTCCATTACAATTTTCAATCCGAAGAATAGAGCTTTCTAATTTTTTTTTTCCCTTTTGGCCACCTTTTATACACTAATAAATACAAATGTAGTACGCCCGCTACGATGGAAAAATAGTTGGAGAACAAGAATCTGAAGAGGGTTTAGTATTCACCTGGAAGGCTTTAGCAAATAAGTATAAAAATAACAAGTTGGCGATTTTTGGCATAATGAACGAACCTTATAAACTAAGTACTTGAAAATTCAACTACTACTTTGAATATCCCAAAAGTGATCTAAGAATTGAATTCACTTTGTAGATCTAACTCGTTGGACTATAACTCAGCAAGCAGCAGTGAATGCTATACGTGAAACAGGCGCAGATAATATAATACTCCTTGCTGGAGATCATTGGAGTGGAATGCAGAGATTTCCCAATTGGTATCCCTATATCAAACAGATTTTCAATCCTGATAGATCCTACACCAACTTGATTATCGAGATTCATCGAGTAAGGATTCTTTTAAGTCATCCTAACTCATATTTTTAAACCTCCCATCTTTCTCTCTCTCTCTCTCTCTCTCTCTCTCTCTCTCTCTCTCTCTCTCTCTCTCTCTCTCTCTCTCTCTCTCTCTCTCTCTCTCTCTCTCTCTCTCTCTCTATCTCGCAAAAATATTAATCATTTACATTTAAAAAAATCATTTCTTGCGACTTTTTTTCTCTCCAAAGTATCTAGATCCTGAGGGTTCAGGAAAAACAACTCAATGTGTAAGTAATCGAGTCGATGAGCTCGAAATCACCCGGAAACTACTTGAAAATGATGGAAGGCAAGGATTTCTAGCTGAGATCGGTGCAGGTAACACCAAGGAATGTGCAACATTTTGTAATGAATTCCTACAAGCAATCAAAAAATCATATCCAACCATTTTAGGCTTCATCCTATGGGGCGCAGGTTCATTCCAAAAAGTAAAGATTATTCTTAAAACATTTATTAATTTTTTTAAACAACAACAAAAACACTAATAACAATATCTCTCATTCTCTCTCTATATATATATATTATAGGGCTATCCCTTGTTAATAGCTCCCATCGGTGGCCAGGATCAGCCGCTTTTTTCTGGGATTCAAGCCAACTTCAATGGAATTGATAAATCATTAATACCAAAGTGAAAATCTTAGCAACACTGTTTGTTTAGTGAAAGTTGACTAATTAACCATCAAAATAGTGAATCTGAACAATTGAAAATGCAAGAACTTCTAATATTGGCGGGCTCAAGTGTTTCTAGCATTTAAAAAATTGCAATAAATATGGCATAAACAATAAGATACCCCTTGTTTTCCTCTGGATGAGGTTTTATGTAAAAATATTTCAATTTGATATTGAATTCACTGATATTAAATATAATAGATCTTAGTAAAATAACCTAGTCAACAAATTTGTAACTCATCTAAATTTCCAAAAATAATGAAAATAATGAATGGAAAGTGAATCATAAAATCATTTTTTTAAACTAATTCAAGTTGCTGTTTCATTCTCTCTGGTATAACCATGTTGTTGGAGAACCAGCACTTGATGTAATTGCTGGCCTAAAACCAAATTAGGTTTTAAAAGACAACTTCCAGTTTTTGAAAGATAATGAAACCACCTTTTTTTTTGTCAAGAAGCATTGTCAGGCTAGGTCCAAGTCCAGAGACGTGAATAGCTTGCTGGTCTAGTGTCTAGAAGATTTACAAAAGGTCCCAAATGAATACAATGGTATAAGACAAGCAAGTAGTAGAATAAAATTAATTATAAGGCTCAGTAATTTACTCTCACTTATTATAACTGGTATTACAAGGCTTATTGTTGTGCAGAAAAATAGATGTAATATATTTAAAATACTATTCAAAGACTCTCTAAAGTACTAATGAAATGTAAGATAAATTGTATTGGTTATATTGTAATTGTAATTGTAAAGATGATAAATTGAATGTAGAAAATATGACCAAAAACCCCCTCCTTTTATACCCAATAATTCCCCAATGATTCCCCTTGATGATTCCAATCCTATACACGGCCAAATGCGCCTCAAACTAACTAATAGACCTGTCCAACAACATAAGGAATGACCAATGACAACCAAAGAATAATATCACACGCCAAAATCCTGAAATAATAGGGATAATCCATCACAAATAAAGAATAACCCAAAAAAGAGTGTATATGCGTGTAATATCTATTTTTAATAGACTAAAAATAAAGAAAAGGTACTAAATATAACACAGTATTACGGGGGATTAACAGTAGAAATGTTAGAGTTAATTATTACAAATTTATACTTGAAATCCCTGTCCAAAAATAAGCATTATTGACTGAGAAACCACTGAAAAACCCAATTTAATGCGTGTAAGGGCTGATCCCTGTATGCAGACTCTTGGCAGACGTAGCCACGGGTAAATCCTTGACTAAATAGGCGATTTTTAAGCGTGGTAGCATAATTGGGCGCCAAGACTGATGTAACTAATGTAATTAGTGCATTTAATAAGGTTAATTCACATTGAAACTAAATTAAGACACTAAATAAGCGTCCCTTGCCTATTTTAGTGTGTTTCCACATATAGTGCATGTATGTGGGGTAATTTTAGCGTGAAAAATACTAACTTTGCTAAAAATGAAGCTATTCACACGGGAAAAATGCAGGCAGTATGTAGCCACTGCACAGAGGCCATTTCTGGCATAAAAAACACCAAATTTGAAAAGTGTTATTTTTACACTTTTAAATAGCCAGATCAATTGTTCCAAATAAGGCAAATTGATCTGTCAAGGCGCATTTTTATTATCTTAACATTTATAGCGCATATATCCAGCTTTTAGTGATAATAAGCGCATTTATCAATTATTTCAATAAAATAATAGAAAAATTAGCTTTATGTGTACTTAAAAATTATGTAGGCTTATGGCTAAGGTTCTTAAGGTTACCCTAACATATTCTAACTTAATATTAAGTACATAAGACTTAAATAAGGTGGATATATGCGTGTATATAATGCTTTATAATGGCATATATTTGTATTAAATCAATTTTTTATACAATTATTTATTGTTCCCATGTATGCTACATATGTTTAACATAATTTGTTAGTAATTTTACTCAGTCCTGAGAATATTCATGCTGACAAGCATAGTTTGGATAAAAAAGTAGGTACTTTCAATTTTTGAAATACACCTGCATTGGGACTGGCATGTTTTGAAAATTAGAAATTCATCAAGAAAGGTGTTGGTCAACATTAATTAACTCTTAATTTTTGTATTTTAGTAACCTCTAGTTTTTTTGTTTTTGTTTTTTTTGCCTTTTTTAGCAAAATGGGTTATTTCAAATATATATAGAAAAAAGCCAGCTTTTTGAGCAAAGAAAGAGTAGCTTAGATATATATATATATATAAAAGTCTGTTATTTAAATTTCTGAAATATAATAATGATAGGTGCAATGGTAAATCAGTAACAGAGCTCTGAGAAAAATCAAATGAATTGCTTTTACAGCTAGACTAAGAAAGTTTTGCGGAAATGCAAATTTTTTTACAACTTTTTGCCAATCCCCTTACTCCTTTTGGACACAATTTTGTGGTAGTAAAAAGTTAATTATGGCACATAAATGGTATGGAAAACCTTGTGGAAAACTCTTTTAGTAGTTCCATAAGTTTATTTGATGTTTATAACAGGTATATATTGGAGATAATTGGTTGGTTATTATGCAAGAATTTGATATTTAAATGCTCAGTTAAAAACCTTAATTTTACATTAATTTTTTTTTGAGAGGTCAAAAGTGTATGGAAAATAAATTCCATGTGTCAAAAAACCTTCTGGAATTTTTCTGATTTTTCTAATATTTTTAATAATCTTATTTAATAGTTTTATGAATTTTTGATTTTTGTTAATTTACTTAACTTTGATGATTTTCAGTTTAATGAATAGGGCTGTGCAGTCTTCAAAAGATACTTTAAATTATTTGGAAGATGTGTAGCTATCTTCCCTATTTTTTGTTTTTTTGATGTTTTAAAGTAGTCTTATGTTTTCAATTGAGTCCAGAAGTCTGGACAAGCTCTGTCGAGATCCATGGAGTTCTGGATGAGCTCCAGAATGCATCTGGAAGGGAAAATTGGGACATTTGACTAGTTTATGCATAGATTTGGCTGGAACCTGTATTGTAGGGAGTATTAGAATGGAAAACTAAAACAACCAATAATGCATAACAACAACCACATTAACATATTATTAAAGATTTATTAATACTCTCATAATATTATCATTTTATCAATAATAACAATTATTTTACTTAACAACTCATAAATTTATACTTGTAGGGTACCATTATAAAGGTCTCAAATATAGAATTATTTTCATAAAATAAAAAACCTTATAAAAACATATAAATTCAATCATTTAGATATATTTTAACTTGCACAACTTTTTGTTGTATTTCACTATATTTTCTAAAAAACACCAATTATAACATCTAAAAATAATCAATTAAAACTTGTCAACAAGTCTTTTCTTCATCAAGTAGAAATTCTAACTTATATTATTGAGAGCTCTTATTTTACTTAAAGAGACTGGGTTTTCTTTTGTTTATCCAATTCCCTTGGATTCTGCTTAAAGAAAGGCAACTGTTAGAGTCTTTCTACAATGTGAGCATGTAATGGACTGATTGATCCTGTAAAAAGCCATTCATGGTATCCCATCCTTCCAATGTATGTATATATCCACATTGTACAATTCAATTTGCACCACAAGTATTATTATTGAAATCAAATTGGAATTGCACTCAAATTTGACCATTGCATGCTTGCTTCATGTCCTAAAAGGAGGGTGGGGCAATGCAAAAATTTGTAAAAAAATTTACATTTTCACAAATCTTTCTTGGTCCAGCTGTACCTGTAATGATGCATTAGTAAAAGAACTCTGAGAAGAATCTAGTCAGTCAGACAAGCTCATTAAAGCCTATATACACAAATCACATGGTAGCTAAGTCATAATATGTCTATGTAAATAACAGCCCCCCACTTTTCTTCAACTTTGAGTAAGAGAAAAAAGTATATATAGAGAATTAGGTAAAAAAAATTAAACATAAAAACACTAATTCACTCGTAAATGATATCTTTTTTAAATGGTCAATGTTGGTCCCACATTATTAGTTAACATATCTGCATACTGGTCATAACCAAGAACCCATTGTAAACTAAGATTTCTCTTATATAAGTTTTCATTTTCCAAGAAAAAATATCTGGCTTACGGTCTGGTGTGTTTATTTATGGGATTTTTTTTGCTGATGCAACAGTGCTTTCATTGTTGCATCTAAGAATGACACTGAAAATTGGTCCACAGATATCAGAGAGTAAATTCAAGATCCAAATTCTGTCTTTATTTACCTGAAACATGGTAATACATTCTGAAAGCATGTGGAATAAGCAACAGTTCTCTTTCTTTTAGAGGAAAACAGGATAAGACAGCCATCAAGGTAAATGAGGTGTCCACTAGTTGATTGTGCCCACTCACCACCTCATGACACATCTTAATAAGTGATTAGTTGAGGTGTTGATTATCCATTAGGATATAGGCAATGTTTCAAGTGTTTCTCTTAATATAAATAATAAATTAGATGAATAAGAGCTCTCCAGTGATGGGAAATAGGTTTAGATGAGAATCTGGCCAAAAAACTTACCACAAAAAAGATTGGGTCTAGTCGCAATGGAAATATAATTGTGAATGCCAATAATTGACAACAAATACATAATTTTGATTCTGCATCCTCCAGTTGAGCAGATTATAGCTTTATATCTGAAGGTAGTGGTGCCTTTTCCTTCACATGAAATGGATTCACTAAAAATATTTTGATGTTGCATCAGGAATGATGCAACATTCTGTCACATAAATTAAGCAGAGGATGAATTTTACTGACAGTTTCATCAGGCATGATGTGACAACAGATTTTTTGTATTGACTATGATATATTAGAAGTTTTTGAATAAGTTGATGAAAATCTAGTTCAAAACCCTGTTTAACTCTTTTTACCCCCATTGCAGCTATAATATTCAAACCATCTGAGAACTTCACCTTCAGCCCCCCATTCAGTCACTTTTCCAATTTCCTTAAAACCTCCTCACTAATCCCTGTAACCACTTCATTCTCTATGTGTAGCCACAAAATACCTTTTTAATCTTCATCTTTTAAAATATATAATCTGGTGTCATATTGAATTAGATAAACACCTATATATTTGAGTTTTTAAGCAAAATGAAGCTACCAACATTGGGCTGCTTGCTTTGTACCATAAAGAGCCTTGTATAGTTTGAGAAAATTTCCTGTATTTGCATGAAAATCACAGAAGACAGGGGGAAAAATGGTGAATTAGATGTCTAGTTCAGTTTTGTGACCCTATTCTATTTCTAAGAGCAGTTTTGTGACAAACCATTGAATGTTACTTTTTAAGCCCACCTTAGTTTTTACCTTTGGAAGAGGATTACGGTGTTTTGGTGCTTTTATACTTGTAAGAGAAGGAAAGAGGATTTGCAAATATAATTTTTTCATGAATACATGAAGATGAGAGAACATGATCAAGGGAGAAGCCAATTCCAGAAAAGCAAAAAATATAAAGTGGGGTCAAGCAGGGTCACTCCTCAAATAAGACCCAGAGTTGTACCTTGAAACCAGGATCTGAACTAAAAATCTAGTTTGGGGATTTATCCTCCTGTGGGAGGATCTTCAATCCACAATTCCTTGTTGATGTTGCTATGTAAATAAGAAGTAGTGAGATCAAAAGACAAGAATTTCCATCTGTATATAACTGCTAGAGTGAGTAGGATTCATTGAGATGAAAAAGCTGCTGTGGAATCAAATGTGTCTTGGTAATCAACACCAGAACATTGGTTGAATCCTTTTTTAACAAGTTGTGCTTTGAATTTTAAAGGAGAGCTTAAAACAGAATTTTTAATTGCAAAATCCCACTTTAATTTCAATGGTGTAATACCTGGAGGTGAAGAATTTTCTGACCAGAAATTCAGTCTGGAAATGTTATCCATCTCTTGGTCAAAAACCTTTTTTCAATAATTTTTCCCAGAGTTTATTTCATGACCTGATTAAAGGTGTTAGGGATGGGTATGGGTGATTGTGCAGTGGAAAGCCACATGAATTCTATATATCAATCTAGATTTTCAATTGTTTATTTAGCCCTGAAGTATCTAAAAGATTGTTAGTTGATGATAGATTCTAAGGATCTTTTTGGTTCATAAGCAGGAGCTCACTGAAGTAGTGAGTGAGCATCTTTGTCACCACAAGGATAATTAGCCATAGCAGATTCAAAAAGATGGCTTCTTTCTTCATACCAAAATACCCATACATAGTTGTTTTATGAGTAAGAAACTACTCATAACTCTAAAGCACAATTAAAAATATTTTTCCTTACCTCCTTGTGAATATTCACTACACAATATAGGGGGTGGACTTGCTAGCAAGTCCTCAACCTGAACTCAGATGGAACTCAGACTGAACTCTAGTTGAACACCCACCTAAAACTTTTCAGCTGAGTGGTGTTCATCCCTGATTGTATGGTACCTTTGTCAATAGCTCAATGTGTGTTCAATCTGGGATGAGTTTGGGTCCAAGGTTGCGGACTTGCTAGCAAGTCCGCCCCCCATATTGTGTGGTGATTCACTAAATATTTTTTGCCAAATGTTCATATATTGTTGAAATTAGGCTTGGTGGAAAAAACAACCTGAAAAGGGGTTGAGACAGTAACTTTGGTATTTGGTATTTGGTTATGAACAAACAAAGCCCACTTTTAGGAAGCTCCCTAGAATTATTTGAAAAGGCCACAATCCAGAAGAGATGTACATGCAATATCTCCAAAAAACATTTTAAATTGCTCTTCTGGCCCTTTTTTTTCTGGATGGTTGGGCATGGTTATTTCATGGACAACACCAATTTAAGATAAAAAGGATTTTATTGTGGTGCTGTGCAACTCACCACAATTTTTTTGTAAATTCATCAAATTTCTTAAGTAACTGTGTTCAATTGCCTGTGGAAAGTAAATAAAGCCTTCATAGAATCACTTTTATGTTTTATAATGCAAACCTCACCATATGTTGAGAATGATTTTGAAAACAGTCCCACATATTTGTAGCTTCCAATTTCCTTATCCTTTATAGGGCCAATGAATTCTCTAACTTTAAGAGATAGCAGAGACTCAGGAGCCAATTTATGTTTAGTGGCATCTTTCCTGCTACTCTTTGCTATAATACAGTTGGCACAGTCAATTCTTCCTTTAAGGCACTCTGAGGGTAAACCTACACCAAGGTTTTAATTGATTACTTTGCTTAAAACATTTTCACTTGTGTAGAAAAGTATAAAATTCCAGTCAATTAGAGAACAAATTGCTGCATAAGGGAAATGGATTGAAGTGGAATTAACATCATCAATAAATTTTTTTGAAAGGTGAATGCTTGTATTGGATGCAAAGGGAGTTGAAGTATAACATACACAATAAATATTATTTAAAGAATTAGGAATTAAGAAATTGATAGCATTTAAAGTCCACCTTCTGGTGTCAGTATCAATAATTCCACAAAGTATTTTGGAATCATTTTAAGAAAGAAAGAAATGACCATCTTTTGAAATAACAAATTTAACCACATATTTTTTCAGAGCAAAAAGTAATAAAAGATTAAATCTAGCCTGAGGGAAGAAAATACTATTTTTGAGAATAATGTTGCACCATAGTCCTTTGGGAGTTACATCACCAGTCCCAGTAATAAAATAAGGCTTTCCATTAGTTGAAACCTTGATTGGGATATGGGGTAAGATAGGTTGAAAGTTGGAAATAATACTCACATCATCAGTGACATTATAAGTGGCTTCAGAGTCAACAGTGGCAGTGGATTTGTTGGAGAATGTCATGCGCCATGTGACACTCAAGTCAAAAGCAGCTCATTAAATCAATAATACAGAGGTCTAAATCCATACTCGAAGCGCAGAAAGCGATTCTACATAGCAACTGCAACTTTCCTTTGTGTACTGACTACTCAAAAGCGCTAATCTAAACTTTAAATATAAATTAGTCAATCTCTCAATAGTGTGTTTAGTCTTTTCTTTAATAAGCGACGCACAGCGCAATAGTAAATGCAATATTCCGCTAAAAAGGTTTATTAAGTATCTGTGGGTTATTAACAGGGGTAGTGAGCATGGACGGGATGGTTAGTGGAGGATTAAAGGGTTAACAGATGTTAGTGAGGAGGGTCCAGGTGTAACGGGTGTATTTTTGGAGGTCTGTGGTCTGCGGAATGATGGATGGGTATGAGTTCAATGCGAGGAGGAATAATGGATATAAAAGGGGTTGGATTTTGGTTTGACATTTCTTTAGAATTAAATTATAAAACGTACCTATAGTTAGTAGTGGTAAAGCTTCAAGTTAAATAATTATTATTTTCAGCCTGTATATCCCCAAGACTGAGTAAAAAGTGCTTATAAGTTATGTTAAACACATGAAATATACAGGTGAACAATAATTGAGAGTACAGAAACAGTATACATAAGTAAAATTATGATAATGTACAAAATATGCCATTATAACACCTTATATACACACATATATCCACCTTTTATAGGTCTTATATACTTAATATTAAGTTGGAGTATGTTAGGGTAATCTTAAGAACCTTAAGTATAAGGCTAAATAATTTTTATGCACACTTCAAGCTGTTATATTCATTGTTTTACGCAAAAAACAAAAAATGTGCTTTATTTCACTTAAAAGTTGACTATATGCGCTATAAAATTGAGAATATCAAAATTGCGCTTTGACAGATCAATCTGTCTCATTTAGGACTATTGATTTGGCTATTTAAATGCATAAAAATAACACGTTTCAAATTTGGTGTTCTTTATGCCAGAAATGGCTTCTGTGTACTGGCCACATACTGCCTGCTTTTTTCCCATGTGAATAGCTTCATTTTTAGCAAATTTAGCTTTTTCACACTATAATTACCCCACATTCTATGCCCACTGTGAGGAAACAGGCTAAAATAGGCGACAGACGCTTATTTAGTGTCCTACCTTAATTAATAATGCATTGACCTTGTTTATATGCACTAATTTCATTAATAATCTCACTCTTGGCGTCTTATTTCATCACCATGCTTAAATTTGCCTAATTTTAGTCAAGGATTTACCCGTGCAAGCGCCTGCCAAGGACTGCATGTAGTTACCCCACATCTCACACTCTTTTTTGAGTTTTTGGGTGGTTTCTCAGTCAATTTTGGTTATTTTTGGATGGGAATTTCACATAGTATAATGTCAGGATTAGCCCCTCCATTTCTACAGTGAATCCCCCTTATTATTAAGCTATTATTAACCTTAAAAAGTGTCCTTTAGTCTTTTATATTATTGTTTTATACGCATATACTCTCTTTTTGTCTTTTTCTTTAATTTTGATGGATTTCCCTTATTATTACAGGATTTTGACGGGTGTTACTCTTCTAATTATGTAATTGATTAATGGGGATGTTGATAGGCATGTCTATTAGTTGTTTTGAGGCGTCATTAACTGTGTATTGGATGGTACATCAAGGGAATTATTAGGGAACTCAGTGTGTATAAAAGGAGGAGGTTTTTGGGTCTTGTTTCTACATTCTTTATCATTACAATTTAAACCATATAACCAAATCAATTAAAATAAACTTCAATTAGTACTTTTTATAAGACTTTTGAGTAGTATCTGAATTATTAAACTCTATTTTTCTACCAACTAAAAAGATTTTAAGCCATATATAAAATTAGTGAGAATTATATTACTGAGACCTTTATTTTGAATTATATTTTACTATTTGTTGGGTTTACATTACAGTATTCATATAGGACCATATAAATTTTCTAGACAAAGACTTTTCAAGCTAGTTCATGTCCTTATAGTTGATCTTAGCCTGAAAATTGGGGGCCTTTATTCAAGAATTCTGTTATAATCCAGTAAGTGAAAAATTTCAAAGAAGGTACACGTAAATAATATCTCTATAGAAATATTTGGATAATTACAACAGGTTGGGGTCACTTATATTGTGATTTCAGAAAAAGAATCCCTGTTATATAATAAAGTTGTGATATTGAATCAACAATTTTACCACTAATTTAACATAATGTAATTGTTATTAGTGGGAGTCTGTCAATAGACCAATTAAATTTGTGTACTTTGCAGATAATAAACCAATTAAACTGATTAATTGTTTTCTTTTAAACAGGACTTTTAATCCCTTTTTATTGTTTTGTAATATTTATTTAATATTTGAAAAGAATCTTACTGATAGTTGTTTTCTTTTTAAATATAAAAACACGGCTACATATTGTAGACCAGTTAAATCAAGTGACCACTTAAAAAGCATATTTGAATTTCGGCACTTAGAAATTCACTTCATAACAAATAAAGGAAGCAATAAAATTGTCTTCAGTGGTATTAATAAATACTGATAAAACTCCTTTTTGAAGTTTTTATATCTAAACTTTCAATTCTTTAACTTCCACGTAAAAATGTGTGACAACAATGACATTGTAAGTAATAAGGCAAAACCTTATAACTTAGGACCTAGAGCTGAAAGACCTGTTACAGGACATTCAAATGGAGGGCCAGGACTCTCCCATAATCAACAACACTCCGCCAATGTCTCTGGAGGAAAGGGAAAAGCTTTTAAAGCAGGTTTCAATAAAGAAAACAAAAAATACATTACAAGAACAAGTTCATTCCCTATCCACCCTACTGAACACCTTGACAATAAGAGTCAACAATATAGTGGACCAGATCAACAATCTGGAGAAAAGAGCAGCTCAAGGTTTCATAGAAGTCAACCAAGCTCTAGTGGACATAAAGGCTCAACCTCCAACAGTGGAACCCAACAATTCCATAGCAACACCTCCAGCCCAAGAGGAGGACCAAAAAATTACAGTAAGCAAATGGAAATGGGATTGGTACGCCCAGAACTACAACAACCTTCCTCAAAAAGGATCCAGAAGTCACCCTTACAGGGGAAAGGCAAGGAGAGGCAGGGGAAATGGGATAAGACCTTGGTAAGTCATCCAACTTCTCATAGTCAATTGTATCAACCTGACAATAAGTTACTTATAGGTAATGAGATTGATAGAGAAATATTGGATATAATTGATAAATATTTAAAGGATTATTCATTTGAAAAAAATATGTTAAACTTGTCTTTAAATGAGGACAATGTAAATAGTTTTATTTATCACCAGGATAATACTATTAATGTAAAAGTGGAACCAAATGAATCAAATAATGAGTCTTCTGAGTTGGACACAGGAAAAATAGAATATTTTTTAAAAGAGAATCCGATGGAATCAAAAATAATAAGTAAATTATTATTGAGAATTGAAAAATTGGAAGAGTTTCTCAAAAGAGTCAAACAATAATACAGATAATGTATTATTACAGCTAACACAATCATTGAGTACCACAGCCAATAGATTAAAAATTATTGAGAATTCCAATGATGAATTAATCAATGAGAATAAAAGATTAACCTCTGAGATTAGAAATTTAGAAAGTAAATTAGAACACTCTCAGAATGTTATGGCTACCATTGAGGGACGTGTTAAATTATCTTTTTCAAATGTAAATGATACTCTAACTCATGTACCTGTAATACAGGATAGGTTACACAGAGTAGAAATAGAAGTAGCAAACATGTTGAAAAATACTGAAAAAATAAAAGATAACACTTCTTATGTGGCAAGAGTACCTGTTTTCATGAAACATGCAAAAGAAACATCAATGATGGAACATGAACATAGTGTCATGGGCTCTGAGAACAGTAAATCAGTAAAAGATATAATATATGATCATCTTTCCAAAGTAAGTGAATTACTGAATATTCCTCAGGTTAAGGAAGCAAAAACTAACCAAAAGAAGTGGCCTAAGTTAGATCAGTACCCTTCTTTTGATGGGGATTCAAAATCTGATTGGCAGAAATTCATACAAATAATTGATAACTTAAAATTTTCATACAAATTACCTGATGAAGAAATTACTTCAAAGTTAATATCTTTATTTACAGATGTAGCCTTTTTATGGTTTGAATCTGTATTGAGTGAGGGAATTAATTACTCCTGGAATGAATGGAAGGCACTAATTGAAAGGCAATTTGGTGGCCCAAAATTTAGAATCACTCAACAAAGATTGTATGAAAGGACCAGATATAATACAAATGCTGGAGATAAACCCATGGTCTTCTTAATGAATTTAATAAAAATCATGAAAGCTATGGATCCAAAAATGGATTATGAAGAGTGGAAAGAAAAAATAATATAAAAGCTACCTATATCAGTTAGAGACATTATTGTAGCTAGAACTGAAACCATCAGAGATACCTCTGGGTTCATTAACATATGCAATGAGATATTATTAAACCACAAGTATGAAACCAAGTATAGTAATTACAGAAAAAGTGTTGAGGTGGTAAAACCTACTACAAGTGAATTACCAGCGGAGAAGAAAAAACCTTCAGCTCCCCTTATCCCTAAAAGACAAGAGAATGACACTTGTTATAAATGCAATGAACCTTGGGTTAAGGGTCACACGTGTAAGAAAATAATAAATGTTATTGAAACCTCACAGAATTCTGAACCAAGTAATCATGAAAATGAGAACGTGGAATCCAGTGAGGATTGTAAAAGTAACATATCTCACAGTGATGATGAGAATGAGATATTTGTATTAGAACAGGATATTATGTTCCTGAATGATGCTATACCTCATACAGACACATCTTTAACTTCCATTGAGGAAGCTGAAATAATTAAAGATGTATCTCATGATACTTACAAAATAACACCTATAAGAGCACCTGTTATCATATGTGGAAAATAAATGAATGCCATTCTTGACACTGGGGCTGCAGGTAGTGTAGTTTCAATTAATACATTAATGAAACTTGATAGTAAGTACCAGGAAAAACTAGAACATGTTCAGAAAAAGAACTGGAGGGGTTTTTGTTCAGTATTAAATCCAATTGGCAAGTACAAAACTGCTGTATTCTTTAAATATAATAATGGATATGTTAGAGCAGTTTGTGAATTTGTAGTAATATATAATAATAATTTTAGTGATTGGTTAATTATTGGAAATGATTTATTGAAAAAATTTGGCATTAAACTAGATCCTGAAAACAGTTGTTTCACCAAAGGCATGAATGGTAAGAGAAAATTCAAAATATGTTCTGAAAATTCAGTGTATGCCATTTCTCCTAGGGAAGAACAACTGCAAGTTGGAAGAACCACCACTGAAATGGTTGAATTGGACAATGAAATCCAAAAGGCCTCTTTCAGTCCTCAACTCTCAAAAATTTAAGAAGAAAATATTTTGAGATTGATTAAACCATATCCTATGGCATTTGCTCATGGTTCAAATGAACTAAGATTGGTCAAAGACCATGAGATGAAAATCTCTTTAAGCTGTGATTTGGATAATATTCCTGGAAGCCTGAAAAAGAAACCTTAGCCAGCATCTCCTGCAAAAAGGAAAGATATTGAAGACAATATAAAAATGTTGTTGGAAATGGGTATTGTTGAAAAAGTAGACACAACACCTAAGTATTGTGTCATTTCACCAGTATTGATCTCTTATGAAAAATATAAGGCAAGATTATGCGGTGATTATAGAGCTCTGAATACATACATTGTAGATGATATTTACCCTCTACCAAGGATAGCTTCAATCCATGCTACTTTACAAGGAGAAAAATATATTTCCTGTCTGGATGGAAACAAGGGTTACCACCAGATTCCTGTGGAAAGAAATTCTCAAAATTACTTATTAATAACCACACATATGGGTATATATAAGTATGTGAGAATGCCATTTGGCCCAAAGAATGCGCCTTCAGTCTTCCAAAAATTGATGGATAGTGTTTTTCATCAGGAAATGGTTGAAGGATGACTATTGGTCTATTTTGATGACATCATAGTGTTTTCAAAAACATATGATGAACATTTAAATCACCTGAAAAGAGTCTTTCAAAGGATGGATGAAATTTATATGACAATTGCATTAAAGAAATGTAAATTTAGATTTCAATCCTTGAAAGTACTTGGACATGTTGTATCTGGATTACAAATTTGTGTTGACAAGAATAAGGTGGCAGCAATTAAAAACATTGGTATACCTAAAAATGTAAAAGAGGCTCAAAGTGTTTTGGGTATGTGTCAATATTATAGACAATATATTGAAAATTACCAATCCATTGCAGCTCCTTTAACAACATTAATCAGGAAAAATGAGGCTTTCATTTGGAATAATGAAAGACAACATGCCTTTAATAAAATAAAGGAATGTTTAATGTCAGCTCCAATATTGGGACTGCCAGATTTTGCCCTACCTTTTATCTTGTACACTGATGCAAGCTTCATAGGTTTAGGTGCTGCTTTACAGCAGAAACAGATAATAAATGGAAAATTATCTGAAGTAGTTATCTGTTATATATCCAGAACCTTAAGAAAAACGGAATTAAGATATGGTGCCACACAGCTAGAATGTTTAGCCGTGGTGTGGGCTTTGAAGAAACTTCATTACTATCTGGAAGACAAGAAGTTTGAACTTATAACAGATTGCAGTGCAGTAAAACCATTACTAAACATGAAAACCCCTAATGGGCACATGTTTAGATGGCAACTAGCTTTACAAGAGTACAGAGGAAGAATGAAAATCACTCATAGAGCAGGAACATTTCATTCTAATGTGGATTTATTATCCAGAAGTCCTTTGCCAAATGATGCTGACAACCCAGCTTATGTACCTGAAAATGAGGTTATACATATATTTGGGATTTATATAGTGGATTTAGAAGAAGAGTTTATGCAAACTATATTGGAAAATTATTCATCTGATAAAGATTTGTCTAAACTATCTACCATTCTTAATGATCCAACAAATGCCTCCATGAGTGCATTAATTAAAACCTTGCCTCCAAAGTATCGAAATGCATTGGAAAAAGGTAAACTATCAATTGAAGATGGATATATATATTACAGGAAAAAGTTAAGTAATGTAATAGTGATACCACCTTCTATGAAAGAGTTAATAATGAGTACTTGTCATGATGACATCTTAGCTGGTCATTTTGACTTTAAAAAAACATTAACCAGAGTTAAAAATACAGCCTGGTGGATAAACATGAAAGAAGATGTACAAAAATTCATTGAAACATGTGACTCTTGTCAGAAATCTAAAAGATTAACTGGGAAGAGAGCTGGGTTGTTACAACGAATAGAGCAGCCAAAAGATCCATGGGAAATTAAAACATGGATTTTGTAACTGGCTTGCCATTAGCAGGAAAAGAAAGTTTCAATTCTTTCTGGGTAATAGTAGATAGATTAACAGAAATGTGTAAATTTATCCCTACCCATAAAGAGGTATCTGGAAAAGACTTGGAATTACTATGGTGGACTCAGATGATGAATACTGCTGGGTTACCCAAAGCCATAATATCTGACAGAGACCCTAAATTTACTTCAGAGTTCTGGACATCTTTGATGGAAGTATCAGGTTGTCAATTGAAATTGTCTACAGCACACCATCCACAAACTGATGGGCTGGCTGAAATAATGATACAAACTCTAGAAGACATGATCAGAAGATATTGTGCCTTTGGATTAGAGTACAAAGACAATGAGAAATCTACAAATGACTGGGTAACATTAATTCCTGGCCTTGAATTTGCTTATAACAGCACAACTCATTCTGTAACAGAGAAGAAACCATTTGAACTCTGGCTGGGATACGTACCAAATACCCCGTAAATCATTTAAATAAATTACCAAGGTTGGATATACACCCTGTTACTAAATCCTTTATTCATATGAAACAAATTTGTAGGAATAATTCAGAAGAATGCATCCAAAAATCATTTGAATATGAAATGAAAAGGTGGGACAAATCTCATAAAGAATTTGAATTCAAAAAGGGAGATGAAGTCCTTATATCAACACTACATTTTAACTTACAAGGTAATGTTAAATTAAAGGATCCATTTGTAGGACCTTTTGTAGTAAGTAAAATGGTTGGTAATAATGCAGTGGAAGTCATATTATATGCTCCATATGATAGGAAACATCCAGTTTTCCCTATCTCATTATTGAAACCTTACCATGCAAATGATCCTGACTTATTTCCAAAAAGAAGGGGAAGGCCTAAAAAGCAACCTGAAGAAATTTTGGAAAAAGCAGAGATTGAAAAAATACTCAAGAAAAGAATCCTTACTAAAGAAAAAGGAACTGAGTATTTACTAAGATTTAAAGGGAAATCAAATGAATTTGATAAATGGATACCTGAAAAATAAATTTCTAATTTATCCACCCTTCTTAAAAAATTTAAACAAAAATAAATTTCTGTTCAACCAGCTGAGGGGTTCAAAACCAGTACTCATAATATTTTATTATGTTTTATTTCTTTAAAGTATAATCTTTAATGCTAAAGAATAAATCTGAATACCTGAAAATTACAAATAAATAAATAAAATGTATAACTTATCATTTTTTTATTGTTTTTTTTGGGTGGGCAAGTGTCAGCCTGTTTATCCCCAGGACTGAGTAAAAAGCTCTTATAAGTTATGTTAAACACATGAAATATACAGGTGAACAATAATTGAGAGTACACAAACAGTATACATAAGTAAAATTATGATAATGTACAAAATATGCCATTATAACACCTTATATACACACATATATCCACCTTTTATAGGTCTTATGTACATAATATTAAGTTGGAGTATGTTGGGTTAATCTTAAGAACCTTAAGTATAAGGCTACATAATTTTTATGTACACTTAAAGCTGTTATATTCATTGTTTTATGCAAAAAACAAGAAATGCGCTTTATTTCACTTAAAAGTTGACTATATGCGCTATAAAATTGAGAATATCAAAATTGCACTTTGAAAGATCAATTTTTCTCATTTAGGACTATTGATTTGTCTATTTAAATGCATAAAAATAACATTTTTCAAATTTGATGTTTTTTATGCCAGAAATGGCTTCTGTGTACTGGCCACATACTGCCTGCTTTTTTCCCATGTGAATAGCTTCATTTTTAGCAAATTTAGCTTTTTCACACTATAATTACCCCACATTCTACGCCCACTGTGGGGAAACAGGCTAAAATAGGCGACAGGCACTTATTTAGTGTCCTAGCTTAATTAATAATGCATTGACCTTGTTTATATGCACTAATTTCATTAATAACCTCACTCTTGGTGTCTTATTTCATAACCATGCTTAAATTTGCCTAATTTTAGTCAAGGATTTACCCGTGCAAGCGCCTGCCAAGGACTGCATGTAGTTACCCCACATCTCACACTCTTTTTTGAGTTTTTGGGTGGTTTCTCAGTCAATTTTGGTTATTTTTGGATGGGAATTTCACATAGTATAATGTCAGGATTAGCCCCTCCATTTCTACAGTGAATCCCCCTTATTATTAAGCTATTATTAACCTTAAAAAGTGTCCTTTAGTCTTTTATATTAATGTTTTATACGCATATACTCTCTTTTTGTCTTTTTCTTTAATTGTGATGGATTTCCCTTATTATTACAGGATTTTGATGGGTGTTACTCTTCTAATTATGTAATTGATTACTGGGGATGTTGATAGGCATGTCTATTAGTTGTTTTGAGGCGTCATTAACTGTGTATTGGATGGTACATCAAGGGAATTATTGGGGAACTCAGTGTGTATAAAAGGAGGAGGTTTTGGGTCTTGTTTCTACATTCTTTATCATTACAATTTACACCATATAACCAAATCAATTACAATAAACTTCAATTAGTACTTTTTATAAGACTTTTGAGTAGTATCTGAATTATTAAACTCTATTTTTCTACCAACTAAAAAGATTTTAAGCCATATATAAAATTAGTGAGAATTATATTACTGAGACCTTTATTTTGAATTATATTTTACTATTTGTTGGGTTTACATTACAGTATTCATATAGGACCATATAAATGTTCTAGACAAAGACTTTTCAAGCTATTTCACGTCCTTATAGTTGATCTTAGCCTGAAAATTATTTTACATTTCCTTATTTTCCCAGTAATCATTTCTAAAACTTAAATATTTGATTATTGAGTTTACAACCCTTTGTGAGATCCTAATAATATTAATATTATCTTAAATTATATTGAGATTCTTATCAAACATATCTCAAAGCAGTAGCTCTTCCTTTGACTCACCTTTGAATCACTTCCTTGGACATTTCCTCTGTGCTTTGAAGAAGTTTCTAAACTCCTCCCTTCATCTCACTTTCAGGAACACCCTCAACCTTGTGTGTAGGTCGTCTGGTGACAGTATAATTTAATTCTCCATAGTTCTCATTCTTTGCACTACTACGTCCTTTTTCAGGAGTTTATAAATTCTTTTAAAATGGCACCTGCTCAACGCACTCCTCCTACGGGCGCTACTACTAGGGCTCGTGCCAGAGGCAGGCCAACAGCCACACGGCCTGTTTCCCGCCCTCACTCCCTGGAACCTCTCAACTTTAGGGAACAGGGACACTCAGTCCAATCTGTAGAAGACATCCCCCAGGATTTTGATGATTCTAGCAAGGAAGAAGAAGGAGAGGATATGATGCATGAGGCACCATCTGCCCCTGCTACTCACCCTTCTGGTCAACCTTCGGAGCCTGGACCATCTAATTCTCTGGAAGACTTCATGAGACTTTTCATGAAAACCCTTTCAAATCCAATGTCTTTGGAGGGATCAAAATTCAAAACTCCTTCCATGAAATCTCCTGATAAATTCGATGGAGAACATCCAGACAGATTGAACCTCTTTGTGAAAACCTGAAAGCTCCTAGTCCATAACAACTGATCAAAGGTTGTTTATGCTTCTTCATTCCTAGCCAGAAAATCAGCAAGGTGGTTCAAACCTTATCTTCTCATGCTCTATTTGACAGAAACCCACTTACTCATTAATAACTGGGAAAAGTTTGAAGACCAACTTTTTACGTTTTTCGGTGACACTAATGAAACTGACAACGCAGAATTTGAACTTGATTTCCTCTGCATGAGTGATAATGGTAAAGCCTCTAAATATATCTCAAACTTCAGAGCACTTCAAACTCAAGTAGGTTGGAATGATTCTGCCCTCAAGTATCATTTCAAAAAGGGACTTCCTTCAAGAATTCTGGATCAATTAAATCTTCATGGTCAGAAGATGACTACTTTAACGGATTTAATGGATCAAACCCTCAAACTTGAGGGCATTTACTAAGGACAACTACAACATCGTTGATATGCCAACAAATCTCAAGGCCTAAATTTTAAATTGGGACCTTCTTTATACTCACGGCCATCTCAATCCAAACCCAATAAGGGAAAGGACAAACCTCGACAAAAAATCTCAACCCCAGGCAATATCAGTAAGGTACTGGATCCATAAGGGGAACTTAAATAATCTGAGAGGAAGAGACGAGCAGATAATGGGTTATGTATGTATTGTGGGGGTAAGCACAAGCTAGAAGATTGTGTAAAGTTTAAGGAAAGAGAAGGTACTAGTTCAAGGTCAAAAAACTAGTAGATAGTTTACTTGTGTGCAAAGCAAACTATCTTATCTCTCCCAGTGCACAGAACCTCCATGTCTTAAGGAATGGAGTTGCCTTAAACCGCTTGAGATTCATTCTTTTTAAGGAGGATACCCCCTTCAGTTGTCTTATAGACTCTAAAGCTTCAATTTCTTTTGTCAGTTTATCTTTTGCCAAGAAGTTAAAGCTGACATTCACAGATATCAATCGAACTCCAATTTATTTGGTCAAATCAGAGGAACCCAAATATTGGGTAAGTAAGAAAGGTTTATCGGTTTTCAACTTTCCAAATTTTCCCCCCTTCAAGTGGGAATTATCAGTCTTGGACGCCTCAAGAATGGTCAATACCATCCTTGGCCATGACTTTTTAACACATTGGAATCCTGAAATTGATTGGTCACGGGGATTGATCACCCCACGGGCTAAGTATATTTCTGATTCTTCAATGCAGGTCAATAGGGAGTTAAACAACCCACCTGACAATGTCCTGCTAGAGGAAAAATCTCTGCCAGATGACTTGCAAGCATCTGATCTTTCTCTAAATGAGCAATTGGCTAACCCTTCTAGCTCGATCACTTCACTCAAAGAGGATTTAAATTGCCTCAAAGCAGTCAAATTATGCTCTCTCAATTCTGGTCTTCCCTCAACAGATTCTCTCAAAGATGATTAGGACAACCAAATCAACGTTGAAGCCATTAAATCAACTCTACCAGAAATATATCACAATTCCGTTGATGTTTTCTCAATCTGCAAGGCTGATAAGTTACCACCTCATCGACCCTACGACCATCAAATAGAGTTAATAAGCCCAGTACCTCCGGCAGGTCCTGTCTATTCTTTTTAGAAGGAAGAATCTCAAGTTCTTTGAGACTACATTTCAGAGAATGTAGCCAAAGGTTTCATCAGAGCCAGTAAATCTCCAACCGGTGTAGACAATCCTATAGTACTAGCTATAGGCCTTGACCAAGGGAGTTGGAGAAAAACCAGAGAGAAAATCCCCTGTCCCTTTAGAAAAATAGAGTGAGATTTACTTGCTAAAGTAAGTTGGTTCCTGTTTTGCTAAAGCCCCTTTTAAACACACTTGACTGCTTGATGAGCCAAGAAAGTAGTCCCCAGATAGACTACCAGACCAAAGAACTGAAATGTAGAACAAAGTCCACACCAGAGACAGCAAAGATACTTGATGTAGGCTGCAAATCCACACCAGAGACAGCAATAATACTTGCTATAGCTTGCAAGACTATAACAGAGAAAACAGTTGCCAAAGTTAAGTTAAATGAAGAACTTACTTGCAACAAACACAGCCAATTGTGGCCAGAAAACAGTGAAAACTGAGTGAGGAACAATGATATCACCTCCGGATGGTTGTATGATGATTAAGGTTGCCCCAAACTGTCTTATTCACTATGTACACACAGACCACTAACTAAGAGCCCATGCGCACCCACCAATCTGGTGCCTGTACCTGCCAAATTGCATAAAAAACCCTCCTGAAGCGCTCCCCAACCTCCTAAAACAGAGGTGGGCGGGCCGCCCGACGTCGGAGATGCCGCCTGAAGCGGCCTGGCCTCCCTGAAGTCAGAAAACCAACAAAAACCACTAATCTACTTAGAAAAATTAGCTACAACTACTAAAACCTTTAAAACACAGAATTTCACTATAACAACATTGAGACATGAAATATAGAGAAAAATTAGCTCTATACAATGGTACTAAGCACTTAACCCTAAGATGTAAGGTTAGCCCGTAAAACACAAAAAACAAAATTAAACAGCAATCTTTTATAAATGAAAAATGAGGAAATGACCCCTTAAAACTCAGAATATGAAAAGTGTCTACAAGACATAAAATATAGAGAAAAACCAGGGCTATCCAATGATGGTACCCACATACCCGCAGACCCAATATCCACGGAATAAAACCAGAAAAATACCCTATTCCTTAACAGATGTCAATTAAGACATGCACAAACCGCACCAAATCACACAACAAAGGCCCCTGCCAATGTTGGAAGACCACATCCTCCCTCCAATTGAGAATGTCCGCATTCTTTCTTCATCCAACCACCATGTTTAACCTTCTTCCCAAATCTGCCTCTGAAATGGGTCCCTGCCAATATTGCATCGACAATAATTTAACCTGCACCATGACACCACCTGTTCATCTATACAGAACGTCCTGCGATGTCTGCCAATCCAGAAAGAAAACCTGCCACAGACCTGGTCCACTTTCTTCCACAACAGATTCACCTCCACCTCAACCTGGTCCTTCTTCTGCCAGCACCAAAAGATCTAGGCCATCCATCCTGATACCCAGATTAATCAAAAAGCTCCACCCTTCCCAGAAGAGTGCAACAACCCATAAAACAACTAGTTCCACCATCCCTGGTCCATCTGATGGTAAAGCACATTCATTTATTCCTTCAACTTTAAAACTGATGACTTCTCAGTTCCTCCATCTTCTGATAGTGATGATAACAATTTAGGATCCATTGCACCACCAACACCAACGCACTTGCCCACTATCAAGGCCAAGTTCCAACAACACACATCTCAACAGAAACAACTTCTGCTTCATTACTTCCAATCCACTCCTGCTAGAGATCCACAGGACATTGAGAACAGAAGACACCTCATTCACCAGTTTAAGGCTAATTCTGAACACTTCATTTCATCTCTTGATTCCCTCTGTAATTCCACTAGTACTTGAGTTTGATTCAGAAAGAAAAATTGACCACACCTTCTATAGGATGTAACCACAAAACAACCCTCAGTTTTAAGTCTTGGGGGAACATCCTCATTTTATAGTCTTGGGGGACTCAAAAACCCTCAGTTTAAAGTCTTGGGGGACTCAAAAACCTAAATCATAAACCCAGAACCAGAGATCAACCACATTAAGACACAGAGAAAAAACTAACATTCTGGGGTAATTGTAAATAGAGCTGCCAGCCCATCAATTACCCCCAAACTTGCCTTTGCTAAATTTGGAGGCTCCCCCTGTGGATACCCTCCACCAATCTTTCAAAACCAACTCCAACAACAAAAACTTTTTCCTCAGTTTATAGTCTTGGGGGACTTACAACCCTCAGTTTAAAGTCTTGGGGGACTAACACAGTGTTCAGTTTAAAGTCTTGACGGACTATCTTGATAAAATCTTGAAACCAGCCAGTTTAAAGTCTTGGAGGACTAACAGAAACCAGATTTCAGTTTAAAGTCTTGATGGACTGGTCTTGATACCATAGCTTTTTCAGTTTAGAGTCTTGATGGACTGGCGGAATTTTGCATAAAATAGACGCAGCCAATTTCATGCAGAACACCTCTACAGCCAACCTGCTGAACTTCCACCTTCACTTCATCATCTACCCATCACTGACAAAAATCTCCTCCTATCTCTTTTCATCATCTTTTCTCACCACAGATTATGGCTGGATCTCCTGATGTTAATCCTTCTACTCTCCCTTGCTTCACTGCTCCCAAGGACTATGCCTGCAAACAATGCATCCACATGTGCAGAACTTGCACATTCACTCTTCCAACTCCTGAATCCAAATTCTACAATAGGGCTTGTGATTCTTGCTATTCCAAAAAGAAAAGATGTGACTGAGACGCCAACTACCCTATTCCTCTGCCTTCTCCTTCTCACAAATACATCTCCAGATCCCCTACCAGATCCCCAGAGCTTGGTCCTTCCTCTTCTTCTCTATCTTCTTCTCCTTCCAGAAGATCCAGAAGCTCAGCTTCCCGCACTCTTCCCAAAAGACCAGCCTTAGCTTCCCAAGAAACTGCTTTTACCTCCGCCAAATTAGCTCCGGGAGCTTCAAGATCAACTCCCAGGCTTCTAGACCGTGTCCAGGCAGCCCGCCCACCTCACCAAACAGTGAAAATCAGGGCCAAAACCTCCGAAAACGGCCAGAAAACAGCCAAATTCATCCAGACAACAACAACAACTCAACCCAACTACCTCCTACTGCTCCCAGAGCAATTCAATCCACCCTTCCAAAGTCCAAAAGCACCAAAATTTCACAGATTTCTAAGAGACCTGCCAGAGAATCCCAAGAAGAAACCAGAACACCACACACTGCTCCACAACAACAACTTTGTCCCCAACTAAGACAAAGAAACTACACCTCTCCTCTGTCAGCCAACTACTCTTCTGACAGTTCCATCTCTTCAAAATCTCCATCCAGAAGAGAGCAGTCTGCTTCCAAATCCCCCTCTCCTGCTCCATCCTTTAACAACCCTGGTACCCCATAACCAGCACCTCCTCCAGCTGAATCCAACAGAAATAACAACCACAACAACAACAACAATCTCACTGCTCCAACTAGGCCCCAGGAACATCAGCATCCCAGTTCACCTTCTCAGGATCCTTCAGAGGAAGACCATGAGAATCCATATCTTTCCCTAGCTGATCCACCCACTATGACCATTACAAAATTGTCAGAGATCCAAATCCCAGCTGCTTACAGATTTGATGAGCTTCCAATCTGTAAGTACCAAATTAATTATTCCATTTCTTCAACAAAAATAAAAACTGATCCAATTCTTCTTGTCTAGTTGGCACCCCTCCTCCTGAATCTATTATTGGAGTTGGCCAAAATCTTGAAACTTCTTTGACCCTGGATTATGGAGACATGAAGAAACACCTAAGCACCATGTGTTCCAACATGCTAAAAGCCTTTGCCCTCCATGGACCTTTGAATGACTTTGAAAAATCCCTGAGAAAGCGCCTACTGGACGACCACTGGAAAATGTCTAGGATCATTAAACACACCCTCCAGCACTCCATTCCTGCCTCTTCTTCTTCCTCCTCTGAAATTCCCTCTAATCCAATTCCTGACCATTACAATCCCTATAATCTCTCCAGCAGGATGCACTTCAAAGAACACAGTGCTTCCCACAATCCCAACAAAAAACAAAAACGTCATCACAATCCGGACCAGCCTCCAGAAGCTTCATCATCCAGACAATGAGCTCCTGAAAAAAGATTAGAAACATAATAATAATATAAAACAATTAATAAAAATAATTTCAGAATTTTTTTTTTTTTTTTATTTTTTTTTATTTTTTATTTTTTATTTTTATTTATTTATTTTTTTCTTTTCTTTTTTTTTTACTCTACTAATATACTAAAATTAAAAATTGATAAATAAAATGAAATGAAATAAATGAAATAAAATATAATATTAAAAAAAATAATAGAAATGGTATCCCCCAGCCAATTGATGAGCTGATCCCATGATACCTTACCCACATCCAAGTGCACCTTGATGTGGATACACAATTAATTCTTTTAAATGGTTAACAGAAAACAAAATTCAAAAAATTTAGAAATTCAGAAGATAACAAAAATAATGAAACACAGAAACACATGAAATAAATAATAAATAAATATAAAATAGCATTGCCCGGCCAATTGATGAGCCTTTCCCCACCAATGCTTGCCCACATCCAGGTGACCCTGATGTGGCAACACCCTATATTTTTGATTTTATAATTTTAAACAACCCCCATAAAAAAATTAAAAGAAAAAAAGAGAAAAAAGAAAATAATCTAAAACTGCTATCTAGCAAAAACATAACTGCAAAATCAAAGACAGTCCAGCTCCATAGATGGTCCAATAAGGGAAAGTTCAATCCATAGAAATGATTGCTGGGTGGGCTCCCTCCAATAAGTAAAAATGATGGGAGACCACCAGTGATCCACCACCAATCTGAAAGAACCAAAGATAAAGAAGCCAGTTCCAAACCAGTTTAAAGTCATAGCGGACTTGAAACCTGAATAATAAACAACAGAACTATAATTCAACTAGGAAAAACAAAGACTTGAAACACACATTCTGGGGTAACTGTTCTACAGAGCAGCCAGCTCATCAGTTACCCCCACACTTGCCAAAATAAAATCTAGAAGCCCCCCCTGGGTACCTTCTAACAAAAACACAACATCCAACACAAAAAAAAACCAAAACCAATAAACAGTGAAGAGTCCAGCACTTGAAAACCAGAGGAAATTCCAGTTTAAAGTCATAGAGGACTGAAACCTGTGAAAAGAAACCAATACTAGGGTTCAACTAAATTAAGAGAAAGGGTTGGAAACAGACAATCTGGGGTAACTGTTGATAGAGAAGCCAGCCCATCAGTTACCCCTACACTTTTCAAGATCAAATCTAGAAGCACCACCCATGGGTACCTTCTAACAAAAAGTTTCCAACACAAAAGTTGCTCTGCAACACCACGAAATTCCAAAACAAAAAAAACGTTCCATAGTTTATCCTCATTGCGGAGTCAATCTTCTTCATGCCTAGTGCCTCTGGGATAAAACCTCTTCACTTGGTCTGCATCCACCCTCTTTTTCAAGACTGCACTATCCAACTCTTCCAAAACATAAGAACCTCCAGACTCCTGAGATCTGACTCTGTAAGGTCCATTCCATCTGTCAGCAAACATTTTTCCCCACTGACTCTCCAAACTTCTATTATACACCAAAACCAAACAACCAGGTTTCAAGGGATTCCTGAGTCTATGAGCCAACTTCTTGTCCCAGTACCTGACTGATTTATTCCTAATCTTCATCATTCTAGAGTATGCCTTCTCCTGACATTCCTCTCTACATTCCAACTGTTGCATCCTGGCACAGAGCAAATCTTCTTTTGAGTGCACATCATCCCAATCAATTCCAAGATAAGAGACGGCTTCCAAGTCCACTGGTAGAACGGCTATCTGACCAAACATTAACTCATAAGGAGAATAGCCAGTTTTTCTTTTCACAGTGACCCTATCAGCAAATAACACCAAGGGTAAATAATGCCTCCACTTTTCAGCACTATCTCGGCACATCTTCACCAAAGAATTCTTGATAACTTGATGGCCTCTTTCAACCATGCCTTCATCTTCAGGATAATAAGGTGTAGCCACTCTAACTTTAGAACTAACACTAGCCACAGCTTCTTTAAATTCGGCACCAAACTCTGGCCCACCATCAACAGTGACCAACTTCATCAACCCATACCTATAAATCCACTCCTTCTTCAAAAACTCTGCCACATTCTTGGCAGTCAAATTAACCAGAGGCACTGCCTCAACCCAACCAGACAAATCATCCCTAGCAACAATCAAGTATTTATACCTGACCTCTTTAATATGGACAACATCCAGACTGACCCTTCCAAAAACAGTTGATTCACCAGTAGCACGGCCAACCTCTTTAGGTTTCAAGTGACTTCTTCTTTGACATTCTTCACAAGATTGAACCCAACCCTGCACAGCCAACTTCATACCTGGCCACCAAAATCTGTCTGCTACTCTTCTATAAGTCTCCCCAAAGCCTCTATGACCAAGGTCTTCATGCAAAGACTTCAAAACCAATTCTTGACCCTTCTTCTGAGTCACCACCACTTGAGGATTTGGATGTCTCCTCCTCATCAACCGCCTTCCTGACACATAAAATCCAGGACTCTTCTTCTTGATTGCCAACCAAGCATCATCATCACAACTATCTGGCCTCTCCAAGGTCAACAGATATTCCACCAAAATAAAATAAAACCCAGACTGACCCCAGTTCTCATCTTCAAAATCCAACAAAACAACATCCAAGGGTACAATTCTGTCACCAAAATCACCAGTGTGAACATGAGCCAATTGATCAGCCCAAACAGGACACAAATCCTTAAATTTTGGCACGTCCTTCCCTTTCCACTGAACCTTGTGAGAATCCATTTCACTAACAAAAACACCCCTTTCCGAATTTGAGCTGTCCCAAACAACAACTCCATCTTCATCAACAAAAACATTCTGATCACCAGAATCAAGATCAGATCCAGCCAGTTTAGCCTCTTGGGGGAGGTCAGAAAAATCTTCAGCACCCTTTGTGCTGGCCCTAACCACTGGAACATCTTCATCAAACGCTTCAGCCTCAGAATCTTCATCTGTAGGTGGCCTCCTTGATAATCCATCAGGCATAGTAAAAGTTTTACCTGGTTTGTGTACCAGGTCAAAAGAAAAATGTTGAATAAATGCCACCCACCTAGTCATTGGAGCATTTGGAAGACTAGGTGTATTGATCATCTGAACCAAAGATTTTGCATCCACCTGCAGCTCAAAATGCTGCCCCCACAAAACCGTCTGTAGCTTCTTTAAAATTTTAGCTACGCCACACAATTCCAACTTAGGTTGAGAATACCTAGATTCCACCTCATTAAACACCACAGACTCATATCTTACTGGCCTGACCCTCCCAGTCTTATCCTCCTGAGACAAAACAGCACCAGAAGCAATATAACTTGAGTCCACTGCCAGATAAGTTTTCCTTGCACCAACACCATAATCCAACTTGTGAAGAACAATATCTTCACCAACAACCTTTTTCAACTTCTGAAAAGCCTCTTCACACTCTTCAGTCCATTCCCAATCTGCATCTTTTCTGGTCAACCTCCTTAAAGGTGAAGCCAACAAAGAAAAATCCTTAATAAAAATCCTGACATATACACATACACCCAAAAATCCCCTGACTTCAGTAGTATTTTTAGGCCTTAGCCATGACTGGATTTTATTAATCTTCTTTTTTGCCATAATCCTTCCCTCTTTACATACCACATGACCCAGAATTTCCAAAGCAGGAACACAACAACAGAATTTTGATCCTTAAATGGTCAAACCAGCCTCTTCAATCCTAAACAACACTCTCTCTAGAGTTATTGCATATTCCCACACAAACCTCCTTATGCCAGGGTTCTCCGCTAACACCTCATTACCATAATCAGTGGATGGTCCTTTAATTCCACCATCATCAATAAAAATACCAGCATGAGTAGGAACCTCATCCTGCAAAATCCAAGCCATCTGTGCTTGATAAACTGCCACTGAAGTAGTTGCTCTTTGAGGCAACCTAGTGAGCTGAAATCTTCCCAAAGGAGTCTCAAAAGTTGTGAGAGGCCTTGAATCCGTATGGAGTTCCCTCTCATCATAACCACCCATAATATCACCCAAACCATAACACACCCTTCCAGCGAAAGCTTCAAAAAAATCCTCTGCACTTGGTGGCATACCAGTGTCCTTGATAGTGACTCTATTCAAGGCTCTAAGATCATGAACCACCCTCAACTTTCCATTCTGCTTTTTTACACAGAAAACTGGACTTGAGTAACTGGATGTTGATTGATCATATAACCCAGTCCTGACTCTTTCCCTAACAATCTCCACAAAATCCTCTCTAATAGCAGCTGGAATCAGAATAGGTTTGATTTGCCAAGGTTCATGAAAAACCACAGGAATCAAGTAAGGTTCCCCATAAGAGTGCTTCAATACACCCCTTTCCTCCTCAACAAATGCCACAGCTTTTTCCCTTAGCACAATAACGTGCAACAACAACTTCTTTTCTTCTTCAGACAACCACCCATCAGGACCAAAATTAACAACTTTCAACCTTTCCACGGTCACCCTAGCCGTCTCTATAAATTCTGAAGGATTCTTTGCCAAAGGAGTACAGTACGGATCTCTTGACAAAGGCGGTCTCTTCAAGGGCGGATTCAAACCCACAGGCATAGGCTCATTGACAGGCCTAATCTTCTGTGCTACCTTCTTATACTTTACCGCTCCACCTTCAACTTGAGGGATCTTCAGGAAATCTTCACCACCATACCTGGAACAAAAACCAAGGGTTTCCCCATTGCTCACATGTGTGGCCAAGGTAATGTTTTTGAAAGGTGTAGAAGAAACCCTAGCGGTGCACAATTGGGAGGACTTACTTTTACACCCCAATCTCACCACTCCAAAACCTTTCCGCAATTCCACATCTTCATCCTCACTTCTAACTTTCAAATCTTCAAATCTTGATTCATCTTCTGAATCACATCTTCTAAAATTGAGCAGTTTATCCTCATGCTGGAGGCCCAAAAATCGATCTTGATGATCTTCTTTCTTCATAATTTTCTGCAGTTTAACCTCATGCTGGAGGCCCAAAAATCGATCTTGACGATCTCCACAAAAATATTTTGCATCTTCTTTCTTCATTATCTTCAGATTTTTTTCTTGATTTTCATGAATTATCTTGAAATTTTTATCTTATTTTCTTGAGTTTTCTTCTGACTTTTAGACCCCAATCTCACTGCCCCAAAACGTTTCCGCATATCTTTCAATAAAGATATATAACCGATCTTCTTCTTTGAACTTGAATTAAAAATAATTAAGAATCTTGAGAGAGAACAGAGACTTGATAAAAAACTTGATGAATACTTGCAGAGAAGAGAAACATTAAAAAGAGAAAGTTGAAAATCCACTTGGTATATCTCCAAGGGAGCTGACCTACTACAACCTGGGATTTCCTCATCTTGGGGAGAGGTTGTAGCACTTGGGTGATCAGCCCTTATTACTCTAAAAAAGACAGACTCTCAATAGAGCCTGAGCCGCACTCCAAAAATCAGAGGCAGCACCCACTTCCTTCCTTCTCCTGCAGAAGTCCATGCACTGGCACATTGAAGATAAACCAGGCCTGGTCTCCCAACCATCCTCTCCAGGGGATGATAACCTCATGTGAAGCCTCCTTTCGTCTTCACCAGTCAACTCCAAACTGATTCCCAAATCAAATTGATAACCAATTCTTGCCTGAAAATCCATCAAGAATGGCCCACCCAAAACTGCCTTTACATTACCTTTAGCAATGTAAAAATGAACCTTCCCTGAGGCTCCTCCAACATCTAATTTCACAAACTCTGGAGTTCCAACCAATTCAGTGACATGGCCACCGATCCCTCTCAAATTCCCCCCAATACCAGTTTTGGTGGGGAGGCCCATATGAGTTGCCTCAAACAAAGAAATCAGGATTATCTGAGAACCTGAATCCACCAATGCCCTTGCCTCCCTGCCATTCAGAGTGACATTGACATATCCCAGAGGAGCAGAAAAATGAGTTTCCAACCCCTCACCAAACTTTTCAGCAGAATCACAAATGTATTCTACCTCACCAGAAGAAACTCTTCTCCTGGTCAACAACTTTTTCTGCCTATCAGCCAACCCTGGACTGATAGCATAAAATTCCCCATAAGATAGGGAAACCTGACCCTGATTCATCCTTTCTAGGACAGAGTCCATAACATTAACTTGACCAGACACTACTGGCCTCTCAAAGTGAGCCTTAGCTCCACCACCTTGGTCCTAGAAGCTTCTTGAGGACCAGCACCACCAACAGATTTACCATTAACAGGAACCAAACCAGATCCCTCACCAGAACCTCTGACTCCAACAGGCTTTGGCGATGAAGCCAAAGGGACATCCTCCTCAGAGTCAGAATCCACCTCCATTGGCATTGGATCACCATTGATATCCAATGCGCCAAAACTAGGGGGGCCCATATCAGCCATACCCTTCTGCATCTTGTACAGCTCCTCTTTGCTGTACCTCTTCCTAGCTGCACTCAGCTTAGGATCCACCTTTGAAGCATTTGGCTTTGTTTGGGCCTGAGAACTGCTCTTAGGCCTTCCCACCTTTCCTGCTTCCACATCATAAACACCAGCCAAGCATTCACCACTTGACAAGTCCACCACAAGAATACAACTCCAAACCACCAAAGGAAGTAGAAAAAGAGACCTTATTGACCTCCTTCCCCTTTCCCTTGCCATCCTCATTCTCCTTACCAGAAGACTTCCCTTGATCAGGAATCTCCTCAAACCTTGGCCTCCTTTGATTGAGACCTCCCCTTCTCCTGACCAAATCAACAGGAGCCTGCCCCTCACTGGGCTTCACAAAAGAACCGTCAGGGAACTTAAAAACCCTGCCATCAAACTCCACTTTTCCTTCAGACACATCTCTGTTCAGTGCCCAACAATCATTGGACCTGTGCCCTCTCCTACTGCAATAAGAGCAAACCCAAGGATCACTCCTACCAGCCCTCATTTCAAAATCTCTAGGCTGAGAAGGTGCCTTATTAACCTTCTTAGCCTCCTGAACAAAAATGTGCAGCTGCTTTGTAAGATCAGCCAACTGCTCCACCATTGGGTCACTCTCCTGTTTGGGAACCTGCACCAAATTTTTCTCCTCCTTCTTCTCCCTAACTTCCTCTTCAGCCAAAGCCTCACTGACTTTTCTGACATACTTGGCACACCCCTCCTGATAGGTGTCCACAGCCAATAACTTCAAATGGGCTTCAACAGCCTCCTTCACCTTATCCAAGTCAGGCAACTTCTGATCCCCATTAGAAAGAGTTTTCATCAATTACTTTCTTGACAACTCCTTCAACACATCCATCTTGAAATCTCTAGCCAGGGCAGACCAAAAAACATCTTTGGCAGCATTTTCATGTGCCAGCTCCTCCACTTCCACCAAATATTCCACAACAGGATCAAACTGTAGCAGAAACTTCCTGTAACTATGTAAGTTACCAACACCACCATAAGATTGCCATTCACTGACAATCTTGTTCAGATCCACCATAGTGAACCTGACACCCCATCTATCCACCATCTCCCTACACAACAATTTCCAATCCCTCTTCTTGTAGCCAGACATGGCCACAATCTCCTTCTCCACTGACCTATCACCAATGAAGAAGATAATCTGCTTCACCATGTCCAGGTAGGAAGCACCATCCACTCCAGCAGCAGTTTCATACTTCTCTAGAAACCACTTGACATCCTCCCCATTAAACTTGGTACCATCCCAAGTTTTAATCCTCACACACTCCCTAACCATCACAGAAGGAGGACCATCCCCCCCACTGACAGTCACCACAGGAATAGAGGAACCAGAAGCCATTCCTCCAGACCAAAACACCAAAAAGAGCCAACCAAAGAAAACAGAGATTCCAAAGAACTAGCAAGTTCTACCCCACGTTGGGCGCCAGAAATGTAGACAATCCTATAGTACTAGCTATAGGCCTTGACCAAGGGATTTGGAGAAAAACCAGAGAGAAAATCCCCTGTCCCTTTAGAAAAATAGAGTGAGATTTACTTGCTAAAGTAAGTTGGTTCCTGTTTTGCTAAAGCCCCTTTTAAACACACTTGACTGCTTGATGAGCCAAGAAAGTAGTCCCCAGATAGACTACCAGACCAAAGAACTGAAATGTAGAACAAAGTCCACACCAGAGACAGCAAAGATACTTGATGTAGGCTGCAAATCCACACCAGAGACAGCAATAATACTTGCTATAGCTTGCAAGACTATAACAGAGAAAACAGTTGCCAAAGTTAAGTTAAATGAAGAACTTACTTGCAACAAACACAGCCAATTGTGGCCAGAAAACATTGAAAACTGAGTGAGGAACAATGATATCACCTCCGGATGGTTGTATGATGATTAAGGTTGCCCCAAACTGTCTTATTCACTATGTACACACAGACCACTAACTAAGAGCCCATGCACACCCACCAATCTGGCGCCTGTACCTGCCAAATTGCATAAAAAACCCTCCTGAAGCACTCCCCGACCTCCTAAAACAGAGGCGGGCGGGCCGCCCAACGTGGGAGATGCGGCCTAAAGCGGCCCAGCCTCCCTGAAGCCAGAAAACCAACAAAAACCACTAATCTACTTAAAAAAAATTAGCTACAACTACTAAAACCATTAAAACACAGAATTTCACTATAACAACATTGAGATATGAAATATAGAGAAAAATTAGCTCTATCCAATGGTACTAAGCACTTAACCTTAAGACTTAAGGTTAGCCCATAAAACACAAAAAACAAAATTAAACAGCAATCTTTTATAAATGAAAAATGAGGAAATGACCCCTTAAACCTTAGAATATGAAAAATGTCTAGAAGACATAAAATATAGAGAATAACCAGGGCTATCCAATGATAGTACCCACATACCCTCAGACCAAATATCCACGGAATAAAACCAGAAAAATACCCTATTCCTTAACAGATGTCAATTAAGACATGCACAAACCGCGCCAAATCACACAACAAATGCCCCTTCCAATGTTGGAAGACCACACCGGCTCCCCTGTTCTTTTTGTAAAGAAAAAGGATGGTAGCCTTAGGTTGTGTGTTGACTATAGAAAGCTCAACACAGTAACTAAGAAGAATGCATATCCCATTCCTCCTATGTCATTGCTTTTTACCCTTTTCAATGGTGCTAGTTTCTTTTCTAAAATTTATCTTAGAGGCGCTTATAATCTTATTCGCATTGCGGAAGGTCATGAACCACTGACTGCAATGCGCACTAGATTTGGTAGCTTTGAATATTTAGTCATGCCTTTTGGATTATGTAATGCACCATCTACTTTTCAAACTTTTGTTAATGACATCTTTCAAGATGTTTTCGTCTATATAGACAATATTTCAATTTTCTCGAAGACACTAGATGAACATATTCATCATGTTTGACAGGTTCTAAATTGCCTTCAAGATCAAGGTCTCTACGCCAAGCACAATAAATTCAAATTCCATCTCAAATCTATTGATTTTTTGGGGTTTACGTTGTCCACTGATGGTTTAGTCATGGACAACAAAAAGGTCCAAAAAGTCCTAGAATGGCCTGAGCCCAAAACCGTTAAATCCCTCCAAGGATTTTTGGGTTTTGCCAATTTCAATAGAAGATTTATTAAAGATTACACTAAAACTATTTCCAATCTTACTTATCTTCTCAGAAAAGATATTCCTTTTGTTTTTACTTCTACATCATGAAAGGAATTCAAAGCATTGAAGACTGCGTTCACCACAGCTCCAATTCTTTGACACTTTGATCCTTCTGCTTCCACAATAGTTGAGACAGACGCTAGAAATTATGCTATTGCAGGGGTCATTTCTCAATTCAATCTTGAAACAAAATTGTTTCATCCTGTTTCTATTGAGTCACGCAAAATCATTGCGGCAGAATTAAATTATGAAACTCATAACAAAGAGCTTTTAGCTATCATTCATTGTCTTAAAAATGGCGCTCTTTTCTTCTCAGCCTAGATAGTCCTTTTCAAATCCTGACTGACCATAATTCTTTGAAATACTTTATGTCTTCCAAATTTTTAACCAGGTGTCAGGCCAGGTGGGCTGAATTTCCTTTTTCTATTTCCTATCGCCCAGGTAAGAACTGTATTGTCCCAGATATCCTGTCACATTGGGACAACTTTTACCCACAGCGGGGGACACATTTGCTGACAAGAACCCAGCAAATGTGAAATCAATCTTCAACAAATCAATGTTAACAACTCATCAACTTAATTCGATGACAATTCAATCTTTTCAAAATCCACTATCCAACATCCTCAAAGCTCAGTCAAAGGACAACTATTGTTTAGGGTTGAAAGACAAAATACTCTTGAAGCAAGGGGCCAAAAGATTTAGTATTGAATCAGGTCTATTAGTTTTCAAAGGTAGAGTAGTCATACCCGACAACAATGAAATAAAATTATGGATTTTCAAAAGTCAACATGATTCTCCATTAGCTGGTTGTTTTGGGAATGATAAACCCTACCAGTTAATAGCGAGGGATTTCTTCTGGCCAGGAATTACCAGAGAAATCAAGGCCTATATAAGATCTTGTTACAAATGTAATAGGAATAAGGCTCCCTGTCACTGGAAGCATGGGTTGCTTCAACCACTTCCTATTCCCTCTAAACCTTGGGAATCTTTATTGATAAATTTTATTTCTCAACTTCCTCTTTCTAATAATTTTGATGCTATATTAGTAATAGTAGATAGATTTTCAAAGATGTCTATTTTCATTGAAACCACTACTACTGCTACAGAAGAAGATTTGTCAAAATTGTTTCTAGAATATGTATTTTCCAAACATGGCTTACCTAATGATATTATTTCAGATAGAGGCTCATTGTTTTTATCCACATTCTGGACTCAATTGTGTCAACAACTCAATATCACGAGGAATCTCTCCACAGCCTATCATCCTGAAACTGATGGGCAAACGGAAAGGGTCAACCAAATCCTCAAACAATACCTTTGAATGTATTTCAGTTATCAACAAGACAATTGGACCACATGGTTACCATTGGCTGAATTTGCCTATAATAACTCGACTCATTTTTCAACACAACAATCTCCTTTCAAAACTGTTTATGGAAGAAATCCTCAATTCAACTCAATCCATGTATGAACTAGTCATCCTGCGGAACATTATCTTCAAACCATATCACGACTCCAAGAAGAACTTAAATCAAACTTGGAATTAGCAATTTGAAGGTACAAGGAACAGGCCAACAAACATCAACAATCTGCTCCTTCCTTTAAACCAGGCCAAAAGTATGGCTCAACGCACAAAAAATTGGAACGACTCAACCATCAAAGAAACTGGCCAAAAAACACTTGGGACCATTTGAAATTGACTCCAAAGTCTCTAAAACTGCATTTAGACTCAAGCTACCTCCTAAATGGTAGGCTATTCAACCTGTTTTTCACATATCTCTCCTGGAACTGGCTCAAGAAACATACCCGGGAAGGAACCAACACCCTCTAGAACCGGTCAAAGTAGAAGACCATCTAGAGTGGGAAGTAAGCCGTATCCTTGATCCAAGAATGCGCAAGGGAAAATTTTAATACCTTGTGGAATGGGAAGGCTTCCTTGATGACTCAGACAAAACATCCTGGGAACCAGCCATCAATGTTTCTAATGCCCCTGAACTCCTAAAATATTTTCAGCTTAAATATCCTTTAAAACCAAAACCTTAGAAATCTCTTTTATTTTTTCTCTTCTCTTCTCTTTCTCTTTTTTTTCTTTTCTTTTCTTTTCTCTTCTTAAAATTCTAAAACTTCTTTACTTCTAAAAAATTCCTTACTCTTTTTTCTCTTTTTCCTTTTTTCTTTTTTTTCAAAAGCTTTTTTTCAAACTACTTTAAAATAAATAAATAAAATAAACTAAACTAAACTAAACTAAAATTAAATTAGATTAAATTTTTAAAATAATAATAATAATAATAATAATAATAAAGTCTTAAAATTCATCAAAATAAAATTTTAAAAAAATCAATAATTCCTTTAATTTTTTCTTTCTTTTTCTCTTTTCAAACTTTTTTCTTTTTTTTTAAAAAAATACAATTTTTTTCCCCTTAATTCTTTTTCTTCAAACTCAATACAACAATCTTTCTCAAACTTCACTTCAACCTTTAAATCTCTCTTTTAAAATTCTTCAAAAAAATTACTTCTTTCTTTCAAATTCTTTTTTCAAAACTATTTTTCTCTTTCTTTTCAAATAACCGAAAATTCCTAAAAAACTTCAAAAAATAATAAAACTTTCACAAATAACAAATTTCTCTCTCATTAAATTTTATTTTAAGCATAAAAAACAAAATTTTTTCAATCAACTATTTTTTTTCTTACTTAAATTTTTTCTTTCTTTTCAAAACTTAAAACTAAAATTTTCTCAGTTAAATATTCTTTCTTTTCTTCTTTCAAAATTTTAAAACAAAAAACTTTATTCAAATATTTTTTCTTCTTTCTTTCTCTTTTTCTTTTCAAAATCTTATAAAATATATATTAAAATTTCAATTAAAACAACAAAATAAAATAAATAAAAAAATACACAAATTGCATTTGCTTTCTACTTTTTTTCCTTCCCTATTTTCTTTCTTTTTTCTCTTTCCATTTCAAATTTTCTCCTGCATTTTCTCCCAAACCAATTTCTTCATTTTTTCCAATACCACCCTTATTTCCTTCCTGCATTTTTCAAATATCTCCTCCTCTCCTACCAGTACCACTTCTCCAATCTCCAGTTATTCTTCTGCCACATCAAAGGAGGCGGCATGGACAATCTTGTCAATCTCATCACTTAAATTTTTGATGAATCGAGCTCTTCCACCCTGCCAAGGTTTCTTCAACCATACCTGGTCAAGGGTTTCCTCGTTCTCCTCCCTCAAATCAGCCGCCAGTTGACTGGCCTCAACTGGCAGCGATGGCGCAGCTTCCACAATTGGAGCTTCTGCAATGACATCTGAATTCTAAAAAATACAGTCATCAGTAACAAAGTTTTGAAACAAGAAAAGGCAGAACTTACTTCAAAACCTGGGTCAGCCTCTAAAAATAGCCTTGGGGTGACCTCTACTGTCACTTCCTTCTCCTCTTCATCATCATCTTCGATGATCATCCGCCGCTTCTTTGGAGTCTGGTTCAAGATGGGAACTTCATTCTCATCCTCTTCAACCAGTCCATCCACCTCCTATTCCACCCCTTGTTTTTTACCTGTGGCCTGGGTTACCCAAGTCGCCACGGTATCCTTGACCTCTTCCTCAACTTCTTCTATCAAACAATTGTTACGACCAACATGTCCCAAATATTATCGACCACCTCTTTGGTCTTCGGGATCACCCAGTACTTGGTCTTTGTGAATATTCTCACAATATCCTCATTTTTTGAGAGCGCATTGCATGTCACCCATCTCCAGTGGCAAAACTCGCATTTCTGGCAAGGACCTTGTGTGGCCGTGCTTTTGACGCAAAAGTACTCCATCAATTTGCAGGACATGCATGCTTGGGAATATTACCACGTAAAAATTCCACCATCCGCTTTGGGGTGTGGAGGCGTGGGAGTTGGAGTAGGGCAGTTCGACATAATAAAAGAAAAAAAATTATTAATAAAAGAAGAAGTAAGAGAAAGTAGTGTGGGAAGAATGTGTCTCATGCTCAAAGGAGCTTGATTTTCTATACCTGGGAATCTGTCACACGCCACGTGACACTTGAGGCAAAAGCAACTCATTAAATCAATAATACAAAGGTCTAAATCCATACTCAAAGCACAGAAAGCGATTCTACATAGCAACTGCAACTTTCCTTTGTGTACTCACTATTCAACTGCGCTAATCTAAACTTTAAATCTAAATTAGTCAATCTCTCAATAGTGTGTTTAGTCTTTTCTTCAATAAGCAACACACAGCGCAATAGTCAATGCAATATTCTGCTAAAAAGGTTTATTAAGTATCCGTGGGTTATTAACAGGGGTAGTGAGCATGGGCAGGATGGTTAGTGGAGGATTAAAGGGTTAACGGATGTTAGTGAGGAAGGTCCAGGTGTAACGGGTTTATTTTTGGAGGTCTGTGGTGTGCGGAATGATGGATGGGTATGAGTTCAATGCAAGGAGGAATAATGGATATAAAAGGGGTTGGATTTTGGTTTGACATTTCTTTAGAATTAAATTATAAAACGTACCTATAGTTAATAGTGGCAAAGCTTCAAGTTAAATCATTATGATTGTACATTTCCTTATTTTCTCAGTAATCATTTCTAAAAATTAAATGTTTTATTATTGAGTTTACAACCCTTTGTGAGATCCTAAGAATATTAATATTATCTTATATTATATTGAGATTCTTATCAAACATATCTCAAAGCAGTAGCTCTTCCTTTGACTCACCTTTGAATCATTTCCTCGGAAATTTCCTCTGTGCTTCAAAGAAGTTTCTAAACTCCTCCCTTCATCTCACTTTCAGGAACACTCTTGACCTTGTGCATAGGTCGTCCGGTGACAGAGAATAATTCATTCATACATTCCGCACTTTTTCAAATCTAAATGGCTGATAGATGTATCCAATACCTGCATGAATGATGAATTGACCTCAAAAATTCTATCTTTTTCATCTTCCATTTTAAATCTTATCTTTCTTTCATTATCACCAGATGGATTATGCTTTTTTTTAAGATTGTTGATTTGTACTTGTAAGTCAAAGTAAATTTTCAGAGCAGCATTAGATAAATGAGAACAAGAATTGTAAGGACATTCTAGTTGTATGGTCTTGATAGAACTATAATAAAAACATCAACATTGTGGATCGGGAGGGCAGTAAGAGTCAAATGCTGGTTTGCAATCGGGTCTGCTTTGGAAAGTAAGGGCTTCAACATGTGACATATTGGGAGTTTCAGCTGAATGTTGGAGATGAGTTAAGTTGGATTTGGAATTCAACATTTCCATTAAATAGTCATCATGTGTTAGTTTAAGATAACTTCCTTGTGATTTCAAAGCTTTCCTGAAATCATTGGATAGATTGGCCTCAGATAAAGGAAGGAGCACTTAAGATGAGATTGCTTTGAAAGACTCATTAGTGAATTTGAAGCCAGTTCAGACTATTTCATTCACAGATTGTTGGAATAATTCCCAGTTCTTAGTGACTGAGCCACAATATTATGATGGAATTGCAAGAAATATCTTAAAGAAGGACAAGAAAGAGGTGTGAGTTAAGTAATTAACTTTTCTTAAAGAGAATTAGATAAGCTTCAGGGCAGGGGGAGACGTGAAGAAGAAGTTGTTTCAGCTGATTGTTGACTTTCTTGAAAATTATGGATTAAGCCAATAAATCAATGAAATTTTCAGTAGGTTGTGTGAAAATTGTTGAGAGAATATGAGTATGTTCCAATGTGGTTATTCATGACATCTTAAAAATATCAGTCCCAATCATTACGGTTTGATCCATTTACACAAAATTTTTTCAATATGAAGCATGGATTTATTGATAGAGCTAATAGCTTTGCATAAATTTTTCTCATCTTCAAGGGAAAAACTGGTAGGGGGTTGTTCAGGAGATGCAGATCTGGTGTTGTAGGCCATGTTTAGATGTGGAGGGGGTTCAGGAGATGGGTGTGGAGAATTGGAAATAGTAATTTTGGGAGGAGAAGGTTAAGGATGTGACAATTCTTGGCCAGAGGAGCTAACTGATTCAGCTGACAGGAAGCGAGCACAAGACCTTGTTTGAGGTCTAGACATAAAATATGGGAAAAGGTGGGGAGGAGTGGTAAGGACAACTGAAATTTGGGGGGAATAAGGGGAAATATTTCACCAACTTAGTGTAATGGATCAAAAGTTTAATGCTGGGAAATGTGCTGGAGTTGATTAAAATCTTGGTAGTAAAGTGCATAAATATTTAATGATGAGCACAAAAGGGTCCCATGACCTGTAATTTTGCATCAGTAAAATAACTCCAAGAGGAATAAGAATTAGTCAAACCCACTCATTACAGCCTACATACACAAATTACATGGTAGCTAAGTCCTAATATGTCTACGTAAAGTAACCAGAAGTAAGTTCTTGCCACCCATTTTATCTTACATGAAAAAATCAAAATTTATTGTATTTCATTGCAACCAACATCCCAGGTTGAACTGGATGTTGAATTTCATAATATCTACTGAAAATGACAACATAAACACTTTTTTTATAATTTGATTTTTTATCAGACCCTCATTTCCTAAATTCAACAATAAAAGCCTCCTGAGCATGAAAATATATTTTTTTGATAGCCTATTGATGATAGTAAATATGACAAAAACAAAAACAAGAAAAAACCCATAAAAAATAATCAATTTTTCTAATTGGGCTACAAATGGGTAGGTCCACCACCTGCCTCCTCCACAGCATGAATATGAGTTGAAATTGAGCACAATAATTTTTCAAGAACTCTTGTAGGGAGGTCATTCCATTCTTTGTGTAAGCTTTCTATCATTTTTGGTTTTTTCTTTGGTTGATAAAACTCATGAATGTTTGTTTTTGCCATTTGGACAAATAACTGATTTCAAAGGATGATTCATTGGTCCAAATGAATTTCATCCAGTGATCAAAAGACCCATGAATATATTTTTGAGAGAATTTGAGATGTCTCTAGAAGTGGAAAACATTGGTAAAAGACTTCTTGGCAGTCACACAACTGTATATGCCAAATATCTGGGCTCTCTTTCAAATACACAGGGTGAAAAAATGGCAACCAGAAATTGGCTTCAGTTGACATACTGAGTTGAATCAATTCAGTATGTAAACTTAACCTGATGTCTGGTTGCAATTATTTTCCTCTGTGATATTATGAGGTGATATTAGGCAGTTAATTGAACTATATATTTTGGCAAGGCTATAAAATTGGATAGACTTCACCACGCAATATGGGGGGCGGACTTGCTAGCAAGTCAGCAACTTAAAGTCAGATTGAAATCAGATAGAACTCAGACTGAAGTAATACTGAACTTTCACTTGAAGTATCACACAAATAATAATGGATCTATATTGAAAACATAGTGAAAGTGTGAGGATAACTGAATGGAAGCCAGAAAAAATCATTCCATGAGTCTACTCAATGCAAAGTATTTTTTGAAGCAACTTATTGAAATAATACTTTATTAAATTAAGTTGATCAATAAAAATTGATTGACAATATCACAATTCTTAAATACAATAATTTTATTAAAAACTTTCAGATTACATATAAAAAAATCAGTGACTTTTTCTATAACCTACAACTGTTTTTATAGAATTGAAAACTATGTTTCAGCTAATATTTTATGGAAGTGAACTCTGTTCTTCACCCAAAGAACAGAGTTCATCCTCCTATTTTCACACTCTGTTTGCACCAATCTCCACCCCTTTCAATTCTATCAACACATGATTGTCTTCCCTCCCCATTCCTTTTGCTATCCTCCCAGCCCCATTGTATGCCATCCTCTTTTGATCCACATTTCACCCCTCTCAACCTCTCCCAGACCCTTTTCTTCATTCAAAACATCTCAGAACCCTTAATATTCCCTCCCAACTCTTTCCCAACCTTTTTGCTACCCCATATACCCTTCCTCACTCCTCTCTCCAGCCTTTCCAACCCTTTTAGCCCCATTCCCCCCCTTTACATCGCCTCCACAATACTTGAACCCCAATTTCCTCCCTTTCAACTCAGTACCTATTTCTGTATATAAAAATAAAGTGTTAGGGAGAAATGGGGAGGTAAGCAAACTGTAAGGAGAGGAGAGAAGAGGGGTAGAGAGGCGTGGATAGGGGTTGAAAATTATGACAAAGGGAGTTTAAAGGTTGGGGAGAAGGATGAGGTGAGGATAAATAAATATTTCAAAGGGAAAAGAGTGGGTATTCTTGAGAGGGAGTAAAAAAAGACGATAAAAGAATATAGTAATACAAAATAAATATACAAAAAATATAAAATATATAAAATATGTTACAAAGAGTGGGCACAGAAATTCCTTGAATCCTAAAAATCCACAATTCCTATACTGTTATTCTCTTCATTTACTTAAATCTAATAAAAATCTACATTTTAATATTTTGAAAATTTTGAAGAAGAGGGGAAATAAATTTTAATAAATATTAGTATAAATATTTTTTTATTTAATAGTGAAATATAGTATGTCAATTGAATTTGAAAATTATATGTCTAAGTAAAGTCTTTGTAACATCATTTTTAAGATTTTTGCACCTTCTTTAGATATTTTAATGATTTATAATATTCAATATTATCTAGTTATAAAATAAGTATATAATTTTTTCAATTCTTGAAAATAATACAATAAATAATATAAATGCACAAAATAACCTTTCATGAACAAATTGACATATTTCAAATTGTAGTTTATCCATGTATTTCTGGCCAAAGAAACTTATATAATAATGTCAGATGGTATCTTGCTGTATCTATACATTGGTGTTCTTTTTTTTTAAATTGCAAATAAACTGCTTAAATAGTTTAAAATATGTATTTTTCAGATTAATTTGAGTGTGATCTTCACTGTATTAAAATTTCTATAAAAAAAATCTTATTCTTCATATCTCAAGATTTGTTCAAAGTATTATTACCTATGCTTCATTAAATTTTCAAGTTGTATTCATATTGAGTTCACCAGAATGTCAATATTTTTTCTTGGTGGTTTCATCATTAATTCAATGTGGGCTCAAAAAGATATGAATTAGGTTTCAAGGTTTCAGACTTGCTAGCAAGTCTGCCCCCCATATTGCGTGGTGCTTGAGCCTGTGAAAATCTCACATTTCATGGGTGGTAATTTTGTGTAGAAAGTGTGGTACACATATTCCAGTAATTCAGAAATTGGCTCATTTTGCAGCAAGTGTAAAAAAGGGGTCTCAATGAATGATGGTTACAAACGTGCAAAAAGGGGGTCTTCTAAAGTGTAGAAAAGGTATACTCTCTGAGCTCAGTTTTTAAGTGCCATATGGATATATGTGCTGCAGAAAGTAGAAAATGGATGGAAGTACATACAAGACTATACAACAAGAGAACTGTTTTATTAAAATAATAAAACACTACTAAAACCATTTTTTATGCCAAAAGGAATAACAGTTATGTAACAGTTTTATAATAAATACATAACAATATTTATGTCCCCTAGAAATAAATAATGATTGTTATGTATTTGTTACACATCTGTTACACTGCGTGGAATAACAAACAAACATGGCAGTGAAAGCTAGCTCAAAAAGCATAGTATAAATTTAGGAAACAGCATCAAGTGATGGTGCAGGGTTCACCCTAAGATAAGGGCAAAAGCACATAAGAATGATCCATTGGTATCTGTCTTGGTTATCTTAGAGATTTTCAAAGAATAGTCAAATATGGTGCTAGAAAAAAAGAGTATTGATGAATGAGCATATATGCAGCATTCAAGGATAAAAAAGATAAATTTAAGACTCTAAAAAACAAATGGCTCTTACTTAGTACTGAGGGATTCATGATAAATGGATACTCTCACAAAAAATTCCACATTTCATAGTAAGTACAGAAGGCAGTACAGTATTTACCATATAATTAAGGATATCAATAAATGTAAGGTATGCAATAATACATATTGTGTAAGGTGCTAATAGTAGAGCTTTTAATGAAACCTTAGGCTCTATAAGATAGTTACAGGCTAATGCACATGTTGCACCTAGAATAATGAGATGATTGGTTTTCCATTTGATAAACTTAGACCAGTGCTGAGCTTGTGCAAGAGAAAAAGTAGGGGAATGAAGCATTGGGGAAGGGCACAGATCATATAGGTAACATAAAAGAGAACAAATTATTAAATGTAAAATAAGAGAGGAAGAAATATATTAAACTAGAGAATATAGGGATATAATAGAACAGTAGGATATAGATTTAAAAGATTTTTATATACTTTACTTTTTTTTGTGAATAAAGGGTGTACATAGTAGAGTAGTAGCACTGTAGAGTTATTTTATTGCTACATTAAGGATAATATTAAAGAATATACTTCAAGATGGAGTGACTGAGGATACTAATGCATACTGAGAGTAGATCTATCCAATAAGAATTTTTTTTTGAAAAAAAATATTTTAAATATTCACTTTTTTTCTATATAATTTTACTCTTTCTTCTCCCACAACACTTACACATTATTACACTTTCTTTAAAAAATTACAGTGGCAGGAACTTCTTTTTAATTGTTTAGAAATGAGAACTAACCCATCTTGGATTATGTCTTGAGCTTAGTATTATAGACCTCTCTTTCTACAATTGGTGTCCCAACAGTGGCATAATTGTAAGTGTTGTTACTGTATTTTCTAGGGTTTTTTTCCAGAGGAAGTAATAAATCCAGTGCTTCAAGGGAGAAATATAACAGTATAAAATGGGTGGATCAAGAAGCCATTGTCAGAGAATAGTTTAGCACTGTATTACATAATATAGTTGGTATAGTTTTTTTAGCACTTCATTTTCATTTAAAAGCTTTTGAAAGATTATAGGTTAGTTATGGATCCAACAGCAACTATCTTGAGAGTTACTCAGGAAAGAGATAAATAACCTAATTCAACAGTTCTTTTACCTCCTAGTGTATCAAAAAGAATTAGATGTAAAGATGAAAGTTTGTGGTTTATGGGTATTAACACAAAGAAGTTCTTATGAAGGTTTGGACAAGCAGAAGAAGTTAATTGGGCTACAGAATATGATATGATATTCCAAGCATTACATTTTGTAGCAAACAGTTGTAAAGACAACCTATAGGATTTAGAGGGTCATGAGAATTGGAACCAGTCAGCTCTGAAGGTGCAGATGTTAAAAAGGTGGCCTAAAATTATGGATGAAATCAGGTTTATGATTCAAAATATGGATAATCCAGATAATAAGGCTAAATCTAAAAGCAGTATTTGAGATCCCAAATATTTTAAAAGTTTTAGAGAAAAATTTGATCAGATAGTCAAGTATTTGGTCAGTAAAAAGGATTTTAATGATGTTAATGCTTCATTAAATTGGCTGTGTGAGGTGCTAGCACAAGAAGTAGAGGACTGGGAAAAGAGTTTCCTAGATAACAAAGTGAAGTTGGCTAAGAAGCAGGATGGCAATTACAGGTTTCTTGGATCAGAGGAAGTGGAAAAGGCAGTAGAAGCCAGGTTGAGTGCAGGGCAGAATGAGTATTGCTTTACCAAATAGAGGTAAATAAGGTTTTATCAAAAGAGGGCTCTCCTTATTCAGTTTCTATGCCAAAAGTAAAAATTCCATACAAGGATTATGAATCAGTAATGGAGCAAATTACCAAGCTGGATAAAAAGATAACCAAGGTTGCTAAGATGAAGGAGTCCTATAAGCCAAAGTACTCACCTCAAACTTTGCAGTTTAATAATATAGTGTGCTACTATTTTAATAAAGAAGGACACACTAGAATGTGGTATAAAATGCTTCAAAAAGACAAAGGGGATAGGGTGTTTATGAAGATGGAACTACACTAATTCTGGAGGAAGGTATGAAGCTTATTTCAGATAAGATCTAGGTATTCACGCAAAATTCATTGATCATATTAAGAAGAAAGCTATTGAAGGCAGGTCTATTAAAGGAAAAGAACCTGCATCTAAGGAGAAAGGCAAGGACTAAAAATTAGTTATTTTTTCAGTAACTTGTGCTGTGTTGGATTTTAAGGTCAAAGAGGGTGTGGTTTCAGTTCCACTTACAATGGCTTTTTTAGAGATTTTTCAGCAAAAAACAAGAAGATGGCTCCTCCAAATTTTTTTCAAGAAGGGAGGAATCCAAGTACACAAAACCCAATGAAATTTAAGAAGTGGGGTATACCACTAGGGAAAAAACAACTGAACCACTTATGGATGTGGAAATGGATGATGGATCTGTAGATAAAATGGACTATAATATGGATCAAAAGGTTGAAGAACAGCCAATGATTAATGAACCTGAAGTAATACAGCAAAGACTGGTACCAGCAGAAGGAATGCCAGGAGAAAAACATAATACTCCTAAAAAGCTTCCTAGTAAGTCTAAAGCAGGTTCTAAAACAACAGAACCTAATTGTAGGATGCAGAATCCATTACATGTGTATTTTCTAAGATGGAGGAAGATTTAGTTACAGAATGTCTTAAGACAACAATTTCTGTTCCTTTAGGGGTACTAAAGACAGTAGTTCCAGTTGTGGAAAATGGGTTAGAAGACAAGTGTTGAAAGAAGAGGATTACTAACTTTGCAGGATTTGATGTTGCAGGACAAGTGTATCAACCAGTTTCTGGCTTACACAAGGCACCTCATTATGCAGGACCTCTGAAGTACCTTACTTTATCCATTAAAGGAAAATAGATTAGAGTGCTTGCAGACACTGGCTCTCAAATTAATATAGTTTCAGAAGATGATGTGATGGAGATAGATCTTCTTGTAAAAGATGGGGAAGGGACCATATCTGGAGTTGGAAGGGGAAAGCTTCCTGATATAGGGGTGTCTGAGTATGTTAAGATTCAAGTTTCAGGAGCAGAAAGGGATCTGCAATTGGGTATGGAAAACCAGTTTTGGGAACACCATTTAAAATGTGTTATTCAGAAACTATTGATTATTTCTTAAATAAAAATATAGGTATCAGGATTATGGGTGATGATGGAATCCAAGTAATGTAAATTTTAGTAGCACCAAAGGATGATGGCTGGGGAAATAGGTATGTTGGGCCTACTAGTTTGGAGAAAGAAAGGAAGTTTCATGAAGAAAGCCTGTATGAAGGAAATGGACAACTTCTGGAGAGGTGCTAAATATTTCATTAGGGGTTGGAATAATGAAAATACAACTAACATATAACTTGGAAGAGATTCCACCTAGCATTAAAAAGAAGCCTTATCCTGCTTCTCCTGAAAAAAGGAAAGATATTGAAGATAACATGAAAACTCTTTAAAATATGAATACAATTGAAAAATTAGATGTTACTTAAATTATTGTGTAATTTAAACAGTGCTAATAATTTATGAAAAAGATAAATCTACATTGTGTGAAGATTACAGAGCTTTAAATACCTATACATTTGATGATATTTATTCTTTACAAAGAAAAAATTCAATACATGCAACTTTACAAGGAGAAAAGTATATTGGCTGTCTAGATGGAAATAAAGGTTATCATCAAATTCCTGTTGAGAAGTCATCACAAAATTTTCTTTTAATTTCTACTCATATTGGATTTATAAAAATATAAGAATGCCTTTTGGTCCAAAAAAAGTACCTTCAGTGTTTCAAATAGTCAAGGATAACACATTCCATTAAGAAATAATGGAAGGATGGTTAATGGTATATATTGATGATATCATTATTTTCTCAAAAACTTCTCATGAACATATTATACACATGACTAAATTCTTCCAAAAAATGGATGATATAAACATGAATCTTGCTCTTAAAAAATGTAAATTTGGTTTTCATTCTTTAAACATTCTGGGACATGTTGTGTCAGGTCTACAAATTTGTGTGGATCAAAATAAAGTAGTAGCCATCCAAAATGTTGGTGTACCTACCTCTGTTAAACAAATTCAATCCTTTCTAAGTATGGGTGTTTACTATAGACAGTATATAAAAAATTACCAAGTAATTTCTGCACCTTTGAAAAATCTATTAAAGAAAGATATTTCTTTTATATTGAATGATGAAAGACAGAAAGCTTTTGACACATTGAAAAAATTTTTAGTTTCTGCACCTATCTTAGGGTTACTTGATTTTACAAAACCTTTTGTATTATATACAGATGCAAGTTTTGTAGGAGTATGAGTTGCAATTCATCAAAAAGAAGTAGTAAAAGAAAAAATGCCAGAAGTGTTTATTAGCTATATTTAAAGAAACTTGAAACCAAGGGAAATGAAATATGGTGAAACTCAATTGGAGTGTCTGGAAGTAGTATGGGATTTAGAAAATGGAATTACTCTTTAGAAGAGCAAAAAATTTGAGTTAATCACTGATTTTAGTGCTGTGAAATCATTATTAAATATGAAAACACCAAACAGACATATGTTTAGGCCGCAGCTTAAAGTTCAGGAATTTAGAGGAAGAATGACTATTCTTCATAGAGCTAGTTTACTAAATTCTAATTTTGATATTTTATCAAGGCTTCCTTTTTCAAATGATGACTCTTATCCTGCTTATGTACCTGAAGAAAATATAATTCATATTTTTGAAGTATATATAGTAAATATGGAGGATGAATCAATGCAAACTATTGTTGAATCATATAAAGATGAAGAAAATTTGAGAAGACTATCAATTATCCTTAATGATTCAAAATATGCATCAATCCAACCTTTTATAAAACTTTATCAGTAAAATATCAAAAGTTTTTTGGAAAAGGAAAGTATTCTTTAGAGGATGACTTCATATATTACAGAAGGAACCTTATTAATGTAATTGTTATATATTTATCAATGAAAGAAATTATTCTTAAATTATGTCATGATGACATATTAGCAAGGAATTTTTAAGTGGAAAAAACCATCATCAGATTAAAAAAAACTGCTTGGTGGGATACTATGTCAGAAGATTCTAAAAAATATGTTGACTCTTGTGATTCATGCTAAAATCATAAAAAATTAACTGGTAGAAGAGCAGGATTAATGCAACAAATTGAAGGTCCAAATTCACCATGGAAAATAATAAACATGGATTTTTTAACTGTCCTTCCAACAGCAGGTAAAGATAACTTTCACTCCTGTTGGGTAATAGTAGATAGATTTACAAGAATTTTTCAATTTATCCTTACCCACAAAAATGTTTCTACAAAGGAATTATCTTTTATATGTCAGACTAACATTTTTAATAATTCTGGATCTCCAAAAGCTATTATCTCTGATAGAGACCCAAGATTTATATCAGAATTTTAGACTCCCTTAATGGAAATTGGTGGTTGTGATTTGAAATTACCCACAGCACATCATCCACAAACTGATGGATTGGCTGAAAGGATGATACAAACTTTAGAAGACATGATAAGAAGATATTGTGCTTTTGGGTTAGAATTCAAGGATAATCATAGATATACTCATGATTGGGTTACACATCTTCCAGGACTTAAATTTGCTTATAACAGTACTGTTCATTCAGTAACTGAAAAAAGACCTTTTGAGTTATGGTTAGGATATGTACCAAAAACTCCAAGCTCTTTGATAAACAAAATTTTACCAAGGCTAGATATACATCCTGGTGCTAAGTCTTTTCTTCACATTCAAAAATTATGTAGAAATCATGCACAAAAATATGTTGAAAATGCATATCAATATGAGAAGAAAAGATGTGAAAAATCCCATAAAGAATGCACTTATAATTAAGGAGATGAAGCTCTTATTTCTACAGTGCATTTCAACTTACAAGGTAACAATAAATTAAAAGATCCATTTATTGGTACATTTGTTGTAAAAAAGATGATTGGTAATAATGCTGTTGAAGTTTTATTATATTCTCCATATGATAGAAAACATCAAGTATATCCAATATTTTGATAAAGACTTATATTTTAAATAATCATGATTTATTTCCTAAAAGAAGGGGAAGATCAAAATCTAAACCTGTGGAAATAACTGAGAAGGCTGAAATTGAAAAAATCCTCAATAAAATGAATCTTACTATAGAAAGGGGAACTGAGTATCTATTAAGATATAAAGGAAAACCAAATGAATTTGGTAGATGGATTCCTGAAAAATAAATCTCCAATTTAAACATTCTATTAAAGAAATATAAGAAAAAAATTCAAACATTTTTTATTGGTTTTTTAGGGTGAGAGAGTGTCAGCCAGTAACTTATTTAACATAGTAAAACTGGTCTTATTAAATTTATTGCTCAATTACTTATTTACTTAATTATTTAAAAATTATAAATTTAATATTTCAATGTCTTTAAGTAGTATATTGTGTAACTATAATTTAATAACCACCTTACAAATTATTTTGCATTCTTAAAGTTTTTTATTTTATTTACACAAACATTTTTCATTTAAAAGTATTACTTAAGACTTGATTTAAATCAAAATATTATTGACATTTTATTTTGCCATCTCTACTCAATTATTTAACTATTATATTCGAAACCATTTTAAAAATCATCCCTAATTACTGTACAAGCCAACATAAGAGATTAAAATCACCAAAATTTAATATGTTTACATAAATTAAAAAATAAATAAATAAGATAAGTCAAATTCACTAGTTTTAAAGTAATTAAAATTCATTGAGATGAATTGCAGACAAGTCTAGAAAATAAGTTTGTGACTTTCCACAACTATTGGATATAGGAGCCCCATGAAACAATTTAATGGAGTCACAATTACTGTTTATAAAACACAAGGTTGTTGGGTCATTACTTTAATTTAGTAAATTCAAATATCAGATTTATTTATTAAAAATTTATGAGAGAATATAAAATATTCAATGACTTTACAAATTTCCATTCTTTTTTTATCTACCTAAAGGTTTATAGATCTATAAAGTTTACCTTCTTTTTTTTACCTTGTTGGATCATTGGACTAACTTTTGACTGATCTGATAAGAGCAGCCAAAATGAGTGAAGGGTTAGACATATGAAAATGGTTAGAAAAAAAAGACACCTTAATGAAAGGGCAGAATAATAAGTAAAGAGAAAGGTTTTTTGAGGAATCTTGAAGGATAAATGCATGATGTAAAGTTATGATATGCATTATGAAATAAATAAAAGTGAAATTAAGAAATAAAGGCTCAACTTTAAAGGTCAATATCTCAGCAACCACTGAGCCAAATTCAAATTGAATTTCAGGAAATTAAATATTGACTTCAGAAGTATCTTCAGCTAAAAGGAAAGTATATTCTAATAAACCTAACCCTAATTCTGACTTTGATTTTAAAAATTGCTCAAAAACTTAAAAAGTGATGATGGAAGTTCCAATAAGAGGGAGATAAAAGCCTAGATAATCATCATATAAGAGTTTAAGAAGCCTTATTCTCAAATTATGAAATATAAAAACATGAAATAAATTGAGTGAAATTTGGAAAAAAAGGATCAATTTTAAAGGTCACAATCTTAACAATCACTGGACCTAGTTCAAACCTTTTTGTGGGAAATGAAAGATAGGTTTCAGAAGAATCCTCAATTAAAGAAAATGTGATTTAAATAGACCTAACCCTAATTTGATATATAAAAACATGAAAGAAAAAAAGTCAAATTGGGAAAAAAGGCTCAACTTTAACAGTCAATATCTCAGCAACCACTGAACCAAATTATAATCTGTTTGTGAGATATGAAAGATAGCCTTCAGGAAAAATCATCAGCTAAACAGACATTACACCACAAAAAATTAAGAAGCACCTTCTACCAGGTGCCTATCCCTATATTTAGTTTTGATTTTAAAGTAAATTTGATTTGATGTTGCATGAGCTAATGTGCTCATTGTTCAGTGTGCAGCCTTTCCAGAAGAATTACAGCTGAGCTGAAATTGAGTTAATTCAAAGATAGGGATTGGCACCTGCTATCAGGTGCCCATGTTTTTTCTCTGGTGTTAGATTTGAATAGATCTAACCCTAATTCCAAATCTCATTTTCAAAATTTTACAAAAACTTGAAAAGCAATAATGAAAATGATAACATGAGGAGTTGAACAAGTCCACTGTTATTCAGATATGAGTTCTACATATATTGAAGAATGAAATCTTCATAGAAATAAAGAGATATCATATAGACATGAATAAAAGGAGATGAGACTCACCTTGATTGAAAGGTAGGAAAAATAGAGTGAGAAAGAGTGAAGTTAGAATTTGCGGGAAATTGAATATGGAGCAAGTGAAATGCTTAAAGAATTTGCAATTTTTTTGTTTCAATGATATGGAACCAAAAAAAGTGAAATAGGGGAAAGGGGGAATAATGGCAATATCAAAGAGGGATGAAGAGTAGGATGATGGAGCTAAAAAATAAAATAAAAGAGGGAGAGAAGTAAAAAAGTTAATTTTACCTTTAAAATCAAAAAATAAACACTTACTAAAAAAAATTTAGATACAAAAAAGAAAAACAAAAAACAAAAAATAATTTAATTAGTAAATATATAAGTAAAAATGAAAAAATGACTTACTTGGAGAGGTGAGTTGAGAAAAAAATTGACTTGAAATTATTTGAGGGATGAAAGAGGAGAGGAGGAAATGGATATGAGTGATGAAAGAAGAAAAAGAATGACTGAAAAATTATGCAATTGCAGAAAATATGCAATTTCATGTTGAATTGATGAAGGAAAACAAAGAGACTTGAAAAAAAGAGACTCTAACAGAAAATTCAAAATCAATGTCAATATGCAAATAGGAAGAAAAATTCTAAGGAAAAATTCCTGAGAAGTCCTAAAAAACAGTCTAAGCCTGGGTACAGATAGGTTAAGAAGTGTTTTGATGGTGTACTTGGGGGTATGAAGTACTTGAGTCTTTCTTGGAAGAAGGTAATAGGGGGTATCAATGTTGACCGATCCACAATTAAATTAATTGCGGATAAAATTCCTTATACCCCAATTATCTTCCACAATTATTTTTTCTAATAATTGGGTTATTAGACACTTTACGTGACAAAGTTCACCTCTTATCTGACATTTTTCTACTCAATTTTTCATAACCACATATTGGACAACTTTCTGTCATAACCACATCTTGGCCTACTTTCTTCCATAACCACATCTTGAACTACTCTCTGGATATGTCTTCTACCTTTCTGCTCACTCCCATTCTCATCCCATCCTGTTCATTCTATCCACTCAGAATTTCTCCCCATTTCATCTATTTGATTCTGCTCCTTTTCATCTCACTCTCTCATCTGCTTGTTTCTTCTCCTTTTCATCTTGCTATCTCATCTGCTTTTTTCTGCTCCTTTTCATCTTTAATTATCTTAACATGCCTTGTCATCATAGATCTTCTCAAAAGCAGCCATCACCCTGTTGTTCTTCAAATCCCACTACTCCCTCCTTCCCCCACTCTTCTGAGAAATCCAAAATTGTTCAAATAAAAAAAGATGATCATTTCATTCTTATCAACTGGCTAAAAACTAAATCTAACTATGATTCTTGTTTTGGTAATGAGAATGCAACTAAAGTAGGATGGCCCCCCGCATCAAAAGTTAATGGTTATCTTCTAATGGCCAACAAATTACGGAATAAGACTAAGGGAAGGATAGATCTTTTACCAAAAAAGATTTCTGAAAGCTTCAAGCATTATCAAGCCAAGTACAAGAAGGCAAAGACTCTTTCATCTTCTACTGGTTTTAATATTACTGACCTCGATATCAGTAAGGGCATCAAATCCATAGATGATAAACTTGATTCTTTATGTCCTTAATTTAAAGAGATGGATTATATTTTTGGAGAGCAAGCTGATTTTAATCCTGCAAACATGTTGGATGGAGAAGATCCTATCTCTGAACATGTTGTCAAATAAAAACCTTTTTCCTTCCTCTTCTACACAAGCCTTCCCTCAGTTCACTTCCACAAATCAAGATATCTTTTCAATAGATCCTTATGGTGATATAAACCAACCTGATCTAACTCAAGTATGTTTTTTTTCTTTCATCTTACCGATTCTTTTTTTTATTTATCTTTTCTTATTTATAAATAGGCTGAAGAACAAACACAGGAGCCACAATCAACTGAGTCAGAAGCCAGAAATAATGATGAGGAGGAAAATGTGAACTTGAACAAAAAGCAAAGGGCTTCAAGTAGTCTAAATTTCCACTCTCAAAGAAGAAGAAAAAGTGATACTTCATCTCAAACCCCTTTTTCTTCTATTGAAGAATTTTTTGAGAAACATGATGCTGGTAAGTGATACCAAACCTCTTAATACTTTAATCTGCTTTTATTCTACTTTTTGTTAATATTTCTTATCACTCTAGAACAAGTGGAAGTTGCTAAAGAGACTCTTAAGTTTGAAAAGAAAAAATATGAGCTCTCTTTAAGGAGGGATGACAGGTTACATTATTTGGAAGAGAAGAAGTTCGAACTCTCTTCACAGAAGGATGATAGGACACAAATCTTGGAGGAGAGGAAGTACAAACTCTCTTTACAGAAGGATGATAGGGTACAAGACTTGGAGGAGAAGAAGTATGAACTCTCTTTACGGAAGGATGATAGGGCACAAGACTTGGAGGAGAAGAAATTCAAGTTATCTCTAAGTATTGAAAAATCAAAGAAAGAGGAGAAAAAATTTGAGAATCAAAACCTCATGGAACAGATGAAACATAAGCTTGATCGTGAAGAAAATTCTAAAAAGAAAGATTTCTTGATAGAATGTGTTAAAGCTAATAAATCTGTTGAGGAAATTGAACATTTAATGAAATTTTTTGATGACTAGTTTGTTTTATTTATCTCACAATTCATCTTTTCATAATTAATTTTACATTAAATTTTATCTTAATTTCCTGTATTTTTTACTCTATCCATCATTAGTTGAATTTTCATATTTTAATGTTATAAATTCTCTTTTAAATAAAATTTTCAAGAATTTTTAATGTTAAAAATTCTTTTTTGGTTAAAATTTTCAAGTCATATTTAAAAATTTCACAATCCCATCCCTGCATTTGATTGAACTAAGGGGTGGGTATCAACAAAATTCTTTCAAGTAAACAATTTTGCAAGTCTTATATTAAATTTTGTCAATACTCCCCCCTGCATTTTATTGAAGTAACGGATGGGTACTACCAAAATTACAAGTCAAAAAAATTTTTTAAGTCTGATATAAAAATTTTGCAATACCTCCCCCCCCCCCCCCCTGTATTTTATTGAATTAAGGGAAGGGTATCACCAAAATTTCAAGTCAAAAAAAATTTTTTAAGTCTGATATGAAAATTTGGTGATACCCGCCCCCCCCCCTGTATTTTATTGAATTAAGGAAAGGGTATCATCAAATTTTCAAGTCAAATTTTTTTTTAAAGTCTGATATGATAATTTGGCAATACCCCCCCTTGTAATTTATTGAATCAAAGAAATCAAATGGAAAATAATTTTAAAATTGAAAATTTCTACAACCAATTATTTTCACCAGTCCCAATCAAGTTTTCCTATTTTATATAATGATGCACCATTATATAAAAACAGTAATCTATCTTGATGTAACTTTAAAAAAAATTGGAAGAGACAAATCCAAAATTAAATGCAAAAAAATTAAAATTGAAAATTTCTACAACCAATTAATTTCACCAGTCCCAATCAAGTTTTCATATTTTATATAATAGCCAGTAGAACGACCTTATGCCAGATGCACCATTATATAAAAACAGTAATCTATCTTGATGTAAATTTAAAAAAAATTGGAAGAGACAAATCCAAAATTAAATGAAAAAAAATTAAAATTGAAAATTTCTACAACCAATTATTCTCACCAGTCCCAATCAAGTTTTCCTATTTTATATAATGATGCACCATTATATAAAAACAGTAATCTATCTCAATGTAACTTTAGAAAAAAATTGGAAGAGACAAATCCAAAATTAAATGAAAAAAAATTGAAAAGCATAAATAAAATTGAAAAAGTGGAAAATAAAAAGGGAAATTTAAAAAAAAAAATTAAAATTAAAATAAATAAAAAAATTAATAAAAGAGAAAAAAAAAGGAAAAAGAATTGGAAGAAAATATTTAATGATAGAAAAAATATAATATTTTTTTTCAATACTTGACAGATCTACTAAGAAAAATTTTTTTATCTAATTTTTTCTTTGATTATTAATAGGATTATTAAGATCTTGATTTATTTGGAATGAACAGCCAAAATGGGTAAATTCATTATAAGAAACTAAAGTTGGAGGTGCTTTAGTTGTTTGATGCCTATGTTGAGAAGAATTTCATGTAGCCTCAACTATTCCATTGGCACTACCAAAATCAATAATACATTTATGGTCAGGAAAATAAAGGCCATGTCCCTTATCAGAAGAGGGTGATGAAATAGGAACACCAGTCTCTTGATTAATATAAGAGAAAATTCCAAATGTTAGAGAATTCTTATCATGTTTATCTAGATGAACATGATTGTAGAATCCATTATAAGTGATGATAACATTTGAACAAAAAACATAATCATTTATTGCTTCTTCCCATTCAGGATCAGACCAATTTGATAAACCTGATTCTAAAGCAAGTTGATGGTTTTTTTGAAAAGCTTGAAAACATAATTTTTTAAAAAAATTGGCCAAGAAAAGATTAAATGATCCTAAAGAATTACATTGTTTCAGATCTTCTTCCATTTGCTCCGGTTTCAAATTTTTCAATAAATAATAAATTCCTGAAATATATGAAAAAATTAAAAATTACTTATAATTTTTATAAAAATTACATACCAAAAGAAACTCCTTGATCATATCCTGGTTTCCAACCAAAACCTTTCATGACACCAGAAATCAGATTTTTATTTGATAAGGGTTGTTGAAACAAAGCCATTTGATAGAGTGTAGAAATTAAATCAGAAATCTGGCAAAAAACTTCATCCTTTTTCCCATTAAATGAATGAACTTCTAAGATGAATTGAGGTTTGTATCCATTATTGACAACCGCCACAATGAGATCTATACCCCCTTCTGTAAGGTTTTTGATTTTTTTGTAAAAAATAATTTTCTTAATATTTGATATTGATGTCTTATAAAATTTGAGATCATCCAAATGTCCAAAGAATTTTTTGCAAAATATCTTCATCCTAATCAATTTACTATTTTGATAAAATTTTGTCTTTGAATTGCTTGATTCTTAAGCTGGTTCCATGATTCTCTGCTTTTTATTTTCTGGTAAGGAAAGCTCAGATTGATTGGGAGAAGAATAGAATTGAAGGACATTGAAGAGATAGAAGAAAGTAAAGATAAAGAAGAAGAATTTGAATATATTTGATGATTATTCTTGGAGCTTTCATGATTTGAAGACAAGGAAGAAAGAGAGGAGAAAGATGATTCAGAAGAAATGTATGATAATGAAGATGAGTGAGTTAAATTTTCCATAGCAACTTCCTGGAAAAAAAAATTATAAAACAAAAAAAATAAAAATAAAAAAATAAATATATTAAAAAAAAAGACCCCCAAAAATAAAAAATTATCAGTAAAATAATTGAAAAGAAAAAAAAGAATTTTGGTAAAAAAAAAAAAACAAATAAAAATTAGTTGCAAAAAAATCAATAAAAATTTTCGAAAAAAATAAAAATTCAAAATAAAAACCTGAATTATGTTTGAAATACAAGATAAAACAAGTTCACCCAAAAAAAAAAAAAATTAAATTCAGTTGCAAAAAAATTAAATAAATAAATAAAAATTACTTACCTGCTATTGGAAATACTTCTTGATGTCATTCAATCCAATTTATTTAAATATAATTTTAAAAAAGATAGATTTCAGTAAATTTCAGAATAATTAATTATTAGCAAAAACAAAACACAAATAAAAAATTTAAATTACCTGATTTATTCTTGAAACAGGAGGAAATGTTCAGAAACTAAGGGAAAGAAAAAAAATCTGTAAAAAAAATTAAAAAGCAGAGATTAGTCTTTTTTTTATTTAAAATGCCCTCCAAAAATTCCCCCACTTTACCCCCTCAATCCCCCTCAATCCCCCCCTTTAACCCCTCCTTGCCCACCTCAAAACCCCCCCTTTACCCCTCCTTTTACCCCTCCTTACCTGCCTCAACCCCCCCCTTTACCCCCTCCTTACCCACCTCAAACCCCCCCTTTACCCCTTTTTTGCCTCCCCTTACCCACCTCAAACCCCCCCTTTAGTCCCCCTTTACCGTCCCTTTACCCCTCCTTGCCCACCTTAAACCCCCCCCATCACCCCCCCTTTACTCCCTCAGACCAGCCTCAACCCCCCCCTACACCTAAATTATCAAATTGGTAACAATTCAATAAGATAGTGAACAATTTTCAGCAATCATTCACTATCTTATTGAATTGTTACCAATTTGATAAGTAGGTGGTGGTGGGGGGGGGGGGTGTTGAAGGGTTTGAGGGGGCCAAGAAGGGGGGAAAGGGGGGTATGGAGGAAGACAAGGAGGGGGGAAAGGGGGATGGTGGAGGGGGTAAAGGGGGGACTTGAGGTGGCAAAGAAGGAGAGAAAGGAGGGTATGGAGGCAGACAAATAGGGGGGAAAGGGGGATGATGAAGGGTGAAAAAAAAGATAAAAAAAAGATAAAAAAGATCAAACAAAAAAACAAAATTAGTCTAACCTTGAAAACCAAAAAAAAAAAAAAAAAAAAAAAAAAAAAAAAGCACTTACAGGACAAAAAAAAAAAAGATAAAAAATAAATTTTTAGCAAGCAAAAAAAAAATCAAAAATAAGAAAAAAAATGACTTACCTGGAGAGATGGAATGATAAATAGAGGAAAGAAATAGAGGAATTGAAAATATTTGAAGGATGTTTGAGGAGAGGTTGAAAAGGATATGAGTGATGAATGAAAAAAAAAAAAACTGACAAAATATGCAATTTCATGTTGAGCTGGTGAAAGAAAACCAATGAACCATCCAAAAAAATGAGAAGCGCTTCCCAGCCTTCTAGAACCAAGGCAGGGGGTCTTCCCAACGTTGGAAGGCCCGCCTAGAGGCGGGGGGACCACCCTGAAGCCAGAAAACCACCAAAAACCTCCAATAAAGCCCAAAATACTTAGAAAAATCCACCACGACTACTAAAACCCTTAAATCACAAAATTAAGCTATGAAAACATTGAGAAATAAAATATAGAGCCAAATTTGCTCTACTTAATAGTACTAAGCACTTAACCCTAAGACTCAAGGTTAGCCCTTGAAACACACAAAACAAAATTAAACAGCTATCTTCTAGAAATGAAAAATGAGTAAATGACCCCTTGAAACTTAGAATATGAAAAATATCATCAAGACATCAAATATGGAGAAAAACAGGGGCTATCCAATGGTAGTATTCACATACCTGTAGTCACAATATTCACTGAATAAAAACAGAAAAACACTCAATTATTCAACCAATGCCAATTAAGACATACCAAAACAATGCCAGACAGAGAATAAAAGGTGTCTGCCAATGTTGGAAGACCACACCATAAATTCAAAAAAAAAATGAATTGCATCAAACAAAAATACCAAACCAAGTGAATAAAGTACACAAAGTGGACATATGGAGAGCACCAAAATAAAATTTTAAAAGTTTTGTGAAGTGAAATGTTGGAGAGTAATTGGCATTATAATGGAGTGTATGCCAGTTGATTGAATGTTTTGGGAATCAAGGGTGGGGAGATCTGGTGCTGGTTCAGGATGCTCTTCTTCATAAAGATCATTTCACTCATCCTTTAGATCAGCTAGGATATTGTGGAGTATAACACAAGTCATGATCCAATGATTCGCAGTTTTAATCTCCAATTTTTTTTAAAAATGGAATCTGAGCTCCCGAAGACTAGAAAATTGTCCCTTAAAAATACCTATAGCAGGTTCAATCTGTACTCTTGATTGGGAAAGGTGATAATTAAATTTAGTTTTGGGGTCATTTTCTAAGGTTGCACCACGGAAAGCAGGTATAATGTACTTCCCACTTGCATATGCTGAGTCTGCAAGGAGGTACTGAGATTTGTCAAAGTATGAGTCTGGGGTTTGAGAAATCCTCATTCTTTGGAAGACAGAAGAGTCATGACATGATCCATGGAAGCCACTGTGAAAAGCAATAAAATTTTTATTGACATCACATATAAGTTGAACGGCAATAGAGTATCTAGAAGGAGGATAAAAAGTTAGTTCATGAATGATGAGAAATTGTAGAAGATTTTGAATAGAACTTTTTATGCGATCAAAATAATGGTTCCCATCATGAGCAGGCTTTTGACTCAAAGGTATAGTTGTTCCATAAACAAAACCTACACAGCTAGGGAAAGCTTTGGCTTGCATTACTTGAGAGGATTCAAGTTGCTGTTCTGGAGTTGGCAAAGCAAGTGTTTGAGACTTGAAGGAAAGGATAGCAATCATACAGCGCTTGGTGTATAATATCACCGTACCATATCCTATGTTAAATAGATTATCCAAACATTTTAAAGCAGCACCATTTCCATTTGAGCCAAAGCGTCATAGTGTGACAGCAAGTTGAATGGCAGGATTACGCTGTTTGTTATGGGAATTGTAATGAAAGTTAGGATGTTCAGAGATGAGTTGATAAAGTTTGAAGAAAGAATCAGGAGAAGTTCTAAATAGTTGAGGGATGTTGAGAATGGAGTGGAGATCATATTGGGGATCATGATAAAGATTTGGCCCCCTGGCAATGAGGTAATGCTTTTTGGAAAGAAAACACAAATAGGCTAAAGCATCTTCCAAATCAGAGTCAGACTTATAGTAGAGAACTAAAAGTAAAGTGATAGCATTCATAGTGGAGTGAAGTAGCTGTCTAGAAGAGAGGTGCTTCATTGTTGTCGGTAGTATAGGTTGTTGGTAGAAGGTTTAGGTGATGAGTGGGAAGTGGGAATTCTTTGCCAAATGTGCAGTTGGGGTGTGTAGATAGAAAAAAAACTTAAGTGTTCTCCACCAAAATTAAGTAGCATAGAGTGAGGAGAGACTTAAGGATGGCATCAGCAATTATAAGTCATGTGACTTTCTTAAAAATCCATCATGGATGTGATGAGTTTGGGATCAGAAAGTAGGAACAGAAATTGGGGTATAAGAGGCAGGATAATGCATTAAGATGGATTCCTTATCCACTAGCCCCAGGGCTAGTGGATAAGAATCTTCTGCAATTAATATTGTCTGATCCTGGGAAAAAAATTACTGATCCCTAATTGGTGATCCCTGAAGATTGATACCCCCTAATATTTCCAGGCCACTTTTGATATAAAACATTTTTTCTTTAAGTTCAGAATCAGTATTGCATTCAGAGTCCAAGAGGAGATCAAGAGCTATGAAAGTCATTGCTTGATGTAGCTTATCATGATTTGAGAGCAAGGAAGGCATGGCTCTTATATGGTATAAAATTGTAAATTATGTACAATATTTTGAGTTATAAAGTGCTATGCTTCAGAGTGCTGTGTATGAATGGGATGATGCTGACAAATCAGTGAAATGAGACATTATGGTGAAATCAGCACTTTTGGTTGGGAAAGTGTAGATTTGAGTGAAATCAGTGACTTATTTCATTTTGAAATCCAGCAGTGTTGGGGCTAGTGTGTTTTTGGAAATCCACACTTAAATAAGTGCAGATTAGGTCAAATGTAAGTGCAGTTATGTAAGTGTGAATTTGCCAGAACTGACACCCCCTATTATCTGTCCAATTGGTCATGTTTATTGTTTCATAATTGCTACAGCCATATCAGAAATGGTTGGTGCAGTTTTGCAAAAAAAATCAAAACCTTTGGACAGAATAAATGGACATTTGACAGGATATTTAGCTTCCATTCATTAAAAATTTGTTAATTTTCACTGTCAAATGTCAATCATTTTGTCTAAATGTTTTGATTTTTTGATTTTTTTTTTTTTTTTGTATAGGTGCACCAACCATTGTTGATATGGCTGTATGTATATACTGCACTAAAAATAACTTTTGATTTTTGATTATTTTTTTTTCTTTTTGGTAAATGAAAACTGAGGTCTTGTAGTTATATATATAAGTTCCAAGTAGTGCAAGTAACACCATTAAACAGCCTAGATAGATTATAGAGCAAACAGATTGATATATATATATCATCCTCCACCAATAGGTAGAAGCCCTCTTCCTCCTTCCAAAAGCATCAATGATAACATCCTGCATTCTCTGGGGTACAAAAAGAAACAAGATTCTTCAACATATCTTCAAGCAGGTCCTCTCCAACTGATTATAAGAAGTTCAATCATTTCTTGATCAGTCTTGAGATCATAAAACAGTTATTCAATCAACTCCAAAATAACCTCACTAATACTTCACGACTCATACAGTGTATGTCTACCCACACCGCAAAACCAAAATTAAAACCATAAAAAAATAATAAGAAAAATCTAATAATAAACCTAGAACCAAGACACAAATATATATCATATATAAGTGAAATCCAAACTTCCTCCACTCACCCACCCACCCGTTCATACACAAAAAATAAGAGAGAGAGAGAGAGAGAGAGAGAGAGAAACATAAAGAGGGATTAGAGAAAAACAGAATGATATATGATTGCCATAAAAGAAAACATACAAAAAAAGACATGCCACATTTAACAAAAAAAAAAAAGGATAGATAAAAGATTATATTGATGTAATATAGTATCAAAAAAAAGACGATTCGATGACATGTGATCTGATGATTTAGCTAGGAAGAGTGAATATGGATTTAACTGTAAAATAACCAAAACAAACAAAAAAGTAAGAGTCCATATAACATTACAGCCTAGAATGTTCGTGATGATCTTTTTTTTGTTTTTTATACTTCGTTAGGTCAACAAACAAAAGTGATATTAATAGTAGTACCACAAGTAAGTAAATCTTTGAAGTTCTAATAATTTTATAGCGTGCATGCATCGTAAAATGTGCAAAGATAGGCCTTCAATCCAAATAAAATGTACGATGTCTAAAAAAGAATTATATATATATAATATTTATAAAGAGAGAGAGAGAGAGAGAGAGAAAGAGAGAACGTGAACGATTAAAACTAGAAACTACCAAAGTTGAAGACAATTTGCGACTAGCATCATTTTGACACGACTTTACAACTACAAATATTTCAGTTGCCAGCTAATATACTGTCAATTTTATCGTTGATAAACGCTTTTCTTTCACTGAGATCAGCGCTAAAGAGAAATTTGAACATACCCAAGGCATCATCATCAATACACGTTCTTCACTCCAAACAACGACAAAACAAGAATTAATACTTACTTGGGGAAAAAATTAGCAATCGCTTCTCTAGCAGACCTTTTCGTAACCTGCATTAAATCCTGGGTTGAGAGATATGAGCGGATAGCAAAAGTCAATTCTTCATCACCAGGATTTGGATTAGGGTTCGTATGTGGCATTTGAACAGGTCCAGGGCCCCCCATTCCTGCCATGCTGAACATACTATAGAATCAATATGAAAAAAGTTCATTTGGTTAAATATATATATCTGAGAGAGAAGCAAAAACAAAAATTACAGACCTCATATTACGAGCATGAATATCACCCATCGACATCATAGAAGGATATGCAGGCATCATCATCCCGCCACCACCACTAGCCCCCAAAAAGTCCATGGAGGGAGCTCGAATAGATGCAGCACCAGGCCCCATAAAGCTGCCCATCCCAGCAGTCATGGCAGGCATACTCATCATAGATTGGTGACCGGCCATCAATGCGGGGTTGTTATAAGCGCCGAAATCTGAAATAGGCCCAGTTCCACCACCCATACCTCCTACCATACTGCCATGATGGGAAGGTGATCGAGATTGAGATCGCAAGTTTGAACCCAATCCACCTATGACTGAAGGCAATCGACTACGAGGGTTTGATTTACTTCCAGGTGGTCCGTCTCGATAATAATCTCCCATATTGGATAATCGTGCTTGGGAAGCTGAGCCAGGCATTTGCCTTGAAGCCATACTAAACCCTCCTATGCTGTCAGGTCTGCGAAGTCGATAACTTTTGGTTTCTTCCTCCCACATAGCAGACTGGTAATCGGCAAATTTACGTAACGGTATCATCGAAGGATCGAATCCCACATCGTCATTGTCAGCCAATACTTTCTTATGCTTTCCCTCACCCACCACAACACGTGTGTTACCCCAGGAGAAGTCATCAAAATGCCAAAATGAGTAAATCGGCAGGAAAAATGAGTATATCGGATAGGCAAGTAAATAAATAATCAGCCAAAAGATCAACCCCCATTCTCTTTTCAATAAGAAAATAATTATTTGAAGACCATAAACTGCTCCAATTATAATAAGTGAGATGATTGGAACCGCAGATTTTCCCAATGACACGACTACAATCAGGTAGACAATATACACAGTGGTAGCTGGTAAAACCACTGTACCGACCAAATCCAAAAATACGAAGAATCTCATCGAAAAACAACAAAATCCACACATATCCTTCAAAAACATGAGCTCTCCTAAATTATGAACGGTAGAATTAATCCATCGACGACGTTGAGAAAGTAAAACAGCCCAAGTTTCTGGTGCAGCGGTCATGCAAAGCGCATCTCCCACAAATTTAGTCTTGTAATGTGGAAAGTGTTTCATTAACAATGTAGTAAAAAACCGGTCTTCACCCAAGGAAAACAAATTTTTCTTGTGTAAAGTCTGAATAAGAATTATGAGGTAATATGTATAAATGATTTTGGATGAAATGAAAAAAGAACAATGGTTTTAATTTTTTTTCTTCGGTAAAACTCAGAATGTATCAATAAAAAAATAGTTCTAGCTTACGTCAACGTGGATTTCGGCATATTCATCAATAATCAAGTTTGAAACAATTAAAGGTCGGCCTTTGTCAGCAGAACGGATTCGGTAAAGAGTAAAACAACCTGGCAAACAGGTAACACTTCCAAACAGGGACTCAAAGGCTTTCGATAAATGATGAGAGATATAATACCTAAGCGAAAAGCAAATAATTATAATCACCGAATGAGTTTGCTGAGAATATATCTAACATTTGAAATTAAAGCAATGACATAAAAAAAACCTACTCATATACTTGAATCATTGTCCACCATGATATTTTTTCATTCGAGAGTCTGGTCTCACCACAAATACCAATAATCCTACCATCGTCTGAAGCAGCAGAGACCAAGCGATTGAGCGAATCAGGATAAACTTCTGTATCAGCATCGACGGTGAATAAAAACCTAAATAATAAATATGGAAATAAAGTAATTTAGAAATCAATGTGCGCGAAGTTGCCAAAATATAATAATGATTATGATTATTATGTCAAAAAAGTATAATAAAAGAAAGAAAGATAGATGGAAATAATATGAAAGATTGTGCCTTACTCATATAGTTGAGGTTCAACTCCAATGACATTCTTGATCTGATGGTAAATTTCCAGTTCTAATGGTGACATAGGAGCATCAAAATGTACTCGATTCAGGAAACGCATCAACATGATCTGACTATCACGTTTTCCTCGATTACCGGGCTTGCTTCTTTCACTAGGTTTACCAACCTTTGCTACAACAACATAAGGTACAACATGACCATCAACTTCGTACAATCCCGAATAAACTTTTCCGTAATTGAGCTGTTTAGAGCCTTCGCTAACAGATTGAAATAGTAGAGGATCAGGATCAACACTAGGGTCAACACCAAGGATATCCAGCACAATCCGAGGAGTCGGTCGATCATTTCCAGATCCAATAATCATACCATCACAAATGATAAAAAGTAATTTTCTCTTGTCATCATATTTCAACGTTGCCAAACTATCAATGGTCTTTTTCAAAGACTCTTCTCCTTCAGTATAACAGGGAACTTGACAGATGATAAACTTGTCTCGAAGCTCTGGCATCCGCTTAGTCCCAAGTTGAAGAGCGGCCACAAATTTAGCTACAATGGCAGCTGCTAATACAATCGTGAAGGCTAACAAAATATAATTGCCCACCGTACATTTAGCACCTTCTCTAAAGTCAATATCACCCAAGTAAAACATATTTTGTAAACAGGCTATTGAGTTAGCTTTTGAAGTTTCGTTCAAAGAAAGTTTTTGAATGGCTTGAGTTATATCTGCTCCAGGCTGTTGCTCGAAAAGGTCACTGATAGCTTTATCGATATACTGATATTGTGGATTAAGATTTTGTAGTTTATATGTATAAAGATAATCACTCAAATCATAAACGCCACCCTTGTATATTGCGATTGAGCGATTACCACTATATCCTGCAAGCTGCTTCTTGCCAAACACCAAAGGACCTTTGTAAAAACCAGCAATATAAGGGAGAAATCTATCAGGGTACCAACTTGCATTAGCTAATGCAGATGATTTCACAACTTGGTTTGAGCCCGAGGTATGGATTGCATTAGGAACAATGGCAGTCCAATTCGCAAACTGTAAGGCAGTTTGATCCGATTGCGCGTTCGGACAAGCGAGTGTGAGGGGAATCGGGAAGTAATTTGACAAATCTTGACCAGCCAACAACATCATATCAGAATTGGTTACTTGCTGAGCTAGTATGTCCGAATGTTGACCGCGCCAAAACTTGCTAAAATCATAAACTTTTCCGCGAATTGCGGCATAATAGTCATTGTCTCCAATATGATTGGCCAATTCACTTTCATTCCATGCTTTAGCCAAGTTTGGACATAAGATTTTGCCCAGCCCTAGAATCACGAATCTAATTGAAAAAATTTTGCAAAAAAAAAAAAAAAGAAAAAAAAACAGAAAGGAGGAAAAAAAAATAAGTCCAAAAATCCTACAATATTTTGAGAACTGGAAGATTGATATGCTTACAAAACAGTGCCACACATAAATGTAATAATCATACACAGAGCTACTTTTTCTCGCCAAGCCATTTGAACATCTGGTCTCTTCATTCGACCCATTTTTGATAACATGAAATTAGGAATCCACCATGTCAACAACCATACTAAATTTACCCAAACTCGCCTGGATCTGCTACTTTCCACTTCCTCAAGGGTTTGAGCTTTTTCAATAGGTTCTCCTTGAACTGATTCTTTAGCCAGCGAAAGAGGATCTAAAAATTGAGCTTCTTTGCTAGGGTCTTCACGATTTCCTGATTTATCATGAAGACCACTCCATCCAGGTGTCCAGATTTGACTCTGAGTTGCATCACCGTATCCAGGGGCTCGGCCATAAATACTGGCCGAATGATCCCCTTCTCCTGGAGAAGTATCAAAAAACCCAGGTGAGACATCATCATAGCCCTTGGTATTTGGATTGCCAGCCTTTGTCAGTAAGTCTTCACGACTTCCACTTGTTCCAGCAGTACCTAAACCCCATTCACCAGCAGTACTGGGGCCAGAAGGTAGACCAACGAAATCCGAATCTGAATGACTGATTTCATGACCTCTTGAATCAAAATCTTGAGCTCTGAATTGATCCTCAACCGACTTGAAAGAGTGAAAACTTAACCAAACTCTCGAGCGGCCAATGCAATAATCCAAACCTGGAGCCCATCCCAAATCTTGAGCAAACTGTCTAATATCACTAACGTCGCTACCCTTTAACTTGTACCGCATTGCGAAAGCAGTAATGTCCATATCAGTGACATATTCAATTCGTTTTTTAGCACTCAATTCGGCTACACGATGTGACTTTAACTGTCCTCTAACTTTGGTTGGATCAAACATAGCCACATCAAGCTGATCAGTTGGTTTGATGCACAAAACATTCCAACATTTCGTATCATCCATCAACAATAAATACTGTGAAAGTGTAGCGTTGATCTGGGTACAATTTGGCTGAACAATGGATATATCAATCAAATTCTCGGTTCTGTCGACTTCAGGTTTGCTTTGCAGATAAGGCGCATTTGCGACTACGGGGCTAGGTTTTCGCAAAGGACTGGTTGAAACTTGAGCAGCAACAATAACCGAATTATCAAGTTGATGACGATCGAGAGCAAGACTAGGACCAGATAAGAGGCGAGAAACAAAATTATCTGCAGAGCTTCTTAAAAGTGTAACAAATTCGACATCCACCAAACTGAGATCCGATTCAACAAATCCATGAACATCATAGCTCACGGGGGAACTCCAATGTTGTATTCCGAAAACGCTTTGACTAGTTGAATTTGAAGGTCTGGATATGAAACAAGGATGAGAAGCAAAGTGTGATCGCATACCATCTAAGACATCGTTGTCAGCTTCTTCAACGGTAGAATATTTGCCTTTGCGATGTGAATTGGCTGTTTTGGATAAACCACCTAAGATTCCACCAGGTTTAGTGTCCGCCTTGCCACCTAGCATACCTCCTCTAAGCATTTCCATCCTTGAGGAGGCCACGTGCGTGACGTCAACTTTGGGAAACTCTACTCCATCGGCAGACATTCTGATCGATTCCGCGTCTGTGTCGGAATTGAAAAATTTTGACGACAGCCAATAATGTAACAATTCACCTTGGTAATTGTAGCAAAATTCTTCGTATCCGGAAGCTCCAAAAGAATTAACCTGGTTGAGTAGAGTGCTTGTACGTTTAGCAGAAGACTCTAATTGGTCAGTGCGGCCTTGGAGCCCTGGTATATCAAGCTGTAGAATGCTGGCCCCATGAGCGCGCTGTTGTAAATCTAGAATGACCCCGTCCCCCGGGTATAACTTGTGATTTGCTGTTTCTATGACATAGGCTAGAAGAATACCGTACAAAGCATTCATAAAATCATCTCGCTGTCTTCTGGCGCCTTCAGGTCGAAGCAAAACGGTGACTGTTTCTTTACGGATATATTGCACACGATTCGTTAAGACGCGTTCCAAATCATCTCCATTCACACCCAATAAGTTAGATATGGCTTCCAAGATTTCCCGGTTAGAGATATATGCACTCTGATCTTGAAAATCACGACTTTCAGAGTAATCAAACTCGACATTGCCTAACAAAAGGATAGAGGAGAGGAGGCGGAAGATAGAAGTCACATGCTTTGATTTGAAGCCCAAAGATTTAAGCGCGAGCTTCAGTTCTTGAAAACCAAATCCATCACCAAAATCAGGATTGTCTGAAGGCTTATAACAACCGCTAGACGAAAGCAAGTCGTAACTAGCGGGGTCAGGAAAAAGGCCGAGCTCAGCTCGCTCTTCGCCAGTAACACCGCTTAAAAGCTGGTAAAATACGTCAAACGTCCGGTCATAGGCCGAGTGTAAAGGAGCGCTGAGCCTGGTCTTGTCCAAGCCAAAAAGCAAGGTTTTGGCACCGGTCAGGGCACCTGTGGCGGCATTAAAATGTAGCTCTAGCAAGGTGGAAGTACGGGAAGAAGTAGGATTTTGATACGTTTTGGCGTAAGTGAAAGATTTGAGCAATGTAAAGACGTGTGGAATTTGTTCAGATAGTTTGCCATGACCAGAGGATGTATCGCTTAATCCCGTGAGAGATGAAAGACGGACAAGCTGAGAGGTGAGTAGCTTCATGCAAGTTGATTTGCCTGAACATGACAAGCCACTGGATAAGGAGAAAAAAGTAAGAATATTAACAAAAAGAGGCAAGAATGAGATAAAAGAAGGGGATGAAAGAAAAGAAGAGAATAGAGACTAGCCTGTAAGTGATGGATTGAGATTTTGCAGTTCTCCGTAAAGTGAAGAACACTCTGGAAGCCAAATCATATAGATGGGGGGGATGCTGAGGAGAGGGATTAGAATGAGAAGCTTGATAGGCATTAAGATAGAGGTGAGCGTTTTGATCATTGCAGTCCTCGGTTGGACGGAGGGGATTGAGATAGAGAAGGGAAGATTGGCCAATGTAGACAGAGTGAAGTTCAGATCGAAAGCGAGCCTGCAAGATGGAGATGATGGAGTCCTCGGAGGGAATGGAGGTGATAGCAGGGGAGGCGGCTTGAGGGATGAGGGAAGTGAGGTTGGTGATGTGGAGAGCGTCGGCCATTTCGGGGAAAGACGAAGGAAAGAAAGAAAGAAATAGAAAGTGAAAGTGAAAGTGAAAATAATGCGAAAATAAGGGGATTATTATATAACAGTAACAGTAATCATCATAGTTTTAGTTACAATCTATCTGGACAAAAATCCAACCCTGTGACCTGTGACCTGTGACTGTGGGATCCACTCTCAACTCTCTCTCGCACGCTCCTGTCCGCCCATTTGATTTGCGCTCTTTGTCGCTGGCACGTCAGTATTTCCATCTCCCTTTGAGCTGGTGTCTCGTCCTTCCCTTCACTTTCTAGCATTGTATCATTTGACCTCTCTCCCACATCCTCACTCTACCATCCTCTCTTCTTTTCCTTGCTTGTTTGCCTTTGGAGCCGCTTTCATTAAATCTTACGCTCCCGTGCTCAAGTTATGATAATAATTCATTTACTTCCTTAACAAAATGACTCTTGGACCATTTTCACTCGTTGATGTGTTCAATTCGTTCAAACCTTAACAGTGGAAGCTTATTTTATTTTTATATATGTATATCATCATCACTTCTTGTGTGTGTCCGTGTATCATTAACAGCAATTATAAAAGGAAAGTAAATCTGTTTGCTTTGAAAAACATAGAGAAAAAAGAAAAAGATGGTAAACCATATTAAACAGATAGTTATATATAGGTTCGGTGGGCGATTTAATCACTAGCTGAATGAGAATGATAGCGCAAAAAAATAAATAAATAAGTGAAATGAAAGCAAGTGATTGATTGCATGACACGCGTCAATTACTTCTCTTACACCCAATGCAAGTATGGTAGCAGTGTCAGCGCTTCGTCCGGAGTGAACCGGAGTTAGACGCGTCAGCTGCACCACAGACTATATACACTTTATGTACTTAACTATCACTAAGCTATTAGAGCATCCACACTCGTGCGGGTGTGTAACTCCTGCTTACTTGCATATTAGTTCTGAGTTGCACTAATTAATGAGGCTATTCCACACTCGTTAATGAAAATTTTCACTATTTGCGAGTTACACAAAATATTCAACACTCGTGTTTTTTGGTTTATTCAATAACATCCCTGCTTCCACCGCACTCATCGCTCTATACCTCCTTCCACCGCACTCATTTTTCTTCACTCAACTGTTGTCTTTCCCATGCCATTCAATTACCTTGATGATTTACTGGACATGGAAGAAGAAGATCTGCTTCTTACTTATTTATTAACTAACTATTACATCTATCAAACATTTAATTCAACTACACAAAAACCAAAAAAAAAAAAAAAAATGATTGAACGAGATCGTAGGACTGGTAGTGAGTGCTTAATGAAAGACTACTTTGATGATAACCCGGCCTACTGTTAGGTCTCGACTACGCCGCAGTATCACCATGTATATATAGACATGACACATCACATGAAATGAGATAATAATCTATTTTGCCAATATACTTCTTCCCTAACAAAGCATAAGCGCCAATAGGTTATGGGCCTTTAAGCGCCTCATTTCCCTTTTTTCCTCTATTGACTCAATCAGGCCTCATCAGCCATACTCCATCATCTTCATCAATTACATTGTAAAAGACTAATTCAGGTCTCGTCAGCCACTATCATTTTTTTCTTTCCTTTTCTTAAGAATCCTCTCAGTTTTTCTTCTCTTCCTAAAAAAAAACATTTTTTCCTTTCCATTCCTTCACCTTTATTTTCTTCTCAAACAGTGATTAGGTTGGGTCTTTTGCACAGACCTGAACATAAGTAGTAGTGGGCACACTTCTACCCAAAAGCTTTTTTTCTTTCCTTCTTTTTTTCTTTCTTTCCAATTTTCTCTTATCTTCAGTTCTTTTGTTTTTTCCTTTTTGTTTTTTTTCCTCTTTTTCCTTCCATATTTTTTCACCTTATATTTTTTTTGTTTCTTCTCTTCTCCCTTAGTTATCCCATTCTAATAAATAAATATATATATATATATATAATAAAAAAATAAATAAATAAAATAAAATAAAAAAACCACCAGCAAGTTTTTTTCCAACATGCCTCGCAATCACTCAAGAAACTCGACTCCAATCAACATCAACCCCAGCACCAACTGGCCAACCTAACTCCACACCTGCAACAGCCAACACCAACTCATCAGTTCCAACAACCCGACACCCATGACAACCCTCTAGAGTTCCCTCAGCACCTCCTGATTATCAAGACAATGACAATGCCGACTTTGATCCTTACCTAGAAGGCAACACCCAAAACTTTCCCTCTGACAATGAAGAATATTGAGATCCCAGAGCTGCCTCACACAATGCTGCCTGCAAGCAGGTCACAGACACCATTCGAGATGTACGAAAGGAAGTGGTAAACTGGCCAAGCAAGCTTAAGGAAGATGGTTTAAATTTCCAACTCTGGTACAAAGAACTGCAAGTGGTACTCAGCGACTATATTGGAGAACCCAACTTCCTCACCAGATCCAACCCCTCCAATTGATCAGCCTGAGAATGAATTGGTCATGCTATTTTGGTCAACTCGGTGGACCTCAACATAAAAATTCAAATCATCTCCCTCATTCCAAGTACAGTTGCATTCAAACATCTACGCCTCCAGTACAATGTCATATCCTGTGCTGGACAGCTGAATGCACTTGAAAGACAACTTGACATTTGCTTCAGAAATTTTCCCAACCCCATAGCGATGTGTCACTGGATGACCTACGCACAAGGTCAAGGGTGTTCCTGGAAGTGAGATGGAGAAAGGAGTTTAGAAACTTTGTCGAGACACAGAGGAAATGTTCGAGGAAGTGATTCAAAGATGACTCAAAGGAAGAACTACTGCTTCGAGATAGGTTTGAGGAGAATTCTAATATAATTTAAAGGTAATGTTAAAATTCTAAAAATCTCACAAAGAGTTGGAAACTCAATAATCAAAGATTTTAGGATTTTAGAGATGATTACTGAGAAAATAAGGAAAGATATAATAATAATGATTTAACTAAAGTTTTACCACTATTAACTATATATACATTCTATAATTTAATTCTAAAGAATGTCGAACCAAAATCCCAACCCCTTTTATATCCTTTACTCCTCCTCGCATTGACCTCATACCCATCCACTATTCCCCACACCACATACCATTAAAAATACATCCATTACACCTGGACCCTCCTCACTAACATCTGTCAACCCTTTAATCCTCCACTATCCATTCCATCCATGCTCACTACCCCTTTTAATAATTCACAAACATTTAATAAACCTTTTAGTGTACTATTACATTGACTATTGCGCTGTGCATCACTTATTGAAGAAAAGACTGAGACACACTATTGAGAGATTGACTAATTTAGATTTAGAGTTTAGACTAGCGCGGTTGAATAGTGAGTACACAAAGGAAAGTTGCAGTTGCTATGGAGAATTGCTTTCTGCGCTTTGAGTATGGATTTAGACCTCTGTATTATTGATTTAATGAGCTGCTTTTGCCTCGAGTGTCATGTGGTGTGTGACAGATGCCCGGGTATAAAAACGCGAGCTCTATTGAGAGTGAGACATACTTCCCACACTAGTTTCCCTCCCCTTTTATTTTAATTACTTTATAATTTACTATGATGAATTGTCCTACCCCAACTCCCATTCCTCCAGACCCTAAAGCGGATGGGAGAATCATTACCCAGCAATATTCCCAGGCCTACACGGCCTGCAAATCAATGGAGTACTTTTGCGTTGAAAGTACAGCGACACGAGGTCCTCGCCAGAAGTGCGAGTTTTGCCACTGGAGACGGGTGGCATGTGATGCCTTGTCAAAAAATGTGGACATCGAGCATTGATTCACGAAAACCAAATATTGGGTGATACCAAAAACAAAAGAGGTAGTCGAGGATATTTGGGATGTTTCAATTGGGGATGATCAATTGGTGGGAGAGAATGAGGAGGAAGTTGAAGATGATATAGCAACCTGGGTAACCCAGGCCACGAGTAAGAAACAAGGGGTCAAAGAAGAGGTAGATGAGTTGGTTTAAGAGGATGAGGATGAAGTCCCTATCTTGAGACGGACACCAAAAAAGCAAAGGGTGGTCATCGAGGATGACAAAGAGGAGAAGGAAGTGGTGGTGGAGGTTACTCCAAAATTATTCTTAGAGGCTGACCCCATATTCAAAGTAAGTCCATTCTTCTGTTGTTTTAGAAATTATGTTACTGATGATCTTGTTTTAGAATCCAGATTTCATCGCAGAAGTTTCAATTGTGGAAGCTGCGCCGTTGCTGCCAGTCGAGGTAAATCAACCAGTGGTTGATTCGTGGGAGGATATCGAAGAGACTCTCGACCAGTTTTGGTCCAAGAAACCTTGACAAGGTTGACAAACCAGGTTTATTGAAGATTTAAGCAGTGAAGTCGATAAGATTGTCAATGCTTCTTCCTTCAACGTGGCCAAAGAACTACTGGAAATTGGGGAAGTGGTACCGGTAGGAGAGGAGGAGGTTTTTGAAAAATGTAGGAAGGAGATAAGGGTGATTTTGAAGAAGATGAAGGGATTGGTCCGAGAGAAAATAAAGGAAAAAATTTAAGATGGAAGGAGAAGAAAAAGAAAGAAAAAGAAAAGTAGAAACAATTTGTATTTATTTATTTTATTTTTTTGTTTTAATTTTAAAATTTTAAAATTTTATTTTATAAGATTTTGAGAGAAAAAAGAAAAGAAAGAAAAAATTTAAATAAGATTTTGTTTTAAATTTTGAAAGAAGAAAAGAAAGAAATTTTAATTGAAAGAGTTTTAGTTTAAATTTTGAAAGAAAAAATTATGTAGGAAAAAGAAATAGTTGATTGAAATAATCTTATTGGGAATGTAAATTTAATGAAAGAAAAAATTGTTATTTATGAAAGTTTATTGATCAAAGTTTTGAGGAATTTTAATTATTTGAAAAAAAAGAAAGAAGAAAAGAAGAGAAGAAATAAATTTTTAAAAGAATTTAAAAGAAAGAAGTAATTGTTCGAATAAATTTTTTTTTAAAAAAAGATATTTAGAGGTTGAAGTGAAATTCGAGAAAGATTGTTGTGTTGCGTTTGTGAAAAATTTTGATAGTTTGAGGAAAAAGAATTTTTTAAGGAAAGAATGTAGGTAGAAAATTTGAAAAGAAAAGAAAAGAAATTTTAAAGAAATTTTAGAAGGTTTTATGAATTTTTTATTTATTTTGTTTTTAATTTTTAATTTTAATTTTAACTTTATTTTACTTTAATTTAATTTATTTTTATTTTTATTTTTATTTATTTTAATTTAATTTATTATTTTTTTTTTAAATTTTAATTTATTTTTATTTATTTTAAAGAAGGTTGAAAAACTTTTGGAAGAAAAAAAAGAAGAAAGAAGAAAAGAAAACAAAGAATACAGAAATTTTAGAGATAGAGATGTTTTAGATTTTAAAGAGAAGAAGGAAAAAAAGAAAGAAAAGAAAAGAAAAAAAAAGAATTTTAAGGTTTTGGTTTTGAAGGATATTTAAGATGAAAAGATTTTAGAAGTTCAGGGGTGTTAGAAACATTGATGGCTGGTTCCCAGGATGTTTTGTCTGAATCATCAAGGAAGCCTTTCCGTTCCACGAGGTATTGAAGTTTCCCCTTGCGTATTCTTGAATCAAGGATATGGCTTACTTCCCACTCTAGATGGTCTTCTACTTTGACCAGTTCCGGAGGAGGTTGGTTCTTGCCCAGGTATGTTTCTCGAGCCAGTTCCAGGAGAGATACGTGGAAAACAGGGTGAATAGCCTGCCATTTAGGAGGTAGCTTGAGTTGAAATGCAGTTTTAGAGACTTCAGAGTCGATTTCGAATGGTCCCAAGCGTTTTTCAGCCAGTTTCTTTGATGGTTGAGTTGTTTGAATGTTTCATGCGTCAAGCCATACTTTGTCGCCTGGTTAAAAAGAAGGAGCAGATTGTCAATGTTTGTCGGCCTGTTCCTTGTATCTTTGAATCACTAATTCCAAATTTGATTTAAGTTCCTCTTGGAGTCATGATATGGTTTGAAGATAATGTTCCGCAGGATGATTAGTTCCTACATAGATTGAGTTGAATCGAGGATGTCTTCCATAAACAGTTTCGAAAGGAGATTTTCGTGTCAAAGAATGAGTCGAGTTATTATAAGCAAATTTGGCCAATGGTAACCATGTGGTCCAATCATCTTGTTGGTAACTGACATACATTTGAAGGTATTTTTCAAGGATTTGGTTGACCCTTTCCGTTTGCTCATCAGTTTCAGGGTGATAGGCCGTGGAGAGATTCCTCATGATATTGAGGTGACGACACAGTTGAGTCCAGAATGTGGATAAAAACAATGAACCTCTATCTGAAATAATATCATTAGGTAAGCCATGTTTGGAAAATACATGTTCAAGAAGCAATTTTGACAAATCTTCTGCTGTAGCAGTAGTAGTGGTTTCAATAAAAATAGACATCTTTGAAAATCTATCTACTATTACTAATATAGCATCAAAATTATTAGAAAGAGGAAGTTGAGAAATAAAATCCATTGATAAAGATTCCAAAGGTTTAGAGGGAATAGGAAGCAGTTGAAGCAAACCATGCTTCCAGTGACGGGGAGCCTTATTCCTATTACATTTGTAACAAACTTTTATATAGGCCTTGATTTCTCTGGTCATTCCTGGCCAGAAGAAATCCCTCGCTATTAACTGGTAGGTTTTATCAACCCCAAAATGACCAGCTAATGGAGAATCATGTTGACTATTGAAAATCCATAATTTTATTTCATTGTTGTCGGGTATGACTACTCTAACTTCGAAAACTAATAGACCTGATTCAATACTAAATCGTTTGGCCCCTTGCTTCGAGAGTATTTTGTGTTTTAGCCCTAAACAATAATTGTCCTTCGACTGAGCTCTGAGGATGTTGGATAATGGATTTTGAAACGATTGAATTGTCATTGAATTAAGTTGATGAGTCGTTATCATTTATTTGTTGAAAATTGATTTCACCTTTGCTGGGTTCTTGTCAGCAAATGAATCCCCCCGCTGTGGGTAAACGTTGTCCCGACGTGACAAGATATCTGGGACAATGCAGTTCTTACCTGGGCTATAGGAAATAGAAAAAGGAAATTCAGACAGAAATTCAGCCCACCTGGCTTGAAGCCTGGTTAACACTTTGGAAGACATGAAGTATTTTAAAGAATTATGGTCAGTCAGTATTTGAAAAGGAATATCAAGGCTGAGAAGAAAAGAGCACCATTTTTTAATACAATGAATAATAGATAAAAGCTCTTTGTCATGAATTTTGTAATTTAATTCTGCTGCAATGAGTTTTTGTGACTCAAAAGCAACAGGATGAAATAATTTTGTTTCAGGATTTAATTGAGAAATGACCCCTGCAATAGCATAATCGCTCGCATCTGTCTCAACAATTGTCAAAGCAGAAGGATCAAAGTGTCGAAGAATTGGAGCTGTGGTGAATGCAGTCTTCAATGCTTCAAATTCCTTTCATGCTGTAGGAGTAAAAACAAAAGGAATATCTTTTCTAAGAAGAGAAGTAAGATTGGAAATAGTTTTAGAGTAATCTTTAATAAATCTTCTATAGAAATTTGCAAAACCCAAAAATCCTTGGAGAAATTTAACAGTTTTGGGTTCAGGCCATTCCAGGACTTTTTGGACCTTATTGTTGTCCATGACTAAACCATCAGTGGACAACGTAAAACCCAAAAAATTTATTGATTTAAGATGGAATTCACATTTATTGTGCTTGGCGTAGAGAACGTGATCTCGAAGTTGATTTAGAACCTGTCGAACATGATGAATATGTTCATCCAGCCTCTTCAAGAAAATTAAAATATCATCTAAATAGACGACAGCAAATTGTTCAACAACATCTTGGAAGATGTCATTAACAAAAGTTTGAAAAGTTGATGATGCGTTACACAATCCAAAAGGCATAACTAAATATTCAAAACTACCAAATCTAGTGCACATTGCAGTCAGTGGTTCATGACCTTCTGCAATGCGGATAAGATTATAAGCGCCTCTAAGATCAATTTTAGAAAAGAAATTAGCGCCATTAAAAAGGGTAAGAAGTAATGTCATAGGAGGAACAGGATATGCATTCTTCTTAGTGACTGTGTTGAGCTTTCTATAGTCAACACACAACCTAAGACTACCATCCTTCTTCTTTATAAAAAGAGCAGGGGAGCCGGTTGGAGATTAACTGGCTCTGATGAAACCTTTGGCTACATTCTCTGAAACATAGTCCCAAAGAACTTAAGATTTGTCCTTTGACAAAGAATAGACAGGACCTTCCAGAGGTACTGGACCTATTAACTCTATTTGATGATCGTAGGGTCATTGAGGTGGTAACTTATTGGCCTTGCGGATTGAGAAGACATCGAGGAAATCATTATAGATTTACGGTAGAGTTGATTTAATGGCTTCAACTTTGATTTGGTCATCCTCATCATCTTTGAGAGAATCTGTCAAGGGAAGACCAGAATTGAGAGAGCAGAATTCAATTACTTTGAGACAATTTAAATTATCTTTGAGTGAAGTCATTGAGCTAGAAGTGTTAGCCAATTTCTCATTTAGAGAAAGATCAGATGCTTGCAAGTCATCTGGCAGAGATTTGTTCTCTAGCAGGACATTTTCAGGCGGGTTGTTTAACTCCCTATTGACCTGCATTGAAGAATTAGAAATATACTTAGTATGTGGGGTGATCAATCCCCGTGACCAATCAATTTCAGGATTCCAATGCGTTAAAAAGTCATGCCAAGAATGGTATCGTCCATCCTTGGGGCATCCAAGACTGATAATTCCCACTCAAAGAAGGGAAAGTTCGGAAAGTTGAAAACCCATAAAACTTTCTTACTTACCCAATATTTGTGTTCCTCTGATTTGACCAAGTAAATTGGAGTTCGTTCGATATCTGTAAATGTCAGTTGTAACTTCTCAGAAAAAGATAAACTGACAAAAGAAATTGAAGCTCCAGAGTCTATAAGACAACTGAAGGGGGTATCCTCCTTGAAAAGAATGAATCTCAAGCGATTTAACGTAACTCCAGTCCTTAAGACATGGAGGTTCTGTGCACTGGGAGAGATAAGATAGTTTGCTTTGCACAGAAGTAAACTATATACTAGTTTTTTGACTTAAAACTAGTACCTTCTCTTTCCTTCAGTTTTACACAATCTTCCAGCTTGTGCTTACCCCCACAATACATACATAACCCATTATCCGCTCTTCTCTTCCTCTCAGCTTCTTTAAGTTCTCCTTTTGGATCCAGTATTTTGCTGATATTGCCTGGGGTTGAGTTTTTAGGTCGAGGCTTGTCCTTTCCCTTATTGGGTTTGGATTGAGTCGAGGAGGATTGAGTTGTTTGTGGGTGTGAAGAAGGTCCCAATTTAAAATTTAGGCCTTGAGATTTGTTGGCGTATAAACGATGTTGAAGTTGTCCTTGGTAAATGCCGTCGAGTTCGAGGGTTCGATCCATTAAATCAGTTAAAGTAGTCATTTCTGACCGTGAAGATTTAACTGCTCCAGAATCCTCAAAGGAAGTCCTTTTTTGAAATGATACTTGAGGGAAGCATCATTCCAACCTACTCGAGTTTGAAGTGCTCTGAAGTTCAAGATATATTAAGAGGCTTTACCATTATCACTCATGTGAAGAAAATCAAGTTCAATTTCTGCGTTGTCAGTTTCATTAGGGTCACCGAACAAGGTGAAGAGTTGGTCTTCAAATTTTTCCCAATTATTGATGAGTAAGTGGGTTTCTGTCGAAGAGAGCATGAGAAGATAAGGTTTGAAATATCTTGCTGCTTTTTGGCTAGGAATGAAGAAGCGTAAACAACCTTCAATTGGTTGTTATTGAAGGTTCAAGGGTCATTATGGAACAGGAGCTTGCAGGTTTGCAAGAAGGGCCGCAATCTGTCTGGATGTTCTCCATCTAATTTATCAGGAGATTTCATGGAAGGAGTTTTGAATTAAGATCCCTCTGAAGACGTTGAATTTGAAAGGGTCTTCATGAAAAGTCTCATGAAATCTTCCAGAGAATTAGATGGTCCAGGTTCTGAAGGTTGACCAGAAGGGTGATTAGCAGGGGCGGATGGTGCCTTGTGCATTGTATCATCTTCTTCTTCATCATCACTAGAGTCATCAAAATCTTGTGGAATGTCTTCTACAGATTGGACTGAATGTTGCCTTTCCAATAGGTCGAGTGGTTCCAAGGAGTGAGTGTTGGAAACAGGCCATGTGGCTGTTGGCCTGCCTCTGGTGCAAGATCTAGTAGTAGCTCCCGTAGGAGAAGTGCGTTGAACAGGTGCCATTTTAAGAATTTAGAAAACACCTGAAAAGGGACAAAGTAGTACAAAGAATGAGAACTACAGAGAATTAAATTATACTGTCACCGGACGACCTATGCACAAGGTTGAGGGTGTTCCCGGAAGTGAGATGGAGAGAGGAGTTTAGAAAATTCATTGAGGCACAGAGGAAATGTTCGAGGAAGTGATTTAAAGATGACTCGAAGGAAGAGCTACTGCTTCAAGACATGTTCAAGGAGAATTCTAATATAAGTTAAAGGTAATATTAAAAATTCTTAGAATCTCACAAAGGGTTGGAAACTCAATAATCAAAGATTTAAGGATTTTAGAGATGATTACTGAGAAAATAAGGAAAGATATAATAATAATGATTTAACTAAAGTTTTACCACTATTAACTATATATACGTTCTATAATTTAATTCTAAGGAATGTCGAACTGAAAACCCAACCGCTTTTATATCCTTTACTCCTCCTCGCATTGACCTCATACCCATCCACTATTCCGCACACCACAGATCATTAAAATACACCCGTTACACCTGGACCCTCCTCACTAACATCCGTTAACACCTTAATCCTCCACTAACCATTCCGTCCATTCTCACTACCCCTTTTCAATAATTCACAGACATTTAATAAACATTTTAGTGTAATATTACATTGACTATTGCACTGTGCGTCGCTTATTGAGGAAAAGACTGAGACACACTATTGAGAGAATGACTAATTTAGATTTAGAGTTTTAGGCTAGCGCAGTTGAATAGTCAGTACACAAAGGAAAGTTGCAGTTGCTATGGAGAATTGCTTTCTGCGCTTTGAGTATGGATTTAGACCTCTGCATTATTGATTTAATGAGCTACTTTTGCCTTGAGTGTCACATGGCGTGTGACAATTTCAATGTCTTCTTTAATGGGGAACTTACATTGTTGGCACCTTTAAACAACAAAGACCGAATATTGACAACACCCTGCCCTATCCCAATTGATAATAGTCCTTCTGTTGTACATAGTAACATAGATCAGTCACTCTTTGCAATGCAAAATGTTTCATATGTTGTCCCACATATTTTTAAATTAGAAATGCCTCTGCATTTTCCTGCTTCACAAAAGAGATCCCTAGACAAGGAAATACTATACAACTGGCACTGCCTGCTAGGACATGCAAGTCTCTGACAGATCAGAAGAATGGTCAACTCTCAAATGGCTCACAGGTTACCTACAAAACTACCCCCAGGCAAGATTGTGTGTGATGCTTGTCAAATGTGCAAAAGCAGGCATGAGTCTTTCTTACATACAACCAGCAGAAAACCAACCAAACTGGAAATAATATTGGCTGACCTAATTGGTCCAATAGAGAAACCTTCTGTAGATAACGGACTCTATGCTCTAATGGTCAGAGATCTTGCAACAGCCTATAGTGAGTGTCATATCCTGAAAACAAAGAACAAAACAGCAGACCAGATCATCAACATCATCAATAGATTAGAAACTCAAACTAATACCACTGTAAAAATCTTTCATTCTGATAATGGCGGTGAGTTTGCCAATAACAAACTAGACATCTTCCTAGAGAAGAAGGGAATAACACACAAGAAATCTGAACCCTACTTTCATCAACAGAAAGGAAACATAGAACAATACAACAGAAAAATCACAGAGACAGGAAGAACAATACTGTTTGTCAGTCAACTACCAAAAAACTTTTGGAGCTTTGCATTTAAATGGGTGTCTTATATTCTGAATCATGTCCCCAACAAGATCTCCCCAAACATGACCCCCTTCAAATCTATGTTTGAAAAAAAACCTCAGCTGGATATCATTTGCAGATTTGGTGAACATGCCTATGTCCACATACTGGAAGTGAAACGCTTCAAATTGGACCCCAAGGCAAAGCACTGTTTTGTAATAGGTTTTCCAATGGGGAAGAAAGGCTTGTTATTCTGGGACCCAAGTGAAAAGAAAATTATTAACTCAGTGTGGGCATCATTCATGGATGGGACAAGCTCCTGTGAACCACCTAAAAAAGCACCAAAGCTCAATATTGACTTCATCCTAAACAAAGTCAAGACCACTTCATTCCCTATGGTGCTAGGCAGTTTTGAGCATGAAGAACTCATGCTTGATAAAGAGCATACTGTTTCTTCCATTCAAAAAAACTGCGCTTTCTTTGTTTCAGAAGCTCCCAAGTCCTTCAAAGAAGCTCTAAAGTCAGAGAAACAAATCCTCTGGAAAGAAGCCTGCCAGAGTGAGATCAAAAACCTTACCAACATGTCAGTATTATCCCAAAAAGTCCCTCCAGAAGGTGCATGAATCCTAGATGCCAAGTGGGTTTTCTCTGAAAAGAAAGACAATTTAACTGGCTTGACAAAGATGAAAGTGTGCTATGTAGCTAAAGGTTTTAAAAAAATCAAGGGGATAGACTATGCCTCAACCTTTTGCACCAACAGTCTCCTTCACGGCACAAAGGCTCATCTTGACAATTGCGGCAACAAATAATTGGCTGGTACATGCCTTTGATGTAACCGCAGCCTACCTTCACAGCCCAATAGATGAACAGGTATGGGTAAGAGACCCACCGGGTTTTGAACAAAACAATGGAAAAGAATACAAATTAAGAAAAGCACTTTATGGCACTTGTCAAGCTTCCAGATGCTGGTGGCAACACTTTGGCAAACAGCTACATGAAATAGGCTACTCAATGTCACAGTATTGCAACAGTGTATACTTTGTGTGGAACACAGCAACCAAAGCAATGATCTGGGTTCACTTCAATGACAGCATCATCCCTTGAGACAGCTCCTCAACACTCAAACAACTTGAAAAAGACTTGCAACAGTTGCTAACCATTAAATGGCAAGAAGTTCTAGATGGCATCATTGGAATTAAAGTAGAACATGATTCCCATGGCTTTCAACTTAGCCAACCTGATCTTATTGACAAAATTATCTCCAAACACCACCTTACCAAACTGATGCATCATCAGCCTTTACCTACAAATATTGACTTAAGCTCATCTGAAGACACCAAAGACCCCATAAACCCTTCTGAGTACCTCTCTATTGTGGGCTCCCTCAGCTACATAGCGACAGACACTCAGCCTGACATAAGCTACTCTGTGAATCAACTTGCGCGCCACGCAAAACGACCCAATGTGCACCACTGTTGAGCACTAAATCACCTACTTGGCTATGTCTACTAAACCGCAAATAAGAAATTAAATCTCTACTCGCATATGTTGAGTGACCCACCACTTACTTTCTACCCAGATGCCAACTGGGGCAGGGAGTTCTCAAGATCCACTGGAGGGATGTTAATAACACTACACAGCGTCCTAATATTCTGGTCCTCCAAAAGAATGCAGTCTGTTGCCACCTCTACTTGCCATGCTGAATACATGGCACTAAGTTCAGCAAAAAGAACCGGTCTGTGGATCCAAAATCTACTCAGTGAGCTGGTTGGGTATGATGGCCCATTCACAATCAAATGCAACAATCAGGAAACCATCAAAGTTTCAACTGATGAAGCCTCAAATAAACAAACATGCAACTGTGACCATGAGTTCTATTTCATAAATGAACAATTACACAAGAGACAGGCAACTATTGAATGGGTATCCAACAAAGAACAGAAGGCTGATATAATGACTAAAGTCTTAAACAAACAATGCCATGAGTCTAGTTCTAGATCCATGGGTCTCCAATAATTTTCTCTTATTAGTATTCTTTCACCCATTTAAAAATATTTCTTACCATTTAGTACAACCCCATTTTGCCTCTTGTTTCCTTTTTTTCTTTTCTCTCTTCTTCTTCTTTCTACTATCTTCTCTTGCTCTCATGTTACTCACTTCTAACACAAATAACATGCATTTTCAAGGGGGAGGGTGTTAGGTTTTGACTACACCGCAGTATCACCATGTATATATAGACATGACACATCACATGAAATGAGATAATAATCTATTTTGCCAATATACTTCTTCCCTAACAAAGCATAAGTGCCAATACCTACAACAATACTATTTTTGAATGCCGATTTAGAATTAGCAAAGATCTATTTACAAAAATTATTCATGATCTACAGTTGCACAATAACTATTGGGTTTTAAAATCTTTAAGCATATTAAATTTTTATTAATATCCAGCTTTAACAGGATTTTTCTAATAAATACATTACTCATTGCAGGATTGCTGCGGGAAACTCATTTTGACACCTTGCCAAAAGTTAACAAGTGTACCTTGCCAGCTTGCCTATGGGACATCTGCTGATTGTACTGACAAATATGTTTGCATGGCTGAAACCACTTCAATAAAGGCACTGAAAACCTTTGTTAAAGACATAATATCTTTATATAAGGATGAGTACTTATGAGAACAAAATCTACTGGAGAAAACCAAGATCTTGAGGGAGTATAAAGATAGGGGGTTTCCGGGATGTCTTGGAAGTATTGATGGAATGCACAGGGAATGGAAAAACTGCCCCAAAGCCTGGGCAGGTCAGTATCAGGGAAAAGAAAAAACTCCTACAGTGATATTAGAGGCTGTAGCAAGCAAAAACTTATGACTTTGGCATGCTTTCTTTAGGTCACCTGGTGCTTTAAATTACATTAATGTTCTTCAACACAGCAACTTGTTTGATAAACTATTAGCAGGGATTCAAGATGATGTAATATTTAAAATAAATAATGAAAAGTATAGAAATGGTTACTACCTTGCTGATGGAATTTACCCACCTCGGTCGACCCTGGTCAAAACAATTTCTCATCCACAAGATGAGTCAAGCAGATATTACTCTAGATTACAGGAAAGTGCTAGAAATGACATAGAATGTGCTTTTGGGGTGTTGCAAAGTAGTTGGGGTATACTAAAGCAGCCATGTGGTCTATGGAATATTGAAGAAGTCAAGGATACAATGACCTGTTGTATAATTTTGCACAACATGATTTTGGAATCACAATCACATACTGATCCTTACCTAAATGAAAAATATTTTCAACGTCAACTGGTGACAAACCACCAAGATCCCACTTTGACAAATAGCTTCTGCAGTTTTATCCAGCACATGGATGAGCTTCACAATTCTAGTGTGCACTTTGAATTGCAAGAAAATCTAAAGATAAATAACTGGCAAAATAGAAGGATTTTTCAAAGATCATGGAATGAGTAAATCTTGTGCACTTACCAGATATTAGAAATAAATTATAATTTTATTTTTGAAATTTCAAGTATATTCTCCCAGTATGGACAAGGCATGAAAGTGCTGTAGTTTCTGTGAAATTTAGAAAGAGAAATAAGTGAGAAGAGAAATGTGAGATCAGCAAGAAATTGAATATTATTGGCTACTTACCAAAATTGGTCTTATAAAATTATATGTCCATTTTATATTTATTTTGTTTATTACCATATGATACTCACGTTATGTTATATATATACTAATATTAGTGTATATTAGAGTATGATAGTCAAGTCTGGGATAAAAAGAAGGAGACAGAAAAGACCAAATTTTAATATTTATTACTGAAAGTCACATAAAGATAATTTATTTGTCAGTGTAAGATTGTCAGCCTTGGTTCCCCCAGGACTGAGTAAATGGAGCATCAAAAATATGTCAGACATATGTCTAAGACATGTGGAAAAGTAACAGAGAAGTGATACCTGAATTGATTACCTTAATAATATAATAAAACACCTTAGAAAGGTTAAATAAGTACTTTTATTTAGTATTAAGTACTTAAGTATAAGTATAATGTAAGCCCAAAAGATTTAAGGACTTAATATTATGTTATTATAACTTATTAAGTGGTCTTAAGTTGTTTATTGCATTTTATTATGAGTTTTTAGCAAAATGCACTGTTAATTCATACTAAAAGCTGGGTATATGCGCACTTTATTTAAAGGTATCAAAATTGCAATTGGAAAGTTCAATTTCCCTCTATCAGTAAAAAATAATAGGCTATTCAAAAGTCTTGAAATATGACTTTTCAATATTAAGGTTTTGTCACGCAAAAATGACTATTTTGTAGTGGTATTATGCTGCCTGCATAAATCCCATATGTTAATATGCATTATTAACATAATTAGTCATTTTGGCCTAAGTACTTACTTTATAGGTGGTTAAACCTTATGGGATCTCTTAAGAATTAAGTGATGACATCTTAAAATCTTATTATATACATAGACAGCATCAGTTACCTCAAGGTATGCACCCAGAAGGTCTCCAATATGCCTCAAATGCATATATTCACCCAAAAGATAAAGAATTCACGCTGTCAACCACCTGTCAATGCCTTGGGAACATCCCCTGGACTTACCACACCTCTTCTGGGCTCTGGATTGGGATATTGGGTCAATGGTTGGGCATGGGAATGGTATATTTTGTGTGGGAAATTAGTTATATTGGTTCCATTATTAATTTTTATGGTCATCCTATAATGAGGCTTTTATTTGGTTCCTATATTTGTTATTTTTAATTGGTTTCTTTACTTGTAGTCACGCAAAATTAGTGCTTTGGGCACCAGTCATTCTTATTTGGGGTTTATTCCTTATTTTGGGGTTATAATGATGTGTACTGGTATCTTTTTTTGTGAGGAGGAAGTTTTCTTGGTAACTGGGCCTGTGAAACTGCTTGAAGTGGACGCCATGGGGTGATGAGCGCCCTAAAAGTGCTGTAATGGCAGGGATATCAGTGTAGTGGGTCTGGGAATTAGGGGAATATACTCCAGGGATTTTGAATATATATAGAGGGAAATTTCGGTGGATAAAAATAATCATTCAATTCAATCATTTTATACAAACACAATACAATCTTATATTATATATAATATACTTTATATGGTTACAATCATTAGACTTTTAAATAAATTTTTTTATTTTATTTTTATTTCCATTTTAAGCGCCTTATATATTTATATTAGTAAGATTATTAATATACAGGTTACTAATATTTGAGAGCATAATATATCTTACATTAAATTGGATTGGTGGACAACTAATATTTATACTGGACCATAAATACTTCTAGAAATTTTTTTTCTGATCACTTAATAGTAATACAGCCTGATAATTGGTGGCCTTTCCTCAAGAATTGTGTTGATCTACTCCAGTAAGTAAAATTCATTCAAATATTACTGTAGTATAAATAATCCCAATATAAATTGGATTGTTTACACAGGGTATCACATTATATATTGTGATTAAAACAGGAAAAGAAGACCTATATATATAAGAGTTTGAAGTATAAAATACCACACCATATTACTACTAATTGAGTATAACTCTTAGTAAATATCTGACAAAGACCAATTAAAATTGAGCACTTTTCAGATAAATAAAGCTAGTAGAATAATAACTAATATTTTGATTCTTTTATTACAGATCAATAAAGTTATAATCCTAGTAAGTTAATCAATTATTATTGATCAAATAAAGGCTAACGAATTGATCTTATTTGAAATTATAATTAATATATTAAACCTTTGTGGCTTGCTACCCTTTGGTAGATCTGTCCGGTTACAAGAAACCCACACTATAAAAGCAAGTTTGACTTTTGAGGCACTGTATAGTCCTATTAATTAAGCAATATTGCTTTGAATAAGTGATATATTAATTGAAAACTGATAAATATTACAGTCTTTTCTTTTATATATTGTTAAACACGCATAAATAATGAGTGATTTAAACAATGATGAGGTAAGCATAAATGCCAAACCAATAAAGCACTATGATCTGAGAGCTAGAGCTAATATAAATTATGCCACAGGACATAATAATGATGGACCAAGCCAGCTCAAGAACGCCTACCACCATCTCCACAATAGCCCCCCATATGAATGTGGAAGAAAAAGACAAGCTCCTCAGCTCCCTATCAATCAAAAAGGGAAAGAGCACTGTGCCAGAGCAGTTACAACTCCTACTCCAGCAACAAAAAGTGCTTCATGAAAGGTATGTCACTCTACAGCATCAGATCAACACCTTAGAAAAGAGATCAGCCCAGGGCTATATGGACATCAACCAATCATTGATCACATTAAAAGCTCAACTCACCTCAGTGGTCCCAGATCCTACAAATCCAGTTCCACCAGCCAACTTAGCCACTCCTCAAGAGGAGCAAATGATACAAGTAAGCAAGTGGAAATGGGATTGTTACTCCCAGAGCTACAACAGCCACCACTCAGCAGCACCTCATCAAGGCAGCAGTCACCTTTACAGAGGAAGGGGAAGAAGGGCAAGGGGAGGTGGAGTAAGGCCTTGGTAAGTAATAAATTACCTCACCAACAACCAATTACTGACAACCAATTGTTTATAGGTAATGAGTTGGAGGAGGAGGTGATGGATAAGATTGCTAATGACTGAAAGGGGTACTCATTTGACAATAATGATCTAAATCTTTCATTTAATAATGAAATAAACAGTTTTATTGATAAAGAAAAAATTATTGACATTAAAGAAGAAAAGCTTGAGTTGCCTTCTGAGTTAAATAATAAATCCTCTGAAATGAATGATCAGATGCTTGGAACATTTGTAAAGGAGCATCTTATTGAGTCTAAGATTATGAGGAAACTCTTAACTAGAATTGAGCATTTGGAGAAATTCAATTATGAGTCTCACAATAATATGGATGGTGTTTTAATATCTTATGCTAATACACTGAACATGACAGCAGCACAATTGAAGAAATTGGAGCAGGAAAATATTGATTTGAGAAATGAAAATAAAGTCTTGACATCTGAATTGGAGAATTTAAACAATAAATTGGATAAATTCCAAAGTTCAATAGTTACAATTGAAGCAAGAGTAAAACTGTCATTTGCCAGTGTTAATAATTCACTGAGCCAACTGCCTGTACTAAAGAAAGAGTACAAGTTCTGGAAGTTGAAGTGGAAAATATTTTGAAAGACACTAACCTGAAATTAAAGAATGATGCAACAAGAACTGAAAATGACATGAAAGAATCTTAAAAGAAACCTATCATAGAAAGGTTGCATGATAATATTTCTACTAAGGGCTCGATGAAATCAATGATCACTTATCAAAAGTAAGTGAATTACTTAATATTCCTCAGATTAAGGAAGACAGGACAAACCAGAAGAGTAGCCCAAGCTGGACCAATATCCTTCATTTGATGGTGATGTAAAATCTGACTGGCAGCAATTCATTCAAAGAATTGATAACCTGAAGTTTTCATACAAACTACCTGATGGAGAAATTACATCTAAGTTAATATCCTTATTTAAAGATGTAGCTTTGTTATGGTTTGAATCTGTTCTGAGTGATGGTATAAACTATTCCTGGAAAGAATGAAAGACAATAATTGAGAGACAATTTGGTGGCAAAAAATTCAGGTTAACCCAACAGAGGTTGTATGAAAAGACTAGGTATAATCAAGGGATAGGGGAAAAGCCTATGGTGTTTTTAATGAATTTAATAAAGATCCTTAAAGCTATGGAACCTAAGATGGACTATGATGAGTGGAAGAAAAAGATAGTATAAAATTTCTATCTCTGTAAGAGATATTATTGTTTCCAGAGCTGACACCATAAGGGACACTTCTGGATTTATCAATATATGCAATGAAATATTATTGAACCACAAGATTGAGCCAAGGTATAGCAATTACAAAATGAGTAATGATATTGTGAAACCTGTACACACTAATTGTCAGTGTATATAGTATATAAGTATTACTTAATAGTATTTTTTAATTGTCCTACTACTTATTGATAAATGATTTAGTGATTAAACCTCAGGGGACAACTTATAAAATAGTTATACTTAAATAAACTCACAATACTTGGATTTAAATGCGTGCTAGTGGTGGAAAATAGATGAATATAATATAATTATAGCTTATATAAAGATAATATCATTTTATAAATGCTTTATAATATATTTATACATGAGAATAATTGTTTTATAATGTTTGCTTAATGTTTAGTAAGTAAATAATGTCTAATAACCACCAAAATCCACTGGAGTGCACAGACCTTCAATCCAGATGATGTAACTGCTATCCCCAGAAATTACAGAACTGTGAGGGCCCATCACCTCCCCATGGCGTCCACTTCAAGCAGATTCAACACCCAGACCTCCAGTAAGGACCCTCCATCACAATTAATGATAACACAGACCCATATCATAAATAGAAAATCCAGATAAAAGCGGATACCATAAAGAAACAAGTAAAATAACTCATCCAAAGAGAATATAATAAAACCCAAAGCATATAAAAGAAAAAAATGAAACATCCTAGCCCCCAATAACATCCCCAAGCATCCATATTAACCCATCAATGACCTTGAAACCCATAAATCCGTGAATATCCATCCAAGGAAGCAGATTAATATGTCCAAACTGAGTGTATGCACCTGAAATAGATGTTTATGCTTCTGTAGGCGTTGTGAGCCCACTGGATACATCCATATGACCTAAAATAAGCAGAAAAACAAAGGTTATAGGCTAATAAGAGGCTAAAACCCACTTGTATAACTAAATATACATAATATACTGCATATTTCACTGAATATGAGATTTATGTATACATATAAGCTTATGTATGTCCATAATTACTTAATATCACTTAATATAAGTATATTATGACTCCATTAACAACTTAAAAAGTATTATTAGGCTATTAATAGCTATTTAAACTACAATAATTTATATAATAGAGTAATAATTATATATATATGTAATATAATCATATATATTATTGTTTTAAACTTATTTTTAAGATATAAGCTTAATGTATTTAAGGTTATCTTATTTTAAGTATAAGAAATACTCAGTCCTAGGGATGTCTAGGCTGACACTCCCTCACCCAAAAAAAACAATAAAAAAATGTCAAGACATTTTAATTAAAAGTAAGGAGTAAATAGAAATTTTTTTAAATTTTCTATAATACATATACTGAATAAACAGTATTATTTTGATTTAATTTTTTTCAAGAGATTTTTAAGATCAGAGATTTCATTTTCTGGAATCCACTGGTCATATTCACTTAATTTATTTTTAAATCTTAATAGATACTCAACTCCCTTTTCTTTAGTAAGGTGTCTCTTTAAAAGTATCTTTTCAATTTCTGCCTTTTCAACTATTTCTTCAGGTTGCTGTTTATGCCTTCCTGATCTTCTTGGAAATAGAGCAGTATCATTTGAATGGTATGGTTTTATAAGAGAAATAAGAAATACTGGATGTTTTCTATCATATGGTGCATATAGAATAACCTCTACAGCATTATTACCAACCATCTTTTTAACTACAAATGGTCCAATGAATGGATCCTTCAATTTAACATTACCATTTAAATTGAAATGCAGTGTAGAAATAAGGACTTCATCACCCTCTTTGAACATTTGTTCTTTATGGGCTTTATCCCATCTTTTCTTCTCATACTCAAACACCTTATTTATACATTCTTGAGCATGTTTTCTGCATAATTCTTGCATCTGAAGAAAATAACTAGTACCTGGATTGATATCCAATATAGGTAATTTATTAAGAGTTTTGGCAGGGGCATTAGGTACATATCCCAACCATAACTCAAATGGCTTTTTTCCAGTGACAGAATGTACTGTACTATTGTATGCAAATTCTAAACCTGGGATAAGGGTTACCCAATCATGCGTGAATTTGTCATTTTCTTTAAAGTTAAGACCAAAAGCACAATATCTTCTTATCATATCTTCAAAGTTTGTATCATTCTTTCTGCTAGCCCATCAGTTTGTGGATGGTGTGCTGTAGAAAGTTTTAATTGACACACTGAAACATCCATAAGTGATGCCCAGAACTCAGAAGAAAATTTAGGATCTCTGTCAGAAACTATTGCTTTGGGTGAACCTGCTATATTTAACATTTGTGTCCACCATAAAAAAGATAATTCCTTTGCAGAAACCTCTTTGTGGGTAGGAATAAATTTACACATCTTTGTAAATCTATCTACAATTACTCAGCAGGAGTTATAACTCTTATGCCCTGCTATTGGCAAACCTGTTACAAATTCCATGTTAATTATTTCCCATGGAGCTTTTGGTTGCTCAATTTGTTGTAATAAACCAGCTCTTTTGCCTTTTAATCTTTTGGATTTTTGACAAGAATCACATGTCTTAACATATTTTTGAACATCCTCAGACATGTTAATCCACCAAGCTGTGTTTTTTGATCTGGTTAATGTTTTATGGTAGTCAAAATGACCTGCTAATATATCATCATGACATATACTTAACATCAACTCCTTCATTGAAGGGGAAATTACAATTCCATTACTTAATTTTTTCCTGTAATATATAAAACCATCCTCAATGGAAAATTTTCCTTTTTCTAATGCCTCTTTATACTTATTTGGTAATGTATTTATTAAAACATTCATTGAAGCATTAGATGGATCATTTAATATTGTAGTGAGTTTACTCAAGTCAGGATCTGAAGCATACATATCAAGAATTGATTGCATAAAATCATCCTCAAGATTTACAATATAAATGCCATAAATTTTAATAATCTCTGATTCAGGAACATAAGCAGGATTATCGTCATTATTAGGCAGAGGTACTCTAGATAACAAATCTACATTAGAGTGTAAGGTTCCTGCTCTATGTGTAATAGTCATCCGTCCTCTGTATTCTTGTACAGCTAATTGCCATCTAAACATGTGTCTATTAGGAGTTTTCATCTTTAAGAGTGACTTAAATGCACTACAGTCAGTTATTAACTCAAATTTTTGGTCTTCAAGGTAATAATGTAGCTTCTCAAGAACCCATACTACTGCCAAACATTCAAGTTGAGTAGCACCATATTTCAATTCACTACTTAGAGTACATGAAATATAGCAAATTATTACTTCTGACATTTTTCCTTCAATAAGTTGTTTTTGATGCAAAGCAACACCCAGTCCAATAAAACTTGCATCCATATATAATACAAAAGGCAATTGGAAATCTGGTAATCCCAAGATAGGAGCTGTCATTAAACATTCTTTTAACTTATCAAAAGAATTTTGTCTTTCATTATTCCAAATAAAAGATTCTGATTTCTTTATCAGTTTGGTCAATGGTGCAGAAATTAACTGGAAGTTTTTTATATATTGTCTATAATAACCACACATACCAAGAAAAGATTGTACATCCCTTACATTTTGAGGAATGCCAATATTCTTTATTGCAGCCACTTTATTTTGGTCTACACATATTTGTAATCCAGATACAATATGACCAAGCAATTTTAAGGATTCAAACCCAAATTTACATTTTTCAATGCAAGGGTCATTTTTTATTTCATCCATTTTCTGAAATATCTTCTTTAAATGGATAAAGTGTTCATCATATTTCATAGAGAACACAATGATGTCATCAATGTATACCATTAACCATCCCTTAATCATTTCATTATGGAATGTTATATTGATTAACTTATGAAGTACTGATGGAGCATTTTTCGGTACAAATGGCATCCTGAAATATTTATAAATTCCCATGTGTGTTGTTATCAACAAAAATTTCTGTGAATTCTTTTCAACAGGAATTTGATGGTACCCTTTATTTCCATCTAGGCAACTTATATATTTAGCACCTCTAAGGTTAGCATGTATAGAGGCAATCCTTGGCAAAGGATAAATATCATCTACTGTAAATGTATTTAATGCTCTATAATCACTGCACAGTCTTGCTTTATCTTGTTTATAAGAAATTAGCACTGGTGATATTACACAATATTTTGGTGTAGTTTCAACCTTTTCAAGAATGTTCATTTTTAATAAAATTTTAATATTATCCTCTAGGTCTTTCCTCTTCATTGGTGAAGCAGGGTATGGCTTCTTTTTAAGACTAGCAGGAATATTATCCTTATCACAGGTTAAACTAATCTTCATTTCATGATCTTTTACAAGGCCAAGTTCATTTTTACCATGTGCAAAAGCCATTGGAAATGCTTTAATTAAGTCCAAAATATTATTTTTCTCAGCTTTACTTATCTGAGTGCCAAATGATGCTTTTGAAATTTCTGTTTCCAGAAGTTCCATCTCATTGGACTCCTTTTCTTTGCACGGAATATTTGTTACTGACTCAATGTGTAAGACTGTGTCAAAAGAATTTATTTTAAATTTCCTTTTACCATTCATTCCAATTGTAAAATTGTTACTAGCAGGGTCTAATTTCACACCAAACTTAGTCAGAATATCATTTCAAATGATAAAATTTACTACAGTTAGTATTATCCATTACTACAAAGTCACAAGTTACTCTTACATAACCATGTTGATGTTTAAAGAAAACAGAAGCTTTGTATCTACCAATGGGATGTAGTACTGATCCAAAACCTCTCCGATTTTTACTTTTAAGGGGTTCAAGCTTAGACTTATATTCTCTATCAATTTTCTGTAATGTATTAGTAGAAACAACAGAACCAGCAGCTCCTGTGTCCAACACTATATTAACATTTTCACCAGAAATGATAGCTGGAACCGTGATAGGTGTCATTTTAAAGTTATCAGCTTGTATATCTTTAATGATTTCAGCATCCTCAAAATTCATTAAAAATTCATTTGAGTCCATATTTAATATTGGATTGTCAAAGATGGACAAATCATCTTCCAACATACAGACTTCATTTTCATCACTATATGAGATATTACTGTCATAATTACTTGAATATTTACCTTTCTCTGTTTCAATTTCAGATTCATGTTGATTTTCAACAATATTTATCTTTTTCTCACATTTGTGACCTTTAAACCAAGGTTTGTTACACTTATAACAAGTATTTGTCTCATACTTTTTTAGTACTACAGGTGCAGTAGGTTTTTTCAGCTTCTCCTGAAGTGTTTTTGAATTCTTATTTTTCACAGGTTCAAAATTTTGTTTATAAGTGGAATACCTTGCTTCATACTTATGGTTTAATAATATTTCATTGCAAATATTAATAAAGTCAGAATATTCAGTAACATTAATTGTTCTAGCTACAACAATTTCTCTGACAGATATAGGTAATTTATATACTATCTTATCTTTCCATAAGTTAAAATCCATGTTAGGCTCAATGGCTTTTAATATTTTATTTAAATTCATTAAAAATACCATAGGTTTGTCACCATTCAACGGATTATACCTAGTTTTCTCATAAAGTCTCTGCTGAGTAAGTCTGAATTTAGAACCTCCAAATTGTTTTTCAATTAGTTGTTTCCATTCAGCCCAAGAGTAGTTTTTACCCTCATTCAAAACAGCTTCAAACCATAATAAAGCAACATCCTTAAATGAAGAGATCAATTTTGATGTTATTTCTTCATCTGGTAACTTATATGAGAGCTTTAAGTTGTCAATTCTTTGGATAAAATGTTGCCAATAAGAGATGGCTTCCCCATCATAAGTTGGGTACTGATCTATCTTACGCCAGTTCTTCCGATTGGATTTTATTTCACTAATCTTAGGTAAATTCAACAACTAATTTACTCTTGATAAAGGTTCTTGTATTTCCTCCTGTACAGATTTGTGACTTACATTTTCAGATTTGAAACTACCACCAGATGATTTTACTTGTGGTGGTATAGGGAAGGAATGAGATTCACTTTGGCCAATGATAGGATTATTATTATACTGAGTATACTTATGATTATTCTGGTTCATTAGTAGATTGGAAGTTTCAATCTCAACTTTAGTCAAGCTTTGTAGCAGCTCAGAGACACTTTGATTTGTCTGGGCAAAAGATAGCTTAGTTCTTGATCCAGTTTTCAATAAATGTGTTTCATACAATTTTTCCAACTCACAGAATTTGTTTGAAAGTTCACTATATTTATTACTTAATGAATCATATTTAAGAGTTAGAGACAAATTTTCATTCTTTAATTCTTTATGAAATGTTTCCAGTTGAGAAATATTTAAATTTAAGAATGAAATTGTATCACTTGTGAGCTTAACTTTCTGTTCCTCACAATCAGTCATTCTATTCCACAATGCTGAAAAAATTCTATGGACAGTTGGATTATTGTTAAAATACTCCAAGTCTTCTTTCTCAATTCTCTTACTCTCTTGTGAACTTCTCATCTCACTAATAAGTGGTGGAAACTGAGGATTAACTGTATTATAAATACTACTGTTGTTATTGACAAAAGACAAGTCAGGTGTATCTACATTAAAACCTAATTTTCTTAAGTCCTCCTCTATTTTCTGCAGAGATTTGACATCAATAATATTACCTACATTGTAATTATCAGTATTGTGTTCAATCTGAGAGGGTAATCTACTTACCACAGGATTTGTGTGAGCCTTGATTTTTGGCACCTTTGTTTTCCCTTGTAGGGGTGAACTGAGAAAGTCTGATGAGGAGGAGAATCCTTGTTGCAGTTGTGACTGGACCATTGTTGATGGAACCAATCCCACTTCCATTTGTCTACCAGTATTTTCTCCTGGGAGTGATGTGACCCTTCTTGGTTAGGGGGTTGCTGACTTGGATGGCCTCCCTTTAGCTCTGCCAATGATTGGTTCATCTGCTGAAATCCTACCTTGCGATTGTTTTGTAATTGCTCTACCTCCTTGAGCATGAGGGACTTTGATTCCTCCAACTTCAATACCTTTTTTGACAGATGGAATAGTTGATCCTGACAAGGAGGAGACGTCTTTTTTATGGTAATCTTTTTTAAGAGGGCGTCTTTTTCCTCTATGCTCATTTGCTCTGCCTGGGGGTATGACTGACCCTCCATGGTTATGTCCTGGAGCAATGTTTTTGTTAGCTTTAGACCTGGTATTATAAGCAGGCTTTTCACTTAAATTGTCCTGGGGAGCACTCATATTGATAAAAATAACAATATATCACGTCTACAGAAAGGAAAACCTATTAGAATTAGTAGATCAAAAGTATTAGCAATGTTATTACTAATAAAAAGCACTGGAGCTTACCCTGAATTTAAATCTTTATTTATTTAAATAAAATGTAATAAAAATTTGAAAAAAAATGTTAAAAATAAATTAATAAGTTTAACTAGAAATTTATAAGGGTGAATAAATAGGTTACCAAGCTTTAACCAAATACCAATTTAATTGGGTGTTATATTGGTGACCAAATACCAAGTGAAATTGGGTTTATATTGGGTACAGTTACTACTGTAAATACCTAATTTTTATTATAAAAAATTAGTACAATTATTATAAGGGTTCTTTTCTGAAATCAATGAGTTATGATGACCCACTAATATGCAGCAGAACCAAATATTTGGTTTGTTTTGAGCTATACTAAAGTAACAATCACGTCCCAAGGCTTATACTAAATAATAAGTAAAAACTAAGGAAAGACCCCAATTGTCAGTGTATCTAGTATATAAGTATGACTTAATAGTATTTATTAATGTTCCTACTACTTATTGATAAATAATTTAGTGATTAAACCTCAGGGGAAGACTTATAAAATAGTTATACTCAAATAAAACTCACAATACTTGGATTTAAATGTGTGCTAGTGGTGGAAAATAGATGAATATGATATAGTTATAGCTTATATAAAGATAATATCAATTTATAAATGCTTTATAATATATTTATACATGAGAATAATTGTTTTATAATGTTTGCTTAATGTGTAGTAAGTAAATTATGTCTAATAACTGCCAAAATCCTCCCTTACTTATACCAAAATCCTCTGGAGTGCACAGACCTTCAATCCAGATGATGTCACTGCTATCCCTGGCAATTACAGCACTGTGAGGGCCCATCACCTCCCCATGGCGTCCACTTCAAGAAGATTCAACACCCAGACCTCCAGTAAGGACCCTCCATCACAATTAATGATAACACAGACCCATACCATAAATAGAAAATCCAGATAAAAGTGGATACCATAAAGAAACATGTAAAATAACTCATCCAAAGAGAATATAATGAAACCCAAAGCCTATAAAGGAAAAAAATGAAATTTAGAAGCCCCCAATAACATCTCCAAGCATCCATATCTACCCAGAAATGACCTTCCAACCCATAAATTCATGAATATCCATCCAAGGAAGCAGATTAAGTTGTTCAAACTGAGTGTATGCACCTGAAATAGATGTTTATTCTTCTGTAGGCATTGTGAGTCAACTGGATACGTCCATATGACCTAAAATAAGCAGAAAAACAAAGTTTTGAGGCTATTAAGAGGCTAAAACCAACTTATATACCTAAATATACATAATATACTGCATATTTCACTGAATATGAGATTTATGTATACATATAAGCTTAGTTATGTCCATAATTACTTAATATCACTTAATATAAGTATATTATGACTCCATTAATAACTTAATAAGTATTATTAGGCTATGGATAAGCTATTTAAACTACTATTATTTACATAATAGAGTAATAATTATATATATGTGTAATATATTCATATATATCATTGTTTTAAACTTATTTTTAAGATATAAGCTTAATGTACTTAACGTTATCTTATTTAAAGTATAAGAAATACTCAGTCCTAGGGATATCTAGGCTGACACTAATTCTAAGGTACCAGTAGAGAAGAAGAAAGCTTTTGGCTCCTCTTGTACCAAAGAAACATGAAAATAACACTTGCTATAAATGTAGTGAACCTTGGGTGAAGGGACATACCTGTAAGAAAAGGATAAATGTTATTGAGCAGCCTACTGAGTCTGATTCTGAGCCTTAAGAGGAGGAGCTGGAGGATACAAGTGAGGATTGTAAAAGTAACATTTCTTACAGTGATGAAAATGAGGTATATTTAATAGAACAAGATATTATGCTCTTGGATCAAGCTATGACCTCCATAGACCCATCTTTAACTTCCATAGAGGAAGCTGAAATAATTAAAGATTCAAGTCAACATACTTACAAAGTAACTCCTATAAGAGCACTTGTTATAATATGTGGCAAAAAGGTACATGTTGTATTGGATACAGGGGCTTCTAGGAGTGCAGTATCTGTTAAAACATTACAGAGACTAGATGGTAAGTATTTGGACAAACTCGAGCCAGTTAAATCTAAGAATTGGAGAGGTTTTGGTTCTGTCCTATGTCCTATAGGCAAATACACTACACCTTTATTCTTTAGATACAATAAAGGATATGTAAGGGCTGTCTGTGAATCTGTGGTAATGGAAAATGATCATTGCAGTGATTGGTTCATTATTGAAAATGAACTATTGAACAAGTTTGGAATCAAACTTGATACTGCAAATAATTGCTTCACAATTGGAGTAAATGTGAAGAGGAAATTCAAGATGAGCTCTGAAAATTCTATTCTGACCATTGAAAACAATGGTGAGCAATTGAGTAAGGGGAGAGATACTTCTGAACCCCTTGAGTTAGAGAAAGAGATTTCCAATGCTTCTTTTAGTCCCCAGCTGTCTCAGCATGAGAAACAACTGATTTTGGACTTGATACAGTCTTATCCGATGGCTTTTGCTCATGGCTCACATGAATTAGGCTTGGTAGCAGATCATGAAATGGAAATTTCTTTGAGACGTGACCTTGATGATATTCCAGGAAGCCTGAAGAAAAAACCTTACCCTGCCTCTCCATCCAAAAGAAAAGATATTGAAGATAACATAAAGATGTTATTAAAGATGGGTATTGTTGAGAAAGTTGATACCACACCAAAGCATTGTGTGATATCACCTGTGCTGATTTCCTATGAAAAGGATAAGGCAAGACTATGTGGTGATTATAGGGCCTTGAATACATTCACAGTGGATTATATTTATCTTTTACCAAGGATAGCCTCTATCCATGCTACATTGCAGGGTGCAAAGTATATATCCTGTTTAGATGGAAATAAAGGTTACCATCAAATTCCAGTAGAACAAGCTTCTCAGAATTTCTTGTTGATAACTACCCATATGGGAATATATAAATATGTCAGAATGCCTTTTGGACCAAAGAATGCTCCCTCTGTATTTTAGAAACTTATGGACCATGTATTCCATAATGAAATGGTAGAAGGATGGCTTTTGGTGTACATTTATGATATTATTGTTTTTTCAAAATCATATTATGAACATATGAGTCACTTGCAGAGAGTATTTCAGAAAATGGATGGGATTAATATGAAAATTGACTTAAAAGAGTGCAAGTTTGTATTTCATTCACTGAAAGTACTGGGACATGTTGTGTCTGGGCTACAAATTTGTGTTGACCAGAATAAGGTAGCAGCAATCAAGAACATTGATATTCCTAAAAATGATAAGGATGTCTAAATTTTCTTGGGTATGTGTGGGTACTATAGACAATACATTAAGAACTACCAGTCAACTGAAGCTCCTTTGAAAACATTGAAAAGAAAAGATGAAGCTTTCATTTGGAATAATGAGAGGCAACATGCTTTTAATAGACTGAAAGAATGTCTAATGACAGCAACTATACTGGGTCTACCAGACTTTAGCATTCCATTTATCTTGTATACAGATTCAAGTTTTACTAGATTGGGTGCTGCTCTACAACAGAAGCAGATAATTAATGATAAATTATCTGAGGTGGTAATCTGTTATATATCCAGAACCTTAAGGAAACGTGAGTTAAGGTATGGTGAAACTAAGTTGGAATGCCTGGCTGTAGTATGGGCCCTGGAGAAGCTACATTATTATCTAAAGGACCAGAAATTTGAGCTTATTACATATTGCAGTGCAGTTAAGTCTCTTCTGAACATGAAAACACCTAATAGGCACATGTTTAGATGGAAACTTGCTTTACAGGAATATAGAGGAAGAATAAATATTACCCATAGAGAAGATACATGACATTCTAATGTGGACTAATTTTCCAGAAGTCCCCTTCCCAATGACCATCATAGCCCTGCTTATGTCCCTGACATGGAGGTTAATCATATTTTTGGCATTTATATTGTAGACCTTGAGTATGAGTTTATGCAGACCATATTAAAGAATTATGCAGCTGATAAGGACTTAGAAAAACTTACTACAATTCTGAAAGACCCTTCTAATTCTTCAATGAGTGCTTTGATAAAGACATTGCCCCAAAAGTAAAAAAATGCCTTAGAAAAAGGTGAGCTGACCATTGAAGATGGATACATATATTACAGAAAACACTTGAGTAATGAAATTGTAATACCTCCTTTAATGAAAGAGATAATTTTGAGTATATTTCATGATAATATATTGGCAGGAAATTTTGATCTGCACAAAAAATTGACTAGAGTCAAGAACACAGCTTGGTGGATTAACATGAAAGAAGATGTTCAAAGATACATTGACACATGTGATTTGTGCCAGAAATCTAAAAGATTGACAGGCAAAAGAGCTGGGTTTTTGCAAAAAATTGAGCAGCCTAAAGCACAATGAAAGATAATCAACATGGACTTTGTAACTGGCTTGCCTATTGCAGGAAAAGAAAGCTTCAATTCCTGTTGGGTGATAGTAGACAGACTGACAAAAATATGTAAGCTCATCCCTACCCATAAAAAGGTATCTGATAAAGATTTGAATTTTATTTAGTGGACTCAGATAATGAATACTACTGGCTTCCTTAAAGCCATTATCTCAGATAGAGATCCAAAATTCACCTCTGAATTTTGGACATCACTAATGGTTGTCTCAGGGTGTCAATTTAAAATTTCCACTGCACACCATCCCAAAACTGATGGGCTGGCTGAGAGAATGATTAAAACTCTTGAGGACATGATCAGAAGATACTGTGCCTTTGGTTTAGAGTACAAGGATAGTGACAAATTCAAACATGACTGGGTAACTTTGATTCCTGGCCTTGAGTTTTCCTATAATAGCACAAAACATTATGTACCTGAAAAGAAACCTTTTAAGTTGTGGCTTGATTATGCTCCAAATATCCCTGTTAACCTGCTATAAAGTTATCTAGGTTGGAAATAAATCTTGGCATAAAATATTTCATTCATATGCAGCAATTGTGTAGAAAAAATGCTAAAAATACATTAATAAGGCATTTGAATATGAAAAAAAGAGGTGGGATACGTCCCATAAAGAGACTGAATTCAAGAAAGGGGATGAAGTATTAATTTATACACTACATTTTAACTTACAAGGTAATGTTAAATTAAAAGACCTTTTTGTGGGACCTTTTGAAGTGAAAAGAATGGTTGGCAACACTGCTGTGGAAATAGTATTATATGCTCCATATGATAGGAAGCATCCTGTATTCCCTATATCATTTCTGAAAACTTACCATTCTAATGTTCCTGAATTATTTCCCAAGAGAAGAGGAAGGCTTAAGAAGCAACCTGAAGAAATTGTTGAAAAATCAGATATTGAGAAAATACTCAAGAAAAGAGTCCTGACTAAGGAGAAAGGTACTGAGTATTTGTTGAGATTTAAGGGTAAATCATGTGAATTTGATAAGTGGATTTCTGAACATGAGATCTCTAATTTTCCTACCCTTATGAAGAAATTCAAGCAGAAATAAGCCTGCTGTTTTACATTTTTTCAGTGTTTATATTTCATATTTTTTAATAATCTTCTATTACCCTTGTAAAAAATTAACATTTTTTTATTGTTTTTTTTGGGGTGAGAGAGTGTCAGCCTTGGTTCCCCCAGGACTGAGTAAATGGAGCATCAAAAAGATGTCAGACACATGTCTAAGACATGTGGAAAAGTAACAGAGAAGTGATACCTGAATTGATTACCTTAATAATATAATAAAACACCCTTGAAAGTTTAAATAAGTACTTTTATTAAGTATTAAGTACTTAAGTATAAGTCTAATGTAAGCCCAAACGTTTTAAGGACTTAATATTATGTTATTATAACTTATTAAGTGGTCTTAGGTTGTTTATTGCATTTTATTATGAGTTTTTAGCAAAATGCGCTGTTAATTCATACTAAAAGCTGGGTATATGCGCACTTTTTTTAAAGGTATCAAAATTGCACTTGGACAGTTCAATTTCCCTCTATCAGGAAAATATAATAGGCTATTCAAAAGTCTTGAAATATGACTTTTCAACATTAAGGTTTTGTCACGCAAAAATGACTATTTTGTAGTGGTATTATGCTGCCTGCATAAATCCCATATGTTAATATGCATTATTAACATAATTAGTCATTTTGGCCTAAGTACTTACTTTATAGGTGGTTAACCCTTATGGGATCTCTTAAGAATTAAGTGATGACATCATAAAATCTTTTTATATACAAAGACAGCATCAGTTACCTTAAGGCATGCACCCAGAAGGTCTCAAATATGCCTCAAATGCATATATTCACCCAAAAGATAAAGAATTCACGCTTTGAACCACCTTTCAATGCTATGGGAACATCCCCTGGACTTACCACACCTCTTCTGGGCTCTGGATTGGGATATTGGGTCAATGGTTGGGCATGGGAATGGTATATTTTGTGTGGGAAATTAGTTATATTGGTTCCATTATTAATTTTTATGGTCATCCTATAATGAGGCTTTTATTTGGTTCCTATATTCATTATTTTTAATTGGTTCCTTTACTTGTAGTCATTTAATATCAGTGCTTTGAGCACCAGACATTCTTATTTGGGGTTAATTCCTTATTTCGGGGTTATAATGATGTGTACTGGTATCTTTAATTGTGAGGAGGAAGTTTTTTTAGTAACTGGGCCTGTGAAACAGCTTGAAGTGGACGCGATGGGGAGATGAGCACCCTCAAAGGGCTGTAATGGCCAGGGATAGCAGTGTAGTGGGTCTGGGAATTAGGGGAAAGTACTCCAGGGATTTTGGGTATATATAGAGGGGAATTTTGGTGGATAAAAATAATCATTCAATTCAATCATTTTATACAAACACAATACAATCTTATATTATATATAATATACTTTATCTGGTTACAATCATTAGCCTTTTAAATATAATTTTAAATCTATTTTTCTGTCAATTGTAAGCGCCTTATATATTTATATTAGTGAGATTATTAATATACAGGTTACTAATATTTGAGTTCATAATATATTTTACTTTAAATTGGATTAATTGACAGCTAATATTGATACTAGACCATAAATACTTCTCTAAAACAATCTTTCTGAGCACTTAATAGTACTACAGCCTGACAAAGATTTACATATAATGTTAAATATTAAACAATATTTATTACTTTAAGATATTCAATTTATATTTATTTTATTTATTAGTGTATCGTGGTCAATAAATGCTCATTATATAATATATATTATAGTTACATAGTCACACTATACTTATTTTATTTATTACTGTGTGATACTCAAGTTATGTTATATATATATTAATATTAGTGTATGTTAGAGTATGATAGTCAAGTCTGGGATGAAAAGAAGGAGACAGAAAAAGCCAGCTTATATATTACTGGGTCAGTCTCCTATATTTTAAGGCTAAAGAACTAATGAGTGCTCAGAAAGATTGTTGTCTATAAGTATTTATGGTCCAGTATGAATATTAGTTGTCCACCAATCCAATTTAAAGTAAAATATTATATCAACCCAAATATTAGAAGCCTGTATATCAAATAATCTCACTAAAATAAGTATGAAAGGCACTTAAAATTGACAGAAAAATAGAATAGAAATTATATTTAAAAGGCTAATAATTTTAACCAGATAAATAAATTCTATATAATAAGATTGTGTTGTGTATTGTATAAAATAATTGAATTGAATTAGTAAATATCCACCAAAATCCCTGGAGTACATTCTCCTGATTCCCAGACCCATTACACTGCTATCCCTGGCCATTACAGCACTTTGAGGGTGCTCATCCCCCCATTGTGGCCACTTCAAGCAGTTTAACAGGCCCAGTTACCAAGAAAACTTCCTCCTCACAAAAGAAGATACCAGTACATGTCATTATAACCCCAAAAGAAGGAATAAACCCCAAATAAGAATGTCTGGTTCCCAAAGCACTGATTGTGCATGACTACAAGTAAAGGAACCAATTAAAAATAACCAATAAAGGAGCCAAATAAAAGCCTCATTTAAGGATAAACATATAAATTAATAATTGAACCAATATAACTGATTACCCACACAAAGAATACTATTTCCATGCCCAATCATTGACCCAATACCCAGATCGAGTGACCAGAAGAGGCGTGGTAAGTGCAGGGTGTTTCCCCATAGCCTTTAAAGATGGTTGACAGCGTGAATTATTGGTCTTTTAAGTGTATATATGCATTTGAGGCATGATTGAGACCTTCTGGGTGCATATCTTGAGATAATTGATACAGTCTGTGCATATAATAATGTTTTATGATGTCACCATGTAATTAATACACTTATTGTGTCAGCCAGGCTGTCCCAGGAGCCCAGTAAATAAACATACAATTTATTGGAATTAAATAAAGACATAATAATTGCAGAGTATGCATTTAACATTAATATTATATTACATAATAAATTTATATTAATATTTTATTTATATAAATAAAGTAAATATTATTTTAATTTTATTATAAGATAATTTAAAAGCATTTAATTATATTCCATAACAAAGGGGGCATTGTTTATTTAATAATTTTAAAATAATTAATTAAAAACTTATAAGATAATTATATTCAAGTGTTTATCTTATATTGTAATTACTTTTATTAATTAAATTTAATTAATAAAATATAATTTTTCATATACTATTATCCATAATTATGGCTGCTGTTTTTTGAACCCTTAATTGTGTCAATAAAAATTAAATAAATTATAATACTTATTTTATAAAATAGTATTAAAATTCTCAACCTAATTTAGTAATAAATTAATTACTTGTTTCATTTAAATTAATTATTTAATTACATAGTTGGAACAATTAATTAATTGCTTTATACTAAATTAAAATTGATTACATATTTTGTTGCGTCAAAATATTTTTACTTGTTTCACTTAAAAACCCTTAAAGCATACTGTACCATCTGTTTTGAATTATTTTTTCTCATAGTTCCTATGTCTCAGACTTGTTTAGTTACTCACTATTTTTACTTACTGATTTGGGAATTAGTTGTGGGAAAATTTGGTTCTTATTTGGGGTTTTAATTATTTGTTTCATATTTTTCTCTAAATTGTTATGTTTCACTTATTCTTTTATATTCTTGTTTCATCTTATTATGACTCTTGTATTTACAAATGTAGTGGCGCTTCAGAGGACCCATTGCCTATAAAAAGGCCTTGGATAATCCCCTGTAGCCTCACCACTTATTACTTACTTTATTTTTATTATTAATTTTATTATTAATTACAAATGTTATAATTATAATAGCTTTTATTATGGCACTTTCTTGCCTTTGAAATCTAGTATATATTATGCATATAAAGGTTGCTTTAAGATCATTTAATATTAGCATTTGTTACTTAAGCAGAGAGAATAAAAAAAAACTTACCATGTATCATCCCATAAATAACTTGTTATAAGTTTTGTTGACTCCCCAGTCCAAGTTTTGTCTATTTATTTTTTTGTTATAGTTTTTTTTCATTTCATTTCTTCTTTTCCTTCTTCTTCTTCTTCTTCTTCTTCTCCTCTTTTTCTCCTTCTTCTAGACGACCGGCCGACATATTGAGTGTAATCCACTTAATTCTTCAGTGATAAAATAAGGGATAATCACACATAAGGTAAGAATTTAGGCCAAAATGACTAATTATGTTAATAATGCATATTAACATATGGGACTTATGCAGGCAGAATACGACCACTACAAAATAGCCAATTTTGAGTGACAAAACCTTAATATTGAAAATTCATATTTTAAGACTTTTTAATAGCCTAAAATATTTTCCTGATAGGGGGAAATTGAACTGTCCAAGCACATTTTTGATACCTATAAAAAATTTGCATATACCCAGCTTTTAGTATGAATTTGTAGCACATTTTGCTAGAAATTCATAATCAAATACAATAAAAAAGTTAAGACCACTTAATAAGTTATATTACCATAACCTTAAGTCCTTAACACTTATTGGTCTTACACTATACTTAAACTTAAGTACTTAAGACTTAATAAAAGCACTTCTTTGAATTTTATAAGGGGTTTTATTATATTATATTGGAGCATTAAAGGTAATTACTTCAGGTATCATTTACTGTTACTTTTCCACATGTATTAGACATGTTTTCAACATCTTTTGATGCTCCATTTACTCAGTCCTAGGTGAAACAAGGCTTACATATATACTACTCATTGCTTGCCTCTTCCCAGAAGAAAAAATCACTAAAAAAATAGGAGTACAAAAAAATAACTCACTGGTAGATTAGCAATAAGAGAGAAGAGAATATCAGCTAGAGTGGAGGAGAGAAAATGACTCACCTGAAAAACTAATTTAACTAAAATTTTGGGAGTGCCTATACTAAAAAAAATTAATAAATAAATAATTGTGAGTATCTAAAAAAATAGGCAAGATGAGAGAGGAGATACTATTTGTGAAAAGATCTCCTCTTGCCAATTTTTAAAAAAAAGTAATCTAAGAAAAAGTATAGGAGCTGCCAATAATTTGGAGATATTTTTTTTTTTTAAAAAAAGGCAAGAGGAGAGAGGAGATTTTTTCACAAAAAGTATCTCCTCTCTCCTCTCACCTATTTTTTTTAGATACTCACAATTATTTATTTATTAATTTTTTTTTTTAGTATAGGTGCTCCCAAAATTTTAGTTAAATTAATTTTTCAGATGAGTCATTTTTTCTTCTCCACTATAGCTGATATTCTCTTATCTCTTATTGCTAATCTGCCAGTGAGTTATTTTTTTTGTACTCCTATTTTTTTAGTGATTTTTCTTCTGGGAAGAGGCAAGAAATGGGTAGTATATAGGAGACTAACCCAGTAAAATATAAGCTGATCTTTTCTGTCTCCTTGTTTTCATCCCAGACCTGAATACCATACTCTAATATACACTAATATTAATATATATATAACGTAACTGGAGTATCATACAGTAATAAATAAAATAAGTATAATGTGACTATGTAACTAAAATATATATATATTTTATTTGACATTTATTGACTACCATAAACTAATTAATAAAATAAATATAATGTGAATATCTTAAAGTAATAAATATTATTTAATATTTAACATTATATGTAAGTCTTACACTGATAAATAAATTATTTTAATGAGACTTTCAGTAATAAATATTAAAATTTAGTCTTTTCTGTCTCCTTCTTTTTGTCCCAAAATTGACTATCATACTCTAATATACACTAATATTAATAGTGGTATCAATGTTGACCGTTCCACAATTAAATTAATTTAGGATAAAAATCCTTATACCCCAATTATCTTATTCAATTATTTTTGCTAAAAATTGGGTAATTAGACACTTTACGTGTCAATGTTCACCTCTTATCAGACATTTTTCTACTCAATTTTTCATAACCACATCTTGGAAAACTTTCTGTCATAACCACATGTTGCACAACTTTCTTCCATAACAACATCTTGGACTACTCTCTGGATATGCCTTCTACCTTTCTGCGCACTCCCATTCTTGTCCCATCCTGTTCATTCTATCTGCTCAGAATTTCTCCCCATTTCATCTATTTGATTCTGCTACTTTTCATCTCACTCTCTCATCTGCTTGTTTCTGCTTCTGGTCATCTCACTATCTCATCTGCTTGTTTCTGCTCCTTTTTGTCTTGCTATCTCATCTGCTTGTTTCTAATCCTTTTTCATCTTTAATTATCTTAACATGTCTCATCATCATAGACCTTCTCAAAGGCAGCCATCACCCATTTGTTCTTCAAATCCCACTACTCCCTCTTTCCCCTTCTCTGCTGAGAAATCCAAAATATTTCAACTAAAGAAAGATGATCATCTCATTCTTATCAACTGGCTAAAAACTAAATCTAACTACAATTCTTATTTTGGTACTGAGTATGGGACTAAATAGGACAGCCCCCTACATAAAAATTTAATGGTTATCTTCTAATGGCCAACAAATTACAGAATAAGACTAAGGCAAGGATAAGTCTTTTACCAAAAAAGATGTCTGAATGCTTCAAGCATTATCAAGCCAAGTACAAGAAGGCAAAGAATCTTTTATCTTCTACTGGTTTTGGTATTACTGACCTTGATATCAGTAAGGGCATCAAATCCATAGACGTTAAAATTGATTCTTTATGTCCTTACTTTAAAGAGATGGATTCTAATTTTGGAGAGCAAGCTGATGTTAATCCTACAAACATGTTGGATGGTGAAGATACTATCTCCAAGCATGATGTCAAAAGAAATCTTTTTCCTTCTTCTTCTACTCAAGCCTCCCCTCATTTAACTTCCACAAATCAAGATATCTTATCAATAGATCCTTATGGAAATATAAACCAACCTGATGTAACTCAAGATGTTTTTTTTATTTTATCTTACCAATTCTTTTTTTATTTACATATTCTTATTTATAAATAGGCTGAAGAACTAACACCTGAGCCACAATCAACTGAGTCTGAAGCCAGCAAAAATGAAGAGGAGGAAAATGTGACCTTGAAAAAAAAGCAAAGGGCTTCAAGTAGTCTAAATTTCCACTCTCAAAGAAGAAGAAAAAGTGATACTTCATCTCAAACCCCTTTTTCTTCTATCGAAGAATTTTTGGAGAAACATGATGCTGGTAAGTGATACCAAACCTCTTAATACTTTACTCTACTTTTCTTCTACTTTTTGTTAATATTTATTATCACTCTAGAACAAGTGGAATTTGCTAAAGAGACTCTAAAGTTTAAAAAGCAAATATACAAGCTCTCTTTAAGTAGGGATGACAGGGTGTATGATTTGGAAGAGAAGAAGTTTGAACTATCTTCACAGAAGGATGATAGGGCACAAGACTTGGAGGAGAGGAAGTACAAACTTTCTTTACAGAAGGATGATAGGGCACAAGACTTGGAGGAGAGGAAGTACAAACTTTCTTTATGGAAGGATGATAGGGAACAAGACTTGGAGGAGAAGAAATTTGAGTTTTCTCTAAGTATTAAAAAATCAAAGAAAGAGGAGAAAACACTTGAGCATCAAAACATCATGGAACAGATGAAATATGAGCATTATTGTGAAAAAAATTACAAAAAGAAAGATTTCTTGATAGAATGTGTTAAAGCTAATAAATCTGTTGTGGAAATTTAATAATTAATGAAATTGTTTGATGACTAGTTTGTTTTATTTATCTCACACTTCAACTGTTCATAATTAATTATACATAAATTTTTACCTTAATTTCCTGTATAATTTTACTCTATCCATCATTAGTTGAATTTTCATATTTTAATGTTATAAATTCTCTTTTAAACAAAATTTTCAAGAACTTTTAATGTTCAAAATTATTTTCTAGTTTAAATTTTCAAGTCACATTTGAAAATTTCCCAATCCCACCCCTGCATTTGATTGAACTAAGGGTCAGGTATCACCAAACTTCTTTCAAATAAAATTTTTTGCAAGTCTTATATGAGATTTTGGCAATACTCCCCCCTACATTTCATTCAAGTAACGGATGGGTATCACCAAATTTTCAAGTCAAATATTTTTTTAAGTCTGATATGAAAATTTGGCAATACCCCCCCTGTATTTTATTGAATTAAGAAAGGGTATCATCAAATTTCCAAGTCAAATTTTTTTTAAGTCTGATATGAAAATTTGGCAGTACCCCCCCTGTATTTTATTGAACTAAGGAAAGGGTATCATCAAATTTTCAAGTCAATATTTTTTTAAAGTCTGATATGAAAATTTGGCAATACCCCCCCTGTATTTTATTGAATTAAGAAAAGGGCATCATCAAATTTTCAAGTCAATTTTTTTTTAAAGTCTGATATGAAAATTTGGCAATACCCCCCTGAAATTTATTGAATCAAAGAAATCAAATGGAAAAAAAAATTAAAATTGAAAATTTCTACAACTAATTATTTTCATAAGTCCCAATCAAGTTTTCCTATTTTATATAATAGCCATTAGAACGATCTAAGGCCAGATGAACCATTATATAAAAAAGTAATCTATTTTTATATAAATTTAAAAAATAATTGTAAGAGGCAAATCCAAAATTAAAAGAAAAAAATTAAAATTGAAAATTTCTACCACCAATTAATTTCAGCAGTCCAAATCAAGTTTTCCTATTTTATATAATAGCCAGATGCACCATTATATAAAAAAGTAATCTATCTTGATGTAACTTTAAAAAATAATTGGAAGAGACAGATCCAAAATTAAATGAAAAAAATTAAAAAGGATAAATAAAATTGAAAAAGAGGAAAATAAAAAGGGAAGTTTAAAAAAAATAAAAAAAATAAAAATAAATAACAAATTTAATATAAGAAAAAAAAAAGGAAAAAAAATTTGGAAGAAAATATTTTATGATAGAAAAAATATAATATTTTATTTGCAATACTTGACAGATCTGCTAAGAAAAATTTTTTTATCTAATTCTTTTTTTTGATTATTAATACGATTAATAAGACCTTCATTTATTTGGAATGAACAGCCAAAATAGGTAAATTGTTTACAAGAAACTTAAGTTGGAGGTGCTTTAGTTGTTTGATGCGGTGTTGAGAAGAATTCCATATAGCCTCAACTATTCCATTGACACTACCAAAATCAATAATACATTTATGGTCAGGAAAATAAAGGCCATGTCCCTCATCAGAAGAGGGTGATGTAATAGGAACACCAGTCTATAGATTAATATAAGAGAAAATACCAAATGTTAGAGAATTCTTATCATGTTTATCTAGATGAAAATGATTTTAAAATCAATTATAAGTGATGAAAACATTTGAACAAAAAACATAATCATTTATTGCTTCTTCCCATTCAGGATCAGACCAATTTGGTAAACCTGATTCTAAAACAAGTTGATGGTTTTTTTGAAAAGCTTGAAAACATAATTTTTTAAAACGATTTGCAAAGAAAATATTAAATGATCCCAAAGAATTCTATTGTTTCAGATCTTCTTCCATTTGCTACAGTTTCAAATTTTTCAATAAAGAATAAATTCCTGAAATATCACCGCGCAATACAGGGGGCGGACTTGTTAGCAAGTCCGCAACCTTGGACTCAAATTCACCACAGATTGAACACACATTGAGCTATTGACAAAGGAACCATACAATCAGGGATGAACGCCACTCAGCAGAACAGTTTTTGTGGGTCTTCAAGTAGAGCTCAGTAGGAGTTCAGTATGAGTTCAGTCTGAGTTCCATCTGAGTTCTGTCTGAGTTCAGGTTGGGGACTTGCTAGCAAGTCCACCCCCTTTATTGCGTAGTGTATATGACAAAATTAAAAATTACTTATAATAAAAAAATTATTTACATACCAAAAGAAACTTTATGATCATATCCTAGTCACCAACCAAAACCTTTTATCACACCAGAAATCATATTTTTATTTGATAAGGGTTGTCAAACCAAATCCATTTGATAGAGAGTAGAAATTAAATCAGAAATCTGGCAAAAAACTTCATCCTTTTTCCCATTAAATGAATGAACTTCTAAGATGAATTGAGGTTTGTATCCATTATTTACAACTGCAAAAATGAGATCTATACCACCTTCTGTAAGGTTTTTGATGTTTTTGTAAAAATTTTTTTTCTTAACATTTGATATTGAAGTCTTATAAAATTTGAGATCGTCCAAATTTCCAAAGAATTTTTTGCAAAATATCTTCATCCTAAACAATTTTCTATTTTGATAAAATTTTTCTTTTAATTGCTTGATTCTTTAGCTGGTTCCATGATTTTCTGCTTTTTATTTTCTGGTAAGGAAAGATCGGACTGATTGGGAGAAGGAATAGATTTGAAAGACATTGAAGAGATAGAAGAAAGTTTAGATAAAGAAGAAGAATTTGAATATATTTAATGATTTTACTTGGAGCTTTCAAGATTTGAAGACAAGGAAGAAAGTGAAAAGAAAGATGATTCAGAAGAAATTGATGATAATGAAGATGAGCCAGTTAAATTTTCCATAGTAACTTCCTGGAAAAAAAATTATAAAACAAAAAAAAATAAAAATAAATAAATATATTAAAAAACCCCCAAAAATAAAAAATTACCAGTAAAATAATTGAAAAGAAAATATTTTTTTTGGTAAAAAAAAACAAATAAAATTATTTGCAAAAAAATTAATAAAAAATTTTGAAAAAAAAAATTCAAAAAAAACAACCTGAATTATAATTAAAATACAAGGTAAAACAAAATCACCCAAAAAAAAAGAGGAAATAAAAAAAAATTAAAATAAATCAGTAAATTTAATTTAATAAATAAATAAATAAATAAATATAAATTACTTAACTGCTATTGGAAATACTTCTTGATATCATTCAATCCAATTTATTAAAATATAAATAAAAAATTGATTTCAGTAAATTTCAGAATAATTAATTGTTTGAAAAAACAAACACAAATATAAAAAATTAAATTACCTTATTTATTTTGGAAACAGGTGGAAATGTCCAGAAACTAAGGAAAAGAAAAAATATTCTGTAAAAAAATTAAAAAGCAGAGATTAGTCTTTTTTTTCTTCAAAATGCCCTCCTTGCCCACCTCAACCACCACTTACCTGCCTCAAAACCCCCTTTAGTCCCCCTTTACCCCTTCTTTACCCCTTCTTTACCCCGATTTAGCCCCCTTTAACCTCTCCTTAGCTGCCTCAAACCCCCCTTTACCCCCCTTTAACCTCTCCTTAGCCGCCTCAAACCCCCCCTTTACTGCCTCCTTGGCCCCCTCAAGCCCCTCTTTACCCCTTCCTTGACCCCCTTAAGCCCCTTTATTTACCCCCTCAGACCCACCTCAAACCCCCCCTACACCTAACTTATCGAATTGGTAACAATTCAATAAGTTAGTGAACAATTATTAGATATCGTTCACTATCTTATTGAATTGTTAGCAATTCCATAAGTTATTTGACAATTGTTAGTAATAGTTCATTAACTTATCCAATTGCTAAAGATTTAATAAGTAGGTGGTGGGGGGGTTGTGGAGTGGTTTGAGGGGTGATTTGAGACGGGATTGAGGGGGTATGTCACTGGATGACCTACGCACAAGGTCGAGGATGTTCCTACAAGTGAGATGAAAGGTTTAGATACTTCTTCAAAGCACAGAGGGATGGTTTGAGGAAGTGAGTACAATATGACTCGAAGGAAGAACTACTACTTCAAGTTATGTTCGAGAAGGATTCTAATATAATTGAAAGGTAATATTAAAATTCTTAAGATCTCACAAAGGGTTGGAAACTCAACAATCAAAGATTTAGGATTTAGAAATGATTATTGAGAAAATAAAGAAAGATACAATAATAATGATTTCACTTTAGAGTTTTACCACTATTAACTATAAATACATTTTATAATTTAATTCTAAGGAACATTGAACCAAAAACCCAACCCTTTTTATATCCTTTACTCCTCCTCGCATTGACCTCATACCCATCCACTATTCCTCACACCACAAACCATTTAAAATATATCCGTTACACCTGGACCCTCCTCACTAACATCCGTTAACCCCTTAATCCTTCACTAAACCATTCCGTCCATGCTCACTACCCCTTAATAACCCACAGACATTTAATAAACATTTTAGTGTAATATTACATTGACTATTGCACTGTGCATCGCTTATTGAGGAAAAGACTGAGACACACTATTGAGAGAATGACTAATTTAGATTTAGAGTTTAGACTAGCGCGGTTGAATAGCGAGTACACAAAGGAAAGTTGCAGTTGCTATGGAAAATTGCTTTCTGCACTTTGAGTATGGATTTGAGCCCCCTTGTTATTGATTTAATGAGCTGCTTTTGCCTCGAGTGTCACGTGGCGCGTAACAGATGCCCAGGTATAAGAATGCAAGCTCTGTTGAGCGTAAGACATATTTCCCACACTAATTTTCCTTCCTCTTTATTTAATTATTATTATTATTATTTTTAACTCACTATGACTGATTTCCCTACACCGACTCCCACGCCTCCACACCCTAAAGCAGATGGGGGTGTTGTTACCCAAAAATTTTTGAAGACTTGCACAGCCTGCAAGTCAATGGAGTATTTTTGCGTGGAGAGCACGGCGACAAGAGGGCCTCGCCAGAAGTTCAAGTTTTGCTGATGGAGAAGAGTGGCGTGTGACGCCTTAGCGAAGAATGCCAACATTGAGAGTCGGTTTACTAAGACAAAGTATTGGGTGATCCCCAAAACGAAGGAAGTAGTCAAGGACATTTGGGATGTGTCCATTGGGGACGATCAATCGGTGGGGGAAAATGAGGAGGATGTTGAGGATGATGTGAACACCTGGGTGACTAGGGCTGCAAACAAGAGGCGGGTTGTCAAAGAGGAAGTCAAGGAATCGGTCGAGGAGGAAGAAGAAATTCCCATCTCGAGGAAAACCCCAAAAAAACAAGGGGTGGTAATCGAAGATGACGAAAAGAAAAGGGAGGTGGCAGAGAAGGTCACTCCTAAGTTATTTTTGGAGGTTGACCCAATCTTCGAAGTAAGTTCACTTTTTTTTATAATTCATAAATTTAATTACTGATGATCCTGTTTTAGAATTCAGACGTCATCATCGAAGTCCCTACAACGGGAGCTTCAAATGTGGAAGCAACCCTTGTGGAACCCACTACTGTGGAAGTGGCAGTGTCAGTGGAGGATAGGTTACCGACTGTTACCTCGAGGGAGGAAAACAAAGAAACCCTCGATCAAGTATGGTTGAAGAAGCCTCGTCAGATTTGATGAGAAAAATTTATTGAAGACTTGAGCGGCGAGATCAATAAAATTGTCGATGCCGCTTCCTTTGACATAGCCGAGGAGCTACTGGAATTTAGGGAATTGATTCCGGTAGGAGAGGGAGAGAATTTTGAAAAATGTAGAAAGGAGATAAGGGAATTATTGGAGAAGATGAAGGGATTGGTTCGGGAGAAGATAAAAGAGAAAATTTAAAATGAGAAGAGAAAAGAAGAAAAAAGGAATGTAGAAACAATTTGTATTTAGTTATTTTATTTTATTTTTTATTTTATTTTATTTAGAATTTTAATATATTTATAAGATTTGAATGAGAGAAGAAAGAAGAAAAAAAAAAGTTGCTTGAAAAATTTTTTGTAAAGAAAATTTAATGAAAAGAAAAAAAAATGTTATTTAAGTTTGTTAATTGAAGATTTGAGGGATTTTAGTTATTTGAAAAAAGAAAAGAAAGAAAAGAAAAAGAAGAAATAAAAAATTTTAAGAGGATTTTGAAAGGAAGAAGTAATTTGTTTCAAAGAATTTTAAAGAGTGATTTAGAAGTTAAAGTGAAGTTCGAGAAAGATGGTTGTGTAATGTTCGTGAAGAATTTTGATAGTTCGAGGAAGAGAAAATTTTAAAGAAAGAATGTATATAGAAAATTAAGAAGGGAAAAGAGAAAGAAGTAATTTTTTTTTTTTTAAAAAAAGATTTTAATTTAATTTGTTTTAATTTTATTTTATTTTAATTTTATTTTGATTTTATTTTAATTTTATTTTTTGATTTTAATTTTATTTTAATTTTAATTTTATTTATTATTATTTTTTTAAAAAGAAAATTGAAAAAATTTTGAAAAGAAAAGGGATAAAGAAGAAAACAAAATTAAAAGAATTTTTTAGAGGTAAGGATGTTTTAGATTTTTAAAAGGAAAAAAAAGAAAAGAGAAAAAAAAAAAGAAGAAAAGGAGAAAGAAAAAAGTAAAAGAGAGTTTTAAGGTTTTGGTTTTAAAGGATATTTAAGATGAAAAGATTTTAGGAGTTCAGGGGTGTTAGAAACATTGATGGCTGGTTCCCAGGATGTTTCATCTGAGTCATCGAGGAAGCCTTCCCATTCCACAAGGTATTGAAGTTTCCCCTTGCACATTCTTGAATCAAGGATACGGCTTACTTCCCACTCTAGAAGGTCTTTTACTTTGACCGGTTCCGGAGGAGGTTGGTTCTTGCCCGGGTATGTTTCTCGAGCCAGTTCCAGGAGAGATACATGAAAAACAGGGTGAATAGCCTGCCATTTAGGAGGTAGCTTGAGTCGAAATGCAGTTTTAGAGACTTCAGAGTCAATTTCGAATGGCCCCAAGCATTTTTCAGCCAGTTTCTTTGATGGTTGAGTCGTTCGAATGTTCCGTGCGTCGAGCCATACCTTGTTGCCTGGTTTAAAAGAAGGAGCAGTTTGTCAATGTTTGTCGGCCTGTTCCTTGTACCTTCAAACAGCTAATTCCAAATTTGATTGAAGTTCCTCTTGGAGTCGTGATATGGTTCGAAGATAATGTTCCGCAGGATGATTAGTTCCTACATGGATTGAATTGAATCGAGGATGTCTTCCATAAACAGTTTTGAAAGGAAATTGTTGTGTCGAAGAATGAGTCATGCTATTATAAGCAAATTTGGCCAATGGTAACCATGTGGTCCAATCGTCTTGTTGGTAACTGACATACATTTGAAGGTATTGTTCGAGGATTTGGTTGACCCTTTCTGTTTGCCCATCAGTTTCAGGATCATAGGCTGTGGAGGGGTTCCTCGTGATATTGAGTTGTCGACACAGTTGAGTCCAGAATGTGGATACAAACAATGAGCCTCTATCTGAAATAATATAATTAGGTAAGTTGTGTTTGGAAAATACATATTCTAGAAAAAATTTTGACAAATCTTCTGCTGTAGCAGTAGTAGTGGTTTTAATAAAAATAGACATTTTTTAAAATCTATCTGCTATTACTAATATAGCATCAAAATTATTAGAAAGAGGAAATTGAGAAATAAAATCCATCGATAAAGATTCCAAAGGTTTAGAGGGAATAGGAAGTGGTGGAAGCAACCCATACTTCCGGTGACGGGGAGCCTTATTCCTATTACATTCGTAAAAAGCTTTTATATAGGCCTTGATTTCCCTGGTCATACCTGGCCAGAAGAAATCCCTTGCTATTAACTGGTAGGTTTTATCAACCCCAAAATGACCAGCTAATGGAGAATCATCTTGACTATTGAAAATACATAATTTTATTTCATTGTTGTCGGGTATGACTACTCTACCTTCGAAGACTAATAGACCTGATTCAATACTAAATCTTTTGGCCCCATTCTTCGAGAGTATTTTGTCTTTTAACCCTAAACAATAATTGTCCTTTGACTGAGCTTCGAGGATGTTGGATAGTGGATTTCGAAACAATTGAATTGTCATTGAATTAAGTTGATGAGTCGTTAACATTGATTTGTTAAAAATTGATCTCACATTTGCTGGGTTTTTGTCAGCAAATGCGTCCCCCCACTGTGGGTAAACTTTGTCCCGACGTGACAAGATATCTGGGACAATGCAGTTCTTACCTGGGCGATAGAAAATAGAAAAAGGAAATTCAGACAGAAATTCAGCCCACTTGGCTTGACGCCTGGTTAACGCTTTGAAAGACATAAAGTATTTCAAAGAATTATGGTCTGTTAAAATTTGAAATGGACTATCCAAGCTGAGAAGAAAAGAGCACCATTTTTTAAGATAATGAATGATAGCTAAAAGCTCTTTGTCATGAATTTCATAATTTAATTCTGCTGCAATGAGTTTGCGTGACCCAAAAGAAACAGGATGAAACAGTTTTGTTTCCGGATTCAATTGAGAAATGACCCCTGCGATAGCATAATCGCTCGCATCCGTCTCGACTATTGTCAAAGCAGTAGGGTCAATGTGTCGAAGAATTGGAGCTGTGGTGAACGCCGTCTTCAATGCTTTGAATTCCTTTCGTGCTGTAGAAGTAAAAACAAAAGGAATATATTTTCTAAGAAGAGAAGTAAGATTGGAAATAGTTTTAGAGTAATCTTTAATAAATCTTCTATAGAAATTTTAAAAACCTAAAAATCCCTGGACGGATTTAACAGATTTGGGTTCAGGCCATTCCAGGACCTTTTGAACTTTTTTGTCATCCATGACTAAACCATCAGTGGATAATGTAAAACCAAAAAATCAATAGATTTAAGATAGAATTCGCATTCATTATGCTTGGCGTAGAGACCGTGATCTCGAAGTCGATTTAGAACCTGTCAAACATGATGAGTGTGTTCATCTAGTGTCTTCAAGAAAATTAAAATATCATCTAAATAGATGACAACAAATTTTTCGACAACATCTTGAAAGATGTCATTGACAAAAGTTTGAAACGTAGATGGTGCATTACACAATCCAAAAGGCATAAATAAATATTCAAAACTACAAAATCTAGTGCACATTGCAGTCAGTGGTTCATGACCTTCCGCAATGCAAATAAGATTGTAAGCGCCTCTAAGATCAATTTTAGAAAAGAAATTAGCACCATTAAAAAGGGTAAGAAGCAATGACATAGGAGGAACAGGATATGCATTCTTCTTAGTGACTGTGTTGAGCTTTCTATAGTCAACACACAACCTAAGACTACCATCCTTCTTTTTTACAAAGAGGACAGGGGAGCCGGTTGGAGATTTACTGGCTCTGATGAAACCTTTAACTACATTCTCTGCAATGTAGTCTCAAAGAACTTGAGATTTGTCCTTCGACAAGGAATAGAAAGGACCTGCCAGAGGTACTGGACCTATTAACTCTATCTGATGGTCGTAGGGTCAATGAGGTGGTAACTTATTGGCCTTTCAGATTGAGAAAAAATTGAGGAAATCATGATAGATTTCTGGTAGAGTCGATTTAATGGCTTCAACGTCGATTTGGTTGTCATCATCTTTGAGAGAAACTGTTGAGGGAAGACCAGAATTGAGAGAGCATAATTTGATTACTTCGAGGCAATTTAAATCCTCTTTGAGTGAAGTCATCGAGCTAGAAGGGTTAGCCAATTGCTCATTTAAAGAAAGATCAGATGCTTGCAAGTCATCTGGCAGAGATTTGTCCTCTAGCAGGACATTGTCAGGCGGGTTGTTTAATTCCCTATTGACATGCATTGAAGAATCAGAAATATACTTAGTCCGTGGGGAGATCAATCCCCGTGTCCAATCAATTTCAGGATTCCAATGCGTTAAAAAGTCATGGCCAAGAATGGTATTGTCCATCCTTGGGGTGTCCAAGACTGATAATTCCCACTCGAAGGGGGGAATATTCAGAAAGTTGTAAACCCATAAAAATTTCTTACTGACCCAATATTTGGGCTCCTCTGATTCAACCAAATAAATTGGAGTTCCATGGATATCTGTAAATGTCAGCTGTAACTTCTTGGCAAACAATAAACTGACAAAAGAAATTGACGCCCCAGAGTCTATAAGACAACTGAAAGGGATATCCTCCTTAAAAAGAATGAATCTCAAGCGATTTAAGGCAACTCCAGTCCTTAAGACATGGAGATTCTGTGCGCTGGGAGAGATAAGATAGTTTGCTTTGCACACAAGTAAACTATCTACTAGTTTTTTGATTTTGAACTAGTACCTTCTATTTCCTTCAATTTTACACAATCTTCCAGCTTGTGCTTACCCCCACAATACATACATAACCCATTATCTGCTCGCCTCTTCCTCTCAGCTTCTTTAAGTTCCCCTTTAGGGTCCAGTACTTTGCTGATATCACCTGGGGTCGAGCTTTTTGGTCAAGGTTTGTCCTTTCCCTTGTTGGGTTTGGATTGAGTTGTTCGTGGGTGAGAAGAAGGTCCCGACTTAAAATTTAGGCCTTGAGATTTGTTGGCGTATCAATGATGTTGTAGTCGTCCTTGGTAAACGCCGTCAAGTTTGAGGGTTCAATCCATTAAATCAGTTAAAGTAGTCATCTTCTGACTGTGAAGATTTAACTGATCCAGAATCCTCAAAGGAAGTCCTTTTTTGAAATGATACTTAAGGGCAGCATCATTCCAGCCTACTCGAGTTTTAAGCGCTCTGAAGTTCGAGATATATTCAGAGGCTTTACCATTATCACTCATGTGAAGAAAATCAAGTTCAATTTCTGCGTTTTCAGTTTCATTAGGGTCACCAAACAAGGTGAAGAGTTGGTCTTCAAATTTTTCCCAATTATTGATGAGTAAGTGGGTTTCGGTCAAAGAGAGCATGAGAAGACAAGGGTCAAACCATCTTGCTGCTTTTCCGGCCAGAAATGAAGAAGCATAAACAACCTTCGATCAGTCATTATTGAAGGTTCAAGGGTCATTATGGAACAGGAGCTTGCAGGTTTGCAAGAAGGGTCGCAATCTGTCTGGATGTTCTCCATCAAATTTATCAGGAGATTTCATAGAAGGAGTTTTGAATTTAGATCCCTCTGAAGACCTTGAATTTGAAAGGGTCTTCATGAAAAGTCACATGAAAGCTTCTAGAGAATTGGATGGTCCAGGTTCTGAAGGTTGAGCAGAAGGGTGGTTAGCAGGGGCGGATGGTGCCTCATGCATTGTATCCTCTCCTTCTTCATCATCACTAGAATCATTGAAATCTTGTGGGATGTCCTCTACTTATTGGACTGAATGTTGCCGTTCCCTAAGGTCAAGTGGCTCCAAGGAGTGAGTGCGGGAAACAGGCCTAGTGGCTGTTGGCCTGCCTCTGGCGCAAGCTCTAGTAGTAGCGCCTGTAGGAGGAGTGCGTTGAACAGGTGCCATTTTAAGAATTTAGAGAAAACACCTGAAAAGGGACATAGTAGTGCAAAGAATTAGAACTTCCGAGAATTAAATTATAGTCACCGGACAGCCTACGCACAAGGTCGAGGATGTTCCTGCAATTGAGATGAAAGGTTTAGATACTTCTTTGAAGCACAGAGGGATGGTTTGAGGAAGTGAGTACAATATGACTCGAAGGAAGAACTACTACTTTGAGTTATGTTCGAGAAGGATTCTAATATAATTGAAAGGTAATATTAAAATTCTTAAGATCTCACAAAGGGTTGGAAACTCAACAATCAAAGATTTAGGATTTAGAAATGATTATTGAGAAAATAAAGAAAGATACAATAATAATGATTTCACTTTAGAGTTTTACCGCTATTAACTATAAATACGTTTTATAATTTAATTCTAAGGAACATTGAACCAAAAACCCAACCCTTTTTATATCCTTTACTCCTCCTCGCATTGACCTCATACCCATCCACTATTCAGCACACCACAAACCATTTAAAATATATCCGTTACACCTGGACCCTCCTCACTAACATCCGTTAACCCCTTAATCCTTCACTAAACCATTCCGTCCATGCTCACTTCCCCTTAATAACCCACAGACATTTCATAAACTTTTTAATGTACTATTATATTGATTATTATGCTGTGCGTCGCTTATTGAGAAAAAGACTAAGACACACTATTGAGAAATTGACTAATTTAGATTTAGAGTTCAGACTAGCGCAGTTGAATAGCGAGTACACAAAGGAAAGTTGCAGTTGCTATGGAAAATTGCTTTCTGCGCTTTGAGTATGGATTTGAGCCCCCTTGTTATTGATTTAATGAGCTGCTTTTGCCTCGAGTGTCACGTGGCGCGTGACGGGGTAAAGGGGGGGATTGAGGGGCCAAGGAGGGGGTAAAGAGTGGGGGGCTTGAGGAGGCCAAGGAGGGGGTAAAGGGAGAGGCTTGAGGGAGCCAAGGAGGTGGTAAAGGGGGAGGCTTGAGGGAGCCAAGGAGGTGGTAAAGGGGGAAAAGTGGGGGAGTGTGAGGCAGGAGAGAAGGGGGTAAAAGGGGGGTTGACCTGGGGAAGGAGGGATTAAAGGGGGGAGATAAGGTGGCCAAGAAGGGGAGAAAGGGGAATATAGAGGAAGACAAGGAGGGAGGAAAGGGGGTGACTTGAGGTGGCCCAGAAGGGTAGAAAGGAGGGTATGGAGGCAGAAAAGGAAGGGGAAAGGGGGATGATGGAGGGTGAAAAAAAAGAAAAAAAAGATACAACAAAAAAAATTAGTCTAACCTTGAAAACCAAAAAAAAGCACTTACAGGACAAAAAAAAAGAAAAAAAAAAGGACAAAAAAGAAAAGAGAAAATAAATTATTAGCAAGTAAAAAAAATCAAAAATAAGAAAAAGAATGACTTACCTGGAGAGATGAGATGAGAAATAGAGGAATTGAAAATATTTGACAGATGTTTGAGGAGAGGTTGAAAAGGATATGAGTGATGAATGAAAAAAAACACTGACAAAATATGCAATTTCAGAAAATATGCAATTTCATGTTGAGCTGGTGAAAGAAAACCAATGAGCCATCCAAAAAAAAGAAAAGCGCTTCCCAGCCTCTTAGCAGCAAGGGGGGGGGGTCTGCCCAATGTCAGGAGGCCCGCCTAGAGGCGGCTGGAACACCCTGAATCTAGAAAACCACCAAAAACCTCCAATAAAGCCCAAAATACTTAGAAAAATCCACTGCAACTACTAAAACCCTTAAAAGACATAATTAAGCTATGAAAACTTTGAGACATAAAATATAGAGCCAAATTAGCTCTACTTAATGGTACTAAGCAATTAACCCTAAGACTTAAGGTTAGCCCTTAAAACACAAAAAACAAAATTAAACAGCTATCTTTTAGAAATGAAAAATGAGTAAATGACCCCTTAAAACTTGGAATATGAAAAATATAATCAAGACATCAAATATAGAAAAAAAAAGGGCTATCCAATGGAGGTACCCACATACCTGTGGTCACAATATTCACTGAATAAAAACAGAAAAACACTCAATTATTTAAACAATGCCAATTAAGACATACCAAAACAACACCAAACAGAGCAAAAATGGTGTCTGCCAATGTTGGAAGACCACACCATAAATTTAAATAAAATGAATTTCATCAAACAAAAATACCAAACCAAGTGAATAAAGTACACAAAGTGGACATGTGGGGAGCACCAAAACAAAATTTTAAAAGTGTTGTGAAGTGAAATGTTGGAGAGTGATTGGCATTATAATGGATTGTATGCCGGTTGATTAAATGTTTTGTGATTCAAGGGAGGGTAGAGCTGGTGCTACTTCAGGATCCTCTTCTTCATAAAGATCATTCCACTCATCCTTTAAATCAGCTAGGATATTGTGGAGAATAACACAAGTCATGATCTCCAATTTTTTTTGAAATTGGATTCACAGCTCCCAAAGACTAGAAAATTGTCCCTTTAAAATACATATAGCATGTTCAATCCATACTCTTGATTGGGAAAGGTGATAATTAAATTTAGTTTTGGGGTCATTTTCTAAGGTTGCACCACGGAAAGCAGGTATAATGTACTTCCCACTTGCATATGCTGAGTCTGCCAGGAGGTACTGAGATTTGTCAAAGTATGAGTCAGGGGTTTGAGAAATCCTCATTCTTTGGAAGAAAGAAGAGTCATGACATGAGCCAGGGCAGCCACTATGAAAAGCAATAAATTTTTTATTGACATCATATACAAGTTGAACGGCAATAGAGTATCTAGAAAGAAGATAAAAAGTTAGTTTATGAAGGATGAGAAATTGGAGAATATTTTGAAGAAACATTTTTTTGCAATCAAAATAATGGTTGCCATCATGAGCAGGCTTTTTACTCAAAGGTATAGTTGTGCCATCAACAAATCCTACACAGCCAGGGAAACCTTCAGCTTGCATTACTTGAGAGGATTCAAGTCGCTGCTCGGGATTTGGCCAAGCAAGTGTTTGAGACTTGAGGGAAAGGATAGAAATCATACAGCGCTTGGTGTATAATATCACCATACCATATCCTATGTTAAATAGATTATCCAAACATCTTACCACAGGGGGAAAAAATGAGGACTTGTAGGCAAGTCGTTTTTCAGGTTTCCTGGAGTAATCTGTGGAGTAATCTCTTGATGCTAAATTTGATGTCTAGATATAGGTGTATCATTTGTTATCAATATCTGATAATTTATGGGAAATCTCTACAACCAAACTTTTTTTCTTGGATGCAGATATTGGAATGGAAAAATCTTTGAAACTCTAAAAAACAGATATCATTAAGTTTCAGACAAGTTCAAATAATATTCTGCACTTTCTTCATGAAAAACACAAATTATTTCTATCAAAAGACCAATAACATGAAAAAGTGCCATGCAATGATTTATTAGAAAAAAAAGTCAAATATTATAACCTGTCATAATGTGTTTTGCACTATTATTATTTTTTCATTAAACAAATGGATTACATATATTAAGGTAGAGACTCTTGTGCACTGAATTTACTATATCTGAGCCATAAAAATGACCATGTCCACATCTTTTCTAAAGTTTATTTGGTGTTAAGTAATTTTTGAAGTGTTTCAAATTGCAAACTAGCAAGCATAATCCAAGAGCTATTTTATAATTTTGATCAAGATTAATTTTCTTATTCTAATCAAGAAAATTTGCCTTCAGCTAATGTTAAAAGGTTAGAAATTTTTTATGTTTCCTAAGTCAAATGATAGTATCAATTTTTTGATATCATTATTTCTCCTACTTCAGAAGTTTTTTTTTTTGTTTTGTAAGATTAATAATAAAACTGAAAAAAGTTTGCACTTTTAATATAGATATTGATTAGTCTTTATCATTATTAATATGAAACTCGAAATTCATGTTAGGAATATTATTTTTTATGATTTATTTTTCCTTTTTTCACTTATAATATGTGAAATATAAAATTTTTTTCAAAAAAAGCATTTCTTCCACAAACAGATTACAGAAACATCAGAAGCTCAGAAAAAAATTTCCAAAATATAAAATATCAAAAGTAGAAATGATTTTGATATGGAAATTGATGCACTATTTCATATAAAGACTAATGGGTTTGAAATAAGAACAATTCTTCCTCTTCTTCATAGATGCTCCTATTATAGACTTTTTATTTGATCTAAACCTTTTTTTCATATCACTCTCCTTAGTGCTTGGATAATTCTCCTCTTTATTACCTCACTCAGACCTGGAAAAAATAATCATCTTTTTTTCACCTTTCTCTCAGCAATAATTCTTCTAAGCTTCAACTATTTTTGGAATTACATAGTTATTTTTTATTTTTTATATTTTTTGTAAATCATTCATTTTTACCCATCAGGCTATGTTTGCAACTGGTTAATTTTTTTTGAAGTTAAAATATATTTCAGATTTAGATTAGGAAATAACTTAATTTTACATATATTTGTTTTTCTGATAAATCAAATATTAATAAAATAGCTCTTGAAAATTCAAGTGTAGCTAAATACTCTGAATAAAGCTCCAGTAAAATTTTTTACAAAATTTTGAGCTATATTTTCTTATCATTAGATTTTACAACTACAAAAAATTGATTTTGGCTCACATAATCAGGTTTTTTTTATTGAAAAATTTAAATGTATTATTTATTTTGAAGAATTAACAAAATTAAAGATCACATCAGTAAAATATTATGAAACCTACACCAGGTAGATTTTGACTTTTTCAGAAAAGTAGAAAAAGAAAAAAAAATCTATTATGGTTTACAACTATGTAATGCTCTTATGATCAATTCTACTTTTTTAAATAGGAAATTTCCATTTTACGTGGAATATTATTGTAAAAAGATTTATGTAGATGTACTATTGTTGATGTATTGGGTTTAAAAATATCATGGGGACAAAAACAATTCAACTGCTTGTTCAAATTACAAAGATAAAATTTTTAACAATTTGGAAAAAAATAGTGAATTACTAGTGACAGTGAAAGGAGTGATAATGATGGTTGTGAAATAAAATTTGAATTTTTAGGGCTGGGAAAGATAGTTGAGGCTGTGAAAAACAATAGAGGCAGTGAAAGAAAATTGTAGAAGAATGAAAAAATTTAATTTAAAAATTCAAAAAAATTTAACAAAATAATGGAGAGCAATTTTAACCCACCATAGATTATATAGTGGAATATAGATATAAAAAAATTAAGAGATGGGGAGAAAATGATTGTAAATAGAGAATGGAAAATGATTGGAGCCTAATGAGGGATGATTGAGATAGTAAAAGAAATTGTATATTGGTGATATCCATGTTTGTATTTCTTCAAACTAATGTCTCTAGCCCTTGTATATACTATATATCCATCTTTTTCAAAAAATAAAAAACAAAATTTTAAATAGCACATTTCCAATGCAGTAAAAATTATTCAAATATCACTAAAATAAAAAAATCATCTTTTCAGATATTCTATTTGCTTAGGAGTTAACATAATCTCACTACCAGAACAGTAATACTCAATAACTTCAGCTAACTCCTTCAAGTCAATATCACTTTTATTATCTACACACAATTTTTCTATTACATTGAGTTTGCTATAATATTCATCATCAACATAAGATTTAGAAATACCATTGGTAAGAAGTCTATCATCAATTTCATATTTAATGGGACAGTTGCTAGGCCCTGCTTCAGGTTGATTTCCCTCAGTTGTTGGTGGTAAAACTTGTTTTAGAGGACAAGTGACCTTGGCCCTCACAGAAGCTTTGGCTGTTGATGATTTTGCTTTCATCATTGATTTCTTGACCCAGCCTTCATTGAGTGAATCTAAACATCGGACAAGGTCTGGACTTCGCCAAGGAGTTATTCTCTTAGTGTGAGTTCCACTAGCACTTACCTCTGTGTCTGAATGAAGCTCAGCATCTTCAAAAAGCCCAGCCTTATCAGGAACCAAGAAAGAAGCAGCAATCTCAATTCGACGGTCACGCAACTATATAAGTCAAGAATCAATTTATTTATATACTACTGTGATAAAGTAGTTCACTTCCCTCTCTTCTCATTTTAGCAGTCTGGTGTTTCACACTTTTTATCTTCTGAACTTGGGCAAGATCAGAATCAGATTGTTTTTTTTTTGGCTTTATCCCTGAAAATTTTGGCCTGTCCAGATATCCATTGCTGAAGAATGCTTAAAACTGCTTCATTACTGACAATGTCTTGAGAAATCCGAAAATTTTGGAAACCTTTGCCCTGATAACAAGCCATCCATCCAGACACAATTTGAGTGAGTATGGTTGAGTTCCAATCATCATCATCACTTTCTCCCCAGTCATACAAGAAGCAAGAGATCCCAGTTTGAGCCAATTTAGCTTCAGCTTGACTTTTACAAACAACTTTAATGCTCTGGCCTGGTGGAAGGGGGTAGTCAGAAGTGGGTGTAAAGGTAGGATTTTTGAAGGTAGAAACAAGCTGATCAAGTTCGGATTTGATAATAATTTTTTTTGAGCAAAATCCAGGCTAGGACGAGGCTTATTTTGAATCTCTTGAATCATTTTTTCCCTTTTCTGGTGCAGGCTTCTCCATTCGTTGACTAGCCCTGGTTCAGGGCACGGCAGAAATTTCTGCTTTGAGGGGTCAAAGCCTAAAAGAAATCTTGCAAACATGATGACAGATTGTCCTAAGGGAGAGGATGCAGATGGAATTTGATTCTTTTTGGCTAAAGAAGTGACTTGTCTCCTGGAGGAATTTTCAGACTTTCTCTTCTTTGCCTGTGATTCTTTGTGCTGATGCCATTGAATATAAGACTCTGGATCCAAAGCTGATTCCACTGTAAATTCAATTAATAAAGATAAAATGAAACAATAAATATATGAATTTGTACTTACCATCATCATCACCAGATGAACCTTTAAGAAAATCCTCGATGTTCCTTTTTTCTTTTTCTGGTTAAATAAAAATCATTTGAAATAAGCAAATAAAAATTTTGGATTTCCCATTTACTTACCTGCTACAACCACCACAAAATGGATTTGAAAAAAAATAAATATTGATGAAATTGTGAGTATAAAACATGTAATATCATGTTGTTATAAGGTAGAGCTATTTACCTGCAGAAGGGTTACTTCTTTCACTCTATCCAGGTTCAGGATTGGGTCCTTGTGATTTCTCACGCAAGGGTGAAGCAGGTGGGGGTGCCGGACTCTCCTCTTCTTTTCTATTTGGTGATGCATGTGATGAGTTGGGTTGAGGGGAATCTTCTCTACTATCTCTTGGAGAATCAACCATTGGAACTTTTTTTCCTGTGAGTACAAGAGTTGAGATCACAAACATGAAAAATAATTACCATCTGTACTGATGTCCATTTTTAAGGATAAATTGGCTTAGTAAAAAAAAAGATTTGATACTCTTTAAGGTAGATGTTGAATGTGGTTGTTATTAGGAAATAAGGCAAGTTTTGAAATATCATAGAACCTTCTTAGAACAAAATAATTATAATATGCATTATTCATTATATCTGACAAGAAGAAATAAATTTATAGTAAGAATTTTAAAACATCCATAATAAGATAGCCATTAGGTAAAAAAAATTGCAATTGATTCTTTCTGCTCAAAAATATGAACTTTTACTCAATATTATTAATTTGTAAAATATATTTCACTCTTCCATGGAAATGGAAATTAGTAATTCATAGCCATCAATTGATTTTTTTATAAAATATATTAAGATGGGAAAAATTTTAGATTCACGCAAGCAAACATGAAAAAGATAATCAGATCACATTTATTTAAAAAAATAAAGCAATGTATTTACAAGCTTATACTAGGAGGCTTATCTTTTTTTCCCCCTTTCCAATCCATTGAAGTTCCTGGTTTTTAGTATCTACAGACCATTGCTCTAAAAAATCTAAAACAATAGCCATTGAAATGTCTTCAATACTCATACAAAACTTATTGAAAAATTTTTCAGAACCCAGACAGGTAAAAATAATATCAACAATGTATTTATGTGTCCTGGGCCACTTGACTCTATCCCTGTTTTTGTGACTCTTCTTGAGCCAATTGCTGACCTCAATTAGCTCAGCACAAAAAACATATCTTGCCTTTCTGATATCATCCTTGCACAAAAACAAACCTCTTACCCCACCAGCTAAGAAAAAAGCTAGATAAGAATAGTTTTTATCCTGGTTTTCTGACTGAAGTTCTGTGTTTGTTTTTTATTTAACCAAAGTATCCCCAGTTTTTACTTACAACAAAAAGTCAGGTTTTTTGGAGTATCCCTTCAACATAGTCAAAAATTGAAGCATAACAAGAATTCAGTCATGAAGAAGAGTGAGATGTCCAATAGAAACCTTCTTACTAGTTGACAGTGCATCTGATTTCTCTTCATTGTTGACATCTTTCTGTATCTTCAAGCTCTCCAAGTATGAGATAGCATCTAGGACACTATCTTCAGTTCTGCCAGTCTGAAAAGTTTCTCTTGAAGAATTTGATTGGGGTCTGGATAAACTGATTGCTTCCATTATAAGATGAGCCCAAGAATTCTTCTGAACCTTGGATGGCTCATTTAGCTGGAGAAGAGCAGTAAATAAGTAGGTTGAATTCTTGAATTTACTGTTGATAAAGCCTGTATGGAAGATGTCACATTGATACCATAGTTCAGATTCTGAGGGAAGGAGGTAAGAAGGTGCTGTAAAAAATGTCAACCACTGCTATTATAATTCAGATGAAAATATGAAATAACATACCTAAGGTCAAAAACTGCTGAAGCCATTTCCCTATAGAGCAGCTTTCTTTCTGCCAGGCACAGTTTGTTGAATTATTCGTTTCACTAGAGGAATCAACCTTGATAGAGTGATGATACTCCAATATACTGTAAGAATTTAATGCCATTTTCCTCCAGGCATCTTGATCCATTCTACCTGAAAATGTGGAACAAATTTTTTCCACAGATTCTCTATGCTGGGCCAAGACAAAGCGGTAATTTGATTTAGCAGTATATGATGATGCCTCATTATCTGGATTGGATGTAGAAGCTGGGGCTGTGGAAGGAACAGCAGTTGAAGATGAGGCAATGGGAGCTGAAGTGGGTTGGGGAGGGAAAGATGTAGAGGAAACAGGTGTATGAACTGAAGCAGGGATAGAACTTTGTTCTTTTGAAGTTGAAGAAGATTCTGGAGGGACAGCCAGTTGCAATGAAGTTGAAGTGGATAAGGGTCTTGAGGATTCATCAGGGATAGATTTTTCAGCTGGAGCATTAACAGGAGTTTGAGTTGAGGGGGACTGAGAAGGAGATTGAACAGGGGGAGATGGAGCAGGGGGAGAGGTAGCAGTGGGAGATTTAGCAGTGGGATGTTTAGAAGTGGGAGGTTAAGAAGGGGTTAATTGGATGATAGATTTGGTAAAAGTTGCTTTAGAACCAGCAGATTTCTTTGAAGGGAGTGATGGAGCTTCAATATTTTTAGCAGGTTCAGGAATAGAGACAGAAGGATTGGGGATACAGGGAGCTGATGAAGTTTCCTCTGGGGGAGGAGGTAACTCGGAGGTTTAGGCTTGTGGTAGTGAAAAATCTAGATTAGCTGATAACCTTTTCCTCTTGGGTGCATCCTTTTTGTATAGTGAACGTAGCTTTGAGTCAGGCTGGGAGTCATCCTCTGAGTCAGATAGAACAGGATGGCTGGAAACTTTAATGGTCTGTTTTCTTTTTGAAGCCCTTCTTTCAGGTTTGTTTGTGAGATCAATGATGACAATTTGATCATTTGGTGGAAGCTGTTTTCCACTAGCAACTGCTAAAATTGAAGAAATTAGTTATTTGAAAAATAATTAATACTAGAATACATACTTTTTTCGGATTTTTCATATGCAAGTAGAAGTTCTTGAACCTTTTGCTTGATTTCGCCTGAAAGAATCTTCTTGCCAGCAAGTTTCTCCACTGATGCTTGAAACTCAGATACAGATGTGAGGAAATCATCCTTTGAGACTTGAATGACTTCATCCTTCAAAATTATGTCCTTGTGCTCTTCAAAGTCTTCCATTTTGTGAGCATGATCTGAAGCACCATCTGAAGTAGAGCTTGTTAGCTCAAAATAAAACTAATAATGATACAAAAAACTCACCAGAGCCTCCACCTGATTCTTGAGAATCTTTTGTAGAGGAGAGAGGGCTAGATATATCCATGGACTTAGAAAACTTTCCAGACTCTAATTGATACAAGAAGAGACCAAAGTAAAAAAAAAAGAACTCTAGAGTAAAAATTACACAAAAAATTAGACTTTCCTGTTCCAGAATTATCTTTATCTTGAGTAGAAACTTGTGCTGTAGGAGGTACAGGCAATGCTTATTCTTCAGCCACAGAGGGAGAGCTTGGAGGGGCTTGGCTAGGGGTTGAAGTCTGGGAAGGCATAATATCTGAATGAGTTGAGAGAGTTGAGCCTGATTGTGGTTAAAGGAAGAAAGAAGCAGCTTCAGATGTAATTGCACATGAATCTCAATGTGAAGGTCATTTCATATTCATTATTCACATTGAAGTTGAATACAATACATTTTAATTTATGCACAAATTTATATATATTAATTTAAATTGAAATATAATATTATAAAAATTAAATTGAACTCATATGTGCATAGCACAGCCATGTTATTTCACAGCCCGCTTGATTTTGTTGTTTCTTTGTGGTGTTTTTGATTTTTTTGTGATTAATTTGAGCTTACTATAAATTAACATATACTTAAGTTAATTTAATTTTTCTTTAAATTTTTATTAACTCTCAATTTTTCTATATTATTATTTATTTTGCCTAATGGCACATTTAAATTTTTTATTGTTTTTTATTTTCATTTTTTAGCCATATGAAAAAAGGTATCACTGATACTTATTTTCATATGGTCATTTCTTTTTCTCACAGTATAGCTAGATGAACCAGAATATCTGGTCCATCTATCTATTTCTCTTTTTTTTCGCTTCTCACCTCTAGGTCACGTGCAGCAAAGTATCCCAGAAATACTTTGCTGCACGTGACCTTTTTTTTTCCTCGCCTTGGCTTGGTCAGATAGACCATAACTTAATGTTATGGTCTATCTGACCATAGCCAGGGAGAAGGGGCTGTCACGTGCAGCGAACTGTTGCTGCATGTGACCAGCCCTCTCCGGCTACACCCTGGGTCAGATAGACCATAGTACTTTGATACTATGGTCCATCTGCCCAAGGGGGCATAGGAGACTGCTGGTCACATGCAGCGAAGAGTTGCAGTGACAGTTCGCTGCACGTGACAGCTCCTTCTCCCTGGCTATGGTCAGATAGACCATAACATTAAGTTATGGTCTATCTGACCAAGCCAAGGCGAGGAAAAAAAAGGTCACGTACAGCATAGTATTGCTGCAATACTTTGCTGCACGTGACAAGTAATGGTTTAGGTGGCCAGGTCAAATGGACCATATCATAAAACAGATATGGTTCATTTGACCCAGCCTTTGATGGCTAGCTTCTGGTCACATGCAGCAAAGTGTTGCAGCAATACTTTGCTGCACGTGACTAAGTAGCAGGCACCAATCCTGGCTCAAAAATGAGCCATAAGAAATTGAATGTTTGATTAATATAGCAAAAATACGTTGTAGACAATCCTATAGTACTAGCTATAGGCCTTGACCAAGGGAGTTGGAGAAAAACCAGAGAGAAAATCCCCTGTCCCTTTAGAAAAATAAGTGAGATTGACCTGTTGCAGCAAATTGGAGATCTGTTTGCTAAACCCTCTAATTAAACACTCTTGACCTCTTTAAACGTGAAGATAATAGTCCCAGACAGACTACCAGAAAGAGTTGAAATGAACAGTAATATATTCCAACAAAACACAAGCCAATGAGACAGTGAGGAGCAGAGAGGCAATGAGTAAAAAGCTAAGATGATTCCCTAAAAATCTTCCCACACACGCATCATACAGCCAGCGCACAGACCACCCTGACCAATTCCCCAGCCAAAATCCAGCTTTCCCAGCCTTTTTCATGCATAAAAGTGCATTTTAGCGCCTCCCCAGTGCCCAGGCGGCCAGGCCGCTTGGGGGCGGGCTGGCCGCTTCTAGGCCCTAAAACACCCATACAACCCATAAAAACCCTAAAAAACCCTAAAAACCCATAACTTCACTAATAAACAAGATAAACACACATAAGACATACCAAAATGAAAAGAAAATGAAGGAGAATAAGCTGATACATAATAAGTGACCCTAGCTTAAGCCTACATAAGCACCACTAAGCAATAAACATTCAATAAATACCAATAACAACACCATAACTACCTATAAAGCAAGGTAACCACCCATAAGGGATACCAAAATGAAGAGAAAAGAAAGGACATTAAGCTGAGACATAATAAGTGACCCTAGCTTAAGCCTCCATAAACACTACTATATATCACCTAAAGATGAAAAAAACCACTAATAACACCATAACCCCAATAACACCCTACATACCAAATACCTCCAAATATGCACTCCAAAGGCCTAACCAGGTTTGGATCACCACAACGTGAGTTAAAATACTGTGGTCCCATGAAAATAAAAATAATTGTGGGATTTTTTTTCATGGGATCAGAGAATGTGAGTTTAAAAAAAGGTTCGATGCACCATAATTTAAACATCATGGTCCATCAAACCATGAATAAGGGAACTGGGACAGGTGATGACTTTGGAATAAGTATATAGGTAATTCTTTTTTCAATGTGAAAAGTGAGTGATTGGGGAGTTTCATAGGACTAAATCAACAAAAAATTTATTTTTTTCAACTACATTTTACTACATATTTGATGGGAAATAACATATATATAAATTCGTGACTGGCAACATGGAGAGAGAGAAAAAAAGTAAGCAGAGAATAAACATAATATTTATATAAGGTTATGGATTTTTAGTTTATGGAATTGAGAAAGGTTTTTATGAGGGGTTTAACAGAATTTTACTAGAGAGAAACACCTTTGCGCAGCCTTTCCTGGAACTTTTTAAGCCCCTTTTCCACCCCCAGTCGGCCCCAGGGGGGCCCCACTGGGGGTGACAGAGGGGCTAGAGGGGGGCTTCAAAGGTTTAAAATAAGTGATTCAAAGGGGTAAGTCAGAGCTAATGAAGGTAAAATTAATAATAAAATGTTCTTAAAATATAAAATAATAATTTTTATTTTTTTGGTTTTTATAAAATTAAATTTTTTATGTCAAATTTTTTGTATAATTTTTTGGTGTTGAAGATAGCAATTTTCAAGATTCCAAATGTCAAGGTACATATAAATTCCTTAAAATTTCATTGGGAAATTAAAAGCTGTTTTTGAATTTTAATTAGCTATTTCATAAGGTAAAATTAAATCAAATGTAATAAAATATATTGTGATATTATTCTATACACTGAACACATCTAGCCTTCAAATCTAAAACCATTTCTAGGAAACAGGTTCTTAGAATTTTGCAAGATGATTATTCAAGTGAAATATGAAAAAATATAATCATTATTAATTTATGTAAGCAGCTGTAAGCTAAAATAAATGTAGGCAAATCAGTATTATTTAATTATGGATCTCTCAAACTATTTTTGATGACCTTTTTTTACAAAATATGAATTTAATTTATTAAATGCACCTCCAAAAAATTAAAAATAAAGTTCCTTGAAAGTTTTTACTATTTAAAAATGAAGATTTATTATGTAGTACATGTAGTTTTTATATATAATTGAAGGATTTACATTATTAATTTAGCCCTTTATACTTCTGCATTAAATTAAAACACTTCCAAACAAAAAAGTCCCTTTGTTCCCTAAATATCAAGTCCTATATATAGGGCTCTGCTTCCTCAAAAAATTGTCCCATCTTTTATTTCTTTGCCATCATAGATGTTTCTACTATCAAACCCATTTGTAATGGCATCTTGAGGTCCTACACAACAACTAGTCACAATACAGCTTCAGTTCAGAAACAGCATGTTTCTATTTATTTATCTAAAACTGAAAATATTATCAAAATATTTTCACAGAAGCCAAAGTTTTGTGTGGGAAATCTTATCTCTACACATGAAAAGGTGCTCTACACTCTTCTTGGAAAACCATCCTCCTCAACAACTATAGCTCCAGTTGGTGGTTGGACGCCTGGTCAAGAAACACCTCTTCTACTCATTGAGACTCTTCTTGTTCCTCACCTAGATCTCACCCTTCCTCCAAAAATCAATATATTACTTTTCTGTTTAACAGCACATATTTCTTCCCTCTACACCTTCCTTCTTCCTATCAAAGAGGATATTTCTGAACCAACTAACTATACACCCTCTCTTCACTTGGGCTGTGAAGTTCAATATCCGTTTTCAACTCAGCTTGACGGTTCACTCATTCACATACAGGAACTCCTCTCCATAAAATTCAGTCACCCAGCTTCTATGGCTCAACCCCAACATTTGAAAACATGCCTGTTACCCCATCAAAGCCAGTCTCTTGCATTTATGCTACTTCAGGAAAGGCGTACTGAAACATATTTATGGAGGTGCTGTGGAGATTTGACTTGGGAAAATGAATTGAGTGGAAGAGTTACCAACACACTTCCAAAATCAATTCTATTAGCAGATGACATGGGCCTTGGGAAGACAGTGTCAACAATTGCTCTGAATGTTAGTACTTTAAATGAAGCTGCTGAATTTTCACGTCTTCAAAACCCTTCATCAAGCACAAAGAAGGCGAAGGCAAAACTCATAGTGGTACCCTCAACTTTATTGAAACAATGGGAACACAAAATTTTACCACATACTGATCCAGATTTGATGATTAAAGTGATCATTCATCATGGAAAGGGCAGAAGTGAAAATTTCATAAGCTTTTATGAGGCTGACATTGTCTTAACATCATATCATATTATGATAAATGATTTAGGAAGTTTAGAAAAGGAAGGTTTTTTCCATGTTCAATGGTTTCGTGTGATTCTGGATGAAGCACAGTAAGTTTTTAATCACTATTAATTTAATAAATTTGATTCATTTTCCTATAGTCAGATACGTGATCCATCTTCAAAGTCCTCCATATCTGTTACTGCACTAAAGACATCTCGCCGTCTTAGTCTAACTGGAACTCCCATCCAGAACAAAGTCCAAGATTTATTATCCATCTTTCATTTTTTACGTCTTGAACCACTATCAACCTCTGAAGGATGGAATAAATACGTTGGAACTCCAGCAAAGAAAGCCCAATTTACCGATGTCAAAAAGATTATTCAAAACGTCTTAGGGGACATAATGATTCAAAGGACAAAGAATTCTATATTTCTGGATCAGGGGGGTGTTAACTTCATAAATAGAGTGAAATATCAAAACTTCATTATCAATTTGACGGGTCAACTTTCAGAAATGTACATCATGCGACATAATACCTTATTCAAGAAGCTCAACATGGATTAAAACAGCTTACCTGCTAAAGATCCTTCAGGATTAGTGGCTCTATCAGCATTACGATGTTTCTGCAATCACCCTCAGTTCCCACACAATTCAGAAATATCTGTGGTGGAAGAAATGGACTGGAAGGAGAGTCCAAAATTTGTCCACCTGGTCAACTTCCTTCTCAAATTATACCCTATTGAAAAAGAAATGAAATGTGTCATTTTCTCTGAGTGGACTGACAAACTCAAATTGTAAGTTTTTCTTTCAATGAAAAAATATTAAAACTAACCTTCAAAATAATAGAATTTCATTTGCTCTTTCTGACTACAATATCCAAAATCTCAGATTTGATGTTTCACTTGACATGAGTGCATGGGAAATTGTCCTCCAGTCATTCTCTACCATTGATTCCGGTGTTCTTTTGGTGTCTTTGAAGGCTGGAGGAGAAGGTCTTAATCTGACAATGGCATCACATGTTTTCTTAATTGTAAGATTTCAATTTCTCAAATTATGATTAATCTAACTTTTAATTTTAGGAACCTTACTGGAACCCTTTGATGGAGAAACAAGCCATTGAAAGAGTTTGCAGGATAGGTCAAACTAAAGAGGTCCATGTTTACAGATATATTGTTGCCTCTACAATAGAAGAAAACATTACACAAGTGGGTAATTTTCCAAGAATCTTTATCAATATTATTACTCAATAATTTAAAATTTTAGATTCAATCAAAAAAACTGTATTTGGCTGAGTAAGATATTTTCATTTTCAACTGTGATTGTTTGAGACTGAATTTGAAATACTTTTAGCTTGGCTGTTCCTGAGAGCAGAATCTAGATGGGCAAAAATATCTTCATAATCATCTTGTAATTACATGTAATTTTAATAAAATGTTTGATTTTCTTAGTTTGATTAAAAAATGTTTTTAGGTTCACAAGTACACAAAGGAAAAAAAATTTATTAGGCCCTTTCAAAGTTATTAACAAGGGGAAAATTTTAAAATTTGATATATACGGTGTACTTATCCCCTCTTTTCCCCCATTTCCCCTGATTTGTACATATTTTTAATTACCACAAACAATGTCTTCATGTAAGTTTCCTATTCGATAGGCTATAATTTTTTCACTAATGTAAAATCTTAGATTCTACTTTAATACCAGCAACAGGTTTCAAAAGCTCTAGGGCATTCAATAAAATTCTTGCTGAAATAGGTGTTCCCAACTCCAAGGCTACCTCAACAGCTTCTATAATTGATTTTATAAAGCTTATCCTTGGGAAATGCAAGAAAGAAGATACTTATCCATCTTCTCCAACTGTTTCTGAAATCTCTTCTCTTGTCAATCCTTTACTTTCTACTTCCCTTCCAACAGTATCCGAGGCAACTGAAACCATGGAAGAACTGCAGTTATTTTGCTCTGGGCGGCAAAAAACAATTCCACTTGTTTTTCATCATATTTGTCATAATGATGCTAAAGCAGTTGGAATACCTCAACTATGCTTTTCTATGAATGATGACACAGAATGGAATCAATTGGTTATCTCTCATCTGACAAAGCACTATTGCTATGCCTTCAAAAACCAGGCATTTTGATATTATGTCTTTGATCATAATGAGTACCAAGAGGATTTTGTGCCACTCATAATAGAACAATGGCACCGCACCCAACAGGGAAAGTCCAGATCACCTCCAACTTTCTGTCCTGGAAAAAAAAATAAGGAAACTAGAAGAAAAGTGAGTCAAGTTTTTTTTTTCTAGAGGAACTTTCATTGAAACTCTACTTCAGTTACAAAAATCTTGGCTCCATACTGCGATATCTGTACTGGATCAAGAATATCTCTTCTTATTTGATAACCCAAATTATCACTCTGACACTGAGAAAGATGAGGAAGGAAATCTTTGGAAGAGCAAATTGAAATGGCGATCAGATGAACTTTCCAATTTTTATTCCCAGATTGATCAGATTACTTTGAATAAGTTAAGAGGAACCAGAAAATGTAAATCTTTGTATAAACATGTTGTTTCACTTAGAAAAGAATAATCCATTATGTCAGAAACATCATCTTGTCCAAGTAATCTTCCACTGTGTTGCTATAATACTGATTCATTAACTACATCACATATTTTATTGCTATGCAGGAATTGATCCTTTAAAATACCCTCTCTTTTACATTTATTATAATATTTATTCTATTATTTATAACCTTATTTATTTTAAAATATGTGTACATTCAATAGCAACAAGAAAAATTATTTCACTGTATTAATGAATTTTGCAATTTTTAATTATATCCATTCACAAGATTTCCTTGAATGATGAAAAAATTTAAAAAAAAACACTGAATATCATTTTTCATAATTGCACCTGAAAGATTACCTTTGAATGGTATAATTTTTAAGTTTTGACATGTCATTGCTTAAATATCATTTTAAACTCATAACTTCTTTCATTTAAATTATATTCACTCCATAAACATGATTTTAGAAATAAATTATATGGTTCATTATCTATGGTTAAGCTGAATATACAAATATGATTTTTGAACAAAATTTTCCTTTTTCATTTTCCTAACAATATAAATTACAGTCTTTAAATTTTAAATTATACTTCCTTTTTTCATTGACCAAAATACTCAGAGAATCATGCAGTACAACAAAAAGTACTCTAATTTTTAAATGAAAAAAGTTTAGTATCTTGTCAACCATTTCTTATACATGTATGTTAAATATCCCTGATTGATTATGGTACAGAATTTTTTACTTGTATCTGTATCTTCTACCATGCAGTTCATGCAATTTCATGCTCCTACACCTTTAATATTAAACCCATGAAACTTGAAAAAATTTATAATTCAATTTAGTATATTATTGAAATTGAATAATCAGTTATGATACATATTTTGGCATGGAATACATCAAATTTCATTTCCCCCTTGTTCCTCTATCACCACCATCCTAAGTATTATATTTTTATAAGCCATTTAAAAATGCCAACTAAGTACAAGATTTGCATTTGCTCTGAACTTGGCTGTGATAAAAAGACATTTACTAATCCTAATGGTGAAATTGAAAGAGGTGTTTCAATGTCTACTACAACATTTTATAAACATCAAAAAAAAATCAAGAAAGAAAATCACCAACAATTTCCAACATTCCATACTCTCTTCCTTCAACCTCCCATCCTGAAGTAACTTTGAGTTCATGTCCAATTGCCAGTACTTCACAACAAAGAATCCCCCTCTCAGAAGAGGTATGCAATTGAATTATTCTCTAATTTTATATCATTTCTAACCACCAAAATAATTTTTATCATCATAGCCAACCCACCAACCCATTTTAACACCTGATACTTTGAATACCGACTCAACTACCCCTATTTTAAGAAAATCTAATATCTCAAAATCATCTAGTTTGTCAAACTCAAATTTCACACGTGTTGATTCCTCTGATTTTTCTCCACCTGCTCTTGCCCATCTCTCACCTTATATTTTCTTTACCCTCATTCAAATTGCTCATGGCCACTTGGTAAAAAACCTATCTAGGGACCAAATTGAAATAAGAATTAAAGCTGAATTTTTCAAAATTCAACTAATTTCCAGAAGTTTTGGAAATCCTGCTTGTTTTGAATGAGAATCTCAATTACTTCTGCACAATATATACACTATTATCCAGAGACTTAATCTTGAAGCCCCTTTAAAAACGTTACTCTGTTGTCCGAATTACTTTCATCAACCTTTCAAATCAGTCAATGAGTACAACTATGATCATATTCACTGCAAACAAGTTCTACTAAATCACATTCCTGAGAAGGATGAAGATTTGCTGATATGCAACTACCCCTTGTTCAAAGTGAAAAATAATAAATCCTTACCAGCACAAACTTATACAACTCAGTCCCTTATATCTTGGCTTGCACGTCTTCTACTTCTTCCTGGATTTGAGGATGATCTCAACACTTCCTGGAGAAGACCACGGCAGACACGTGGAAAAATGTGTGACATATGGGATGGGTCAGTGTGGAAAGAATTTAAAGATTCTAGTTGAAGTTATTTTACAAAAAAAAGTGGGAATTTGGTTTTTAGTTTGTATATGGATTGGTTTAATCCATTTGTGAAAAAAATCAGTGGTCATAATAAGGTATCATTTGGTTCAATCATACTGATTTGTCTCAATCTCCCACCTCATTTACGATATAAAAAACAACATGCCTTTTTGGCCTGAATTACACCTGGGCCTCATGAACCCAGTTTGGACCATTGTAATCACGTTATTACACCACTTTTGGACAAACTTCTTGCCTTGTGGAAAGGATGTTTTTTCTCCAAGACTTATAATCACCCAAATTGACGTTTAATACATGCAGCGATATTTCCTTTGATTGGCGATCTTCCAGCTCTCCAGAAGCTTTCAGGTTTTTCCAGCTATAGCTCTAAAATCCCATGCCATTTTTGCTACATTTCAAAGGAGGAACTGAAATCTGGCAAAACTCCTTCTGAATTTCTTTCTCGGACTGATTCTCACCATTGCACATACGCTCTCAAATGGAAAACTGCTTCCAGTGCACAAGAAAGGAAAGAAATCTTGGAGAGTAAAGGTTTACCATATTCATCACTTCTTCAGCTTCCATATTGGAAACCAATTTCATTTGTTGGAATTGAGTTGATGCACTGCTTACTCCTTGGAATGGAAAAGGACTTCAGCAAAACGTACCTTCAGATACATGTGGCTGGAGAAAGAATTCAAAAACAAAAGAAAAATAGATCAAAAAGAGGCTTTAATGATTTCAATCCAAATCCTTCCATATCAAGCCGAAATTCATTTTCTAGTGCCTCTAGTAATTTCATATATTCGTTTTCAACTGAAAAGAAAAAATCAAAGTCTCCTTCTTACCCTTATTCATCCTCTCAACCTTTGAGAAAATCTAATAAATCAAAAAGTTCTGTTTGTGTACTTCTACCTCCGCAAAACATTTTTAAACTTAAACCTTCTCATCAAGATAGTTTTCATGAGCAGGTCAAGAATGTAAAAATGGCTGGTCCATAAAAAAGTCACAATCAAATTCCTAAAGATATCTGTTTGGATGAAAATGATTCTAGATCCAATTTTTCCAGTTCAAGTAAGTTAAAATGAGCTATTATTAGATGAAAATTGTATCTCAAAATATTTTTGTAGATCACACTTTTCAGAAATATTCAGATTTATCAAGACCCAAAGTCACTTTGAAACCAGCACAAAACCCAGATGCAACAACAGATAATTTATGTCTACAATCAAGTGAATTGTTAATTGTTCAAACCTGTATCCGCAATACTAAGACCCCTTAATGGCTAACCCGTGTTCCTAGTAGTCTAGGAGAGGCTGGTACAAATCTTAAAGCTGCTAAATGGTTTGTACTATGTAAAATTTACTATTTGGCAGCTTTGATACCAGTTTGGGCTATTGAAAATTCTGACACACAAGAGAAGAAGTTGATTAAATGTCTTTCACTGCTGGTTTCAATAATCAATATTCTGAATTCCTTGGAGATACGTGAAGCTCAAATTTCATCTCTTCAAGGTCAGTTAAAAGATTATATGAAGTGTCTTAAGGAATTTTGGCCAGATATCAATATAAAGCCAAACATCCACTTAGCACAACATTTTCCTGCAGTTCTGAGAAGATTTGGGCCAGCACCATCAACTGCAGCATGGGCCCACGAGCATATAAATGGAATTTTAAGCTCCATTCCAACCAATAAGAAAACATGTATGTTCTACTTAATTAAAGCTACTTAACTTTATTAATTTCATTTTTTTAAAGATCAAATGGAAAATACCATTATGAAAAGGTTTATTTTGACTGGTCAGCTTCAATCATTAATGGACAGAACTAATGATCAAAATTGAGAATGAAATGAAAAATGTCTTCAGTTCAGAGAAAAGAAAAATTCCCTCAAAATCATCTCAACTACTGTGTGAAGACTATGAATTGTGGATAGAGTATCTCAACATGATTGATGGTAAAAAAGTATTTTCCAGTATTTTTACGAAAAATCAACCATCTGTTTCATCTCAAATTCTATCATCTCAAATTATTGAAGTAGATAACTTGTTACTGGATGAAAAAAACTACTCATTATATTCAACAAATCAAGGAAATGGCAATGTTGAGGTAAATTCATCAAAAGGAAATGTTGTTGGGGTTATATTGAAAATTTGGCAGTCAACAACATTTTCAGGTCAAAATTTTATTTTAGTTGGCTTATATGACATAGTGGATCCTAAAATTGAAAATCCTTATTTAAAAGCTGGGCTTAATGTTTATTGGTGTTATGATAAATGGTCAAAAAAAGTAGTTATGAATAGCAAGGAAAGTATTGGTCATGTTTCAAAAACTACACATCCTAGTGGTTTTGCAAATTTTTTCTCAAATACTTGTTGTATGATATCATTAAAAAATATAGCCAGCAGCTATTCTGATTTTTAATGTGGTTTTAGAATTGTATATTTTTTGTGGAAAATAAATATATATACAAATATTTACTGCCAGTGATTGAGCTAACTAATAAAAGTAAAAAGTATGGACTCCAAATTTCACTCCCTGATTCATGAGAGGCAGTTTTGAATATGGATCACTTGAAGTTCTAACCAAGTTACAGCAAGGTTAGTCAGAAATACAAAAAAACGACTTGCCTACAAGTCCTCATTTTTCCCCCCTGTGTACAGCAGCACCATTTCCATTTAAGCCAAAGTGACATAGTGCAACAGAAAGTTTAATGTCAGGATTACGCTGCTTGTTATGGGAACTGTTATGAAAGATAGGATGTTCAGAGATGACTTGATAAAGTTTGAAGAAAGAATTGGGTAAAGGTCTAAATAGCTGAGTGAAGTTTAGTTGGGGAACGTTGAGAATGGAGTGGAGATCATATTGGGGATTATGATAAAGATTTGGCCCCCTGGAAATGAGGTAACACTTTTTAAAAAGAAAACACAAATAGGCTAAGGCATCTTCCAAATCAGAGTCAGATTTATAGTAGAGAACTAAAAGTAAAGTGATAGCATTAATAGTGGAGTGAAGTAGCCGTCTAGTAGAGAGGTGCTTCATTCTTTTCAGTAGTATAGGTGTCAGTAGAAGGTTTAGGTGATAAGTGGGAAATGGGAATTTGCCGCCAAATATGCAGTTGGGGTGTGTAGATAGAAAAAAAAGTTAAGTGTTGGCCACCAAAATTAAGTAGCATAGAGTGAGGAGAGACTTAAGGATGGTGTCAGCCTAGATATCCCTAGGACTGAGTATTTCTTATACTTAAAATAAGATAACCTTAAGTAAATTAAGCTTTTATCTTAAAAATAAGGTTAAAATAATAATATATATGATTATATTACATATATATATAATTATTACTCCATTATATAAATTATAGTAGTTTAAATAGCTTCTCCATAGCCTAATAATACTTATTAAGGTGTTAATGGAGTCATAATATACTTATCTTAAGTGATATGAAGTAATTATTGACATACATAAGCTTATATGTGTACATAAATCTCATATTCAGTGAAATATGCAGTATATTATGTATATTTAGGTCTATAAGTGGGTTTTAGCCTCTTAATAGCCTATAATCTTTGTTTTTCTGCTTATTTTAGGTCATATGGACGAACTCAGTGGACTCACAAAGCCTACAGAAGCATAGAAATCTATTTCAGGCGCATACACTCAGTTTGGACAACTTAATCTGCCTCCTTGGATGGATATTCACGGATTTATGGGTTGGGAGGTCATTGCTGGGTTAATATGGATGCTTGGGGATGATATTGGGGGCTTGGACATTTCATTTTTTTTCCTTTATATGCTTTGGGTTTCATTATATCCTCTTTGGATGAGTTATTTTACCTGTTTCTTTATGGTATCCGCTTTTGTCTGGATTTTCTATTTTTGGTATGGGTCTGTGTTATCATTAATTGTGATGGAAGGTACTTACTGGAGGTCTGGCTGTTGAATCTGCTTGAAGTGGACGCCATGGGGAGTTTATGGGCCCTCAAAGTGCTGTAATTTCTGGGGATAGCAGTGACATCATCTGGATTGAAGGTCTGTGCACTCCAGGGGATTTGGGTATAATTAAGGAGGGATTTTGATGGTTATTTATCATCAATTACTTACTACAATTCAATAAAACACTTCAATACAATTATAAACATTTAGAAATATATTAAAAAGCCTTTTATGAGTTTATATTATCATTATATAAGCTATAATTATATTCTATTTATCTATTTTCTACCACTAAGCATGCATTTCAATCCAATTATTGTGAGTTTAAATTGAGTATATCTATTTTTTTAGTCTTTCCCTGAGGTTTAATCACTAAATCATTTATCAATAAGTAGTAGGACCATAAATAAACACTATTATATCATACTTATATACTAGACTATACTGACAATTGGGGGTCTTTCCTTATTTTTTACTTATTATTTAGTATAAGCCTTGGGACGTGATTTTTACTTTAGTATAGCACAAAATAACCAAATATTTGGGTCTGCTGCATATTAGTGGGTTATCATAACTCAGTAATTATGGAAAAGAACCCTTATAATAATTGTACTAATTTTTAATAATAAAAATTAGGTATTTACAGTAGTAACTGTACCCAATATAAACCCAATTTCACTTGGTAATTGGTAACCAATATAACACCCAATTAAATTGGTATTTAGTTAAAGCTTGGTAAGCTAATAATTCACCCTTATAAATTTCTAGTTAAACTTATTGTTTTGTTTTTAACAGATTTTTTCAAGTTTTTCTTATATTTTATTTAAATAAATAAAGTTATATATTCAGGGTAAGCTCCAGTGCTTTTTCATTAGTAATAACATTGCTAATAACTTTTGTCTACTAATTTTATAGAGTTTTTCCTTTCTTTAGACATGATATATTGTAATTATTAACAATATGAGTGCTCCTCAGGACAGTGTAAGTGAAAAGCCTGCTTATAATACCAGGTCTAAAGCTAACAAAAACTATCCAGGACATAACCATGGAGGGTCATGGATACCCCCAGGCAGAGAACATGAGCATAGTGGAAAAAGACGCCCTTTTAAAAAGGATAACCATAAAAAAGACATCTCCTCCTCTTCAGGATCAGGTATCCCACTTGGCCAAACAGGTTTTGAAGTTGGAAGAATCCAAGGCACTCATGTTCAAAGAGGTAGAGCAATTACAGAACAATTGCAAGGTAGGGTTGCAACAAATGAATCAGACACTGGCAGAGCTAAAGGGAGGCCAGCCAAGTCAACCAAGTCAGAAACCCCCTATCCAAGGAGGGTCAACTCACTCCCAGGAGAAAATCCTGGTAGAAAAATGGAAGTGGGACTGGTTCCATCAACAATGGACCAGCCACAGCTGCAACAGGGATCCACCACCTCATCTGACTTCCTCAGTTAACCCTTACAAAGGAAAAAAGCGCCAAAAATCAGGACTGGCATCTATCCCATGGTAAGTGGATTACCCTCTCAGATTGAACAAAATACTGATAATTACAATATAGGTAATCCTATTGATGTTAAATCTGTGCAGAAAATAGAGGAGGATTTAAGAAATTTAGGTTTTATAGTAGATACACCTGACTTGTCTTTTTTCCACAATAACAGTACTATTTATAATGATAATACAGTTAATCCTCAGTTGCCACCACCTACTAGTGAGATTAGAAGTTCACAGTAGAGTGAGAGAATCGAAAAGGAAGACATGGAATATTTTAACAATAATCCAACTGTCCATAGAATTGTTTCAGCATTGTGGAATAGAATGACTGATTGTGAGGAAAAGACAGCTAAGCTCACTAGTGATACAATTTCATCCTTGAAATTGAATATTTCTCAACTGGCAACACATAATAAAGAATTAGAGAAAGAACATTTGTCTCTAACTCTTAAATATGATTCATTGAGTAACAAATATAGTGAACTTTCAAACGAATTCTGTGAGTTGGAAAAATTGTATGAAGCACACTTGTTGAAAACTGAATCAAGAACTAAGTTATCTTTTGCCTAGACAAATCAAAGTGTCTCTGAGTTGCTACAAAGATTAACTAAAGTTGAGATTAAAACTGCCAATCTACTAATGAACCAGGATAATCATAAGTATAATCAATATAATAATAATCCTTTCATTGGCAAAAGTGAATCTCATTCCTTCCCTATACCACCACAATTTAAACCATCAGGTGGTAGTGTCAAATCTGAAAATGTAAGTCACAAATCTGTACAGGAGGAAATAAAAGACCATTTATCAAGAGTGAATGAGTTGTTGAATTTACCAAAGATTAGGGAAATAAAATCCAATCAGAAGAACTGGCCTAAGATTGATCAGTACCCAACTTATGATGGGGAAGCCAGCTCTGATTGGCAACATTTTATTCAAAGAATTGACAACTTGAAATTCTCATATAAGTTACCAGATGAAGAAATAACATCAAAATTAATTTCTTTATTTAAGGATGTTGCTTTATTATGGTTTGAAGCTGTATTGAGTGAGGGTAAAGATTACTCTTGGGCTGAATGGAAACAACTTATTGAAAAACTATTTGGATGTTCTAAATTCAGGCTTACTCAGCAGAGACTTTATGAGAAGACTAGGTACAATCTGTTGAATGGTGACAAACCTATGGTATTTTTAATGAATTTAAATAAAATATTAAAAGCCATTGAGCCTCATATGGATTTTAACTGATGGAAAGATAAGATAATATACACCACAGAAAAAATTGGGGGGTATTGCTAGCAATACCCCTTTCTTGAACTCCGCTGAGCCACAAAACTATGCCTGAATTATGCACACATGATCATCATGTAGGAAATTTTTTGGCCTTACATTTAGTCAGAGATTTGTCACATATTGAGCTCAAGATGAACCTAAATTGATCATTGTTTGATCTTTCAAAATCCTAATTTGATCATGAGTTGAACTCCCTTTGATCTCACTTTGATCTAACATAAGCTTTTGCATATCCAATATTTCAACTATTCACTTTCAAAAAGATTATTAATGAATTTCACATGGAATATTAGAACCGAAACCAGTAATTTTGAGTAAATGGCTCATCAAAATGTTTAATCTACAATAAAATACCATCAAAATTCAATCTTATTACTGAAAACTTTTGGTAAAATGACTAATAGATATTTAAATTGGAAAATAATATTCCATTTCTCAATTTCAAATTCAAAATATAAATCCTCATTTCAAATGTGAATTTTGTAGATTCCTTGCCTTCCTATATTATGAGTAATATTTGAGGTATTGTACACATTTGTAAATATGGTGTTGTGCTGCTATAAATTATCTCTGTTTCAATTCAACTTTATTGAAGCTTGATTCCAGAATGATACATATTTTATAACTATTTTGAGAAAAAAGTCACTAGTAATGAATTTAGCCTTTTATCTGTCCTTTATTAAACCTCACTTAATCCTTCTTAAATCCAAATTGACCCACAAAAACCTTATTCAGGATATTTTTTAGCCCAGGATGATTCAAGATTGGAGCAAAATATTATTTTACATATCCAATATGCCTATTGATTAAATTTCTTCAAGCTTACTTAAAATTCACATTAACATTAACTTTCACAGGAAATATTAAACACAAATCTTGATAATATAGTATTTAAAATCAAAATAAATATAATATAATATGCTTACAACAAATTTTTTTTTCTGGATTAATTGAAACAAAAAATTCTTCATTTCTGAAAATAGAAAAAATACTATCCATCCTGATTTTAGAATTCATTTTTAAAAATTTAATGCCCCCTCACTTTCAAGTTTATCATGTATTTCAAAAATTATATTTTTAATAATTTTGTGAATAGTACACCTTAGATATGAACTTGGGGATATCAAAAACTAAAACATCAGCAAATTGAAATGTTTTTTATTGTTATGAATGGAAATAATGATTGAAAAACACCATTAGAGCAAGTTTGATTTTGAATAATAGGCATACTTTCTCATGTAAATTTCAATAAAAATAATTTTTATTCTTACATAAGTTGAAGTGGATACATTTGAGCTCAAAAAGAATTAAAATTGACAAAATAAAACTTCTATAATTCATATTAAAAAATGAAATCACCCTTCATTATCTACCTGTAAACTATTTAAAATTAAATAATTTCAAAGTCAGTATATACTGATGTTATTTTTTCTTCTAAAAAATTTATTATATAGATTAATAGTCATAAACAGTTGACATAGATGTTAACTTTATATAAGAAATTTTTAATGCATAAAATGATAGAACTATCTTTTATGTAAAAAGTGATAAAGGAAAAAAATAGTATTAAATTTTTGATGCACTATCAATAAAATTGAAGATGGAGCATATCAAAAGTTTAAACTTAATTTAAATTTTGATATCATCATTTTATTTTATTTTACTTGAGTAGAAAACAGATTTTAAATCTCAATATAATTTTAAATCCCATTAGTTTGTAGATTTCAACATTTGAAACTATGAAATAAATATTTATGAAAGAATTTTACAATATTTGCCCTTCTAAAAACTCATAATTCCAACTTCAAATCTTCTAACCTTCACAAGTAACTACAATGCATTCTGAAAATACTCTATATTTAAATTATTAAAGGTAAATAAAATTATGTTTTTATTCTTTATTTCAATTTTTGACAAATAATATATATATATATATATAATTGCTTAAAAAGTCTAAGAGGGAACTTAATAGTGGTTTTGGCATTAGATATATAGATTCAAGTTTCAAAAAATTTGTTTGGAATAAATTACAAAGACAAAAAGGATATATTTTGATGAAAGAATACTGATTCAGGTTCTCTTAAAATTTTATTAACCAATTTTATGGAATATCAATCCATGGTTATCATTCTTTATGATATTATCATAGAATTTTTTCCTTTTTTAATATAATGATTTTCTATTGTGTGGTACGTAGGTTAAGATAAGTTTAAAAGATTTATTGAAGATATATATACCAGACACAGTATAATCTGTAGATTTATAACTATAACTTACTTTTCTGATGTTTTACATAATTGATAAGTAGCTCATGCATTACACAAGTAAATAATTATAGTCTCTGGAAATAAGTCCTTGTGAATTTCAAATTTTTTTTTATTCTCAAAATCATTACTCAAATAAACTAAAAATTTCTTCAAATATTGATTGAAAGAAGGAGTTTCAAAATCTTCTTTTGTAGTTATAAAATTTTGAGTTAATTTTCATATTATCAAGTATAATGAAGATTTGTAAATTTTAACTTGAAAACTAGTGATCATAGCAAAGTAATACTGGAAGAATCAGATAAAAATGGTGGAATAAAGTCATAGCAAAACAGGAAATGATACAAAATTGTTTATTTTTCGCTCACAAAATTCAACATATTTTTGACATATTTTTCCACCTTTAGATAATGTTTAGTGGATTTTAACATTATTATAACAAGCAAACTTAACAATGTTTTTGATTTTTTTAACAAAAATAAATATTGTTAGATCATTTTTTTTAAAAATATGATTTATTTTTATGCTTTATCTACAATAGTTAGTAGTTTTCTTTGCACAAATTACTTGTTTTGATATTCTATTTTTGAATTTTTTAAGAGAGTTCATTGCATTAAAGTTTTGTATAAATTTTTCATTAAAGCATCATATTTTAAATCTAGAGATTTGGTTTTGAAATAATATATATTTTCATGTTAATTGACTCATTATTTTTGGATTGAAAAATTATGTTAAAATTGGGATTGCTTATTTCTAGTGAGTGTACATCATAGTTGGTTTTCAAATCAAAGATTAATAAATGGTGAAATTTTGTAAAATTCTAAATATCTTTTAAACCTTTTTGATTTAAATAATGTTTAATGTTATGTAATCATTCTATAAGTAGAACACAGTTAAAATCTGATAATGGTACATTGCTTTCAATTTCTAATACTAAAATTCTATTCTACTTGAAACAATGTAAACTAAAGCTTGGTATCTCATAAGAAACTCACAATATTCAAAAATCATATTTTGAACTTTTTAAACATGATACACATTAAAATATATTTTTAGAATAATTTCCTTATTAGTTTCAAATACTAGAAAATAATGACCTAAATTTATTTTAATACTTAAACCATTCTGATGAGTGAATTTCACAATCCTCTAAGTAACATATGGTTACCATTTATACACATATGCATGATTTCTCCTTTTGTTTGATTTTAGCTGAATCTAAAAAGGAAAATCACATTTTGAATATCATCTATAGATAAACTTCTTATATTAGAAGCTAATATTTCATATGAGAAATTTGTTGTTGAGTTTGGGAAAGATTAATAAGTGTTGGGAATTATAATTGAGCCATTTATTCAAGTAAATAAAAAAGGATGACCTTCTAAATATTTCATATATATATAAATATATATAATAAAAATTAATTATATAGTAGCATTTAACCATGGTTTTATACTAATGTCATATAAAAAAAGCGATTGAACAAAAAATTTCAGTAAAGAAAAAAAATAAGATAAGTTAATATTCTTGTTTATATTTTCATACTTTTGAAATGGCTTACTTAAGGGAGAAAATTATTTGGTTTTAGAGTACAAGAATTTCTAGATAATAATCTTCACAATATAGTTTGACCCTCTCAAAAAGAAAATTCTAAAAATTTTACTATCAAATTTTATATATTTGTTAAGTAATAGAAAATGGAGGGGTGTCTTTGACAATGAAGCTTTAGAAAATGAAATAAATGATTTAACTTTATAATATAATTTTTAAAACAATAAATCATGTATTCAAAAAAATTATATATCTTACAATCAAGATAACAGTATTAATTAAGCAACTCTAACAACTTTGGAAAGAAAACAAGAAAAAAATATTTAGTAAAATGCATAATTTAATTTTAGGATTTAAGGAAACTTAATAGCTCTACCTGTAAACTTGTCAGCCAGGCTATTCCAGGAGTCCAGTAAATGATATGTAACTTATAAAACCTGAAAGAGTGGGTAAGAATTGTATTTAATGAATATAACTTAATATTTTATTGCATAATAAAATTATATAAGTATTTTATTATATACAAGTGTTACATTAAATTTATTGGTTATATAAATTTTTATATACAGTTAAATTGAACATAATATAATATACAAATAAGGGCGCATTTTTATGTATTTTATAATTATAAATTTATATTTAATTAATTGAAAAACATATATTATAATTATAAGTGTAAAATTGACTTATAATATATTTAAATTAATTATTTAAATTTATATATTAAATAACACCTCTCATATAATACTAAACAATAATTAATGACGCTTCTTTTGACCCTTAATTGTGTTAGAAAAAACAAATAAATTAATTTATACTAAATTGAGATTAATTACATGTTTTGTTGCATCAAAGTATTTTTTGTTTCACTTAAAATATCCTTTAATCAGACTGTACCATCTGTTTGGAATTATTTTTCTCATAGTTCCTATGTTCCAATCTTGTTTAGTTATTCACTATTTTCACTTACTGATTTGGGAATTAATGGCGGGGAAATTGGATTCTTAATTGGGGTTTTAATTATTTGTTTCATGTTTTTCTCTACATTGTTATGTTTCATTTACTCTTTGATGTATTTATTTTATTCTATTCTAATCATTGTATTTACAAATAAAGTAGTGCTTCAGAGGACCCATTGCCTATAAAAGGGCCTTGGATGATCCCCTGTAGCCGGATCACTTATTAAACACTCAACAAATTAAATAACTATTTTATTACATTTATATTTTTTTATTAGTAATACAATTCTAATTAAAAGTCTATATAACAAATTAAAGGTTGCTTTAAGTCTGATAGTAATTAAAAGTGTTTGCCGCGCAGAGCCCTTACATTGAATAATATTATTATTAATAAATACTAAGCTTTTGTCATCTCTCAAAGTTGCTCGCCGTTGTTTTCCCTCTTAAATAAATTAAATATATTATTACAAATTATTCCTTTTATTTTCCCTTGTCCTCCTCCTTCTCTCCTCCTTTTCTCCTATTTTTCTTACCTTCTTCTAGACGACTGACCGACAAAACTAGCCTTAAAGCAGGTTTAGATTTAACATGTGGAAATTCATACATAGTACCCTTCCATCATTAGAGCAGAATAAAATTCATTTAGTTTTATTTTATTAATTTATAATAGTATTTTTATTTTTGGCTTTTTCATTAGTATAAATATATATTTTTTAACTTTTTTGTTTTTCATAACATAAGTTCAAAGCTGCCCATCACTACTTCAAGATGAAACTCCATATAATGTAATAAATGAATGATATATTATAATTAATTTTACTAGAGACTTTTAAAAAATGGTGATTAAGAATACTTATTATAATTTTTTTTAATTTTTTATTATTATTCTATCTCTTGAAAGGAGATGGCCATATCTCAATTTAATTAGTTTTTCCTCAGAAAAATTTATTCTTGATCTAAATAAAATTGCATCACTATTAACTAGATGTTATTATACAATTTTACCAATTTTTTTACCTGAACATAGTTGAAAGTATGTATAAATTAAAGTGTTTCCACATAGTCTTACTATTATCCCACCATAATTTTCATATTTAGATTTCATTATAACTGTAAAATAAGTTTTTCAATAATTTTAATAATACCTTAATATTAAATAATTTAGTTACATAGTAGATTTTTTATCCTTTTTTTTATATGAGGCTTAATATATAAACACCACTTTTAGATTTTTTCCATTTTGAAGTCTGATAATTTAGATTTCCATTTAACTACCCAAATTATATCAAAAAAAATTCAAAAGTATATTTTTTTAATGTACTCTTTTTGAAAAACTTATCATTTCTTATAGGTTGTTCTTCAACTATTTATTGTAATTAATTACCCACTCATTTATGGTCTGTTATTGTTGTTAATCACATACAGACAAAATAAGGATACTCTCATATTATACTGGAGTTTCAAATTAAAAAGTAAATACCAATGGCTGGTATTAAATATGAAGTTGTTATAAATAACTTGAACAATAATTAATGATTAAATAGCATTATATATTACAAATTTTATTGAATGTATATAAAAATAACACTCAAGAAATATATATAAGATATACATATAACCATTGTATATCAAAAATGAAGAACTTATCAACATGGTCTTTTTTAATGATTTTCAAATTTACTTAAAGAGACATTAATATTACCAATTCAAATTTTATATCAAATATATCAATATTATTATTTCAATTTTAATTATTTTACAAAAAATTTGAGTTACAAAGTAATTAAATTCAGTATTTAATGAATGTTTTTGAAAAATATTTACAAAAATAGAAATAACCCCTCACAAAAAAAAATATAATTTTTTTTACTTACAATTTGCACCATATTTCTACCCTTAAAATATTGTTATTCTTCTAAAAAAAATATTTTTTAAATAAATTTAAATTTTTTTTCATTATTCAATTACAAAATGTCAAATTTATAATTATTTTTACCTTACTAAAAATTTAGTTGAAAATTTAATTTTGTATTTCCAAAAAATCAACTTAAACGTCAAAAATTAAAAAAACAAAATTATAAATATAATTATGAGAAAGAGGTAAATTAAATTTATAATATTCATATAAAAAATTTCATATATTTCATGGTGTTTGAATTTTAAATTTAATGTATTAAAAAATAATTATTAAATAACCAAGCCAAATGAAATTGGCTTGGGTTTTTGGTATCACTAGCACTTATTTTTTTTCTTATACTCACATTTTAATTTTTTTTTTAATTTTTTTTTCTAGCTTTCTCATTTTTTTCAATGATTTTTAATGTTTTTAAGACTGAAGTTGCTTTCAAACAACTTCAGTCTAACTTGTCTCTCACTTTCCCACCAGATGCACCTGGTAGGGAAAGTCGCTTCCATTTTAGAGACCAAAGTCCCTTGCAGGGACTTTGGTTTCTCTGTGTGCAATGCACTGCATGCAGCACATGCAACACACATTGCTGCTGCAAGTAATGCGCATTGCATGCATCAGAAATGCGTGTTGCATGCAGCAGCATTGCAGGCTGCATGCAACGCGCATTTATGCTGCATGCAGCGCGCATTGCATGTGCTGCCCATATCTCATGCAGCTGACTTGATATCAGCTGCATGAGATATTGAAGCGATTGTGCAACATGCGTTGCACACAGATTTGGCCATCTCCCAGCCTAGTAAATTGGCTAGGAGGGTGGCAAATGTTACAGCAAGCAATCAAAGTTGCTTTTAGCAACTTTGATTGCCTGAAAAAGACACTTCCAGCCAGGTTTCCCCTGGCTGGAAGTACTAAATTGCAATGTAAGGGACCCAAGCCAATTTCAAAGGCTTGGGTCATAAATTAAGCTTTCCAAAAAGCAGCCAGTATAAATCTGGCTGCATTAAAAATTAAATTATCTAATTAAAATAAATAAATAAATAAAAATTTGTTCAAAAAGATATACAATGCCCTGCAGCCAGTTATAAACTGCCTTCCATTGATACACATAGAAACAAAATCAAATGTTGCTTTCAGCAACATTGGTCATGTTTTGATATTTTGAGCCAATTATGATCAGGAAAAAGGCCAAGGCATAAAAATTGCACAATTAAAAATCTACCAATTTAATATGGTGGGGAGGTTCATATTTTAGAAATAGGTGGTGCACATTATAGTTCCCTTTAAAAAAATTTGAAAATGAATTAATTTTGACGCAATGTAAATTTAAATGTGATGAGTGTATGTTTTTTAGCTAAGAAAATAAAAGGAAAGGTAAGGAGAAAGAAAATGAAGGTAGTAGTAATCCACAAATCATGGCAGCAGAGCTACAGGTTGTATGGAAGATGATTGATCAAGTAAGAAGACATTCCTGCCTAACACGAGTTCCAAAATCAGTAGGATCTAAAAAGGCAGGATCCCTCAGGGCAGCAGAATGGCACATGCTGTATACTCACTACTTCCCTTTGTCGCTTATACCCCTTTGGTTTGAAAAATTTAAAGAATCTGAGTCTTCAGCTTCCTCAGCTAAAAAAACCAAGAGAATATTATCTTCTCAAGTCACTTGTAACATTACACTCAATCACCAATTTTTTGACATTAAAAAATATACAGACTAATGAGCTTAAAGATCTAGATCAATTTCTGTTAGAGTATTGTGAGTGCCTGGAAGAGGGTTGGAAGAATATTAATGCAAAGCCAAATCTGCATATCACTCAAAATTATCCTAAAATGATAAAGCGTCTTGGTCCACCATCAGGTACAGCTACTTGGTCTGGAGAGCGGGTGAATTATATATTATCTGAAATTCCAAACAATCACCATCCATGTATGTAAAAAGAGGTTTACCAGTTACCATTGACACATTGCTAATTCAACAATTAAATTCTACTATGGAAAAGATAGCCAGTTTGGGCAAATTGATGATCTTTTCAGGTCAAAGGAAGAGAAGGATCAAATATATTTAATAATAAGTCCTTTCAAGGAGCTCTGTCCAGAAGAAACATCAAAGGATCCCTATGAGCTTTTCCCACAAGTGCATTGTCGGTTAGTAAGAGTAGCCAAAGCAACTCAAATTGTGATTAAGAAAGATACAATAATTGGACATGCAGCTACTGTCGAGCACAAAAAAGGAATTTTTGGAATCAAAGACGAGGTTGTCACTGCCATTGGACTGCAGACAGTAGTGAGTGAAAAAATTAATCAAATTTATTTTCTGTTGACTAACATCTTTGTGTTAATTTGGGATTGGGGAAATTTGTAGGATTGGTGATGTTTGTAAATGGTGAAAGATATAATTCAATTCTCAATTAAAAAATGCAATGCATACAACTTAACTTATCATAAATCAGTGAACAATTACTTTGGTTGCTTTTATTGCGAGAGAACCCATGATTTCAATGAGTCATTTTCATCTTAAATGTAAGAATGAAAGAAAGAATATCATGATAATGAGAAATATGATAAAATTTTTACTTAATGAATAATCTTCTTGCTCATTTGTCTACTATAAATAGTTTGATCTTCCCACTTTAGCTGATAGCTATATATTATTCACTTTATTTTTCCCCAAGGTAACATACACGTTAACAATACTATAAACATAGTATCTTTTTTTACTTTAACTTTGATAGGTATAAATTTTAAAGACCGATTATTTTTCTTTTCTTTTATTTTATTACAGTTCATTATGGATGATAATTTTGAAGGGATGTCTGTTGACCCAACTGATTCCAACTTTTTTCCACCTCAACATACTAATACTGGAAATACTCCACCACCACTCGCTGCTGATCCACCTCCAGATGCATCTCAATCAGTACTGCCTAATCCTAATCCAGGCCAAGAGTCTCATGCAGAACCGAGAAATTTTAATCCCAATCATCCTTCTGCTCCTGAAAGTGCTGATCAGCATGCAGATCAGCTAGGAAGAAATTGGGCTAGTGAAGTATTGAGGGAATTTTTTGGAGACCAATCATCATCTGCTCAGCCTAACCAAGGAGAAAGCAAAAGTGGAGCTGGTAAGTCAAATTTGTAGTGTATTCTTTTATTGAAAAATAACCAATTTCACTAACTTATTTGAATTGCTAGTGAATCCCTCAATCATTATGGGTATCAGTGATTACCACAGACTCAATTCAGAAGAGTCTCATGAACGAGAACGGGGGTTAAGGGCTGTAAGAGGCTTATTTAGAAGGAATGATGTTCCCAGGAGCTCGGACAGTCTAAATAGAAATATTTACCACTTTCTGAAGTATTGTCTTGGGGGACCAACAAAAATAACAAAATATCCTGCGAGCCCAACACCTTTGTAGATTGAAAATTGGAAAGCTTGGAACCAATTCAAACTGTCCTAACCCAAGTCCAATCTTCTAACCGTGCCAATTCTGCAGCTGATCGACAATTTCTGATAACCAAATCTATAGCCTTCTTGCGATTCAAAATTCGACTACCCAAATTTTTTCTAGCACCTGAGCCTCAAGGACTAAAAGGAGGAGCACCAATCCCACTTTATGTAAAAAGAAACTTAGAGCGTGAATTGCAAGAAAAAGGTTTTAGGAAATTTGCCTTTGATTGGACTTGCTGTGATTTTTCGGAATCAACTTGGAATCAAGTCATGGGAAGCATAGTATGCAACCACTGTACCAGATGGCTCACCACCTTGAATACAATCAATCAGTCAAAGCTTCAGTTCACTCAATGTGTTATTGAGAAATGGGTAGTTAATAAGGGGAAGGAGATGATAAGGTTATTTGGGCAAGAAGAGGAAAGGGTAGCAAGAGAAAAGATTGAAAAAAGGACAAGGGCACAAGTAAAACGTTATTGGACCAAGGTAAGTTTTTTATTTTACTTTGCTTTTTGTTATTATGAAGCTGATTTAGTTGGAATTTAGATTGCTAGTTCACGCTACAAGTTAGCAAGAAATCTCTGCAGTGATGTGCCAGGTTTTGTTGTGCTTTTTCATGATACTAGGTGCATCACTGATATCAAGGAAGGCCCAGAACCAGCCCCAACTGCACCTATCTGAGCTATTCCTGGATGGAGAAATCCTGAACTCAATGATTTGTTTAAAAAAATGGATAAGATGACAAAGGACCTAGCCCATACACCAGCTCAAAGAAAATCAGTATTAAAAACATATTCACGGTCATCAGAAAGGACAGTTGCACAAAATCGTGTGTTCAATGTTCCCAAATACCTCCCCAAGAATTGCTATTCAGCAAAATTTTTACAAGGATTATCTGTGAATGAACGTGAGTCACTTGGGGTTGGAGCTGATATTGATCTGGCAAAGATTCAGGAAGCAATTAATAGAGCATCAACATCATCATAACTTAGGTATAACGGTGATCTTCTTTGTAATATAGCTATCTTATATTGAATTTTATGTGTTCTGTTTTTTTTTCAAAGAAGCTTGGTAAATGTTATAAGGTGATATTGAGAGAGAGTAACATTTTTTTTAAGAAAAAAAAATAATGTATGAGATATAAAAATGTATTTTCAACAAATTGATGGTCCATACCTCTTTATGTCACATTTATGTATCCATATTAATTTCAATCGAATTTTATATTGACCAATACATAGTGAATACACGCTATGCCACTTACACTTGCGAGGCATAGCTACCATTAAATATGCCAGTATCAAAAATTAATTTTGATCAAAATTTATGAGCATGATAATCATGAATTTCTGGAGTCAACTGCTTATTTTTATGCATGGTGCCTTGCCAACATTAATCTTGATTGAAATTACTTTTGATACTGGCATATTGCATGTAGCTATGTCTGGAAAGTGTAAGTGGAATAGTGTGTATTCATTATGTATTGGTCAACATTAATTTCAATAGATTTTAATATTTACATTTGCATATTGAACCCAAACCAGCAAACAACCCAAAAAATTCTTCATAAAACTGCTCATTAATTTCAATCAAAATTAGGGTTCACCATATACATATTGAATGGTATTTATATCTGGTGTGTGTAAGTTGTAAAGCTTGTGTTCAATGTGTATTGGTCAACATTAATTTTGATTGAAATTAATATTAATGTGTAAATGATATATACATGCTCAATATGCATTGTAATGTGTTTACTTAAGAATAGAGGGCCCTACTTTTCATCATACAGAAAAATGCTTGGTGGCATGTCAAATTCAATTTTTATTAAAATTAATGTTGAAATGTTACCATTCATAACAGTAAGCAACTGACTGCATAAATTGATGATAATCATGAACCTTAATTTCGATAAAAATTAATGTTGCCAAGTGCAGATTGAAAAAAAGCTATGCCACTTACACTAACCAGGCATATTTACTATTTATTATGTATTGGTCAACATTAATTTTTATAGAAATTAATATGGATATGTAAATTTTATATTTACCCTCAACATTTATAGTAAATTTCTATATTTAAAAATACTTGCTGTCCTTTACATGTCATGCAAAAAAGCATTATATCATTTCAACATTAATTTTGATCAAAATCAATGTTGGCATGCCATTATGCATTGAAACAACCAACAGACTAAAAAAGTTCTTGATCAAAATGCTCATTAATTTTAATCAAAATTTATTTTGACCAATACATATTGAATATAAGTAAACTCTGCTTACTCAGACCAGATATAACTACCGTTCAATATGTATATGGTCAGCCTTAATTTCGATCAAAATTAATGGGCAGTTTTATGAAGAATCTTTTGGGTTGTTTGCTGGCTTGGGTTCAATATGCAAATTTCAATATTAAATTCAATTGAAATTAATGTTGAGAAATACATAATGAATACACACTATTCCACTTACACTTTCCAGACATAGCTACATGCAATATGCCATTATCAAAAGTAATTTCAATCAAGATTAATGTTGGCAAGGCACCATGCATAAAAATAAGCAGTTGACTCCAGAAATTCATGATTATCATGCTCATAAATTTTGATCAAAATTAATTTTTGATACTGGCATATTTAATGGTAGCTATTCCTGGCAAGTGTAAGTGGCATAGCATGTATTCATTATGTATTAGTCAACGTTAATTTCGATCAAAATTAATATGGACATGGACTATGCATAAAATTCCAATAAGTATAGGTAAGCTAAGCAGTTAGATTAACTGGTTTGATCAAGTACACCATATAAAAATTGATGTTTTAATGCCTTGGTTAATTTCGATCAAAATTAATTTTAAGCCATGCATGTTGAATTTTATCTATGTCTGTGTAGTCCATGTGAAATGGCTTGTATTCAATATGCAGGGGTCTACATTTATTTCGATCGAAATTATGAGGTTCATTGCCTCATAAATTTGGTGGTTTCTGTCAGGGTTTCATGCATGGTGCCATATGATACTTGTTAATTCCTATCAAAATTAATTTCAACACCAATATATTGAATACAAACCATGGCACTTACAGTACTTGGTCATAGCTAAAATTCAATATGCCAGTCTCAAAATTAATTTTGATAGAAATTAATCAGGATCCATGAAGTTTATCAATAGTGTATGAGTTAAGTTTCAAGTCACATGTTTCATCATTTTCTTGCACCCATTTCTAGGTTAAGTTTTATTATATTAATCAAAACTGTGGTAAGTTGTGAAAAATTAGCTAATCCAAATCTCAAATTGAATATTAATATTTTAATAATTTTGAATGTTGCTTACGGTATTTCATTGGGTGATTCATAATAATATTTTATCAACTTAGTAGTCCTATAACTTTTGAAAAGTAACAATATTGGTATAGTTAGGGACAACAAGGCAATATCTTGTGCAGACTAAGATATATTGTTAAATAAAACTATTCAATTTTTTTTCCCTTAGTTGTACCCAAGTTTATCAATGGTTTGGTCATGGTGCCCACACCCTAGCCTGACACTCCTCCTGTCACTTAAAATACAAATTCTTATCTTAAATTCTAATGTTACCAATTTTATATTTATAATTCATTTCTTGTTTGATGAGGCATATCAGTATATTTGTGAATCTCGCAGTGTCATCTGAAAGTAAATTTAACAAATATTTATAAAGCATTATCCCTTTTTTTTCATATAATATACTAATTAAGTGTATCTCCATTGTTTAGGAGTAAATTCTAATTTAAAAAATTTTGTATTTACCCATGGCAATTTGCATATGGGATATACATTTGTTATTATTTGTTTTTCACACTAAAAGTCCCCAAAGACTTCCTAGTATTTTCTGTTAGCTACATCAAATTTCGCTTCAATATAAACAGATTGTGATTTAGCATGTTACTCAGTTTACCCCACTATGAATAATACATGTTAAAAAAAGCTCAAATAATATAAAATCCCCCTCTTTATGTTTTCTGTTTCTTTCATCCTCACTTTAATTTCAATCTTATTCAATTTTTTATCCTATTAAATTATCAACTTCAATTTTCTAGAATAGAGTTTCTTATAATTATTCATCATATTACATCATAATTTTTTGATATCAAATACTTTTTTTTAATATTCATTAATCAATATGTCTAGTACACAAAATCCTACACCTGCACTTTGTATGTATATCATGTTCCTCTCTCTTAATTTATATATTTCACTTATGTTCTATATCTTTTTTTTTCAAAAAATTGATTTTCCAGCGCCCAAATGTGTTTCATCCCACTCTCTGATTGATACTCCCTTTGAAGATTTTGAGCTTGCACCATGTCTGCCACATGGCATGGCACCTAACCCTCCTGTACTTAGCAATGAGAGGCAGGAAATAACGAGAGTTCAGTATCGCAATTTACTTGAATTGGCTAGAGATAAAACAGAAGAGCTTGTCAAGATCCTTAACAATAATCCTTCTCCTTCATATTTATCTAACCCTTGTAATGACTTACTCCAATATTTGAAAAGCCTTGAAAAATGTATGTTCTTCACTTTTTTGTCTCCTTTTAAATTAGTAGATAAGATTATTAATATTTTTTTTTCTTCATATATATTTGTAGCTTACAAGGAGTGGATGATTCCTCCTGATGAAATCATTGTCATTAGGGATGATGATGAGACAGATGAACCATCAGCTTCATCTCATGCTTCAACTTCTAAGGAAAATCTTGAAACACCTGTTATCCGCTCCAAGAAAAAGAAATTATCCCAAGGCTACTCTTTTGAAGATGGTGGTTGAAGGTTAAAGATGAATGTTGTGTTCGACCACTTATGCAAAGTCTTAAGAATGGGGACATTCTCAATTGGAGGGAGGATGTGGTAGCCTAAAGTTTAGTATGGCACCTAAGTACGTAAACGGAGTTATTACGGCGTGAAAGATTGGTGTTATTATTTTTTTATAAAAAGGTTTTATTTAATTTATTTGAGTTTTAAATATGAAGAAATTGGTCAAGAGCAAATGCCTACACCAAAACAATTTATTTTAAGGAGAAAACTTATTTTTACGGACTAAAAAGTTTATAAGTATCAAGTCGAGTCACTCAAGAACCTTGGGAAATTTTTCCAGAATTTTTACTATTTTTCTTATATTTTTAAATGAATTTTAAAGATTTATAGAAATATTTACGTTTTCAGAAATTACTTAACTTTGATGAATTTTCACGAGGAAATTAGAGCTGCAAAGACTACAAAAATTAGTTTGGAATGTAAAGGGGAAGTTGCTCTATCATGTGTAATTTTTCTAGATTTTTTATTATATTTTTAAAGGTTCTAATTGAGTCCGGAAGTCCGGACGGACTCCGTTTGGACTCCGTACGGACTCCGCTTTGACTCCGTACGGACTCCGTACGGGCTCCGGATTGACTCTGGGTGAGCTCTGGAGGGGAAAACTTAGGCACGTGACTAGGTATACTTAAGAGCCTCTCAAACTCGAAATTGAGGGGGGGGGGACACATCATACAGCTTAATGATTAACCACCACGGTCTCATTTTTTATTACTCAACAAATTAAATAAATTTGTAATACCCTTATAACTTTTTATCTTATATATAACATTTTAGAAATACTACTCAACAATTTAAGTCACACTTCATACAGGGTATCTTTAGAAAGGTCTTCATCACTGGGACTTGATTATTGCTGTCTCATAAAAATTCAAATTATTATAAAAACATAAAAGTCAATCTTTTCAGATCTTTCACTGGTACACCTTAATTGTTGTTATCAGTATTTCTTTTCTCAACATCCACTTTTACTTAAATCTCAATAAGCGTTAAATATTTTAGAGTTTCATTATTTTTAACAATCAGATCCAAGTAGACTGGTTAGCTTAGAGATTTAGAATTCCCATTTTGTTATTTTATTGGAAGGACAGGGTTCTCAGCTAAATCCACATATCTCCTCTGGATTCTGCTTACAGCAAGGCAACTGTAAGAGTTTACCTTACCATAACGCAAGTATCTTCCTTCGCCGACAGCGTTGTCTCGTGTGGTAACTGGGTATAAGGTGAGTCCTAGGAAATTAAGAATTAGTATTAGATACTTTTTTAATAAGGAAACCTTACCTATTTATTTCATCCAAGTGGTAGCGGTGGAATAGAGCTAAGAATCTGTGCTATTGAGGTTGCGCTGTTCAGGGGAAAATCAACTAAAAAGTACAATACCTCCTTCTTTTATACTAAAAGTGTACTCTTACTGACACAGTTTTATATTTTATTTTGCTTTACATAGTAAAATAAATTACTGTGATTTCAATAGAGAGTAATATAGTGCTACCTGGTGATAACTTTAAGGAGATACTAGGGACACTAAGACTTGAAAAAAAAAAAAAATTTTAATCTTGAACAATACATTACAATAGTAAGGTGTTCTTCATTGCTTTGATAAAAAATACAAGTATTAAAAATATATATATTTTTTAACAATTTAAAACAATAAATTCTAGTATTAACATGGCTGATGCTGGCAGTCCTGACATTAAAATTGATTATGATGAGGGTTCAGTAAGTCCCAAATCAAGCCTTGATAATGATGGGTTTTCTGATAAGCATTTTATAGGACATTCTTATGGAGGAGAATGTGGACCTTCTGGATTGGACAGGAGAGCAGGAGAAGGTGAAAGTAGAGCCCCAAGTAGGACCTCCACCCACAGCAGAGCCTCCAAAGCCCCTTTTTCCCCAAGAAGACCTTCCCAAAGGCTTCAAGATAAAAAAGCTCCCCTTAGAGGTACAAGTTCAAAATTTATCTCATCAGTTAAAGACGATTCAGGGGGAGTTAAACAAGGTAATCAAATTACGAGAGAGAGTGGTAAAAGTAGAAAAGATGTGCCAGGATGCATTTCAAAGACAACTCAGAAAGTGCCTGCCAAATCTACCAGTAAAGCAGCCTCCTCCTCAAAGCACCTTGCCTCCAAAAAAACAGTTGCCCCCACCTCCACCTCCACCACCACCTGCTCCAGAAAACATGGTGGTACCAAGATGGCAGTGGGAATGGTACCAAACAAATTACCAACAAAGGCAAGAAGGTCCTTCAAGACCACTTCTGAAACAGCACAATCTTCACCCTCATCCTTACCACAAGAAGAAGAAAGGGAAGCAAGTAGCCCAGAGGCCTTGGTGAGTGGCAATGATCATATTATTTTTTCTACTCCTACTAATGTGTGTGATATAGGTGATGCCAGTGATATGACTGAAAAACCATTAGTACAGAGTCCTGTGAAATTAGTATTTGATCCTGAGAATATATTACATCAAGTTTCTTTAAATGATAATATTAGTCTAACTTCTGTTTCTGAAATTAATCCTTATGTTATTGATTTAAAAGAGTATGATGTGGGTTTTTAGTTATATTCAGTGCTTGAAAAATTAGCCTCAAGAATCTTGAAAAATCCTGTAAATCTTGATCATTTAAATAATCCTGAGTTAACAGTAGTAATTAAAGATGTTGTCAATAGATTCAATAACCTACAGTTGAATACTAGTGTAGCTGTGAGAGCTCAAGATTCAGCTCATTTGGAATTAAAATAGAAAGTTATTGAATTAATGAATACAACTATTGAGTTGAAACAAGAAAACAAATCATTGAGAGATAAGTCTTCCAATTTGACAGCTTTAGTGGCTGAACTTCTACCATGGATTAGTGACACTTTTCTTAAAAATATGGAACCTTTGAATGATGAACTTGTTTCATTAAAATCTGAAGTGAGAGGTTTATCAAATAAATTAATTACTTGTGAGTCTAGAAAAAAGTTATCTTTGTCCACTTTAAATAGTAAGATAACTGAGATTGAAGACCTGAGATTGCAAGTGTCCCACTTGGAGAATGAGTTACTCCAGCTACAAGTAAACCAGACCTTACCTTCAGAACCAGTGGTACCTGTCCCCTCTTCATGTAAACAACAGGGCACCCAGGTGAATCACTCTGAGAAGATATTTATGAAAGAAAAACAAAGAGCTATCAGCCCAGTAGAAAATTTGAGTAATGCTAGCTCCTCTTCTTTCCATCATGAATTATCTGATCATTTATTAAAACTACAGGACATGTTGAAAATGGAGAAATTATGTCCTAAAAATGAGCCTTCCTCCAACCTGAAACATTGTCCAAAGATTGAGAGATACCCAACCTTTGATGGAGAAACAAATTCAGATTGGCAAAATTTTATTCAGAGAATTGATAACCTAAAGAATAGTTATAAACTCCCTGATGAGGAAATTACTTCAAAATTGATTTCTTTATTTGAAAATGTTGCTTTAATGTGGTATGAGTCTGTATTATTGGATGGGATTAATCATACTTGGGAAGAATGGAAAGCACTCATTGCTGCCCAGTTTGGGGGATTCACATTTAGATTGGCTCAGCAAAGACTGTATGAGGAGTGTAAATATTCATATTCAGAAAAACCAATTGCTTTCTTAATGAAACTGTCAAAAATATTGAGAGCAATTGATCCAAAAATGGACTATGATTTATGGAGGGAAAGAATCCTTTATAAATTACCAAGGTCCTTGAGGGATTTAGTAGTGGCAAGGACTGAGAATGTGAGGGAACATTCATCTTTTATTTCAAGATGTAATGAGATATTACTCAACAATAAATTTCAGCCTAGGCACTACCCTCAAAGAGGGGTGGAACCCCCAAAACCTACAGGATGGAAGCCACCTGTTGAGAAGCCTGGAAAACCTTCTGCACCAGTTGCCCCAAGGAAATACCCAAGTAATACTTTTGTAAAGTGTGGAAAAGCATGGCAGAAGGGTCATGTTTGTGAGAAAAGAATAAATCTTATTGAACAAGATGAGCCAGAAGACAGTCATCATGAGGAAGAGGACTCCTCTAGTGATTGTGACAGTAATATTTCTTATGGTGACAACAACTCCAATGAAGTTTATATGTTGGAAAATGATGTACATTTACTTGAACAGAATGCTGACATAGAAAATGTGGATTTAATTGGGGTTGAAGATGCTGACATAATAAAGGATATTGAGAAGGATTCTATAGTCATTACTCCAATCAAAGCTCCTGTTATAATAAATGGGAAAAAATTGGACATTATCTTGGATACTGGTGCTGGAGGCAGTGTGTTATCCTCAGCAGCCTTGGCTGCCATTGATAATGACTATGAAAAGAAGCTATTACCTATGGCAAATACATATTGGAAAGGATATGGGTCTGTTTTATGCCCTAAAGGAAAATATAAGACAACTGTATTTTTTAAGTATAGCCATGGGTATGTAAGAGCTGAATGTGATTTTGTTGTCATGGATGGTGACAACTTGAGCAATTGGTTTATCATGGGGAATGATATTATTACAAAGTTTGGTATCAAATTGGACCCTGCTAATCAATGCTTCACTATGGGGATGAATGGGAAGAAAAAATTTAAAATTACTTCCTCCAGAAAATGTTCAGCTCCCATGGTAAAAACATGTTTTTCCCTTGATCAATACAAAGGCAGATCTTCTGCAGAACATGAAGCTTTGTCTGATGAAATCCTAAAAGCTTCATTTGGTGAACAGCTCAGTACTGCAGAAAAGGATGAGGTAATTAAATTAATCACATCATTCCCTATGGCCTTTGCACATGGAAAACATGAGTTGGGACTGGTTTTGGACCATGAAATGAAAGTTTTATTATCATGTAAATTAGATGATATACCACCCAGTCTAAAGAAAAAACCTTATCCTGCATCCCCTTCTAAGAGAAAGGATATTGAGGATAATATTACCACCTTGTTAAATATGAAAATTATAGAGAAAGTGGGTGTAACACCTAAATATTGTGTAATCTCACCAGTCTTAATTTCTTATGAAAAGGACAAGGCTAGGTTGTGTGGTGATTATAGAGCCCTTAATACCCACACAATTGATGATATTTATCCTCTACCAAGAATAAACTCAATACATGCTACCTTAAAAGGAGCCAAGTATATCAGTTGCTTGGATGGGAATAAGGGATACCACCAAATACCTGTTGTGAAGGACTCACAAAATTATTTGATGATTGCAACTCACTTGGGTATTTACAAATACATTAGGATGCCTTTTGGCCCTAAGAATGCCCCTTCGGTGTTTCAAAAAGTGATGGAAAATACTTTTCATCAAGAAATTATGGAGAGATGGATGATGGTGTACATTGATGACATCATTATTTTTTCAAAAACCTTTGAAGATCATTTGTTTCACCTGAGTAAAGTGTTCCAGAAAATGGATGCCATCAATATGACCTTAGCCTTAAAGAAATGTAAATTTGGATTCTACTCCTTAAAGGTTTTGGGGCATGTTGTATCAGGTTTGCAAATATGTGTTGACCAAAATAAGGTGGCAGCCATACAGCATGTCAATGCACATACCACTGTAAAAGAAGTGCAGAGTTTTTTGGGGATGTGTGGTTATTACAGGCAATATATAAAAAATTATCAGGTAATAGCAGCCCCTCTGACACAATTGATCAGAAAAGAAGTGGCTTTTGTCTGGACAAATGAGAGACAAAGAGCCTTTGATGCCTTAAAACAATGTTTGGTTTCTGCTCCAATCTTGGGCCTACCAGATTTTAACCAGCCATTTGTTTTATACACTGATGCTAGTTTTGTTGGACTAGGAGCTTCTCTCCACCAAAAACAAGTCATCAATGAGAAAATCTCTGAAGTAGTAATCTGTTATATTTCAAGAACCTTGAGAAACAGGGAATTGAAATATGGAGCCACACAACTGTAATGTTTGGCAGTTGTGTGGGCCCTGGATAAATTACATTAATTTTTGGAGGACCAGAAATTTAAGCTGGTCACTGATTGTAGTGCAGTGAAGTCATTGTTGAACATGAAGACTCCTAACAGACACATGTTTAGATGGCAGCTGGAAGTACAAGAATGCAGAGGGAGGATGACAATTATCCATAGATCTGGAAAGATGCATTCCAATGTGGATATGCTATCAAGATTACCCTTACCAAACAATGATTCCAATCCTGCATATGTCCCAGAAGATGAGGTGACACACATATTTGGGGTATATATTGTGGATATGGAAGAGAAATTGATGCAATTAATTTTGGCTTCATATGAGGAAAATGCTGAGTTACAAAAACTCTGTACTATCCTAAATGATTCAAAAAATGCCTCTATTCAGCCCTTAATTAAGAAATTGCCACTGAAATACCAGAATGCTCTTAACAAAGGAAAATTCTCCATTGAAGATGGGTACTTATATTACAAGAGGAAGCTCAGCAATGTAATTGTAATAGCCCCTTCAATGAAAGAGACAATTTTAAAACTTTGCCATGATGAAATATTAGCAGGTCACTTTGACTATGAAAAGACACTAATCAGACTGAAGAATACAGCCTGGTGGATGAATATGTCTGAAGATGCAAAGACATATGTTGAAACCTGTGATGCCTGCCAAAAATCTAAGAGAATGACAGGTAAGAGAGCAGGTTTGATGCAACATATTGAGAAGGCAGGAAAACCTTGGCAGATTTTTAACATGGATTTTGTCACTGGCCTTCCACCAGCAGGAAAAGAAAGTTTCAATTCTTGTTGGGTGATTGTGGATAGATTTACCAAAATGTGTAAATTCATCCCTACTCATAAAGAGGTTTCCACAAAAGAATTAGCTTTCCTGTGGTGGTTACATATGTTCAACACTGCAGGTTTTCCCAAAGCTATTATTTCTGATAGGGATCCAAAATTCACTTCTGAATTCTGGATGTCCTTGATGGATATTTGTGGGTGTGAATTAAAATTGTCCACTGCTCACCATCCTCAAACTGATGGATTGGCTGAGAGAATGATTCAAACATTAGAAGACATGATTAGAGGATATTGTGCTTTTGGTCTTGAATATAAGGATAATGAAAGGTTTACACATGACTGGGTCACTTTATTGCCTGGCTTGGAATTTGCCTACAATAGTACTGTCCACTCAGTTACTGAAAGAAAGCCTTTTGAACTATGGCTGGGATATGTACCAAATACTCCTGCTCATTTACTCAATAATAACTTACCAAAAATTGACATTCACCCTGGTGCTAAATCTTTCCTCCAAATGCAAAAATTATGTAGAAAACATGCTAATAATTGTGTGGAGAAAGCTTTTGAATATGAGAAGAAAAGATGGGATAAATCCCATAAAGATTGCACTTTTAATGAGGGGGATGAAATTTTGATTTCAACAGTACAATTTAACTTACAAGGTAATAATAAATTGAAGGATCCATTCATTGGGCCATTTATTGTTAAAAGAATGATAGGGACAAATGCAGTAGAAGTGATACTGTATGCACCATATGATAGGAAACATCCTGTTTTTCCTATATCATTGATAAAGCCTTACAAGTCAAATGATGACTTATTTCCAAAGAGAAGAGGGAGACCTAAGAAAACTCCTTTGGAAATAGAAAATACTGCTGAAATAGAGAAAATCCTGAATGAAAGAACCCTTACAAAAGAGAAGGGTGTTGAGTATTTATTGAGATATAAAGGCAAGTCCACTGAACATGACAGATGGATACCTGGAAAGGAGATAAGCAATTTGGCAACTCTTCTCAAAAAATTCAAAAAGAAAAAATGAAACAGCATTTTTTTTATTGTTTTTTTTGGGGTGAGGGAGTGTCAGCCAGCTGATTTGAAAGTATTAGTAAATATGATAATAAAAACTAAGTAAAGGACATCAGTAACTTACAGAGGATTGTTCAGTAGTGACAATGCCCAAAAGAGGGAGTTAACCAATGTCCCAATTACCCTCCAAAGTGGGAAAATCCTGGAGTGGGAATAAATTTTAATTATTAAAATTAGTATATATTTCATTCTCACCTGACATGGGTTTTTCCCCGGTAAAATACATCACATGAGATGTATTGTTCTTTTCTTTTCTATCTTTTTATTTCTTTTTCTCTGGAAACTTTATATTTGTTTCTCTTGTCATTTTTAGTCTCTTTATTTCCACGTCTTTGTTCTTTCTCTTTTGCCCCTTATGGGAATTATTTTATGTATCTAGTCTTTCTTGGGTCTATATAAGGGGGGGAGATTTGGTGGAAATATCATTCCTTTTTACACGCATTTATCCAGTTGCCATCGTTGCCATCCTCTTTATTACTTTATAAGGTGTTACATTTACATCCTCTTATTAGTTATAATTTAAAAGGCCTAAGTTCAAATATTTAATTACCGTGTTTTAAGGGTTTCAACAGATAAAATAAAATCTTCTGATTTAAATTCCCCATTACTTTAGAAGTCACTACCTCTCAAATAACTATTACGCTCTAAATTCTCTATTGATCAGTTATATTACCTTTATATTAGCTAATATCTTGTTCAGGGTTACCGTCATATTACTATACCTCTAGTCCACACCCTGACAGAAACCCTGCTATTAATGAGTGACATTTTATTGTAAATTTAATTTCAACTAAAAGTTATTTAATTTACTATAAAAAGTCTACCTATACTTGAAAAATATAATAAATAGTTCAGAACCAGGGTTGAAAAATCCAAGGGCCAAATTTTACAAGTCAATAAAACCAAGTTTTCCACTAATTTTTTTGTTTGAATATTTTATTCATTTAACTCACAATTAAAATGTATAGCTAATTTCTCTTTAATATTATATTTTCTATATTCTGAAAGTTAATAATTTTTTTTATTTTTTATAAAGCACAGAATTTCTAATACTAGTGATGCCATTCAGGTTGATACTCCATTACCAAGTAACTTTAGAGGGGAAAAAAATCCTCCTCCTGAAAATCCTAGAATTGGTGATTTGGGTCCTGTTACCCCTGAAAATAATTGAAAAAATCCAGGTAAAGCCTAACCTCCTCTTCAGTCCTCATCAGATCCCCAATTTCGATCAACTGATTGCTCTTCTAATATCATAAATATAGATGGTCAATCTGCACCTTGTCATTTTCAGAAGAAAGCCAAAAGTGTAGGGAATGATTGGGCTAATATGTTGTTGAATCAGTTTCTTGAAAACGGTGGGGAACCCACTTCTACTAGCCCAGAAGCCAGGACTAGTGGACATTGTGAGTAAACTTTTCCAAAATGCTTTTACGTTTTAAAATAGGCTTACCAATTTTTATTTTCAAAAATTTTCAGTTAATCCCTGTCTTATAATTCAAGCTACATATCAGCTCAGAATTTGTGATTCTGAGTCACTTAAAAATGACCGAAAATTGCAAATGGTTAGAAGCATAGTTATTAGGTGTGATGTACCAAGGAGCTCAGATTCTATTAACTGAAATATCTATCACTTTTTGAAGTTCTGTCTTGGTGGACCCATTAATATATCTGGGTTTCCTATTGGCCCAACAAAAGAAGAAGTTACATATTGGAAGAGTTGGAATGATAACAAGAAATTGACAATTGAAGCAGCATTAAAAAAGGTTCAAAACCCACCACAGGAAACTTCAGCTGCTGATCATCAATTTATTTTTACAAATACTGACTTGTTCTTATGTTCCAAAATTTATGTACCTATTTTTATTTAAACACATAAGCCCCAAGGACTAAAGAGAGGAGCTTCTGTACCAAACTCTGTAAAACAAAATTTTGAATAAGAGCTTTAAGAGAAAGGATTTTGTTGACTCTCTTTTTATTGGAACTGTAAAAATCTCTCCAAGTAACAATGGAATTAAGTAATGGGGAGTGTAGTATCAAAGCATTGTACTAAGTGGCTCTCAACAATGAAAAATATTGATTCAGAAAGACTCAGGTTTACACCAATAATTTTTGAGAAACAGGTGGTCAACAAGGGAAAGGAGATTTGAAAGGTATCTGGTCAAAACTGTGAGTTGATTGAGGCAAGTAGAAAGAAAAAGAGATCAAGAGCACAGATAAAGTGTTTTCAAAAAAAGGTATTTATTCATAGAATAATAAGTAAAGAAAGTCTTTTACTAATTTTATTTTATTTTAGATTTCAAAAAACTACTACAACATGGCAAGAAAAAGTGCATTGATCAGTCAGGCTTTCTAGCACTTTTTCATGATACAAGTCTCATGTCCGATTTAGAAAATTACCCACCACATCCAGAAGAGGAAAGTCCAAAACAAGTAGTTCCTGGATGTAGAAATCCAAAACTCAATGGAATTTTAGATAAAATGGACAAATTGACTAAAAGGATGGCCCATTCAAATTTTGAAAAGGCTTCAAAGAAGAGACTTTATGATTGCTTAACTAAAAAGTCAGCGTCAACAGATGGTATCTTGAATGTGCCCAAATTTCTGTGAAAAAAATGCTATTAACCTGGATATTTAGAAAATTTGTTGCTTAATGAGAGGTAGTTATTTGAGGTTCAAGAAGATATAGATTTTGACAAAGTTAATAAAGCACTAGATAAAGCCGCAGCATTGTAAATTTTTACCCTACTGGTAGCCATGTATAAAGAGTGATAGTAATCTTTTTTTAAATAAAATTATAATCCTTTTTTTAAAAAAATGCCAATTGATGTATAAGATAAGAGAGAGCAAAGGAGTTCACAATTATAAAAATATTGAGGATAGAAAAAAGATATATATTTTTGTAAAACTTTAAGACATGATAAATGTTTTAATTAAATAAATGTGAAATTCTTTTTATGCACAATATATGAACTTAAAATAAATTAAATTGAATCTCTTCTCAGATAGTTACCACAAGATGAAATTAAAACCTAAAACAAGAATATAATTAGACTCTAATTTTCAATTTGACATACCTGTTTTACAATAATAATAATGACTATTTTTTTGGCTAAACATCAGGAATTATTGGTATTAAAATGCACATGTGAAAAAATTTATGAAAGTGAAAACTATCCCCAACATAAGAAGAAACATCATTAAAGGCACTCAATAATCCATTACCATAGTAAATAAACAAAATATACACCACGGGAAATCTACGGGTGAATTTCTAGCAATACCCTCTCTTTAAATTTAGAGTGTCCCTTAATTATGCCAGTTTTATGAATACTTCATAAACATAAGTAAATTAGAGTTAGATTTACATTTATTCTCAGATTGGTCAAAAAATGAACCTCATTTGATCTCAAGTTTTGCATAAGTTGATCAACTATAACCATGATTTTATCCTTCATTGAGCACACATTGAGCACACATTGATCCAATATAAGCTTTTGAATATACAATATTATTATCAATTTAGAGGAAGAAAATTATTCCTTAAAATACCTAATCATTACTTTGCATTCAAAAGATAAACCATAAAATTATGAAAGTAAATTTAATTTACAATAATAATATCTTTTACTACATAATTGTAACAATAGATAAATTTAGCAAATTTTCTGATCACAAATATTAATAGCTATAGGGATTAAAACAACTAACGCCATTCCTATTTTCAAATTTTAAAAAGATTATAGTCACTTCTAACTTCTAATCTATTAAGTCTTTGCAAAACTAAATTTTGTATCACTTTTTAAATTTTACCTAAAATATAAGTCCTACAAGCTATTGAAAATAAAATCCTCAGTTACTCAACTAAAAGAAATATTTATATTTATATAAAAATAAAAATATTCCTTAAAGTGTATAACTTGAATTGTTGTTATGGAAATTAATATGAAAGTTTTCCAATTTAAATATTTAATGCTTATATAAATCACTTTCCCAAGTTTTGGTATGAGTACATGTGAAATAGTAACTGCATTTAAAAGTGGAAACCAATATAATGACAAAAATATTTACAAAATTTATTTCAATTTAATATTTATCTGTAAAAAATTTTTAAAGAAATAATTTATTCATCTTCTTAAGGGTCTCTTCCTCCTCCTCTACCCATCTAATTTTAAATAGGTGGTCTCAAACTTGAACAAATATGCCCATTGGATTTCGTTTAAAAACCACCAGATAAACACACCATGAAACATGGCTGATTTGGTACATGAGATCTTAAACATGGGGTCAAATATGTCCTACTTTCACCACGCAATATGGGGGGCGGACTTGTTAGCAAGTCCGCAACCTTGGACTCAAGTTCACCACAGATTGAACACACATTGAGCTATTGACAAAGGAACCATACAATCAGGGATAAACACCACTCAGCAGAACAGTTTTAGGTGGGTCTTCAAGTAGAGTTCAATATGAGTTCAGTATGAGTTCAGTCTGAGTTCCATCTGAGTTGTGCCTGAGTTCAGGTTGGGGACTTGCTAGCAAGTCCACCCCCTATATTGCGTAGTGTTTAGTGAAAATTTTTTAACCACAGAACAGCCAACCAGTCTACAGATCCTCCCAATTCACCAAACATCACATTTTTCCCTTCCCACATTTTTGATACAAATTTTAACACATGGTGCCCCAGTAAATTTTGAGCTTTTAATTACTTTCTTTATCAACAATTCCTGAACAAATTTATATCCTCAAAACTTAGTCATCATGCCAAGAACACTACAAAATTTTCAACACAACCCTTTTAAATCCTTTTTTCATGCTCTCAAAATGATCAAGTTGCATGTACTCTCCACTTGGGTTTGTTTTATTTTTTCATATTGACTATTATTTTGAATTTTCACTGAAAGCATAATTTTTCCCTTCCTGATTCATTTTGGTTAATCATCTCAACATGAAGTTGGATATTTCAGAAATTACATAATTTTTAATTCTTCTGTTTTTCAATGATCCCTCATATACTTTTATTCATCTTCTCTCACTTCCTTAACTGTTCTTGTATTTATTTTATCCATCACTTCCTGAACTTCTATCTGGTCATTTTACATCTTTCAAGACATCTCATCAGGTAAGTCATCCTCCCACCATCTTTTTTTCAATTTTAATTGATGTTCTTTTTCTGAATTTGTTTTTGTTATTGTTTCTATTTCTTTTTCTGTTTTCTCAAATCACATTTCCACTTTTAAGAAGGTTATACAGAATGCTAGCTCTCATATCCACCAGGCAACATCTGATTTGGCTCACTGGTTTTTGAGATATTTATCATCCACTTGGCTCAAACTTCCATCAACTATATTTTAATCTTCTCAAGTAGGTCTTACTCTGGAAAAAATATAATACTTATAAAAAACATAGGTAGCTAAAATAGATCTTTTTAGACAATTGATAATACCTGGCTTTAAATTTTTAAACCCTTATTTGATTTTCTTTTAAGTCAAAAATAAAAAGTCAGAAATATGGTTAGGGTTTTTTAAATGACATATCATTTTGTTGGAAGAATATCAAGAATCATGGATTTTATTTCCAGCAAGTGGTGTTGAATTTTGTCCAGTGGTTGCTGAGATAACTGCTTTCAAAGTTGAATCTTGTTTCATGGACTAATTTACATTTTTTAAGTTCAATGTTGCATAATATGCATATAGGTCTTATGAAATCTATTTCAAATAATACTTCAGGCTTTTGGCTCTGATTTGATCAGCTAAATATCTGTTATGGATGAATCCTTTTAATTTTGTAATTTTATTTAATGAGGATGAATATTAACATTTGCTAGATTTTGGCTCATTCAAATCTCACATTATTTTGATTACAGGTTCTCTATAGGCATGAATTTCATTTCCAGAAAGCATAATCAATTTTTGCTCAGAAATTTCTGAGATATCTACTTTTAAGGTTGAGTCTTTTTATGTTAACTAATTTACATTTTTGAATTTTGATATTCCATAATATTCATGTTTTTTCTGATACTTTTCATTGTACCATTCTAAAGGTATGTCTATTCCTCAACTGTTTTTTATCATTTGTTTCCTCCATTTTTCTTCTTAATAAATCATTTTTTCCCTGATTTGTTGATGTTTTGAATTTTTTTCAGGAGATGGCATCAACAAATCTATTTGAAACTCTTCTCAGCATAATCATCAATCAAAAATCCAAGAGATAATCATCAAACTACCAAGGAAACTTCTTGTTTGATATCTTGTAAAAAGTGTTCTCATTTTTTTGGAATCTTGTGAAACACTTACTCATTTTGGTTTTCATTCCAAATCAACCAAAGTCTGATAAACCAGGTTAGTAAAGCAAGGGGAAAAAGCCCTACTTATATTAAATCTTTAGGGAGGGGTTCCAAATATGGTAATTAGAAGATTTTCAATTGTTATTATTTTTTTTTCATAAATTTTTAAATTATCAATTATTAAATATAATCAATCAAATAAAACTTTTGTGCAATTGAGACTTGCTGCTGTATAAATTTGTTCATTTAATTATTTATTTGTATTGAATGGATGAATTGCCAATACATTGCTTGTCATATGATTTATTTGGTTTTGGTCACATCTGAAATAATTAGTAGGTGGAATTATGAATCCCATTACTTTTACTTGGCTGATTATATTTTTTTATTGACTTATTTAAGAGTTTAGGAAATTAAAATGAAAATTTGGTAATCTTTACCCCCTCCCACAGTAAATTGCAGGGGGAGGTATTGTAATTTTTTTTTCTTACATAAAAAATTTTTTTGACATGAAAAAAATGGCAATCTCCACCCCCTCCCACAGTAGAATTTAGGTTGAGGTATTGCAATTTTTTTTCAGACATAAAAAATTTTTTTACATGAAAAAAATGGCCATCACCACCCCCTAATATAGTGAAACGCAGGGGAGGGTATTGCCGAATTTCCAGACTTAGAAAAAAAAATTTGTTAAGTTATGTATCTTTTGCACAAGGGTTGGTTAATGAAGCTGTTGAAAAACCATATTTAACCAAATCATTAATAGAAATACAGAATGAATTTTAGTCATGTAGATATGGAGAAAAACATTACTTATAATTTAAATACAAAACAATTAATCAACTGGAATCCTAAAAATTAGCAAGAGTAGACACATGCAATGTATATAAGAGAGATTCAAAGTATTTTTTTACAATCAAAATATTTATTTACATCTTTTATCTGGAAGAGGTTTTCAAGATGGTTAAATGTGCAACCATTTCAATTTGAAGTAAAATGACAAAGGGCAACACAGATTTGAGTAGGAGGATCTCTTTAAGGACAAAAAAAATCATTTCTGAAAATTGAGTGATCTTTTATCAGTTCAAGTAACTGAGAAATTCAGGCAAGGTTGTGCCAAATATCTGTTTAAAGCTAATTTCAGGAATGCTTTAAAGAACATCAAGGTTAAATTGTGGTGGGTGTTGTATGGAAAGTCTCCTGAAATATAAGTGGTGATTATTCAGCATGTCACACATGTAAGCCAAGTTAATTTCGGCATTGGAGTTGGTATCTGAGTTAACAAATAGATCCAGGGCTAGAGTGGTAGCAGTTATTTCTAGTTTACAATGGACTGAAAGAGGAATTTTGTGAATGGTGATGAAGACTAAGGGTGAGTGTATGATGAAGTGGATGCTTAAGTGGTGGGAAGTCACGTTTTTCACATGTTGAATAATAAGCCCTTAAGAATTAGGTGAAAAGAATCTAAGGAGATGGCTTGTCTGTACCTAGTGCTGACTAATCAAGATGAAGGAGAGAAGTGTTTTGATGGCTTTTTCTTCCCAAAAGAAGGTGTTTTTGAGGTCAAACACACCATCAAATTACACCTGTCTAGGGCAGGTGTATTTCATTTTCTGATGGGGTGTTTGGTAATTTTTTATGGCGTGATTATGTGGAATATTTGAACAATTTTGAGACCCCCTAATTTACTCCATCCAATCTCATTTTCATAGAAAATATCTATTGTTTTAGAACTCTCCTTACCAGAAATGTCCCATTTTATTTTTAAGCTATTAATCCCTTCATCAATCCTCTACCTCATAATTCATAATGTATCAAAGAATATTCATTTTATATTTCCTCTAAACTTTTTACAAGATTTCAAATTTCAGATAAAACTACGAGCCAGGGGGAGCCTGGCTGGAAATAATTTAAAAAAACAAAAAAAAACCAAGCCACTTCCTGTGGCTCAGGATTGAAAAATAAAAAAAATAAAAAAAATTGCTGCCAGCTTTAAGCTGGAAGCATTTAATAAAATTGAAAAAAATGACCAAAGCCACTTTTAGTGGCTTTGGTCAGATTTATAATACATCTTGCAGGAAGTTTAAAACTGCCTGCAAGATGTTGTGTTTAAAAGCGAGCGAATTTGCATGCAGCAACTTCACTCGCTTTTTTTTTATATATTAATGACTTGCAGCCAGTATAAAACTGGCTGCAATTTATTTTTTAAAGCAACCAAAGTTGCTTGTAGCGACTTTGGTTTCAATAATATTTTATTCATCTCCCAGCCAGATAACACTGGCTGGGAGGTATTAAGGTGATCAAGCAGCCAATGTTGCTTTAAGCAACATTGGCTGCTTAAAATATTTACTACAAGCCAGGGGGAGCCTGGCTGGTAATTATTTAAAATAAATTTTTTAAAAAAATAACCCAAGCCACAGGAAGTGGCTCGGAATTGAAAAAAAATAAATAAATTGCTGCCAGCGTTTAAGAAAAATTATAAAAAAAGACTAAAGCAACCAAAAGTGGCTTTGGTCAAATTTATAATACATCTTGCAGGCAGTTTTAAACTGCCTGCAAGATGTTGTGTTTAAAAGCGAGTGAAGTTGCATGCAGCAACTTCACTCGCTTTTTTTTATTAATGACTTGCAGCCAGTATAAAACTGGCTGCATGTCTTTTTTTAAAGCAACCAAAGTTTCTTGTAGAAACTTTGGTTGCAATAATATTTTATTCATCTCCCAGCCAGATAACACTGGCTGGGAGGTTTTAGGGTGATCAATCAGCCAATGTTTCTTTAAGCAACATTGGCTGCTTCAAAATTTACTACCAGCCAGGGGGAGCCTGTATGGTAATTATTTAAAATAAAGTAAAAAAAAATAACCCAAGCCACAGGAAGTGGCTCAGCATTGAAAAAAAAAACTTTTCTGCCAGCTTTAAGCTGGCAGCGTTTTATAAAAAATATGAAAAAAAATGACCAAAGCCACTAAAAGTGACTTTGGCCAATTTTATAATATATCTTGCAGGCAGTTTGAAAATTCCTGCAAGATGTTGTGTTTAAAAGCAAGCGAAGTTGCATGCAGAAACTTCTCTCCCTTTTTTTTTATATATTAATGACTTGCAGCCAGTATAAAACTGGCTGCAAGTCTTTTTTTAAAGCAACCAAAGTGGCTTGTAGCGACTTTGGTTGCAAACTGTTTTTTTGCATTTCCCAACCAGATAACACTGGCTGGGAGGTTTTAAGGTGAGATTTGAGCAGCCGATGTTGCTTTAAGCAACATTGGCTACTATAGAAAATAAACTACCAGCCAGGGGGAGACTGGCTGGTTTGAATTAATAAGAAATAAGATGAGATGAGATATTGAAATTTGTGCTACTCTTTTACATGCCATTTGGCATTAAATTTTTGACAGTGTGAAATGTATATGTGCATAATAAAAATTAAAGCCAGAAAAAGAGGTATTGGATATTTTTAAATGCCAAAACTTATATAACCAGTTTGAAGATATTTGAAATATCAGAATACTGATTTTGTGTGCAGATTGTTTTGCAGAAATATGTACTTGGTTGTTAACTCTTTTGTAGCCAAATGTCAACTTAGTGGCAAAAAAAATAATAAGTGATAAAAAAGGTGTCCATAATAGCTGAAGGTTAGTTTTTCAAGCTTATGTGAACAAATGATATGGATAAGTGTATTAAATTTGAAAAAAAAGTGATAATAAATATTAATTTCATCCGTGTGAAACAAGCCGAGGCTTTGGTTCTTCAAATTATACGTCATGAAACCCTATAAAAATAAGCTGTAAAACAATATGTAAGTTTTAATTAAAAGCATGTCAAATTTTTTTTTCATCATTTGTACAATATACTACTGTGTAAAAACCTGTTGCATACACACCTTATGCAAGTCACTTCATGCCATGCAACTGGCTTCAGTAATTTGCGTGTTTCTATACACATAACTGTAAGTAAATTTTCATCCAAGTGGCAAATTTTTTACTTCTCTCCTTCCACTTACAAGAGACAGGTTATTAAAATAATTAGCTTTCCATCTGTTTCACTTAAGAGTTTTTTATTTTGGTTTGACCCTTCTACTTGTTTCTTAAGTAAAAATATTAATTTCACTTTAAATATATGTTCAACTTTTAGGGAATCCATTTTTCTCAATCATTAGGTTTGCCACCAAAGTAACTTATCTACAGATTACTAACTTGGATTGTTGGTCTTTTATTCTCCTTGTAAATCTCTTGAAAAAAAAATAGAACTGGTGATTGTTTTTAACTCTTGGCAGCTTGATCTCTAACTTGCAATAGTATAATTAAAAAGCTAGTTTTTGGTTAGCATCCAAATTTTATATTGGTTTGTCTTTCTCTTTTCATTTTTTTACATTCAATAAAAATAATACTTATTTTTCTACAATAATCTATTCCTAAAAATTTAAATCAACAGATTAGTTGTCCATTTATCAATCAATCAACTTCTACCCAAGGATTTTTTTAAAATTTCAAGTAAGAATATCTTTTTTCACCTTTTCATTTTAAAATTTTTTATTATTCTCAATCATTATATATTAAATAATAAAATAAAATAAAATATCATAGTATCCACATGTGTATGGGATCAATTTTTTTCTACATATCAATAATTTATTGTATTGGCCTCCTGTAATTCTATTAATGGTAGAGGTATAGTTGATTCTTATTTAAGCAAACTATACCTTTCAACATTATAAATTATGGATATCTGGCGGTTTGATATATTATTGATATATGGAGAAAAATTAAATAAAGAATATACACATACTTGTGTAATATTGCTGTATTTATTGTAATAATTGGGCTTTGGATTTAAGCTTCACATATAATTTTTTATGTTTAGGTATATTTTAATCTTGTGTGTCAAACGCATACGGCAGAATAATATAATTGTAAGCAATTAAATGAAGCTTTAATACCAAATACTTGATTAATATTTTAAATACAGATAATACTCATGTTTTCTACATGCACGTTGGATATGATTTTTTATTTTTTATTAAGAATATATAATGATTATTTTTGGAGGTTATAATTTTAACAATTGCATTCTTTTGCACTTTTTTTATTTGTTTTTGAATAAAATTAATTTCTTATCCACCACACTACAAGCTGCAGGCTTCACAAAGTTTGTTTATAAAGAAAAATCACAGCCAAGGAAAAAAATCAAACAAAAAGGGTGCAAAAAACATCAAAAATGCATTACTTCTTGTTGAAAATTACAGTATTGAGACAGATGGAAAGAGGGCAAAATATTTTTCTAGGAGTTTTGTAAAAAATTTAGTTAATCCAGAACGGTATTTTACTTTGAATTCTAGCTGTTATATTTTCCATCCAATCCATTCCTCAATTCCAAGTGTTATAGTGAAAACATTTTCTATTGAAGATCTCATTCGATTAAACATGATTGAAGCATCAATTCAGTGCATCAAAGACTTTTCGTATTGTGAACATGGAGTTTTACAAAATAAAGCTCAAAAAATGGTGGTGTATTTGGTAATATGTTTGTTGGTGGTCGATGTTTAGATAGGAAAAAGTCTCTATTAATTTGTAAGTATTATATAGTTTTATTTATGAAAAGTTTAATCTATTATTATTTTAATTACTTTTATAGGTAAATATGCTTCTAAGCCTTTAGATTTTGCAGAGTATGATTGTTGCATGAAGTAAATAGAGTTATTCTTTAAATTTTTTTATCAAAATATATCTAATGTTAAGTATCAAGAAGCAGTAAAACTCTGTCAAAAGCTCGGCATTCCTGGGTTTGGAGAAAATGTTGATGATCAAGAAATTGAACCATTTGCTGGCAATGTTACTTGGACAACAGGCTCAAATGGAAAAGGGTTTTTGAAAAGTCCTCACTGTGACTCAGACCATAGCGAGTATACATTTGGACTTTTCATGCCTAAAGACACTGAGAAAACTTCTCTTCATCAATCTTATGACTAAAGTCAACCAAGTCAAAAAGGTGGAGAGCTTCATTTTCCTCAATTAGCTTTAAAAGTAGACATGGAGGCCACTAATGACATCACAGCGATTCTATGGCCAGCAAACCTTCTTAATCATTTCACATCACAATGTTATGAAATTGGTGGATTCACTTGCATTGGCCCTTCTATTCAAGTTAGTACAAGACTTTTCAATACATTTAAAAAACTCCAAGAGTTTGAAATAGATATTTCTGAGTACTTAAATATAAATGAAGAGTTAGAAAGATGTAATTTTCTTATCATGAAACTTTCTAAGTACAATGAAAAGACTGATTTAGCAAAAAAAAAGAAAAGTTAGTGAATTACTATATATTTTATGTTACTAAAGATATTTAAAAATTAAATCAGAAAAATATTCTCATATACATGTTAATAAAAAAAGGAAAAGACCATTAAGTAGTGATAGGTAAAAATGTGATTTTATTGTACAGGTATGGTTTTAGTTTAGTGGTAGAATGATATATTTAAACACACGTCTATAAAACCTTTTTATGATGCTGATGATTATGTATAATCTAGTGAGAAACCTAAAACAATAAAAGTATGAAAAAAAAAATGGATGTAAAAATTGAAAAATCATATTACAATAAAAAACTATTATTGCTACATGTAAAATAAAATATAATATATTAAAATATAAGAGAAAAAATATATCTTTGTAATTTGCTTAATTATTGCAAACGGAAACTAAAAATATACAATATTTTTAGTTTCCGTCCTAAAAGATCATATGCATCAATATAAATAGATCTGTACTATTAGTATTGTTTTTAAAAATATTAAAAAATTACTTATTTTTGAAATAAGTTTTTTCTTATTAATAACTAAAGTAAAACCATGTATTATTCTATTCTTATTTAAGTAAAAAGAAAAAAAAATTAATGGACAATTAAATATTAATTTTTTTCTTTGAGTCATTCACTATTCACTTTCATATTTAACTTGAATTAATTTAGTGGCATTATTCAATCTTAAATTTACTGAAATTTGTACAATACTGTGACTTATGATTTTTTTTTTTTGATAAATTGAATATTTTTCATCACATAATTATATTTTAGTAAAGCATATAACTTCAAAAGTAGAAGTGAAATAATAAATAAAAGGAAATGAGATATCTTGATAATGAAGAATCTATCAATAAATTTAGATCTCCATTAAAAATTAATTCTAATTTTAAAATTTACCTTGTAGAAGAGGAATATTTAATTAATATAAATTTAAATTTCCTTGTATATCTTGAATTAGCCTTCATCATCTATCTTTAATTAAGGTGCAGAATTCCAAAAGCTGAATTATATGATGATATTTCTATACATCTATTTGAATTTTTTTTAAATTCATGAAACCAAGTATGTAAAATAGAAACTACTACATCATTTTTAAGTAAATTTTATTATATTATAATAAAATATTAGTAATTATGAAATGGCTTTTACTTTTGTCAGAGAGTGGACCTCAATATATTTTAAGATAAATATAACACAATCAAATTGAAATTTATTTTAAAGTGTTTGAATATTTATCCATTGAATTAATTTTAAGAGTTGTGGAAGAACTTTTCTTTTTTCTTGGAGTTGAATGAATCTTAAAAACCGAGAAAAACATTGTAGATAAATTTTTATTGAACTTGATCTATTAAGGTAGATGTAAGTAGAATTTGATTCATATAAAATTTTAGAAGAAAAATAAAATTTCAATAACTTATTATTGACATTTAAGGATGAACAAGAAGGATGGCAATCTAAAAAAAGTTTGTTTTAATATTTATAGAAATAATATTTTCAAGTTCTTAATAAGGAGTACCCTAGTTTCTTTCTTTTATTTTTTTGCTTTCATAGAAAGAATTAAATATCTTTTTTTTCAAATTATTGAAAGAAATTTGATATCTATACATGAATCTGTAAGTGTAAAATATAATCAATATAAAATATGAATCAAAATAAAGCAAGCTAAATTATAGATAATCAAAATGTAGAGTAAATATTGTTTTTCAAAATAATTGACACTGATAAAAAGATATTTTTTAAATTTAACTAGTTTTTCAAAGACACTTTAATATGATTTCATACCAATATGATGGCTTCTCATTATTTAAATGTCTAGATATTATTTTATCATGGTAAATATATATGTTACTATTATTAAATGAATTGAAAATTATTTCTAGGAGTTTTTCATAGAGAATGCTTAGTATAATTAAGATAATTATGCACCTAGAAATTATAGAAATTAGATTAAGGAAATTCTACTTAAGAAAAATCTTTGATGAATTTTGAGAAAAAATTCATTACACTTAATATTTTTAACTTTTTAACATACTGAAAAGAATTAATAGAAAACTGTTTCAATTTTTTGTAATAATTATCTTAATATTTGTGACAAATTCTAAGATGTATTTCCATCTTGAAGAAATATATAGTGTTATGAGAAAAATGACTTATAATGTATTCTTAATTTTTTTTCAAATTTTTGATCAATCATGATTTTGAGTTATGATTATTGCAATAATAATTAATGAATAGAAAAAAGGTGTAAGAAATTTATACAATAATATTTATTGATAGTTTAATCATCTTTATTCAGATTCGGTAATAAATCTCACATAAATAAATAATTTGAGTTACACAAAAAAATGTAGCAATAGGATAAAGTATATATTTACATGAAGTAGGATTATGTATTAATTAAGTCAACAATAGAGAAAAATGAAGAATTCGGCTTAATAAGATTCCAATAATCAAGAAAATCAGTTTCCATTGCTTTAGCAATATGGCTCATGGTGGGAGTATTAAAATTAAGTGGAATAGGCCAAAATTACCTATTAAGCGTTTTATAATATTAAAGATATAAAAATTAAGGTTTTTCCAGATTTTTTTACTTCCTGGATTATTATTATCACAGTATTTTCTAAGGAGGCTGAGTTGTGTTATGAATTCTAAACAGTATGAAGCTGACACAAGCCGGTGGTGCTGTGAGGAAAGAAATAATCCATGAACACCATCAACCAAGTAAAAAGTAAATGATTGATATTTATGGTGTGCATATTCATGATTCATCGTCTGAATAGAATCATTATGAGACTCATAAAATTGCTGCATATCTGTTATTTTTTTTTATTCCTTGAAAGTCGTTGTTTCTTACTTTCAGCTTGAGTTATATTTGCAGCAGCCTCTCTAGATTTTAAAATAATTATTGAAATCATGACGTCAATTATTATGTTTCTAAATTGGCACAGGGGAGTGATTGAAAAATTTGCAGCAATTAACTGTGATGTTGAGCTGTCAAACATATTGGGAACTTTGCTTTTCAGATGTGTAAGGTGGGCTAGAATATGTAGGGCACGTTCAATAGGAAAATCTGGATTGAAGTGGGATTCTTTAGCAGGAAGGGTAAACTCTTGAGAAAAAAGATAAAGAGATGATGCAACGAGGGATGCCCAATAAGAACACTGGTGAGCACTTAGGCTAACTAGTCTTGATAGCATGTGTATCATTGATGATTCAGGGTGATCAGTCTTCTTAAATGGAGAAAGATCAATTGAGTTTGGTTCTTCAGAGTTACAAAAATTTTCCAAATTTTCAAAGTTCAAATTATTGACCACCCAGATCTGCTAAGTGTCAACATTAAGAAAATGCAAATCTAAAAAAATAACAAAACAATTAGTTATCATAAAATAAATTAACCAACTTCAAGTAAGTGATACATACAGAGTTCATTAATTTTTGTAAGAATTTTGTCATGAGCAGATTTCATCCATAGAAAATTGAATTTGTGGGAAATTTTGTGTGGCTTTTCAAGAGAAGCAGACAAACAGATTTAAAATAACTGATTGAATTATGGCCATGCCCTAAGTACCTTTTGACCATTGATTCTACCATCAAAAAATTGATGAATTTCAGCTATTTGCTTCTGTAATTTTGAGTTTCCAATTATTTTTGGAGTATAAGGAAGGGAGTTATTAGCAAATTTTATTGATGATGATAGAGACCGTAGGATTTTGGGAATTTCAATTTTAGATTTGAAGATACGGCAACTATAAGCTGTTTCTTTGAACTTGAAGTATTTTTGTGTGGTTGGCTAGGTGGATTGATTTCTTCATTGGCTGTTCTCTCAACCTCATCAGCAGAAGTAGCTTCATCATCTTTTTGAGTTAGAGAAGCTTCATATTTTGAAAATTCATCATAATCATCATCTTCTTCTACTTCTTCTTCATTAGAGCAAGATTTGCTATTAGTTGACACTTTGTAGTGATTGTCGTTTTTAGAGCTGGATTAAAAGATAAGAAAAAGACAAAAAATAATAAATAAGAAAGAAAACAATTTGGAGATAGCTTTAAATACTAATATAAAAATGTTTGCTATATTACTCATGAAAGAATCGACATACCCTTTTGACACATTTTGGCTAGTTTGTTTAGATTTTTGAGATGCTGAGTAAGCGGAATCCTTGGCAGGAGGAGTTTTAGTAGCACTGACAAAACTAGAGCCCCTATGTCAGCCTAAATATCCTTAGGACTGAGTATTTCTTATGCTTAAAATAAGATAACCTTAAGTAGATTAAGCTTATATCTTAAAAATAAGGTTAAAATAATAATATATATTATTTTATTATATATATATATAATTATTATTCTATTATATAACTTATAATAGTTTAAATAGCTTATCCATGGCCTAATAATACTTATTAAGGTGTTAATGGAGTCATAATATACTTATCTTAAGTGATATGAAGTAATTATTGACATACATAAGCTTATATGTATACATAAATCTCATATTCAGTGAAATATGCAGTATATTATGTATATTTAGGTATATAAGTGGGTTTTAGCCCCTTAATAGCCTATAAACTTTGTTTTTCTGCTTATTTTAGGTCATATGGACGAAATCAGGGGACTCACAACGCCTACAGAAGCATAGACACCTATATCAGGCGCATACACCCAGTTTGGACAACTCAAATTACTTCCTTGGATGGTTATTCACGGATTTATAGGTTGGAAGGATGTTTCTGGGTTAATGTGGATGCTTGGGGATGTTATTGGGGGCTTGGAAATTTTATTTGTTTCCTTTATATGCTTTTAGTTTCATTAAATCTCTTTTTGATTATTTATTTTACCTATTTCTTTATGGTATCCGCTTTTATCTGGGTTTTCTATTTATGGTATGGATCAGTGTTATTATTAATAGTGATGGAGGGTCCTTACTGGAGGTCTGGGTGTTGAAACTTCTTGAAGTGGACGCCATGGGGAGGTGATGGGCCCTCACAGTGCTGTAATTGCCGGGGATAGCAGTGACATCATCTGGATTGAAGGTCTGTGCACTCCAGTGGATTTGGGTATAAGTAAGGAGGGATTTTGATGGTTATTTATCATCATTCAATTACTACAACTCCAACAAACACTACTATACAATAATTAACTTTTAGAAATATATTATAAAGCCACTATAAATTGATTTTATCTTTATATAAGCTATAACTATATTTTATTCATCTATTTTCCACCACTAGCACACATTTAAATCCAAGTATTGTGAGTTTTATTTGAGTATAACTATTTTATTAGTCTTCCCCTGAGGTTTAATCACTAAATTATTTATCAATAAGTAGTAGGACCATAAATAAACACTATTATATCATACTTATATACTAGACTATACTGACAATTGGGGGTCTTTTCTTATATTTTACTTATTATTTAGTATAAGCCTTGGGACGTGATTTTTACCTTATTACAGCTCAAAATAAACCAAATATTTGGGTCTGCTGAATATTAGTGGGTCATCATAACTCATTGATTGCGGAAAAGAACCCTTAAAATAATTTTACTAATTTTTTATCATAAAAATTAGATATTTACAGTAGTAACTGTACCCAATATAAACCCAATTTCACTTGGTATTTGGACACCAATATAACACCCAATTAAATTGGTATTTGGTTAAATCTTGGTAAGCTAATTATTCACCCTTATAGAGGTCTAGTTAAACTTATTATTATATTTTTAGCAGATTTTTTCAAATTTTTCTTACATTTTATTTAAATAAATAAAGATATAAATTCAGGGTAAGCTCCATTGCTTTTTATTAGTAATATAATTGCTAATAACTTTTGTCTACTAATTCCATAGAGTTTTTTCCTTTTGTAGACATAAAATATTGTCATTCTTAACAATATGAGTGCTCCCCAGGACAGTGTAAGTTAAAAGCCTGCTTATAATACCAGGTCTAAAGCTAACAAAAACTTTCCAGGACATCACCATGGAGGGCCAACAGTACCCCCAGCCAGAAAGCATGAGTATAGAGGAAAAGGACGCCCTCTTAAAAAAGATAACTATAAAAAAGACGTCTCCTCCTCTTCAGGATCAACTGTCCCACCTGGCCAAACAGGTTCTGAAGTTGGAGGAATCAAAATCTCTCATGTTCAAAGAGGTAGAGCAGTTGAAAAACAATTGCAAGGTAGGGTTTCAGCAGATGAATCAGGCATTGGCAGAATTAAAGGGAGGCCAGCCCAGTCAATCAAATCAGCAACCCCCAACCCAAGGCAGGTCAACTCACTCCCAGGAGAAAATCCTGGTAGACAAATGGAAATGGGACTGGTTTCACCAACAGTGGACAAGCCACAGTTGCAACAGGGATCCACCCCCTCATCTGACTTCCTCAGCTCACCCTTACAAGGGAAAAAAGCGCCAAAAATCAGGACTGGCAACAATCCCTTGGTAATTAGATTACCCTCTCAGATTTAACATAATACTGATAATTACAATATAGGTAATTCTATTGATGTTAAATCTGTACAAAAAATAGAGGAGGATTTAAGAAATTTAGGTTTTAGAGTAGATACACCTGACTTGTCTTTTATCCACAATAACAGTACTATTTACAATGATAATACAGTTAACCCTCAGTTGCAACCACCTACTAGTGAGATGAAAAGTTCACAGGAGAGTGAGAGAATTGAAAAGGAGGACATGGAATATTTTAACAATAATCCAACTGTCCATAGAATTGTTTCAGCATTGTGGAATAGAATGACTGATTGTGAGGAACAGACAGTTAAGCACACTAGTGATACAATTTCATCCTTGACATTAAACATTTCTCAATTAGCAACACATAACAAAGAATTAGAGAAAGAACATTTGTCTCTAACTCTTAAATATGATTCATTGAGTAATAAATATAATGACCTTTCAAACAAATTCTGTGAGTTAGAAAAATTATATGAAACACATTTATTGAAAACTGAATCAAGAACAAAGTTATCTTTTGCCCAGACAAATCAAAGTGTCTCTGAGTTGCTACAAAGATTAACCAAAGCTGAGATAGAAACTGCAAATTTACTAATGAACCAGGATAATCATAAGTATAATCAATATAATAATAATCCTTTCATTGGCAAAAGTGAATCTCATTCCTTCCCTATACCACCACAATTAAAACCATCTGGTGGTAGTGTCAAATCTGAAAATGTAAGTCACAAATCCATGCAGGAAGAAATACAAGACCATTTATTAAAAGTGAATGAGTTGTTGAATTTACCTAAGATTAGTGAGATAAAATCCAATCAGAAAAACTGGCCTAAGATAGATCAGTACCCAGCTTATGATGGGGAAGCCAGCTCTGATTTGCAACATTTTATTCAAAGAATTGACAACTTGAAATTCTCATATAAGTTACCAGATGAAGAGATAACATCAAAATTAATTTCTTTATTTAAGGATGTTGCTTTATTATGGTTTGAAGGTGTCTTAAGTGAGGGTAGAGACTACTCTTGGGCTGAATGGAAACAACTTATTGAAAAACAATTTGGAGGTTCTAAATTCAGGCTCACTCAGCAGAGACTTTATGAGAAGACTAGGTATAATCCGTTGAATGGTGACAAACCTATCATATTTTTAATGAATTTAAACAAAATATTAAAAGCCATTGAGCCTCATATGGATTTTAACTTATGGAAAGATAAGATAATATATAAATTACCTATATCTGTCAGAGACATTGTTCTAGCTAGAACATTAAATGTTACTGAATATTCTGACTTTATTAATATTTGCAATGAAATATTATTGAACCATAAGTATGAATCAAGGTATTCCACTTATAAACAAAATGTTGAATCTGTAAAAACTCAGAATTCAAAAACACTTCAGGAGAAGCAGAAAAAACCTACTGAACCTGTAGTACCTAAAAAGTATGAAACAAATACTTGTTATAAGTGTAACAAACCTTGGGTCAAAGGTCACAAATGTGAGAAAAACATAAATATTGTTGAAAATCAACGTGAATCTGAAACTGAAACTGAAAAAAGTAAAGAATCAAGTGATTATGAAAGCAATATCTCATATAGTGATGAAAATGAAGTCTGTATGTTGGAAGATGATTTGTCCATCTTTGAAAATCCAATATTAAATATGGACTCAAATGAATCTTTAATGAATTTTGAGGATGCTGAAATCATTAAGGATATACAAGCTGATAACTTTAGAATGACACCTATCACGGTTCCAGCTATCCTTTCTGGTGAAAATGTTAATATAGTACTGCACACAGGAGCTGCTGGTTCTGTTGTTTCCACTAATACATTACAGAAAATTGATAGTGAATATAAGTTTAAGCTTGAACCACTTCAAAATAAAAATTGGAGAGGTTTTGGATCAGTGCTACACCCCATTGGTAAATACAAAGCTGCTGTTTTCTTTAAACACCAACATGGTTATGTAAGGGTAACTTGTGACTTTGTAGTAATGGATAATACTAACTGTAGTAACTGTTTTATCATTGGAAATAATATTCTGACTAAATTTGGTGTAAAATTAGACCCTTCTAATAACAACTTTACAATTGGCATGAATGGTAAGAGGAAATTTAAAATAAATTCTTTTAACACAGTCTTACACATTGAGTCAGTAACAAATTCCCCGTCTAAAGGAAGAGAATCCAATGAGATGGAACTTCTGGAAACAGAAATTTCAAAAGCATCATTTGGCACTCAGATAAGTAAAACTGAGAAAGATAATATTTTGGAATTAATTAAAGCTTTTCCAATGGCTTTTGCACATGGTACAAATGAACTTGGCCTTGTAAAATATCATGAAATGAAGATTAGTTTAACCTGTGATATGGATAATATTCCTGCTAGTCTTAAAAAGAAACCATACCCTGATTCACCAATGAAGAGGAAAGACATAGAGGATAATATTAAGATGTTATTAAAAATGAACATTCTTGACAAGGTTGAAACTACACCAAAATATTGTGTAATATCACCAGTGCTAATTTCTTATGAACAAGATAAAGCAAGACTGTGCGGTGATTATAGAGCATTAAATACATTTACAGTAGATGATATTTATCCCTTGCCAAGGATTGCCTCTATACATGCTACCCTTAAAGGTGCTAAATATATAGGTTGCCTAGATGGAAATAAAGGGTACCATCAAATTCCTGTTGAAAAGAATTCACAAAACTTTTTGTTGATAACAACAAACATGGGAATTTATAAGTATGTCAGAATGCCATTTGGACCAAAAAATGCTCCATCAGTGTTTCAGAAGTTAATGGATATAACATTCCATAATGAAATGATTGAAGGATGGTTAATGGTATACATTGATGACATCATAGTGTTCTCTAAAACTTTTGATGAACACTTAATCCATTTAAGGAAAGTATTTCAGAAAATGGATGAAATAAAAATGACCCTTGCATTGAAAAAATGTAAATTTGGGTTTGAATCTTTAAAAGTGCTTGGTCATATTGTATCTGGCTTACAAATATGTGTAGACCAAAATAAAGTGGCTGCAATAAAGAATATTGGCATTCCTCAAAATGTGAAGGATGTACAATCTTTTCTTGGAATGTGTGGTTATTATAGACAATATATTAAAAACTACCAATCAATTGCTGCACCACTGACCACACTGATAAAGAAATCAGAAGCTTTCATTTGGAATAATGAAAGACAACAAGCTTTTGATAAGTTGAAAGAATGTTTAATGACAGCTCCTATCTTGGGATTACCAGATTTCCAATTACCTTTTGTATTATATACAGATGCAAGTTTTATTGGACTGGGTGCTGCTTTGCATCAAAAACAACTTATTGAAGGGAAAATGTCAGAAGTAGTAATCTGCTATATTTCACACACTCTAAGAAGTGTTGAATTGAAATATGGTGCTACTCAACTTGAATGTTTGGCAGTAGTATGGGCTCTTGAAAAGTTACACTATTACCTTGAGGACCAAAAATTTGAGTTAATCACTGACTGTAGTGCAGTTAAATCACTCTTAAACATGAAAACTCCTAATAGACACATGTTTAGATGGCAATTAGCTGTACAAGAATACAGAGGACGGATGACTATTACACATAGAGCAGGAACCTTGCACTCTAATGTAGATCTGTTATCTAGAGTAACTCTGCCTAATAATGATGATAATCCTGCTTATGTTCCTGAGTCAGAGATTATTAACATTTATGGCATTTATATTGTAGATCTTGAGGATGAATTTATGCAATCAATTCTTGATAATTATAATTCAGATCCTGACTTGAGTAAATTAACTACAATATTAAATGATCCATCTAATGCTTCAATGAATGTTTTAATAAAAACATTACCAATTAAGTATAAAGAGGCATTAGAAAAAGGAAAATTTTCCATTGAGGATGGTTTTATATATTACAGGAAAAAATTAAGTAATGTAATTGTAATTCCCCCTTCAATGAAGGAGTTAATGTTAAGTATATGTCATGATGATATATTAGCAGGTCATTTTGACTACCATAAACATTAACCAGAGTAAAAAACACAGCTTGGTGGATTAACATGTCTGAGGATGTTCAGAAATATGTTGAAACATGTGATTCTTGTCAAAAATCTAAAAGATTAACAGGAAAAAGAGCTGGTTTATTACAAAAAATTGAGCAACCAAAAGCTCCATGGGAAATCATTAACATGGACTTTGTAACAGGTTTGCCAATAGCAGGGCATAAGAGTTATAACTCCTTCTGGATAATTGTAGATAGATTTACAAAGATGTGTAAATTTATTCCTACCCACAAAGAGGTTTCTGTAAAGGACTTAGCTTTTTTATGGTGGACACAAATGTTAAATACAGCAGGTTTCCCCAAAGCAATAGTTTCTGACAGAGATTCTAAATTTACTTCTGAGTTCTGGACGTCACTTATGGATGTTTCAGAGTGTCAATTAAAACTTTCTACAGCATACCATCCACAAACTGATGGGCTAGCAGAGAGAATGATACAAACCTTAGAAGATATGATAAGAAGATACTGTGCTTTTGGTCTTAATTTTAAAGACAATGACAAATTCACGCATGATTGGGTAACCCTTATCCCAGGTTTAGAATTTGCATATAATAGTACAGTACATTCTGTCACTGGCAAAAAGCCATTTGAGTTATGGTTGGGTTATGTACCTAATAACCCTGCTAAAACTCTTAATAAGTTACCTAGATTGGATATCCATCCAGGTACTAAATCTTTTCTTCAGATGCAGGAATTATGCAGAAACCATGCTCAAGAATGTATAAATAAGGCTTTTGAGTATGAAAAGAAAAAATGGGATAAAGCCCATAAAGAACAAATGTTCAAAGAGGGTGATGAAGTCCTTATTTCAATGCTACATTTCAATTTAAATGGTAATGTTAAACTGAAGGATCCATTCATTGGACCATTTGTAGCTAAAAATATGGTTGGTAATAATGCTGTTGAGGTTATTCTATATGCACCATATGATAGAAAACATCCAGTATTTCCTATTTCTCTTATAAAACCATACCATGCTAATGATACTGCTCTATTTCCAAGAAGATCAGGAAGGCATAAACAGCAACCTGAAGAAATAGTTGAAAAGGCAGAAATTGAAAAGATACTTAAGAAGAGACACCTTACTAAAGAAAAGGGAGTTGAGTATCTATTGAGATTTAAAAATAAATCAAGTGAATATGACCAGTGGATTCCAGAAAATGAAATCTCTGATCTTAAAAATCTCTTGAAAAAAATTTAAATCTAAATAATACTTTTCATTCAGTATATGTATTATAAAAATTATTTCTTATTTTTATTTTTATTATTTCACTCCTTTGTTTTAATTAAAATGTCTTAACATTTTTTTTATTGTTTTTTTTGGGGTGATGGAGTGTCAGCCTAAATATCCTTAGGACTGAGTATTTCTTATGCTTAAAATAAGATAACCTTAAGTAGATTAAGCTTATATCTTAAAAATAAGGTTAAAATAATAATATATATTATTTTATTATATATATATATAATTATTATTCTATTATATAACTTATAATAGTTTAAATAGCTTATCTATGGCCTAATAATATTTATTAAAGTGTTAATGGAGTCATAATATACTTATCTTAGGTGATATGAAGTAATTATTGACATACATAAGCTTATATGTATACATAAATCTCATATTCAGTGAAATATGCAGTATATTATGTATATTTAGGTATATAAGTGGGTTTTAGCCCCTTAATAGCCTATAAACTTTGTTTTTCTGCTTATTTTAGGTCATATGGACGAAATCAGGGGACTCACAACGCCTACAGAAGCATAGACACCTATATCAGGCGCATACACCCAGTTTGGACAACTCAAATTACTTCCTTGGATGGTTATTCATGGATTTATGGGTTGGAAGGATGTTTCTGGGTTAATGTGGATGCTTGGGGATGTTATTGGGGGCTTGGAAATTTTATTTGTTTCCTTTATATGCTTTTAGTTTCATTAAATCTTTTTTTGATTATTTATTTTACCTATTTCTTTATGGTATCCGCTTTTATCTGGGTTTTCTATTTATGGTATGGATCAGTGTTATTATTAATAGTGATGGAGGGTCCTTACTGGAGGTCTGGGTGTTGAAACTTCTTGAAGTGGACGCCATGGGGAGGTGATGGGCCCTCACAGTGCTGTAATTGCCGGGGATAGCAGTGACATCATCTGGATTGAAGGTCTGTGCACTCCAGTGGATTTGGGTATAAGTAAGGAGGGATTTTGATGGTTATTTATCATCATTCAATTACTACAACTCCAACAAACACTACTATACAATTATTAACATTTAGAAATATATTATAAAGCCACTATAGATTGATTTTATCTTTATATAAGCTATAACTATATTTTATTCATATATTTTCCACCACTAGCACACATTTAAATCCAAGTATTGTGAGTTTTATTTGAGTATAACTATTTTATTAGTCTTCCCCTGAGGTTTAATCACTAAATAATTTATCAATAAGTAGTAGGACCATAAATAAACACTATTATATCATACTTATATACTAGACTATACTGACACCCTAGAAAGTCTCATTCTTTTTGAATGTCGAAAAATAGTCTTATCTCCCCATCAAGATGTTGATGCATAGCCTTCAGAATTAGGTATTTCATTATCATCATCTTCTTTGATGATAATGACATCATCAGGAGGAATGATACCTTTTTCATAAGCTGAATTTGAATAAGTTTTAATGAAAAAGGGTTGATAATCTATCCTTCTGAGTTTAAAAATTTAATATAAAATAATTACTTACATTTTTCTAGGTCATCAATGTATTCAAGCACATTGTTGTAGGCATTTGAAATATAAGATGGCAAAGGCTTCTCACTAAGAGTTGACAATAGCTCTTCAGTTTTGCCTTTAGCAAATTCAAGTATCTTGCCATATTGAGATTGGGTTATTTCAGTCCTTTTGTTGGCAAGAGAAGGGGGGTTTGGAGACATGCCTAGAGGTGGTTATTTCTTGAGTGTGAAGGATTCGAATCAAGGATGCTGATGAGATTTTGTCAAATAACTATTTGGTGCTAATATATCAAATATATTAATGGAAAAGAAAAGTTAGTCTAAGAAGATATAAGAGATAAAGCATTAGATCTTACATAAAGGAGGTTTCTGTTTATCACAAGGCATTTTAAGGACTTTTTACTTGAAAAAAATGAAAAATTCTTATATTAAGGTAATAAAAAGATAAAAAATATATATTACTATTTGTATTTTCAAGCTGTACTAACACAGATAAATGTGATAACCAAAAGATAATGGTAGTAAAATTGAGAGAAATAAACGAATTGAGAAATGTGGTACAAAACAAGAGGGTTTATATATTACCAGAAGCAGGTTTTTGATAGGGGTTCTTTTACAATGGCATCAAGCTAGCGAGCATATTGGAAAATAGTCTGATGATAATAGTGGGGTTAATAGTAAAAGGGAAGTAACTAGACATAAACATTGGGGGCTTAAAAGTATGACAAACAAAGAAAATTTCCATTTTACAACTTGATAATCGCAAAGGGTAAATAGTTGAGAAATTAAGTTTAACTAATTTAAATATTTAAATTAATTTGTAAATATCAACATCATGCAATATGACAAAGGGATCTATTATTGGAAATTTTGGCATCTTTATGTGTTATAAAAAATAGGGGACCAAAACAAAGGAAAAAGATAATTTAAAAAAAGGGGATAAAAAAAGTTAACACTAAATAGTATTATATAAAATTATTAAAAAAAATTAATTTATTCTATGATAGGAGATCGTTTGAGCTGTGCTGACACCCCCTGGCACAAACCTAGTCTAAACTTAGTTAAAGTTAAATTGATATAATAAATTGGAAATAGAAACACTTAATAATCTTAGCATATGAATAAAGTATAAAATTATTTGAAATTATTTCCATATAAAATCCAATAACCAAGTACCAAAGTCACAATTTTTTAAACGTATTTTACAAATTTGTACAAGGTTACGTAATGTAAAAATTTTTCAATAGTAATTGATGAAAATTTTCAACTGAGATAACTAAGTTGAAAAAGAAAAAATTTGAATGATATATGTTTCTTAATTGAGCTATTATTGAATAGGAACAGTCAAAAATAATATAGTAGGATTAATCAGGGTATTTTTTACATTGATGTAAAGCTTGGTTGACAAAATAGTAAAAACCTTTAAATCAGGACTAAAAAAATAATCAAATCAAAGAGGAATATTAGGAATAGGTGTTATAAAAATTATAACCAATATCTTAGAAATATTGAGGGAAATAAATTACTAGTAATCGCAAAAATTATTGTACTATTTTACCTTAAAATGGAAATATCAACTACTCATAATATACTCAAAACAACTACCAATAGCTAAAAGTTTCTCTCTTTACCAAAAGACAATGGTAAGGAATATGTAGAAAATTGAATCCATAAAACTGTTTGGAGTAAAGTGTCCAGCACAAGTTTGGCCGAACTTGTGCTGGACACTTTTGTGAGGAAAACCTCACTTCTCTTAAAAAAACATGCACCTTACCAAATTCAAATTAGGAAAGTCTCCAGCATTAGTTTGGCCAAACTTTTGCTGGACACTTTTGTCATTGACAGTAACTTATTACTTCAAGGAAATTAAAAAAAATTAGGCTATAAAATGAAGATATTTGATGGCATCAATTTTTTTTTTTTGGTAAAGGTGTCCAGCACAAGTTCAGCCAAATTCGTGCTGGACAATTTTATGAGGAAAACCTCACTTCTCTTAAAAAACATGCACCTTACCAAATTCAAATTGGAAAAGTGTCTAGCACAAGTTCGTCCGAACTTATGCTGGACACTTTGGCCAAGACCAGTGACTAAAAATTTCAAGGAAAACCAAAAATCAATAGGCTTTAAAAGGAATTTAATTAATGGCATCAATATTTTTTTTGGTAAAAGTGTCCAGCACAAGTTTGGCCAAACTTATGCTGGACCCTTTTGCAATTTGAAGTTGGTAAGGTGCATGTTTTTTTAAGAAAAGTGAGTTTTTCCTCATAAAATTGTCCAGCACAAGTTTGGCCAAACTTGTGCTGGACACTTTTACCAAAAAAAAAAAATTGATGCCATCAAATATCTTCATTTTCTAGCCTAATTTTATTTAATTTCCTTGAAGTAATAAGTTACTGTCCATGACCAAAGTGTACAGCATAAGTTTGGCCAAACTTGTGCTGGACACTTTTATAAGGAACACCTCACTTCTCTTAATAAAAAATGCACCTTAACAACTTCAAATTGGAAGTTTCCAGCATAAGTTTGGCTGAACATGTGCTGGACACTTTGGCCAAGACCAGTGACTAAAAATTTTAAGGAAAAACAAAAAAATAAAATAACCCATATAATTAAGATAATTGATGGCATCAAATTGTTTTTTGGTTAATATGTCCAGCAAACTTTCGGCTGAACTTATGCCGGTCACTTTTCTAATTTGAAGTTGGTAAGGTGCATGTTTTTTTAAAGAAGTGAGGTGTTCTTTATAAAAGTGTCCAGCACAATTTTGGCCGAACTTGTGCTGGACACTTTTACCAAAAAAAAAATTGATGCCATCAAATATCTTCATTTTCTAGCCTAATTTTATTTAATTTCCTTTAAGTGAGAAGTTACTGTCCATGACCAAAGTGTCCAGCACAAGTTCAGCCAAACTTGTGCTCGACACTTTTATAAGGAAAACCTCACTTCTCTTAATAAAACATGCACCTTACCAAATTCAAATCGGAAAAGTGTCCAGCATAAGCTCGGCCAAAATTGTGCTGGACACTCTGGCCAAGACAAGTGAATAAAAATTGCAAGGAAAACCAAAAAAAAATGGCCCATGTAATTAAGATAATTGATGGCATCAAATTGTTTTTTGGTAAATATGTCCAGCATAAGTTCAGCCAAACTTATGCTGGACACTTGAATAATTTGAAGTTTTTAAGGTGTATGTTCTTTTAAGAGAAGTGAGATGTTCCTAATAAAAGTGTCCAGCACAAGTTTGGCCGAACTTGTGCTGGACACTTTTACCAAAAAAAAAAAAATTGATGCCATCAAATATCTTCATGTTATAGCCTAATTTTATTTAATTTCCTTGAATTAATAAGTTACTGTCCATAACCTGAATTTCCAGCACAAGTTTAAACAAACTTATGGTCGACAAGTTTCCAATTTGAAGTTGGCGAGGTGCATGTTTTGTTAAGAGAAGTGGGGTTTTCCTTATAAAAGTGTCCAGCACAAGTTTGTCCAAACTTGTGCTGGACACTTTTTTCATGGACAGTAACTTGTTACTTAAAGGAAATTAAATAAAATTAGGCTAGAAAATGAAGATATTTGATGGAATCAATTTTTTTTTTAGTAAAAGTGTCCAGCACAAGTTCGGCCAAACTTGTGCTGGACACTTTTATGAGGAACACCTCACTTCTCTTAAAAAACATGCACCTTACCAAATTCAAATTATAAAAGTGTCCAGAATAAGTTCGGCCAAACTTCGGCTGGACATATTTACCAAAAAAAAAATTGATTTCATTAATTATCTTAATTATATGGGCCATTTTTTTTGGTTTTCCTTTCAATTTTTAGTCACTGGTCTTGGCCAAAGTGTCCAGCACAATACTTAAATTCTACTGAAGTAAGTTTATCAATTACATTTTATTAAAGGTTCTTTTATTTTTTTAAGACATGAAAACTAAATAAAAATTGATGATTTTTTGGTTTTTAATGATTAATAATTTTCAATTATTGTTGCGAAAATTGAAGTTTAAAAAAAAATTTACTTATGATCCTTGTGAAAATGTTTTCCCATTGGCTGAATGCTTTAATTTTTTGTATATATTTTGTTTATTAACTATTGTAATGGATTATTGAGTTCCTTTAATGATGTTTCTTTTTTGGTGAGGGATGGTGTTCACTTTCATAAATTTTTTCACATGTGCATTTTTATACTAATCATTGGTGGCATTTAGCCAATAAAAAAGCAATTGTAATTATTGAAAAACAGGTATTTTAAATTGAAATTTAGAGTCTAATTCTATTCTTGTTTTAGTCTTTAATTTAATCTTGTCGTAAGTATCTGAAAAGAGATACAATTTATTTTATTTGAAGTTCATATATTGTGCATAAAAAAATTTCACATTTATTTAATCAAAAGGTTTATCATGTCTTAAAGTTTTACAAAAATATTTATCTTTTTTTCTATCCTCAATAATTTTAAAATCGTTAATTCTTTTGCTCTCTTTTATCTTATACATCAATTGGAATTTTTTATAAGAAAGAATAATAATGTTATATTTAAAAAATGATTACTATCACTCTATATACATGGTTACCAGTGGGGTAAAATATTTAAGGTGCTGCTGCTCAATCTAGTTCTTCATTAACTTTGGCCAAATATATATCTTCTCAAGCCTCAAGTAACTCCCTCTCATTAACCAAAAAATTTTCTAAATATCCAGGTGAACAGCAGTTTTTTGGCAGAAATTTGGTCACATTCAAGATACCATCTGTTGAAGATGTTTTTTTAGTTGAGTGATCATAAAACCTCTTCATTGAAGCCTTTTCAACATTTGAATGGGCCATCTTTTCAGTCAAGTTGTCCATTTTATCTAAAATTTCATCCAGTTTTGGATTTCTACATCCAGGAACTACTCATTTAGGACGATTCTCTTCTGGATTGGGTGGGCTTCTTCTAAATCAGACATGATACTTGTATCATGAAAAAATGCTACAAAGCCACGCTGATCAAAGCACTTTTTTCTTTCCATGTTGTAGCAGTTTTTCAAAATCTAAAATCAAATCAAATTAGTAATAGACTTTCTTTAGTTATTATGCTTTGAATAAATACCTTTTTTTGATAACTCTTTATCTGTGCTCTTGATCTATTTTCCTTTCTACTTGCATCAATCACCTCACAGTTTTGACCAACCACCTTTCGAATCTCCTTTCCCTTGTTGACCACCCATTGCTTGACGATGATTGGTGTAAAACTGAGTTTTTCTGAATTAATATTTTTCAATTTTGAGAGCCATGTAGTAAAATGGTCTGATACTACACTCCCCATTAATTGATTCCATAGTGACTCAGAAAAATTTTGACAGTTTCAATCAAAAGCAAGTCAACGAAATCCTTTCTCTTGAAGATCTCGTTACAAATTTAGTTTTACAGAGATCGGTACAGCAGCTCCTCCCTTTAGTCCTCAGGGCTCAGGTGTTGAAATAAAAGTTGGTAGATGAATTTTGGAACGTAAGAATAAAGCAGTATTTGTTAAAATAAATTGAAAATAAGCAGCTGAAGTTTCCTGCAGTGCCTTTTGTACCTGTTTTAATGCTGTTTCAATTGTCAATAGCTTGTACTCATGCCAATTTTTCCAATCTGTAAGTTCTTCATTTGTTGGGCCTTTAGGAAACTCAAATACATTAATGGGTCCACCAAGACAGAACTTCAAAAAGTAATAGATATTTCAGTTAATAGAATCTGAGCTCCTTGGTACATCACACCTCGTAACTATGCTTCTAACCATTCACAAGGTTCGGTCATTTTGAAGTGACTCAGCATCAAGTATTCTGCGCTGATCAGTAGCTCAAATTATAAGAGAGGGATTAACTGCAAATTTTTGAAAATAAAAATTGTTAAACCTATTTTAAAACATAAAAGCATGTTGAAAAAGTTTACTCACCAGGTCCACTGGTACTGGCTGCTGGGTTAGTAGAAGTGGATCCCTCACTGCTTCCAAGAAACTGATTCAACAACATACTAGCCAAATCATTACCTACACTTTCTTCTTGCTTCTAAAAATTACCAGGTGCAGAGTGACCATCTGTATTTGTGATATTAGAAGAGCAATCAGTTGATCAAATTTGGGGATCTGATGAAGACTCAGGAGCAGGTTAGGGTTTACCTGGATTTTCACTAGGTCTTTCAGGGGGAGCAGGACCCGATGGAGGCATTCTAGGATTTTGAGGGGGAGGATTATTTTGCACTCAAACATTACTTTCTAATGGAGGATCAACCTGCATGGCATCACCAGTATTAGACATTCTGTGCTTTATAAAAAATAAAAAATAAAAAAAATTATTAACTTTCAGAATATAGACAAGATAATATTAAAGAGAAATTAGTTATACATTTTAATTGTAAGTTTAATGAATAAAATATTGAAGCGAAAAAATTAGTGGAAAACTCAGTTTTATTGGCTTGAAAAATATGGTCCTTAGATTTTTCAACCCTGGTTCTGAACTATTAATAATATTTTTCAAGTATAGGTAGAATTTGTATAGTACATTGAATTCCTTTTAGTTGGAATTACATTTACAATAAAATTTAACTCTTTAATAGCAGGGTTTTAAAACCATAATGAATGCCCTTGTTATTGTTTTCTTAAACATTTAGACAAAATCTCAAAAAGTTTTATTTATTAATCTTGCATCTAGCTGTTCCAAAGATCTATTACAAACTTTTAAATCCTCCAAATTCTTACCAATCCTAAATAATTTTAACCATATTAACAAAAATAAAATGTGCATGTTGTTTAATTATTTATTTACTAGTGTCTGAAGTCCAACAGCAGTGATAACATTGTACTTTATTCCAAACATTCCCCTTTGGTGCTGTAAAGTGGTGGCATGTCCAATAATTGAATCTTGATTTACCACAATCTGTTTTGCTTTTTCTACTCTTACTAAACGGCAATGCACTTGTGGAAATGCCTCATAGGGATCCTTTTTTGTATCTTCTGGTATAAGCTCTTTAAACGGACTAACAATTAGATAGACTTTTTCATTATTGTCCTTTGAACTAAAAAGCTGATCAATATGACCAATCTGACTATCTTTTCCAAAGTTAAATTCAATGGTAGAACTCCCAGGATTCTGGTCATGAGTCGTATAAAGCTTTCCATGGACCAATATGCTTGCTTTACTTTCAACTACCCTGTCTCCTACCTTCTCTGATGGTAACAAAGCCCGTTTAGATGTTTCTTTTCTTAAGCATGCCCTTACCCATTTTGTAAATAATGCCTCAGTTAAATGGAAATGTCTTTTTTTTGTATCGTGCTCAATTTTTTTAATATTTGATCCATACTGAGCATCATCTTCAGCTTCACCTAGTTCCAATACCCTAGACTTCCAATGCCAGTGCTTCAGCATGGTCCGTGGTATTTCTTCTATGTTCAATAAAAATAAATTAGCTCATTTGCATTTTTAAGCACCCAATTACCAAACTAAATACCTGGACAATTATTGTTTGTAATTTCCGATAATATACCATTAGCTCTTTCAGCAGCACAAGTAGCCATACCTACGGGTGGACCAAAACGTTTAATCATTTCTGGAAAATGTTGAGTGAAATGAAGATTTGGCTTAAAGCTGATATTTTTCCAACCTTCTTCCAAGCAGTTAGGATACTCCAATAACAGTTGTTTTAATATATCAACTTCATCAGCAGACACATTTTTTAAAGTAAAAAAGTTGGTAATTGAACTTAAAGTGGTGATTGATTTGAGAAGATAATATTCTCTAGGGTTGTGGTCTGACGTTGTAGACAATCCTATAGTACTAGCTATAGGCCTTGACCAAGGGAGTTGGAGAAAAAACCAGAGAGAAAATCCCCTGTCCCTTTAGAAAAATAGAGTGAGATTTACTTGCTAAAGTAAGTTGGTTTCTGTTTTGCTAAAGCTCCTTTTCAACACACTTGACTGCTTGATGAGCCAAGAAAGTAGTCCCCAGATAGACTCCCAGACCAAAGAACTGAAATGTAGAACAAAGTCCACACCAGAGACAGCAAAGATACTTGATGTAGGCTGCAAATCCACACCAGAGACAGCAATAATACTTGGTATAGCTTGCAAGACTATAACAGAGAAAACAGTTGCCAAAGTTAAGTTAAATGAAGAACTTACTTGCAACAAACACAGCCAATTGTGACCAGAAAAAAGTGAAAACCGAGTGAGGAACAATGAGATCACCTCCAGATGGTTGTATGATGATTAAAGTTGCCCCAAACTGTCTTATTCACTATGTACACACAGACCACTATCTAAGAGCCCATGCGCACCCACCAATCTGGTGCCTGTACCCGCCAAATTGCATAAAAAACCCTCCTGGAGCACTCCCCAACCTCTTAAAACAGAGACGGGCGGGCCGCCCGATGTCAGAGATGCCGCCTGAAGCGGCCCGGCCTCCCTGAAGCCAGAAAACCAATAAAAACCACTAATCTACTTAGAAAAATTAGCTACAACTACTAAAACCTTTAAAACACGGAATTTCACTATAACAACATTGGGACATGAAATATAGAGAAAAATTAGCTCTATCCAATGGTACTAAGCACTTAACCCTAAGACTTAAGGTTAGCCCGTAAAACACAAAAAACAAAATTAAACAGCAATCTTTTATAAATGAAAAATGAGGAAATGACCCCTTAAAACTCAGAATATGAAAAATGTCTACAAGACATAAAATATAGAGAAAATCCAGGGCTATCAAATGATAGCATCCACATACTCGCAGACCCAATATCCACGGAATAAAACCAGAAAAATACCCAATTCTTTCACAGATGTCAATTAAGACATGCACAAACCGCGCCAAATCACACAACAAATGCCCCTGCCAATGTTGGAAGACAACATCCTCCCTCCAATTGAGAATTTCGGCATTCTTTCTTCATCCAACCACCATGTTTAACCTTCTTCCCAAATCTGCCTCTGAAATGGGCCCCTGCCAATACTGCATCGACAATAATTTAATCTGCGCCATGACACCACCTGTCCATCCATACAGAACGTCCAGCAATGTCTTCCAATCCAGAAAGAAGACCTGCCACAGACCTGGTCCACTTTCTTCCACAACAGATTCACCTCCACCTCAACCTGGTCCTTCTTCTGCCAGCACCAAAAGATCTAGGCCATCCATCCTGATACCCAGATTAATCAAAAAGTTCCACCCTTCCCAGAAGAGTGCCACAACCCATAAAACAACTAGTTCTCCCATCCCTGGTCCATCTGATAGTAAAGAACATTCTTTTCTTCCTTCAACCTTAAAACTGATGACTTCTCAGTTCCTCCATCTTCTGATAGTGATGATAACAATGTAGGATCCATTGCACCACCAACACCAACGCACTTGCCCACTATCAAGGCCAAGTTCCAACAACACACATCTCAACAGAAACAACTTCTGCTTCACTACTTCCAATCCACTCCTGCTAGAGATCCCCAGGACATTGAGAACAGATTACACCTCATTTACCAGTTCAAGGCTAATTCTGAACACTTCATTTCATCTCTTGATTCCCTCTGTAATTCCACTAGTACTTGAGTTTGATTCAGAAAAGAAAAATTGACCACACCCTCTATAGGATGTAACCACAAACAACCCTCAGTTTTAAGTCTTGGGGGACCATCCTCATTTTATAGTCTTGGGGGACTCAAAAACCCTCAGTTTAAAGTCTTGGGGGACTCAAAAACCTAAATAATAAACCCAGAACCAGAGATCAACCACATTAAGACACAGAGAAAAAACTAACATTCTGGGGTAATTGTGAATAGAGCAGCCAGCCCATCAATTACCCCCAAACTTGCCTTTGCTAAATTTGGAGGCTCCCCCTGTGGATACCCTCCACCAATCTTTCAAACCCAACTCCAACAACAAAAACTCTTTTTTCCTCAGTTTATAGTCTTGGGGGACTTACAACCCTCAGTTTAAAGTCTTGGGAGACTAAACCAACAACAATCCTCAGTTTAAAGTCTTGGGGGACTAACACAGTGTTCAGTTTAAAGTCTTGACGGACTATTCTTGATAAAATCTTGAAACCAGCCAGTTTAAAGTCTTGGAGGACTAACAGAAACCAGATTTCAGTTTAAAGTCTTGATGGACTGATCTTGATACCATAGCTTTTTCAGTTTAGAGTCTTGATGGACTGTTCTTGATAATATAGCTTTTTCAGTTTAGAGTCTTGATGGACTGATGGAATTTTGCATAAAATGGACACAGCCAATTTCATGCAGCACACCTCTACAGCCAACCTGCTGAACTTCCACCTTCACTTCATCATCTACCCATCACTGACAAAAATCTCCTCCTATCCCTTTTCATCATCTTTTCTCACCACAGATAATGGCTGGGTCTCCTGATTTTAACCCTTCTACTCTCCCTTGCTTCACTGCTCCCAAGGACTATGCCTGCAAACAGTGCATCCACATGTGCAGACCTTGCACATTCACTCTTCCAAATCCTGAATCCAAATTCTACAAAAGGGCTTGTGACTCGTGCTATTCCAAAAAGAAAAGATGTGACAGAGACGCCAACTACCCTATTCCTCGGCCTTCTCCTTCTCACAAATACATCTCCAGATCCCCTACCAGATCCCCAGAGCTTGGTCCCTCCTCTTCCTCTCTATATTCTGCTCCTTCCAGAAGATCCAGAAGCTCAGCTTCCCGCACTCTTCACAAAATACCAGCCTTAGCCTCACAAGAAACTGCTTTTATCTCTGCCAAATTAGCTCAAAAAGCTTCAAAATCAACTCCCAGGCTTCTAGATCGCGTCCAGGCGGCCCGCCCGCCTCACCAAACAGTGAAAATCAGGGCTAAAACCTCCAAAAACGGCCAGAAAACAGCCAAATTCATCCAGACAACAACAACAACTCAACCCAACTACCTCCTACTGCTCCTAGAGCAATGCAATCCACCCTTCCAAAGTCCAAAAGCACCAAAATTTACCAGATTTCTAAGAGAACTGCCAGAGAACCCCAAGAAGAAACCAGAACACCACACACTGCTCCACAACAACAACTTCGTCCCCAACTAAGACAAAGAAACTACACCTCTCCTCTGTCAGCCAACTACTCTTCTGACAGCTCCATCTCTTCAAATTCTCCATCCAGAAGAGAGCAGTCTGCTTCCAAATCCCCCTCTTCTGCTGCATACTTTAACAACCCTGGTACTCCATCACCAGCACCTGCTCCAGCTGAATCCAACAGAAATAACAACCACAACATCAACAATCTCACTGCTCCAACTAGGCCCCAGGAACATCAGCATCACAGTTCACCTTCTCAGGATCCTTCAGAGGAAGACCATGAGAATCCATATCTTTCCCTAGTTGATCCACCCACTATGAACATTACAAAATCATCAGAGATCCAAATCCCAGCTGCTTACAGATTTGATGAGCTTTCAATCTGTAAGTACCAAATTAATTATTCCATTTCTTGAACAAAAATAATTACTGATCCAATTCTTCTTGTATAGTTGGCACCCCTCCTCCTGAATCTATTATTGGAGTTGTCCAAACTCTTGAAAATTCTTTGACCCTGGATTATGGAGACATGAAGAAACACCTAAGAACCATGTGTTCCAACATGATAAAAGCCTTTGCCCTTCATGGACCCTTGAATGACTTTGAAAAATCCCTGAGAAAGCACCTACTGGACGACCACTGGAAAATGTCTAGGATCATTAAACACACCCTCCAGCACTCCATTCCTGCCTCTTCTTCTTCCTCCTCTGAGCTTCCCTCTAATCCAATTCCTGATCATTACAATCCCTATCATCTCTCCAGCAGGATGCACTTCAAAGAACACAGTGCTACCCACAATCCCAACAAAAAACAAAAACGTCATCACAATCCGGACCAGCCTCCAGAAGCTTCATCATCCAGACAATGAGCTCCTGCAAAAAGATTAGAAACATAACAATAATATTAAACAATTAATAAAAATAGTTTCAGAATTTTTTTTTTTTTTTTTTACGGTCTACTGATATTCTAAAATAAAAAATTAATAATTAAAATGAAATGAAATAAAATAAAATATAAAAAATAATACAAATGGTATCGCCCAGCCAATTGATGAGCTGATCCCCTGATACCTTACCCACATCCAAGTGCACCTTGATGTGGATACACAATTGATTCTTTTACATGGTTAACAGAAAACAAAATTCAAAAAATTTAGAAATTCAGAAAATAATAAAAAATAATGAAACACAGAAACACATGAAATAAATAATAAATAAAAATAAAATAGCATTGCCCGGCCAATTGATAAGCCTTTACCCACCAATGCTTGCCCACATCCAGGCGACCCTGATGTGGTAACACCCTATATTTTTGATTTTATAATTTTAAACAACCCCCATAAAAAAATTAAAAGAAAAAAAGAGAAAAAAGAAAATAATCTAAAACTGCTATCTAGCAAAAACATAACTGTAAAATCAAAGACAGTCCAGCTCCATAGATGGTCCAATAAGGGAAAGTGCGATCCATAGAAATGATCACTGGGTGGGCTCCCTCCAATAAGTAAAAATGATGGGAGACCACCAGTGATCCACCACCAATCTAAAAGAACAAAAGATAAAGAAGCCAGTCCCAAACCAGTTTAAAGTCATAGTGGACTTGAAACCTGAATAATAAACAACAGAACTAGAATTCAACTAGGAAAAACAAAAGACTTGAGACAGAAATTCAGGGGTAACTGTTCTACAGAGCATCCAGCTAATCAGTTACCCCACACTTGCCAAAATAAAATCTAGAAGCCCCCCCTGGGTACCTTCTAGCAAAACCACAACGTCCAACACAAAAAAAAACCAAAACCAATAAGAGTGAAGAGACCAGCACATGAAAACCAGATGAAATTCCAGTTTAAAGACATAGAGGACTAAAATCTGGGAAAAGAAACCAATACTAGGGTTCAACCAAATTAAGAGAAAGGGTTGGAAACAGACAATCTGGGGTAACTGTTGATAGAGCAGCCAGCCCATCAGTCACCCCCACACTTGCCAAGACAAAATCTAGAGGCCCCACCCAAAAGTACCCTCTAACAAAAGTTTCCAACAACTAGATGCATAGCATCACCACAAAAAACCAAAATTAAAGAATGGTTCGTAGTTTATCCTCATTGCGGAGTCAATCTTCTTCATGCCTAGTGCCTCTGGGATAAAACCTCTTCACTTGGTCTGCAGCCACCCTCTTTTTCAAGAATGCACCATCCAACTCTTCCAAAACATAAGAACCTCCAGACACCTGAGATCTGACTCTGTAAGGTCCATTCCACCTGTCAGAAAACATTTTCCCCCACTGACTCTCCAAACTTCTATTATACACCAAAACCAACCAACCAGGTTTCAAGGGATTCCTAAGTCTATGAGCCAACTTCATGTCCCAGTACCTGACTGATTGATTCCTAATCTTCATCATTCTAGAGTATGCCTTCTCTTGACATTCCTCTCTACGATCCAACTGTTGCATCCTGGCACAGAGCAGATCTTCTGTTGAGTGCACGTTGTCCCAATCAATTCCAAGATAAGAGACAGCTTCCAAGTCCACTGGTAGAACGGCTTTCTGACCAAACACTAACTCATAAGGAGAATAGCCAGTTGTCCTCTTCACAGTGACCCTATCAGCAAATAACACCAAGGGTAAATAATGCCTCCACTTTTCAGCACTATCTCCACACATCTTCACCAAAGCATTCTTGATAACTTGATGGCCTCTTTCAAACATTCCTTCAGCTTCAGGATAATAAGGTGTAGCCACTCTAACTTTAGAACCAACACTAGCCACAGCTTCTTTAAATTCAGGCACCAAACTCTGGCCCACCATCAACAGTGACCAACTTCATCAACCCATACCTATAAATCCACTCCTTCTTCAAAAACTCTGCCACATTCTTGGCAGTCAAATTAACCAGAGGCACTGCCTCAACCCAACCAGACAAATTATCCCTAGCAAAAATCAAGTATTTATACCTTCCCTCTTTAATATGGACGGCATCCAGACTGACCCTTCCAAAAATAGTTGATTAACCAGTAGCACAGCCCACCTCTTTAGGTTTCAAGTGACTTCTTCTTTGACATTCATCACAAGATTGAACCCAACCCTGCACAGCCAACTTCATACCCGGCCACCAAAATCTGTCTGCTATTCTTCTATAAGTCTCCCCAAAGCCTCTATGACCAAGGTCTTCATGCAAAGACTTCAAAACCAATTCTTGACCCTTCTTCTGAGTAACCACCACTTGAGGATTAGGATGTCTCCTTCTCATCAACCGCCTTCCAGACACATAAAATCCAGGACTCTTCTTCTTGATTGCCAACCAAGTATCATCATCACAACAATTTGGCCTCTCCAAGGTCAACAGATATTCCACCAAAATAAAATAAAACCCAGACTGACCCCATGTCTCATCTTCAAAATCCAACAAAACAACATCCAAGGGTACAACTCTGTCATCAAAATCAGGAGTGTGAACATGAGCCAATTGAGCAGCCCAACCAGGACACCAATCCTTAAATTTTGGCACGTCCTTCTCTTTCCATTGAACCTTGTGAGAATCCAGCTCACTAACAAAAAAACCCTTTTCCAATTTTGAGCTGTCCCAAACAACAACTCCATCTTCATCAACAAAAACATCCTGATCACCAGAATCAAGATCAGATCCAGCCAGTTTAGCCTCTTGGGGGAGGTCAAAACAATCATCCAGTTTAGCCTCATGGGGGAGGAGAGAAAAATCCTCAGCACCCTTTGTGCTGGCCCTAACCACTGGAACATCTTAGTCAAATTCTTCAGAATCAGAATCCTCATCTGTAGGTGGCCTCCTTGATAATCCATCAGGCATAGTAAAATTTTTACCTGGTTTGTGTACCAAGTCAAAAGAAAAATGTTGAATAAATGCCACCAACCTAGTCATTGGAGCATTAGGAAGACTAGGTGTATTGATCATCTGAACCAAAGATTTTGCATCCACCTGCAGCTCAAAATGCTGCCCCCACAAAACCGTCTGTAGGTTCTTTAAAATTTTAGCTACGCCAAAAAATTCCAACTTAGGTTGAGAATACCTAGATTCCAACTCATTAAACACCACAGACTCATACCTTACTGGCCTGACCCTCCCACTCTTATCCTGCTGAGATAAAACAGCACCAGCAGCAATATAACTTGATTCCAATGACAGATAAATTTTTCCAGCACCAACCCCATAATCCAACTTGTGAAGAACAATATCTTCACCAACAACCTTTTTCAACTTCTGAAAAGCCTCTTCACACTCTTCAGTCCATTCCCAATCTGCATATTTTCTGGTCAACCTCCTTAAAGGTGAAGCCAACAAAGAAAAATCCTTAATAAAAATCCTGACATATACACATACACCCAAAAATCCCCTGACTTCAGTAGTATTTTTAGGCCTTGGCCATGACTGAATTTTATTAATCTTCTTCTTCGCCGTAATCCTTCCCTCTTTACATACTATGTGACCCAGAATTTCCAAAGCAGGAACACAACAACAGAATTTTGACCCTGAAATGGTCAAACCAGCCTCTTCAATCCTGAGCAACACTCTCTCTAGAGTTATTGCATATTCCCACACAAACCTCCTTATGCCAGGGTTCTCCGCTAACACCTCATTACCATAATCAGTGGATGGTCCTTTAATTCCACCATCATCAATAAAAATACCAGCATGAGTAGGAACATCCTCCTGCGAAATCCAAGCCATCTGTGCTTGATATTCTGCCACTGGATTAGTTGCTCCTTGAGGCACCCTAGTGAGCTGAAATCTTCCCAATGGAGTCTCAAAAGTTGTGAGAGGCCTTGAATCCGTATTTAGTTCCCTCTCATCATAACCACCCATAATATCACCCAAACCATAACACACCCTTCCAGCAAAAGCTTCAACAAAATCCTCTGCACTTGGGGGCATACCAGCATCCTTGATAGTGACTCTATTCAAGGCTCTAAGATCATGAACCACCAGCAACTTTCCATTCTGCTTCTTTACACAGAGCACCGGACATGAGTAGCTGTATGTTGATTGTTCATATAACCCAGTCCTGACTCTTTCCCTAACAATCTCTACAAAATCCTCTTGAATAGCGGCTGGAATCGGAATAGGTTTGATTTTCCAAGGTTCATGACAAACAACAGGAATCAAGTAAGGTTCCCCATAAGAGTGCTTCAATACACCCCTTTCCTCCTCAACAAATGCCACCGCATTTTCCCTTAGCACAATAACGTGCAACAACAACTTCTTTTCTTCCTCAGACAACCACCCATCAGGACCAAAATTAACAACTTTCAATCTTTCCACAGTCACCCTAGCCGTCTCTACAAATTCTGGAGGATTCTTCACCAAAGGAGTACAGTACGGATCTCTTGAAATAGGAGGTCTCTTCAAAGGTGGATTCATACCCACAGGCATAGGCTCATTAACAGGCCTAATCTTCTGCACTACCTTCTTATACTTTGCCGCTCCACCTTCAACTTGAGGGATCTTCAGGAATTCTTCACCACCAGACCTGGAACAAAAACCAAGGGTTTCCCCATTGCTCACATGTGTGGCCAAGGTAATGTTTTTGAAAGGTGTAGAAGAAACCCTAGCGGTGCACAATTGGGAGGACTTACTTTTACACCCCAATCTCACCACTCCAAAACTTTTCCGCAATTCCTCATCTTCATCCTTGCTTCCAACTTCCAAATCTTCAAATCTTGATTCATCTTCTGAATCACATCTTCTAAAATTGTGCAGTTTATCCTCATGCTGGAGGTCCAAAAATCAATCCTGATGATCTTCTCTCTTCAAAATTTTCTGCAGTTTAACCTCATGCTGGAGGCCCAAGAATAGATCTTGACAATCTTCATAAATATATTTTGTGTCTTCTTTATTCATTATCTTTAGATTCTTTTCTTGATTTTCATGAATTATCTTGAAATTTTTATCTTCTTTTCTTGAGTTTTCTTCTGACCTACAAAAATAACCAGGGGTTTCCCCAATACTCACAGGTGTGGCCCAGGTAATGTTTTTGAAAGGTGTAGAAGAAACCCTAGCGGTGCACAATTGGGAGGACTTACTTTTAGACCCCAATCTCACCGCCCCAAAACTTTTCCACATATCTTTCAATAAAGATATATAACCAATCTTCTTCCTTGAGCTTGAATTAAAAATAATTAAAAATCTTGAGAGAGAACAGAGACTTGATAAAAAACTTGATGAAAACTTGCAGAGAAGAGAAACATTAAAAAGAGAAAGTTGAAAATCCACTTGGTATATCTCCAAGGGAGCAGACCTACTACAACCTGGGATTTCCTCATCTCGGGGAGAGGTTGTAGCACTAGGGTGATCAGCCCTCATTACTTATAAAAGACAGACTCTCAATAGAGCCTGAGCCGCACTCCAAAAAACCAGTGGCAGCACCCACTTCCTTCCTTCTCCTGCAGCAGTCCATGCAATGGAACATTGAAGATAAACCAGGCCTGGTCTCCCAACCATCCTCTCCAGGGGATGATAACCTCATGTGAAGCCTCCTTTTGTCTTCACCAGGCAACTCCAAACTGATTCCCAAATCAAATTGATAACCAATTCTTGCCTGAAAATACATCAAGAATGGCCCTCCTAAAACTGCTTTTACATTGCCTTTAGAAATGTAAAAATGAACCTTCGTTGAGGCTCCTCCAACATCTAACTTCACAAACTCTGAAGTTCCAACCAATTCAGTGACATGGCCACCAATCCCTCTCAAATTCCCACCAATACCAGCTTTGATGGGGAGGCCCATATGAGTTGCCTCAAACGAAGAAATCAGGTTTATCTGAGAACCTGAATCCACCAATGCCCTTGCCTCCCTGCCATTCAGAGTGACATTGACATATCCCAGAGGAGCAGAAAAATGAGTTTCCAACCCCTCACCAAACTTTTCAGCAGAATCACAAATGTATTCTACCTCAACAGAAGAAACTCTTCTCCTGGTAAACAACTTTTTCTGCCTATCAGCCAACCCTGGACTGATAGCATACAATTCCCCATAAGATAGGGAAACCTGACCCTGATTCATCCTTTCCAGGACAGAGTCCATAACATTAACTTGACCAGACACTACTGGCCTCTCAAAGTGAGCTCATTGCTTCACTACCTTGGTCCTAGAAGCTTCTTGAGGACCAGCACTGCCAACAGATTTACCATTAACAGGAACCAAACCAGATCCCTCACCAGAACCTCTGACTCCAACAGGCTTTGGCAATGAAGCCAAAGGGACATCCTCCACAGAGTCAGAATCCACCTCCATTGGCATTGGGTCACCATTCAGGTACAATGCGCCAAAACTAGCGGGGCCCATATCAGCCATACCCTTCTGCATCTTGTACAGCTCCTCTTTGCTGTACCTCTTCCTAGCTGCACTCAGCTTAGGATAACCCTTTGAAGCATTTGGCTTTGGTTGGGCCTGAGAACTGCTCTTAGGCCTACCCACCTTTCCTGCTTCCACATCATAAACACCAGCCAAGCATTCACCACTTGACTGTCAACCACAAGAATACAACTCCAAACCACCAAAGGAAGTAGACAAAGAGACCTTATTGACTTCCTTCCCCTTTCCCTTGACGTCCTCATCTACCTTAACAGAAGACTTCCCCTGATCAGGAATCTCCTCAAACCTTGGCCTCCTTTGATTGAGACCACGCCTTCTCCTGACCAAATCCACAGGAGCCTGCCCCTCACTGGGCTTCACAAAAGAACCGCCAGGGAACTTTAAAACCCTGCCATCAAACTCCACTTTTCCTTCGGACACATCTCTGTTCAGTGCCCAACAATCATTGGGCCTGTGCCCCCTCCTACTGCAATAAGAGTAAACCCAAGGATCACTCCTACCAGCCCTCCTTTCAAAATCTCTTGGCTGAGAAGGTGCCTTATTAACCTTCTTGGCCTCCTGGACAAAAATGTGCAGCTGTTTTGTCAGATCAGCCAACTGCTCCACCATTGGGTCCCTCTCCTGTTTGGGAACCTGCACCAAATTTTTCTCCTCCTTCTTATCCCTAACTTCCTCTTCAGCCAAAGCCTCACTGACTTTGCTGACATACTTGGCACACCCCTCCTGATAGGTGTCCACAGCCAATAACTTTAAATGGGCCTCAACAGCCTCCTTCACCTTATCCAAGGCAAGAAAATTGTGATCCTCATTAGAAAGAGTCTTCATCAATTCCTTTCTTGACAACTCCTTCAACAAATCCATCCTGACATCTCTAGCCAGGGAAGACCAAAAAACATCCTTGGCAGCATTTTCATGTGCCAGCTCCTCCACTTCCACCAAATATTCCACCACAGGATCAAACTGTAGCAGAAACTTCCTGTAACTATGTAGGTTACCAACACCACCATAAGATTGCCATTCACTGACAACCTTGTTCAGATCCACCATAGTGAACCTGACACCCCATCTATCCGCCATCTCCCTACACAACAATTTCCAATCCCTCTTCTTGTAGCCAGACATGGCCACAATCTCCTTCTCCACTGACCTATCACCAATGAAGAAGATAATCTGCTTCATCATGTCCAGGTAGGAAGCACCATCCACTCCAGCAGCAGTTTCATACTTCTCTAGAAACCACTTGACATCCTCCCCATTAAACTTGGTACCATCCCAAGTTTTAATCCTCACACACTCCCTAACCATCACAGACGGAGGACCATCCCCCCCACTGACAGTCACCACAGGAATAGCAGAACCAGAAGCCATTCCTCCTGACCAAAACACCAAAAAGAGCCAACCAAAGAAAAAAGAGATTCCAAAGAACTAGCAAGTTCTAACCCCATGTTGGGCTCCAGAAATGTAGACAATCCTATAGTACTAGCTATAGGCCTTGACCAAGGGAGTTGGAGAAAAACCAGAGAGAAAATCCCCTGTCCCTTTAGAAAAATAGAGTGAGATTTACTTGCTAAAGTAAGTTGGTTCCTGTTTGCTAAAGCCCCTTTTTCAACACACTTGACTGCTTAATGAGCCAAGAAAGTAGTCCCCAGACAGACTAACAGACCAAAGAACTGAAATGTAGACCAATGTCCACACCAGAGAAAGCAAAGATACTTGATGTAGGCTGAAAATCCACACCAGAGACAGCAATAATACTTGATATAGCTTGCAAGACTATACCAGAGAACCTGTTGCTAAAGTTGAGTTAAATGAAGAACTAACCTTGGAAAAAACACAGCCAATTGTGGCCAAAAACAGTGAAAACTGAGTGAGGAACAAGGATATCACCTCTGGATGGTTGTATGATAATTAAAGTTGCCTCAAACTGTCTTATTCACTATGTACACACAGACCACTATCTAAGAGCCCATGCACACCAACGAATTTGGCACCTGTACCAGCCAAATTGAATAAAAACCCTCCAGAAGCACTCCCCAACCTTCTAAAACAGAGGCGGGTGGGCCGCCCAACGTTGGAGGTGCTGCCTGAAGCGTCCCGGCCTCCCTGAAGCCAGAAAACCAATAAAAACATCTAATCTACTTAGAAAAATTCACTACAACTACTAAAACCCTTAAAACACAAAATTACGCTATAACAACATTGAGACATGAAATATAGAGCTAAATTAGCCCTACCTATTGGTGCTAAGCACTTAAGCCTAAGACTTAAGTTTAGCCTGTAAAACGCAAAAAACAAAATTAAACAACTACCTTTTGTAACTGAAAAATGAGGAAATAACCCCTTAAAACTTAGAATATGAAAAATATCATCAAGACCTGAAATATATTGAAAAAACTGGGGCTATCCAATGATAGTACCCACATACCCGTAGTCCCAATATTCACGGAATAAATCCAGAAAAACACCCAATTCTTCAACAGATGTCAATTAACACATGCACAAACAGTGCCAAACAACACAAAAAAGGCCCCTGCCAATGTTGGAAGACCACAACGTCACAGATGTGTCGGCTTAATTTAATTTTTCTACCAAAAGGGGGATAAGTGACAAAGGAAAGTAAACAGTATAAAGTACATGCCACTCCGCAGCTTTGAGGGAACCTGACTTTTTAGATCCTACTTGTTTTGGCACTTGTGAAATCCAGGAAGGTTTTTTTGTTTGCTCTATCACATTCCACACTGCCTCTAGCTCAGTGGCTGACAGTTGTGAATTTATAGTTTTTTAGCTTTTTTTCTCTTTTACCTTCTTTTTATCTTCCTTACTTCTAATAGTCTCAACAGATGAATTAGATTTTTCACTTTTGGATATACTGATACTTTTTTGCCTTAAGTTATAGGTTGAATTTAGACTTCCACTTTCAGAAGCATGTTTGGAGCCAAACTCTAAGGTTTGATAGTGATGTTCAGAACTTTATGACTTTTTCCAGCTGTTTGATCCTTCCAATTCAGCTCCTCCACTATCAATTCTAAGATATGTTTGTGACAGTCTCATTGTACTTGTATATCGTAGTCTTTTTTGCCGTCCCACTGGCTCAATATTATTGGCATCAGTGCTGATTAAGCTGCTTCTACACTTTTTATATTGCTTATTTAGAAATATATCAGAATGTGCATCATCATCGTCTCTTCTTACATGCCAATTTTTTTCCTTTGTCAGCTTTTTTTCTAGGTCAATTGCAGCATTTTGTATTAGATAAAAAGTTAGATTGTGATCTTTAAGATTTCCAAGCATATGTGAATGCATCAAGTCAATTGAGAAATATTCCGTAGGATGCCCATATACAAGGTTATTTAGCTTGCTCCATCAAACACCACAACTCCTAACAATAGATACCCGCTCCCAACGTGACTGACACTTTTTCCACTTCTCTGCCCAGTGCATATGATCCTCATGGGTACATAAGGAAAATTTTTTGACTTTATGCTCACCAACTTCATCTTTTGAAATATGAAAGACAGAGCAGAACTTAGTGTCTGAGTGACTTGCAAAACCAGCAATATTTTGCATTGCTGGAATGTTTCCTATTAAAGAGAATAATGCAACCCTTATTTTTTTGGCTTGGGGATAGTGAGGTGTTTTTTCAATAAATATGCCATCCCATAGAGTCTATAGTTCATCGACAAGAGGTTTCAGAAGATGATTTATTTGTTAACTTGTTGGCTCAGTTGGACCGGGAATAATAACATACAAAAATAGATTTTTGGTTTTGTATCAATCTTCTGTAGGCAAGTTCATACACACCAACAAGATATTACCCACAGATTTCTGATGACCTCCAATATGATTGCCACCCGGCCTAAACCAGTCAACATATAAACTAAACATTAAATTACCTTGTGTTTTTGTATATCCATCAATACTTCTATTTCGAGTCGTAGAAATATCTGGAAAATTTTTCCATACAAAACCATCATATACATCTTTCATGACATCCCTTTCCATGTTTTCTAGAAAATCATTTTTTTTCTCAATCAGAGTCTCGAATTTGATTAATTTAAGCTTTCCTGAAAGCCATTTAACCAAACTGTTGTGATGAAATGTTTTATGAGGATGGTAGATTGCTTCATCTTGTTTGTACTTAGCCAAATACAAACTTTCATCACAATTGACAGTTTCTTCTCTCTGTCCTAAATCTTTCAAATAGCCCTTTGAGGATGATTAAAAGGTTTAGTACAAGATAAGATCAATGGTTGGTGTTTTGGGATATATTCATAAAGAGCAAAGCACTTAGCACAGCATGTTTTGGTGACAAATAATGGATTGAGTTGCAATTGACTAAAAACCGTCTCTATAGAAAGGGGAATCAGGCTGATGATTCTGCTAGCATCTAGTTTACCTACTTCACTAAGAATTTTGAGTTTTTTGACATCATCATGCAAAAATTCAGCACAACCTTCTTTGCTTAAATGATGGATAAGAGAAAGTTTTGCTTCTTGCCACATTATCTTTTGGCTATAAAGCTCTTCCAAATTCAAATTGTTTGACTGTGGTAGAGATTGAATTGTTTCCAAAACAGGCTGCCCCTAAGCAAAGAAAAAAAAATAGAGATTAATTGAAACATAATTTTTCTTTATTTACCAATTATTTATGTCTTACAAGATCTTGGATGTTGGATCCTAAGTTAGGTGAAGCGCTGGATGTACCAACCATCTGTGCTTTGCAATTTCTTTCCTCTTCATGTTTGAAGTATGACTGAGATGTTTTGAAAGCTACACAAACTTCAAAGCTTCCCAATGAGTTCTGATGCTTTCTTGATGAACATCCAAGCTCTTCACATTTACAAACGCAAAAAAATGGTGGCATTTTAAGACTTCTGGATATAAGAAATATGTTACTGGATGGTAGCAATTGAACAAACTATTTATTTATTGTGAAGCACTTACTAAAATAAGCTAATTTTTACGTCTCAAGAAGTTTATCAACAATTTGGTTACCATGGATTTCTTTGAATGTTTGTTTCATGCAGATCAACCATGCATTAAGTAGGTATCCATACTGTGCATCAGCAAAATGTTTCACACTCGCTACATTTTACAATGTTGCATACATGTTTATCAAACAGCTTATTTTGCACAAAGCATAATACTATAAGAGAATACAAATTAATCACATTTTCAAATATAGGAGAAACTATGATATAACTTGAATCGAAGTAATACCATTTAATTTATAATAATAAAGTTATTTAAGGGTTGCCTTTTTTTTTTCTACAATCACCTGCATTAATAAAATTCTGCCAAGTAACAGAAAGGTTTTCACTAATAATCACTATAAGATATAAAAAAATTTATAATATTTATTTTTCACAATATAGAATTACAGTCTGAAAAATAAATATTTTTTCAACAAAATATATTATTTTAAAATTTTCAAATCTAAGAGGTCATCAAAGTAAAGCTTCCAGAATCCAAAAAAAAGAATTTTTACATTAAGTTGCTTATTCCAAACTCTGAAAAATTGGTATGGTTTCTGAGTAATCTTGGTAAATAAAATATATACATACTAATAAGGTGTTAATATAAATTTTTAAAATTAGTTTGTCAGCACAATCAACAAGCTCAAATAAGGTCATTATTTGCATTAAAATATTATCAATATGAGTTGGAAAATCAAAATTATTCTGCATTATATTTTTACCCGTTTATCACGCAATAATTTTCTATTACAGCTGAGTTATTTCCTTTTGAATTAATTATGAACATACATAGATATCCATATTTTATAGAGAAAGATATTCATGAGAAAGCTCATCTGTCCGTCCACTCAACTCTTCATTATTAATTATTTTCAAAATAAAAAAATTATTATAGTAGTGTTTTTGTTGCCATATCCTTTCAAAATTTTATATTTTTGTTCATTTTGCTTTTCATAAAGTTTATGATGAGCTCTAGTTGTTCTTATTTTCCTCAGGGAATAATACCTACTAATAACCGTGTACTTAAAAAAAGATTCAATGAGATACTCACTCAATCAACTTCTCATTTTTGAAGGTCTATTTAAAATTTCTGTCATGTGCTTTTGAATATTTCACCTCAGTCTAATGAATGGAAGCTGAACCTCACCAAAGAACAACTGCATAGGTTTTCATTGTTCAGTATAAGCTCTCTCAACATTGATATGAATTTGCCATATCCTGAACAAAATTACCGTGTTTCTGAACAAATCCCTGCTATATTCCACAATGCTTTTATCCAATTTATTCATCAATGCAACTTTCCTGGAAAAATGTTTGCTTGGAATCTTAATTGGTTTCACAAGTGGAATCAAGTTTTGGCAAAAATTATCATTAAGCACTGGTATAAATCTTCAGAAAATAATTATTTGGTTTCTTATTCAATGGACTCTACTCATATTTCCAACCTAAATCAAATGGGTGTTCTTCACAGCTGGTTCATAGGTTATACTGATAAATTACAACTTGGAAAAGATTCTGATAGTTTCTGTGAAATATTTAAAATAAGAAAGTATAAATATAAAATAAAAAAGAAAGTAAGAACTAATATTTTTCTCATATTTTTTCCACAAGCTTAAATAATTTTGACAATATTTTTCAGAAGTATTTTAACCAAACTCACCTTCTTAAAAAACTTCAAAATAGTGAAACCTATGATAATCTTTTCAAAAACTTCAAATGTTGCTCTGACACTGATATTGATGATGAAGCTTCTTTTAAGCAGATTTTATTACCATGGAGATCTGAAGAATTCTCAAGACTTGCACAAAATCTCAACTAGAAACACATTCAAATCTGAGAAACTTCCTCTTATTCAGGAGAAATACTTAAGAACTTGGCATTATATGATAGATTAAATTTGGTATCCTCGATCGAGACTCACTTTAATTCTTTTCCAGTCCCCAGGGGTTTGCCAAGTGACTGCTATTCCTCATTATATCTCGCTTCTCTTGATCCTCAACAATTAAGACCTCTTAATTTTCAAGCCCCAATAAACATTTCCTACATACTTGAACAAATTTCAAATTCTAATGTGAGTTATTGATGAACTCCCTAATCAATAATCTAGCAGACTCATATTCCATGTTTCCAATGTTTGGGACACTTAACCGTAAAAAATTAGAACAGATAAATATTTTTAGCTATGATGCAACTTTATATAAAGAAAATTTCACATACATTGATAGCTCAATCTTTTTTCTTTGTATCTTATAAATGCTGAATCAAATACTTCTGCTTACATAATACTCGAGTACATGAACTTCATTTTGTTGGCCCATTCTATACAGACGATCAACTGCTTGCTGTTCAACTGCTGGATTCCAATTAGGCTCCTGTTTCAATATTTTAAACAAATTCTCTTTTCAACCTTTTTTATTTCAATATAAGACTCTTTGACTTACCATTATATATACATTTTGTGCACACCTCAAGTCTATTCCAACTCCTGCAGCCTTGATTGTACCAAGAAAAACTTGACATCTTTCATCATTTTTGAATTTGTCCAGATTTTCATCCCTTTTTTTCATGCTCAACTTTCCTACAAGCTCTGTGTAGCTAATTCCATGGTCATCTAAAGACTTTTTTATACTGTTTCAATGGATAGAATATTGAAATGTCGTTTAAGCTAAAAATAAGTTATTGAGATAATTAATAGAATTCCTTACATTTCCAAAAAGTCGGCATATTCTGAAAATATAACAGCCTTGGGACAAATTATCCCCCTTTCTCCCCTAAAAAAATTTCTAAATGACTGATTAGATGTATAATCTTTGCTAAATGTTTCAATGTGAAAGGAAATGTTGGAGGTTGATCTGGGTTTCTGTAGACAGGGTAATTACAAAATTGCTGTAAAATTGACAGTTCTCGGAGAAACTCAGCTGAGTCCCAAGGGAGGTTGGTGTTTTGAGAAGGCCCATAATACTCAGAAAACATTCTTGAAGCTTTGTAAGTTTTGAGTGCCAAGGTTCTGATAATTCTACAGATATTCCTTGCTCAATTTTTTGAGGAAGTGATAAGATTGCTTCTTTAATCCTCCGCAGGCATATGACATTCATGAGAGTATTTATAGAATTATTGAGCTAGAGCTTCCTCTTTTTAATCCTTTAATAAGAAAATTAATCCACAACCAGTTCTCTTTCCATCTTTCAATTCTGAGGAATTATATAAGGCTTTGAAGATCAGTTGTCCAGTTCTGAAGTGGTGTTCCTGTCAAGCATAGTCGATACTCAGCCTCCAAGGCCAATATATTCTGATTCTTGTGCTACTGGCAATTCTTGATTAAACTTTTAAATTATGTTAAACATTTCATCAGCTTTTATAATATTATGTTCAAAATTTTTAGCAATTCAAATGAATGCTTGCTGAGCCTCATCTAAAACTATTCTGTACCAAATGAGTTTATGAGTTACTGGTGGAATAGGTTGAGGAGTTTTCTTTGAAGAAGATGGACTTTTTGTCTCATAGGTAGTCAAAATAACTAGTTGGTTCTGAAGCTCCTGAAAATTAATTTTCTTTGAATCCTTCCCATAAAAAACCTTGAATGGTAGTGCATTATCTTCAAAGTGAATTCTTAGTTCATTGACCCAGTTTGATAATGTTGCAAGTGGGCAAAGGATGAGAGTTGCTGATGTCCTATTTTTCTCTTGTCCACCACCCAAGAGTTGGAATCTTCTGGCTTCTCTTTGAGTTGCAGTAATTAGGCCAAGAGTTGAGAGGGTCTTTCCCATGCCCATATCATCAGCTAGAATTGAACCTATTCCTGCAGAGGATAACTCTTCTTCAAGAAATTGTTCATATTAATTATTAAAACCTACTCTCAGCCAGCTTTTTTCTGCATGCCTCCACAGGTTTTCTAACTTTTCAGATAAGTTATTTTCATTGTCTATCATAAAATCAATAGCTAGAATCTAATGGCTTTTCAGAGTTGTTTTCATACCACGTATAGATAGATTTTCCATTTGATTATCCCTTGTCCCAGAAATTTCAGAAGTTGTGTGAATACTAGAATGAGGAATATTGAAGAAGATGGTTGGATTGTATTGTGGAATCGGTTTCAAATCAATTTGAGCATTTAGAAATACTTCTTTAGCCTGACTAATAAAATCAGTCAAACAAAAAAGGAGGCCACAAATTCCATACTGCCTGTTTAAAAGTAGAGCCAAGTAAGAGCAAAAATAATAAGGTATTTGGGTATTTAAAGCCCTTTCCTCAGTTAAAATTTGAGATCCAGATCCAATTTCTCCAAGTAGTTGTCCAATTCGGCTGCTCTGTTTGTTAGAAAGATCACCAATAGGTTTTGCTTCTCCTTCTTTGAATAATCCAAAAACATGAATTAAATATCTTCCTCATTGCATAATAACTGGAGTGGATACTTCATCAAATACAGATCTTTCTTTTGGAAAAATAAATTTAAAATTTAACGAGAATTGTCCAATGCATCTTAAATTTGACATTTTAATTAAATGAATTTTATGGTGAAGGTGGTAGTTTAAAGAAAGAAAGGTTGAGAGCAAAGTTTTGAAAGAGAATAAAGTAGAGAATATATATAATATTGGATGAATATTCAAAATTGAATTTTTCATGTATTTTAATAATTAATGTTGACTCACATTTTAATAATAACTAAATACAGATAAATAATTAAAAAAAGTGCATTACTTTAGAGCCTAAGTTTTGTGCCAATATATTAAAATTAGTTTCTTTAATAGTGTAAACTTTTAAAAAAATACATTACTATTTTTTCCCCTTATAAAATATATATATGTATTTTCTCATACATTAAATTTTTTGAACATTGTCTTATACTTTTTTATTCCAAGGAACAATGATAAATTTCTATTGATAAGGGCTCAATATCAACTTTTGTCTAGAAAATTTAAAATTATGTGCAAATTTTTTTACAGAGTTAAATTTTTATTAATAAAATTTTTAAAAAGGACTTAAATTGTATTCTTTTTTATATATTTGTGGAAATAAAATTTATAATTTAAATAATATTCCAGACCTAGTATACTATGTGTCATTTAAGATATTTCTACTAATATCAAACCTGACCTCCAAACATTAAATGGATCTATATATAAAATTGAATATTATGGTATGTTAAGTGTTGTGGCTCAACCATTGCTCAAAGTTGTTCCAACTGATGCTTAACTTAAATCCAAAGCTCTGCTCAAGAAGGGATAAATTGAGGCTCAATTTAGGGCCAACTTCTTTTTCAAAATTTTTTCATATAATTTAAAAACAGTTTCCTAATTCTTTCAAAAAAAATTTCCAACAATTTCCCAACCTCTTCCTGAAAGTTTCAAAAAGAGAGAACTGCTAGCAGTTCACCCCCTGATTTCTCTTGGTGATATACAAAAAGTTAAAGCATCCAACTCATGGAAATTCAAGTTCACAAGGTTCTTAAGAAAAAATTTTTTTTTCAAATTTTACTTAATAAAAATAATTGAAAATTTTTAATCATTAAAAACAAAAAAATCATCAGTTTATATTTGTTTTTCATGCCTTAATAAAATAAAACAGGCTTTAATAACATGTAATTGATAAACATACTTCAGTAGATTTTGAGTATTGTGCTATATATCCAGTACAAGTTTGGCCAAACTTGTGCTGGACACTCTGGCCATTGACAGTCTCATATTATTTTAAGGAAAGCCAAAAAAACAAAGCCCACATACTGAAGATAATTGATGCTATCTAAATTTTTGGTTAAAAGTTTCAAGCACAAGTAGGCCGAACTTGTGCTGGACACTTGTACCCAAAAACATTATGATGCCATCAAATATCTTCATGTTATTGTGTATTTTTATTTAATTTCCTTGAATTAATAGTTACTGTCCATGACCAAAGTGTCCAGCACAAGTTCTGTGCAACTTGTGCTGGACACATTTCCAATATGGAGTTGATAAGGTGGATGTTTATTTAAGAGAAGTGAGGTGTTCCTCATAAAATTTTTCAGCACAAGTACAGCCAAACTTGTGCTGGACACTCTTACCTAAAAACAATTTGATTCCATTAACTATCTTCATTATATGGTCTATTTTTTGGTTTTCCTTGTAATTTTTAGTCACTGGTCTTAGTCAAAGTGTTCAGCAGAATTTCAGCCAAACTTGTGCTGGACACTTTTCCAATATGAAGTTGGTAATGTACATGTTTAGTTAAGAGAAGTGAGTTATTCCTCATAAAAGTGTCCAGCACAAATATGGACAAACTTTTGCTGAAAACTTTTACCTAAAAAAAATTATGCCATCAATTACCTTCATTATATGGGATATTTTTTTGGTTCTCCTTACAATTTTTAGTCACTGGTTTTGGTCAAAGTGTCCAGCACAAATTTTGCTGTACTTGTGATGGAAACATTTTCAATATGAAGTTGGTAAGGTGCATGTTTATTTAAGAGAAATGAGGTGTTCCTCATAAAAGTGTCCAGCGCAAGTACGGCCAAACTTGTGCTGGACACTTTTACATAAAAACATATTGATGCTATGAATTATCTTCATTATATAAAATATTTTTTGATTTTCCTTGCAATTTTTAGTCACTGGTATTGGTCAAAGTGTCCATCACAAGTTTGGCCATACTTGTTCTGGACACATTTCCATTATGAAGTTGGTAAGGTTCATTTTTATTTAAGAAAAGTGAGGTTTTCCTCATAAAAGTGTCCAGCACAAGTACTGCTAAACTTGAACTGGATACTTTTACCAAAAAAAAATTTGATGCAATCATTTATCTTCATTATATGGGCTATTTTTCGATTTTTCTTGCAATTTTTAGTCACTGGTCTTGGTCAAAAAGTTCAGCACAAGTTTTGCCATACTTGTTCTGGACACATTTCAAATATGAAGTTGATAAGGTTCATGATTATTTAAGAGAAGTGAGGTGAACCTCATAAATGTGTCCAGCACAAGTTTGGCTGAGCTTTTTTTTGACACTTTGACCAAGATCAGTTACTAAAAATTGCAAGGAAAATTAAAAAAATAGCTCATATATTTAAAATAATTGATGGCATCTAATTTTTTCAGGTAAAAGTGTCCAGCACAAGTTCGGCTGTACTTGTGCTGGATACCTTTATGAGGATCACCTCACTTCTCTTAAATAACTATGCACCTTAAAAACTTCATATTGGAAATGTTTCTAGCACAAGTTTGGCCAAACTTGTGCTGGACACTTTGACCAACACCAGTGACTAAAAATTGCGAGGTAAACCAAAAAAAAAGCCCATATAATGAAGATAATTTATGGCATCAAATTGTTTTGTAAATTTTACAGAATAGGTTTGGCTGAACTATTTGTGAACACTTTTATGAGGAACACCTCACTTCTCTTAAATAAACATGCACCCTACCATCTTCAAATTGAAAAAGTGTCCAGCACAAGTTTGGTTGAACTTGTGCTTAACACTTTTTCTCAAAACAGTTTGATGGAATCAATTTTCTACATATTTCTTACCATTTTATTTTGTTAAAGAGAAACCTTTAGCTATTTTTAAGTAATTTTGAGTATATTATGAGTAGTTGATATTTCTATTTTAAGGTTAAAGAGTACAATATTTTTTGCATTTAATAGTAATTTATTTCCATCAATATTTATAAGATATTGGTTATAATTTTTATAATACTCATTCCTAATATTCCTATTTGATTTGATTATTTTTTTAGTCTGGATTTAAAGATTTTTACTATTTTATCAACCAAGTTTTACATCAATGTAAAAAATACCCTAAATAATCCTGCCATATTTTTTTGACTGTTCCTATTCAATAATAGCTCAAGTTAGAAACATATATCCATTATCTGTTTTCTTTTTCAACATAGTTATCTCAGTGGAACAGTTTATCAATTACTTTTGAATGATGTTTACAAAACGGTGTGGTCTTCTAACATTGGCAGGGGCCTTTGTTGTGTTGTTTGGCGCTGTTTGTGCATGTCCTAATTGACAACTTTTGAAGAATTGTGTGTTTTTCTAATTTTATTCTGTAAATATTGCAACTGTGGGTATGTGGGTACTATCATTGGATAGCCCCGGGTTTTCTCTATATTTCATGTCATGTTAGTATTTTTCATATTCTAAGTTTTAAGGGGTCATTTCCTCATTTTTCAGTTACAAAAGATAGCTGTTTAATTTTGTTTTACGTGTTTTACAGGCTAAATTAAGTCTTAGGGTTTAGTGCTCATAACCATTAGATAGGGCTAATGTAGCTCTATATTTCATGTCACAAAGTTGTTATAGCGTAATTTTGTGTTTTAAGGGTTTTAGTAGTTGTAGTGAATTTTTTGAAGTAGATAAGATGTTTTTATTGGTTTTCTGGCTTCAGGGAGGCCGGTCTGCTTCAGGTGGCACCTCCAATGGTGGTTGGCCTGCCTGCCTCTGTTTTAGAAGGTTGTGGAGCGCTTCTGAGGGTTTTTAATCAATTTGGCTGATACAGGTGCCAAATTTGTTGGTGTGCATGGGCTCTTAGATAGTGGTCTGTGTTTACATAGTGAATAAGACAGTTTGGGGCAACTTTAATTATCATACAACCATCCGGAGGTGATATCCTTGTTCCTCACTCAGTTCTCACTGTTTTTGGCAACAATTGGCTGTGTTTTTTTCAAGGTTAGTTCTTCATTTAACTCAACTTTGGCAACAGGTTCTATGGTATAGTCTTGCAAGCTATATCAAGTATTATTTCTGTCTCTGGTATAGTCTTGCAAGCTATATCAAGTATTATTGCTGTCTCTGGTGTAGATTTGCAGCCTACATCAAGTATCTTTGCTTTCTCTGGTGCAGACATTGGTCTACATTTCAGTTCTTTGGTCTGATAGTCTGTATGGGGACTACTTTCATGGCTCATCAAGCAGTCAAGTGAGTTGAAAAGGGGCTTTAGAAAACAGGAACCAACTTACTTTAGCAAGTAAATCTCACCATATTTTTCTAAAGGGACAGGGGTTTTTCTCTCTGGTTTTTCTCCAACTCCCTTGGTCAAGGCCTATAGCTAGTACTATAGGATTGTCTACATTTCTGGTAACAATGTGGAGTTTGAACTTGCTAGTTCTTTGGAATCTCTTTTTTCTTTGGTTGGCTCTTTTTGGTGTTTTGGTCTGGAGGAATGGCTTCTGGTTCCTCTATTCCTGTGGTGACTGTCATTGGGGGAGATTGTCCTCCTGCTGTGATGGTCAAGGTGTGTGTTAGGATTAAAACTTGGGATGGTACCAAGTTTAATGGGGAGGATGTCAAGTGGTTTCTGGAGAAGTATGAAACTGCTGCTGGAGTGGATGGTGCTTCTTACCTGGACATGGTGAAGCAGATTATCTTCTTCATTAGTGAAAGGAAAGTGGAGAAGGAGATTGTGGCCATATCTGGCTACAAGAAGAATGATTGGAAGTTATTGTGTAGGGAGATGGTAGATAGATGGGGTGTCAGGTTCACTATGGTGGATCTGAACAAGGTTTTCAGTTAATGGCAATCTTATGGTAATGTTGGTAACTTGCATAGTTACAGAAATTTTCTGCTACAGTTTGATCCTGTGGTGGAATACTTGGTGGAAGTGGAGGAGCTGGCACATGAAAATGCTGCCAAGGATGTTTTTTTGTCTGCCCTGGATAGAGATGTCAGGATGGATGTGTTGAAGGAGCTTTCAAGGAAGGACTTGATGAAGACTTTTTCTAATGGGGACCAGAAGTTGTCTTCCTTGGATAAGGTTAAGGAGGCTTTTGAGGCCCATTTGAAGTTATTGGCTGTGGACACCTATCAGGAGGGGTGTACCGAATATGTCAGCAAAGTGAGTGAGGCTTTGGCTGAAGAGAAAGTTAGGGTGAAGAAGGAGGAGAAGAATATGGTGCAGGTTCCCAAACAGGAGAGGGACCCAGTGGTGAAGCAGCTGGCTGATCTTACAAAGCAGCTGCATATTTTTGTTGAGGAGGCTAAGAAGGTCAATAAGGCACCTTCTCAGCCTAGAGATTTTGAAAGGAGGGCTGGTAGGATTGATTCTTGGGTCTGCTCTTATTTCAGAAGGAGAGGGCACAGGTCCAATAATTGTTAGGCATTGAGTAGGGATGTGTCTGAAGAAAAGGTGGAATTGGATGGCAGGGTTTTCAAGTTCCCTGATGGTTCATTTTTGAAGCCCAGTGAGGGGAAGGCTCCTGTTGATTTGGTAAGGAGAAGGGGTGGTCTCAATCAAAGGAGGCCAAGGTTTGAGGAGATTCCTGATCAGTGGAAGTCTTCTGGTAAGTAAGATGATGATGTAAAGGGAAAGGGAAAGGAGGTCAATAAGGTCTCTTTTTCTACTTCCTTTGGTGTTTTGGAGTTGTATTTCTTTGGTGGACATTCAAGTCAAGAATGCTTGGCTGGTGTTTATGATGTGGAAGCAGGGAAGGTGGGAAGGCCTAAGGGAAGTTCTCAGGCCCAACAAAAGCCAAAGGTTTCAAAGATGGATCCTAATCTGGGTGCAGCTAGGAAGAGGTACAGCAAAGAGGAGCTGTACAAGATGCAGAAGGGTATGGCTGACATGGGCCCCCCTAGTTTTGGTGCATTAGACATGAATGGTGATCCAATGCCAATGGAGGTTGATTCTGACTCTGAGACGGATGTCCCTTTGGCTTCATTGCCAAAGCCTGCTGGAGTTTGACGTTCTGGTGAGGGATCTGGTTTGTTTCCTGTTAATAGAAAAATCTGTTGGCGGTGCTGGTTCTCAATAAGCTTCTAGGACCAAGGTAGTGAAGCCAAGGGCTCACATTGAGAGGCCAGTGGTTTCTTGTCAATCTAATTTTATGGACTCTGTTCTTGAAAGGATGAATCAGGGTCAGGTTTCCCTTACTTATGGGGAATTGTATGTTATCAGTCCAAGGTTAGCTGATATACAGAAAAAGTTTTGACCAGGAGAAGGGTTTCTTCTGGGGAGGTGGAATACATTTGTGATTCTGCTGAAAAGTTTGGTGAGGGGTTGGAAACTCATTTTTCTGCTCCTCTGGGTTAAGTCAATGTCACTCTTAATGGCAGGGAGGCAAGGACATTAGTGGATTCAGGTTCTCAGATAAACCTTATTTCTTTGTTTGAGGCTACTCATTTGGGACTCCCCATCAAAACCGGTGTAGACAATCCTATAGTACTAGCTATAGGCCTTGACCAAGGGAGTTGGAGAAAAACCAGAGAGAATATCCCCTGTCCCTTTAGAAAAAATAGAGAGATTTACCTGTTGCAGCAAATTGGAGATCTGTTTTCTAGACCCTCTAATTAAACAAACTTGACCCCTTTAAAAGTGAAGATAATAGTCCCAGACAGACTACCAGAAAGAGTTGAAATGAACAGTAATATATTCCAACAAAACATAAGCCAATGGGACAGTGAGGAACAGAGAGGCAATGAGTAAAGAGATAAGATGATTCCCTAAAAATCTTCCCACACACGCATCATACCACCAGTGCACAGACCACCCTGACCAATTCCCCACCCATAATCCAGCTTTCCCAGCCTTTTTCATGCATAAAAGTGCATTTTAGTGCCTCCCCAGCGCCCAGGAGGGCAGGCCGCTTCTAGGCCCTAAAACACCCATACAACCAATAAAAACCCTAAAAAACCCTAAAAACCCATAACTTCACTAATAAACAGGATAAAAACACATAAGACATACCAAAATGAAAAGAAAATGAAGGACAATAAGCTGAGACATAATAAGTGACCCTAGCTTAAGCCTCCATAAACACTACTAAATATCACCTAAAGATGAAAAAACCACTAATAACACCATAACCCTAATAACACCCTACATACCAAATACCCCCAAAAATGCACTCCAAAGGCCTACCCAGGTTTGGATCACCACATCCTCCCTCCAATCAAGAATTTCCCCATTATTCCTTTTCCAACAGCCATGTTTGAACACCTCTCCAGAATCTTTACAAACAGCCCATTTCTATCTTCCACCAGATCCTATTCCATCCTAAGTGAACTTCTGAACCAGAAATCCAAGCTTCTTCTTTAAAACTTCTCTTGCACCATGCATTTAAATTAAATCTATCTCTGTGAAAAGAATCTCTTTCTTCTGTTCCTGAATTCCAAATCTGGATGTACCAGCTTCCAACAATGAAAAGTGATATCCAGTTGTCAAGTCTTCCTGACTATAACCTTCTACCAGCATAAAATTTCCTCATTTTATAGTCTTGGGGGACTTACAACCCTCAGTTTAAAGTCTTGGGGGACTAAAATCCCTCAGTTTAAAGTCTTGGGGGACTAAAAGCCCTCAGTTTATAGTCTTGGGGGACTCCAAAAATCCTCAGTTTATAGTCTTGGGGGACTGTAAAAACCTGAATCACAGAACCCAGAACCAGAGATCAACCAGACAAAGATTTAGAGAAGTAACTAACTTTCTGGGGTAACTTTATATAGAGCTGCCAGCTTATCAGTCACCCTCAAACTTGCCTTTACAAAATTCAGAAGTTCCCCCTTGGATCCTTCTGCCTTTAAACTTCCACATCACACTGGCTCCCCTTCCATTCCTCAGTTTATAGTCTTGGGGGACTACACCATCAACAATCCTCATTTTAAATTCTTGGCGGAATAACACAGTGTTCAGTTTAGAGTCTTGACGGACTACTTCTTGACAAAATCTTGAAACCAGCCAGCTTAAAGTCTTGAAGGACTACTAGATCCACAGTAGTAAAATTAAATTCCTGAATAAATCTTTAACAACCAGCCAGTTTTAAGTCTTGGAGGACTAACAGAATTTTCAGTTTAAAGTCTTGATGGACATCAACAAATCTTGAGCCCGTAATTAAAAGATCAGTTCAAAGTCTTGAAGAACTTTCCAAAAAAAATCTTGAAGATATATCCAATAAATCCCCAAACCAAAAACCTTCAAAGCCAAAACATTTAACCTCCTTTAACAAATAAAACAAAATAAAATGGTATCCCCCAGCCAATTGATGAGCTGATCCCCTGTAACCTTACCCACATCCAAGTGCACCTTGATGTGGTCACACCTAAAAAAATTTAATTGTTTTATTTTTATTTTGACTCCTCCTCTTCTACCAAAAACATTTCCAGAGCCCTATCTTGAGCCTTTGAACCAACATAGCCTTCATAAAAAATTAAAAAGAAAATAAATGAGAAAAAAAGAAAATAATCTTGAATCCACCACTTTCACATTCAACACCCTAAAACCACATAGCAAAGCCAGCTCCAGGTCAACAGAAAAGATCACTGGGTGGGCTCCCTCCAATAAGTAAAAATGATGGGAGACCGCCAGTGATCCACCACCAATCAAAAAGCACCAAAATACACCCAAGACAATCCATTTTAAAGTCATAGAGGACTAAAAACCTGAATCACAAAAAAAACAACACTAGAATTCAACTAGAAAAAAAACCAAAGGCTTGAAACAGACATTCTGGGGTAACTGCTCTACATAGCAGCCAGCTCATCAGTTAACCCCACACTTGCCAAAATAAAATCTAGAAGCCCCCCCTGGGTACCTTCTAACAAAAACACAACATCCAACAAAATTAAACAAAACCAATAAACATGAGGGGTCCAGCACTTGAAGACCAAAATAATTTCAAGTTTAAAGTCATGGTAGACTAAAAACCTGTTAAAGAAAAAAAACCAATACTAGAATTCAACAAAATTAAGAGAAGGGGTTGGAAACAGACAATCTGGGGTAACTGTTGATAGAGCAGCCAGCCCATCAGTCACCCCCACACTTGCCAAAATATAATCTAGAAGCCCCACCCTGGGTACCTTCTAACAAAAAGCATTTTCCAACACAAATCTTCTCCCATAAAAAACCAAAACCATTAAAAAACCATTAAAATTCTTGAAATCCAAAAAAAAACCAATTTAAAGATAAAATTTTTCAGTTTAACATCATGCTGGAGGTGAAATAAAACCAATAATCTTCATTTTTATCCTCCTTTCATTTTAAATAAAATATCCATCTTCACTTGAATTTTTCTTTTCTTCCATCTTCATTATACTAAGATTTTTTTTTTTCATTACGGGCGGGCCGCCCGACGTCGGAGGTGCCGCCTGAAGCGGCCTGGCCTCCTTTTTTTATATAGAGACTTGAACCAGAGAGACTGAAAAGAATTGGACAAAACAAAAAAAAATCCTGACCAAATACATAGAGGCCAAATTAAGCAAAACCAAAACAAATTAAGTAGTTTATCCTCATTTTGGAGGAATCACACTACGCAATATAGGGGGTGGACTTGCTAGCAAGTCCTCAACCTGAACTCAGATGGAACTCAGATGGAACTCAGACTGAACTCATACTGAACCCATACTGAACTCTACTTGAACACCCACCTAAAACTGTTCTTCTGAGTGGTGTTCATTCCTGATTGTATGGCTCCTTTATCAATAGCTCAATGTGTGTTCAATCTATGGTGAGTTTGGGTCCAAGGTTGCGGACTTGCTAGCAAGTCCGCCCCCCATATTGTGTGGTGTCAGATTCTTGAAATCCCAAGGTTGAAACCAATAAGTTTGCCCCTAGGGCTTGAACCCCCTAAGCTCATCTTCCAATTCTGATATCCCAACATCAGACCTCCAAACAAATCTTCCATCCTCCTCCATACACAGAGTCTACAATAGTTCACATCACCAGAATCAATAATTTCTCCACCCTGTGAAACATCTAGAACCTCCACCACATCTTTAAAATCAACCTCCATACCAGTGACATCCAAAACATCACAATTTTCTTCTTCCCTACAGGAATCTTGCTTAGAATCTGCAAAATCCTCCAGAATAACATCCATAACATCAAAATAAAAATCCTCCTCCAAGCCAAGAGCTTCAGACTTTGAGGGAACCACCTAAAAATAATCTTCCTCTATGAGAAAAAGATCCAAGACAGAATCTTTCTGTCCATCCAAAAATTCAACTGATACATCTTCCTCCAATAAGCCATTATATGAACTTGAGAAAGAAAAATAATCATCCCACAGCAACCATTCATCCACCACAGATTCCTTCTCAATATCCCAAAATCCTTCTTCATGACCAGACAAGTCCTCCTTTCTACATAATTCACCCAAACTTGAGGAAATACACTGATCCTCCAGTGTGTACATTTCCAAAACATCCAGTGAAGCACATTCCTTAGATCCCATGGCATCCTTTGGAAAATAAAAATTAGTTTCACAAGAATCATCATAGTACCCATCTTCTAAAATTAATGGCTCAAACACCTCCCTATAATCTGAATTTTCCTCCACAGTCTCCTGAACCTCTCCCTCTAACAGGATTTCCTCTCCAGATTCCACATCCTTATCCTTATTATCATCCAAATATCCCAAAATAACCTCCTTCAGAATAGCCATACCAGGAATCCTATTTTCCCTATTTGGAAGAGTCTTCATCAATTCAGCCTTGAAAAGAATCTTTAAAACCTTCACCTTTACATCCCTACCCATGGCACTCCAAAATACATACTTGGCCCCATCTTCATGTGGTAATATATCATTATATACCAGATAATCCAGAGCCTCCCCAAACTCCTCCATAAATTCCCCATACTGAGAAAAAGAGGTTACACCACCTTTCAATTCCCACTTCCTAGCAATCCCATGAATATCCACCATTGAGAAAGTAGTAGGCTACCTTTTAACCATTTCAATCTTTAACATTCCCCAGTCCTGACTCCTATATCATGCCATGCCTGACACTTCCTTCTCCACCTCCCTATTACCAATGAAAAAGATTACTTGCCTAACCATGTCCAACAGTGAGGCCCCATCAATCTCAGCAGCAACCTCAAACCTAGCCAAAAACCCCTTTTCATCCTCTCCCAAAAACCCTGAACCATCCCAAGAATGAATCCTAACCATCCTAGCAATTCCAAGTTACAGCCTCCAACCTCCACCAAAGATAGCCAAAGTCCCCCCAAGAGCCTTAGAGACCTAGGAGGGACCAAATCCAACAGAAAAGAAGACTCCTAGACCAATCACAAAGAGAATAGCACCAAATTCAAAATCCACCAAAGGAGATTCATCAAAGAGAGAAGCCTAAAACAACAGAGATTCCAAAAAGCCAACAGATTTTTACCCCACGTTGGGTACCAGAAATGTAGACAATCCTATAGTAATAGCTAAAGGCCTTGACCAAGGGAGTTGGAGAAAGCCAGAGAGAAAATCCCCTGTCCCTTTAGAAAAAATAGTGAGATTTACCTGTTGCAGCAAATTGGAGATCTGTTTTCTAGACCCTCTAATTAAACACACTTGACCCCTTTAAAAGTGAAGATAATAGTCCCAGACAGACTACCAGAAATAGTTGAAATGAACAGTAATATATTCCAACAAAACACAAGCCAATGAGACAGTGAGGAACAGAGAGGCAATGAGTAAAGAGATAAGATGATTCCCTAAAAATCTTCCCACACACGCATCATACCGCCAGTGCACAGACCACCCTGACCAATTCCCCACCCAAAATCCAGCTTTCCCAGCCTTTTTCATGCATAAAAGTGCATTTTAGCGCCTCCCCAGCGCCCAGGAGGGCAGGCCGCTTCTAGGCCCTAAAACACCCATACAACCAATAAAAACCCTAAAAAACCCTAAAAACCCATAACTTCACTAATAAACAGGATAAAAACACATAAGACATACCAAAATGAAAAGAAAATGAAGGACAATAAGCTGAGACATAATAAGTGACCCTAGCTTAAGCCTCCATAAACACTACTAAATATCACCTAAAGATAAAAAAAACCACTAATAACACCATAACCCAAATAACACCCTACATACCAAATGCCCTCAAATATGCACTTCAAAGGCCTACCCACGTTTGGATCACCACACCGGTATTTGTGGGAATTTCAGAGAGACTGGTGGCCATGTCACTGAATTGGTTGGAACTTCTGAGTTTGTGAAGTTAGATTTTGGTGGAGCCTCAGGAGGGGTTTATTTTTATATTGCTAAGGGAAAAGTTAAAGCTGTTTTGGGTGGGCCATTCTTGATGGATTTTCAGGCAAGAATTGGTTATCAATTTAATTTGGGAATCAGTTTGGAGTTTACTGGTGAAGATGAAAGGAGACTTCACATGAGGTTATCATCCCCTGGAGAGGATGGTTGGGAGACAGGTGATATCATTGTTCGCACTCAGTTTTCACTGTTTTTTTTTGCCACAATTGGCTGTGTTTGTTGTAAGGCTATTTCTTCATTTAACTCAACTTTGGCAACTGGTTTCTCTTATGTAGCTTTGCAACCTGCATCAAGTATTATTTCTGTTTTCTTTGCAACAAGTGAGCAGTGTTTTTGTTTTTCTGGTGTTGATCTTTCTGCATTTCAGGTTTCTGGCTCTTTGTTCTCAGTGGTCTGATATTGGCTACTGTCTTGAATTGTTAAGCAATCAAGAAGTGTGTTTGAAGGGGTATAGTAACAGTCTCTAATTTACTGTAGCAAATAAATCTCACCTGGTATTTCTCAAAGGGACAGGGATTTTTCTCTCCAGTTTTATTCCAACTCCCTTGTTCAAGGCCTATAGCTAGTACTATAGGATTGTCTACATTTCTGGCGCCCAATGTGGGGAGAGGATTTGTTTGCTTTTTGGATTTTCTGTTACTTTTGGACTCTCCTCTGTGGTTGGAAATTAGTTTTCTGAAATCTATTCAACCATGGCTTTTAGACCTTCTTTCTCTAGTGGTGTTAGTGGCACTGTTGGTGCTTCTGAGGATGGTAATCCTCCTGTTTCTTTTAGATGTGGTTTGTCATGAACCTTGGCAAATCAAACCTATTCTGATTCCAGCTGCTATCAGAGAGGATTTTGTGGAGATTGTTAGGGAAAGAGTCAGGACTGGGTTATACGAAAAATCGACATCCAGTTACTCAAGTCCAGTTTTCTGTTTAAAGAAGCAGAACGGAAAGTTGAGGGTGGTTCATAATCTTAGAGCCTTGAATAGAGTTACTATCAAAGATACTGGTATGCCACCAAGTGCAGAGGATTTTTTTGAAGCTTTTTCTGGAAGGGTGTGTTATGGTTTGTGTCATATGATGGGTAGTTATGATGAGAGGGAGCTTCATATGGATTCAAGGCCTCTCACAACTTTTGAGACTCCTTTGGGAAGATTTCAGCTCACTAGGTTGCCTCAAGGAGCAACTAATCCAGTGGCAGTATATCAAGCACAGATGGCTTGGATTTTAAAGGATGATTTTCCTACTCATGCTGGTATTTTTATTGATCATGGTGGAATTAAAGGACCATCCACTGATTATGGTAATGAGGTGTTAACAGAGAACCCTGGCATAAGGAGTTTTGTTTGGGAATATGCAATAACTCTAGAAAGAGTGTTGTTTAGGATTGAAGAGGCTGGTTTGAATATTTCAGGGTTAAAATTCTGTTGTTTTGTTCCTGCTTTAAAAATTCTGTGTCATGTGGTATGTAAAGAGGGAAGGATTATAGAAAACAAAAAGATTAATAAAATTCAGTCATGGCCAAGGCCTAAAAATACTACTGAAGTCAGGGGATTTTTGGGTGTGTGTGTATATGTCAGGATTTTTATTAAGGATTTTTCTTTTTTGGCTTCACATTTAAGGACGTTGACCAGGAAAGATGCAGATTGGGAATTGAATGAAGATTGTGAAGAGGCTTTTCAGATGTTGAAAAAGGTTGCTGGGGAAGATATTGTTCTTCACAAGTTGGATTATGGTGTTGCTGCTGGAAAAATATATCTGGCAGAGGACTCAAGCTATATTGCTGCTGGTGCTGTTTTGTCTCACAAAGATAAAACTGGGAGGGTCAGGCGAGTAAGATATGAGTCTGTGGTGTTTAATGAGGTGGAATCTAGGTATTCTCAACCTAAGTTGGAATTGTGTGGTGTAGCAAAAATTTGAAACAAGCTACAGAATTTTATGTGGGGGCAGCATTTTGAGCTGCAGGTGAATGCAAAATATTTGGTTCTGATGATCAATACACCTAGTCTTCCAAATGCTCCAATGACTAGGTGGGTGGCATTTATTCAAAATTTTTCTTTTGACCTGGTACACAAACCAGGCAAAAATTTTACAATGCCTTATTGATTATCAAGGAGGCCACCTACAGATGAAGATTCTGAGGCTGAAGAGTTTGATGAAGATGTCCCAGTGGTTAGGGCCTGCACAAAGGGTGCTGAAGATCTTTCTGACCTCCCCCAAGAGGCTAAACTGGCTGGATCTGATCTTTATTCTGGTGATCAGGATGTTTTTGTTGATGAAGATGGAGTTGTTATTTTGAACAGCTCAAATTTGTAAATTGGTGTTTTTGTTAGTGAACTGGATTCTCACAAGATTCAGTGGAAAGAGAAGGATGTGCCAGAATTTAAGGATTGGTATCCTGGTTTGGCTGGTCAATTGGCTCATGTTCACACTGGTGATTTTGATGACAGAGTTGTACCCTTGGATGTTGTTTTGTTGGATTTTGAAGATGAGACCTGGGGTCAGTCTGGGTTTTATTTTATTATGGTGGAATATCTGTTGACCTTGGAGAGGCCAGATAGTTTCAATGATGATACTTGGTTGGCAATCAAGAAGAAGAGTCCTGAATTTTATGTGTCAGGAAGAAGGTTGATGAGGAGGAGACATCCTAATCCTCATATTTTGGTGACTCAGAAGAAGGGTCAAGAAGTTGTGTTGAAGTCTTTTCATGAAGACCTTGGTCATAGAGGCTTTGGGGAGACTTATAGAAGATTAGCTGACAGATTTTGGTGGCCAGGTATGAAGTTGGCTGTGCAGGGTTGGGTTCAATCTTGTGAGGAATGTCAAAGAAGAAGTCACTTGAAACCTAAAGAGGTCCGCCTTGCTGCTGGTGAATCAACTGTTTTTGTAAGATTCAGTCAGGATTCTGTCCATATTAAAGAGGGCAGGTATAAATACTTAATTGTTGCCAGGGATGATTTGTGTGGTTGGGTTGAGGCAGTGCCTCTGGTTAATTTGACTGCCAAGAATCTGGCAGAGTTTTTGAAGAAGGAGTGGATTTATATGTATGGGCTGATGAAGTTGGTGACAGTTAATGGCGGTCCAGAGTTTGGTGCCAAATTTAAAGAAGCTGTGGCTAGTGTTGGCTCTAAAGTTAGAGTGGCTACACCTTATTATACTGAAGCTGAAGGCATGGTTGAAAGAGGCCATCAAGTTATCAAGAATGCTTTGGTAATGATGTGTGGGGATAGTGCTGAAAAATGGTGGCATTTTTTACCCTTGGTGTTATTTGCTGGTAGGGTCAATGTGAAAAGGACAACTGGCTATTCGCCTTATGAGTTAATATTTGGTCAGAAATCTGTGCTACCAGTGGACTTGCAAGCTGTCTCTTATCTTGGAATTGATTTGGATGATGTGCACTCAACAGAAGAATTGCTCTGTGCCAGGAGGCAACAGTTGGAATGTAGAGAGGAATGTTGAGAGAAGGCATACTCTAGAATGATGAAGATTAGGAGTCAATCAGTCAGATACTGGGACAAGAAGTTGCCTCATAGACTAATGAATCCCTTGAAAACTGGATGTTTGGTTTTGGTTTGTAATAGAAGTTTGGAGAGTCAGTGGGGAAAAATGTTTGCTGAAAGATGGAATGGACCTTACAGAGTCGGATCTCAGGTGTCTGGAGGTTCTTATGTTTTGGAAGAGTTGTATGGTGAAGTCTTAAAGAAGAGAGTGGCTGAAGATCAGGTGAAGAGGTTTTATTCCAGAGGCACTAGACATGAAGAAGATTGACTCCGCAATGAGGATAAACTATGGAACATTCTTTAAATTTTTGAATTTTTCGTGTTTCAGAGGAGCTTTTTTGTTGCAAACATTTTGTTAGAAGGTACCCATGGGTGGGGCTTCTAGATTTGATCTTGGCAAGTGTAGGGTAACTGATGGGCTGGATGCTCTGTAGAAAAGTTACCCCAGATTGTCTGTTTCCAAGCCCTTCTCTTAATTTTGTTGAATTCTAGTATTGGTTTTTTTCTATAACAAGTTTTTAGTCTTCTATGACTTTAAACTGGAATTTCCTTTGGTTTTCAAGTGCTGGACTCTTCACTCTTATTAGTTTTGGTGTATTGTGTTGGATGTTGTGTTTTTTTTAGAAGGTACCCAGGGAGGGCTTCTAGATTTTATTTTGGCAAGTGTGGGGGTAACTGATGAGCTGGCTGCTCTGTAGAACAGTTACCACAGAATGTCTGTCTCAACTCTATTGTTTTTCCTAGCTGAATTATAGATCTGTTGTTTATTATTCAGGTTTCAAGTCCACTATGACTTTAAACTGGTTTAGGACTAGCTTCTTTATCTTTGGTTTTTTTGGGTTGGTGGTGGATCACTGGTGGTCTCCCGTAATTTTTTCTTATGGAGGGAGCCCACCCAGTGATCATTTCTTTGAACTGGACTTTCTCTTACTGGACCTTCTCCTAATCTGGACCATCCATGGAGGGGGACTATCTTTGATTTTTTTAGTTATTATTTTGCTAGATAGTAGTTTCAGATTATTTTCTTTTTTCTCTTTTTTTCTTTTAATTTTTTATGGGGGTTATTAAAATTATAAAATAAAAAATATATGGTGTTATCACATTAGGGTCACCTGGATGTGGGCACGCATTGGTGGGGAAAGGCTCATCAATTGGCCAGGCAATGCTATTTAATCATTTTATTTTATTTTATTTTTATTTTCATTAATGTCATTTTTATGTCTTTTATTCTCATTATTACCCTTAATTTATGTTTCTTATTTCAAAACATTTAAATTATTTAAGGTGTATCTACATCAAGGTGCACTTGTATGTGGGCAATGTATCAGGGGATCAGCTCATCAATTGGCTGGGGGATACCTTCTGTATTATTTTTTATCTTTTATTTTATTTCATTTATTTTTATTGTATTTATCAACTTTCAATTTTAGTATGTTAGTAGACTGTTCAAAAAAAAATTAGAATTTGTAGTTATTAGTTTTTATTCATCTATTTATTATTATGTTTTTAATCTTTTTGAAGGAGCTCAATGTCTGGATGATGAGGTCTCTGGAGGCTGGTCCGGAATATGATGTGGTTTTTGTTTTTTTTGGGGTTGTGGTAAGCACTTTGTTCTTTGAAGTGCATCCTGCTGGTGAGATTATATGGATTATAATGGGCAGGAATGGGTTTGTATGGAAGTTCAGAAAAGAAGAAGAAGAGGCAGGAATGAATTGTTGGAAGGTATGCTTAATGATCCTAGACATCTTCCAGTGGTTGTCCAATAGTTGTTTCCCCAAGGTTTTCTCAAAGTCATTTAAAGGTCCATGGAGAGAAAAGGCTTTCAGCATGTTTGGACACATGGTGCTCAGGTGTTGCTTCATGACTCCATAATCCAGGTTCAAAGAAGTTTCTAGAGGTTGGCCAACTCCAATAGTAGATTCAGGAGGAGGGGTTCCAACTAGACAAGAAGAATTGGATCAGTAATTATTTTTGTTGAAGAAATTGGATGAATTAATGTGGTACTTACAGATTGGAAGCTCATCAAATTTTTAAGTGGCTGGAATCTGGACTTTTGAAGATTTTGGAATGGTGATAGTAGGTGGATCAATCAGGGAAAGATATGGATTCTCTTGGTCTTCCTCTGAAAGGTTTTGAGAAGGGGAACTAGGAGGCTGATATTCCTGGGGCCTAGTTGGAGCAGCAGGTCTGTTCTTGCTGTTGTTAATATTTCTGCTTGATTCAGTTGGATGAGGTTCTGGTGATGGAGTACCAGGGTTGTTATAAGATGGGGAAGGAGAAGGTGATCTAGAAGCAGATTGATCTCTTCTGGAAGGAGCTTTTGAATGAATGGAACTGTCAGAAGAATAGTTGGCTGACAGAGGAGAGGTTCAGTTTTTTTGCCTTAACTGGGGGCAAAGTTATTACTTTGGTACAGTCTTGGGTGCTCTGGTGTCTTCCTGGGGTCCTCTGGCAGGTCTCCTAGAAGTTTGAAAAATTTTGGAGTTTTTGGACCTTGGAAAGGTTGGCTGCATTAATCTGGGAGCAGTGGGAGGTGGCTGCGTGGAGTTGTTTTTGTTGATTGGAGGAATTTGGCTTTTTTCTGGTTTTTTTTGGAGGTTTTGAGCCTGATTTTCACTGTCTAGTTAGGCGGGCAGGTGGCCTAGACGCGGTCCAGAATCCTAGTAGCTGATTTCAAAGCTTTTGGAGCTAATTTAGATGAGATAAAAGCTGTTTCTTGGAAAGTTAAAGCAGGACCTTTTGGGAGAGTTCTGGAAACTGAGTTCTGGGATCTTCTGGATGGTGCTGAGGATAAAGATGAGGAGGCTGGACCAAGCTCTGGGGATCTGGTAGGGGATCTGGAGAGGTATTTATGAGAAGTTGAAGGAGGAGGAATAGGGTAGTTGGCATCTCTGTCACATTTCTTCTTCTTGGAGTAGCAAGAATCACAGGCCATGTTGTAGAATTTGGTCCTCAAGAGTTGGAAGAGTGAATGTGCAAGGTCTGCACATTTGGATGCACTGTTTGAAGGCATATTCCTTGGGAGCAGTGAAGCAAGGAAGATTGGAGGGGTCAAAATCAGGGGATCCAGCCATGATCTGTAATGAGAAAAGATGATGGAAAGAAATAAGGAGATTTTTGTCAGTTATGGGTAGATGATGAAGTGAAGGTGGAAGTTCAGCAGGTAGGCTGTAGGTGTATTTTGTATGAAATTGGCTGGGTCTATTTCATGCAAAATTCTGGTAGTCCATCAAGACTCTAAACTTAAAAATCTATTGTTTCAAGAATAGTCCATTAAGACTTTAAACTGAACACTGTGTTAGTCCCCCAAGACTTTAAATGAGGATTGTTTGATGGTATAGTCCCCCAAGAAAATAAACTGAGCAATGGGTTTTTTTGTTGGAAGGGGTTTGAAAGATTGGTGGAGGGTATCAACAGGGGGAGCCTCTGACTTTAGCAAAGGAAAGTTTGGGGGTGATTGATGGGCTGGCAGCTCTATTCACAATTACCCCAGAATTTTAGTTTTTTCTCTGTGTATTAATGTGGTAGATCTCTGGTTCTGGGATATGATTTAGGTTTTTGAGTCCCCCAAGACTTTAAACTGAGGGTTTTTGAGTCTGTCACACGCCACGTGACACTTGAGGCAAAAGTAGCTCATTTTCTTTATTTTCTCAATCATCATTTCTAAATCCTAAATCTTTGATTGTTGAGTTTCCAACCCTTCGTGAGATCTTAAGAAGTTTAATATTACCTTTCAATTATATTAGAATCCTTCTCAAGCATAACTCAAAGCAGTAGTTCTTCCTTCGAGTCATCTTCAAATCACTTCCTCAAATCATTCCTCTGTGCTTCAAAGAAGTCTCTAAGCTCCTCATCTCACTTACAGGAACATCCTCGACCTTGTGCGTAGCTTGTCTGGTGACAGTATAATTTAATTCTCCATAGTTCTCATTCTTTGCACTACTACGTCCCTTTTCAGGTGTTCCTTTAAATTCTTAAAATGGAATCTGTTCAACACACTCCTCTTACGGGCGCTACTACTAGAGCTCAGGCCAGAGGCAGGCCAACAGCCACTCGGCCTGTTTCCCGCACTCACTCCTTGGAGCCACTGGACCTTAGGGAACGGTAACATTCAGTCCAATCTGTAGAAGACATCCCACAAGATTTTGATGATTCTAGTGATGATGAAGAAGGAGAGGATAAAATGCATGAGGCACCATCCGCCCCTGCTAATCACCCTTCTGGTCAACCTTCAGAACCTGGACCATCTAATTCTCTGAAATATTTCATGAGACTTTTCATGAAGACCCTTTCAAATTCAACGTCTTCAGAGGGATCTAAATTCAAAACTCCTTCTATGAAATCTCCTGATAAATTTGATGGAGAACATCCAGACAGATTGCGACCCATCTTTCAAACCTGCAAGCTTCTGTTCCATAATGACCAATCAAAGGTTGTTTACGCTTCTTCATTTCTAGCCTGAAAAGCAGCAAGATGGTTCAAACCTTATCTTCTCATGCTCTCTTTGACCTAAACCCACTTACTTATTAATAACTTTGAAAAGTTGGAAGACCAACTCTTCACGTTGTTTGGTGACCATAATGAAACTGACGACCCAGATATTGAACTTGATTTTCTTCGCAGGAGTGATAATGGTAAAGCCTCTGAATATATCTTGAACTTCAGAGCGCTCAAACTCGAGTAGGTTGGAATGATGCTGCCCTCAAGTATCATTTCAAAAAGGGACTTACTTCAAGGATTCTGGATCAGTTAAATATTCACGGTCAGAAGATGACTACTTTAATGGATTTAATGGAATCGAACCCTTGAACTCAACAGTGTTTACCAAGGACGACTTCAACATCGTCGATACACCAACAAATCTCAAGGCCTAAATTTTAAATTGGGACCTTCTTCACACACACGGACAACTCAATCCTCCTCAATTCAATCCAGACCCAATAAGGGAAAGGAAAAACCTTTACCGAAAAGCTTGACCCCAGACGATATCAGTAAAGTACTGGATCCTAAAGGGGAACTTAAAGAAGCTGAGAGAAAGAGGCGAGCAGATAATGGGTTATGTATGTATTGTGGGGGTAAGCACAAGCTGGAAGATTGTGTAAAATTGAAGGAAAGAGAAGGTACTAGTTTGAAGTCAAAAAACTAGTAGATAGTTTACTTCTGTGCAAAGCAAACTATCTTATCTCTCCCAGTGCACAGAACCTCCATGTCTTAAGGACTGGAGTTGCCTTAAATTGCTTGAGATTCATTCTTTTTAAGGAGGATACCCCCTTCAGTTGTCTTATAGACTCTGGAACTTCAATTTCTTTTGTCAGTTTATCTTTTGACGAGAAGTTACATCTGCCATTTACAGATATCTATTGAACTCCAATTTATTTGGTTGAATCAGAGGAGCCCAAATATTGGGTCAGTAAGAAAGTTTTATGGGTTTTAAACTTTCCGAACTTCCCCCCCTTTGAGTGGGAATTAACAGTCTTGGACGCCCCAAGGATGGACAATACCATTCTTTGCCATGACTTTTTAACGCATTGGAATCCTGAAATTGATTGGACACGGGGATTGATCACCCCACGTACTAAGTATATTTCTAATTCTTCAACACAGGTCAATAGGGAGTTAAACAACCCGCCTGACAACATCCTGCTAGAGGACAAATCTCTGCCAGATGACTTGCAAGCATCTGATCTTTCTTTAAATGAGCAATTGGCTAACCCTTCTAGCTTAATGACTTCACTCAAAGAGGATTTAAATTGCCTCAAAGCAATCGAATTATGCTCTCTCAATGCTGGTCTTTCCTTGACAGATTCCCTCAAAGATGATGAGGATGAGCAAATCAACGTTGAAGCCATTAAATCAGCTATACCAGAAATCTATCATGATTTCCTCAATGTTTTTTCAATCCGCAAGGCCAATAAGTTACCACCTCATCAACCCTACAACCATCAGATAGAGTTAATAGGTCCAGTACCTCCAGCAGGTCCTGTCTATTCTTTATCGAAGGACGAATAACAAGTTCTTTGAGACTACATTGTGGAGAATGTAGCCAAAGGTTTCATCAGAGCCAGTAAATCTCCAGCTGGCTCCCCTGTTCTCTTTGTAAAAAAGAAGGATGGTAGCCTTAGGTTGTGTGTTGACTACAGAAAGCTCAACACAGTCACTAAGAAGAATGCATATCCTGTTCCTCCTATGTCATTACTTCTTACCCTTTTCAATGGTGCTAATTTCTTTTCTAAAATTGATCTTAGAGGCGCTTACAATCTTATTCGCATTGCAGAAGGTCATGAACCACTAACTGCAATGCGCACTTAATTTGGTAGTTTTGAATATTTAGTTATGCCTTTTGGATTATGTAACGCACATTCAACTTTTCAAACTTTTGTTAATGACATCTTCCAAGATGTTGTTGAACAATTCGTTTTCATATATTTAGATAATATTTTAATTTTCTCAAAGACACTGGATGAACATATTCATCATGTTTGACAGGTTCTTAATCGACCTTGAGATCATGGTCTCTACGCCAACCACAATAAATGCGAATTCCATCTTAAATCAATCAATTTTTTGGGTTTTACGTATTCCACTGATGGTTTAGTCATGGACAATAAAAAGGTCCAAAAAGTACTGGAATGGCCTGAGCCCAAATCCATTAAATCCCTCCACGGATTTTTGGGTTTTGCAAATTTCTATAGAAGATTTATTTAAGATTACTCTAAAAACTATTTCCAATCTTACTTCACTTCTTAGAAAAGATATTACTTTTTTTTTTACTTCAACAGCACAAAAGGAATTTGAAGCATTGAAGAGGGCATTCACCACAGCTCCAATTCTTCAACACTTTGATCCTTCTGCTTCAACAATAGTTGAGACAGATGCGAGCAATTTTTCTATCACAGGGGTCATTTCCCAATTAAATCCTGAAAAAAAATTGTTTCATACTGTTGCTTTTGAGTCACGCAAACTCATTGCAGCAGAATTAAATTATGAAATTCATGACAAAGAGCTTTTAGCTATTATTAATTGTCTTAAAAAATGGCGCTCTTTTCTTCTCAGCTTAGATAATCCTTTTCAAATTTTAACTGACCATAATGCTTTGAAATACTTCATGTCTTCCAAAGTGTTAACCAGGAGTCAAGCCAGGTGGGCTGAATTTCTGTATGAATTTCCTTTTTCTATTTCCTATTGCCCAGGTAAGAACTGCAATGTCCCAGATATCTTGTCACGTCAAGACGACGTTTACCCACAGCAGGGGGACACATTTTCTGACAAGAACCCAGCAAATGTGAAGTCGATTTTCAACAAATCAATGTTAACGACTCATCAACTTAATTTGATGACAATTCAATCTTTTCAAAATCCACTATCCAACATCCTTGAAGCTCAGTCAAAGGACAATTATTGTTTAGGGTTAAAAGACAAAATACTTTCGAAGCAAGGGGCTAAAAGATTTAGTATTGAATCAGGTCTATTAGTTTTCGAAGGTAGAGTAGTCATACCCGAAAACAATAAAATAAAATTATGTATTTTAAATAGTCAACATGATTCTCCATTAGCTGGTCATTTTGGGGTTAATAAAACCTACCAGTTAATAGCAAGGGATTTCTTCTGTCCAGGTATGAACAGAGAAATCAAGGCCTATATAAAAGCTTGTTACAAATGTAATAAGAATAAGGCTCCCTGTCACCGGAAGTATGGGTTGCTTCAACCACTTCCTATTCCCTCTAAACCTTGGGAATCTTTCTCAATGAATTTTATTTCTTAACTTCCTCTTTCTAATAATTTTGATGCTATATTAGTAATAGTAGATAGATTTTCAAAAATGTCTATCATTATCAAAACCACTACTACTGCTACAGCTGAAGATTTGTCAAATTTGTTTCTAGAATATGTATTTTCCAAACACGGCTTACCTAATGATATTATTTCAGATAGAGGCACATTGTTTTTATCCACATTCTGGACTCAACTGTGTCGACAACTCAATATCATGAGGAACCTCTCCACAGCCTATCATCCTGAAACTGATGGGAAAACAGAAAGGGTCAACCAAATCCTTGAACAATACCTTTGAATTTATGTCAGTTACTAACAAGACGATTGGTCCACATGGTTACCATTGGCCAAATTTGATTATAATAACTCGACTCATTCTTTGACACAACAATCTCCTTTCAAAACTGTTTATGGAAGACATCCTTGATTCAACTCAATTCACGTAGGAACCAATCATCCTGCGGAACATTATCTTCAAACCATATCACGACTCCAAGAACTTAAATCAAATTTGGAATTAGCGGCTCGAAGGTACAAGGAACAGGCCGACAAACATTGACAAACTGCTCCTTCTTTTAAACCAGGCGAGAAAGTATGGCTCGATGCACAAAACATTTGAATGACTCGACCATCAAAAAAACTGGCTGAAAAACTCTTGGGACCATTTGAAATCGACTCTGAAGTCTCTAAAACTGCATTTAAACTCAAGCTACCTCCTAAATGGCAGGTTATTCACCTGGTTTTACACATATCTCTCCTGGAACTGGCTCGAGAAACATACCCGGGCAAGAACCAACCTCCTCCGGAACCGGTCGAAGTGGAAGACCATCTAGAGTGGGAAGTAAGCCATATCCTTGATTCAAGAATGCGCAAGGGGAAACTTCAATACCTCATGGAATGGGAAGACTTCCTCGATGACTCAGAAAAAACATCCTGGGAACCGGCCATCAATGTTTCTAACGCCCCTGAACTCCTAAAATCTTTTCATCTTAAATATCCTTTAAAACCAAAACCTTAAAACTCTCTTTTATTTTTTCTTTCTCTTTTTATTTCTTTCTTCTCGTTTCTTTTCTTCTTTTTAAAATCTAAAACATCTTTACTTCAAAAAAAATCTTTAATTTTGTTTTCTTCTTTATTCTTTTCTTTTCAAAATTTTTCAACCTTCTTTAAAATAAATAAAATTAAATTAAAATAAAATAAAGTGAAACAAAATTCAAATTAAAATAAATAAATAAAAAATCAAATTAAATTAAAATAAATAAAATTAAATTAAATTAAATTTAAATTTAAATAAAATAAAATAAAATGAAAATAAAATTAAAATAAAATAAAATAAAACAAATAAAATTAAAATCTTTTTCTTTAAATCTACTTCTTCTCTTTTTTCCTTCTCAATTTTCTATATACGTTCTTTCTTTGAAGATTTTCTTTTCCTCAAACTATCAAAAATCTTCTCCAACCTCAATTCAACATCTAAATCTCTCTTTAAAACCTTCAAACAAATTACTTCTTTTTTTTCAAAACTCTTTTAAAAAATTATTTCTTCTCTTCCTTTCCTTATTTTCTTTTTTAAAATAACTAAATTCCTCAAATCTTCAATTAACAAACCTTCATAAATAATAAATTGTTTCTTTCATTAAATTTTATTTACAACAAAATTATTTCTTTCTTCTTTCTTTCTTCTTACTTAATTCTTTTCTTATCGAACTTTAAAACTAAAACTCCTTCAATCAAATATTATTTCTTTTCCTCTCTCATTTAAACTTCTTCTTTCAAAATTTTAAAAAAAACTTCTATTTAAATCTTTTTTCTCTCAAAATCTTATAAAAAAAATATTAAAATATTGAAATTTTTTAAATAAAACAACAAAATAAAAATAACTAAATACAAATTATTTCTACTTTCTTTTCTTTCTTTTTCTTTTTTCCTTCAATTTTAAATTCTCTCTCTTATTTTCTCCTGAACCAATCCCTTCATCTTCTCCAAAATTTCCCTTATTTTCTTCCTACATTTCTCAAAGACTTCCCCCTCTCCTACCGGAATCACTTCTCCGATTTCCAATAGCTCCTCGGCCACGTCGAAGGAGGCGGCATCGACAATCTTATTGATTTCGCTGCTTAAGTCTTCAATAAATCTCATTCGTCAAACCAGGCAAGGCTTCTTGGACCATACATGATCGAGGGTTTCTTCATTCTCCTCCCTTGAGGTAACCACCGGTAATCTATCTTCAACCCACACTGCCACTTCCACAGAAGTAGATTTCACATTGGTTGCTTCTGCATTCGAAGCTTCCGCCGTAGGGACTTCTGTGATGATGTCTGAATTCTAAAAACAAGATCATCAGTCACTAGATTTCTAAAATATCAGGGAATGGACTTACTTCGAAAAAAGGGTCTGCTTTTAAAATTAATTTTGGAGTAACCTCCACTGCCACTTCCTTCTCCTCTTCGTCATCCTCAATGACCACCCGTCACTTCTTCGGGGTCTGTCTTAGATGGAGACTTCCTCTTCCTCTTCAACTAACTCGTCGATTTCATCTTCGACCACTTGCTTCTTGCTCGTAGCCCGAGTCACCCATGTTGCTACATTGGCTTCAGCTTCTTCCTCATTTTCTCCCACCGATTGATCATCCCCAATTGACACATCCCAAATGTCTTCGACTACTTCCTTTGTCTTGGGAATCACCCAATATTTTGTCTTAGTGAACCGACTCTTGATGTCGGCATTCTTTGACAAGGGGTCACACGCCACCCTTCTACATCAGCAAAATTCACACTTCTGGCGAGGACCTCGCGTCAATGTGCTTTCTACTCAAAAGTATTCCATTGACTCGCAGGCCGTGCAAGTCTTGGAATATTGTCGTGTAACGATGCCCCCATCCACTTTAGGGTGTGGAGGTGTGGGAGTTGGAGTAGGGAAATCAGTCATAATAAATTAAAGAATAATTAAAATAAGGAGTGAAGAGAAATTAGTGTGGGAAGTATGTTTTACGCTCAACGGAGATTGCGTTCTTATACCCGGGCATCTGTCACGCGCCACATGACACTCGAGGCAAAAGTAGCTCATTAAGTCAATAATAAGAGGCTAAAATCCATACTCGAAGCGCAAAAAGCATTTCCCCATAGCAACTGCGACTTTCCTTTGTGTACTTGCTATTCAACCACGCTAGCCTAAACTCTAAATCTAAATTAGTCAATCTCTCAATAGTGTCACCACAGAAAAAATGGGGGGGTATTGCTAGCAATACCCCTTGCTTGAGCTCCGTTGAGCCACAAATCTATGCTTGAATTATGCACACATCATCACCATGTAGGAAATTGTTTGGCCTTACATTTAGTCAGAGATTTGTCACAGATTGAGCTCAAGATGAACCTACATTGATCACCGTTTGATCTTGTAAAATCCTAATTTGATCATCAGTTAAGCTCCCTTTGATCTCACTTTGATCTAACATAAGCTTTTGCATATCCAATATGTCAACTATTCACTTTCAAAAAGATTCATAATGAATTTCACATGGAATATTAGAAACGAAACCAGTAATTTTGAGTAAATGTCTCATCAAAATGATTAATCTACAACAAAATACCATCAAAATTCAATCTGATTACTGAAAACTTTTGTTAAAATGACTAATAGATATTTAAATTGGAAAATAATATTCCATTTCTCAATTTCAAATTCAAAATATAAATCCTCGTTTGAAATGTGAATTTTGTAGATTCCTTGCCTTCCTATATTATGAGTAATATTTGAGGTATTTTACACCTTTGTAAATATGGTGTTGTGCTGCTAGAAATTATCTCTGTTTCAATTCAACTTTATTGAAGCTTGAGTCCAGAATGATAAATATTTTATAACTATTTTGAGAAAAAAGTCACTAGTAATGAATTTAGCCTTTTATCTGTCCTTTATTAAACCTCACTTAATCCTACTTAAATCCAAATTGACCCACAAAAACCTTATTTGGGATATTTTTTAGCCCAGGATGATTCAAGATTGGAGCAAAATATTATTTTAAATATCCAATATGCCTATTGATTAAATTTCTTCAAGCTTACTTTAAATTCACATTAACATTAACTTTCGCAAGAAATATTAAACACAAATCTTGAAAATATAGTATTTAAAATCATAATAAATATAATATAATATGCTTACAACAAAATTTTCTTTCTGGATTAATTGAAACGAAAAATTGTTCATTTGTGAAAATAGAAAAAATACTATCCATCCTGAATTTAGAATTCATTTTTAAAAATTTAATGCCCCCTCACTTTCAAGTTTATCATGTATTTCGAAAATTATATTTTTAATAATTTTGTGAATAGTACACCTGAGATATAAACTTGGGGATATCAAAAACTAAAACATCAGCAAATTGAAATGTTTTTTATTGTTATGAATGGAAATAATGATTGAAAAACACCATTAGAGCAAGTTTGATTTTGAATAATAGGCATACTTTCTCATGTAAATTTCAATAAAAATAATTTTTATTCTTACTTAAGTTGCGGTGGATACATTTGAGCTCAAAAAGAATTAAAATTGATAAAATAAGACTTCTATAGTTCATATTCAAAAATGAAATCACCCTTCATTATCTACCTGTAAACTATTTTAAATTGAATAATTTCAAAGTCAGTATATACTGATGTTATTTTTTCTTCTAAAAAATTTATTATATAGATTAATAGTCATAAACAGTTGACATAGATGTTAAATTTATATAAGCAATCTTTAATTCATAAAATGATAAAACTATCTTTTATGTAAAAAGTGATGAAGGAAAAAAATATTATTAAATTTTTGATGCACTATCAATAAAATTGAAGATAGAGCATATCAAAAGTTTAAACTTAATTTCAATTTTGATATCATCATTTTATTTTATTTTACTTGAGTAGAAAACAGATTTTAAATCTCAATATAATTTTAAATCCCATTATTTTGTAGATTTCAACATTTGAAACTATGAAATAAATATTTATGAAAGAATTTTACAATATTTGCCCTTCTAAAAACTCATAAATCCAACTTCAAATCTTCTAACCTTCACAAGTAACCACAATGCATTCTGAAAATACTCTATATTTAAATAATTAAAGGTAAATAAAATTATGTTTTTATTCTTTATTTCAATTTTTGATAAATAATATATATATATACATATATATATATATATAATTTCTTAAAAAGTCTAAGAGGGAACTTAATAGTGGTTTTGGCATTAGATATATAGATTCAACTTTCAAAAAATTTGTTTGGAATAAATTACAAAGACAAAAAGGATATATTTTGATGAAAGAATACTGATTTAGGTTCTCTTAAAATATTATTAACCATTTTTATGGAATATTAATCCATGGTTATCATTCTTTATGATATTATCATAGAATTTTTTCCTTTTTTAATATAATGATTTTCTATTGTGTGGTATGTAGGCTAAGATAAGTTTAAAAGATTTATTGAAGATATATATACCAGAAACATTATAATCTGTAGATTTATAACTATAACTTACTTTTCTGATGTTTTACATCATTGATAAGTAGCTCATGCATTACACAAGTAAATAATTATAGTCTCTGGAAATAATTCCTTGTGAATTTCAATTTTTTTGTTATTCTTAAAATCATTACTCAAATAAACTAAAATTTCTTCAAATATTGATTGAAAGAAGGAGTTACAAAATCTTATTTTGTAGTTATAAAAGTTTGAGTTATTTTTCATATTATCAAGTATAATGAACATTTGTAAATTTTAACTTGAAAACTAGTGATCATAGCAAAGTAATACTGGAAGAATCAGATAAAAAGGGTGGAATAAAGTCATAGCACAACAGGAAATGATACAAAATTGTTGATTTTTATCTCATAAAATTCAACTTATTTTTAACATATTTTACCACCTTTAGATAATGTTTAGTGGATTTTAACATTATTATAACAAGCAAACTTAACAATGTTTTGATTTTTTTAACAAAAATAAATATTGTTAGATCATTTTTTTAAAAAATATGACTTATTTTTATGCTTTATCTACAATAGTTAGTAGTTTTTTTTGCAGAAATTACTTGTTTTGATATTCTATTTTTGAATTTTTTAAGAGACTTCATTGCATTAAAGTTTTGTAATAATTTTTCATTAAAGCATCATATTTTAAATCTAGAGAATTGGTTTTGAAATAATATATATTTTCATGTTAATTGACTCATTATTTTTGGATTGATAAATTATGTTAAAATTGGGATTGCTTATTTCTAGTGAGTGTACATCATAGTTTGTTTTCAAATCAAAGATTAATAAATGGTGAAATTTGGTAAAACTCTAAATATCTTTTAAACCTTTTTGATTTAAATAATGTTTAATGTTATGTAATCATTCTATAAGTAGAACACAGTTAAAATCTGATAATGGTACATTGCTTTCAATTTCTAATACTAAAATTCTATTCTACTTGAAACAATGTAAACTAAAGCTTGGTATCTCATAAGAAACTCACAATTTTCAAAAATCATATTTCCAACTTTTTAAACATGATACACATTAAAATATATTTTTAGAATAATTTCCTAATTAGTTTCAAATACTAGAAAATAATGACCTCAATTTATTTTAATACTTAAACCATTCTGATGAGTGAATTTCACAATCCTCTAAGTAACATATGGTTACCATTTATACACATATGCATGATTTCTCCTTTTGTTTAATTTTAGCTGAATCTAAAAAGTAAAATCACATGTTGAATATCATCTATAGATAAACTTCTTATATTAGAAGCTAATATTTCATATGAGAAATTTGTTATTGAGTTTGGGAAACATTAATAAGTGTTGGGTATTATAATTGAGCCATTTATTCAAGTAAATAAAAAAGGATGACGTTCTAAATATTTCATATATATATATATATATATATATATATATAATAAAAATTAATTATATAGTAGCATTTAACCATGTTTTTATACTAATGTCATATAAAAAAAGGGATTGAACTAAAACTTTCAGTAAAGAAAATAAAAATAAGATAAGTTAATATTCTTGTTTATATTCTCATATTTTTGAAATGGCTTACTTAAGGGAGAAAATTATTTGGTTTTAGAGTACAAGAATTTCTAGATAAAAATCTTCACAATATAGTTTGACCCTCTAAAAAAGAAAATTCCTTAAATTTTACTATCACATTTTATATATTTGTTAAGTAATAGAAAATGGAGTTGTGTCTTTGACAATGAAGCTTTAGAAAATGAAATAAATGATTTAAATTTATAATATAATTTTTGAAACAATAAATCATGTATTCAAAAAAAATTATATATCTTACAATCAAGATAACAGTATTAATTAAGCAACTCTAACAACTTTGGAAAGAAACAAGAAAAAAATAATTAGTAAAATGCATAAGTTATTTTTAGAATTTAAGGAAACTTAATAGCTCTACCTGTAAACTAGCCTTAAAGCAGGTTTGGATTTAACATGTGGAAATTCATACATAGTACCCTTCCATCATTAGAGCAGAATAAAATTTATGTAGTTTTATTTTTTTAATTTATAATAGTATTTTTATTTTTGGCTTTTTCATTAGTATAACTATATATTTTTTAACTTTTTTGTTTTTCATAACATAAGTTCAAAGCTGCACATCACTACTTCAAGATGAAACTCCATATAATGTAATCAATGAATGATATATTATAATGAATTTTACTAGAGACTTTTCAAAAATGGTGATTAAGAATACTTATTATAATTTTTTAAATTTTTATTATTATTCTATCTCTTGAAAGGAGATGGCCATATCTCAATTTAATTAGTTTTTCCTCAGAAAAATTTATTCTTGATCTAAATAAAATTGCATCACTATTAAATAGATGTTATTATACAATTTTAACAATTTTTTTATCTGAACATAGTTGAAAGTATGTATAAATTAAAGTGTTTCCACATAGTCTTACTATTATCCCACCATTATTTTCACATTTCGATTTCATTATAACTGTAAAATAAGTTTTTCAATAATTTTAATAATACCTTAATATTTAATAATTTAGTTACATAGTAGATTTTTTATCCTTTTTTTTATGAGGCTTATTATATAAACACTACTTTTAGATTTTATCCATTTTGATGTCTGATAATTTAAATTTTCATTTAACTACCCAAATTATATCAAAAAAAATTCAAAAGTATATTTTTTTAATGTACTCTTTTTGATAAACTTATCATTTCTTATAGGTTATTCTTCAACTATTTATTGTAATTAACTACCCACTCATTTATGGTCTGTTATTGTTGTTCATTACATACAGACAAAATAAGGATACTCTCATATTATATTGGAGTTTTAAATTAAAAAGTAAATACTAGTGGCTGGTATTAAATATGAAGTTGTTATAACTAAGTTGAACATTAATTAATTATTAAATGGCATTTTATATTACAAATTTTATTGAATGTATATAAAAATAACACTCAAGAAATATATATAAGATATATATATAACCATTGTATATCAAAAATGAAGTACTTATCAACATGGTCTTTTTAAATGATTTTCAAATTTACTTAAAGAGACATTAATATTACCAATTCAAATTTTATATCAAATACAACAATATTATTATTTCATTTTTAATTATTTTACAAAAAATTTGAGTTTCAAAGTAATTTAATTCAGTATTTAATGAATGTTTTTGAAAAATATTTTTAAAAATAGAAATAACCCCTCACAAAAAAAAATATAATTTTTTTTACTTACAATTTGCACCATATTTCTACCCTTAAAATATTTGTATTCTTCTAACAAAAATATTTTTTAAATAAATTTAAAATTTTTTTCATTATTCAATTACAAAATGTCAAATTTATAATTTATTTTACCTTACTAAAAAATTTAGCTGAAAATTTAATTTTGTATTTCCAAAAAATAAACTTAAATGTCAAAAATTAAAAAAACAAAATTATAAATATAATTATGAGAAAGAGGTAGATTAAATTTATAATATTCATATAAAAAAAATTCATATATTTTATGGTGTTTGAATTTTAAATTTAATGTATTAAAAATTAATTATTAAATAACCAAGCCAAATGAAATTGGCTTGGATTTTTGGTATCACTAGAACTTATTTTTTTTCTTTTACTCACATTTTAATTTTTAATTTTTTTTTTTTTCTACATTTCTCATTTTTTTTTTATGATTTTTAATGTTTTTAAGACCGAAGTTGCTTTCAAACAACTTCGGTCTAACGTTTCTCTCACTTTCCCACCAGATTGCACCTGGTAGGGAAAGTCGCTTCCATTTTAGAGACCAAAGTCCCTTGCAGGGACTTTGGTTTCTCTGTGTGCATTGCACAGCCAGAAAAAAACTGGCTGTGCAATGCACTGCATGCAGCACATGCAACACGCATTGCTGCTGCAAGTAATGCGCATTGCATGCAGCAGAAATGCGCGTTGCATGCAGCAGCAATGCAGGCTGCGCATATCTCATGCAGCTGACTTGATATCAGCTGCATGAAATATGGTAGCGATTGTGCAACGCGCGTTACTTGCAGCAGCAACGCGCTTTGCACACTGCTTTGGCCACCTCCCAGCCTAGTAAATTAGCTGGGAGGGTGGCAAACATTACAGCAAGCAATCGAAGTCGCTTTTAGCGACTTCGATTGCTTGAAAGAGACACTTCCAGCCAGGGGAAACCTGGCTGGAAGTACTAAATTGCAATGTAAGGGACCCAAGCCAATTTCAAAGGCTTGGGTCATAAATTAAGGTTTCTAAAAAGCAGCCAGTATAAATCTGGCTGCAATAAAAAGTAAATTTTTTAAATAAAATACATAAAAAAATAAAAATTTGTTCAAATAAAATATACAACACTCTTTCGCCAGTAAGAAACAGCCTTCCATTGTTACACATAGAAACAAAATCAAATGTTTCTTTCATCAACATTGGCCATGTTTCAATATTTTGAACCAAGTAAGATCAGGAAAAAGGTCACGGCAAAAAAATTGCATAATTAAAAGTCTCCCAATTTAATATGGTGCGGAGGTTCATATTTTAGAAATAGGTGGTGCACATTATAGTTTCCTTTAAAAAAATTCAAAAATGAATTAATTTTGGAGCAATGTAAATTTAATTGTGATGAGTGTATGTTTTTTAGCTACGTGAAACATGGTAGCTAGAATTATGTGGCGTCAATTTTTTTTAGATGTGAAATTCAGTGTTCCACAAATGTGCATCTGTACAACATGCAGCCAAGTAAATTCTAGCTGGAATTAGTATATGCATAGGAAAAAATGATCATGCTGTGTAAAGTGCCTTGGCAACATCATTCTTGGAATTTAGATGAAGTTTATCATATGACTTGGAGAGCTGCATTTTTTTGAAAATGTGATCAGTGAAAATTCATGATATATACATCTGTTTGCCACCCAATTTATTTTTCCTTTCTCTTTCTCACTTACCTTTTTCAAAAATTATCAATCATATTTTTGCTTTATCATTTTGAATTATTGGTACTATTTTCTTGACCTTATCTGATTACCGGTAAGCAAATTTTTCTTGCTATTGCATTTCATATCATTTTGGTTTGTTACACTTTTTTACACTTTTGACAAGTTAATCTAATGATTCTAATTCTGAATTTATTTTTATGGTATCTTTTACTGTACCCTTTCGATTCATTATAAAAAAATTCTTTTTCAGTTAACTTAAAGTTTTTTTATTTGTTTGTCAATTTACTTTTCTTTATTCCTTATCAAAAATGTTCAATTTATTTATCTAACCATTTATTTTTTAAAACAGTGATTATAAAATAAACTTTATAATTAATTTTGATCAATCAGCTACAAATGGAAGAAGATTTTATAGACATGTAAGTTCATGTTTTGCTTATCATTTTTCTATATTTCTTTAATACTTTCTCAACCATTATATTATTAATATGAAAAGTAAAACATCATCTCGTACTTTCTGAAAGCATACAGGATAATGTTTTGCTTTTCATAATAATAATTAGATTGTTTGTACTTTACCTTTAATTTATTGATTTTTAAGTTGTTTCAAAGTCTCGTACTTGCTGAAAGCATACAGGACAATGCTACAATTTAAAAATTAATAATTTATTGAAGTATAACTTTCTAAGTCAATATATTGATCAGAGCAAGATTTTTCATTTTATATATGTGGATATCATAATTCCGTAAATTTTTTAATATTACTAGTGTATTGGAGTTATACTTTCATTATGTTATTAATATTAAGTGTAGAGCCAAATCTCGTACTTGCTGAATGCATACAGGATAAAGCTATACTCTTTATATGTATAATTTAATAAAGTATACCTTTGAAACGCTTTCTTAATATTTGAAATAAAGAAAAAGTATATAAATTTACTAATATGTAGATATGCTAACTTTTGTATTTCTAATATTGAAGATATGATAAAGTTAAAGGTATCATTGACTGATAATTGAAATTATGTTACTATTTTCTAATTTTTGATTTTTTTCTATTTTAAATCAAAATTGAATTCTCTTAGGATTGAACCATCAATGAGTAACGATTTGAAAAAAAAAAAACGGCCAGGGAAGAACTCTAACAATAGGTGGGCGAAAGACATTGCTACTGGAATGAAACTTGTAAACGCTCTTGGAATGGATACAAACGGGAAGAAGCCACATTTCTATGCACGATCTTATGCAAATAATATGACAGATTGCAATAATTATTACAATTTTTTTCCTGGATGTAGTATTTATAAACCAAAAGGTGTCTTAATACCTAATGTTCTTGTGCAGACTTTTGAAATTCATGAGCTCAAAGAACTAGATATGTTAGAAGCTACGGTGCGATGCATTAAGGATCTTTCTTACTGCGAACATGAAATTAAAAATAATGGTTATCATCAAAGAGCTGGTGGTTTTGGAAAAATGTTTGGTGGTGGCTTTATTTTAGATAGAAAGAAATCTTTACATATTCGTAAGTATCACTTTTTTTAATTTAAATACTGAATTTTTGAATGCTTTTCCTTGCAGATGAATACACTGATGATATTGTAAAAACGGATGAATATAAAAAACGAATGAAGAGGATTGCAATGTACTTTGAATATTTTTTTAAAAAAATATCATATGTAAAGTACAATGAGGCAACTAATCTTTGCGCAAAACTTGGTATTCCTGGATTTTCAAAAGTTTCTAGTGAAGAAGACGGTGTACCGTTTGCTAGTAATTTAACTTGGACATCTGGAGGGAATGGTAATGGGTTCTCTAATGAGGTTCATCTCGATAAGGATGCAAGTGAGTATACTTTAGGAATATTTTTTCCTAAAGATACAGAAAAAAACACCATTCATATGAAGTATGATAAGACCCAACCACGACAAATAGGTGGAGAACTTATGTTTCCCGAAATTCGAAGTAAAATCAACTTTGAAGCAACTAATGGAATAACAGTGACATTATGGCCTGCCAATCAACTAAGGCATTTTACCTCAAGATGTCATGAAATTCCTGGCTTCACTAGGATAGGTTCTTCTATTCAAATCAGCACTAGACTTTTTCATGCTATAGAAAAGCTTAATGTTTTTGATATTGATATTTCAGAATACTTAGAAATTAAAACAGAAAAATTTAGGTTAGAATATTTGATTAGTGCTTTGAGAGTTTTTTTGAAAAGAGATGACTTAATAGAGGAAGAAATAGAATCAGCAAAGTATTATTTATCTAATGTTAAGACAAATCTAAAAAATCTAGATATATAAATATTAAAAATTTATATTATATATACACAACTTAATGCAAATTTAAACATGATAAATACTGGGAGTAGCTGTAACATTTTCAGTTTTGATAATTATAGTATTATCTATTTCTTTTATTTGTGAAATAAAATAATTTTTTTTCATAATATTATAAGAAAATTTGATTTACTTTTGAGGAAATATATAAGTTGTGAAATCTTTAAATGTCATTTTTATTAAATTGGTAGCAAAGGTTCTAAAATAAAAAAAACTATAATAAAGAATTTGAAATATATTAGCCATAAAAATGTGCTTTTAATGCTACCAAATTAACTGTATAGTATTTTAGGTCAAACAGGCTTATTAATAAAAAAGGTAATAATAAAGAGTTGAAGAAAGAATTTTGAATCAATGATAGATTAAATTGTATTTTTTTAAGAATGTACTCATTTAATTATTTAAATTGTTCTACTTCTGATTAAAAATGTTACAATCAACGAAAATATTTGTAATAAATAATAGATTATATAATATTAAAGGTAAAGTAACAAAACTAGAGCAGTTATCATATTTTTATATAAACAATAAAATATTTAAGAATTTAATACAAGTATTTGAAATCATATAAGTAGATTTTAAAATCTTTGTTATTGCTGGACTTACAATAATTTTTTTTAATAATTAATTTAGAAAATCATGTCAAAGGTTACTTAATAAATTTCAAAGATGGTCACATTTTTGACGTATTTGAAGGAAAATAACTTGAATTATACAAGATATATCATATAGAAAGAACTTTAACTATTTACATGTTGGAATATTAATTTATTGAAAGGCTATGTTTAGCAAAAAAAGGTGATACTGGCTGAATGGAGCTCCAGTGATTAAGAAAATCTGCAGAAATAGCCCTAGCAATTCCCGGAGGACTTGGGGTATCAAATTTTAAAGGAAATGGATCACACTTGCCTATAAAAGGTTTTATTAATGTTAAAATATATTTATTTAAATTTTTCCAAATTATTTCTTCCATCAAATGATTTTTTTTTTCATGTAAATTAAGAAACTTAACTTCTGATATTACCTCCAAGCAATCAGCTGCTGAAGCCAATCTATGATCTTGAGAGCTCAGAAATAAACCACGGACACCATCAATTATATAGAATGTGAAAGATTGATATCGGTGGTGGGAGTATTCAGAATTTATTTTGTTTAGTGCAGCCTTTTGTTTCTCTCTCCTTATAGTCAGTTCAGTATTTTCGTTTTTCTCACTTGATTGTTGAGCTTCACTAGTCTTGCCACTTGATATTGTTGCAGCACAATATTTTGATTTAAGAATGATAATTGACATAATTATATCAATGATAATATTGCTGATTTGAAGAAGAGTTGACATTGATATATCACGGGTTTGAAGTGCAGTGGGACCAACTTCTAAGCCATCAGAAATCGGACTCTTCAGATTTGAAAGGTGAGCTAGAAGCTGAAGACCACGTTCAATTGGACAATCTGAGTTAATGTTTTGATGTGATGGAAGCTGGCTGAATTCATGTGCGGTCAGATAAAGTGAAGATGATATAAGAGATACCCATGAAGAACGGCAGTGGTCACTTGGGATCATTAATCTCATGAGCATTCGGATAAGATTGGATTCAGGGTGATCCGTTTTCTTTGTTGAGGAAAGAATTTCAGTATTTAAACCATCAGGATCACATAAATCTTCCATTTTTTTGAAATCAATATTATCGAGTACCCATAGCTGTGAGCTATCAATCTCTAAAAAAATATTTGCTACAAAAGGAAAAAAAAAATAAGTAAAAGAACAAAAGTCAAGACTAAAAATTATGGTAACTTACATAACTCAGTAAGTTTTGAAAGCCAATCTTCTCCACAAGATTTTTCCCAATGAAAAGTAAACATTGGAATATTTGACATGGGTTCTTGGGAATAAGTAGAAGAGCGTAATTCGAGGAGAGTAACAATTTCCAACCACGACCTTAGGACCTTTGCCGTGCTGATTCTACCTTTATAAAAATTATGAATTTTACAGAATTCCTCCTGCAAATCAGATTCTTTTAGAACTGAGGGTGAATAAGTTAGAGGTTTTTTCGATATCTTGATTGGAGTTGATTTCATTGGTAGAGAAGCTTTCAAAGAGGTCAAAGTAGGTAATTTAGGAGGTGATGGGTATTGCTTCTTAGAAATGAAGGAATTCGGTGATGAGCTGTTTGAATCATCATCTTTATCAAACATATCAACATGTCTTGAAGAAGATTTTAAACTTTGCTTTTTTTGATGAACAAGCATAGCTTCATATTCTGATAGTTGATCATCGCTATTTTCATTGCTCTTTTCATCATCTTCATCAGGGAGAGGGCGTTTATGGATGGAACAATCTACAGCAGGTGAGTTTCTGGTACAAAATATCAAAAGAAAGATAAAAAGTACAATATGTAAGCAAAAAAAGAGATATATGATTGAATTTTAAAGATAAAAGAATAACAATAAAAAAAAAAGGAAACAAGAATATACTCATTATCAAAACCTTTGCTTTTTTTTTGAGATTTATTATTTGATACATCAGAAAATTCATTAGCAGAAGCCGGTTTAATACGTCGAACAAAAGAGGAGCCTTGGGATAATCTCTTTTTCTTGGAGCGGATAACAGGTGTTTCAAGATTTTCCTTAGAAGTTGAAGCATGAGTTGAAGCTGATGGTTCATCTGTCTCATCATCATCCTTAATGACAATGACTTCATCAGGAGGAATCATACCCTCCTCATAAGCTACAAATATATATGAAGAAAAAAAAATATTAATAATCTTATCTACTAATTTAAAAGGAGACAAAAAAGGTGATGAACATACATTTTTCAAGGCTTTTCACATATTGGAGTAATTCATTACAAGGGTTAGATAAATATGAAGGAGAAGGATTATTGTTAAGGATCTTGACAAGCTCTTCTGTTTTATCTCTAGCCAATTCAAGTAAATTGCAATACTGAACTCTCGTTATTTCCTGCCTCTCATTGCTAAGTACAGGAGGGTTAGGTGCCATGCCATGTGGCAGACATGGTGCAAGCTCAAAAGCTTCAAAGCGAGTATCAATCAGAGAGTGGGATGAAACACATTTGGGTGCTGGAAAATCAAATTTTTGAAAAAAAAAAGATATAGAACATAAGTGAAATATATAAATTAAGAGAGAGGAACATGATATACATACAAAGTGGAGGTTTAGGATTTTGTATACTAGACATATTGATTAATGAATATTAAAAAAAAGTATTCGATATCAAAAAATTATGATGTAATATGATGAATAATTATAAGAAACTCTATTCTAGAAAATTGAAGTTGATATTTTAATAGGATAAAAAATTGAATAAGATTAAAATTAAAGTGAGGATGAAAGAAACAGAAAACATAAAGAGGGGGATTTTATATTATTTGAGCTTTTTTTAACATGTATTATTCATAGTGGGGTAAACTGAGTAACATGCTAAATCACAATCTGTTTATATTGAAGCGAAATTTGATGTAGCTAACAGAAAATACTAGTAATTCTTTGGGGACTTTTAGTGTGAAAAACAAATAATAACAAATTTATATCCCATATTCAAATTGCCACGGGTAAATACAAAATTTTTTAAATTAGAATTTACTCCTAAACAATGGAGATACACTTAATTAGTATATTATATGAAAAAAAAGGATAATCCTTTATGAATATTTGTTAAATTTAATTTCAGATGACAATGCGAGATTCACATATATACTGATATGCCTCATCAAACAAGAAATGAATTATAAATATAAAATTGGTAACATTAGAATTTAAGATAAGAATTTGTTTTTTAAGTGACAGGAGGAGTGTCAGGCTAGGGTGTGGGCACCGTGACCAAACCTTTGATAAACTTGGATACAACTAAGGGAAAAAAAAAAATTGAATAGTTTTATTTTGCAATATATCTTAGTCTGCACAAGATATTGCATTGTTGTCCCTAACTATACCAAAATTGTTACTTTTCAAAAGTTATAGGACTACTAAGTTGATAAAATATTATTATGAATCACCCAATGAAATACCTTAAGCAACATTCAAAATTATTAAAATATTAATATTCAATTTGAGATTTGGATTAGCTAATTTTTCACAACTTACCACAGTTTTGATTAATATAATAAAACTTGAAAAAAATTGTTGAGATAACCTAGAAATGGGTGCAAGAAAATGATGAAACATATGACTTGAAACTTAACTCATACACTATTGATAAACTTCATGGATCCTGATTAATTTCTATCGAAATTAATTTTGAGACTAGCATATTGAATTTTAGCTATGACCAAGTACTGTAAGTGCCATGGTTTGTATTCAATATATTGGTGTTGAAATTAATTTTGATAGGAATCAACAAGTATCAGATGGCACCATGCATGAAACACTGACAGAAACCATCAAATTTATGAGGCAATGAACCTCATAATTTCGATCGAAATTAATATAGACCCCTGCATATTGAATACAAGCCATTTCACATGGACTACACAGACATAGATAAAATTCAACATGCATGGCTTAATATTAATTTTGATCGAAATTAACCAAGGCATTAAAACATCAATTTTTATATGGTGTACTTGATCAAACCAGTTTATCTAACTGCTTAGCTTACCTATACTTATAGGAATTTTATGCATAGTCCATGTCCATATTAATTTCGATCGAAATTAATGTTGACTAATACATAATGAATACATGCTATGCCACTTACACTTTCCAGGCATAGCTACCATTAAATATGCCAGTATCAAAAATTAATTTCGATCGAAATTAATGAGCATGATAATCATGAATTTCTGGAGTCAACTGCTTATTTTTATGCATGGTGCCTTGCCAACATTAATTTCGATCGAAATTACTTTTGATACTGGCATATTGCATGTATATATGCCTGGAAAGTGTAAGTGGCATAGTGTGTATTCATTATGTATTGGTCAACATTAATTTCAATAGAATTTAATATTGACATTTTCATATTGAACCCAAACCAGCAAACGACCCAAAAAATTCTTCATAAAACTGCTCATTAATTTCGATCGAAATTAGTGAGCACCATATACATATTGAATGGTAGTTATATCTGGTGTGTGTAAGTTGTAAAGCTTGTGTTCAATGTTTATTGGTCAACATTAATTTTGATCAAAATTAATGAGCATTTTGATCATGAACTTTTTCAGTCAGTTAGTTGTTTCAATGCATAATGGCATTCCAACATTAATTTTGATCAAAATTAATGTTGAAATGATATAATGCTTTTTTGCATGACATGTAAAGGACGGCAAGTATTTTTAAGTATTGAAATTTACTATACATGTTGAGGGTAAATATAAAATTTACATATCCATATTAATTTCTATAAAAATTAATGTTGACCAATACATAATAAATAGTAAATATGCCTGGCTAGTGTAAGTGGCATAGCTTTTTTTCAATCTGCACTTGGCAACATTAATTTCGATTGAAATTAAGGTTCATGATTATCATCAATTTATTCAGTCAGTTGCTTACTGTTATGCATGGTAACATGTCAACATTAATTTTAATAAAAATTGAATTTGACATGCTACCAAGCATTTTTATGTAAGATGAAAAGTAGGGCACTCTATTGTTAAGTAAACACATTACAATGCATATTGAGCATGTAAATATCATTTACACATTAATATTAATTTCAATCAAAATTAATGTTGACCAATAAACATTGAACACAAGCTTTACAACTTACACACACCAGATATAACTACCATTCAATATGTATATGGTGCTCACTAATTTCGATCGAAATTAATGAGCAGTTTTATGAAGAATTTTTTGGGTCGTTTGCTGGTTTGGGTTCAATATGAAAATGTCAATATTAAATTCTATTGAAATTAATGTTGACCAATACGTAATGAATACACACTATGCCACTTACACTTTCCAGGAATAGACACCATGCAATATGCCAGTATCAAAAGTAATTTCGATTGAAATTAATGTTGGCAAGGCACCATGCATAAAAATAAGCAGTTGACTCCAGAAATTCATGATTATCATGCTCATTAATTTCGATCGAAATTAATTTTTGATACTGGCATATTTAATGGTAGCAATGCCTGGCAAGTATAAGTGGCATAGCGTGTATTCACTATGTATTGGTCAACATTAAATTCGATTGAAATTAATATGGATACATAAATGTGACATAAAGAGGTATGGACCATCAATTTGTTGAAAATACATTTTTATATCTCATACATTATTTGTTTTTCTTAAATAAAATGTTACTCTCTCTCAATATCACTTTATAACATTTACCAAGCTGCTTTGAAAAAAAACAGAATACATAAAATTCAATATAAGATAGCTATATTACACAGAAGATCACCGTTATACCTAAGTTATGATGATGTTGATGCTCTATTAATTGATTCCCGAATCTTTACCAGATCAATATCAGCTCCAACCCCAAGTGACTCACGTTCATTCACAGATAATCCTTGCAAAAATGTTGCTGAATAGCAATTCTTGGGGAGGTATTTGGGAACATTGAATATACCATTTTGTGCAACTGTCCTTTCTGATGACCGTGAATATGTTTTTAATGTTGATTTTTTTTGAGCTGGTGTATGGGCTAAGTCCTTTGTCATCTTATCCATTTTTTTAAACAAATCATTGAGTTCAGGATTTCGCCATCCAGGAATAGCTCGGATAGGTGCAGTTGGGGCTGGTGCTGGGCCTTCCTCGATATCAGAGATGCACCTAGTATCATGAAAAAGCACAACAAAACCTGGCACATCACTGCAGAGATCTCTTGCTAACTTGTAGCGTGCACTAGCAATCTGAATTCCAACTAAATCAGCTTCATAATAACAAAAAGCAAAGTAAAATTAAAAACTTACCTTGGTCCGATAACGTTTTACTTGTGCCCTTGCCCTCTTTTCAATCTTTTCTCTTGCTACCCTTTCCTCTTCTTGCCCAAACAACCTTATCATCTCCTTCCCCTTATTAACTACCCATTTCTCAATAACACATTGAGTGAACTGAAGCTTTGACTGATCGATTGTATTCAAGGTGGTGAGCCATCTGGTACAGTGGTCGCATACTATGCTTCCCATGACTTGATTCCAAGTTGATTCTGAAAAATCACGGCAAGTCCAATCAAACGTGAATTTCCGAAAACCTTTTTCTTGCAATTCACGCTCTAAGTTTCTTTTGACAGAAAGTGGGATCGGTGCTCCTCCTTTTAGTCCTCGAGGCTCAGGTGCTGGAAAAAATTCGGGTAGTCGAATTTTGGATCGCAAGAAGGCTATAGAATTGGTTATCAGAAATTGTCGATCAGCTGCAGAATTGGCACGGTTAGAAGATTGGACTTGGGTTAGGACAGTTTGAATGGTTTTTAGTTTGAATTGGCTCCAATCTTTCCAATTTTCAATCTCCAAAGGTGTTGGGCTCGCAGGATATTTTGATATTTGTGTTGGTCCCCCAAGACAATACTTCAGAAAGTGGTAAATATTTCTATTTAGACTGTCCGAGCTCCTGGGAACATCATTCCTTCTAACTAAGCCTCTTACAGCCCTTAACCCCCGTTCTCGCTCATGAGACTCTGCTGAATTGAGTCTGTGGTAATCACTGATACCCATAATGATTGAGGGATTCACTAACAATTCAAATAAGTTAATTAAATTGGTTATTTTTCAATAAAAGAATACACTACAAATTTTACTTACCTGCTCCACTTGTGCTTGCTCCTTGGTTAGGCTGAGCAGATGATGATTGGTCTCCGAAAAATTCCCTCAATACTTCACTAGCCCAATCTCTTCCTAGCTGATCAGCTTGCTGATCAGCACTTTCAGAAGCAGAAGGATGATTGGGATTAAAATTTCTCGGTTCTGAATGAGACTCTTGGCCTGGATTGGGATTAGGTGGTGGGTTAGGATTAGGTGGTAGAGATTGAGATGCATCTGGAGGTGGATCAGCAGAGGGTGGTGGAGGAGTATTTCCATTATTAGTATGTTGAGGCGGAAAACAATCAGAATCGGTTGGGTCAACAGACATCCCTTCAAAATTATCATCCATAATGAACTGTAATAAAATAAAATAAAATAAAAATAATCAGTTGTTAAAATTTATACCTATCAAAGCTAAAGTAAAAAAAGATACTATGTATATAGTCTTGTAAACGTGTATGTTCTCTTGTCGAAAAATAAAGTGAATAATATATAGCTATCAGCTAAAGTTGGAAGGTCAAACTATTTATAGTAGATGAATGAGCAAGAAGATCATTCATTAAGTAAAAATTTTATCATATTTCTCATTATCATGATTTTATTTCTTTCATTCTTACATTTAAGATAAAAATGACTCATTGAAAGCATGGGTTCTCTCGCAATAAAAGCAACCAAAGTAATTGTTCACTGGTTTATGATAAGGTAAGTTGGATGCATTGCATTTTTTAATCGAGCATTGAATTATTTCTTTCACCATTTACAAATATCACCAATCCTACAAATTTCCCGAATCCCAAATTAACACAAAGATGTTAGTCAACAGAAAATAAATTTGATTAATTTTTTCACTCACTACTGTCTGCAGTCCAATGGCAGTGACAACCTCGTCTTTGATTCCAAACATTCCTTTTTTGTGCTCGACAGTAGCTGCATGTCCAATTATTGCATCTTTCTTAATCACAATTTGAGTTGCTTTGGCTACTCTTACTAACCGACAATGCACTTGTGGGAAAAGCTCATAGGGATCCTTTGATGTTTCTTCTGGACGGAGCTCTTTGAAAGGACTTACTATTAAATATATTTGATCAATCTCTTCCTTTGATCTGAAAAGATCATCAATTTGCCCAAACTGGCTATCTTTTCCATAGTAGAATTCAATTGTTGAATTAGCAATGTGTCGATGGTAACTAGTAAACCTCTTTCCATGTATCAATATGCTTGCTACATTTTCAACTACCCGATCCCCACTTTTCTCCGATGGTGTCAAAGCCCGTCTTGAAGTTTCTTTTCCCATTCGTGCCCTTACCCATTTAGTAAATAATGCCATACTTAGATGGATCCATTTGTTTTGTTTATCGAGATCAATATGGATTTTTTTAGTCTCACATTGATCATTATCTTCAGCTTCACCAAGATCTAATACCCTAGACTTCCGATACCAATGTTTGAGCATTGTTAGCGGTATCTCTCCTGTGGTAAATATTAATAAATTAGCACAGCTGAGTTTTTAAATCATTTCTTACAAACATTACATACGTGGATGGTGATTGTTTGGAATTTCAGATAATATATGATTCACCCGCTCTCCAGACCAAGTAGCTGTACCTGATGGTGGACCAAGACGCTTTATCATTTCAGGATAATGTTGAGTGATATGCAGATTTGGCTTTGCATTAATATTCTTCCAACCCTCTTCAAGGCACTCACGATACTCTAACAGAAATTGATCTAGATCTTTAAGCTCATTAGTCTGTATATTTTTTAATGTCAAAAAATTGGTGATCGAGCATAATGTTACAAGTGACTTGAGAAGATAATATTCTCTTGGTTTATCAGCTGAGGAAGCTGAAGATTCAGATTCTTTAAATTTTTCAAACCAAAGGGGTATAAGTGACAAAGGGAAGTAGAGAGTATACAGCATGTGCCATTCTGCTGCCTTGAGGGATCCTGCCTTTTTAGATCCTACTGATTTTGGAACTCGTGTTAGCCAGGAAGGTCTTCTTACTTGATCAATCATCTTCCATACAACCTGTAGCTCTGCTGCTGTGATTCGTGGATTACTACTACCTTCATTTTCTTTCTCCTTACCTTTCCTTTTATTTTCTTCATCTCTAGCTGTCTCATTTGATGAGTGAGATCCTTCACTCTGTGATATGCTAATGCTTCTTTGCCTTAAGTTATACAATGAATTCCTACTGTCACTGCTTTGAGACTGTACTGAGGCCACATCGCTATATGGAGGAATAAATTTGGAGCTGGATGAACTACTCTGGCTTCTTGATCGATTTGTTCCCAATCCTTCATTATCTAGTCCATGATGACTTGATGACTGTCTTGAACTCGTACGTCTTTGCCGCTTGTGCTGTCTCGTGTGTCCTGTATCATCATCATCATTATTCGTGGTGCTTAAGCTACTTCTACGTTTTTTCGAATGTTTGTGCAGTGAAGTATCAGAAAAGAAATCATCATCTTCTTCTCTTACATGCCAATTTTTATCCTTTTCCAGCTTTCTTTCTAGATCTTTTGCTGCATTTTGGATTTGAAAATAGCTTAGACTGTGATCTTTTAGGTTGCCAAGCATATGTGAATGCATAACATCAATTGAGCAATATTCAGTTGGACGCCAATATTCAAGGTTATTCAGCTCACTCCATCGTACCCCATGATTTTGAACAATTGATACACGCTCCCAATGTGACTTAGAATTTTTCCACTTTGTTGCCCAGCACATATGATCCTCATGATTCCGTAATGAAAAATTTCCCACATTCTTTTCACTAATTTCATCTTTAGAGATATTACAGAAAGAGCAGAACATTTTTGCAGAGTGACTCGAAAAGCCAGCCAATTTTCGTATTGCAGGAATGTCACCTATCAAAGAGAACAATGCAACTCTTAATTTCCGGCCTCGTGGATAAAGATGTGTCTTTTCAATCAATATACCATCCCATAGAGTTTGTAGATCATTAACCAGTGGTTTTAGAAGGTGATTAAGCTGTTCACTTGTGGGTTCTGTTGGTCCGGGTATAATAGAATACAAAAAAAGATTTTCCATTTTGTATCTATCTTCTTGAGGTAGGTTCATACACACCATCATAATATTGCCTACAGACTTCTGATGACCTCCAATCCTATTGCCACCAGGCCTAAACCAGTCGACATATAAAGTAAACATTAAGTTGCCTGAAGTTATCGTATATTCATCATCATTGCTATCCAGAGCTGGAGTGGTTATGGGAAAGTTTTTCCAAATTGAACCATCACAAACATCCTTCATCAAATCACACTCTACACGTTCTGCCACAGGGGTTTTCTTCTCAATCAGAAGCTCAAATTTGAACAGTTTGATCTTTTCCTTAAGCGAGTCGATAAAAGAATGGTGATGAAATGTTTTAAGAGATAAGTATTTTACATGTTCTTGATGTTCCTCCATCAAATACAGCCTTTCATCACATTTAACTGCAATTTGTCCTGCTCCAAACATTTTTAAATAGCGCTTTGATGATGAAAGAAACGGTTGATTGCAACATAGTATAGATGGTTGAGATTCAGAGTTATACTCATAAAGAGCAAAGCATTTAGGACAGCATGTTTTAGTGAAAAATGATTGATTGAGCTTTAATCGACTAAAAACTGTATCTATCGAGCGTGGGACCAGGCGGACAATGCTATCAGAATCCAGTATTCCACTATCACCTAGAAGTTTGAGCTTCTTAATTTCTTCATCCAAAAATTGAGTACAACCTTCTTTGCTCAAATGATGAATCAGAGAAAGCTTTGCTGCCTGCCACATAATTATTTGGCTATACCGTTCCCCGAGATTTGAGTTTCTAGAGACTGTTGAAGATACTTCTGCCCCCAATAGCAACTGCCCCTATGTAATAAATCATTGAAACATCATAAAGACTTTAATTCTCACATTGAACTATAGATATACAGCTTACTGTTTCTGTGGAGCGGGAACTTCCAATGTTAAGTGGATTGTTGGAAGAAATAACCATCTGGGCCTTCCTATTTCTTTCCTCTTGATGTTTTGCATAAGAATTAGAGCTTTTGAAAGCCATACCAACTTCAAAGGACCCAGAAGAAGTTTGATACTTTCTATTGACACATCCAAGATCTTGACATTGACATACATGAAAAAATGGAGGCATTGTAATTGTGATAATTGTAGGAATAAGTTAGCTATTCGAAGTTACCGATTGAAGGTATTCCTTTTTTTGAAAGGCACTAGCTAATATAAGCTACATTTTTTTATCAAAAGAATATGATGGAATATGTGTTGAAATTATTTAAGTTTAAATGTTTAATTTTTAATCGGATAAATTATATATTAATTTAAAGTTATGCAGTCTACTTTATTTGTATTCTGTATACTCTCTGCATTTGTACAACAATGCATGCATGTTTATCAGAATATTTTCAATCATAGAAAAAATTCTGTTGTACGCACAAGCATCTTAATTATTTTTCTATCAAATGCCTTCTGAGTTATATCTAACTACCCTATAATTATTTGATTTTGATAAAAATTCTTAGTTATGGACTATAAGAAAAGTAATCCATATTTTTAACATAATTATTTAAAAAATTACCCCAAAAATAAGTTTAATATTTTGTAAAAAACAATCACAAACATATTTCTTTCAACTTGAAAATTGGTCTGTACTAGGTAGAATTTTCTATAAAGAAAAAATCAAAAATACTCAAATAATAGATGCTACAAAAGTGTAAACCTTAAAGAATTACATAAAAGCTGAAACCTTGTATAACTTTTCATACATAAATGCGATGAAGTGACACTCTAGTCTATTTATTCAGGTTGAAAAAAATTACTCAAAAGAATATGTATTACTATCATATTGGACCAAAAATAATTTTTTGGTAATCAAAAAATGAACATAGCCTCACATTTAACAAATTATTTTTGTGGAAGAATTTTTTGAAAAGAAAAAAAAATCCGTTTCTTAAATGAGTCTGCTTTTATCACATAATCATTCTCTTTATTTTATACCATTCCTTTTGAGTTCAAGTTGCATATAAAAATATAATTTATGCATATTATAATTCCATAAAGTCGAAATATTTCTTATTCTTAATTTTTGTGATATTTCTCCTTAAATCAACTTTGATCATAAAGTTTTGGAGCTCAACAATTTATCCTTCCTCTTTGTTTAATTTAATTGAACACTTTCTTAATCTTATTATTTATGAACCCTAGTAGCTCTTACTTTCCTCATGGAAACCTGCCCACAAACACAAGAACACTTAATAGAATTTTTAATGAGACTTTGCCTCCATTCAATTCTCACTTTTGTAGATCTATACACAATTTTTGTCGTTCACTTTTGGATATGTCACCAGAATCAAATGGATGGAAACAAAACCCTACTGAAGAGCAATTAGACAGATTTTCATCATTCAACATGAATTCTTGCAACATTGCCTTTGAACTACCTCATCCAGAATCAAATTCAGCGGTTTCAGAAAAGTTTCCACCAATTTTCTGTGAATCTTTTATTGAGCACCTTCGCATGTGTGGTTTCCCAGGATCAACTTTCGCTTGGAACCTAGATTGGTTTGACAAATGGAACCAGGTCTTGGCAAATATTCTCATTAAACACTGGGACAATGCCTTAAAAACCAATAATTTGATTGCATATCCAATTGACTCAACTCAAATTAGCTTCTCAAATCAAATAGGAGTTCTTCACCGTTGGTTTTTAGGTCATGCTGATAGATTAAGACTTGGGAAGGATTCTCATAGCTCTCAAGAAATAATCAAAGTGAGAAAGCATAAATATAGAATAAAAAAAAAAGTATGAAAATCCCTTTTTTTTCAACCGTTTTTATTTATGACCTTTATTTCAAATAACAAAGATTCTTAGAATTCAGTTAACCGAACTAAACTTCTTAAACAACTTCCACATTGTGAAACTTATCACAACCTTTTCACAAACATCAAATGTTGTTCAGACACCGAAATTGATAATGATGGATCGTTAAGATGTATCTTAATGCAATGGAGGTCTGAAGATTTTTCTAAAGTTGCACAATATCTTGACCAACAACACTTTGATATTCGAGATAATTCAACCTACTCTGGCAGTGTGCTAAAGGACTTGGCCTTGTACAAAAGAATCAGTTTGGTTTCAACATTATCCCCTAACCTTAATCCTTCTCATGTCCCCCGGGGTTTGCCGAATGACTGTTATTCTCCCTTATATCTTGCATCTCTAAATCCTCAACAACTCAGACTTTTAAATCCTCAAAATCCCATAAATTTACCTGCTCTCCTTGAAATTCTTTGTTCCTCTAATGTGAGTGATTGACAAACTCCCTTAATAATAGGTTTGCACACTCATACTCCTCATTTCCACTGTTTGGGACACTTAGCCTTGAAAACAAAAACATAATTTTAATGATTACTATTATCATTAAAATTTATAGAAATGAAATTTGGCTTACATTGTTAGCTCCATTTTTTTCCTTTGAATCTTATACATGCTGAATTCTATACTTCCTTGTACAAAATAATTCAAAACATTTACTTCATTTTGCTGCCCCATTCTATACAGCCGATCAACAGCCTGTTGCTCAACTGCTGGATTCCAATTTGGCTCCTATTTCAACATTGAACATATAAAAAATTTAATATTTTTGTTCTTAATATGAAATAAAAGACATTGAGCTCACCATTATATATACATTTTGAGCACACCTGAGATCTATACCCACTCCTGCAGCCTGAATCGTTCCAACCAAAACTTGGCAATTTTTATTAAAATGGAATTCATGCATATTTTTGTCTCGCTTTGTCCGGCTGAGTTCACCCGTAAGCTGGGTATACCTAATATTGTGGTCATCTAAAGCCATTTTTATTCTATTTTGAAATATTAGAAAATTGTTTTTAATAAGCCAACACAATTTTGTAAAACAATTCATTATAGAATCACTTACATCTGCAAAAAGTCTGCAAAGTTGGAGAATATAACAGCTTTTGGAAAATTTATATCCCTTTCACCAGACAAAAAATTTTTTAAGTGGCCTATAAGATGACAAATCTTTGCGGAATGCTGCCAGGTGAAATCAAAAGTTGGAGTTTCATCCAGATTTTCGTAGATTGGATGGTTGCAGAATTTTCTTAAAATCATCAGCTCTCTTAGAAACTCAGATGAGTCCCAAGGGAAGTCAGTGCTTCTGGAGGGCCCATATCGCTCAGTGAATCCTTCTTGAAGCACATCAAGTTTAGACCTCCATGGATCTGCTAATTGAACCGATATCCCCCTTTGAATCTTTTTTGGAAGAGACAAAATTGCATCCTTTGTTCTACGTAGGCTTATGACTTTCATTAAGTGATTGATTGATTTAATAGAATTAGCCTTTCCTTTTTGCAAACCTGGAAAAAGGAAATTCTTCCATAACCAGTCTTCTTGCCACTTTTCGATTCTAAGAAAAAATATGAGACTTTGAAGGTCAGTGGGCCTGTTCTGAAGTGGAGTTCCAGTCAAGCATAGTCGGTGTTGGGATTCCAAGTCAAATATTGTTTGAGCCCTCTGCGAGTAAGGATTTTTAATGTAACTAAAAGAATATTTATAAAAATTGATAATAAAAATTAAGTTTTAAGTTTTAGATATAGAAATGGGCACTAACTGAGCTTCATCTAAAACAACTCTATACCAAAAGAGCATTTGAGTCACCGGTATCTTTTTTTGGCTTTGATTTTTTGACATCGTTGGGCTAGCTATTTCATAGGTCGTTAAAACAATAGCAGTGTCCTGTAGCTCATTGACATTAGTATTTTGACAATCCTTCCCATAAAGAACCTTGAAAGGAAGTGCATTATCTTCAAAGTGCACACTTATTTCATTGATCCAATTCGATAGTGTTGCCAGGGGGCATATAATCAGTGTGGCTGAACTCCGATTAATACCTTCTTGATTTTCTGATACCTGGAATTGTCTTGCTTCACCTTGAGTTGCACTTATAAGAGAAAGAGTTGAAAGTGTCTTTCCCAAACCCATATCATCAGCAAGTATTGACCCGTTTCCTTCAGGCGGCAATTGATTGTTAGGAAACTGATCTTTATAGTCATCGAATCCAGTTCTAAGCCAATGGTTGTCCTGGTGCCTCCACATGATATCCAACTTTTCCTTTAACATTCGTTCATTGTCAATCATAAAATTTATTGCTTGAAGTTGATGTGTTTTGAGAACTGTTTTGATTCCTCGGATAAGTTGATCAGCTTTCCAATCTTGAGTACTCTGAGATATTTGGAAAGAGCCTTCAAAAATTACATGCGGGATATTAAAAAAGATAGTGGAGTCGTAGTTCAGGATTGGACATAAATCGATTTGTGCAGAAGAAAATGCTTCTTTAGCAAGACTGATTAGTGTACTTGAAGAAAAGAGGCATCCCCAAAGTTGATACTGATTACCAAAAACTGGAACCAAGTAAGCATGAAAATAGAAAGGCTTCATAGGATTCAAGGCACTTCTTTGGTTTAAATGGTGAGATCCAGAGCCAATGTCACCCAATAGTGGTCCAATGTGCTGACTCTGCACTTGAGAAAGATTACCAACAAGGGTTGGTTTTCTTTCTTCAAATAGTCCAAAAATATGAACATTTGAATGGCCTCGCTGTAAAATTGTGGGGGTCGGTGAGTTTTGAAATCTTGAAATTACATTCATATAAATTTGATCGATTGTTATTGAGAACTGTCCAACACATCTGAGACTTGACATATTAAGTAAGAATAGTATCTGAAGATAGTGGTTGTTAAAAGATGAATTGAAGCAAAAAATGAAGAATCAGTTTTGAATAAAACGACAAAATAACTTTTTAGCATATGCTATGCTAAGCTCATAATTCTTTCACATGTATTATTATTATCTTTTTAATAAATATTGGAAGTAAATCAATGATAACTGAAATGAATAATATGTCTTAAAAATAAATCTTGAGCCTATAGAGTAAATTTTGGTTTGTGGAGGAAGAAAAATTTTCTCAATAAAAATGTGCATTATTGTTACATTATAATCACAAAATAGAATAATTTCACTCTTATTACACTTATTTATGTTTCTGTCTAATAGTAAAATGCTTTAGATGTCAGTTCAAAATCCAAATTGAAACTACTACCTAGAACGATATCTTGATACTAACATACTTTTTGTAAGTCTTTGGAAAGACACTTATGGTGATCTCAATAATATTAAAATTGATTTGAATTGTATGTTTTATCAAATATCTATGTAGTCTAGTGTAATAATTGAGATACTACAGTTTAACCTTCTGTTACCAACTTGGCAAGAAAATATATGTAGATATTCTTAGAACGAATATCAAATTTTGCTTTCCACAAGATGGGAAAGTGAATATTATGATATGTTAAATGATATGTTCAAGCTTTGCTCAATCTGTGCTCAGCTCAAAATCAAAGTAATCACCAAGCTCCAAGAAACCTGTGATTGAGTTTGGTTGAACCTAGGTCTAACTGATTACCAAATCTTTGTCCAATTAATTTAAATCTGGTTTCACAATGAACTCCCAACAGCCTTCCAACAGCTTTCCAACCACTTCCCAACATTTTTAAATGAGGGGTATTGCTAGCAATACCCCCCCAAATTTTCTGTGGTGTGTGTCTTAGTCTTTTTCTCAATAAGCGACGCACAGCGCAATAGTCAGTATAATAGTACATTAAAAGGTTTATAAAATGTCTGTGGGTTATTAAGGGGTAGTGAGCATGGACGGAATGGTTAGTGGAGGATTAACGGGTTAACGGATGTTAGTGAGGAGTGTCCAGGTGTAACTGATGTATTTTAATGGTCTGTGGTGTGCGGAAAAGTGGATGATTATGAGGTCAATGCAAGGAGGAGTAAAGGATATAAAAGGGGTTGGGTTTTTGGTTTGATATTCTTTAGAATTAAATTATAAAATGTATTTATAGTTAATAGTGGTAAAATCTTTTAAGTTAAATCATTATTATTGTATCTTTATTTATTTTCACAATAATCATTTCTAAATACTAAATCTTTGATTTTTGAGTTTCCAACCCTTTGTGAGATCTTAAGAATTTTAATATTACCTTTCAATTATGTTAGAATCCTTCTCGAAAATAACTCAAAGCAGTAATTCTTCCTTTGAGTCATCTTTGAATCACTTCCTCCAATCATTCCTCAGCGCTTGGAAGAAGTCTCTAAACTCCTCATCTCACTTAGAGGAACATCCTTGACCTTGTGCGTAGGTCGTCCGGTTACAGAGTCCCCCAAGACTATTAAATGAGGATGGTTCCCCAAGACTTAAAACTGAGGGTTGTTTGTGGTCAATTTTTCTTTTCTGAAACAAGCTCAAGTACTAGTGGAATTAAAGAGGGAATCAAGAGATGAAATGAAGTGTTCAGAATTAGCCTTGAACTGGTGAATGAGGTGTCTTCTGTTCTCAATGTCCTGTGGATCTCCAGCAGGAGTGGATTGGAAGTAGTTTAGCAGAAGGTGTTTCTGTTGAGATTTGTGTGGTCTGAACTTGGCCTTAATTGCGGGCAAGTTGTTTGGTGATTTTGGTTCAATGGATCCTACATTGTTATCATCACTGTCAGAAGATGAAGGAACTGAGAAGTCATCGGTTTTATAAAGTGGAAAGAAGAAATGGAAGTTTCTACCATCAGATGGACCAGGGATGATGGAAACTGTTGTTTTAGTGGTTTTGGCACTCTTCTGGGAAGGGTGTAGCTTTTTGATTAATCTGGGAATCAAGATGGATGGCCCAGATATTTTGGTGCTTGTAGAAGATGGACCAGGTTGAGGTGGAGGCGAAGCTGTTGAAGAAGATAATGGACCAGGTCTGTAGCAGATCTTTTTTCTGGATTGGCAGATATCACAGAACGTTCTGTATGGATGGTTAGGAGGTGTGATGGTGCAGATTAGATTATTGTCAATGCAGTATTGGCAAGGACAAATTTCAGAGGCAGATTTGGGAAGAATGTTGAACATGGTGGTTTGAGGAAGAAAGAATGTGGACATTCTTAATTTGAGGGAGGATGTGGTCTCCCAAAATTGGCAGGGGCCTTTGTTGGGTTGTTTGGCGCTGTTTGTGCATGACTTAATTGGCATCTGTTGAAGAATTGGGTGTTTTTCTGGTTTTATTCAGTGAATATTCAGACTGAAAGTATGTGGGTACTATCATTGGATAGCCCCAGCCTTTCTCTATATTTCTTGTCTTGTTAATATTTTTCATATTCTAAGTTTTTAGGGGTCATTTCCTCATTTTTAAGTTACAAAAGATTGCTGTTTCATTTTGTTTTTTGTGTTTTACAGGCTAGTCTTAAGTCTTAGGGTTAAGTGCTTAGTACCATTAGATAGGGCTAATTTAGCTCTATATTTCATGTCACAATGTTGCTATAGCGTAATTTTGTGTTTTAAGGGTTTTAGTAGTTGTAGTGAATTTTTCTAAGTAGATTAGATGTTTTTATTGGTTTTCTGGCTTCAGGGAGGCCGGTCTGCTTCAGGCAGCACCTCCAACGTTGGGCGGCCCGCCCGCCTCTGTTTTAGAAGGTTGTGGAGCACTTCTGGAGGGTTTTTATTCAATTTGGCTGGTACAGGTGCCAAATTTGTTGGTGTGTATGGGCTCTTAGATAGTGGTCTGTGTGTACATAGTGAATAAGACAGTTTGGGGCAACTTTAATTATCATACAACCATCTGGTGGTGATATCCTTCTTCCTCACTCAGTTTTCACCGTTTTTGGCCACAATTGGCTGTGTTTGTTGCAAGGTTAGTTCTTCATTTAACTCAACTTTGGAAACAGGTTCTCTGGTATAGTCTTGCAAGCTATATAAAGTATTATTTCTGTATCTGGTATAGTATTGCAAGCTATATCAAGTATTATTGCTGTCTCTGGTGTGGATTTGCAGCCTACATCAAGTATCTTTGCTTTCTCTGGTGTGGACAATAGTCTACCTTTCAGTTCTTTGGTCTGGTAGTCTGTCTGGGGAGTACTTTCTTGGCTCATCAAGCAGTCAAGTGTGTTGAAAAGGGGCTTTAGCAAACAGGAACCAACTTACTTTAGCAAGTAAATCTCCTTCTATTTTTCTAAAGGGACAGAGGATTTTCTCTCTGGTTTTTCTCCAACTCCCTTGGTCAAGGCCTATAGCTAGTACTATAGGATTGTCTACAATGGAACCTTGTACAAATCTGTAAATTACTTTTAAATAATTGTGACTTTGGTAGGTGGTTATCGGAGTTTATAAGGCAATAATTTTAATTATGTTTATACTTTATCCATATGTTAAGATTCTTAAGTGTTTCTATTTCTGATTTATTATATCAATTTAACTTTAACTAAGTTTAGACAGGGTTTTTGCCACAGGGTGCCTGTGCATCCCAAACAAGCTCCAATCATAGAATAAATTAATTTTTTTAATAATTTTATATAATATTATTTAGTGATAACTTTTTTTATCCCATTTTTTGAATTATCTATTTCCTTTGTTTTTGTCCCCCTTTTTTTATAACACAAAAATACGTCAAAATTTTGAATAATAGATCCCTTTGTCATATTCCATGATGTTGATATTTACAAATTATTTTAAATATTTAAATTACTTAAATTTTCATTCTAAACAATTTACTCTTTGCAATTTTCAATTTTCAAATTGTAAATTTTCTTTGTTTGTCATACTTTAAAGCCCTAAATGTTTTTTTCTAGATACTTCCCTTCACTATTAACCCCATTTTTATCACCAGACTTTTTTTCAATATTCTTGCTAGCTTGATCCCATTGTAAAAGAACCCCTATTTAAAACCTGCTTTTGGTTATTTATATACCCTCTTTTTTTGTACCACATTTCTCTATTCTTTTGTTTCTCTTAATTTTACTACTATTATCTTTTGTTATCAAATTTATCTGTGTTAATACAGCTGAAAAATCCCAATCATAATATATATTTTTTATCTCTTTATTACCTTGATATAAGAATTTTTTATTTTATTCAAGTAATAAGTCATTAAAATGCCTTGTGATAAACAGACATCTCCTTTACGTAAGATCTATTACTTTATCTCTTGTATCTTCTTACACTAACTTTTCTTTTCCATTAATATATTTTTTATATTAGCATCAAGTAGTTGTTTGAGAAAATCTCATCAGCATTCTCAATTCAAATCCTTCAAACTCAAGAAAAAAACATCTCTAGTCATGTCTCCAAACCCCCCTTCTCTTGCCAACAAAAGGACCAAAATTACCCAATATCAATATGGCAAGATATTTGAATTCGCTAAAGGAAAAACTGAAGAACTACTGTCAACTCTTACACAGAAGCCTTTGACATATTATATTTCAAATGCATATAACAATGTACTTGAATACATTTTTGACCTGGAAAAATGTAAGCAATTATTTTATATTAACTTCTTTGAAGTCAGTAGGATAGATTATTGACCCTTTTTCTTTAAAACTTATTTAAATTCAGCTTATGAAAATAGTATCATTCCTCCCAATGATGTCATTATCATCAAAGACAATGATGATAATGAAAGAGCTGAACCTGAAGGTCATGCATCAAAATCTCAAAAGGGAGATAAGACAATTCTTTGACGTTAAAAAAGAATGAGACTTTCTATGGGCTCTAGTTTTGTCAGTGCTACTAAAACTTCTGCTGCAAAGGATTCCTCTTACGCAACATCTCCAAAATCTAAAGAAACTAGCCAAAATCTGTCCAAAAGTTATGTCACCTCTTACATGAGTAATATAGCAAACCATTTTATATTGGTCTTTAAAGCTATCTCCAAATTTTTTACTTTTTTATTTATTATTTCTCATCTTTTTCTTATCTTTTAATCCAGCTCTAAAAACTACAATCAATCCAAAGCTTCAAATAATAGTAAATATTGCTCTAATGAAGAAGAAGTAGAAGATGATGACGATGATGATAAAAATTCAAAATATGAAGCTTCTTTAACTCAAAAAGATGATGGAGCTACTTTTGCTGATGAGGTTGAGAAAACACCAAATAAAAAAATTGATCCACCTTTCAAGCCACACAAAAATACTTCAAGTTCAAAGAAATAGCTTCTAGTTGCCATATCTTCAAAATCTAAAATTGAAATTCCAAAAATTCTATGTTCTCTATCAACATGAATTAAAACTGTTAATCATTCTGTTCCTTATACTCCAAAAATGATTGGCAACTCAAAATTACATAAGCAAATAGCTGAAATTCATTTATTTTTTGAAGGTAGAATAAATGGTCAAAAGGTACTTAGGGCATGGCCAAAAATCAATCAGTTATTCAAAATCTGTTGTAGACAATCCTATAGTACTAGCTATAGGCCTTTAGCAAGGGGTTTGGAGTAAAACTGGAGGAAAAACCCCTGTCCCTTTGAGAAATACCAGGTGATATTTATTTGCTACAGCAAATTAGAGACTGTTACTATACCCCTTCCAACACACTTCTTGACTGCTTAACAAGTCAAGAAATTAGCCAATAGAAGACCACTGAGAACAAAAGAAACAGAAACCTTAAATGCAGAAAGATCCACACCAGAAAAACAAAACACTGCACTTGTTGCACAGAAAACAGCAATAATACTTGATGCAGGTTGCAAAGCTAAATCAGAGAAACCAGTTGCCAAAGTTGAGTTAAATGAATAACTAGCCTTGCAACAAACAGAGCCAATTGTGGCCAAAAAACAGTTATATCACCTCCAGGTGGTTTTATGATTATTAAAGTTGTGGCAAACTGTCTTATTCAGTATGTACACACAGACCATTCTCTAAACAATCCATGCACAGCAACAAATTTAAAACTTTTGGCAGCCTAATTGAATAAAAACCCTCTAGAAGTGCTCCCCAGCCTTCTATAACTGAGGCAGGCAGCCCGCCTGCCTAGAAGCGGCCAGACCTCCCTGGAACCAGAAAACCACCAAAACCCTCCAATAAAACCCAAGATACTCAGAAAAATCCACCACAACTACTAAAACCCTTAAAACACAAAATTAAGCTATGACAACATTGAGACATAAAATATAGAGCCAAATTATCTCTACTTAATTGTACTAAGAACTTAACCTTAAGACTTATGGTTAGCCTGTAAAACACAAAAAACAAAATTAAACAGCTATCTTTTAAAAATGAAAAATGAGCAAATGACCCCTTAAAAGGTAGAATATGTAAAATGTCACCAAAACATGAAATATAGAGAAAAGCCAGGGCTATTCAATGGTAGTATTTACATACCCATAGTCCCAATATTCACTGAATAAAACCAGAAAAACACCCAATTATTCAATTCATGTCAGTTAACACATCCCAAAAAGGGCCAAACAGACCAACAAAGGCCTCTACCAATGTTCGAAGACCACACAGTTTGTCTATTTCTCTCAAAAGGACACATGGGATTTTGCAAAAATTCAATTTTCTATGGAAGAAATCTGCTCATGATGAAATGCTTACAAAAATTAATGGAATCTGTGTGTATCACTTACTTCAAGTTTGTTTATTCATTTTATGATAACTTTTTGTTTTGTTATTTTTTTAGCTTTTGATTTTCTCAATGTTGACACTTTGCAGATTTGGGTGGTTAATAATTTTAACTTTGAAAATATGAAAAAAGTTTGTAACTCTGAAGAACCAAACTCAAATAATCTTTCACCATTTAAGAATACTGATCACCCTGAATCATCAATGATACACATGCTATCAAGACTAGTTAGCCCAAGTGCTCACCAGCTTTCTTTGTAGGCATCCCTTGTAGCATCATCTCTTTATCTTGCTTCTAAAAAGTTTACCCTTCCTGCTGAAGAATTCAACTTCAATCCGGATTGTCCTATTAATTGGGCCCTACATATTCTAGCCTGCCTTACACATGTAAAGAGCAAAGTTCCAGATATGTTTGACAGCTCAACATCACAGTTAATTGCTGCAAATTTTTCAATGACTCCTCTGTGCCAATTTAGAAACATAATAATTGAAATCATTATCACAATTATAGTTTTCATATCTAGAGAGGCTGATGCAAATATATCTCAAGCTCACAGCAAGAAACAACAATTTTCAAGGAATAAAAAAATAGAAAGATATGCATAAATTTAATGAGTCTCATAATGATTCTATTCAAAAGATGAATCAAGAATATGCACACTATAAATATCAATCACTTACTTTTTACTTGGTTGATGGTGTTTGTGGTTTATTTATTTTGTCACAGGACCACCGTCTTGTGTAATCTTCAGACTGTTTAGAATTTATAACACAAATTGGCCTCCTTAAAAAAACAGTGATAATTATATTCCAGGCGGTGAAAAAATCTGAAAAAACCTTAATCTTTATATATTTAATATTATCAAAACCTTAATATATTAGTCTGGGCCAATTCCACTTAACTTTAATACTCCCACCCTTAGCCATATTGCCAAAGCAATGGCAGCTGATTTTCTTGATTATTGGAATCTTATTCAGCCAAATTCTTCATTTTTCTCTATTGTTAACATAATTAATACATAATGCTACTTCATGTAAATATATCCTGTATCCATTGCTACATTTTTTGGTGTAACTCAAATGATTTATTTATGTGAGATTTATTACCAAATCTGAATACAGATGCTCAAACTATCAACAAATACTATTGTATAAGTTTCTTACACCTTTTTGCTATTCAGTAAATATTATTGCAATAATCATAACTCAAAATCATTATGAATCAAAAATTTGAAAATAAAATAAGAATGCATTATATGCCATTTTTCACATAACACTACATATTCCTTTAAGATGGAAATACATCTTAGAATTTGTCTCAAATTTTAAGATAATTATTACAAAAAACAGAAACAGTTTTCTATCATTGCTTTTCAGCATGTTCAAAAGTAAAAAATATTAAGTGTAATAAAGTTTTTCTCACAATTCAACAAAAATTTTTCTTAAGTAGACTTTTCTTAATCTAATTTATATAATTTCTAGGTGCATAATTATTTTAATTATAGTAAGTATTTTCTATGAGAAACTCCTTGAAATATTTTCCAATTAATTTAATAATAATAACATATATATGTGGCATGATAAAATAATATAAAGACATTTAAATAATGAGAAGCCATCATAATGGTATGAAGTTATATTAAAAAGTCTTTGAAAAACTAGTTGAATTTAGAAAAAATATTTTAATCAGTGTCAATTATGTTGAAAAAGAAAATTTACTCTACATTTTGAAGATCTATAATTTAGCTTGCTGAATTTTGATTCATATTTTATATTGATTATTTTTTACACTTATAGATTCATGTATAGATATCAAATTTCATTCAATAATTTGGAAAAAAAGATATTTAATTCTTTCTAAGAAAGAAAAAAAATAAAAGAAAGCAACTAGGGTACTCCATATTAAGAGCTTATAAATATTATTTCTATAAGTCTTAAAAAAGCTCTTTTTAGATTTCCATCCTTCTTTTTCATCCTTAAATTTTAATAAAAAGTTATTGAAATGTTTTTTTTCTTCTAAAATTTCATATCAATCAAACTCTACTTACATCTACTTGAATGGGTGAAGGTCAGTAAAAATGTATCTACAATCTTTTTCTAGGTTTTTAAGATTCATTCAACTCCAAGAAAAAAAAGATATCCATCCACAACTCTTAAAATTAATTCAATGGATAAATATTCAAACACTTTAAAATAGAATTAAATTTGGTTGTGTTATATTTATTTTTAAATATATTGAGGTCCACTCTCTCTCAAAAGTGAAAGCCCTTTAATAATTATTAATATTTTATTATAATATAATGAGATTTAGTTAAAAATGATGTAGTAGTTTCTATTTTACATACTTTGTTTTATGAATTCAAAAAAATTAAATTAGATACATACAAATATCATCATATAATTCAGCATTTGGAATTATGCACCTGAATTAAAGATAGATAATGAAGGCTAAATCAAGATCTACAAGGAAATTTAGATTCATATTATTTAAACATTTCTCTTCTACAAGGCAAATTTTAAAACTAGAACTAATTTTTTTTGGAGATCTAAATTGATTTATAGATTCATTATTCTAAATATATCTCATTTCCTTTCATTAATTTTTCACTTCTACTTTTTCAGTTATATGCTTCACTAAAATATAATTATTTGATGAAAAGTATTCAATTTTTTTTAAAAAAATCACAAGTCACACTAGTGTACAAATTTCAGTAAATTTAAGATTGTATAATGCCACTAAATAAATTCAAGTTAGATATGAAATTAAATAATCAATGAATCAAAGAAAAAAAAATATTATTTAATTTTCCTTTAATCTATTTTTTATTTTTATTTTTACTTAAATAAAAATAAAATAATAGATGGTTTCAGTTTACTTATTAATAAGAATAAACTTATTGCAAAAGTTAGCAAATTTTTAATATTTTTTAAAATAATATTAATAGTACAGATCTATTTATGATGATGCTTATGATCTTTTAGGAAGGATTTTTAAGATAATGTATACTTTTAGTTTCCATTTACAATACTCAAGCAAGCTACAAAGCTATATGTTGTTTCTTATATTTTATTTTACTAAATTATATTTTACTTATATAAATGATAATTTTTTATTGTATTATGATTTTTCAATTTTTACATCCATTTTTCTTGATACTTTTATTGTTTTAGGTTTTTCAATAGATTATACATAATCATCAGCTTCTTAAAACTTTTTTATGTAATTGTTTAAATATATCATTCTACCACTAAACTAAAACTATACCTGTACAATATAATCACAATTTTACCTATCCCTACTTAATGGTCTTTTAATTTTTTTATTAACATGTATATCAGAATCTTTTTCTGTATTTAAATTTTTAATGTCTTTAGTAACATTAAATATATAGTAATTCACTAACTTTTTTTTTGTTAAATAAGTCTTTTCATTGTACTTAGAAAGTTTCATGATAAGAAATTTACATCTTTCTAACTCTTCATTTATATATAAGTACTCAGAAATATCTATTTCAAACTCTTGGAGTTTTTTAAATGTATTGAAAAGCCTTACACTAATTTGAATAGAAGAGCCAAGGCGAGTGAATCCACCAATTTCATAACATTGTGAAGTAAAATGATTAAGAAGGTTTGCTGGCCATAGAATTGCTGTGATGCCATTATTGGCCTCCATATCTACGTTGCAAGCTATTTCAGGAAAATGAAGCTCTCCATTATTTTGTAATTGTATATTTGAGTCATAAGATTGATGAAGAAACTTTTTCTCAGTGTCTTTAGGCATGAAAATTCCAAATCTATACTTGCTATTGTCTGAGTCACAGTCAGTACTATTCAAAAACCTGTTTCAATTTGAGCCTGTTTTCCAAGTAACATTGCCAGAAAATGGCTCCATTTCTTGATCATTAATATTTCCCCAAACCCTGGAATACCAAGTTTTTTTACAGAGTTTTACTTCTTCTCAATACTTAACATTAGATATATTTTGATACAAAAAATTAAATAATTACTCTATTTGCTTCATGCAACAGTCATACTCTTCCAAATCTAAGGGTTTAGAAGCATATTGACTTAAAAAATTAATTTAAATAATAGAAGATTAAAACTATTCATAAATAAAACTATATAATACTTATGAATTAATAAAGACTTTATCCTATCTAAACACCAACCACCAACAAACATATTACCAAATCTACAACCATTTTTAGGAGCTTTATTTTTCAAAACTCAATGTTCACAATACAAAAAATCTTTGATGCACTGAATCGTTGCTTAAAGTATGTTTAATTGAATGAGATCTTCAATAGAAATTTTTTTCACTATCACACTTGGAATTGAGGAGCAGTTTGGATGGAAAATATAAAAGCTAGAATTCGAAGTAAAATACCGTTCTGGATTAACTAAATTTTTTACAAAACTACTTGAAAAATATTTTTCCCTCTTTCCATCTGTCTCAATACCTTAATTTTCAACAATAAGTAATGCATTCTTGATGTTTTTTGCACGCTTGTTGTTTGATTTTTTTCCTCAACGGTGATTTTTCTTTATAAAAAAACTTTTTGAAGCCTGCATCTTGTAGTGTAGTGGATAAGAAGTTAATTTCACTACGCAATATAGGGGGTGGACTTGCTAGCAAGTCCTCAACCTGAACTCAGATGGAACTCAGATGGAACTCAGACTGAACTCATACTGAACCCATACTGAACTCTACTTGAACACCCACCTAAAACTGTTCTGCTGAGTGGTGTTCATCCCTGATTGAATGGTTCCTTTATCAATAGCTCAATGTGTGTTCAATCTATGGTGAGTTTGGGTCCAAGGTTGCGGACTTGCTAGCAAGTCCGCCCCCCATATTGTGTGGTGTTTTATTCAAAAATAAATAAAAATAGTGCAAAAGAATGCAATTGTTAAAATTAACACTTCCAAAAATAATCAATATATATTCTTAATAATAAATAAAAAATCATATCCAACATGGATGTAGCAAAGATGAGTATTAGCTGCATTTAAAATATTAATCAGGTATTTGGAATTAAAGCTTTATTTTATTGCTTACAAGTATAGTATTCTGCGGTATGCCTTGGGAACACGAGATTCAACTATACCCTAAACATAAACAATTAAATGTGAAGCATAAATACAATTTCCAATTATTGAGATAAATACAAAAATAATATAAGTATGTGTTGATGCTTTATTTAATTTTTCTCTGTATATCAATAATGTATCAAACCTCCAGATATCCATAATTTATAATGTTGAAAGGTATAGTTTCTTTAAACAAGTATAAACTATACCTCTACCATTAATAGAATTACAGGAGGCCAATACAATAAATTATTTATATGTAGAAGAAAATTGATCCCATACACATGTGGATACTATGATATTTTATTTTATTAAATTATTTAATATATAATGATTGATAATAATAAAGAGTTTAAAAATGAAATAGTGAAAAAAGATATCCTTAATTGAAATTAAAAAAAAGTCCATTAATAGGATTTGATTGATTGATAAATGGAAAACTAATCTGTTAATTATAATTTTTAGGAATATATTATTGTATAAATATAAGCATCATTTTTATTGAATGAAACAAATAAAAAAAAGAGAAAGAGGAACCCATATAAATTTTGGATGTTAACCAAAAATTATCTTTTTGATTATACTATGACAAGTTAGAGATAAAGCTTCCAAGAGTTAAAAAAACATCAGTTCTATTTTTTTGTTTTTTAAAGAGATTAAAAAGGAGAGTAAAATACCAACAATCTAAGTTAGTAATCTGTAAAAAAGTGACTTTGGTGGCAAACCTAATGATTGAGAAAACTGGATTCCCTAAAAGTTGAACTTATATTTAAATTGAAATTAATATTTTTACTTAAGAAACAAGTATAAGGGACAAACAAAAATAAAAAACTCTTAATTGAAACAGATGGAAAGCTAATTATAATAACTTGTCTCTTCTAATTGGAAGGAGAGATGTAGAAAATATGCCACTTGGATGAAAATTTTCCTACAGTTATGCATATAGAAACATGCAAGCTACTGAAGCCTGTTGCATGGCATGAAGTGGCTTGCATAAGGTGTATATGCGACAGTTTTTTACACAGCAATATATTGTACAAATGATCACAAAAACTTTTCACATGCTTTTAATTAAAACTTAAATATTGTTTTTACAGCTTATTATTAGATGGTTTCACAAAGTATTCTTTGAGGAACCAAAGCCTTGGATAGTTACACACGGATGCAATTAATATTTATTTTTACTTTTTTTTCAAATTCAATCAACTTATCCATATTATTTGTTCACATAAGGTAGGAAAACTTACCTTCAGCTGTTATGGATACATTTTTTATCACTTATTTTTTTTGTTGCTACTATGTTGAAATTCAGCTACAAAAGAGTTAACAACCAAGTGTATATTTTTGAAAAACAATATGCACACAAAATCTGTATCCTGATATCAAACATGTAAAAACTGGGTGTATAAGTTTTTGCATTTAAAAATATCCAATACCACTTTTTCTGGCTTTACTTTTTTATTATGGACACATACATTTAACACTGTCAAAAAATTAATTCCAAATGGCATGTAAAAGAGTAGGGAAAATTTAAATATCTCAACTCTCATATTATTTCTTATTAATTCAAATCAGCCAAGAGAACCTAGCTGGTGGTTCATTTTTTATAGTAGCCAATGTTGCTCAAAGCAACATTGGCTGCTCAAATCTCACATTAAAACCTCCCAGCCAGTGTTATCTTGCTGGGATATAAAAAATGAGGTCAAAACCAAAGTTGCTACAAGCGACTTTGGTTTCTTTATCAAATGACTTGCAGCAAGTTTATAACTGGCTGCAAGTAGATAACATAACAAAAAAAAGCAAACAAAGTTGCTGCATGCAACTTTGCTTGCTTTTAAACACAACATCTTGCAGGAAGTTTTAAACTGACTTAAAGATGAATTATTTAATTGACCATAGCCACTAAAAGTAGCTTTGGTCAATTTTTTTTTATATTTTATTAAACTCTGCAAGCTTAAAGCTGGAAGTAAAATATTTTTTTTATTCTCCAACCCAAGCCACTTCATGTGGCTTGGTGTTTTTTTTACTATGCACCAAGTAAGCTATCCCTGATGGGGATATCAAGTCCAAGTTAAGGATATTTTAGTAAGGGACATAAAGTAAGAAAAATATATGCAAGAAAATTAAGTGTGAGAAAAATCACTTACAACTGTGAGAATTTTTTTGTTTTGCAAAAAAAATTAATAAAAAGGTGAAAAACAGAAAATAAAGTAGAAAATGAAAAAATGAGAATAAAAAATCATTTTTTTGAGAAAAAATAAAAAATAAAATTTCCCATGGTTGCAACATATTTTTCTTAAACTTATTTTTCACACATAGTTTTTTTTTTGCACATATTTTCCTTACACTTATTTTTCTCCCACATATTCTTCTATCCTTATGTCCCTCCCTAACATATCCCCAACTCACAATGAATATCCCCATCAGGGATATCTTACTTGGTTCATAGTGAATTTTTTTATGTAATTTGAAATCACTACCAGCCAGGCTCCCTCTCACTGGTAGTGTTCTCTAAAATTTGAAATCTTGAAAAAAAGATTAGAGGAAACATAAAATGCATATTCCTTGATATATTAAGAAGTATGAGTGGTAGAGAATTGATGAATGGATTAATGGCTCAATAATAAAATGGGCCATTTCTGATAAGGAGAGTTCTGGAACAATAGATATATTCTACGAAAATGAGAAGGGATGTAGTAAATTATGGGGCTTCAAACTTGATCAAATACGCCACATAAACATGCCACAAAAAATTACCAAACACTCCATCAGAAAATGAAATACACCCGCCCTTGACAGGTGTATTTTGATGGTGTGCTTAAACTTAAACTCTCCTTTTTTTGGGCAAAAAAATGCATAAAAACACTTCTCTCCTTCATCTTGATTAGTAAGCACTAGGTACAGACACACCATCTCCTTAGATTTTTTTTTACTCAATTCTAAAGGGCTTATTATTCAACATGTGAAAAACATGACTTCTCACCACTTAAGCAGCCCCTTCAACATAAACTTACCCTTAATATTCATCACCATACACTAAAATGCCTTTTTCAGTCCATAATCAACTAAATATCACTGCTACCACTCTAGTCCTGGATCTATTGGCTAACTGTCAGCCAGGCTGCTAGACTCCCCCAGTAAAAAAATTAATTATTTCATGGGATGAAGCCACACCTTTTTATTACATATTATGATTAATTTTATTATAATTACTTCAAATCTACATGTAATAATTTAACTAGTTACAAAAAAGTAAAATAGTAAAAAATAAAATTTATATTAATTGTCCCATATATTTTATTTTGTTATCTAACTCCATGCTCAATGAAAATTTAAATAAAATATAATTCAAAATTAAAATACAATTTAATATTAAAATAAAGTTTAATATTTGATATACAATTTTTATAAAAATAAATATATACAACAAAATCAAATGACTTATTTAAAAATGACAATTACCAGATTTTTAAAGAAATAAAATTCTTTTGAAATATACTGTAAATACTATACTTTAAAACATTTCTTATAGAAGATTCTTAACATTTGAAATATTCCTTCTTCTGTAAAATTCCTTCTCTCTCATACACTTGTATTTAGAAATTTTAACTTTGTGCTTTGTCTCTCCTTTGCCTATATAAGGCCTCCCTTTCTGGTTGTTTTTGATCATTAATTGCTCAATTATTATTTTATTAAAACATTACTACAATCAAAATATTTATTACTAGTATTTATTGTTTTAGTACTTACTACAACATTATTCTAAAACTCTAATTACAATAATATTTATTAAATTTCTTAACTCTTTGAAATTGAGTAAATAAAACAAAAGATAACCCATATGTACCTTTGACTCTGAAACCCCAAAAACCCACCTATCACCGCTGTTGAACCTCTGTTAAAATCTTCTAGACCATCAGGACCCTTCTACACTAACTCTGATAACAACTCCAATGCTGAAATTGTTGGCTTACATGTGTCACATGCTGGAGAATTGCTACTTATATTCAAGAACACCTTCCATATAAGACCAACCAAAATTTAACCTTGAGGGTCTTTGCAACATTCCTGAAATTAGCTTTAAACAAATATTTTTTACAACCTTTCCTGGATTTTTAGTTTAATTGAATATATAAAAGATCACTCAATTTTCAGAAATGATTCTTTTTGTCCACAAGGAGATCCTGCTATTCAAATCAGTATTGTACTTTGTTATTTTAGTTCAAATTAAAATGGTGCCACATTAACCCATCTTGAGAACCTCTTCCAGATCAGAGAAGGAAATAAATATTTTTTTTGTAAAACAATTCTTTGAATCTCTCTTATATACATCACATGCTTCTACTCTTGCTATTTTTTAGGATTTCAGTTTATTAAATGTTTTGTATTTAAATTTTAAGTAATGTTTTTCTCTATATCTACATAACTTAAATTCATTCTGGATTATGATTAATAATTTGATTTAATATGGTTTTTCAACAGCTTCATTAACCAATCCTTACTACAAGATACATAAATTCACAAATTTGATTTTTCTAAATCTAGAAATTTGGCAATACCCTCCCCTGAATTTTACTATACTAAGGGGTGGGGATTGCCATTTTTTTTCATGTCAAAAAAATTTTTTATGTCTGGAAAAAAAATGGAAATACCTCCCCCTGTATTTTTGTGTGGGAGGGGGTGGAGATTGCCATTTTTTTATGTCAAAATAATATTTATGTCAGAAAAAAAAGTGGCAATACCTCCCCCTGAAATTTTCTGTAGGAGGGGGTAAATATTACCAAATTTTCATTTTAATTTCATAAATTATTAAATAAATCAATAAAAAAAGATAATCAACCAAGTAAAATTAATGGGATTCAAAATAACACCTGCCAATGATTTTATATCTGACCAAAGCCAAAGAAATAGTATGATAAGGATTTTATTTAGAATTCATCCATTCAATACAAATAAATGATTAAATGAACACATTTATACAGCAGTCAGGCTCAATTGCACAAAAGTTTTACATGGTTGATTATCTTTAATAATTGTTAATTTAAAAATTTATGAAATAAAAATTAAAAAAATGGAAAATCTTCTAATTAACATATTTAGAACCCCTCCCTAATGATTTACTAGAAATCAACCCTTCACCCCTTGTTTTACTTACCTGGTTTATCAGACTTCGGTTGATCTGGAATGAAAAACAAAGTGAGTAAGCATTTCACAAGATTCCAAAAAAATTAGTAAACTTTTTAAAAGATTCCAAACCAGGAGTTTCCTTGGTAGTTTGATGATTATCTCTTGGATTTTTGATTGATTTTTATCCTGAGAAGAGTTCTAAATAGATTTGATGATACCATTTCCTGAAAAAAATTCAAAAAATCAACAAATCAGGGGGAAAATGATTTATAAAGAAGGAAAATTGAGGAAAAAAATGATAAAAAAAGTTGAGCAATTGACATACCTTGGGAGTGGTACGATGAAAAGTATCTGAAAAAATATGCATATTATGGAATATCAAAATTCAAAAATGTAAATTAGTTTACATAAGAAGACTCCACTTTATAAGTAGATAGCTCAAAAATTTCTGAGCCAAAATTTATTCTGCTTTCTGGAAATGAAATCCATGTCTCTAGAGAATCTGTAATCAAAATAATGTGAGATTTGAATGAGCCTAAATTCAGCAAATTTTAATATTCATCCTCATGAAAAAAATCATAAAATATGAAGGACTCATCAAAAACAGATATTTAGCTGATAAAATCAGAGCCAAAATCCTGAAGTAGGATTTGAAATGGATTGCATAATACCTACATGCATATTATGCAACATTGAACTTAAGAAATGTAAATTAGTCTATGAAACAAGACTCAACTTTGGAAGCAGATATCACAGCAATCACTGGACCAAATTCAATGCTGTTTGCTGTAAAAATAAGCTATGCTTATGGAGAGTATTCCAACATTTAAATAATCTTAACCCTATTTCTGACTATTTTTTTTGACTTGATAGAAAATCAAAAAAGTGTTATAAAAATTAAAGCCAGGGATTATCAATGGGCTAAAAAGATATATTTTAGCTACCTACGTTATTTATAAGTATCATATTTGTTCCAGAGTAAGACCTACTTGAGAATATTAAAATAAAGTTGATGGAAGTTTGAGCCAAGTGGATGATAAATATCTCAACAACCAGTGAGCCAAATCAGATGTAGCTTGGTGGATATGAGAACCTGGTTTCTGGAGAACTTTCTTAAAAAAGGAAATGTAATTTGAGAAAACAAAAAAAGAAATAGAAACAATAAAAAACCTAAATTCAGAAAAATAACATCAGTTAAAATTGAAAAAAAGATGGTGGGAGAATGACTTACCTGATGAGATGTCTTCAAAGATGTAAAAGGACCAGATAGAAGTTCAGGAATTGATGAATAAAAGAAATAGAAGAAGAGTTAAGGAAGTGGGAGAGGATGAATAAAAGGATATGAGGGATCATTGAAAAACAGAAAGAATGAAAAATTATGTGATTTCTGAAAATATGCAGCTTCATGTTGAGATGATGAACCAAAATGAATAAGGAAAGAAAAAAATATGCTTTCAGTGAAAATTCAAAATAAAGGTCAATATGAAAAAATTAAATAACAAACCCAAGTGGAAAGTACATGCAACTTGATCATTTTGAGAGCATGAAAAAAAGATTTAAAAGGGTTGTGTTGAGAATTTTGTAGTGTGATAAGCATGATGACTTATTTTTGAGGATGGAAACTTGATCAGGAATTGTTGATAAAGAAAGGAATGAAAAGTGCTAAACTTACTGGGGCATAGTGTGTAAAAATTTGTATCAAAAAATTGGAGGGGAAAGATGTGATGTGTGGTGAATTGGGAGGATCTTTATATTTGTGGGCTGAGCTGTGGTTGGAAAATTTGCACTAAAGTAGGATGTATTTGACCCCATGTTTAAGATGTCAGGTACCAAATCAGACATGTTTCATGTTGTGTTTATGAGGCGGTTTTCAAATTAAATCCACAAGGAATATTTGTTCAAGTTTGAGACCCCCTATTAAAAAGTAGATGGGTAGAGGAGGAGTAAGAGATCCTTAAGAAGATGAATAAAATATTACTTTCAAAAATTTTTACAGATAAATATTAAATTAAAATAAAGTTTGTAAATATTTTTGTCATTATATTGGCTTCCACTTTTAAATGCAGTTACTATTTCATATTAACTCATACAAAAACTTGTGTAAGTGATTTATATAAGCATTAAATATTTAAATAGGAAAAATTTCATATTAATTTCCACAACAACCTTTCAAGTTATACACTTTAAGGACTATTTTTGTTTTTATTTAAATATAAATATTTCTTTTAATTGAGTAACTGAAGATTAAATTTTCAATAGCCTGTAGGTATTATATCTTAGGTAAAATAAAAAAAATTATAAAAAATTTAGTTTTACAAAGACCTAATAGATTTGAAGTGAGAAGTGACTATATTCTTTTTAAAATCTGAAAATAGGAATGGAATTAGTTATTTCAATTCCTATATTTATTAATATTTGGGATGAAATTTTTTTTCTAAATTTATCTATTTTTGAAATTATGTAGTAAAAGATATCATTATTGTAAATAAAATTTACCTTCATAATTTTATGATTTATCTTTTGGATTCAAAGTAATGCTTAGGTATTTTAAGGAATAATTTTCATCCTCTAAATTGATAATCATATTGAATATTCAAAAGCTTATGTTGGATCAATATGTGCTCAATGTGTGCTCAATGAAGGATAAAATCATGGTTATTGTTGATCAACTTATGCAAAACTTGAGATCAATGGAGGTTCATTTTTGGACCAATCTGAGAATAAATGTAAGTATAACTCTAATTTACTTATGTTTATAAAGTATTCATAAACCTGGCATAATGAAGGGACACTCTAAAGTTCAGGAGAGGGGATTGCTAGAAGCTCACCCTTATATTTCCCATGGTGACAGTTACTGAGTATCTCAATAATCTATGTACAATCATTAGCATAAGTCTGGGCCTAATATTTCTCAAAAAAATAATGCAAACCATATTAGCACCTGAAGCTTAACCTGTCTGTACATACCCTATACCTCTTGAGATTCCTAACTATATAATAAGTACTGCACTGCCTTCCATACCTACTATAACAACCTGTGCTTGCCATGTGAGTATCCACTAACTGTGAAACCCTCTGTGCTAAGTAATTATCCTTCCCTATCTTGAGTCTTACTTTTCTTTTATCAAGCACTGCCTACTGACCTTCTCACTAATTGCTTGTCCTTCTAGTGCTACCTTCTTCCTCCAATAAGTTTCTATTAGCAATGGGTGTACATGGCTTACATTTAAGAGCTTCTGCATCTATATAAGTGTGAAACTCATACCTTTGCTTTAAGCTGCTTCCTAAATCCATACCATGTCTCTAGCTCTAGACATGGCTTCCTCAAGCACATGCAATAACTTTTGTCTTATAGTTCAGTATGCACTTTCTCTATCCTTTACTTTTTGTGGCTTGAATATCCACACTACACTAAAAAACTGTGTGCGAAGAGTCTACCTTTTCTGAGCTTCTGTAACCACACTCCATAGCAACCCCATTGTTGCGATTGCTGCAAAATGTGACATTTTCTGTGTTACTGCAAGATGTGTACCACAATGCTGTTGAAGTATAACTGTTAATGGGGGGTGTAATTTGAATTAAATTGACCTACTTGGTACCTTTTTGAGGCTTTCTTGAATGGCGTATATGGTAATATTTGACACCCCTTAATAAAATGAAGATGATATTCATGCATGAGAAGTCATGGTGGTGTTATGAGGGAAAAAGAAAATGTGGTGAAAAAATAAGTATGCATCAGCAGGTGGGAGTAACCATCCAGCCACTGTACAGTGGCCTACGTAAAGTCTTTGAACAGCATTTTTGTGCATTTTGAATATTTTTCACTGAAATTTTCTTCCATTTCACCATTCTGTTGATCTTTTCATGACGAGCATTCACCAATCCTTATCCTCTTTCCTCTTCATGACTTTTTTCCTACTCTCTCTCTTTATCACAGCTTCATACATCAAACCTAAACCTTTCATCTTCATGGCAACCCTTCCAAAGTCTTCAATGCATGAAACTAAACTTTTTTTACCTTACCCACACTCCTCCTAGCCTTATCCTACCTCATATCTGCCTATACTCACTGATATTTCTACCCCAAATCATTTTTTGGGTCATCTTTGCTTTTCAAGAGTAACTTTGAATGAAATTTGATTATTTGCTTGGCATGATTAAGAAATTTGTGAATCATGTAACTTAGGGGGAATCAACATAAAAAATTTATTATCTTTTTCAATAATTTTTTTTTTAACTTTTGCTTTTGAGAAGTCATTCTGTAATCTCTGGTGTATTTTCAGGTAATTATTTCACCTATCTTGAAAATTTTTTGAGTATAGATAAAAAAATTGATTTTTGCTTTTTTCTTTTTGGATTTTTCTTTGTGTAATTCCAGTTTTTTTGTATTTCTAGTGTGTTAGATTGATTAGAAACATGCTTTTTCACCAGAATACAAAATAAGATGTTTTTCTGTGCAATATTGTGTGAGGTAGATTAAAGAAAGATCATTCACAGACTTTTGGTAGGGCACTGTACATCATGACAGATGTGTGATTTCATGTCACATAATTAGCACATGACATAGGCTCTCACACTGGTCACATTTTGTTGTGCGATGTTGATACCAGAAAAGCAAAAGTGACACAACTTTTTCCCAGGTGTCTGAAAATATAAACACTTTTTAGACACTTTTAAAATCATAAATTTTTTGATAATGTAGAAAAACCCCTTTTTCATTCTATTGAAAAGTATATTTTCAAAAAAATGCACTGTAATAACTTATCTATTACTAATAAAAGTTCATTTAACCAATATATTGGGAAAAAATAATTTCTACGCATATGGACAAAGCACTTGGAGTTTGTAGCATGTCTTCCTTTTACTTCCTTGGAATCTTGTTGCTTTATTCTTAACTCTGCTTGACAAAAGGGCTCTCTGTTGTATGAATTTTTACTTTATTCTATCCAATAAGTTCTTTTTTCGTATTATTTCTTCCTCCTCCTGCACTTTTGTACTCTCATCTCAGGCTGACAGCTAACTATCTTAGTATCTAAAATTTTCTTCCTTTCTTTTGCAGACATAGATTCATTTTCTCATTTTCGTTTTTTTTTTCTGTTCGTTCATTAGCTAAATGAATAAAGATATAGATAATACTTTAATATTAATTAAGCAAGCATAAACAAAGCAGTTCAGAGTGAAGAAAAATAGTGCAGGCTTACAGGCCGAAAGAGCGTAGGAGAAAATTATTTAGAATGAAATACAAAATATTTAGATTTCCCATCTGAAAAAGCCATTGCTTGGAGCAAATTAAAATTTAATCAATAATAACAATTAAAGCTTTTTAAATTATTAATGTAGGCTTCATGTCAACGTTCTCACTTAGTGACTTGTAAATGTCGGGTAGTATGATCTTTTTCAATTATGATAAGACACGTTTGCGAATATAATTCTTTTGGGTCTTGAAGAATACTCTTTCAATTAATCATCTTCACGCCCAACCGTGATACATTCAGGCTCACTCGGTTTTTCGGGTCGGGGCAAAAAAACTTCACAACAAAATGCCTTGAAAAATAGGTTAAATTTTTTATTTTAATACCGCTAAGAAGATTTAAATAGATTCAACTTACAATCGTAGATAGAGTCCCAGTTGTTGCTGGATAGTTACTGAAGAAAAATTGAGCATTAGATAGAAATCAACAAAAATGTTATGATTTGGATCTTTTCCTTACTATTGAGCCTAGGTAGGTTTTTTTTAATAAAAAGAAAAAGTAACGGTATTCAATATTTTCATTTAAGTGAGAGATAAATTTAATAAAAAACTAACATGTTGAACAAGAAATAACCATTGTTCCATAGGCCCTATTTTGTTTGGAACCTGAAGAACATTATAGACTAACGATAATTATTTCAGCATTTCAAGAATAAATATCCTGCCATATTCTTAAAAACCTACTTGTTGCTAAAGCTAGTAGCATATAGGTTATCAGGGCTATCATAGGCACCAGGAGGATAGAAAAAAATGCTATTGTGTATCTCTTCAGTTGATGATGATATTCAAACAATTTCCAATCCATTTGGGTTTCGTTTGAGGCATCATTCAATACTTTTGACCCATGGAAGGGCTGCCACACCCAGCGTATGGATGACAGCTTGCTCAATAATCTTATATCATTAGAGTTCACATTTTCCTCTCTTGTATTCAAGCTGAAAAAATCGCCCGTTTTCAACTCTTGGCGATCCAAAGCCTTCTTCACCAAAACCAGTTGGACATAGTATACTTTAAATGTAAAGATACAAACCCAAGCAAATCCTGCGAAAAGAAACAGGAGTATAATGAAGTATACACTCGCCATAAAACATTCGTATCTCATAAGGTTTGATGCCATGTCGTTAAGCTGCATCAAATTTTCAATTACATGTGCTATCATTCGTTGTGACGGACCTTGACCGTTGGGGCTAAAACTTGATATTACTTCCTCTAAAACATGCTTCATTGCCGCCCAACCTACAAGCAACTTTCTTGCTTTAGTAAAGACGCAAGAAACTGCAGTAAATTGGATTACGAGGGGAACAAGAAAACTTGAAATGATCATCAAGTTATATTTCCATGCCGCTAAACTTTGTGTACTTCGCTGTATAGGTCGATAATTAAATTTAAAAGCTGTTGCTGGCATAGAGTAGATTAAACCCCAAACTAACAATAAGTCAAAAAATAAGTGAAATAACCCAAAATAATTTAAGCTGAAGACCGCGAATACTTACTCAAAGATACGGCGCCACCCATAAGTGAACACAGATAGAAACAAAAAAAAACTGTGCTTAAATGAAAGCAAAAAGGAGTTGTAAGAGACAGATTGGTGGCAATTCCAGCTTTCAAAAACAGCTTCTCAGCTCAAATCAAAGGTAAAAGATAAGTATGAGAACTTACCAAAATTTGCCAAAATTGTAAGAAGAGGAACTATGGTGCCCAAGTGGAATTGGATTCGCCCTTGCATATCGATTGTGATAGGGCGGAAGCTTTTTGTGGTACTTACTTTCTTAAATAAAGTAACCAGAAGGATAATACTATCGAGGATTGCAAGTGCATTCATTGCTGTGAAGAAGGTTTTATCCTTCGGAGTAAGAAAGGGTGCAATAATATCATCTATCTCCTTGGTTAGGTTTTTCCACTCTTGAGGATCTCTTGGAAAATTTGTTTTTATCGCCAAAATTATCTTCATCGTGTATTTTCTAATTATTTTAATTATTTATATTTAATTTTGAGAAATAGTTGAAAAAATACACTTGAGGAATGATTGAACAAATACAAATAAAGAGCAGTTGACCGAATACAATTGAAGAATAAAAATTAGTGCAATAATTTTAAGATTGACACGGTATTAATTCTTTATGTAAGGAATAGTGAAAAAGTGTGAATTAGAAAACTATTTTGCTTTAGTCAGCTAGTTCTAACCTTTGCTCGACATCTGGGATCACCTATGAAATTATTCTCTCCACTACTCCCTTTCTCACACCACGGACAAATTGCCGACGTTCCCTGTGGGAGCGTCACCCGAACGTTGGCGCGAACGTCATCTATCTCTTCTAGCTTGACTCCTCTGCTGCCCATCTATATTTCTCTTTATCTCCTCTCTTAGTCTTACTTAACTTGTCTTTGAAACTTGATTGTATTTACTTACACTTATAGCAGCTTAAAATAAATAACAGGTGCTAGTGTGTCTTTTCTCTTACTGTTACCAATATTGCTGGACCAATTATAATGTAATTAAATTTGGCAAGTGTATGTCTGTTTGATGCCTCTTAAGACATGGTGGAAGCATTGAGGCAAGTTCAAATTTCTCAATACATATATATGAAGAGGAATCTACCAGTAGTTCCAAGGAATCTGTGCGAATTTCAGCAATTGTGTGCCCAAGTCTTTACAGAATGAGCAATGGTAACATCAAAGAGCCATTATACATACCATTGTTGGTTTTTATTTTTTACAAAGCTTAATACAATGAATTGATTTATTTTCCTAAGCTAATAGGATTACTTTAACTTTTCATTTCAGGACTTTACCAGATTAATACAATCAGAAATTTGAAATATAATTTTATCCCTTAACCTCCTTATAAAATCCTTAAATTCTTTGACTCTTCGCCTAAAAAATGCTATTCTTCAAGTTGAATCTCATAAGAATCCCCGAAGATTAATTAAAAAAGTTACAAAATAAGTGAAGATTGGATGAGGCAGAGCTAAAAGATCAATGAACTGTTGATGAGTGGAAGTGGAATAAGCTGATGGCGTTCGCAACGACGTTCACAAGATCAATGGCATTCACAATTGCATGCTGCGTTCGCTGTGGCGTTCGCAGTTTTGAATTGAACCAAGTTGGAAAGTCTGGGTAACGCTCCCACTGGGAACGTCGGCGATTTGTCTGTGGTGTCAAGAGCTCACTTTTCATTCTTCTCTTCTTGGCATGAGTGTAAAACTCAAATAAGGAGACTTTCACTACGCTCAAAGTGAAATTAGGTATATCCTAGGTTAGTTTGGGTATATTTTTTTAAAAAAAATGTATTTTTTCATGCACGATTTGGGGGTATTGCAGGGAGGGAAATAAGTCAGAAAAAAATATAAGAAAAGTAAGTGCACAAAAATAAGTGTCAGAAAATAATTTTTCAATCATAAGAATTTTTTTATCAAAATAAACAATAAAAATAAAAATAAAAATAAAAATAAAAATAAAAATAAAAATAAAAATAAAAATAAAAATAAAAATAAAAATAAAAATAAAAATAAAAATAAAAATAAAAATAAAAATAAAAATAAAAATAAAAATAAAAATAAAAATAAAAATAAAAATAAAAATAAAAATAAAAATAAAAATAAAAATAAAAATAAAAATAAAAATAAAAATAAAAATAAAAATAAAAATAAAAATAAAAATAAAAATAAAAATAAAAATAAAAATAAAAATAAAAATAAAAATAAAAATAAAAATAAAAATAAAAATAAAAATAAAAATAAAAATAAAAATAAAAATAAAAATAAAAATAAAAATAAAAATAAAAATAAAAATAAAAATAAAAATAAAAATAAAAATAAAAATAAAAATAAAAATAAAAATAAAAATAAAAATAAAAATAAAAATAAAAATAAAAATAAAAATAAAAATAAAAATAAAAATAAAAATAAAAAAAAAAATAAAAATAAAAATAAAAATAAAAATAAAAATAAAAATAAAAATAAAAATAAAAATAAAAATAAAAATAAAAATAAAAATAAAAATAAAAATAAAAATAAAAATAAAAATAAAAATAAAAGTAAAAATTAAAATAAATATAAATAAATAAATAAAAGAAAAAAAAATATAAAAAGATTGTAAAATATAAATAATGAAAAAATGAAAGAAAAAATTCATCTGAAAAAGTAAATAAATATAATATAAATAAAATAATAATAGTAAAAAAGAGAAGATTAAAAAATATATAAAATAAAAAAAAGAAAAAGAAAGAATAAAAACAGAAAAAATATGAAAAAAAGAAGAAGAAAAGTAAATTAAAAAAACAAAGGAAACAAAGGATGAAATAAAATAAAATTAATAAAAATGAAATAAAAGGAAAAAAATAAAAAAAAATAAAAATTAGAAAAAATGAATAAAAATAAAAAAAATATTTAAATATTAGATTAAAAATAGAAAGATAGATAAAAATCAAAGAAAAATAAATAAAAATTAAAAGAAGAAAAAAATAAAGGAAAAGAAATAGAAAAAGAAAGAAAAAAAAGAAAGAAAAAAATTAAAGAAAAAAATAAAATGAAAAAAATGAAAAAATGAAAAACAAAAAAAAAATGAAAAAAAATGAAAAAAATGAATTAAAAGAAAGAAATGAAAAAATGAAAAAAATGATAAAAAATGAAAAAAATGAAAAAAATGAAAAAAATGAAAAAAATGAAAAAAATGAAAAAAATGAAAAAAATGAAAGAAACTAAAAAAAATTAAAAAAATTAAAAAATATATAAAATGTAAACAAAATGTAAAAAATGTAAAAAAAAGAAAAGAAAATGTAAAAAGATGTAAAAAAATATAAAAAAATAGGGGATTCCAAAAATAACCATATATGCCTGGCCAACAATGGTCTCAAAATGCCATCTTAAATGGCAGAATCGGGGTAAGACATGTCAAACATTTGTTCAAATACTTCCTACCCTTGGACCATAACCCCAGCCACAGTTCAGCCTATCAAAACACACATTCCTGGAATCTGCTGTACATCAGACCCCTTTTCCCCTGACCCCATATTATCCTGAACTCCTTCTAAAATTTATATATTCATCCATTTCATAAAAATTACAAAACACATTTCTGAACTCATTTTATAATGCATATCCTAATCATCATGCAATTATCTTTCCAGATTCTCCCAACTTTCTTCTTCTTTACAAATTTTTCTGCCCTTTCATCAAGATATTTTTTTTCTTTTTCTTTTCATCTTCACATGTTCTTCATTTTTCTCTTCAAGCCCCTTCCACCACTTACATAAGGTGAGTGGTACTTGATGCTGTCACTGGACAACCCACACACAAGGTTGAGGATGTTCCTGTAAATGAGATGAGGAGTTTAGAGACTTCTTCGAAGCACAGAGGAATGATTTGAGGAAGTGATTCGAAGATAACTCGAAGGAAGAACTACTGCTTCGAGTTATGTTTGAGAAGGATTCTAATATAATTTAAAGGTAATATTAAAATTCTTAAGATCTCATGAAGGGTTGGAAACTCAACAATCAAAGATTTAGGATTTAGAAATGATTATTGTGAAATAAAGAAAGATACAATAATAATGATTTAACTTAAAGCTTTTACCACTATTAACTATAAATACATTTTATAATATAATTCTAAAGAATGTTGAACCAAAATCCCAACCCCTTTTATATCCTTTACTCCTCCTTGCATTGACCTCATACCCATCCACTATTCTGCACACCACAGACCATTAAAAATACATACATCACACCTGGACCCTCCTCACTAACATCCGTTAACCCTTTAATCCTCCACTATCCATTCCGTCCATGCTCACTACCCCTTTTAATAATTCACAGACATTTAATAAACCTTTTAGTGCACCATTACATTCACTATTGCGCTGTGCGTCGCTTATTGAAGAAAATACTGAAACACACTATTGAGATATTGACTAATTTAGATTTAGAGTTTAGACTAGCGCGGTTGAATAGCAAGTACACAAAGAAAGTTGCAGTTGCTATGGAGAATTGCTTTCTGTGCATTGAGTATGGAATTAGACCTCTGTATTATTGATTTAATGAGCTGCTTTAGCCTCGAGTGTCATGTGGCGCGTGACAGATCCTGCTTTTCATTTTACTAACTTTTTTCTCCTTCTTTTTTTCCTTTTTTCCTTTTTTTCTTTTTTTTTGGTTTTTTTAGCCAAATTGCTTTGGAAATAGTCCCAGAAAAATTCTAGACTGTTTCCAAGCATTTTTGGTAATTTTTTTTAGCCTTGGAGACATGCTGGCAGCATTCGCAGCACATTTTTGAGCGTTTTTACTAACTTTTTTTTATTCTCCAATTTGATTCATTAACAGTACCAGAACATTTCTAGACTGTTTCCAAACTTTTTTGGTAAGTATTTTTTCTTTTTTTCTTCTTTTTTGTTTTTTAGCCTTGGAAATGTGCTGGCATCATTCCCAGCACATTTCCAAGGATTTTTACTAAATTTTTTTTATTTTCCTTTTTTTAGACTTGGAAATTTGCTGGAAGCATTCCCAGCACATTTCAAAGTGTTTTTACTAATTTTTTTTATTCTCCAAATTTATTTGTAAACAGTTCTAGAGAATTTCTAGACTTTTTCCAAACCTGTTTGGTAAGTTTTTTATCATTTATTTTTACTTTCCAAATTGATTTGAAAACAGTACCAGAATATTTCTAGATTGTTTCCAAGCCTTTTTAGTAAGTTTTTTTTATGCTTGGAAATGTGCTGGAAGCATGCCCAGCACATTTCCAAGTGTTTTTATTAATTTCTGCAATTATTCTCCAAATTGATTTTGATAAAGTTCTAGAAAATTTCTAGACTGTTCCCAAATTTTTTTAGTAAGTTTTTTTTATATTTTATTCTACAAATTGATTTGGAAACAGTACCAGAAAATTTCTAGATTTTTTCCAAGCCTTTTTGGTAAGTTTTTCTTTTCTTTTTTTTAGCCTTGGAAATGTGCTGGCAGAATGCCCAGCACATCTCCAAGCATTGTTACTAACTTTTTTAATTTTTAAATTTTTTTTCCAAAATAATTTTGAAAAATTAGCAAAAACTTTCTAGAATTTTTTCAAGAATTTTTGATAAGATTTTTTTTTTTATTTGTTTTTTAGACTTTGAAACATTGTGGCGGAATGCCCTTCATATCAACCAAAATTTGACAAAGAGGGTAAGTAAAGTGAGGCAAGAAGGTTTAGTGTAAAGTAAAGCTGCAGGGAGGGAGGATAAGTATGGTAAATAAAGCATTTCTAAAGATTCATTTTTATTTCTTTAATTTATAATTAATCATTCATTAATGATAATAATCAACTTTAAGTAATGGGCCATTGGGCCTTGCTTCTGTATAAAGGTAGTCCTTCAAACAAAAAATTGATTGAATTATTTCACAATACAGTTCCATTTCAATGTATTATTTGGCTTTTATCCCATCTGAACTCATTAAATTTTAGTATTCTGAATGCCATTACTTTTACTTGGTTGATTATCATATTTAAATGATTTAGTTATTCATTTATAAAATAAAAATGAAAATTTTGCAATCATGACCCCCTCCCAGAGTAAATTTCAGGGGAGGTTATTGCCATTTTTTTTCTTTGTTATTTGGTTAGAATTTTTTTTAAATTTATATACACAATTAAAAAACAATGAATCTCCTATTAAACATTAAAAGTGCATGAGACATGCATGTACTTTCATGTTAAGCAGAAAGTGTATAATCGAAAAAACACCCAACTCGATAGTTCTCAATCCTCAAGATGGTAAAAGCAGACAAAAAAATTCAAAATAAAACAATTAATAGAAATATGAGTGTGAAATTGATAAAATTTAGTTCCATACCCAAAATATCATAGTAGATTTCTAGAAAAATTCAAGGATTTTGTCATGTCCCTTCTAGAGACATTCAAAAATTTAACCTAGTCTTTTATAGCTTCTCAGTATGACATCTCTGCCATCATTATCATCTACTTCAAAATAGAATTGTACAAAAGACTATAAGTTTATAAGGGGATATTGCATTCCTTGCACTCATTGTTAAATGTACAATTACTATTGTGTTAAAAGTGTCAGAGTAAAAATATTCACTTCAACTTGTGAATGTTTTTGATGGTGTCATTTACGATGTGATGTCCTTAGCTCAATCTATATACTTAAGGCCAATTTATTTCTGCCATGTACTTGTCTAATGAGGCAGAAAGAAGGATATTTTAAGATAACTTCCAGTATTATCTATTATTGATATCTTTTGTATTTATATGTGTTAATTATGCTAAGCCATTAGATAAAACTACTCATACTGAAAAAGCTGTTATTGATGATGATGAAGATTTAACAGAAGAAAATATTCAAAGGAAAGGGATAAAGATAAATATTCCAAGTGAGTTTAAGGTATTTTTTTTGAAAATAAAACACATCTCTAAATAATCAAGCTTAATTAGGTAAAAAACAGTCACTAATTCATAGTAAAGATTCAGAGGATGAAGATACTATTTGGAATCAGTGATTGGAATACAAGGATAGTAAGCCAGAAGAAGCTAATATGAAGGTAATTGATAAGAAGTTTGAAGGATTAAAAGAAGGATTAGGCAAAATTTTATTAGAAACTAGTAGTTTGGTAAGTGGAAAACATATAGAAAGTTTTAATGGTGTACAGAAAATATACAAGATATTTAAAAATTTGTTGGATTTTGGCTCAAATGGATGGTTATGCCATTAACAAATCCAATACATCCAGGGAATCCTTCATTTCTCATGACCTGTGAGTTTTCCAGTCTAATCTCCTTAGTGGGCCATGTGAGGAGATGTGATTGAAGTGGAAGGATGGCTTTTATTGTTCTCTTTGTTTACAAATCTACTGCTCCATGACTTATACTGAAGAGGTTTTCAAGACAATTTATGGAAGCACCGTTCCCATCTGAACCAAGTTAGCAAAGTGAAACTGAGATTTGTATTTCAGTGTCCCTCTGTGGGAAATGAGAATTGTTTTGGTAAATAGAATGATGATGAATTAAATCATGTAGGTATTTAAAACCTTGATAATTAGTATATTAAGTTTGCTGAAAAGTGGTTTTATGTAATTCAGAAAGTTTGCAAAATGTATATCATGGTTGTTGGTAAATGGATGGGGTTCAGGAAGTAAGGTAGCAGCTCTATATCAGTTTACTCATATAAAATAAATCTGACTCAGCATCAAAATCTGGATCAGACTCAACAAAAAGATCAAGGGGTAAGGAAACAGTGGTTTTTTGAAGCTGTTGACAAAGTGAAGGAGTCATGCTATTGTTTGGAGGAAATAAATAAGAGCAAGATTAATTGAAGGTAGGAGGAAGTAAGGGTTGGAGTATGATGTTAGGGGAAGCTTAAGACTTTATGCACAGTGTACTGTGTGTGTCACCACAAAATATGGGGGGAAGAATTTCTAGAAAGTCTGTAACCTTGAACCTAAATTCATATCTAATTGAGCACACATTTAGGTAGTGATGAAAAAATAAGGAATTAAGCATGAAAATACATTGAACCTCTCATGAAGCTAGCTTGATTATTTATTGAAGTACATGTGAGCATTTTTTGAAGAAATTTTGAAGAATTAAAAAAAGAGTTTTGTAATTGCATGTTGAAATCAGCCCTCCCCACAACTAAGCCAGTGTGGAAAGCTACATAATGTTTAAAATAAATTTATACTTTGTTGCATGTAAAGCTAGACACAACTCAATTTAAATTGAAAGAAAAGTGATATTAAATGCTCAAATAACTTTGCTTAATTGTTAATATATGGTGAAATTATAAGGCACTATTCTACTTATGATACCTCCTAGTTTACCCTCAAATGAAAAATTACCCCCTGTTCAAAAATTTCCTTGATCTTAGCAATATATTATGTGTAAATTGCCTATGATTAAAAATTATTAGCTTCTTTACCATTAGTGTACCTTTAAGGTTTGGACAGCGCAGCTGATTTGAGAACAAAATAGAATGAAATTGCCCCAAGGTTGCTTTTCACACATTGCTAGTGGAGTTAGAGCTTGAATGGTGGGGTAATTGAGGTGCTTTTTCTTTTAGTATCACATAGCACATGACAGCTATTGTATTAAAAAACATCAGAATTCACCTTCATCTTATATTTCTTACTACAGAAGCAGCTTTATTTCAATCATATGAATACTGAGTTATGGTCTTAAATTCTTCACCCTGTTATACTAAAGTGGAGAGCTCCATTTTAAATTTAGCTAATATTAAATTCTAGTTTAATGCTTTATAAAGATAATCAGTAATTCAATATAAATAAGTTTTTACCGCTTATATCAATAATAAAATGGAAGAAATCAAAAGTAATGAAATACTGAAATTAATCAAAACATAGTAATACATTCCTTCTTTCCAAAAATTTCATTTTAGGAGGATAATAATTATAAATATCTTTTAAAAATCAGTCAAATTTAATTATTTATAAAATATTTTGAGAAAAAAACCTAAAATAAATCTCAAAAATCTCAAAGATATTTAGTAAAAATTAAATGAAGGCATTTAGATGAAATAAAATCTATAATTAAATATTATTCCAAGTATTTAAACATGAGTTTTGGGATGAAGTTATTGAATTTTGATCTCCTTTAGTGTGCTGATTATTAGTTACAGATGTTGTTTCTAATCTCCATAAAATTCCATTTGAAATTTCATACAAGACCTTTTTAAATGTTTTAAATTTGAGTGTCAACATATAATTTTTATATGACCATCTGCAAAAAATTAATTCGATTTATAATCAATAAATTCAAATCCATTTTTTTAATATATTGTTTTTATTTTGTCCTTCAATTGCCAAAGTAATTTTTTTTTAAATATTTAGTTAATAGAATCATATATTCATAAATTTTTTAATATCTTATAACAAGGGTAATCTCAGTCTTTAGGAATATCTGATTGAATTCCCAATGCAAACATCATCCTGCACATTCCTCAAAGTAACTTAAGCACTAAAAATATTTAATGTCTTTGAATTTTCTAAAAAACTTTTAACAATGAATAAAGTGGTATATGGTGTAAAAAATAAGCTTTGGATTTAAGTACATAGGTATCTGGTAATAAAGAGACCTATTAAACTTATTTGTATTTAGTTTTTTTTAAATGTGAGCTATAAAATTACTGTTCATGAAGAAGTATTTCATTTACCCTTATATACTGATAAATAGCTTATCAGGATTCAAGGCATGTCCATAGTTTAGATTTAATGCTTCTGTATATCTATATTGTTTTATCTACATTGAAAAAACCTAGCTCATTGAAACGTTAATTTTTTTGATAATGTTTCTTAATGATTTAAAAATTTTCTTTAATTTTTATGATGCCTTTTAAAAAAATATTTACTTTAATACATTTTATTTTATTTGATCTGATTTTGCTTTATTCTATTCTATCATACAATATAATACTGTATTATATTATATTATAATTAATTTCATTTCACTTAATATTATTCTATTTATTTTATTTTATTTTATTGTTGTTTTGTTTTATTTAAGTATATTTTATTCCCTTACATCTAAATTTAATTTTTATTATCTTATTTTATTTCAAAAGTTGATATTACATATGAAGGTAACAGTCTTTTAATTCTCAAAATGAGCAGTTGAACTCTGATGTAAACCCGTAGATATGATTTCACAACAAAACTTCATGCATGTGGTATCTGATCTATGGCCGTAGATCATAGAACCACATTCAATTTTGAGCATGTGACCTCTGATCTACAGCTTTACATAAGATTTCACCAATAATTTTTATGCATGTGATGTTCTGATCTACACCTGTAAATCAGAGTACCACATTCAATTTCGAGCATGTGACCTTTGATCTTACCACACAATCTGAGGGGCAGACTTGCTAGCAAGTCCACAACCTTGAACCCTAATTTAAATTTAATTAAGCACACATTGAGGCAGTGATGAAACAATCATGAAGAAATAGTGAATTTACTTTGAAAAAACCTTGAAACTAATTTGAACCTTCATTGAACCACAGTTGATTAATAGTTCAAAAAAATATTATACTTGAATAAGAGGATTTTTAGATGGTATTAAAAAATTAGTTCCACTATCAATCTAGCCTTGTGGCTTCATAAGATTTTAAAAAATTGTAAATTTTTTCATTTTATGAATCTAATTAAACTTTCAGATACTTTGAGTTATAAGAGATTTCACAAAAATTTATAGTGTATTCACCCTATGAATATATAGATAAAAAATCCAATATTCTAAGAAGTTATTCATTAAGAAATATTTATTGATTTTCTATATTTCATTAAATTTTTATCAATAAAAAATTGAGAAATAAACACCTTTTCTCATTATATCAATCAATATTATTATTTTACTATCAATTTTAAAAACATTTGTGGAAGTTGAAACACTCTTTAAAATAGTTTAACATTAAATTTAGTCAATAAAACAATTTGTAAGATTAATTTACATCCCATATTTATATAAGTTAAAACAGGATGTGCGCCGAATTATATTAAAAATATAACTTATCATGATCTTCATTATATCAAAAGAATAAAAAATCCAATTTTATGTGAATAAAATCTATGGTTTATAAATATTGGAAGATACTTTTGAGTTTATTTTTGGATGTTTCATGCCATTATGATTTTGAAGTCTAAAAATATATTATATAATTTTTGTGCTTAAATTGTTTCAAAATGTTCCTTACAAATTCTTTCCTCCCTCAAACTTCAAATCTCATTCTTCCAAGTAAAATTTTCTCCCTCTTACATTTTACTTAAGTATACCAAGAACTGTCCCATCCCAAACCCTTATTCACCCTTCTCCACCCCTAATCATCCCATTAAACCCATCCTTAGTTATTTTTCTCCCCTTAAAGCGCTATTTATTCCCCTTTTCACCACTTTCCACCCCAACTTTCTTGATATCACTCCTTTTTCTCCCTTTCTAAGCCCTGTTACTCTATAGGCAGAAAAGGGGGTGATTTAGAAAGCCATAGGGGTTAGATGAAAATTGAATGGGTGGATTGGGGTGGGGTGAGGAATGTCTGGGGTGAACTGTGAAAAAATCAGGCTTGAAAAAGAAAGCATTTTAATTAGTTATAAAAGGAGTGTGGTGGAGTTGAGGAAAAAATAGATAGGGTAAGGTTGAAAGGGGTGGGGTAGGGTAGCGAGAGGCAAGAAAGGAGTGGAGAGGGATGAGGATGGTAGAAAAAGTGGTGGAGTTGTTTTAAAAGTGAAAATAGAGTGGAGCAGAATATTGAGGAGGGCTTACACTTGGATTTTGAAGCTTAGAGGGTGAAGTGAATGTATTAGGAGGGCAATAAAAGGGTGGGGGGTGGTAATAGAATTAACAAAAATTACAAGGTAAAAAAATTTGTGTGGAGAGATTGCAAGGTTTTCAATTGAGGTAGAAAAAACTGAGAGTGTACTCTATTCCTTTGGAAGGCATCAGAGTCCACCCCCTCAATATACAGCTCTATTCTGACAATATGAAAAATGATTGATAATTATCTTTTATTGATATTTTTGAACTTAAACCTATAGTTAATACATCTTTATTTAAAATTTTATATTTACAATGCACTTTAAGACTAAGAAAGTAATACAATAAAATAATTTTCAAAAAAATACTATTTTTCTTTTTTACACAAGAATTGACTGTATGCTTCTGATAAGTATACATGGTATAAGAAAATAATATAACATGAAATTTTAGCAAAAAGTTGAAAACTAAAACATAAAATTTAAAGAAATTTTAAACAATTTAACTTATGTATTTAATGAGTTTATTGTATTTAATTTTAAATGTAATAGTAAAATATGTTGGTTAAATTAAAGATATCTTTGAATTAAATTAAATAATTCAAGTAAATTTTGAATAAAGTATTAGAATCAGATATAGTTATTAAAAATATTATTTAATGATCTTCATTCATTTCTATGTGTAAATATTAGATTATTTTTGCTTCCATGTTTCTACTTTGGTAGCCTGGTTCCATTCCACATACACCACCTATTTTACTATAAAAAGGGAGATCCCTCTTCCTCTTATCAGCATCTCCCTTTCTATTCTTCTCTCTTATCACTTTTCTTTCTTACTATTTCCACATGACTTATTTAACTCATTATTACTCTTTTTCCTTGATTAGTGTGGCGGCATATTTCTTTTTCCACATATTATTTGTTGAATTGACTTTCATCCTTCTGAACCAGGTATTTTGTTTTTATTGTGGTGACATATTTCTTTTTCCACTTATTATTTGTTAACTTGACTTTCATCCTTTTGAACCAGGTATTTAGTGTTTATTGTGGTGGAATATTTCTTTTTCCAATAATTATTTTTTAACTCACCTTTCATCCTTCTGAACCAGGTTTTATCCAAGTGCTTTTTATTAAAAGTTTATGGACCCAGCGCTCCTATAACTCTGTACAAAAGTGGCATCTTCACCTACTAACTCAGACTCTGCTGAGTCAAATTCTTCCTTGGCTACTGTCACTCAGTGTCTCTCCTCTTCCATTGCCACTAAATCTTTAATCTGGCAAGACATGGAGTCGACTCCCTATTCAGAAAATTATGGTGTTTAAATACTCACTAAAAAAATTGTGCCACTTGTAAAAACCAAATTTTTAACGCCTTGGGGATCAGAAACCTCAATAAATTGTTAATTAAAACTATTGTCTCTTCAACAGAGGCTACCGCTCTTGATAATTTTAGCTTCTGTAAAAAGCAAACTGTGATGATAATTTGAATGTTTATGGACTCAGAGAATCACACTTTCATTTTCCAAGACAAATCCATATTCAACCCAGCTGAGCTTTTGGAACAGATTCACAAACACTATGCCTCCACTTCTACCAAAAACTTTGCAAGTGTAATAGCTGACTTATTCAACATCCACTTTGATGCTCCCAACATGTCAGATACCATCAAAGAATTCCGATCTAACCTCAAACTTTTAAACAAGGTCTTTCCATAACTTTTCTCTGGAGAGTTTCTATCCACAATCATTGCCTTCTACATATTACATAAACTACCTGAATCCTACCAAAATGTCTCTCATATCATTTTTACTAATATCAAAGTATCAAAGAAAACTCAAAAAATTGAAGAAGTCCTATCAGAACTTGAAAAAAACTTCAAATTCATGAAGGCAGACCCTAAAGCAACTCATGTAGCCTTCAATATTAGAAGAAAAAATTTGTGCTCAAACCTGAAAAATAATCCATTAGCTCTCCATTTTTAAGCCACTTTTTTTAAGCTACATCCTGAAAAAAAGGTGAGTACCATAGAAGAAAGAAGGAGCACCAATTAAAAGACAGGAAGGCCTTGTCAGTTCTTAATTCTAACAACCACTTTTCCATCCTTGACAGCAGCTCTTCTTTCTCTCTATTCAATGACAAACAATTCTTTTCTACCTTAGAACCTTCATCAAAATCATTTCTCACAGCCAACAGAAAAATAATTTGTGCTCATCAAATAGGCACTATTGATCTTCTTCTCAACCATAAATCATTTAGAATTTCTGATGCCTTATTTGTTCTGGAAGTCAAATCTAACTTAATTTCAGCGTCCTGATTATTACACTAAAATTTTTCCACTAAAGGGTGTTGAAAAATTTCCATCATCATTGAAGAAAAGGACAAATTCATAATTGAATGCCCATTAAACAATAATGTCTTATCACTATTCCTTGAGATCTCAGGAAGTGTTAACTTGGCTGTGACTACAAAATCTCTAATTAATCTTCATAACACCTTCTGTCACCCAAAAAACATCACTGCTGGCCTTATGTATCCAAGGAGAGATTTCTCCAAATTAACATGCATGCCTTGTCTCACCTAAAATTCTCATTGTCTTCCCTTCACCGGAAAATTTCTCATACATGAAAAGACCCTCAATGTTTTTCACATGGACCTTTGTGGTCCTGTGACACCCGTATCAAGAAGTTGAAGTAGATATTTCCTGCAAATTGTGGATGGAAACTTCAGGTTCTGTTTCACTTATTTTCTTTCATTTAAATAAGAATCTCTAAATTATTTCAAAAAATTCTTAAACTTTTCTGAAAATAAAACTGAAAAATGGGTGAAAACAGTCATAACTGACAAAGGTCAAGAATTTGTAAATAGCGCCTTTGACAACTTATTTTCTGAAAAAGGGATAGAATAGCTAGCTACTGCTCCCTATACACCTCAAAAAAACCTTTTTTCCAAAAGAGGCAATCACACCCTTGTCAAAAAGGCCAGGGCCATGTTGGCAACTTGTGGTTTAGAAGGTTCTTGGTGGGGAGAAGAAATTAATACTGCCAATCATTTTTTAAACTGAACCATTTCAACTGCCATTCATAATAAAACTCCACTTAAAGTATGGGGTCTGAAAGCTAAAATAGCTTATGGTAAGCTTCATACTTTTGGTTGTGAAGTTGTTTACAACATCACTAAACAGAGGTGTGTTTCAAAATTTGCACCAGTTGGGGAACAGGGAATCTTATTAGGGTATGCCAACAGTAACCACAACTACAAGATATTTTTGTTAAATCCTAACAGATTTATAGTCACTCAAAATTTCAGATTCTTAGATGATTTGTTTTTTGTGGCTAAAAAACTCACAGATGTTTTCTGCTTATTTTAGGTCATATAGACGTATCCAGTTGACTCACAATGCCTACAGAAGAATAAAAATCTATTTCAGGTGCATACACTCAGTTTGAACAACTTAATCTGCTTCCTTGGATGGATATTCATGAATTTATGGGTTGGGAGGTCATTTCTGGGTAGATATGGATGCTTGGAGATGTTATTGGGGCTTCTAAATTTCATTTTTGTCCTTTATAGGCTTTGGGTTTCATTATATTCTCTTTGGATGAGTTATTTTACATGTTTCTTTATGGTATCCACTCACCACGGGAAATCTAGGGGTGAATTGCTAGCAATCCCCTCTCTTGAAATTTAGAGTGTCCCTTAATTATGCCAGGTTTATGAATACTTTATAAACATAAGTAAATTAGAGTTAGATTTACATTTATTCTCAGATTGATTATAGATAGAATATTAACTGATTCCAAATTATGCACAGTTGATCCTCCAGAACTTGATTTTGGTCCTCTGATGAGAACAAATTGAGCACAAATTGATCTAACCTAAGCTTATGCATATATAATAATTCAGGATACTTGCTCTATTAAATTTGATAATAAAAAAAATATTGATGAATTTATATAAAAAAAATTATTATGTGAGATATTAAATTATAAATTTAGGCATGATAGGAGGGCACTTAATAGAAATTAATTATACTATGTGACACCTTAATACTGTAACACGCAGTTTGAAACATTTAAAACAAAATGAGTCATGATGGGCAATGAAATTGCTTGGACAGACTCTTTCAAAATTAATACTGACCATAATACACAAGTATGAAACCTTGGCATCTATCCAATAAAAGATTTTCCTTCTGATAAATCGATTTTTCTCAGTTACTACCTGCTAAAAAGTGTCCTTCTGAGGTTTGTCTGACCTTCAGGGGGGTAATTTGGCCACATCACAATACTTCTATTTCCATGATTGACCAAAACATCATCCTCATTCCCATCTAAAGAGTTGATCTCATCTGACTGTGGCTGATCAAAGGGGTCCACCACAAGTTTAGCCAAAATTTTGGTGCACACTTTTTTGATGGATAGTGACTAACTGGTGCTTTCCGAAATTGTCCACCTCAAGTTAGGATAAACTTCAGGAGGATAAATTTATTATGAATACCAAATTAACTGAAGAATACTTTTGCCCTAGCTACTCTGCATCATAAAAGTGTCCAACTGAGGTTTAGCAATAATTCAGGTAGACACTTTTGGAAAGGAACAGTCTGATGGGTTTAATATCTATATATGGCAATAAGTATCAGTTTTTTATCAACATGGAACTAGAATTAATTTAATATGGCCAATGTGTCTGCCTGAAGTTTGGCCAAAATACAGGTGGAAATTTTTATGAGGATTACTTGATGAAATGAAGAAGACTTGCAATTACTTTCCATCATAAAATTTTCAAACTTAAGTTTATCAAAAATTGTGGTGACACTTTTGCCAGATCCAGTCATATGGGATCAACTCTCTATATGGAAATGAGAATCAATTTTTAGTCAATCATGGCATTAGAAGTAATTTTATATGGAAAAACTTTCCACCTGATTTTTGGCCAATAATAAGTTGGAGATGTTTATGAGGAATACTAGATTAACTAAAGAAGACTTGCACCCTACTACTGTCCATCATAAAAGTGTCCACCAGAAGAATTCTCAAACTTGTGGTTGACACCTTTGGCCTGGTCCAGCCATATGCGATCAATTTTGCATATGGAAATGAGGATTTAATTTGGTCAATCATGGTACTAGAAGTAATTTGATATAGATAAAGTGTCCAACTAAATATTGGAAAAAAATCAGTTGAAAACTTCATTTAGTTTTTCAAAAAATCAAATTAAGTAAAATTTTATTCCTGATGATGCCCATTTTATCCAACACCTCTTCTGAGCCTTGAAAGTAGGCATTTAGCTTGAATTTTGAATTTCATATAAAATACCTATTATTCAACCTATTTCTTTTTATCCCTTTTTTTTCTTTTAGATATCAATTAATTTTATGTAAAACAAATCATTTTCATAATTTTTTACCTGTATTTAATAGAATTATTAAAGGTTTAACATCACCCTGTAAGCATTTGGCACATTTTTTTTGCTATACTAATAAAAATAATAATATACTGGTAACAAAAAATTGATCAAATGATAAAATATTAATAAAACAGAAAGATCAAATACCAGTGGATATGTTTTAAAAAAATACCAGTTGCACTGAAGAAGAGCTGCACCCTAGATACTCACCATCAAAAAAGTGTCCAGAACAAGTTCGGCTGAACTTGTGATGGACAATTTTGGTCAGTTGCAGTCATATGAGATCAATTCTTGCTATGGCAATGAAAAAATTTTTTTGGATAAAAAACTTAACTAGAAGTAGTTTTACATAGCCAAATTTTCTACCTAGATTTCATCCAAACCACAGGTGCACAATTTTTTATCTTTGAAAAAAGTCAATTTAGTACAATTTATCCCTGACTACTGGCCTTTGATAGTAGGAATATTACTTGGATTTCTTTTTTCATAATTGATCCCTTTAACTTAATTTTTTATTCCTAATATTGCTTTTGGATATCAACTAATAATTTTTAAAATGAACTATTTTCATATTTTTATACATTTATTTAATAATATTATAAATGGCATAACATCACCTGGTATGCATTTGGCACATGAGTTTTTTCTATACTTATAAAATTAATAATATAATGGCGACCAAAAATTAATTAAATGATATTAATGAGTGAGGAACAAATATAAAATACCAGTAGATATGTTTGTAAGAAATACTAGATGAACTGAAGAAAAATTCTACCCTAGCTACTCTACATTAAAAAAGTGTCCAGCACAAGTTCGGCCGAACTTGTGCTGGACACTTATGGTCAGGTGCAGTCAGATGGGAGCAATTCTCTCTATGGAAATGAAGATAAATTTTTGAAAAAAAATTACACTAGAAGTAGTTTGATATGGCAAAATTTTCATGCTGAAGTTTTGGTAAAGCTCAAGTGGATTTTTTTTTTTTACAAAAAAGAAAATTTAGTGCAAGTTTAGCCCTTATTGTTCTAATTTAATTCAACATCTCTTTTTTCTGTTTATGGCAGGAATTTAACTTGGATTTTAATTTTCATCTTTGATTTCTTTTATCTTACTTTATTCCTCTCATATTGCTTTTGGATAGAAGTTTATTTTTTGTAAAACAAATCATTTTCATATTTTTTTACCTTTATTTAATAATATTATAAAAGGTGTAACATCACCCGGTATGCATTTGGCACACGAGTTTTTGCTATACTTATAATATTAATAATATAATGGTGACAATAAATTAATCAAATCATATATATGAGTGAGGCACAAAGATCAAGTACCAATGGACATGTTTATACAAAATACCAGATTAACTGAAGAAAAATTCTACCCTAGCTACTCTCCGTCATAAATGTGTCCAGCACAAGTTTGGCCAAACTTGTGCTGGACACTTTATGTCACATGCAGTCTGGTGTGATCAATTCTCTCTCAATCATTGAACTAGAAGTTGTTTTATATGGCTAAATGGTTATGCTGAAGTTTTTTTAAACCTCAGATTGGCACTTTTTTGTTTTTCATAAAAGCAATTATAGTCCAAGTTTAGCCTCACTGGTGGACATTTTCCCCAACATGTCTACTTGCTCTTGATGGCAGTATATTTTTTTTAATTTTATATTTCATATTTGATTCCTTTAATTTTACCTTTTTATCCCTCATATTGCTTTTGTATATCAATTTATTTTTTGTAAAACAAATCATTTTCATATTTTTTTACCTTTATTTAATAATATTATAAAAGGTGTAACACCACCTGGTATGCATTTGGCACACGAGTTTTTGCTATACTTATAATATTAAAACATAATGGTGACAAAAAATCAATCAAATGATAAATATGAGTGAGGCACAAAGATCAAATACCAGTGGACATGTTTATAAGAAATACCAGATGAACTGAAGAAAAATTCCACCCTAGCTAACCTCCATCATAAAAGTGTCCAGCACAAGTTCGGCCGAACTTGTGCTGGACACTTTTGGTCACATGCAGTCTGATGTAATCAATTCTCTCTATTGCAATGAAGATGAATTTTTCTTCAATAATTGCACTAGAAGTTGTTTGATATGGCAAAATTGTCATCCTGAAGTTTTGGTAAAGCTCCAGTGGTTTTTTTTTATTTTTACAAAAAAGAAATTATAGTCCAAGTTTAGTGCCACTGGTGGGCGTTCACCCCATCATGTCTACTTGCTCTTGATAAGAGGAATTTCACTTTAATTTTTTATTTCATATTTGATCCCTTTAATTTTACCTTTTTATCCCTCATATTGCTTTTGGATATCAATTTATTTTTTGTAAAACAAATCATTTTCATATTTTTTTACCTTTATTTAATAATATTATAAAAGGTGTAACATCACCCGGTATGCATTTGGCACACGAGTTTTTGCTATACTTATAATATTAATAACATAATGGTGACAAAAATCAATCAAATGATAAATATGAGTGAGGCACAAAGGTCAAATACCAATTAATCAATAGTTCTTTTTAATATCATAAATTTTTTGATTAAATAAAATGGTAATAATGAATTATATTTTTCATCCACAATTCCACTCTAATGATTCCCACTGCACAAAAAGGGTTCACTTGGTCCTTTCTTTACTGCTTGTGCATATATTTTATTGCCCACAGTACTACAATTTTTTGTAGTGATTATCCCACATCTGATTCAGGAATATTTTTAAACAATATAAGTTTTTTTTAAAAAAGACCTTATCATATCCAATATCCCACAAAAAATACAACCTGTTTTTGTATTAAAGCCCGTTGATTATTAAGAAATTGTTAAAATAATTAGATTAGACCCTGGCACAGCTAGATCCATACCAACCGACCTAAACTCTTTTCAATATTGAAAACAATTAAATAAAATTATGATATCATACTAAATTATGGGCACCAACCATAATTCAGCACTTCTCATTTGCTCTGCTACAAAATGATTGCATGTAGCATTTTTCTAACGTCAGACTGTTTTTCTTCCTTCCCTCACACCTTTAGTCCAGAATGAAAATTTAGTATAAGTTTTGGTCAAAATGGTTTGCCAGTGTTATCTGTATGCAATATGAATTCATATTGCATATTTCTATTTATGCATAAAATATACTCGTTAAGCATCATTTTTTTGCATTTTTCAATCATTATGCATATTCATATGCATATTCATTATACAGATTTATATGCATATTAATATATTTTATTCATATACGTATATGCACCTTTTTTTTGCATATTCAATATGCATATTTTTAATGCATATTTTTATGCATATTCAATATGCATATTTTTTATGCATAATCACTATGCATATTTTTTATGCATATTTTTATGCATATTTTTTATGCATATTTATTCTTCATAGTCATTATGCATACACTTTGGATAGGCAATTCACATCAATTTTTAGCATGCAATAAGTATCCACCATTCAAATTCAAATGCATATGCATCTATATCATACACGCAACATATATTCAAGTTTAATATTTGAATATTAAGGTATGTGTCACGCGCCACGTGACACTCGAGGCAAAAACAGCTCATTAAATCAATAATATCCACCACACAATATGGGGGGCGGACTTGCTAGCAAGTCTGCAACCTTGGACCCAAACTCACCATAGATTGAACACACATTGAGCTATTGATAAAGGAGCCATACAATCAGGAATGAACACCACTCAGAAGAACAGTTTTAGGTGGGTGTTCAAGTAGAGTTCAGTATGGGTTCAGTATGAGTTCAGTCTGAGTTCCATCTGAGTTCCATCTGAGTTCAGGTTGAGGACTTGCTAGCAAGTCCACCCCCTATATTGCGTAGTGATCGAGTTCTAAATCTATACTCGAAGCGCAGAAAGCAATTCTCCATAGCAACTGCGATTCCCCTTTGTGTACTTACTATTTAACTGTGCTAGCCTAAACTCTAAATCTAAATTAGTCAATCTCTCAATAGGGCGCCTTAGTCTCAATTTCAATAAGCGACGCACAGCGCTATGATCAACATAATAGTAAATTAGTAGTTTTCATTAAAAGTTTGTTAATTAATTAAAAGGGGTAAATTGAGCATGGACGGATATTAGCAAAGAGGGTCTAAGGGTATGTTAGTAATGGTCAATGGTATGGGAATGGTGCGATGAGAGGGAGGTCAATGCGAGGAGGAATAAAGGATATAAAAGGGTTGGGTATTTGGTTCGATATTCCTTAGAATTAAATTATAAAACGTATTTACATTTAATAGTGGTAAAATCTTTAGGTGAAATCATTGTTATTGTATCTTTCTTTTATTTTCTCAATAATCATTTCTAAATCCTAAACCTTTGATTATTGAGTTTCCAACCCCTCGTGAGATCTTAAGAATTCCTATTACCTTTGAAACTATCTTATAATTCTTCTTGAACATACCTTGAACCCGTAGCTCTTACTTCGAGTGACCTTCGAATCACTTCCTCGAGTCATTCCTCTGTGCTTTGAAGAAGTTTCTAAATCCCTCATCTCACTTTCAGGAACATCCTCGACCTTGTGCGTAGGTCCTGCGGTGACAGTATTATTTAATTCTCTGTAGTTAAATCACTACTACGTCCTTTTAGGTGTTTTTAAAGTTTTAAAATGGCACCTATTCAACGCACTCCGCCTACAGCCGCTACTACTAGAGCTTGCGCTAGGGGCAGGCCAACAGCCACAAGGTCTGTTTCCCGCCCTCACTCTTTGGAACCACTCGACCTTAGGGAACGGCAACATTCAGTTCAATCTGTAGAAGACATCCCACAAGATTTTGAGGATTCTAGTGATGAAGAAGAAGGAGAGGATACAATGAACGAGGCACCATCCGCCCCAGCCAATCACCCTTCTGGTCAATCCTCAGAACCTGGACCATCTAACTCTCTGTAAGATTTCATGAGACTTTTCATGAAAACCCTTTCAAATCCAACGTCTTCAGAGGGATCTAAGTTCAAAACTCCTTCTATGAAATCTCCTGACAAATTCGACGGAGATCACCCCAACAGATTGCAACCCTTCTTGCAAACCTGCAAGCTACTGTTCCCTAATGACCCTCAAACCTTCAATAGCGACTGATCAAAGGTTGTTTACGCTTCTTCATTCTTAGCCAGGAAAGCAGAAAGATGGTTCGAACCTTATCTGCTCATGCTTTCTTCGACAGAAACCCACTTACTCATCAATAATTGGGAAAAGTTCGAAGACCAACTTTTTACGTTGTTTGGGGACCATAATGAAACTGACAACGCAGAAATTGAACTTGATTTTCTTCACATGAGTGATAATGGTAAAGCCTCTGAATATATCTCGAACTTCAGAGCACTTCAAACTCGAGTAGGTTGGAATGATGCTGCCCTTAAGTATCATTTCAAGAAAGGACTTCCTTCAAGGATTCTGGATCAATTATATCTTCACGGTCAGAAGATGACTACTTTAATGGATTTAATGGAGCGAACCCTTGAACTTGACAGCGTTTATCAAGGACGACTTCAACATTGTCGATATGCCAACAAATCTCAAGGCCTAAACTTTAATGCGGGATCTTCTTCACACCCACGACTAAATCAATCCTCCTCGACTCAATCCAAACCCAATAAGAGAAAGGATAAACCTTGACCAAAAGGCTCGACCCCAGGTGAAATCAGCAAAGTACTGGATCCTAAAGGGGAACTTAAAGAAGCTGAGAGGAAGAGATGAGCAGATAATGGGTTATGTATGTATTGTGGGGGTAAGCACAAGTTGGAAGACTGTGTAAAGTTGAAGGAAAGAGAAGGTACTAGTTCGAAGTCAAAAAACTAGTAGATAGTTTACTTGTGTGCAAAGCAAACTATCTTATCTCTCCCAGTGCACAGAACCTCCATGTCTTAAGGACTGGAGTTGCCTTAAACCACTTGAGATTCATTCATTTTAAGGAGGATATCCCCTTCAGTTGTCTTATAGACTCTAGAGCTTCAATTTCTTTTGTTAGTTTATCTTTTGCCGAGAAGCTTCAACTAACATTTACAGATGTCGATCGAACTCCAATCTATTTGGTCGAATCAGAGGAACCCAAATATTGGGTAAGTAAGAAAGTTTTATGGGTTTTCAACTTTCCGAACTTCCCCCCCTTCGAGTGGGAATTATCAGTCTTGGAAGCCCCAAGGATGGATGATACCATTCTTGGCCATGACTTTTTAACGCATTGGAATCCCAAAATTGATTGGACTAAGGGATTGATCACCCCACGCTCTAAGTATATTTCTGATTCTTCAATGCAGGTCAATAGGGAGTTAAACAACCCGCCTGACAACGTCCTGCTAGAGGACAAATCTCTGCCAGATGACTTGAAAGCATCTGATCTTTCTTTAAATGAGCAATTGGCTAACCCTTATAGCTCAATGACTTCACTTGAAGAGGATTTAAATTGCCTCAAAGTAATTGAATTCTGCTCTCTCAATACAGGTATCCCCTCGACAGATTCTCTCAAAGATGAAGAGGACGACCAAATCAACGTTGAAGCCATTAAATCAACTCTACCAGAAATTTGCCACGATTTCCTCAATGTTTTCTCAATTCGCAAGGCCAATAGGTTACCACCTCATCGACCCTACGACCATCAAATAGAGTTAATAGGCCCAGTACCTCTGACAGGTCCTGTCTAATCTTTGTCAAAGGACGAATCTCAAGTTCTTCGAGACTACATTGCTAAGAATGTAGCCAAAGGTTTCATCAGAGCCAGTAAATCTCCAACCGGCTCCCCTGTCCTCTTTGTAAAAAAGAAGGACGGTAGTCTTAGGTTGTGTGTTGACTATAGAAAGCTCAACACAGTCACTAAGAAGAATGCATATCCTGTTCCTCCTATGTCATTACTTCTTACCCTTTTCAATGGTGCTAATTTCTTTTCTAAAATTGATCTTAGAGGCACTTACAATCTGATTCGCATTGCAGAAGGTCATGAACCACTGACTGCAATGTGCGCTAGATTTGGTAGTTTTGAATATTTATTTATGCCTTTTGAATTATGTAACGCACATTCAACTTTTCAAACTTTTGTTAATGACATCTTCCAAGATGTTGTCGAACAATTTGTTGTCGTCTATTTAGATAATATTTTAATTTTCTTGAAGACACTAGATGAAACTATTCATCATGTTTGACAGGTCCTAAATCGTCTTCGAGATCATGGTCTCTACGCCAAGCATAATAAATGCGAATTCCACCTCAAATCAATTGATTTTTTGGGTTTTACGTTGTCCACTGACGGTTTAGTCATGGATGACAAAAAAGTCCAGAAAATCCTGGAATGGCCTGAGCCCAAAAACATTAAATCGCTTCAAGGATTTTTGGGTTTTGCCAACTTCTATAGAAGATTTATTAAAGATTACTCTAAAACTATTTCAAATCTTACTTCTCTTCTTAGAAAAGACATTCCTTTTGTTTTTACTTCTACAGCACGAAAGGAATTCAAAGCACTAAAAACGGCGTTCACCCCAGCCCCAATTCTTCGACATTTTGATCCTTCTGCTTTGACAATAGTTGAGACAGATGCGAGCGATTATGCTATTGCAGGGGTCATCTCCCAATTAAATCCTGAAACAAATTTGTTTCATCCTGTTGCTTTTGAGTCACACAAACTCATAGCCTCAGAATTAAATTATGAAATTCATGACAAAGAGCTTTTAGCTATTATCCATTGTCTTAAAAAATGGCGTTCTTTTCTTCTCAGCCTAGTTAGTCCTTTTCAAATTTTAACAGATCATAATGTTTTGAAATACTTCATGTCTTCCAAAGTGTTAACCAGGCGTCAAGCCAGGTGGGCTGAATTTTTTTCTGAATTTTCCTTCTCTATTTCCTATCACCCAGGTAAAAACTGCATTGTCCCAGATATCTTGTCACTTCAGGACGACGGTTACCCACAGCGGGGGGACGCATTTGCTGACAAGAACCCAGCAAATGTGCAATCAATCTTCAACGAATCAATGTTAACGACTCATCAACTTAATTCAATGACAATTCAATCTTTTCGAAATTCACTATCCAACATCCTCGAAGCTCAGTTGAAGGTTGAATATTGTTTAGGGTTAAAAGACAAAATACTCTCAAAGCAAGGGGCCAAAAGACTTAGTATTGAATAAGGTCTATTAGTCTTCGAAGGTAGAGTAGTCATACCCGACAACAATGAGATAAAATTATGGATTTTCAACAGTCAACATGATTCTCCATTAGCTGGTCATTTTGGGGTTGATAAAACCTACCATTTAATAGCAAGGGATTTCTTCTGGCCAGGTATGACCAGGGAAATCAAGGCCTATATAAAAGCTTGTTACAAATGTAATAGGAATAAGGCTCCCCGTCACCGGAAGCATGGGTTGCTTCAACCACTTCCTATTCCCTCTAAACTTTGGGAATCTTTATTGATGGATTTCATTTCTCAACTTCCTATTTCTAATGATTTTGATGCTATATTAGTAATAGTAGATAGATTTTCAAAAATGTCTATTTTCATTAAAACCACTACTACTGCTACAGCAGAAGATTTCTCAAAATTGTTTCTAGAATATGTATTTTCCAAACACGGCTTACCAAATGATATTATTTCCGATAGAGGCTCATTGTTTGTATCCACATTCTGGACCCAACTGTCTCAACAACTCAATATCATAAAAACCTCTCCACGGCCTATCGCCCTGAAACCGATGGTCAAACAGAAAGAGTTAACCGAATCCTCGAACAATATCTTCGAATGTATGTCAGTTACCAACAAGACGATTGGACCACATGGTTACCACTGGCCAAATTCGCTTTTAATAACTCGACTCATTCTTCGACACGACAATCTCCCTTCGAAACCATTTATGGACAACATCCTCGATTCAACTCAATCCATGTAGGAACTAATCATCCTGAGGAACATTATCTTCGAACTATATCACGATGTGGTCTTCCAACATTGGCAGGGGCCTTTGTTGTGTGATTTGGGGCTGTTTGTGCATGTCTTAATTGACATCTGTTAAGGAATTTGGTATTTTTCTGGTTCTATTCCGTGGATATTGGGTCTGCGGGTATGCGGGTACTATCATTGGATAGCCCTGGTTTTTCTCTATATTTTATGTCTTGTAGACATTTTTCATATTCTGAGTTTTAAGGGGTCATTTCTTCATTTTTCATTTATAAAAGATTGCTATTTAATTTTGTTTTTTGTGTTTTACGGGCTAACCTTAAGTCTTAGGGTTAAGTGCTTAGTACCATTTGATAGAGCTAATTTTTCTCTATATTTCATGTCTCAATGTTGTTATAGTGAAATTCGGTTTTTTAAAGGTTTTAGTTGTTGTAGCTTATTTTTTCTAAGTAGATTAGTGGTTTTTCTTGGTTTTCTGGCTTCAGGGAGGCCGGACCGCTTCAGGCGGCATCTCCAACGTTGGGCGGCCCGCCCGCCTCTGTTTTAGGAGGTTGGGGAGCGCTCTAGGAGGGTTTTTATGCAATTTGGCAGGTACAGGCGCCAGATTGGTGGGTGCGCATGGGCTCTTAGATAGTGGTCTGTGTGTAAATAGTGAATAAGACAGTTTGGGGGAACCTTAATCATCATACAACCATCCGGAGGTGATCTCATTGTTCCGCACTCAGTTTTCACTGTTTTCTGGCCACAATTGGCTGTGTTTGTTGCAAGTGAGTTCTTCATTTAACTTAACTTTGGCAACTGTTTTCTCTGTTATAGTCTTGCAAGCTATAGCAAGTATTATTGCTGTCTCTGGTGTGGATTTGCAGCCTACATCAAGTATCTTTGCTGTCTCTGGTGTGGACTTTGTTCTACATTTCAGTTCTTTGGTCTGGTAGTCTATCTGGTGACTACTTTCTTGGCTCATCAAGCAGTCAAGTGTGTTTAAAAGGGGTTTTTAGCAAAACAGGAACCAACTTACTTTAGGAAGTAAATCTCACTCTATTTTTCTAAAGGGACAGGGGATTTTCTCTCTGGTTTTTCTCCAACTCCCTTGGTCAAGGCCTATAGCTAGTACTATAGGATTGTCTACATTTCTGGCACCCAACGTGGGGTAGAACTTGCTAGTTCTTTGGAATCTCTGTTTTTTTTGGTTGGCTCTTTTTGGTGTTTTGGTCAGGAGGAATGGCTTCTTGTTCTGCTATTCCTGTGGTGACTGTCAGTGGGGGGAATGGTCCTCCTTCTGTGATGTTTAGGGAGTGTGTGAGGATTAAAACTTGGGATGGTACCAAGTTTAATGGGGAGGATGTCAAGTGGTTTCTATAGAAGTATGAAACTGCTGCTGGAGTGGATGGTTCTTCCTACCTGGACATGGTGAAGCAGATTATCTTCTTCATTGGTGATAGGTCAGTGGAGAAGGAGATTGTGGCCATGTCTGGCTACAAGAAGAGGGATTGGAAATTGTTGTGTAGGGAAATGGTGGATAGATGGGGTGTCAGGTTCACTATGGTGGACTTGAACAAGGTTGTCAGTGAATGGCAATCTTATGGTGGTGTTAATAACTTACATAGTTACAGGAAGTTTCTGCTACAGTTTGATCCTGTGGTGGAATACTTGGTGGAAGTGGAGGAGCTGGCACATGAAAATGCTGCCAAGGATGTTTTTTGGTCTGCCCTGGCTAGAGATGTCAGGATGGATGTGTTGAAGGAGTTGTTAAGAAAGGAATTGATGAAAACTCTTTCTAATGGGGATCAGAAGTTGCCTGCCTTCGATAAGGTGAAGGAGGCTGTTGAGGCCCATTTGAAGTTATTGGCTGTGGACACCTATCAGGAGGGGTGTGCCAAGTATGTCAGCAAAGTCAGTGAAGCTTTGGCTGAAGAGGAAGTTAGGGAGAAGAAGGAGGAGAAAAGTTTGGTGCAGGTTCCCAAACAGGAGAGGGACCCAATGGTGGAGCAGCTGGCTGATCTGACAAAACAGCTGCACATTTTTGTCCAAGAGGCCAAGAAGGTTAATAAGGCACCTTCTCAGCCAAGAGACTTTGAAAGAAGGGCTGGTAGGAGTGATCCTTGGGTTTGCTCTTATTGCAGTAGGAGGGGGCACAGGTCCAATGATTATTGGGCATTGAACAGAGATGTGTCTGAAGGAAAAGTGGAGTTTGATGGCAGGGTTTTTAAGTTCCCTGACGGTTCTTTTGTGAAGCCCAGTGAGGGGCAGGCTCCTGTTGATTTGGTCAGGAGAAGAGGTGGTCTCAATCAAAGGAGGCCAAGGTTTGAGGAGATTCCTGATCAGGGGAAGTCTTCTGTTAAGGTAGATGAGGACGTCAAGGGAAAGGGGAAGGAGGTCAATAAGGTCTCTTTTTCTACTTCTTTTGGTGGTTTGGAGTTTTATTCTTGTGGTGGACAGTCAAGTGGTGAATGCTTGGCTGGTGTTTATGATGTGGAAGCAGGGAAGGTTGGTAGGCCTAAGAGCAGTTCTCAGGCCCAACCAAATCCAAATGATTCAAAGGGTGATCCTAAGCTGAGTGCAGCTAGGAAGAGGTACAGCAAAGAGGAGCTGTACAAGATGCAGAAGGGTATGGCTGACATGGGCCCCCCTAGTTTTGGTGCATTGGACCTGAATGGTGAGCCAATGCCAATGGAGGTGGATTCTGATTCTGAGGAGGATGTCCCTTTGGCTTTATTGCCGAAGCCTGTTGGGGTCAGAGGTTCTGGTGAAGGATCTGGTTTGGTTCCTGTTAATGGTAAATCTGTTGGTGGTGCTGGTCCTCAAGAATCTTCTAGGACCAAGGCGGTGAAGCAAAGAGCTCACTTTGAGAGGCCAGTAGTGTCTGGTCAAGTTAATGTTATGGACTCTGTCCTGGAAAGGATGAACCAGGGTCAGGTTTCCCTATCTTATGGGGAATTGTATGCTATCAGTCCAGGGTTGGCTGATAGGCAGAAGAAGTTGTTGACCAGGAGAAGGGTTTCTTCTGGTGAGGTAGAATACATTTGTGATTCTGCTGAAAAGTTTGGTGAGGGGTTGGAAACTCATTTTTCTGCTCCTCTGGGATATGTCAATGTCACTCTGAATGGCAGGGAGGCAAGGGCATTGGTGGATTCAGGTTCTCAGATAAACCTGATTTCTTTGTTTGAGGCAACTCATATGGGCCTCCCCATCAAAACTGGTATTGGTGGGAATTTGAGAGGGATCGGTGGCCATGTCACTGAATTGGCCGGAACTTCAGAGTTTGTGAAGTTAGATGTTGGAGGAGCCTCAGGGAAGGTTCATTTTTACATTGCTAAAGGTAATGTAAAAGCAGTTTTGGGCGGGCCATTCTTGATGGATTTTCAGGCAAGAATTGGTTATCAATTTGATTTGGGAATCAGTTTGGAGTTGACTGGTGAAGACGAAAGGAGGCTTCACATGTGGTTATCATCCCCTGGAGAGGATGGTTGGTAGACTAGGCCTGGTTTATCTTCAATGTGCCAGTGCATGGACTGCTGCAGGAGAAGGAAGGAAGTGGGTGCTGCCTCTGGTTTTTTGGAGTGCGGCTCAGGCTCTATTGAGAGTCTGTCTTTTTTAGAGTAATGAGGGCTGATCACCCTAGTGCTACAACCTCTCCCCGAGATGAGGAAATCCCAGGTTGTAGTAGGTCAGCTCCCTTGGAGATATACCAAGTGGATTTTCAACTTTCTCTTTTTAATGTTTATCTTCTCTGCAAGTATTCATCAAGTTTTTTATCAAGTCTCTGTTCTCTCTCAAGATTCTTAATTATTTTTAATTCAAGTTTAAAGAAGAAGATTGGTTATATATCTTTATTGAAAGATATGCGGAAAAGTTTTGGGGCGGTGAGATTGGGGTCTAAAAGTAAGTCCTCCCAATTGTGCACTGCTAGGGTTTCTTCTACACCTTTCAAAAACATTACCTGGGCCACACCTGTGAGCATTGGGGAAACCCCTGGTTATTTTTGTAGGACAGAAGAAAACTCAAGAAAAGAAGATAAAAATTTCAAGATAATTCAAGAAAATCAAGAAAAAAATCTGAAGATAATGAAGAAAGAAGATGCAAAATATTTTTGTGAAGATCATCAAGATCTTTTTTTGGGCCTCCAGCATGAGGTTAAACTGCAGAAAATTTTGAAGCATGATGATCGTCAAGATCAATTTTTGGACCTCCAGCATGAGGATAAACTGCACAATTTTAGAAGATGTGATTCAGAAGACGAATCAAGATTTGAAGATTTGGAAGTTGGAAGTGAGGATGAAGATGTGGAATTGCGGAAAAGTTTTGGAGTGGTGAGATTGGGGTCTAAAAGTAAGTCCTCCCAATTGTGCACCGCTAGGGTTTCTTCTACACCTGTCAAAAACATTACCTTGGCCACACATGTGAGAAATGGGGAAACCCTTGGTTTTTGTTCCAGGTCTGGTGATGAAGATTTCCTGAAGATCCCTCAAGTTGAAGGTGGCGCGGAAAAGTATAAAAAGGTAGCGCAGAAGATTAGGCCTGTCAATGAGCCTATGCCTGTGGGTTTGAATCCGCCTTTGAAGAGACCTCCTTTGTCAAGAGATCCGTACTGTACTCCTTTGGTGAAGAATCCTCCAGAATTTGTAGAGACGGCTAGGGTGACTGTGGAAAGATTGAAAGTTGTTAATTTTGGTCCTGATAGGTGGTTGTCTGAGGAAGAAAAGAAGTTGTTGTTTCACCTTATTGTGCTAAGGGAAAATGCGGTGGAATTTGTTGAGGAGGAAAGGGGTGTTCTGAAGCACTCTTATGGGGAACCTTACTTGATTCCTGTTGTTTGTCATGAACCTTGGCAAATCAAACCTATTCCGATTCCAGCAGCTATCAGAGAGGATTTTGTGGAGATTATTAGGGAAAGAGTCAGGAATGGGTTATATGAACAATCAACATCCAGTTACTCAAGTCCGGTGTTCTGTGTAAAGAAGCAGAATGGAAAGTTGAGGGTGGTTCATGATCTTAGAGCCTTGAATAGAGTCACTATCAAGGACGCTGGTATGCCGCCAAGTGCAGAGGATTTTGTTGAAGCTTTTGCTGGAAGGGTGTGTTATAGTTTGGGTGATATTATGGGTGGTTATGATTAGAGGGAACTCCATACGGATTCAAGGCCTCTCACAACTTTTGAGACTCCTTTGGGAAGATTTCAGCTCACTAGGTTGCCTCAAGGAGCAACTAATTCAGTGGCAGTTTATCAAGCACAGATGGCTTGGATTTTGCAGGATGAGGTTCCTACTCATGCTGGTATTTTTATTGATGATGGTGGAATTCTAGGACCATCAACTGATTATGGTAATGAGGTGTTAGCGGAGAACCCTGGCATAAGGAGGTTTGTGTGGGAATATGCAATAACTCTAGAGAGAGTGTTGTTCCGGATTGAAGAGGCTGGTTTGACCATTTCAGGGTCAAAATTCTGTTGTTGTGTTCCTGCTTTGGAAATTCTGGGTCATGTGGTGTGTAAAAAGGGAAGGATTATGGCGAAGAAGAAGATTAATAAAATTCAGGCATGGCCAAGGCCTAAAAATACTACCGAAGTCAGAGGATTTTTGGGTGTATGTGTATATGTCAGGATTTTCATTAAGGATTTTTCTTTGTTGGCTTCACCTTCAAGAAGGTTGACCAGAAAAGATGCAGATTGGGAATGGACGGAAGAGTGTGAAGAGGCTTTTCAGAAGCTGAAAAAGGTTGTTGGTGAAGATATAATTCTTCACAAGTTGGATTATGGTGTTGGTGCTGGAAAGATTTTTCTGGCAGTGGACTCAAGTTATATTGCTGCTGGTGCTGTGTTGTCTCAGGAGGATAAGACTGGAAGGGTCAGGCCAGTAAGGTATGAGTCTGTGGTGTTTAATGAGGTGGAATCTAGGTATTCTCAACCTAAGTCGGAATTGTGTGGCGTGGCTAAAATTTTAAAGAAGCTACAGACGGTTTTGTGGGGGCAGCATTTTGAGCTGCAGGTGGATGCAAAATCTTTGGTTCAGATGATCAATACACCTAGTCTTCCAAATGCTCCAATGACTAGGTGGGTGGCATTTATTCAACATTTTTCTTTTGACCTGGTACACAAACCAGGTAAAACTTTTACTATGCCTGATGGGTTATCAAGGAGGCCACCTACAGATGAGGATTCTGATTCTGAAAAGTTTGACGAAGATATTCCAGTGATTAGGGCCAGCACAAAGGGTTCTGAGGATTTTTCTTTCCTCCCCCATAAGGCTAAACTGGATGATTGTTCTGACCTCCCCCAAGAGGTTAAACTGGCTGGATCTGATCTTGATTCTGGTGATCAGGATGTTTTTGTTGATGAAGATGGAGTTGTTGTTTGGGACAGCTCAAAATTGGAAAAGGGTGTTTTTGTTAGTGAACTGGATTCTCACAAGGTTCAGTGGAAAGAGAAGGACGTGCCAAAATTTAAGGATTGGTGTCCTGGTTGGGCTGCTCAATTGGCTCATGTTCACACTGGTGATTTTGACGACAGAGTTGTACCCTTGGATGTTGTTTTGTTGGATTTTGAAGATGAGACCTGGGGTCAATCTGGGTTTTATTTTATTTTGGTGGAATATTTGTTGACCTTGGAGAGGCCAGATAGTTGTGATGATGATACTTGGTTGGAAATCAAGAAGAAGAGTCCTAGATTTTATGTGTCAGGAAGGCGGTTGATGAGAAGGAGACATCCTAATCCTCAAGTGGTGGTGACTCAGAAGAAGGGTCAAGAATTGGTTTTGAAGTCTTTGCATGAAGATCTTGGTCATAGAGGCTTTGGGGAGGCTTATAGAAGAGTAGCAGACAGATTTTGGTGGCTGGGTATGAAGTTGGCTGTGCAGGGTTGGGTTCAATCTTGTGAAGAATGTCAAAGAAGAAGTCACTTGAAACCTAAAGAGATGGGCCGTGCTACTGGTGAATCAACTGTTTTTGGAAGGGTCAGTCTGGATGCTGTCCATATTAAAGAGGGCAGGTATAAATACTTGATTGTTGCTAGGGATGATTTGTCTGGTTGGGTTGAGGCAGTGCCTCTGGTTAATTTGACTGCCAAGAATGTGGCAGAGTTTTTGAAGAAGGAGTGGATTTATAGGTATGAGTTGATGAATTTGGTGACTGTTGATGGTGGGCCAGAGTTTGGTGCTGAATTTAAAGAAGCTGTGGCTAGTGTGGGTTCTAGCATTAGAGTGGCTACACCGTATTATCCTGAAGCTGAAGGAATGGTTGAAAGAGGCCATCAAGTTATCAAGAATGCTTTGGTGAAGATGTGTGGAGATAGTGCCGGAAAGTGGAGGCATTATTTACCCTTGGTTTTATTTGCTGATAGGGTCACTGTGAAGAGGATAACTGGCTATTCTCCTTATGAGTTAATGTTTGGTCAAAAAGCCATTCTACCAGTGGACTTGGAAGCTGTCTCTTATCTTGGAATTGATTGGGATGACGTGCAAACAAAAGAAGATTTGCTCTGTGCCAGGATGCAACAGTTAGAATGTAGAGAGGAATGTCAAGAGAAGGCATACTCTAGAATGATGAAGATTAGGAATCAATCAGTCAGATACTGGGACAAGAAGTTAGCTCATAGACTCAGGAATCCCTTAAAACCTGGTTGTTTGGTTTTGGTGTATAATAGAAGTTTGGAGAGTCAGTGGGGAAAAATGTTTGCTGACAGATGGAATGGACCTTACAGAGTCAGATCTCAGGTGTCTGGAGGTTCTTATGTTTTGGAAGAGTTGGATTGTGCAGTCTTGAAAAAGAGGGTGGCTGCAGACCAAGTGAAGAGGTTTTATCCCAGAGGCACTAGGCATGAAGAAGATTGACTCCGCAATGAGGATAAACTACGGACCATTCTTTAATTTTGGTTTTTTTTTGTGGTGATGCTATGCATCTGTTTGTTGGAAACTTTTTTGTTAGAGGGTACCCATGGGTGGGGCTTCTATATTTCATCTTGGCAAGTGTGGGGGTGACTGATGGGCTGGCCGCTCTATCAACAGTTACCCCAGATTGTCTGTTTCCAACCCTTTCTCTTAATTTGGTTGAACCCTAGTATTGGTTTATTTTCACAGGTTTTAGTCCTCTATGACTTTAAACTGGAATTTCCTTTGGTTTTCAAGTGCCGGACTCTTCACTTTTATTGGTTTTGGTTTTTTGTGTTGGACGTTGTGTTTTTGTTAGATGGTACCCAGGGGGGGCTTCTACATTTAATTTTGGGGCCTCTAGATTTTGTCTTGGCAAGTGTGGGGGTGACTGATGGGCTGGCTGCTCTATCAACAGTTACCCCAGATTGTCTGTTTCCAACCCTTTCTCTTAATTTGGTTGAACCCTAGTATTGGTTTCTTTTCCCAGATTTTAGTCCTCTATGTCTTTAAACTGGAATTTCATCTGGTTTTCATGTGCTGGTCTCTTCACTCTTATTGGTTTTGGTTTTTTTTTTGTGTTGGACATTGTGGTTTTGCTAGAAGGTACCCAGGGGGGGCTTCTAGATTTTATTTTGGCAAGTGTGGGGTAACTGATGAGCTGGCTGCTCTTTAGAACAGTTACCCCAGAATGTCTGTCTCAAGTATTTTGTTTTTTCCTAGTTGAATTCTAGTTCTGTTGTTTATTATTCAGGTTTCAAGTCCGCTATGACTTTAAACTGGTTTTGGGACTGGCTTCTTTATCTTTGGTTCTTTCATATTGGTGGTGGATCACTGGTGGTCTCCCATCATTTTTACTTATTGGAGGGAGCCCACCCAGTGATCATTTCTATGGACCAGACTTTCCCTTATTGGACCATCTATGGAGCTGGACTTTCTTTGATTTTGCAGTTATGTTTTTGCTAGATAGAAGTTTTAGATTATTTTCTTTTTTCTCTTTTTTTATTTTAATTTTTTATGGGGGTTGTTTAAAATTATAAAATCAAATATATAGGGTGTTACCACATCAGGGTCACCTGGATGTGGGCAAGCATTGGTGGGGAAAGGCTCATCAATTGGCCGGGCAATGCTATTTTATTTTTATTTATTATTTATTTCATGTGTTTCTGTGTTTCATTATTTTTTATTATTTTCTGAATTTCCAAATTTTGAATTTCGTTTTCTGATTAATCATTTAAAAGATTTAATTGTGTATCCACATCAAGGTGCACTTGGATGTGGGTAAGGTATCAGAGGATCAGCTCATCAATTGGCTGGGGGATACCATTTGTATTATTTTTTATATTTTATTTTATTTCATTTATGTTATTTCATTTCATTTTAATTATTAATTTTTTATTTTAGTATATCAGTAGACCGTAAAAAAAAAAAAAAAAAAAAAAAAAAAAAAAAAAATTCTGAAATTATTTTTTTATTATTTGTTTTATATTATTTTTATGTTTCTAATCTTTTGCAGGAGCTCATTGTCTGGATGAGGAAGCTTCTGGAGGCTGGTCCGGATTGTGATGACGTTTTTGTTTTTTGTTGGGATTGTGGGAAGCACTGTGTTCTTTGAAGTGCATCCTGCTGGAGAGATTATAGGGATTGTAATGATCAGGGATTGGATTAGAGGGAAGTTCAGAAGAGGAAGAAGAAGAGGCAGGAATGGAGTGCTGGAGGGTGTGTTTAATGATCCTAGACATTTTTCAGTGGTTGTCCAGTAGGCCCTTTCTCAGGGATTTTTCAAAGTCATTCAAGGGTCCATGAAGGGCAAAGGCTTTTAGCATATTGGAACACATGGTGCTTAGGTGTTTCTTCATGTCTCCATAATCCAGGGTCAATGAAGTTTCAAGAGTTTGGCCAACTCCAATAATAGATTCAGGAGAAGGGGTTCCAACTAGACAAGAAGAATTGGATCAGTAATTATTTTTGTTGAAGAAATGGAATAATTAATTTGGTACTTACAGATTGGAAGCTCATCAAATATGTAAGCAGCTGGGATTTGGATCTCTGACAATTTTGTTATGGTCATAGTGGGTGGATCAACTAGGGAAAGATATGGATTCTCATGGTCTTACTCTGAAGGATCCTGAGAAGGTGAACTGGGATGATGAGGTTCCTGGGGCCTAGTTGGAGCAGTGAGATTGTGGTTGTTGTGAAGCAGAAGTTGTTTCTGTTGAGATGTGTGTTGTTGGAACTTGGCCTTGATAGTGGGCAAGTGCGTTGGTGTTGGTGGTGCAATGGATCCTACATTGTTATCATCACTATCAGAAGAGAAAGGAACTGAGAAGTTATCAGTTTTAAAGTTGAAGGAAGAAATGGATGTTCTTTACCATCAGATGGACCAGGGATGGGGGAACTAGTTGCTTTATGGGTTGTGGAACTCTTCTGGGAAGGGTGGAGCTTTTTTATTAATCTGGGTATCAGGATGGATGGCCTAGATCTTTTGGTGCTGGCAGAAGAAGGACCAGGTTGAGGCGGAGGTGAATCTGTTGTAGAAGAAAGTGGACCAGGTCTGTGGCAGGTCTTCTTTCTGGAGTGGCAGACATCGCAGGACGTTCTGTATGGATGAACAGGTGGTGTTATGGAGCAGATTAAATTATTGTTGATGCATTATTGGCAGGGGCCCATTTCAGAGGCAGATTTGGAAAGGAGGTTAAACATGGTGGTTGGATGAAGAAAGAATGCGGACATTCTCAATTGGAGGGAGGATGTTGTCTTCCAACATTGGCAGGGGCCTTTGTTGTGTGATTTGGGGCTGTTTGTGCATGTCTTAATTGACATCTGTTAAGGAATTTGGTATTTTTCTGGTTTTATTCCGTGGATATTGGGTCTGCGGGTATGCGGGTATGCGGGTACTATCATTGGATAGCCCTGGTTTTTCTCTATATTTTATGTCTTGAAGACATTTTTCATATTCTGAGTTTTAAGGGGTCATTTCTTCATTTTTCATTTATAAAAGATTGCTATTTAATTTTGTTTTTTGTGTTTTACGGTTTAACCTTAAGTCTTAGGGTTAAGTGCTTAGTACCATTTGATAGAGCTAATTTTTCTCTATATTTCATGTCTCAATGTTGTTATAGTGAAATTCCGTTTTTTAAAGGTTTTAGTAGTTGTAGCTTATTTGTTCTAAGTAGATTAGTGGTTTTTCTTGGTTTTCTGGCTTCAGGGAGGCCGGACCGCTTCAGGCGGCATCTCCGACGTTGGGCAGCCCGCCCGCCTCTGTTTTAGGAGGTTGGGGAGCGCTCTAGGAGGGTTTTTTATGCAATTTGGCAGGTACAGGCGCCAGATTGGTGGGTGTGCATGGGCTCTTAGATAGTGGTCTGTGTGTAAATAGTGAATAAGACAGTTTGGGGCAACCTTAATCATCATACAACCATCCGGAGGTGATCTCATTGTTCAGCACTCAGTTTTCACTGTTTTCTGGCCACAATTGGCTGTGTTTGTTGCAAGTGAGTTCTTCATTTAACTTAACTTTGGCAACTGTTTTCTCTGTTATAGTCTTGCAAGCTATAGCAAGTATTATTGCTGTCTCTGGTGTGGATTTGCAGCCTACATCAAGTATCTTTGCTGTCTCTGGTGTGGACTTTGTTCTACATTTCAGTTCTTTGGTCTGGTAGTCTATCTGGTGACTACTTTCTTGGCTCATCAAGAAGTCAAGTGTGTTTAAAAGGGGTCTTTAGCAAAACAGGACCAACTTACTTTAGCAAGTAAATCTCACTCTATTTTTCTAAAGGGACAGGGGATTTTCTCTCTGGTTTTTCTCCAACTCCCTTGGTCAAGGCCTATAGCTAGTACTATAGGATTGTCTACAACTACTCCAAGAAGAACTTAAAACAAATTTGGAATCAGTGATTTAAAGATACAAGGAAGAGGCCGACAAACATCGACAATCTGCTCCTTCCTTTAAACCAGGCGACAAAGTATGGCTCGACGCACGAAAAATTTGAACAACACGACCATCAAAGAAACTGGCTGAAAATGGCTTGGGACCATTCGAAATCGACTCTGAAGTCTCTAAAACTGCATTTCGACTCAAGTTACCTCCTAAATGGCAGGCGATTCACCCTGTTTTTCATGTATCTCTCCTGGAACTGTCTCGAGAAATATACCCGGGCAAGAACCAACCCCCTCCAGAACCGGTCGAAGTAGAAGATCATCTAGAGTGGGAATTAAGTCGTATCCTTGATTCAAGAATGCGCAAGGGGAAACTTCAATACCTCGTGGAATGGGAAGGCTTCCTCAATGACTCAGACAAAACATCCTGGGAACCAGCCATCAATGTTTCTAACGCCCCTGAACTCCTAAAATCTTTTCATTTGAAATATCCTTTAAAACCAAAAACTTAAAATTTCTTTTATTTTAAAATTTCTTTTTCTTTTTCTTTTTTTTTCTCTTAAAAAATATAAAACGCCTCTTAAATCTCTTAGCCTTGTTTTCTTTTTTTTCTCTCTTCTTCTTCTTTCTTCTCCTTCTATAAAATTTTCTCCAAAACCAACTAAAAGTAAAATCAAAATTGAAATTAAAAAAAAATAAAATAAAATAAACTAAAATAAAATAAAATAAATTGAATAAACATAAATAATAAAATAAAATAAAAAACTCTTAAATCCTCTCTAAATATTTTCTTTCTATTTTCTTTTTCAATTCTCTAAATACATTCTTTTCTTAAATTTAAAATTCTCTTTAAAAATTTCTTTCCTAAAAATTTATTCTCTCTTTAAAACTTTCTTTCCTTCAAATCATCAAAATCTTGTACGACACGACCATTTCCTCGAACTTAACTTCAACCTCTAAATCTCCCTATAAAAATTCTTCAAACAAATGATTCTTCTTTTTCAAAATTCTCTTTAAATTCTAAATTCTGTTTTTTTTCTTTTCCTCTCTTTTCAACTAAAAAATTCCTAAAAAAATCAATAAACAACTTTTGCAAATAACAAATTCTTCTTTCATTAAATTCTCATTTCAACAAACTCATCTCAATCACCAACCATTTTTTTTTCTTTCTTTCTCTCTTCTCTTACATAAATTTTTCTTTTAAAAAAAACTAAAAACTTCCTTCAATTAAATAACTTCTTTCTTTCTTATTTAAATTTCTTCTTTCAAATTCTAAAGCAAAATTTTTATTTAAAACTTTTTTCTCTCTCTCCCAAATCTTATAAATAATAATAATATTCACCTACAATAATAAAAAAATAAAATAAAATAAAATAAAATAAAATAAAAAACTAAAATACAATTCTACTTTTCTACTTCTTTACATCTCTCCTTTTCATTTCAAGTTTTTCTCTTTTAATTTTTCTCGAACCAATCTTTTCATCTTCTCCAAAATTACCCTTATCTCCTTCCTGCATTTCTCAAATACCTCCTCCTCTCCTACCGGAACCACCTCTCCAATCTCCAAGAGTTCCTCTGCCACGTCGAAGGAAGCAGCGTCAATAATTGTATTGACCTCCCCACACAACTCTTCTGCAAACCTTAATCGTTGACCCTGACGAGGTTTCTTCAACCACACCTGGTCCAGCGTGTCCTCAGGTTCTTTGATTCCACCCGTGACCGGAGGGTTTGCCTCAGTTGGCAAAAGCAACGCAGGCTCCCCAATTGGGTCTTCAATGGTATTCGATGTCTAAACAAAACTCATCAGTAACCTCATCCCTAAAAAACAACAACTAAAGCTTACCTCAAAGATGGGGTCAGGTTCTATGAACAACCTTGGAGCCACCTCTACCTCTGCTTCTCTCTCCTCCTCGTCATCTTCAATGACCACCCGTCGTTTCTTGGGTGTCTTCCCTGGAACAGGGACTTCATCTTCATCTTCCTCCACCAATTCGTGGACTTCTTCTTTGACACCCCGCTTCGAACTCGTGGCCTGGGTTACCCAGGTTGTGATCTCGTTGTTGAGTTCCTTATCATTCTCCCCCACCGATTGATCGTCTCCAACCGAGACATCCCAAAAGTCTTTGACCAGCTCTTTTGTCTTAGGGATCACCCAAAACTTGGTCTTGGTAAACCGTTGTTTTATCTCTGCGTTCTTTGTCAACGCATTGCACACCACTTGTCGCCAACGGCAAAACTCGCATTTCTGGAGAGGGCTTTGAGTCTCCGTACTTTTGACACAGAAGTATTCCATACTTTCACAAGCAGTGCAAGCTTGGGAAAACTGTTGCGTAACCATTCCCCCATCCGCTTTAGGGTGTGGAGGCGTAGGTGTGGGAGTAGGACAATTCATTATAATAGGGAAATTAATAAATGAAAAAAAAAATTATAGAGAAAAGGGAAACTAGTGTGAGAAGATGGCTCAAGCTCAACGGAGCTCGCAATTCTTATACCTGGGCATCTGTCACGCGCCACATGACACTCGAGGCAAAAGCAGCTCATTAAATCAATAATATCGAGTTCTAAATCCATACTCGAAGCGCAGAAAGCAATTCTCCATAGCAACTGCGATTCCCCTTTGTGTACTTACTATTTAACTGCGCTAGCCTAAACTCTAAATCTAAATTAGTCAATCTCTCAATAGGGCGCCTTAGTCTCAATTTCAATAAGCGGCGCACAGCGCTATGATCAACGTAATAGTAAATTAGTAGTTTTCATTAAAAGTTTGTTAATTAATTAAAAGGGGTAAATTGAGCATGGACAGATATTAGCGAAGAGGGTCTAAGTGTATGTTAGTAATGGTCAATGGTATGGGAATGGTGCGATGAGAGGGAGGTCAATGCGAGGAGGAATAAAGGATATAAAAGGGTTGGGTATTTGGTTCGATATTCCTTAGAATTAAATTATAAAACGTATTTACATTTAATAGTGGTAAAATCTTTAGGTGAAATCATTGTTATTGTATCTTTCTTTTATTTTCTCAATAATCATTTCTAAATCCTAAAACTTTGATTATTGAGTTTCCAACCCTTCTTGAGATCTTAAGAATTCCTATTACCTTTGAAACTATCTTCTAATTCTTCTTGAAGATACCTCCAACCCGTAGCTCTTACTTTGAGTGACCTTCGAATCACTTCCTCGAGTCATTCCTCTGTGCTTTGAAGAAGTTTCTAAATCCCTCATCTCACTTTAAGGAAGATCCTCGACCTTGTGCGTAGGTATTCCGGTGACAGTATGCTAAGTGATGTTGTTCAACCTTTTGCCAAACCTGAGATTAACTGATGTTCAATGTGGTTCTTAAGCTCTGTTCAAGGAGGGATTGTTCTGGATTCAATCTGTGACAGTTTATTTTTTCAATGTTTTTTCATCAGATTTAAAAACATCTTTCTGACAGTTTCAGGATGGTTTCCCAACAGTTTCCTGACAAATTCCTAATAGTTTCAAAAAGAGGGAACTGCTAGCAGTTCACCCCCAGATTTCCCGTGGTGACTCTGTCACCCAATAACATTAGCAGTCAAATTAATACAAAAAATATTCTCAATCACTCTAGCAAAAGAAAAAACATGTGCAATCTCATTGTCCAAAAAGAAGACATCTCTAAACGTTATTCTCAAGCAGTAAATGGAGCTTATTCATCTAACTGGGTCAGTAACATTCAATCTGAACTGAATAGCATTTCTAAAAATTGTGTTTGGAAGGTTGTTCCTAAACCTGTAGATAGAAAATTGCTGGTAACTGTCTGGGTTTTTAAAAAGAAACTTAATAGAAATGGTAATTTATCTCAATACAAAGCTAGACTGTGTGTTCAGTTTTATGCCCAAGCAGAAGGCATTGATTATAACAATACTTTTTCCCCAACAGGCAGATTAGCCTCCCTTTGAACTCTTTTGAATCTATCAGCCACAGAAAGTCTTTAGGTACATCAAATTGATGTCAAAATCGCTTTCCTACATGGTGTTCATGAAAAAGATGTATATATATGTTTACCTGAAGGATTCACTGACCCTCAACTGCCCAATTTGTGCCTCAAACTGGAAAAATCACTTTATGGACTCAAACAACAACCCAGATGATCTTACCAAAAGCTTAAAGATATCTTCACTTCTATCAATTTTCACCCAAGCCCTGTTTATCCTTGTGGCTTCTCAAACAACCCTACTGAAAATCCCTTCCACATCTTTCTCCATGTTTATGACCTGGTCATATGTGGCGAAAATCTCGCTCCAATAAAAGATTTTCTCAAGTCCACTTTTAAAATAAATGAACAAGGTAAATTTTTGTAGATCTTAGGTATGAAAGTCTCTTGTGATAAGGAAAAGAGGGTATTTTATCTATCCCAATCACTCTATATTTCAAACATGCTTCATGAGTACAACATGATAAATTGTTGTCTTGCTTCAAAACCCCTGGTCCCCAATGCTAAAATTTCTGTTAAACCTGATGAAAAACCAGCTTGCGGCTTTCATTACATAAAGGCAATCAGTCTTTTGAATTATTAAGTCTCTTGTACTTGACCCCATCTAGCTTATGCAGCCAGTACCCTATCACAACTTCTTAATCCTCCTTCAAATGATCATGTACTACATTTCAAACATTTACTAATATATCTCTGAAAAACAATTAATTTTAGCTTAACATTAAGAATTACAAATGACTCACAACTAAATTTTAATGCAGATGCAGATTGGGGATAATCTCCAACCTGTAAGTCAACATCTGCTTCCTTAATTTTCATTAATGGTCTTCTTGGGTGGTGTTCAAGTAAGCAACAAGTTGTGGTTTTATCTGCAACTGTGGCTGAATATCAAGAGATGTCTAATGTAGGTCAAGATTAAGTCTGTTTCACTCAATTATTTACAGGTCTCAAAATTTCTCATGAATCACCGTTCTTACACAATGAAACCAAGGAGCTGTTTCTCTTGTTAAAAATCTTTTGTATCAACACAGGACTCAACACATCAACATGTGTCTTCACTGGCTCAGAGAACTAGTTTCTTCTGGTCAAATTCACATTAAATACATCCCAACCTCTGACATGATTGACAATCATTTAAAAAAATCACTTCCTTGTTACAAACATGAACTATTTTGAAAAGCCATTGGCTTGTATGAATTACAGAATTTAGTATGGAAGGGTATTAGAGTCTGATATAGTTATTAGCAATATTAATTAGTGATCTTCATTCATTTCTATGTGTAAATATTAAATTATTTTTGTTTCCATGATTTTAATTTGGTAGCCTGGTTCCTTTCTACATACTCCAGCTAGTTTACTATAAAAAGGTAGATACCTCTGTCCTCTTATCAGCATCTCCCTTTCTATTCTTCTCTCTTATCACTTGTCTTTATGGCTCTTTCCACTTGAATTATTTAACTCATTATAACTCTTTCTCCTTGATTAGTTTGGAAGCATATTTTATTTACCACTTATTATTTGTTAGCTCGGATTTCATCTTTCAGAACCTGGTACTTAGTTTTTATTTTAGTATGCTCTTTTTTCTGAAATGCATCTACCTTTCTATTCTTCTCTATTATCACTTGTATTTACGACTATCTCCACTTGACTTATTTAACTCATTATTACTCTTTTTCCTTGATAAATGTGGCAGCATATTTCTTTTTCAACTTATAATTTGTTAAATTGACTTTCATCCTTCTGAAGCAGGTATTTAGTGTTTATTGAGAAGGCATATTTATTCTTCCACTTATTAGGGGGTATCAAAGTTATTAGCCTTAAATTTCAAAATACCTCTTTTTTCCACCAAATCAACTATGGTTATTTTTAAAAATATTCCATATTGTGCCCCCAAAAAATCTTTTTAGAGAATTAATGTCAAGTTTTTGGCTTTCTTTTTGTGTTGTGAAACGCCTTTTAAAGAATTACAAATTTTAAACTTTGATACCCCCTATTATTTGTTAAATTGAATTTCATCCTTCTGAACCAGGTTTAAAACAAGTGCTTTCTCTTATAAGAAGAAACCTATCTACATATATAAGCATTTAGCTTCATTTCATGTTTTATGATTACTATATATAACTGGATAATTGACTGCAATAACTTCAAATTTAAGAAAATTTAATAATTTATCTGCCTCAAAATATTTACAATAATATATTCAGAAACAAAAAAAAAATTCTGAGTCCTTTCTTTTACTAGTTTTATTCATTGAAATGACTATATACATTTTCAAAAAAAATATTTATCATGTTTTTTGTGGAACTTAGATTGAAGTATCCATTTAATCCAGTTTCCAAGTGTGGTTCAATCTAAGTTAAGCCATGAGAAAATTTATACTTTTTTAAAATTTTTATTAAGTATTTATAAATATAAAAATAAATTTATTTTTATATCAAAGCATTTTTATTAAATACTTTGAAGTTGTGAAAATAAGTACAAATTAAGAATCATTTTGATAAAATATCATATTAAAAATAGTTTTAAGTTGATCATATATTATTATGATATCAGTACTTTTAATATGGCAGATTAAAAAATTAACTTAAATTAATTTTATACAACTATGTTATATAAAAAAGGTATCAGCTGTTTTGCTAAGATTTGAAGTACTTTAAAAAATAATTATATTTGTTTTGGGTACACATTATATAGAGTCTTCAGAGCATCATATTAATTCTTTAGACTTATATTTGTAAGTTTAAGGGAAGCCTCACAAGATTAAATTAGCGGTTGTGTAAAAAAATTAATAAATATCTTTTAAATCAATATATATATCTATAAAAAGACAAATTTTTATTTTTATTTTCTGTTTTAAATCTGTAATGAAGATTTGGAATAATTCTATTTAAATTAAACTTTATAACAATATAATAATTCCAGTATTGCTTTGTGAAGGGGCCAATTTCAAGAAAATTTATAAATTCTTCTGTTTAAATAGAATATCAAAGGGCTATTTTTCATACACTTAGAAACGGAATCAAAAAATCATATAAGATCTACCAATCAGCATGAATATAATTGTTCCAATACATCATTGATAGATCTTGAACCCATATATTAAATTTTAGAATGGTGTGTAAGTATTCAGTTGTGAATTACTCCTATCAAAACTATTATTCTAAAGAATAAATAAGTGTACACAAAAGAATTCACTAAATTTATTTATCAGCACCATTGAATTGAATTTTTTTTCTATTTATTTTAAATATGGAATTATATTATTTTAATCAAAAGATGATTGCCTTTACAGCTTCTTTGCTACATGGGTAAAATTTAAAGTACCTATTGTGTCTTTTTTACAAAAAAAATATCATATAATAGTTTTTCAATTTGAAACTGATAGAATTATGAAGAAGTACAACTTCTACCTATTTGATTCAGTTCCTGAATAATAATACAATCAAAAATTCTATTTGAAGCAAATTTTTTAACATGATAAAACTTTACCAAATATATGGTGCTTATTCCCAAGCTGAAACTAAAATTATCCTAAAATACAGCAATGAAGTTAAATCAAGCACTAAAATTAATGTTTAAATAAATTTATACTCCTTTGTTTTAATTATCTTTAAATTTTTACATCTAGCTTTAATTTCAGCTTTTCATATGAAACATTTATTGAGTAGTAATTTATTAATTCAAATCATGAGATTACTCTACCAAATAAACATATTTACATGCTATTTTGATTAAATAAATCATGAAAAGTTCCAGAATATCATTCATGTATTACATTGAATAAGTGTATAATGCGAAAATTCTTAGTAGTTGAATATTCAATAGAACAAAAAAAATGAGCAAAAATACATTTTATTTTAATTTTAATCATCTCCTTGCATATAAAAATGTAAAAAAGTTAATTAAAATCCACTGGTATAAGAATTATACTTCTTTCTAAACTTATAATAAAACAATTTATTAATTATTGGTGCTTAGTTTAAAGAAGCTATAAGAGATCTTCATTGAAACAGAAATTAGGAAAACATATTTCTATCTTTTATTTTTTTATTTATTAGTCTTTTCACAGTATTATAAAATAAAATACTTGAGAATTTTGATGGTTCAATATGTTTGTTCAATAAATCCATTGAACTGAAAATATTTATATTGAATAATCAGAAATAATAAAAATAAAAATAAATCTGGTAATATGGTTTAAATTGAAAAATGAAAGCTTCAAATTATTGGTTAAAAGGAGATACCAAAAAAAGAACCACTGAACTTATTATATATTTTTTCAAAGAAAAACTAATAAAATCATTAGAGATGTTAAAAGTGATGCTTTTTAAAAAAATAGTATAATTTTCAGTCTTTTTAATGATCAAGTGAAATTCAAAATAAAAATTAAATATTGTTTTATGAAAAACTTTTTGGGAATGGATCAGATTCTAAATCTGCCCTTGTCATTATTTCTATAAATTATTCATTTAACCTTCACTATTATTCCAGCACAGACTCATCTATTATAGATTAAGAGCTCTAGATGAGTTCAAAGTAAAGTTCAGTATCAGTTAACTATAAGTTCAGTCTGAGTTTCATATGAGTTCCATCAAAGTTCAAGCTGAGGACTTACTAGCAAGTTCCCCCATAATATTAAATGGTGTCTATAGCTTTACATCAGATTTCACCAGCTTTTTTTTTGCATGTGTATTCTGATCTACTTCTGTTCATCAGAGTACCACATTCAATTTTTGAATGTGAACTCTGATCTAATGCCATACATCTGAGTTCACCAGCCAATTTTAGCCAACTTAATGTTTCTACAAGGCCATAAAACAGTATCCAATAAATGTAAAAAAATTAATTAAATGATATTAAGACTTATTTTGATGTAATTTAATGTAAAAAAGATAGATAGATGGGTATAATAGATAGAATTAAAAAAGATAAATACAAATGGTATAAAATGAGATAAAAAAATAAATTGTTATTATATATTTTGAAAAGGAATTTAATAAAGTTCAATAAAATAAAATAAAATTTCAATAAAATTAAATTTAATTATATAATACATAACCAAATTCATCTCAATATAATAAAATCAACACAACACAATACAATTTTATTTAATTCAATTTGAGTTAATGGATTAAGTAAAATAAGTGTATTAAAATATAATAAAATAAAGTAAAATCAAATCAATTTAAAAAATTACATAATATAGCATAAAATTAATTTATACTGAATTTTTTTTTAATATTTTAAATAATATAAATTTTAAGATTTATACACAATTTAATTTTTTGTATGCATATTCATTATTTCATTGCATATAATTATTCAATATTAATTTTGTATATACATATTCAATATGAATCTTCATATGCATATTCAATAAAAAAATTTATGCATATTTTTTTGGATGAATATTAAAAATTATTTTCATTATATATATGAATTATCATTTTATATTTTCAAACTGAATACCACTCAGCAAGTGAATATTCAATTTCACTTTTCATGACTCTTAATAATGTTAAATAACTAAAAATATCAAAAAGTGAGTCAAAAAAATTCAATTCATAATAGTTCTCTATAATGTGTAGCTTTTAAAATTCTGGTAATTTTTTTTCAAACAATATAAAATATTAAAATATGATTTTCAATATGTTTCAATCTATTTTGTATAAGTAATTAATTAGAGTAAAAATATCACTTAAAAAATTGAAAGTTTTAAATGAGTTTTTAGCTCCATCTTGAACTATAGCTTAAAATACTCACCACGCAATATTTGGGGGGGGGGACTTTCTAGAGATCCTCAACTTAAAGTCAGATGGAACTCAGACTGAACCCAGACTTGACTCAGACTGAACTTTACTTTGAACTCATCTTGAGTTCTTAACCAAAAATGGATGAGTCTGTGCTGGAATAATAGTGAAACTTCAATAAATAATTCATAGAAATAATTACAAGGGAAGATTAATAATCAGATCCATTCACAGAATTTTTTTCATAAAACTCATTTTAATTTTCATTTTGAATCTCACTTAATGATTAAAAATACTGAAAAATATACTATTTATTTCAAAAACATCACCTTTAACTTCTCTAATGATTTTATTCTTTTTTTTTGAAAAAATATAAAATAAGATCAGTGGTTCTTTTTATAAATAACTTCTTTTCACAAAGAATTTGAAATTTTCATTTTTTAATTTAAACCATATTACCTGATTTTTTTTTTGTATTTTTATTATTTCTGATTATGAAATGTAATCATTTTCAATTTAATGGATTTATTTAAGATTCATATACAAACATCAAAATACTCAATTTTTTATTCTAGAATACTGTTAAAAGACTCATAATTAAAAAAATAAAAGATAGAAATGTGTTTTACTAATTTTTGTTTCACTTAAGTCCTCTAATAACTTCTTTACACCAATCACTAATAATTGATAAATTGTTTAATTATACGTCTAGAAAGAAGTATGATTCTTATACTAGTGAATTTTAATCCAGTTTTTTACATTTTTGTATGCAAGAAGATGATTAAAATTAAGAGGAAATATCTTTTTGCTCTTTTTTTTCTATTGAATATTCAACTACTAAGAATTTTTACAATATAAAGTTATTCATTGTAATACATATATGATATTCTGGAACTCTTCATGATGTATTTCATCAAAATTTTATAAAAATATGGTTATTTGGTAGATTAATCTCACAATTTGAAATAATTAATCACTACTTAGTGAATTTTCCATATGAAAGACGGAAATTCAAGCTCAATGTAAAAATTTAAAAATAATAAAAATAAAAAAGTATAAATGTCTTTAAACTTTAATTTTAGTGCTTTATTGTGTGAAAATTTCAGTTTCAACCTGGGAATAAGCACAATATAATTTGCAAATTGTTCTCATGTTAAAAAAAGTGCCTCAGATAAAAATTTTGATTTTATTATTGTTCAAGAACTGAATTAAATAGGTAAAAGTGGTATGACATTGGCTGGTCATCTAGAAAAAGGAGAAAAATAGAAGAAGAAGGAGAAAAAGGAGAAGAAGGAAAAGAGGGATGGGAAAATAAAAGTAACAACAATGATTAGACAAAACTTGGTCTGGGGAGTTACAAAACTGATAACAAGATATTTAGGGGAGGATATATAATTAGTCTTTTCTTCTCTCTGCTTAAGTAACAAATACTAATATTAAATAATCATAAAGCAACCTATATATATATATTTTATACTGGATTTCACAGGAAAAAAAGTGACATAAGTAAAATTAATATAAATATAACATTTTATATTAATAATAATATTAATGATAATAAAAAAATAAAGTAAGTAATAAGTGGTGAGGCTACAGGGGGGTTACCCAAAGCCTTTATATATGCAAGGGGCCCTCTGAAGCACCACAATAAAGTATATAAAAAGTGTAATGAAACAATAGTGACAAATAACTAATATTTGAGTAAATGTAAGGGGAACATATGACACAATTAACTAAGACACATGAGTTAGAGCCTAAATATCCACCAATTTAAATTCAAAAAGTTACCATAAAATTAGTGAGTAATTAATTAAGTTTGAGACACATAAAAAACAACTAATTTGATTTAAAGCATTTCTTATAACCTGTTAAGTAATAACCAATTTAAGTGAAACATGAAAAATAAACTTTTTTTAACACACAAAAATAGTGAAATTAATTAATTTAGTATAAAAAATGAGTAATTAGTTACTTTAACTATTTTTATTGGTGTCATAATTATTTTAAGTCAAAAAAAGTATTTATTTTAATAAAATTACTAATTTTAGAATAAAACATTAATAATTTATTCAATAAAATTTTTCAACTTGTTTAATACTTTGATGACACAATTATGAGTCAAAAAAGTCCCCAATATTTATTTTTAATAAGATACACTACATAATATAGGGGGTGGACTTGCTAGCAAGTCTTCAACCTGAATTCATATGGAACTCAGATGGAACTCAGACGGAACTCATATTAAACCCATACTGAACTCTACTTGAACACCTACCTAAGACTGTTCTGCTTAGTAGTGTTCATCCCTGATTGTATGGTTCCATTGTCAATAGCTCAATGTGTGTTAAATCTATGATGAGTTTGGGTCCAAGGTTGTGGAATTGCTAGCAAGTCCACCCCCCACATTGGGTGGTGATATTAAAGGTATTATTTAATATATAAACTTAATTAATTAATTTAATTACATTTTAAGCCAATTTTATATTTATAATTATAATATATGCTTATAATTAATTAATAAATTAATTTAAAATTATTAAATACATAAAAATGCGCCATAATTTATAGAAAATAACATTTATTATGCTTAATTTAAATGTATATATACTTTATATGATAATAAAATTGATATAATAATTTTTTTACTTATATTTAATAAGATACTTATATAATTTCATTATGAAATATAATATTAATTTATATAATTAATATGAATATTTTTATGACCTCTTTTGGTTCCAGTAAATTAACATAAAATTTACAGGGCTCCTGGCATAGCCTGGATGACACTCCCTCACTCTAAAAAAACAATAAAAAAATACTATGATTTTTTCTTATTTATTATAATTTTCATATTGTTTGAGAGTTAGAAATCTGTTCCCAGATATCCATGAATTATCCTCATGTGAGTAATTCTTTTATCTCAATAAATACTCAATAACTTTATTCAGAGATGACAATTCTATCATTTAGAATCTTCAATATATGATATTTATGTGATTTTTTAGGGACTATCAGGTTTTTTATTTCTTCTGGAAAAATAAATCACTGTTGGAAGTATAAGGCTTAAGATAATAATTTTAAAAAACAAGATTTTTTACTGTTTTATGGAAAATATAATTGCATTAAAATCAATCAACATTTCCACAACAAAAAGTCCTATTAAAGGATCTTAACAGTAATTTTATCCTTTCAATTTGAAAAAAACTGTAGATAACAGTATTTCAACATCCTATTAAAAGTATTATATATATGGGTTTATCCCATCTTCTCATGTTAAATGAATTTTACAACTATATGGAATTTTTGCTAAGTTGTTGCATTTAAATGAAAAATTTAATACAAGTATGAAATTCCTGATTTTCAATTTGTTATTGAGAGCTTGAGCAGGATTGTTGGGGAAATAACCTAGCCAGAGCTCAAAAGGCTTCATATAAGTGACAGAGTGGACAGTGCTTTTATAAGCAAATTCAAGATTAGGATGTAAGGTTACCCAGTCATGTGTAAATATGTCGTTGTCTTTATATTATAAACCAAAGGAAAAATACCTTTTAATCATATTTCACAGTTGGAAAAATAATATCAGTTAAACCATCAGCTTGAGGATGGTGAGCAGCATATAATTTCAAGTCACAACCACATATATTCATTAAAGATATCAAAATTTATATGTAAAACTTTAGGATATTTTTCATATATGATGGTTTTGAAATCCAACAATATTGAACATATTTGACCACCATGGAAAAGTAAATTTTTTGGTGGAAAAATTTTTATGGGTAGGAATAATCTTACACATCACTGTGAATCTATCAAATATCACCTATAAAGAATAAAAATGTCTCACCTGCTATGGAATACCAGTGAAAAAAACCATATTAATGTTTTTTAAAAGGGCATTTGGTGCCTTAATATGTTGAAGTAATCCTTCTCATTTCCAGTAAATCTTTAAGATTTTTAGCAAGAATACAAGATTCAACATATAATATTTTGTCCCCAGACATATTAAACTACCATACAGTATCTCTGATCATTGTTTTTCTAGATTATAATGACCTACCAAGATAAGATGATTTATTTTAATGAAGGAGGAATAAAAATTATAATAGTAAGTTTTTCTCCAGTAATAAATGTAACCATCATTGAAAATTTTCCTTAATTCAAAGCATTTTGGTACTTTTGAAGAAAATTTTTTATCAATTCTTGAATAGAAAACCATTTTGGATTATTTAAGATTTTAACTTAATTTATTTATTTTAGAATCTTTCATAATTATTCCATAATTACCTGTAACAGCTCTTCATCCAGATTTACAATATATATTCCATGTATATGAATTGTATCACTTTCAGGCACGTAAGCTGGATTGGAAGAATCATTTGATAAAGATAATTTAGAAAGCATATTCACATATGAGTGAAAATTTCCAGAGTTTTGAATAATTTTTATTCAACCTTTGTATTCTTGAGCTGCTAATTTTGCTTAAACAAATGTTATTTTTGTGGTTTTAAGTTCTAGAGGTATTTTTACTGCATCATAGTAAGTAACAAATTAACTTTATGGTCATCTAAAAAATAGTGAAGTTTTCAAAAGTCCAGAAAACTGCTTAGCACTATAATTGAGTTTCACCATATCTTAATTAACTATATCTAAAGGTTTTTAAAATATAAAAAATGAATATCAGACATTATGTTATACTGGTGAAAGGCAATTAATTCACTAAAGACCATGATCAGTTTAGAATAATTAATTTATTAATTAAAGTCTGAAAAATTATATTTATTGGAGCCATTCAAATTATCTATATTCTCATTAGGAAAGATTTATATATATGGTAAGAATAAAATTTAATTTCATCTATAACCACTCCTAATATATGTTTTACATATAATAGGGTGTATCAATGTTCAGGGATCCGCAATTAGGAATCAGGAATTTTTTTTCCTGGGATCAGAGATTATTAATTGCGGAAAATTCTTATCCACTAGCCCCGGGGCAAGTGGATAAGGAATCCACAATAATGCATTATCCTGCCTTTTATACCCCAATTTCCATTCCTAATTCCTGATCCCAAACTCATCTCATCCATGATGGATTTGCAAGAAAGTCACATGACTCATAATTGCTGATGCCATCCTTAATCTTTCCTCACTCTATGCTTCTTAATTTTGGTGGAAAAAACTTAAGTTTTTTTTCTATCTACACACCCCAACTGCACATTTGGTGGTGAATTCCCACTTCCCTCATCACATAACCCTTCCACCGGCAACAATGAAACACCTCTCTACTAGGAAGCTACTTCACTCAACAATGAATGCTATCACTTTTCTTTTAGTTCTTTACTATAAATATGACTCTGATTTGGAAGATGCTTTAGCTTATATGTGTTTTCTTTCCAAAAAGCGTTACATCATCACCAGGGGGCCAAATCTTTATCATGATCCCCAATATGATCTGGCCTCCATTCTCAACATTCCTCATTTAAACTTTACCCAACTTTTTAGAACTTCTCCTGATTCTTTCTTCAAACTTTATCAACTCATCTCAGATCATCCTATCTTTCATAACAATTCTCATAAAAAACAGCGTAATCCTGCCATCCAACTTGCTGTTGCACTATGTTGCTTTGGCTCAAATCGAAACAGTGCTTCTGTAAGACGTTTGGATAATCTATTTAACATAGGATATGGTACTGTGATATTATACACCAAGCACTGTATGATTGCTATCCTTTCCCTCAAGTCTCAAACTCTTCCTTGGCCAACTCCAGAACAGCAACTTGAATCCTCTCAAGTAATGAAAGCTGAAGGTTTCCCTGGATGTATAGGTTTTGTTGATGGCACAACAATCCCTTTGAGTCAAAAGCCTGCTCATGATGGCAACCATTATTTTGATCGCAAAAAAAGGTTTCTTCAAAATCTTCTCCAAGTTCTCATCTTTCACAATCTAACTTTTTATCTTCTTTCTAGATACTCTATTGCCATTCAACTTGTATGCAATTTCAATAAAAAATTTATTGCTTTTCACAGTGGCTGCCCTGGATCATGTCATTACTCTTCCGTCTTCCAAAGAATGAGGATTTATCAATCCGCTGACTCATACTTTGACGAATCTCAGTACCTCCTTGCAGACTCAGCATATGCAAGTGGAAAGTACATTATACCTGCTTTCCGTGGTGCAACTTCATAAAATGACCGCAAAACTGCCTTTAATTATCACCTTCGACAATCAAGATTACAAATTGAACATGCTATAGGTATTTTAAATGGACAATTTTCTAGTCTTTGGAGCTTAGAATCCAATTTCAAAAAAAATTGGAGATCAAAACTGAAAATCATTGGATCTTGACTTGTATAATACTCCACAATATTCAAGCTGATTTAAAGGATGAGTGGAATGATCTTTATGAAGAAAAGGATCCTGAACCACCACCGGCTCTCCCCTCCCTTTATTCACAAATCATTCAATCAACTGGCATATGCTCCATTATAATGTCAATTACTCTCTAAAATTTAACTTCACAATGCTTTTAATTTTTAATTTTATGTTTTCATACTCTCAAAATGTCCTCTTTGTGTACTTTATTCACTTGTTTTGGTATTTTGGTTTGTTTCATATTCATTTTTTTTTGAATTCACGGTGAATATCTTTTTTTTGGATGGCTCATTGGTTTTCTTTCACCAGCTCAACATGAAATTGCATATTTTCTTATATCACATATTTTGTCAGTGATTTTTTTTTCATTCATCACTCATATCCTTTTCATCCTCTCCTCAAACATCCCTCAGTTTTTTTGGTTGCATTTATTTTCTAAACTCAACTCACCAGGTAGGTCATTTTTTTTCTTTTTTCTTTGTTTTTTATTTGCTAATCATGATTTTTTTTTTGTTTTTTTTAAGTGCTTCATTAATTTTTTTTTAGGGTAAACTAATTTTTTTTTGTTTTTTTCTCTTTTTTCTCTTTTTTTTTTGTTTTTTTTTTCTCTCTTTCACCTCTCTTTATCATCCTCAAGGCCCCCCTTTTTCCCTCTCTTTACCTGTCTCAATACCCCCTTTTTACACCCTTTTTAGCTGCCTCAAATCCCCCCTTTCCCCCCTCTTTAGGTCCCTCATCACCCCCCTTCCCCTCTTTTTAGGCGCTTCAAGACTCCCCCCTTCCCCTCTCTTTATGTCCCTCAACCCCCCCCTTCACCTCTCTTTAGCCGCCTCAAACCCCCCCTTCCCCTCTCTTTAGCCGCCTCAAACCCCCCCCTTCTCCCCCTTCTACTTGCTTTACCCCCCCCCCCCACCCACTCCCTTACCTCCTCCTCTACCCCCCACCCATTTTTTTTAATGAATGATCCTTACCAATCATTCATTAAAAAGGATGGGGGGGGTAGAGGAGGCGGTAAGGGAGTGGGTGGCGGTAAGGGGAGTGGAAGGGGGGAAGGGGGGGTTTGAGGCGGCTAAAGAGAGGGGAATGGGGGGGGTTTGAGGCGGCTAAAGAGGGGGGTGATAGGGGGGGTTCAAAAATATAAAGAAGGGTAAAGGGGGGGGTATTAAGGTAACTAAGGGAGGGGATTTGGGGGGGGGTTTGAGACAATTAAGCAGGGGGTTTCAGGGGGTTTTTTAGGCAGGCAAGGAGAGGATTTGAGGGGACTTTTGAGGCAAGGAGGGAGAGATTTGTAAGGGGATTTCAAATAAATAAAGGAGGGGAAAATGGGACATTTATGTGAGATAAAGAGGGGTTACCTTCTTTCAAATAAATATACTAACAAATTTTTATTTGTAAATTTGATTAATTTTTTAATTTTTTTGGCAGTATTATACATAAAAAAAAAATTTCTTTCTGTTAAGGACTGTCCCTCTTATTTACAAATCCAAAAAGGTTTATAATTTAATTTTTAAATTTTCTAGTAAATAATTTTTCTGATTTTTTTTTTATTTAAATTTTTTTTTTTGTTTTTGATTTTGATTTTACTGAATTTATTTTTTATTTTATTTTTAATTTTTTTTTTGGGATCTTGTGAGAAGGTTTTTAATAACCAATCTTCAGGTTCACTGTTAATTTTAATTTTTTTTTTTTGATTTAATTTTTACAGAATTTTTTTTTTTAAAGGATTTTGCTTTTATTTTGTTTTTAAAGATAAAATCTCAGGTTTTTTTTTTTAAAAATTATTTTTTTGGAAATTTTTTTTCTGATTTTTTGTTTTTTGTTTTTTTTCTTCCCAATTTTATTTTTCAAATAAAAAAACAGCTTTTTTTATTATTAGGTGAGAAATTTAAAAAAAAAGAAATTGAGTTGAAATTTTATTGACATTTAAATTTTTTTTCAGATCAAAGAAAGATCTTCTTCTTCAGATTCACCCCTTACTTCTCTCTTATCTTCATCTTTATCTTCTTTATCATCTTCATCTTTATCATCTCTATCATCTTCTTTGAAATCAACTTCCATACAATCATCTTCTAAATCATCAAAAAAAATTAATGATAATCAGTCTCATAAGAAGAAAAGATATCTGAAAAAAAAATTCATCATCTAAATCATCAAAAAAATTTAAAGATAATCAGTCTCATCAGAAGAAAAGATATGTGAAAAAAAAATTCATTGTCTAAATCATCAAAAAAATTAAAGATAATCAATTTTATCAGAAGAAAAGATATCTGAAAAAAAAAATTCTCTGTTAAAGTTATTTTTGTCATATCCCAAAAATTTTTTTTTCATAAAACAAAAGTAGATAAAAAAATCAATATCTGAAAAAACACCAGAAGATATCAAATATCTAACCAAATTTGGAGATGATCAAGTTGTTGCAGTTATCAGTAATTCTTATAAGGCTCAATTCATTTTGGAAGTTCATTCATTTGATGGTGTAAAAGATGAATCTTTTAATCAATTATTGGATCTTATCATAACTCTTTATCAAATAGCTTTGGTTTGCTTCCCTATAAGGAATACTAATTTGTTGGGTGGTATCATGATTGGATTTGGTTGGAGACCAGGTTTTGTTAAAGGATATTCTCTTGGTATGTCTAATAATATTTTTCCATTCTTAATATCATTTCACTTATTTCATTTATATAGGCATATATTCATTGGTGAAGAATATCACTAAAGTTCAAAAAGATGAATATTTTTGCTTATGGGACACTCTACCTTCCTTTAACTATTTTCTTGCTCTTCAACTCAAAAAGCTCTGTAATAAAGCATTTGAAAAAAATCATGAAATTGAAACCAAAGTTGGAATACCAAATTGGTGTGACTCCAAATGGGAAGATATCAGCCACGAATATCTTTTATTTTCTAATGTTATTATCACTCATTCTGGATTCCACAATATGATTCATATTGATAGGAATGATGCCAATTTTCTTACTTTTGGTATATTCTCATATATCAATCCAATAACTGGCCACCCAATACCATCTCCAGCTAAATCAAAGGACATGGTTTATATTTTCCAGACCACCGATGCATCATTGATTTTGGTTTTGGAAATGGTATCATCAAAACTATTTGAAATTCTTCTAAGAATAATCATCAAATGACTAAAGCTCCTCCTGGTTTGGAATCCTGTCAAGATTTAACACATTTTGATTTCTCATTTCAAATCAGTCATAAGATGATTCAAAAAATAAATAAGGTAAAGAAAGAAGGTAAAGTTAATCAATTTAAAAAAACTTTATCTACATCCAAAAAGTATGGGGATTAAAAATTTCATCAAAAATTAAATATTTTTTTATAATTTTTTAATAATTATTTTATATTTATCAATTTTCTCAAGTTAAATGATGAGTCAATGACCTTTGGCTGTATAACAGGTAATCATGATAACATTTATTTTTTTCATGGGGTTCCTCCTTCCTATACCTGTGGAAAGTCCCAAACTTAGTTTCTAGACTTGATCTGCATTTTGGCTTGAGGAATTGTCATTACTTTAAAATAGGTAAATTGATATATATTAGATATTTATTTAATAATTTATGTAATTATATTAAATTTAGATGACTTCCACCTTTACTTCAATAAAATGCAGGGGGGGGGTATTGCCAAATTTTCAAATCTGACACGTGAAATTGATGACTTAGAAAAATTTTGGTGATACCCACCCCTTGCTTCAATAAAATGCAGGGGAGAGTATTGCCAATTTTTTAAAACAGATATAGAATTTTATTGACTTGTAAATATTTTGGTGAAATTTTTTTGGTGATACCCATCCCTTACTTCAAGAAAATCCATGGGGGGTTTTGCCAAAAATTCTTATAAGACTTGTGAAATTCTTGACATGTAAGAATTTTTGGGATTCCGGTAAAATGCAGGGGGTAGTAAAGCCAAAGTTTCATATTAGACTTTTAAGATTCATGACATGAAAGAATTTTTGTGATACCCACCCCTTACTTCAAAAAAATCCAGGGGTGGGGGATTGTCAAATTTTCAAATGAGACATGAAAATTTTATTTAAAAAAAATATATATAAATTCAAGTAATGATAGATAGAGTAATGAAATAAAGGAAATTATTGTAAATTTTATGTACAAATAAATATGAACAGTTGAAGTGTGAGAGAAATAAAACAAACTAGTCATCCAAAAATTTCTTTAAACGTTCAATTTCCTCAACAGATTTATTAGCTTTAACACATTCTATCAAGAAATCTTTCTTTTTGGAATTTTCTTCATGACCAAACTTATATTTCATCTGCTCTAATAGGTTTTGATGTTCGAGTGTTTTCTCCTCTTTTCTTGATTTTTCAATACTTAGAGTTAACTCAAACTTCTTCCCCTCCAAATCTTGGGCCCGATAATCCTTCCGTAAAGAGAGCTGGTACTTCCTCTCCTCCAAATATTGGGCCCGATCATCCTTGTGTAAAGAGAGCTCGTACTTTCTCTCTTCCAAATCTTGTAGCCTATCATCCCTCCTTAAAGAGAGCTCATATTTCTTCTTTTCAAAGCTTAGAGTCTCTTTAGCGATTTCTACTTGTTCTAGAATGATAATAAAAATTAATATAAGGTGGAAGAAAAGTAGAGTAAATTAAAAAGAGTTATGGTATCACTTACCAGTATCACATTTCTATAAAAATTGTTCCATAGACAAAGAAGGGGTTTGTGATGAAGTATCACTTTTTTGTCTTCTTTGTGAGTGGAAATTTAAACTACTTGAAGCCCTACGCTTCTTGTTCAAGGTCATATTTTCCTCCTCATCATTGTCACTACCTTCAGAATCAGTTGATTGAGGATCCTGGGTTTGTTCATCAGCCTTTTAAGAAATAAGAAAAAGATAAGTAAATAAAAAATAGAAAAGATAACATAAAAGAGAAAAGAAACAGACCTGAGTTAGATTTGGTTGGGTTAAATCACCTATACGATCTACAGAAAAGCTATCTAGATATGTCTCATTCAAATGAGGGGAGGCTTGAGTGGAGGAAAAGGATGGGAAAAGATTTGCTTCAACATCATGTTTGGAGATAGGATCTTCACCATCCAACATATTTACAGGATTAACATCAGGTTGCTCTCCAAAAATTGAATCCATCTCTTTAAAGTAAGGACATAAAGCTTCAAGTTTATTGTCTATGGATTTTATGCCCTTAGTTATATCGTTGTTGGTAACCCCAAAACCAGTGGAAGATGAAAGAGCCTTTGCCTTCTTGTATTTTTCTCGGTAATGCTTGAATCGTTCAGACATCTGTTTAGGCAAAAGATCAATCCTTCCCTTGGTCTTATTCCGTAATTCATTTGCCATTAAAAGATAGCCATTAACTTTTGATGCGGGTGGCCGTCCTACTTTAGTGGCATACTCAGTACCAAAACAAGAATCATAGTTAGATTTGGTTTTCAGCCAGTTGATAAGAATGAGATGTTCATCTTTTTTTAATTGAAAGGTCTTTTATTTCTTGGCTGAGCAGGGGAAAGAGGAAGTAGTGGGAATCAAAGAACAACTGGATGATGGCTGCCTTTGAGAAGATCTATGATGATGAGGCATGTTATTATAAATGAAGATGAAAAGGAGCAGAAACAAGCAGATGAGATAGCGAGATGAGAAGGAGCAGAATCAAATAGATGAAATGGGGAGAAATTCTGAGCGGATAGAATGAATAGAATGGGATGAGAATGGAAGTGCGCAGCAAGGTAGAAGGCATATCCATGGAGTAGTCCAAGATGTGGTTATGGCAGAAAGTAGGTCAAGATGTGGTTATGACAGAAGGTTTTCCAAGATGTGGTTATGAAAAATTGAGTAAAAAAATGTCAGATAAGAGGTGAACATTGACACTTAAAGTGTCTAATAACCCAATTATTAGAAAAAATAATTGCGGAAGATAATTGGGGTATAAGGATTTTTATCCGCAATTAATTTAATTGCTGATCCCTGAACATTGATACCCCCTAATATAAACAATTGGAATATATATCATTAAATTAATTATTTAAGCTTTCTAAAATTAAGAAATTCTTGAAAAATCAAACATAAATCATTACATTAATTAATGAATCATTTTAATTTGTGGCTATTATAATATTAAACCAATTAATAAATAGGTATCAATAAAGGTGCAACAAGGATTTCTGAGGAAATTTAATTTAATTTAATTTTTTCTGTATAAACCTTGGTTAAAAAATTGGTTATAAGGGTCTATTTTATACTGAAAATGATTAAAATATAATTTCCCATTATGTACCAATAAACTAATTTATCATTCTTAACAATAAAAGAGATCTCATACAGCATAAACAAATGCACCATTATTAAAACATAGTGGATTTGTTATTTCCAAGTGGGTAAAAGACAGATCAATAACTCAATGATATTATAGAGGCTATTGGTGTCAGTTTCACATGATAATTATTGTATACCAATTAATTTTTTGATAGATACAAAAAATCTTTTAATACCAGAGTCAGAAAACAAATTCTTTGAATTTGACTGGTGGTTTCAAGGAAGAAATCATCATTGAAGTATATTAAAAATTAATTAAAATAGAAATATCTACTGAAGATGAATCAATTTTTTATGAAAATCATAAGTTTTATTCATATTTTGAACATTATGTTTTAACATGAAGATTTCAATTGTAGATTTATTTTCATAATAAATAAATTTTGACAGTAGCTTGAAGTAAAGTTAAGTTGAACTGGATCAAGGTAAGACTCAATTAGTTGTTCAAAGAGATATACACTTCATAATAAATTGATATTTTTTCCAATGCTTATTATATTTGTAACAAGTATTTGCTGAATAAATTTTTATGCAACAGTGGCAAAGTGTTCCAGTGCTATCTGGAATTTCTACATGAGAATTAATTATCTCGTATAAGTTCATGGAGAGAAAATGCCTTATTTCATACTATTTTAAGAAAATATTTTGAAAAAAAAATTTATAAATGTATAAAGCCACTCCAAAAGGTCTTTTATGGTTAAAATTAAATCTTTTACAAATGTTTTTATTTGTAAAATTTAATATTTAATAATTTAAACCACTTTTTTGTAATCATTTCTTTATGAATTTTGAAAAATCTTTATTATAAACTTAATGGGATTTTTCAGATAAAGCAAAGAAATATTTGACTTCTTTATATAATATTGAATTATATAAACTTCTCTCATCATCTGTCTTATTTTATAAGAAGATTTCATAATTTAAGTATTTTAAATATAATATTAAGAATCTGATTAAGAAATACCCCCAAAATGAGGACATTGGTTAAGTTTCTATTCATATTCTCTGAAGTATTATGAGGAAAACCATCCTTTGAAATTTCAAATCAGAAAAATGATCAAAAAACCTGAGAAAAAACTTTTATTATTATGAAATGAATAGCTCAATATTTTTTAATTCTAAGTCCTGTGAAATGGTCTCAATAAAATTTTCAATGAAAAATTTTCATTCACAAGTAGGAATAAAGAAGTATGTTTAATGAGGTCTGATATTTCAAATTAAAGACATTGATTGAAAAAAATTATATCACTCATTTTAAAATATGCATAAATCTTACTCAAAGACATAATAAAATTCATGATTTATGACTCACTTAATTGGTGGGTTGTCTAGAAGATGAAGGAAAAGAGGGACAAAAGAGGAAGTAGAAGGGAAATATAAAGAATCAGTTTGTAATAAAATGAAAAATTTAATATAATTGAGTTTATGGAGAGGAATACAATGTCAATTTATGAGTAATGACACTACAGTAGATTTAAATGGTATTTAATATTTTTAATAAGTTATATCTCAATGCAAGGCAATCAATTATTGTTATAAATAAACTTATAGCAACCTTAGTATTATTTAAAATTTAAACTAGAACTGTAGTACTAATAAAAATAATACAAATTTGTATGATATTTAAAATATAATAAAGTATTAGTGTAAATTAAGTGATATATAACAAAGAAGAATTGCAAGATCCTTTTATAGGCAAGGATACTTCTGAGGCAATTCCAATGTATATACAAAAATAATAGTATGTGAAACAAAAAGGCCAAAAGAACTTAATTAAAACATACAGGTTGAGGGAAAAAATGAAACAACAAATTAAACATGTGAATAAGTTAATAATTTTCCTGTCTTAAAGCTCCAAACAAGTAATTAATCTTATGAATAACTAAATAAGTATGAGACCATGTGAATTGTGAGAAAAAATATGTTAAACAAGTGTTATAATAAGATGTAAAGGTTTTAGTTAAAACAACTAGAATTATTTTCACTCAAAAATTTATGTAATCAATTTAGTTAAATTATAAAGAGAAATTAATTAAGTGTTTTAAGTACTTTCAGTAATTAATTTAATTGAAACAAATATTTAATTTAATTGTAACTTATTTAAAGTGATAATTTAATATTAATATATTAGGGGGTGTCAGTTCTGGCAAATCCGCACTTAACTTAAGTGCGGATTTCAAACCAAATCAGCACTTAAATTTTGCAAAAAAGTCACTTATTTCAAAAAAGGGTGTCAGTTATGACCTCAAATCAGCACTTTTTTTCCGTTTTTTTTCACAACCACATTTTGGCCACAAAACATCCCTTCCTTTCTTACCCCATCCCTGTCACATGTGACACACTGACCTTCCTGGCTACCTACCCATCAATCCTCGGCACACACCCCTTCCTGACATTTTCAATATTTTGACCAGGCGTGTTTACATTCTTTTTTACTTATTTCTTCTACTTCTTAATCTTTTTTCTATGGGTGTCAGTTCTGACCTCAAATCAGCACTTTTTTTGTGATTTTTTTTTTCAAAACCACATGTTGGCCACATCATCCCTTTCTTTCCCATACCATTTTGTACTCTCCAAATGTCCTCTTTGTGTACTTCATTCACTTGGGTTGGTATTTTGGTTTGTTGCATATTCATTTTTTTTGGAATTTACGGTGAATTTTTTTTTTTTGGATGGCTCATTGGTTTTCTTTCACCAGCTCAACATGAAATCGCATATTTTCTGAAATCGCATATTTTGTCAGTGATTTTTTTTTCATTCATCCCTCATATCCTTTTCCTATTCTCCTCCAACATCCCTCAAACTATTTGGTTTCATTCATTTTGTCATCTCATCTCTCCAGGTAAGTCACTTTATTCTTTTTTTTTGATATTTTTATTACTAATTATAATTTTTTTTTGTTTTTTTCTGTTTATTTTATTTTTTTTATCTAAATTTTTTTTGTAAGTGGTTATTTTGGATTTCAATGTTATAATTAACCTTTTTTTTCTATCCCTCTTTACTTTCTTTTTTAGCTCCATCACCCTACTCTTCATCCCTCCTTGGCATGGTCATTATCCCCCCTTTCCCTTATTTCACTTTTTTTTGGCTCCATTTCATTGAAACACATACATTGCACATTCTTTATGCATTTCACTTACTCCATATTCAATTTCCCCACAATTCCAACATCAATCTTTCTCACTCTATTTTTCCTACTTTTCAATCAAGGTAAGTTTCATCTCCTTTTTTTCATGCCTATATGATATCTCATTCCTTTTATGAAAAGTTGATACTTAAATATATGTATGACTCTTATCTGGATAACAGTGAACTTATAAAACTCCTTTTGATCTCATCTTCATTACCAATTTTCAAGTTTTTGTAAAATTTTGAAAATCAGACTCGGAATTAGGGTTAGGTTTATTCAAATCTAATGTTCTTTTTACTGAAGATTCTTCTGAAGGCTACCTTTCATTTCCCACAAACAGATTTGAATTTGATTCAGTGGTTGCTGAGATATTGACCATTAAAGTTGAGCCTTTTTTTTCCCAATTTAAATTTTTATTTCATTTTTTTATGTAACAAATTAGGGTTAGGTTTATTTAAATCACATGTCCTTTAACTGAAGATTCTACTAAAGCATATCTTTCATTTCCCTCAAACAGGTTTGAATTAGGTTCAGTGGTTGCTGAGATTTTGACCTTTGAAGTTGAGCCTTTTTTCCGAATTTCACTTGTCTTATTTCACATTTTTATATTGCGTATTTAGAGGATAAGGATTCTGAAACTCTTATATGATTATTATCTAGGCATTTCAATTATATAGGCATGTATTCGTTGCTCAAGAATATCACTAAAGCTCAAAAAGATGAAGATTTTTGCTTATGGGACACTCTACCTTCCTTTAACTCTTTTCTTGCTCTTCGACTCAAAAAGCACTGTAATAAAGCATTTGAAAAAAATCATGAACTTGCAACCAAAGTTGGAATACCAAATTGGTGTGACTCCAAATGGGAAGATATCAGCCACGAATATCTTTTATTTTCTAATGTTATTATCACTCATTCTGGATTTCACAATAAAATTCACACTGATACCAAGGACACCAATTTTCTTACTTTTGGTATATTCTCATATATCAAACCGATTACTGGCCAACCAATACCATCTCCAGCTAAAATCAAATGACATGGTTTATATTTTCCAGACCACCGGTGCATCATTGATTTTGGTTTGGGAAATGGTATCATCGAAACTATTTGGAATTATTCTAAGGATAATCATCAAACGAGCAAAGCTCTTCCTGGTTTGGAATCCTGTCAACATTTAACACATTTTGGTTGCTCATTTCAAATCAGTCATAAGATGATTCAAAGAATCAATAAGGTAATGAAAGAAGGTAAAGTTAATCGATTTAAAAAAACTTTATTTAGATCCAAAAAGTATGGGGATTAGAGTTGTCATCGAAAATTTTATATTTTTTCGTAAATTTTTAATAAATATTTTTTATGTATCAATTTCCTCAACTAAAGTAATGGGCCCAGGACCTTGTGTTGTATAAATGGTAATCATGATAACATTTATTTGTTTCATGGGGTTCCTCTAGCCTATACTTGTGGAAAGTCCCAAACTTTTGTTTCTAGATTTGATCTGCATTTTGGCTTAAGGGATTGTCATTACTTTAAACTAGGGAAATTGATATATATTAGATATTTATTTAATAATTTACGTAATTATATTAAATTTAGATGACTTCCACCACTTACTTCAATAAAATGCAGGGAAGGGGGTATTGCCAAATTTTCAAATCTGACATGTGAAATTGATGACTTAGAAAAATTTTGGTGATATCCACCCCTTGCTTCAATAAAATGCAGGGGAGAGTATTGCCAATTTTTTAAAACAGATATAGAATTTTTTTGACTTGTAAATATTTTGGTGAAAATGTTTGACGAGAATGTGAAAGTAATTGTTTCCACCTTGAGCAGGTTTCTGGCTCAAGGGAATAGCAGTACCATCAACAAAACCAATACATCCTGGGAAGCCCTCTGCTTGCATAACCTGAGATGATTGAAGTCGCTCTTCTTTTGTTGGCCAGGTGAGAAGTTGAGATTACAAGGAGTTGATGGCAGTGATACATTGTTTGGTATAAGTGTTAACTGAAACATACCCTAAATCAAAGACATTTTCTAAACGTTTCAAAGCGGCTCCATTACCATTTGAACTCAAATGACATAGTGTGATGGCCAATTGAATTGAAGGATGTTGTTGTTCTTTTTGAGAATTATTGTGAAATATGGGATGATCCTGAATAAGCTCAAGCAATTTAAGGAAACTTTCCTGAGAAGTCCTGAACAGCTCTCTAAAACTGGGTGTAGATAGTTTAAGAAGTGTTTGGATGGTGTACTTGGGGGTATGAAGTACTTGAGGCTTTCTGGGAAGAAGGTAACGTTTCGTGGCCATTTTTGATAAAAAGACAAAATCTTCTTCTAGATCAGAATCAGAATCGCAATCAGACTCCAAGAGCAGTTCAAGAGCCATGAAAGTCATTGCTTTATGTAATTTATCACGATTTGAAAGTGAGGAAGGCATAACTCTTTTATGATATGATATGAAGATGTAAGTGATGTACAATGTTTTGAGTTATGAAGTGTTATGCTGCGGAGTGCTGCGTATGAATGGGGTGATGCTGAAAAATCAGTGAAATGGGACTTGATGGTGAAATCAGCACTTTTGGTTGAGAAAGTGTGGATTTGAGTGAAATAAGTGACTTATTTCATTTTGAAATCCACCAGTATTGGGGCTAGTGTGTTTTGGAAATCCGCACTTATTTAAGTGCGGATTTGGTCAAATTTAAGTGTGGATTTGTAAGTGCGGATTTGCCAGAACTGACACCCCCTATTAAAGATGTACTTTAAATTATTTACTAATTCTATTGACACAGTTAAGATTCAAAAAAGGGCCCAATATTTATGAATAAAATTATATGATGAGTTTGATTTAATATCTAAATTATATTAAATTAATTGTAATTCTATTTTAAGTTAAATATAGTTAAGCTTATAATATTATAATTAATTAAATTAATTTTTTAGAAATATTAAATACATAGAAATTTGCCCTGTTTTTATAGAATATAATATTTGTTTATGTAATAAAACTTTTTAATAATAAAATTAAATATAGTAATTATTTTATTTTTTCACAAAATTTTTATAATTTTATTATTTAATAAGATAATTTATTGTAAATACATAGCGTTATTCCCTTACATGATTTCAGTAATTTATTATATAAATAATTGGGCTCCTGAGATAGCCTGACTGACACATGTAATGCTTTAAAAGCAAAATTAAAAAAAAGAAGTTGAAATATAATTTCAGATAACCATACAAAAAAATTATAATATTAAATTGAATCAACTTTTAATTTGGCTTTATTTACATTGATTTTTATTTTCAGTCACCAGTGGTAACTACAATACTTCTAGAGTCAGTGACAAGTAGATACATGAAAAGATCTTAAAAAAAATTCAAATAACATGGCATAAAGGAACATTTAATTTAACTTGTTCTTTTTTTCTTGACTCCTGTGTCAGGATTGTCAGGCTAATTTTCACTTGAGAAGAATTTGAATTTTGAAATTGATATAAGTTTGTTTTCAGACACTCACACCTCCATATAAAACCTTCAATAATTTCTTGAGGTCTGAAAAGGCTTTGAGAATGTCTTCAGTGATGGAACTAATTGTGAGGCATGAACAACCTTAAAACTGAAGAAGATTCTTGAATCCTGTCCTCCAGAAGCTCCATTTTAGCATTATAACTTAAATTTTTTTCATTCAATTCCTGTAATTGAGCTGAAAGATCTGAGATTTGTTGACTTAAATGAGTATTTTAAAATATAAAGTCTTCTGAAAGTTGTTCATGACTGTTTTTGGGATCCACTTTAATTTCTGTATCTAAGTTTATGTCCTTCAGGTGAAATATGCTAAGAAGCAAAATAAAATATTGAATTGTGAGGGGAACTTACTTATTTTTCATTACAATCATTAACACTTGGTTCATCAGTGGTATTCATGTTACCAATATTCACAGACCTTATGCCTGAAAATTTTAAATCAGTTTATGTCAAAAATTTTATTATTAATATAATCAAAAAACTGTTAATTTATAAATGCAAATTGATCTTAAAAAGAATAAAAAACAAGATAGAAATTATATATTTATTATGATTATTATTTTATATTTTACCAGAATAAAAAATTCATTATTATATGATTATTATTTATTCAAAAACAATAATTAAAAAAACAATTCATTGTTATCAGTAATATTTATAAAATAATAATATAATAAAATTGAGTTATTGATTATTCATATTATATAAATAATAAAAATTCATTTATTCATTTTATAATCATCATTTATTCCTCAAACAATAATTAATAAAATAAAAAATTATTTGGAATTATTATTTATATTTTATAAAATATTAATCAAATTAAGTTTATTAAGGTGACTAAACACCCAATGTATTATTATGGTCTACCAAAATAAAGAATACCAAATTAATGGAAAAATTGGGACTAAGCAGAAAATGCTATGATTGTCAACCAATAATAACAAATATAAATGACAAAATTAACTTAATAATTCATCAGAAATAAATGATATGTCAAAATTACACACTTTCATTTATACTTAAAAATGATTGTATGATTATTATAATATTGGACAAAAATTGTCACAAATATTTATACTAAAAATTTAATTTGATTACTTTGACAATAAATCAATATGTCAAATAAAATTTTCAATATACACACATTTTATTTCTATTTCAAAATAATTGTATGATTTTTTATAATATTGGACAAAATATTGTCAACAATATTTATATTGAAATTTAATTATTTTATTATGACCATAAGTTAACATTTCAAAAATAGAATTAATCTAGGACTAAGACGGCTTCTCTATCATGGTCAACTAGGAAAAAAAATGATTAAGGAAGACCAACTTACACTCAGCGATTCAGAAATTAAGGCAAAAACACAGTTATTGAAATAAAAAATTTAATATAGATTTTTTTAATGCAAAGGCAAAAATAATATAGTGATTAGAATATTAATCTAAAATATATATAAATTGAAAAAATATAAGTCATTATGAAAAAACCCCAGTTCAATTCACGGTCCCGTTGTGGTCTTCCAACATTGGCAGGGGCCTTTGTTGCATGATTTGGCGCTGTTTGTGCATGTCTTAATTGACATCTGTTATGGAATTGGGTGTCTTTCTGGTTTTATTCCATGGGTATTGGGTCTGCGGGTATGTGGGTACTATCATTGGATAGCCCCAGTTTTTCTCTATATTTTATGTCTTGAAGACATTTTTCATATTCTAAGTTTTAAGAGGTCATTTTCTCATTTTTCACTTATAAAAGATAGCTGTTAAATTTTGTTTTTCGTGTTTCATAGGCTAACCTTAAGTCTTAGGGTTAAGTGCTTAGTACCATTGGATAGAGCTAATTTTTCTCTATATTTCATTTCACAATGTTGTTATAGAGAAATTCAGTGTTTTAAAGGTTTTAGTAGTTGTAGTGAATTTTTTGAAGTAGATAAGATGTTTTTATTGGTTTTCTGGCTTCAGGGAGGCTGGGCCGCTTCAGGCAGCACCTCCGACGTCGGGCGGCCGGCCCACCTCTGTTTTAAAAGGTTGGGGAGCGCTTCAGGAGGGTTTTTTTATTCAATTTGGTGGGTACAGGCGCCAGATTGGTGGGTGCGCATGGGCTCTTAGATAGTGGTCTGTGTGTACATAGTGAATAAGACAGTTTGGAGCAACCTTAATCATCATACAACCATCCGAAGGTGATATCCTTGTTCCTCACTCAGTTTTCACTGTTTTCTGGCAACAATTTGGCTGTGTTTGTTGCAAGTGAGTTCTTCATTTAACTTAACTTTTGCAACTGTTTTCTCTGTTATAGTCTTGCAAGCTATAGCAAGTATTATTGCTGTCTCTGGTGTGGATTTGCAGCCTACATCAAGTATCTTTTCTGTCTCTGGTGTGGACATTGTTCTACATTTCAGTTCTTTGGTCTGGTAGTCTGTCTGGTGACTACTTTTTGGCTCACCAAGAAGTCAAGTGTGTTAAAAAAGGGGCTTAGCAAAACAGGAACCAACATACTTTAGCAAGTAAATCTCACTCTATTTTCCTAAAGGGACAGGGGATTTTCTCTCTAGTTTTTCTCCAACTCCCTTGGTCAAGGCCTATAGCTAGTACTATAGGATTGTCTACACCGGCAAAAGTTCAACATGTGCACAAGGGTGGTCTGCCCATTAATTTTTTGTCCAATCTTCAAGAAATTGTTTTCTTTGTTTGGAAAGGCCCTTAATTGTCAGCCAGTTGTTGTGGTCTTTCAACATTGGGAGAGGCCCTTGTTGGGCTGTTGTCTCCCGCCACGTGACACTTGAGGCAAAGCAGATCATTAAATCGATAATACAGAGGTCTAAATACATACTCAAAGCTCAGAAAGCAATTCTACATAGCAACTGCCACTTTCTTTTGTGTAATCACTTATCAACCATGCTAGTCTAAACTTCAAATCTAAATTAGTAAATCTCTCAATAGTGTGTTTTAGTCTTTTCCTCAATAAGTGAGACACAGCGCAACAGTTAATGTAATAGTCTGCTAAAAGGTTTATTAAGTATCTGTGGGTTATTAAAAGGGGTAGTGAGCATGAAAGGGATGGTTAGTGGAGGATTAAAGGGTTAACAGATGTTAGTGAAGAGGGTCCTGGTGTAAAATGTGTAATTTTGGTGGTCTGTGGTGTGTGGAATGATGGATGGGTATGAGGTCAATGCAAGGAGGAGTAATGGATATAAAAGGGGTTGGATTTTGGTTCAACATTCTTTAGTATTAAATTATAAAACGTATATATAGTTAATAGTTGTAAAGCTTCAGGTTAAATAATTATTATTGTATATTTCCTTATTTTCTCAGTAATCATTTCTAAATCCTAAATCTTTGATTATTGAGTTTCCAACCCTTTGTGAGATCTTAAGAATATTAATATTAACTTTAAAATACATTAGAATTCTTATCGAACATATCTCGAAGCAGTAGCTCTTCCTTTGAGTCATCTTCAAATCACTTCCTCGAACATTTCCTCTGTGCTTCAAAGAAATTTCTAAACTACTCTCCTCATCTCACTTCCAGGAACACCCTCGACCTTGTGCGTAGGTCATCCGGTGACAGCTGTTTGGCACTGTTATGCTATGTCTCAATTGACATTGGTTGTAAAATTGGGTGTTTTTCTGGTTTTATTCAGTTAATATTGAAACTATGGGTATGTGGGTAGAACCATTGAATAGCACTGGTTTTTCACTATATTTTATGACTTGTTGAAATTTTTCATATTTTAAGCTTTAAGGGGTCATTTCCTCATTTTTCATTTTTAAAAGATAGCTGTTTAATTTTTTTTGTTTTACAAGCTAAACTTATGTCTTAGGGTTAAGTGCTTAGTACCATTAAGTAGAGCTAACTTGGCTCTATATTTTATTTTGCAAGTTGTCATAGCTTAATTTTGTTTTTTAAGGGTTTTAGTAGTCATGGTGGATTTTTTTAAGTATTTTGGGCTTTTTTGGATGTTTTTGGTGGTTTTCTGACTTCAGGGAGGTCTGGCCTCCCACCTTGGTTATAGAAGGCTGGAAAGCGCTTCTAGAGGGTTTTTATTCAATTTGGCTGCCAAAAGCGCCAAATTTGTTGCTGTGCATGGATTTTTTAGATGATGGTCTGTGTGTACATGCTGAATAAGACAATTTGAGGCGACATTAATTATCATACAACCAACGGGAGGTTATGTAGCCGTTCTCACTCATTTTTCACTGTTATTTGGCCACAATTGGCTGTGTTTGTTGCAAGGTTAGTTCTTCATTTAACTCAACTTTGGAAACTGCTTTCTCTGGTGTAGCTTTGCAACCTGCTTCAAGAATTATTGCTAATTTTTGTGCAACAAGTGCACAGTATTTTGTCTTTCTTGTGTGGATCTTTCTGCATTTCTGGTTTCTGGTTCTTTGATTCTCAGTGGTCTGCTATTGGCTACTGTCTTGACTTGTTAAGCAGTAAAGAAGTGTGTTTCAGGGGGTATAGTAACAGTCTATAATTTGCCGTAGCAACTGAATCTCACCTGGTATTTCTTAAAGGGACAGGGGGTTTTCTCTCCAGTTTTCTTCCAAATCCCTTGGTAAAGGCCTATAGCTAGTACTATAGGATTGTCTACATTTCTGGTGCCCAACATGGGGTGAGTAATTGTTAGCTTTTTAGACTTTCTGTTACTTTGGACTCTCTTCTGTGGTTGGAAATTGGTTTTCTGGAATTAATTAGACCATTATTTCTGGACCCTCTTTTTCTAGTGGTGGTAGTAGCACTGTTGGTGCTTCTGAGAATGGTAATCCTCTTGTTTCTGTAAGGCCTTCTGTCAGGATCAAGTCCTGGAAGGAGCCTATGTTTATAGATGAGGATGTGAAGTTATTTCTGGAGCTTTTTGAGGCTTCTGGGAATGTAGATGGGGATTCTCACTTGGAAATGGTGAATCAAGTCATCTTTTATATTGGTGACAGGGCTTTGGTGAAGGAAGTTTCTGAAATGGATAGCTATAGAAGGAAGGATTGGAAGAAGTTGTGTCTGCAGATGAAAGACAGGTGGGTATCCAGGAACTGTATGGTGGATCTCTATATGATTGCTAGTCAATGGAAATCTTATGGAGGTGTGGATAATCTCCACACTTATACAAAGTTTCTGGCTCAGTTGGAGCCAGTGGTGGAATATTTGGTGGACATGCAGGAGTTGTAGAGTACTGACTATGCAAGGGATATTTTCTGGTCTTCTCTGGCCAGGAATGTCAGGATTGATGTTTTTAAGGAGTGGGCTAGGAAGAAAAAGATGAAGGTTCTTCCTAATGGCAATCAGAAATTGCCTGCTCTTTCTGTGGCTAAGGAGTTTGTAGAGGAACATCTGAAGCTGTTGGCAGTGAATTCTTTCCAGGAAGCTAGCACTAAATATGTTAGAAAGGTCAGTGAATCATTGGCTGAGGATGTGGAGGAGTCCAGAAAAAATTAAGTGGTGAATAAGGGAGAGGCTCCTGAGAAGCCTAAGGAGGTGGGCCCTGTGGTGGAGAAGTTGGTTGACTTACTTGAACAGCTGCATATTTTTATTCAGGAGGCTCAGAAGGCCAATAAGGCTCCTTCTCAGCCAAGAGATATTGATAGGAGGCTTGGTAGGAGTGATCCTTGGGTCTGCTCTTATTGCAGAAGGAAAGGCCACAAGTCCAATGATTTTTGGGCATTGAATAGGGATGTGTCTGAAGGGAAGGTGGAATTTTATGGGAAATTTTTCAAGTTCCCAGATGGTTCTTTTGTGAAGCCTAATGATGGTCAGGCTCCAGTGGACTTGGTGAGGAGGAGACATAATATCAACTCAAGGAGGCCAAGATTTGAGGAGTTGCCTAATGAGGCTTCCTCTTCTGGTTAAGGTGGAGATGATGGCAAGGGAAAGGAAAAGAAGGCTAATAGGGTGTCATTTACATCTTCTTTGGTGGATTAGAGTTTTATTCTTGTGGTGGAAAGTCAAGAGGGGAATTATTGGCTGGTGTTTATGATGTAGAAGCAGGAAAGTTGGGAAGGCCTAAGAGAGCAGTTCTTAGGCCCAACCATATACTAAGGCTTCAAAGTTGGATCCTAAGCTGAGTGCAGCTAGGGAGAAGTACAGCAAAGAGGAGGCTTATAAAATGCAGAAGGGTATGTCAGATATGGGCCCCCCTAGTTTGGAGCATCGGACATGATTGGTGATCCGATGCCTATGGATGTTGATTCTGACACTTATGAGGATGTCCCTTTGGCTTCATTTCCAAAGCCTGCTAAAGTTAGAGGTTCTGGTAAGGAATCTGGTTTGATTCCTGTTGATGGTAAATCTGTTCGTGGTTCTGGTCCTCATGAATCTTCTGGGACCAAGGTAGTGAACCCAAGGGCTCACTTTTAGAGGCCAGTGGTTTGCGGCCAAGTTAATGTTATGGAATCTGTCCTGTAAAGGATGAATCAGGGTCAGGTTTACCTTTCTTATGGGGAGTTGTATGATATCAGTCCTGGGTTGTCTGATAGGCAGAAAAATTTGTTTACCAGGAGAAGGGTTTCTTTTGGGGAGGTAGAATACATTTGTGATACTTCTGAAAAATTTGGTGAGGGGTTTAAAATTTATTTTTCTGCACCTCTGAGATATGTCAATGTCCCTCTGAATGGCAGGGAGACTAGGGAATCAGTGGATTCAGGTTCACAGATTAACATGATTTCTTTGTTAGAGGCTACTCATTTGGGCCTCCCCATCAAGACAGGAATTGGTGGAGACTTAAGAGGGATTGGTGGCAATGTCCCTGAATTTTTTGAAACAGCTCAGGTTGTGAAGCTAGATGTTGGTGGAGCCTCAGGAAAGGTTAATTTTTACATTTCCAAAGGAACTTTAAAAGCTGTTTTGGGTAGGCCATTCTTGATAGATTTTAAAGAAATAATTGGTTATAAGTTTGATGTGGGAATCAGTTTGGATTTTACTGGTGAAGATGAAAGGAGATTTCACATGAGGTTTTCGTCTCCTGGAGAGGATGGTTGGGAGACCAGGCCTGGTTTATCTTTAATGTTCAAGTGCATGGATTGTTGTAGGAGAAAAAGAGAAGTGGGTGCTGCCTCTGGTTTTTTGGAGTGTGGCTCAGGTTCTAGTGAGATTCTGTCTTTTTTAAAGTGATTAAGGCTTATCACCTAAGTGCTACAACCTCTCCCCAAGATAAAGAAATCCCATGTTGTAGTACTTCAGCTCCCTTGGAGATATACCAAGTGGATTTTCAACTTTATCTATTTAATGTTTCTCATCTCTGCAAGTATTCTTCAAGTTTTTTATCAAGTATCTGTTCTCTCTCAAAATTTTCACTTATTTTTAATTCAAGTTGAAAAAAGAAGATTGCTTATATATATTTGTTGAATGATATGCAGAAAAGCTGTGGAGTGGTGGGATGAGGGTCTAAAAAGAAGCACTCCTAATTGTGCACCACTAGGGTTTCTTCTACACCTTTCAAAAACATTAAGTTGGCCACACATGTGAGAAATGGGGAAACACTTGTTTTTTCTTCCAGTTCTGGTGGTGAAGATGTCCTGAATATCCCTCAAGTTGAAGGCAGAGCTGAAATGTATAAGAAGATAGTGCAGAAGATCAGGCCTGTCAATGAGCCTATGCATGTAGGTTTGAATCCTCCTTTGAAGAGACCTCCTTTTTCAAGAGATCTGTACTGTATGTCACCGGACGACCTACGCACAAGGTCGAGGATGTTCCTGTAAGTGAGATGAGGGATTTTAGAAACTTCTTCGAAGCACAGAGGAATGATTCGAGGAAATGATTCGAAGGTCACTCGAAGTAATAGCTATAGGTTCGAGGTTCATTCAAGAAGAATTATAAACTAGTTCCAAGGTAATAATAATTCTTAAAATCTCACGAAGGGTTGGAAACTCAATAATCAAAGATTTAGGATTTAGAAATGAATATTGAGAAAGTTAAAGAAAGATACAATAACAATGATTTAAATTTTAAGGATTTACCACTATTAATGTAAATACGATATTATAATTTAATTCTAAGGAATATCGAACCAAATACCCAACTCCTTTTATATCCTTTGTTCCTCCTCGCATTGACCTCCCTTCCATCACACTATTCCCATTCCATTGACCATTACTAACAAACACTTAGACCCTCTTCACTAAATATCCGTCCATGCTCAATTTACCCCTTTTTAATTAATTAACAAAACTTTAATGAAAAACTACTACTGTACTATTTCGTTGAACCTAGCGCTGTGCGTTGCTTATTGAAAAGGACTAAGGTACCCCATTGGGAGGTTGACTAATTTAGATTTAGAGTTTAGGCTAGCGCAGTTAAATAGTAAGTACACAAAGTAAAATCGCAGTTGCTATGGAGAATTGCTTTCTGCGCTTCGAGTATAGATTTAGGACTCAATATTATTGATTTAATGAGTTGATTTCGCCTTGAGTGTCACGTGGCGCGTGACACTGTACTCCTCCGGTGAAGAATCCTCCTTATTTTGTGGAAACTTCTAGGGTGACTGTGGAAAGATTGAAAGTTGTTAATTTTGCTCCTGATTTGTGGTTGTATGATGAGGAAAAGAAGTTTTTGTTGCATGTTATTTTACTGAGAGAGAAAGCTGTGCCATTTGTTGAAGAGGAAAGGAGTGTGTTGAAATACTCTTATGGAGAACCTTACTTTATTCCTGTGGTCGGTCATGAGCTTTGGAAAATCAAACCTATTCCATCTCCAGATGATATTAGGGATGATTTTTTAGAGATTGTTAGGGGAAGAGTCAGGACTAATCTATATGAGCAATCAACATCTAGTTACTCAAGTCCGGTTTTCTGTGTAAAGAAGCAGAATGGGAAGCTGAGAGTGGTGCATGATCTTAGAGCCTTGAATAGAGTTACTATGAAGGATGCAGGTAAGCCCTCAAGTCCAGAGGATTTTTTGGAAGCTTTTTCTGGAAGGGTTTGTTATGGTTTGGGAGATATTATAGGTGGTTATCATGAAAGGGAAAATCACATAAATTCACAGCCACTAAAATTGTTTGAGACTCCTATGGGAAGATTTCAGCTCACTAGGTTGCCTCAAGGAGCAACTAATTCAGTAGCTGTATATCAAGCACAAATGGCATGGATTTTACAGGATGAGTTTCCTACTCATGCTAGTATATTTATTGATGATGGTGGAATCTAAGGACCTTCCACTGATTATGTAAATGTGGTGTTGAAGGAGAACACTGGTATAAGGAGATTTGTTTGAATATATGCAATTACTCTAGAAAGAGTATTGTTTAGGATTGAAGAGGATTTTTTGACCATTTCTGGGTCAAAGTTTTGTTGTTGTGTTTGTTCTCTGGAAATTCTGGGTCATGTTGTATGTAAGGTAGGAAGGATTATGGCAAACAAAATATTCAATAAAATTCAGTCATGGACAAGACCTAAAAATACTACTGAAGTCAGGGGATTCTTGGGTGTTTGTGTGTACATCAGGATTTTTATTCAAGATTTTTTTATGTTGGATTCACCTTTAAGGAGGTTGGCCAGGAAAGATGTGGAGTGGGAATGGTTTGAAGAGTATAAAGAGGATTTTCAGAACTTGAAGAAGGTTTTTGGTGAAGATATTATTCTTCATAAGTTGGATTATGGAGTGGGAGCTTGATAAATTTATCCGGAAGTGGACTCAAGTTGTATTGCTACTGGTGCTGTGTTTTCTCAGGAAGTTAATACTGGGAGGGTCAGGCCAGTAAGGTATGAGTCCATGGTATTTAATTAGGTTTAATCTAGATATTATAAACCTAAGTTGGAACTGTGTCGTGTAGAAAATTTTTTAAAGAAGCTGCAAAATGTTAAGTGGGGGCAGAATTTTGAGCTACAGGTGGATGCAAAATCTCTGGTTCAAACAATCAATACACCTAGTCTTCCAAATACTCTCATGACTAGGTAGGTGACAGTTATTCAGCATTTCACTTTTGAGCTGGTATACAAGCCTGGAAAAACCTTTATGATTCCAGATGGATTGTCAAGGAGACCACCCATGGATGAAGATTCAGACTCTGAAGAATTTGATGAAGATTTCCAAGTGGTTAGGGCCAGCACAAAGGGTGCTGAATATTTTTCTCTCCTCCCCCATGAGGCTAAACTAGAAGATTTTTCTCTCCTCCACCAAGAGGTTAAACTGGTTGGTTCTGATCATGATTCTGGTGATCAGGATGTTTTTGTTGATAAAGATGGGCCTGTTTTTTGGGATGGCTCAAAATTAATAAATGGCTTTTTTATTGGTGAACTGGATTCTCTTAAGATTCAGTGGAAGAAAAAGGATGTACCAAAATTTAGGGATTTGTATCCTGGATGGGCTAATTGTGTTGCTCGTGTGTACAATGGATATTTTGATGACAGGGTTGAACCCTTGGATGTTGTTTTGTTGGATTTTGAAGATGAGACATGGGGTCAGACTGGGTTTTACTTTATTATGGTTGAATATCTGTTAACCTTGGAGAGGCCAGATAATTGTGATGATGATACTTGGGTGGAAGCCAAGAAGAAGAATCCTGGCTTCTAAATTTCAGGAAGGAGGTTGATGAGGAGGATACATCCAAATTCTCAAGTAGTGGTGACTCAGAAGAAAGGTCAAGAGTTGGTATTCAAGTCTTTGCGTGAAGACCTTGGTCATAGGGGCTTTTGTGAGACTTATAGAAGAGTAGAAGACAGATTTTGGTATCCAGGTATGAAGTTAGCTGTACAGGGTTGTGTTCAATCATGTGAAGAAGGTCAGAGAAGAAGTCACTTGAAACTTAAAGAGGTTGGCTGTGCTACTGGTGAAACAACTGTGTTTAGAAGATTCAGTCTGGATGCTGTCCATACTAAAGAGGGAAGGTATAAAACTTGATTGTTGCCAGGGATGATTTTTCTGGTTGGGTTGAGGCCATACTTCTGTTTAATTTGACTTCCAAAAGTTTGGCAGATTTTTTGAAGAAGGAATGAGTGTTTAGGTATGGGTTGATGAAGTTGGTGACTGTTGATTGTGGGCCAGAGTTTGGAGCTGAATTTACAGAAGCTGTGGCAAGTATTGGTTTAATAGTCAGAGTTGCTACACCTTAATATCCTGAAGCTGAAGGCATATTTGAAAGAGGCCATCAAGTTATCAAGAATGCCTTGGTGAAAATGTGTGGAGATAGTGCTGAAAAATGGAGGCATTATTTACCCTTGGTGTTATTTGCTGATATGTTCACTGTGAAAAGGACAACTGGCTATTCCCCTTATGAATTAATTTTTGGGAAGAAAGCTGTTCTAGAAGTGAATTTGGAAGCTTTTTCTTATCTTGTAATTGATTGGGGTGATGTGTGCTCAACCAAAGATTTGCTCTGTGCCAAGATGCAAAAGTTGGAATGTAGAGAGGAATGTCAAGAGAAGGCATACTCTAGAATGAAGAAGATAAAAAATAAATCAGTCAGATACTGGGACAAGAAGTTGGCTCATAGACTCAGAAATCCCTTGAAACCTGGTGGTTTGGTTTTGGTGTATAATAGAAGTTTGGAGAGTCAGTGGGGAAATATGTTTTCTGACAGATGGAATGGACCTTACAGAGTCAGATCTCAGGTTTCTTGAGGTTCTTATGTTTTGGAGGAGTTAGATGGTGCAGTCTTAAAGAAGAGAGTGGCTGTTGATCAGATGAAGAGATTTCACCCAAGAGGCACTAGAAGTAAAGAAGATTGACTCTGCAATGAGAATAAACTATGGACCATTATTTAATTTTGGATTTTGGTGATGCTATGCATCTATTTTGTTGGAAACTTCTTTTTGTTAGAAGGTAACCACGGGTGGGTCTTCTAGATTTTTTTTTGGCAAGTGTGGAGGTAACTGATGTGCTGGCTGCTCTATCAGCAGTTACCCCAGATTTTCTGTTTACAACCCCTTCTTTTAATTTGGTTGAATCCTAGTATTGGTTTTTCTTCACAGGTTTTTATTCTTCTATGATTTAAACCGGAAACGTTTTTGGTAATCAAATGCCCAACTCTTCACTCTTTTTGTTATGGTTTAATGTTTTGGATGTTGTGTATTTGTTAGACGGTACCCAGGGGGGGCTTCCAGATTTTATTTTTACAAGTGTGGGTGTAACTGATGAGCTCGCTTCTCTGTAGAAAACACCACAGAAAATTTGGGGGGGTATTGCTAGCAATACCCCTCATTTAAAAATGTTGGGAAGTGGTTGGAAAGCTGTTGGAAGGCTGTTGGGAGTTCATTGTGAAACCAGATATAAATTAATTGGACAAAGATTTGGTAATCAGTTAGACCTAGGTTCAACCAAACTCAATCACAGGTTTCTTGGAGCTTGGTGATTACTTTGATTTTGAGCTGAGCACAGATTGAGCAAAGCTTGAACATATCACTTAACATATCATAATATTCACTTTCCCATCTTGTGGAAAGCAAAATTTGATATTCGTTCTAAGAATATCTACATATATTTTCTTGCCAAGTTGGTAACAGAAGGTTAAACTGTAGTATCTCAATTATTACACTAGACTACATAGATATTTGATAAAACATACAATTCAAATCAATTTTAATATTATTGAGATCACCATAAGTGTCTGTCCAAAGACTTACAAAAAGTATGTTAGTATCAAGACATGGTTCTAGGTAGTAGTTTCAATTTGGATTTTGAACTGACATCTAAAGCATTTTACTATTAGACAGAAACATAAATAAGTGTAATAAGAGTGAAATTATTCTATTTTGTGATTATAATGTAACAATAAAGCACATTTTTATTGAGAAAATTTTTCTTCCTCCACAAACCAAAATTTACTCTATAGGCTCAAGATTTATTTTTAAGCCATATTATTCATTTCAGTTATCATTGATTTACTTCCAATATTTATAAAAAAGATAATAATAATACATGTGAAAGAATTATGAGCTTAGCATAGCATATGCTAAAAAGTTATTTTGTCGTTTTATTCAAAACTGATTATTCATTTTTTGCTTCAATTCATCTTTTAACAACCACTATCTTCAGATACTATTCTTACTTAATATTTCAAGTCTCAGATGTGTTGGACAGTTCTCAATAACAATCGATAAAATTTATATGAATGTAATTTCAAGATTTCAAAACTCACCGACCCCCACGATTTTACAGCGAGGCCATTTGAATGTTCATATTTTTGGACTATTTGAAGAAAGAAAACCAACCCTTGTCGGTAATCTTTCTCAAGTGCAGAGTCAGCACCTTGGACCACTATTGGGTGACATTGGCTCTGGATCTCACCATTTAAACCAAAGAAGTGCCTTGAATCCTATGAAGCCTTTCTATTTTCATGCTTACTTGGTTCCAGTTTTTGGTAATCAGTATCAACTTTGGGGATGCCTCTTTTCTTCAAGTACACTAATCAGTCTTGCTAAAGAAGCATTTTCTTCTGCTCAAATCAATTTATGTCCAATCCTGAACTACGACTCCACTATCTTTTTTAATATCCCGCATGTAAATTTTGAAGGCTCTTTCCAAATATCTCAGAGTAATCAAGATTGGAAAGCTGATCAACTTATCCGAGGAATCAAAACAGTTCTCAAAACACATCAACTTCAAGCAATAAATTTTATGATTGACAATGAACGAATGTTAAAGGAAAAGTTGGATATCATGTGGAGGCACCAGGACAACCATTGGCTTAGAACTGGATTCGATGACTATAAAGATCAGTTTCCTAACAATCAATTAATGCCTGAAGGAAACGGGTCAATACTTGCTGATGATATGGGTTTGGGAAAGACACTTTCAACTCTTTCTCTTATAAGTGCAACTCAAGGTGAAGCAAGACAATTCCAGGTATCAGAAAATCAAGAAGGTATTAATCGGAGTTCAGCCACACTGATTATATGCCCCCTGGCAACACTATCGAATTGGATCAATGAAATAAGTGTGCACTTTGAAGATAATGCGCTTCCTTTCAAGGTTCTTTATGGGAAGGATTGTCAAAATACTAATGTCAATGAGCTACAGGACACTGCTATTGTTTTAACGACCTATGAAATATCTAGCCCAACGATGTCAAAAAATCAAAGCCAAAAAAAGATACCGGTGACTCAAATGCTCTTTTGGTATAGAGTTGTTTTAGATGAAGCTCAGTTAGTGCCCATTTCTATATCTAAAACTTAAAACTTAATTTTTATAATCAATTTTTATAAATATTCTTTTAGTTACATTAAAAATCCTTACTTGCAGAGGGCTCAAACAATATTTGACTTGGAATCCCAACACTGACTATGCTTGACTGGAACTCCACTTCAGAACAGGCCCACTGACCTTCAAAGTCTCATATTTTTTCTTAGAATCGAAAAGTGGCAAGAAGACTGGTTATGGAAGAATTTCCTTTTTCCAGGTTTGAAAAAAGGAAAGGCTAATTCAATTAAATCAATCAATCACTTAATGAAAGTCATAAGCCTACGTAGAACAAAGGATGCAATTTTGTCTCTTCCAAAAAAGATTCAAAGGGGGATATCGGTTCAATTAGCAGATCCATGGAGGTCTAAACTTGATGTGCTTCAAGAAGGATTCACTGAGCAATATGGGCCCTCCAGAAGCACTGACTTCCCTTGGGACTCATCTGAGTTTCTAAGAGAGCTGATGATTTTAAGAAAATTCTGCAACCATCCAATCTACGAAAATATGGATGAAACTCCAACTTTTGATTTCACCTGGCAGCATTCCGCAAAGATTTGTCATCTTATAGGCCACTTAAAAAACTTTTTGTCTGGTGAAAGGGGTATAAATTTTCCAAAAGCCGTTATATTCTCCAACTTTGCAGACTTTTTGCAGATGTAAGTGATTCTATAATGAATTGTTTTACAAAATTGTGTTGGCTTATTAAAAAAAATTTTCTAATATTTCAAAATAGAATAAAAATGGCTTTAGATGACCACAATATTAGTTATACCCAGCTTACGGGTGAACTCAGCAGGACAAAGCAAGACAAAAATATGCATGAATTCCATTTTAATAAAAATTTCCAAGTTTTGGTTGGGACAATTCAGGCTGCAGGAGTGGGTATAGATCTCAGGTGTGCTCAAAATGTATATATAATGGTGAGCTCAATGTCTTTTATTTCATATTAAGAACAAAAATATTAAATTTTTTATATGTTCAATGTTGAAATAGGAGCCAAATTGGAATCCAGCAGTTGAGCAACAGGCTGTTGATCGGCTGTATAGAATGGGGCAGCAAAATGAAGTAAATGTTTTGAATTATTTTGTACAAGGAAGTATAGAATTCAGCATGTATAAGATTCAAAGGAAAAAAATGGAACTAACAATGTAAGCCAGATTTCATTTCTATAAATTTTAATGATAATAGTAATCATTAAAATTATGTTTTTGTTTTCAAGGCTAAGTGTCCCAAACAGTGGAAATGAGGAGTATGAGTGTGCAAACATATTATTAAGGGAGTTTTTCAATCACTCACATTAGAGGAAGAAATAATTTCAAGGAGAGCAGGTAAATTTATGGGATTTTGAGGATTTAAAAGTCTGAGTTGTTGAGGATTTAGAGATGCAAGATATAAGGGAGAATAACAGTCATTCGGCAAACCCCGGGGGACATGAGAAGGATTAAGGTTAGGGGATAATGTTGAAACCAAACTGATTCTTTTGTACAAGGCCAAGTCCTTTAGCACACTTCTAGAGTAGGTTGAAGTATCTCTAATATCAAAGTGTTGTTGGTCAAGATATTGTGCAACTTTAGAAAAATCTTCAGACCTCCATTGCATTAAGATACATCTTAACAATCCATCATTATCAATTTAGGTGTCTGAACAACACTTGATGTTTGTGAAAAGGTTTTGATAAGTTTCACAATGTGGAAGTTGTTTAAGAAGTTTAGTTCGGTTAACTGAATTCTAAGAATCTTTGTTATTTGAAATAAAGGTCATAAATAAAAACGGTTGAAAAAAAAGGGATTTTCATACTTTTTTTTTCATTCTATATTTATGCTTTCTCACTTTGATTATTTCTTGAGAGCTATGAGAATCCTTCCCAAGTCTTAATCTATCAGAATGACCTAAAGACCAACGGTGAAGAACTCCTATTTGATTTGAGAAGCTAATTTGAGTTGAGTCAATTGGATATGCAATCAAATTATTGGTTTTTAAGGCATTGTCCCAGTGTTTAATGAGAATATTTGCCAAGACCTGGTTCCATTTGTCAAACCAATCTAAGTTCCAAGCAAAAGTTGATCCTGGGAAACCACATATGCAAAGGTGCTCAATAAAAGATTCACAGAAAATTGGTGGAAACTTTTCCGAAACCGCTGAATTTGATTCCGGATGAGGTAGTTCAAAGGCAATGTTGCAAGAATTCATGTCGAATGATGAAAATCTGTCTAATTGCTCTTCAGTAGGGTTTTGTTTCCATCCATTTGATTCTGGTGACATATCCAAAAGTGAACGACAAAAATTGTGTATAGATCTACAAAAGTGAGAATTGAATGGAGGCAAAGTCTCATTAAAAAATCTATTAAGTGTTCTTGTGTTTGTGGGCAGGTTTCCATGAGGAAAGTAAGAGCTACTAGGGTTCATAAATAATTAGATTAAGAAAGTGTTCAATTAAATTAAACAAAGAGGAAGGATAAATTGTTGAGCTCCAAAACTTTATGATCAAAGTTGATTTAAGGAGAAATATCACAAAAATTAAGAATAAGAAATATTTCAACTTTATGGAATTATAATATGCATAAATTATATTTTTATATGCAACTTGAACTCAAAAGGAATGGTATAAAATAAAGAGAATGATTATGTGATAAAAGCAGACTCATTTAAGAAACAGATTTTTTTTCTTTTCAAAAAATTCTTCCACAAAAATAATTTGTTAAATGTGAGGCTATGTTCATTTTTTGATTACCAAAAAATTATTTTTGGTCCAATATGATAGTAATACATATTCTATTGATTAATTTTTTTTCAACCTGAATAGATAGACCAGAGTGTCACTTCATCACATTTATGTATGAAAAGTTATACAAGGTTTCAGCTTTTATGTAATTCTTTAAGGTTTACACTTTTGTAGCATCTATTATTTGAGTATTTTTGATTTTTTCTTTATAGAAAATTCTACCTAGTACAGACCAATTTTCAAAGTGAAAGAAATATGTTTGTGATTGTTTTTTACAAAATATTAACCTTATTTTTGGGTTTAACTTTGATTTTTGGGGTAATTTTTTAAATAATTATGTTAAAAATATGGATTACTTTTCTTATAGTCCATAACTAAGAATTTTTATCAAAATCAAATAATTATAGGGTAGTTAGATATAACTCAGAAGGCATTTGATAGAAAAATAATTGAGATGCTTGTGCGTACAACAGAATTTTTTCTATGATAGAAAATATTCTGATAAACATGCATGCATTGTTGTACAAATGCAGAGAGTATACAGAATACAAATAAAGTAGACTGAATAACTTTAAATTAATATATAATTTATCTGATTAAAAATTAAACATTTAAACTTAAATAATTTCAACACATATTCCATCATATTCTTTTGATAAAAAAATGTAGCTTATATTAGCTAGTGCCTTTCAAAAAAAGGAATACCTTCAATCGGTAACTTCAAATAGCTAACTTATTCCTACAATTATCACAATTACAATGCCTCCATTTTTTCATGTATGTCAATGTCAAGATCTTGGATGTGTCAATAGAAAGTATCAAACTTCTTCTGGGTCCTTTGAAGTCGGTATGGCTTTCAAAAGCTCTAATTCTTATGCAAAACATCCAGAGGAAAGAAATAGGAAGGCCCAGATGGTTATTTCTTCCAACAATCCACTTAACATTGGAAGTTCCAGCTCCACAGAAACAGTAAGCTGTATATCTATAGTTCAATGTGAGAATAAAAGTCTTTATGATGTTTCAATGATTTATTACACAGGGGCAGTTGCTATTGGGGGCAGAAGTATCTTCAACAGTCTCTAGAAACTCAAATCTTGGGGAACGGTATAGCCAAATAATTATGTGGCAGGCAGCAAAGCTTTCTCTAATTAATCATTTGAGCAAAGAAGTTTGTACTCAATTTTTGGATGAAGAAATTAAGAAGCTCAAACTTCTAGGTGATAGTGGAATACTGGATTCTGATAGCATTGTCCGCCTGGTCCCACGCTCGATAGATACAGTTTTTAGTCGATTAAAGCTCAATCAATCATTTTTCACTAAAATATGCTGTCCTAAAAGCTTTGCTCTTTATGAGTATAACTCTCAATCTCAAACATCTATACTATGTTGCAATCAACCGTTTCTTTCATCATCAAAGCGCTATTTAAAAATGTTTGGAGCAGGACAAATTGCAGTTAAATGTGATGAAAGGCTGTATTTGATGGAGGAACATCAACAACATGTAAAATACTTATCTCTTAAAACATTTCATCACCATTCTTTTATCGACTGGCTTAAGGAAAAGATAAAACTGTTCAAATTTGAGCTTCTGATTGAGAAGAAAACCCCTGTGGCAGAACGTGTAGAGTGTGATTTGATGAAGGATGTTTGTGATGGTTCAATTTGGAAAAACTTTCCCATAACCACTCCAGCTCTGGATATACATGATGATGAATATATGATAACTTCAGGCAACTTAATGTTTACTTTAAATGTCAACTGGTTTAGGCCTGGTGGCAATAGGATTGGAGGTCATCAGAAGTCTGTAGGCAATATTATGATGGTGTGTATGAACCTACCTCAAGAAGATAGATACAAAATGGAAAATCTTTTTTTGTATTCTATTATACCTGGACCAACAGAACCCACAAGTGAACAGCTTAATCACCTTCTAAAACCATTGGTTAATGATCTACAAACTCTATGGGATGGTATATTGATTGAAAAGACACATCTTTATCCACGAGGCCGGAAATTAAGAGTTGCATTGTTCTCTTTGATAGGTGACATTCCTGCAATACGAAAATTGGCTGGCTTTTCGAGTCACTCTGCAAAAATGTTCTGCTCTTTCTGTAATATCTCTAAAGATGAAATTAGTGAAAAGAATGTGGGAAATTTTTCATTACGGAATCATGAGGATCATATGTGCTGGGCAACAAAGTGGAAAAATTCTAAGTCACATTGGGAGCGTGTATCAATTGTTCAAAATCATGGGGTACGATGGAGTGAGCTGAATAACCTTGAATATTGGCCTCCAACTGAATATTGCTCAATTGATGTTATGCATTCACATATGCTTGGCAACCTAAAAGATCACAGTCTAAGCTATTTTCAAATCCAAAATGCAGCAAAAGATCTATAAAGAAAGCTGGAAAAGGATAAAAATTGGCATGTAAGAGAAGAAGATGATGATTTCTTTTCTGATACTTCACTGCACAAACATTCTAAAAAACGTAGAAGTAGCTTAAGCACCACGAATAATGATGATGATGATACAGGACACACGAGACAGCACAAGCGGCAAAGACGTACGAGTTCAAGACAGTCATCAAGTCATCATGGAGTAGATAATAAAGGATTGGGAACAAATTGATCAAGAAGCCAGAGTAGGTCATCCAGCTCCAAATTTATTCCTCCATATAGCGATTTGGCCACAATAAAGTCTCACAGCAGTGACAGTATGAATTCATTGTATAACTTAAGGCAAAAAAGCATTAGCATATCACAGAGTGAAGGATCTCACTCATCAAATGAGACAGCTAGAGATGAAGAAAATAAAAGGAAAGGTAAGGAGAAAGAAAATGAAGGTAGTAGTAATCCACGAATCACAGAAGCAGAGCTACAGGTTGTATGGAAGATGATTGATCAAGTAAGAAGACCTTCCTGGCTAACACGAGTTCCAAAATCAGTAGGATCTAAAAAGGCAGGATCCCTCAAGGCAGCAGAATGGCACATGCTGTATACTCTCTACTTCCCTTTGTCACTTATACCCCTTTGGTTTGAAAAATTTAAAGAATCTGAATCTTCAGCTTCCTCAGCTGATAAACCAAGAGAATATTATCTTCTCAAGTCACTTGTAACATTATGCTCGATCACCAATTTTTTGACATTAAAAAATATACAGACTAATGAGCTTAAAGATCTAGATCAATTTCTGTTAGAGTATCGTGAGTGCCTTGAAGAGGGTTGGAAGAATATTAATGCAAAGCCGAATCTGCATATCATTCAACATTATCCTGAAATGATAAAGCGTCTTGGTCCACCATCAGGTACTGCTACTTGGTCTGGAGAGCAGGTGAATCATATATTATCTGAAATTCCAAACAATCACCATCCACGTATGTAATGTTTGTAAGCAATGATTTAAAAACTCAGCTGTGCTAATTTATTAATATTTACCACAGGAGAGATACCGCTAACAATGCTTAAACATTGGTATCGGAAGTCTAGGGTATTAGATCTTGGTGAAGCTGAAGATAATGATCAATGTGAGACTAAAAAAATCCATATTGATCTCAATAAACAAAACAAATGGATCCATCTAAGTATGGCATTATTTGCTAAATGGGTAAGGGCACGAATGGGAAAAGAAACTTCAAGACGGGCTTTGACACCATCGGAGAAAAGTGGGGATCGGGTAGTTGAAAATCTAGCAAGCATATTGATACATGGAAAGAGATTTACTAGTTACCATTGACACATTGCTAATTCAACAATTGAATTCTACTATGGAAAAGATAGCCAGTTTGGGCAAATTGATGATCTTTTCAGATCAAAGGAAGAGAATGATCAAATATATTTAATAGTAAGTCCTTTCAAAGAGCTCCGTCCAGAAGAAACATCAAAGGATCCCTATGAGCTTTTCCCACAAGTGCATTGTCGGTTAGTAAGAGTAGCCAAAGCAACTCAAATTGTGATTAAGAAAGATGCAATAATTGGACATGCAGCTACTGTCGAGCACAAAAAAGGAATGTTTGGAATCAAAGACGAGGTTGTCACTGCCATTGGACTGCAGACAGTAGTGAGTGAAAAAATTAATCAAATTTATTTTCTGTTGACTAACATCTTTGTGTTAATTTGGGATTGGGGAAATTTGTAGGATTGGTGATATTTGTAAATGGTGAAAGAAATAATTCAATGCTCGATTAAAAAATGCAATGCATCCAACTTACCTTATCATAAATCAGTGAACAATTACTTTGGTTGCTTTTATTGCGAGAGAACCCATGCTTTCAATGAGTCATTTTTATCTTAAATGTAAGAATGAAAGAAATAAAATCATGATAATGAGAAATATGATAAAATTTTTACTTAATGAATGATCTTCTTGCTCATTCATCTACTATAAATAGTTTGACCTTCCAACTTTAGCTGATAGCTATATATTATTCACTTTATTTTTCGACAAGAGAACATACACGTTTACAAGACTATATACATAGTATCTTTTTTTACTTTAGCTTTGATAGGTATAAATTTTAACAACTGATTATTTTTATTTTATTTTATTTTATTACAGTTCATTATGGATGATAATTTTGAAGGGATGTCTGTTGACCCAACCGATTCTGATTTTTTTCTGCCTCAACATACTAATACTGGAAATACTCCTCCACCACCCTCTGCTGATCCACCTCCAGATGCATCTCAATCTGTACCACCTAATCCTAACCCACCACCTAATCCCAATCCAGGAAAAGAGTCTCATTCAGAACCGAGAAATTTTAATCCCAATCATCCTTCTGCTTCTGAAAGTGCTGATCAGAAAGCTGATCAGCTAGGAAGAGATGTGGCTAGTGAAGTATTGAGGGAATTTTTTGGAGACCAATCATCATCTGCTCAGCCTAACCAAGGAGCAAGCACAAGTGGAGCATGTAAGTCAAATTTGTAGTTTATTCTTTTATTGAAAAATAACCAATTTAATTAACTTATTTGAATTGTTAGTGAATCCCTCAATCATTATGGGTATCAGTGATTACCACAGACTCAATTCAGCAGAGTCTCATGAGCGAGAACGGGGGTTAAGGGCTGTAAAAGGCTTAGTTAGAAGGAATGATGTTCCCAGGAGCTCGGACAGTCTAAATAGAAATATTTACCACTTTCTGAAGTATTGTCTTTGGAGACCAACACAAATAACAAAATATCCTGCCAGCCCAACACCTTTGGAGATTGAAAGTTGGAAAGCTTGGAACCAATTCAAACTAAAAACCATTCAAACTGTCCTAACCCAAGTCCAATCTTCTAACCGTGCCAATTCTGCAGCTGATCGACAATTTCTGATAACCAATTCTATAGCTTTCTTGCGATCCAAAATTCAACTACCCGAATTTTTTCCAGAACCTGAGCCTCGAGGACTAAAAGGAGGAGCACCAATCCCACTTTCTGTCAAAAGAAACTTAGAGCGTGAATTGCAAGAAAAAGGTTTTCGGAAATTTGCCTTTGATTGGACTTGCCGTGATTTTTCAGAATCAACTTGGAATCAAGTCATGGGAAGCATAGTATGCGACCACTGTACCAGATGGCTCACCACCATGAGTACAATCGATCAGTAAAAGCTTCAGTTCACTCAATTTGTTATTGAGAAATGGGTAGTTAATAAGGGGAAGGAGATGATAAGGTTGTTTGGGCAAGAAGAGGAAAGGGTAGCAAGAGAAAAGATCGAAAAGAGGGAAAGGGCACAAGTAAGACGTTATCAGACCAAGGTAAGTTTTTTATTTTACTTTACTTTTTGTTATTATGAAGCTGATTTAGTTGGAATTCAGATTGCTAGTGCACGCTACAAGTTAGCAAGAGATCTCTGCAGTGATGTGCCAGGTTTCGTTGTGCTTTTTCATGATACTAGGTGGATCTCTAAAATCGAGGAAGGCCCAGCACCAGCCCCAACTGCACCTATCCGAGCTATTCCTGGATGGCGAAATCCTGAACTCAATGATTTGTTTAAAAAAATGGATAAGATGATTCAGGACATAGCCTATACACCAGCTCAAAGAAAATCAGCATTAAAAAAATATTCACAGTCATCAGAAAGGACAGTTGCACAAAATGGTATATTCAATGTTCCCAAATACCTCCCCAAGAATTGCTATTCAGAAACATTTTTGCAAGGATTATCTGTGAATGAACGTGAGTCACTTGGGGTTGGAGCTGATATTGATCTGGTAAAGATTCGGGAATCAATTAATAGAGCAACAACATCATCATAACTTAGGTATAACGGTGATCTTCTGTGTAATATAGCTATCTTATATTGAATTTTATGTATTCTGTTTTTTTTCAAAGCAGCTTGGTAAATGTTATAAAGTGGTATTGAGAGAGAGTAACATTTTATTTAAGAAAAACAAATAATGTATGAGATATAAAAATGTATTTTCAACAAATTGATGGTCCATACCTCTTTATGTCACATTTATGTATCCATATTAATTTCAATCAAATTTAATGTTGACCAATACATAGTGAATACACGCTATGCCACTTATACTTGCCAGGCATTGCTACCATTAAATATGCCACTATCAAAAATTAATTTTGATCGAAATTAATGAGCATGATAATCATGAATTTCTGGAGTCAACTGCTTATTTTTATGCATGGTGCCTTGCCAACATTAATTTCGATTGAAATTACTTTTGATACTGGCATATTGCATGGTGTCTATTCCTGGAAAGTGTAAGTGGCATAGTGTGTATTCATTACGTATTGGTCAACATTAATTTCAATAGAATTTAATATTGACATTTTCATATTCAACCCAAACCAGCAAACAACCCAAAAAATTCTTCATAAAACTGCTCATTAATTTCGATCGAAATTAGTGAGCACCATATACATATTGAATGTTAGTTATATCTGGTGTGTGTAAGTTGTAAAGCTTGTGTTCAATGTTTATTGGTCAACATTAATTTAGATTGAAATTAATATTAATGTGTAAATGATATTTACATGCTCAATATGCATTGTAATGTGTTAACTTAAGAATAGAGTGCCCTACTTTTGATCTTACATAAAAATGCTTGGTGGCATGTCAAATTCAATTATTATTAAAATTAGTGTTGACATGTTACCATGCATAACAGTAAGCAACTGACTGAATAAATTGATAATAATCATGAACCTTAATTTCAATCGAAATTAATGTTGCCAAGTGCAGATTGAAAAAAAGCTATGCCACTTACACTAGCCAGGCATATATACTATTTATTATGTATTGGTCAACATTAATTTTTATAGAAATTAATATGGATATGTAAATTTTATATTTACCCTCAACATGTGTAGTAAATTTAAATACTTAAAAATACTTGCCGTCCTTTACATGTCATGTAAAAAAGCATTGTATCATTTCAACATTAATTTTGATCAAAATTAATGTTGGAATGCCATTATGCATTGAAACAACTAACTGACTGAAAAAGTTCATGATCACAATGCTCATTAATTTTGATCAAAATTAATGTTGACCAATACATATTGAATATAAGTAATCTCCGCTTACTCAGACCAGATATAACTACCATTCAATATGTATATGGTCAGCCTTAATTTCGATTGAAATTAATGGGAAGTTTTATGAAGAATCTTCTGGGTTGTTTTCTGACTTGGGTTCAATATGCAAATGTCAACATTAAATTCGATCGAAATTAATGTTGACCAATACATAATGAATACACACTATGCCACTTACACTTTCCAGGCATATATACATGCAATATGCCAGTATCAAAAGTAATTTCGATTGAAATTAATGTTGGCAAGGCACCATGCATAAAAATAAGCAGTTGACTCCAGAAATTCATGATTATCATGCTCATTAATTTCGATCAAAATTAATTTTTGATACTGGCATATTTAATGGTAGCTATGCCTGGCAAGTGTAAGTGGCATAGCATGGAAGGCCTAGCACCAGCCCCAACTGCACCTATCCGAGCTATTCCTGGATGGCGAAATCCTGAACTCAATGATTTGTTTAAAAAAATGGATAAGATGATTCAGGACATAGCCCATACACCATCTCAAGGAAAATCAGCATTAAAAACATATTCACGGTCATCAGAAAGGACAGTTGCACAAAATGGTATATTCAATGTTCCCAAATACCTCCCCAAGAATTGCTATTCAGCAACATTTTTGCAAGGATTATCTGTGAATGAACGTGAGTCACTTGGAGTTGGAGCTGATATTGATCTGGTAAAGATTCGGGAATCAATTAATAGAGCAACAACATCATCATAACTTAGGTAAAACGGTGATCTTCTGTGTAATATAGCTATCTTATATTGAATTTTATGTATTCTGTTTTTTTTCAAAGCAGCTTGGTAAATGTTATAAAGTGGTATTGAGAGAGAGTAACATTTTATTTAAGAAAAACAAATAATGTATGAGATATAAAAATGTATTTTCAACAAATTGATGGTCCATACCTCTTTATGTCACATTTATGTATCCATATTAATTTCAATCAAATTTAATGTTGACCAATACATAGTGAATACACGCTATGCCACTTATACTTGCCAGGCATTGCTACCATTAAATATGCCACTATCAAAAATTAATTTCGATCGAAATTAATGAGCATGATAATCATGAATTTCTGGAGTCAACTGCTTATTTTTATGCATGGTGCCTTGCCAACATTAATTTCGATCGAAATTACTTTTGATACTGGCATATTGCATGGTGTCTATTCCTGGAAAGTGTAAGTGGCATAGTGTGTATTCATTACGTATTGGTCAACATTAATTTCAATAGAATTTAATATTGACATTTTCATATTGAACCCAAACCAGCAAACAACCCAAAAAATACTTCATAAAACTGCTCATTAATTTCGATCGAAATTAGTGAGCACCATATACATATTGAATGGTAGTTATATCTGGTGTGTGTAAGTTGTAAAGCTTGTGTTCAATGTTTATTGGTCAACATTAATTTTGATTGAAATTAATATTAATGTGTAAATGATATTCACATGCTCAATATGCATTGTAATGTTTTTACTTAAGAATAGAGTGCCCTACTTTTCATCTTACATAAAAATGCTTGGTGGCATGTCAAATTCAATTATTATTAAAATTAATGTTGACATGTTACCATGCATAACAGTAAGCAACTGACTGAATAAATTGATAATAATCATGAACCTTAATTTCAATCGAAATTAATGTTGCCAAGTGCAGATTGAAAAAAAGCTATGCCACTTACACTAGCCAGGCATATATATATTTATTATGTATTGGTCAACATTAATTTTTATAGAAATTAATATGGATATGTAAATTTTATATTTACCCTCAACATGTATAGTAAATTTAAATACTTAAAAATACTGGCCGTCCTTTACATGTCATGTAAAAAAGCATTATATCATTTCAACATTAATTTTGATCAAAATTAATGTTGGAATGCCATTATGCATTGAAACAACTAACTGACTGAAAAAGTTCATGATCACAATGCTCATTAATTTTGATCAAAATTAATGTTGACCAATACATATTGAATATAAGTAATCTCCGCTTACTCAGACCAGATATAACTACCATTCAATATGTATATGGTCAGCCTTAATTTTGATCGAAATTAATGGGAAGTTTTATGAAGAATCTTCTGGGTTGTTTTCTGACTTGGGTTCAATATGCAAATGTCAACATTAAATTTGATCAAAACTAATGTTGACCAATACATAATGAATACACACTATGCCACTTACACTTTCCAGGCATATATACATGCAATATGCCAGTATCAAAAGTAATTTCGATTGAAATTAATGTTGGCAAGGCACCATGCATAAAAATAAGCAGTTGACTCCAGAAATTCATGATTATCATGCTCATTAATTTCGATCGATATTAATTTTTGATACTGGCATATTTAATGGTAGCTATGCCTGCAAGTGTAAGTGGAATAGCATGTATTCATTATGTATTAGTCAACATTAATTTTGATCGAAATTAATATGGACATGGACTATGCATAAAATTCCTATAAGTATAGGTAAGCTAAGCAGTTAGATAAACTGGTTTGATCAAGTACACCATATAAAAATTGATGTTTTAATGCCTTGGTTAATTTCGATCAAAATTAATTTTAAGCCATGCATGTTGAATTTTATCTATGTCTGTGTAGTCCATGTGAAATGGCTTGTATTCAATATGCAGGGGTCTATATTAATTTCAATCAAAATTATGAGGTTCATTGCCTCATAAATTTGATGGTTTCTGTCAGTGTTTCATGCATGGTGCCATATGATACTTGTTGATTCCTATCAAAATTAATTTCAACACCAATATATTGAATACAAACCATGGCACTTACAGTACTTGGTCATAGCTAAAATTCAATATGCTAGTCTCAAAATTAATTTCGATAGAAATTAATCAGGATCCATGAAGTTTATCAATAGTGTATGAGTTAAGTTTCAAGTCATATGTTTCATCATTTTCTTGCACCCATTTCTAGGTTATCTCAACAATTTTTTTCAAGTTTTATTATATTAATCAAAACTGTGGCAAGTTGTGAAAAATTAGCTAATCCAAATCTCAAATTGAATATTAATATTTTAATAATTTTGAATGCTGCTTAAGGTATTTCATTGGGTGATTCATAATAATATTTTATCAACTTAGTAGTCCTATAACTTTTGAAAAGTAACAATATTGGTATAGTTAGGGACAACAATGCAATATCTTGTGCAGACTAAGATATATTGCAAAATAAAACTATTCAATTTTTTTTTCCCTTAGTTGTATCCAAGTTTATCAAAGGTTTGGTCACGGTGCCCACACCCTAACCTGACACTCCTCCTGTCACTTAAAAAACAAATTCTTATCTTAAATTCTAATGTTACCAATTTTATATTTATAATTCATTTCTTGTTTGATGAGGCATATCAGTATATATGTGAATCTCGCATTGTCATCTGAAAGTAAATTTAACAAATATTCATAAAGGATTAGCCTTTTTTTTCATATAATATACTTATTAAGTGTATCTCCATTGTTTAAGAGTAAATTCTAATTTAAAAAATTTTGTATTTACCCATGGCAATTTTCATATGTGATATACATTTGTTATTATTTGTTTTTCACACTAAAAGTCCCCAAAGAATTACTAGTATTTTCTGTTAGCTACATCAAATTTCGCTTCAATATAAACAGATTGTGATTTAGCATGTTACTCAGTTTACCCCACTATGAATAATACATGTTAAAAAAAGCTCAAATAATATAAAATCCCCCTCTTTATGTTTTCTGTTTCTTTCATCCTCACTTTAATTTTAATCTTATTCAATTTTTTATCCTATTAAATTATCAACTTCAATTTTCTAGAATAGAGTTTCTTATAATTATTCATCATATTACATCATAATTTTTTGATATCGAATACTTTTTTTTAATATTCATTAATCAATATGTCTAGTATACAAAATCCTACACCTCCACTTTGTATGTATATCATGTTCCTCTCTCTTAATTTATATATTTCACTTATGTTCTATATCTTTTTTTTTCAAAAATTTGATTTTCCAGCACCCAAATGTGTTTCATCCCACTCTCTGATTGATACTCGCTTTGAAGCTTTTGAGCTTGCACCATGTCTGCCACATGGCATGGCACCTAACCCTCCTGTACTTAGCAATGAGAGTCAGGAAATAACAAGAGTTCAGTATCGCAACTTACTTGAATTGGCTAGATATAAAACAGAAGAGCTTGTCAAGATCCTTAACAATAATCATTCTCCTTCATATTTATCTAACCCTTGTAATGACTTACTCCAATATGTGAAAAGCCTTGAAAAATGTATGTTCTTCACCTTTTTTGTCTCCTTTTAAATTAGTAGATAAGATTATTAATATTTTTTTTTCTTCATATATATTTGTAGCTTATGAGGAGGGTATGATTCCTCCTGATGAAATCATTGTCATTAGGGATGATGATGAGACAGATGAACCATCAGATTTAACTCATGCTTCAACTTCTAAGGAAAATCTTGAAACACCTGTTATCCGCTCCAAGAAAAAGAGATTATCCCAAGGCTCCTCTTTTGTTCGACGTATTAAACCGGCTTCTGCTAATGAATTTTCTGATGTATCAAATAATAAATCTCAAAAAAAAGCAAAGGTTTTGATAATGAGTATATTCTTGTTTCCTTTTTTTATTGTTATTCTTTTATCTTTAAAATTCTATCATATATCTCTTTTATTGCTTACATATTGTACTTTTTATCTTTCTTTTGATATTTTGTACCAGAAACTCACCTGCTGTAGATTGTTCCATCCATAAACGCCCTCTCTCTGATGAAGATGATGAAAAGAGCGATGAAAATAGCAATGATCAACTGTCAGAATATGAAGCTATTCTTGTTCATCAAAAAAAGCAAAGTTTAAAATCTTCTTCAAGACATGTTGATATGTTTGATAAATATGATGATTCAAACAGCTCATCACCGAATTCTTTCATTTCTAAGAAGCAATACCCATCACCTCCTAAATTACCTACTTTGACCACTTTGAAAGCTTCTCTACCAATGAAATCAACTCCAATCAAGATATCGAAAAAACCTCTAACTTATTCACCCTCAGTTCTAAAAGAATCTGATTTGCAGGAGGAATTCTGTAAAATTCATAATTTTTATAAAGGTAGAATCAGAACGGCAAAGGTCCTCAGGTCGTGGTTGGAAATTGTTACTCTCCTCGAATTACGCTCTTCTACTTCTTCCCAAGAACCCATGTCAAATATTCCAATGTTTAATTTTCATTGGGAAAAATCTTGTGGAGAAGATTGGCTTTCAAAACTTACTGAGTTATGTAAGTTACCATAATTTTTAGTCTTGACTTTTGTTCTTTTACTTATTTTTTTTTCCTTTTGTAGCAAATATTTTTTTAGAGATTGATAGCTCACAGCTATGGGTACTCGATAATATTGATTTCAAAAAAATGGAAGATTTATGTGATCCTGATGGTTTAAATACTGAAATTCTTTCCTCAACAAAGAAAACGGATCACCCTGAATCCAATCTTATCCAAATGCTCATGAGATTAATGATCCCAAGTGACCACTGCCATTCTTCATGGGTATCTCTTATATCATCTTCACTTTATCTGACCGCACATGAATTCAGCCAGCTTCCATCACATCAAAACATTAACTCAGATTGTCCAATTGAATGTGGTCTTCAGCTTCTAGCTCACCTTTCAAATCTGAAGAGTCCGTTTTCTGATGGCTTAGAAGTTGGTCCCACTGCACTTCAAACCCGTGATATATCAATGTCAACTCTTCTTCAAATCAGCAATATTATCATTGATATAATTATGTCAATTATCATTATTAAATCAAAATATTGTGCTGCAACAATATCAAGTGGCAAGACTAGTGAAGCTCAACAATCAAGTGAGAAAAACAAAAATACTGAGCTGACTATAATGAGAGAGAAACAAAAGGCTGCACTAAACAAAATAAATTCTGAATACTCCCACCACCAATATCAATCTTTCACATTCTATATAATCGATGGTGTCCGTGGTTTATTTCTGAGCTCTCAAGATCATAGATTGGCTTCAGCAGCTGATTGCTTGGAGGTAATATCAGAAGTTAAGTTTCTTAATTTACATGAAAAAAAAATCATTTGATGGAAGAAATAATTTGGAAAAATTTAAATAACTATATTTTAACATTAATAAAACCTTTTATAGGCAAGTGTGATCCATTTCCTTTAAAATTTGATACCCCAAATCCTCCGGGAATTGCTAGGGCTATTTCTGCAGATTTTCTTAATCACTGGAGCTCCATTCAGCCAGTATCACCTTTTTTTGCTAAACATAGCCTTTCAATAAATTAATATTCCAACATGTAAATAGATAAAGTTCTGTCTATATGATATATCTTGTATAATTCAAGTTATTTTCCTTCAAATACGTCAAAAATGTGACCATCTTTGAAATTTATTAAGTAACCTTTGACATGATTTTCTAAATTAATTATTAAAATAAATTATTGTAAGTCCAGAAATAACAAAGATTTTAAAATCTACTTATATGATTTCAAATACTTGTATTAAATTCTTAAATATTTTATTGTTTATATAAAAATATGATAACTGCTCTAGTTTTGTTACTTTACCTTTAATATTATATAATCTATTAATTATTACAAATATTTTCGTTGATTGTAACATTTTTAATCAGAAGTAGAACAATTTAAATAATTAAATGAGTACATTCTTAAAAAAATACAATTTAATCTATTATTGATTCAAAATTCTTTCTTCAACTCTTTATTATTAACTTTTTTATTAATAAGCCTGTTTGACCTAAAATACTATACAGTTAATTTGGTAGCATTAAAAGCACATTTTTATGTCTAATATATTTCAAATTCTTTATTATAGTTTTTTTTATTTTAGAACCTTTGCTACCAATTTAATAAAAATGACATTTAAAGATTTCACAACTTATATATTTCCTCAAAAGTAAATCAAATTTTCTTATAATATTATGAAAAAAAATTATTTTATTTCACAAATAAAAAAAATAGATAATACTATAATTATCAAAACTGAAAATGTTACAGCTACTCCCAGTATTTATCATGTTTAAATTTGCATTAAGTTGTGTATATATAATATAAATTTTTAATATTTATATATCTAGATTTTTTAGATTTGTCTTAACATTAGATAAATAATACTTTGCTGATTCTATTTCTTCCTCCATTAAGTCATCTCTTTTCAAAAAATCTCTTAAAGCACTAATCAAATATTCTAACCTAAATTTTTCTTTTTTAATTTCTAAGTATTCTGAAATATCAATATCAAAAACATTAAGCTTTTCTATAGCATGAAAAAGTCTAGTGCTGATTTGAATAGAAGAACCTATCCTAGTGAAGCCAGGAATTTCATGACATCTTGAGGTAAAATGCCTTAGTTGATTGGCAGGCCATAATGTCACTGTTATTCCATTAGTTGCTTCAAAGTTGATTTTACTTCGAATTTCGGGAAACATAAGTTCTCCACCTATTTGTTGTGGTTGGGTCTTATCATACTTCATATGAATGGTGTTTTTTTCTGTATCTTTAGGAAAAAATATTCCTAAAGTATACTCACTTGCATCCTTATCGAGATGAACCTCATTAGAGAACCCATTACCATTCCCTCCAGATGTCCAAGTTAAATTACTAGCAAACGGTACACCCTCTTCTTCACTAGAAACTTTTGAAAATCCAGGAATACCAAGTTTTGTGCAAAGATTAGTTGCCTCATTGTACTTTACATATGATATTTTTTTAAAAAAATATTCAAAGTACATTGCAATCCTCTTCATTCGTTTTTTATATTCATCCGTTTTTACAATATCATCAGTGTATTCATCTGCAAGGAAAAGCATTCAAAAATTCAGTATTTAAATTAAAAAAAGTGATACTTACGAATATATTAAGATTTCTTTCTATCTAAAATAAAGCCACCACCAAAAATTTTTCCAAAACCACCAGCTCTTCGATGATAACCATTATTTTTAATTTCATGTTCACAGTAAGAAAGATCCTTAATGCATTGCACCGTAGCTTCTAACATATCTAGTTCTTTGAGCTCATGAATTTCAAAAGTCTGCACAAGAACATTAGGTATTAAGACACCTTTTGGTTTATAAATACTACATCCAGGAAAAAAATTGTAATAATTATTGCAATCTGTCATATTATTTGCATAAGATTGTGCATAGAAATGTGGCTTCTTCCCGTTTGTATCCATTCCAAGAGCGTTTACAAGTTTCATTCCAGTAGCAATGTCTTTCGCCCACCTATTGTTAGAGTTCTTCCCTGGCCGTTTTTTTTTTCAAATTGTTACTCATTGATGGTCCAATCCTAAGAGAATTCAATTTTGATTTAAAATAGAAAAAAATCAAAAATTAGAAAATAGTAACATAATTTCAATTATCAGTCAATGATACCTTTAACTTTATCATATCTTCAATATTAGAAATACAAAAGTTAGCATATCTACATATTAGTAAATTTATATAATTTTTCTTTATTTCAAATATTAAGAAAGCGTTTCAAAAGTATACTTTATTAAATTATACATATAAAGAGTATAGCTTTATCCTGTATGCATTCAGCAAGTACGAGATTTGGCTCTACACTTAATATTAATAATATAATGAAACTATAACTCCAATACACTAGTAATATTAAAAAATTTACGGAATTATGATATCCACATATATAAAATGAAAAATCTTGCTCTGATCAATATATTGACTTAGAAAGATATACTTCAATAAATTATTAATTTTTAAATTGTAGCATTGTCCTGTATGCTTTCAGCAAGTACGAGACTTTGAAACAACTTAAAAATCAATAAATTAAAGGTAAAGTACAAACAATCTAATTATTATTATGAAAAGCAAAACATTATCCTGTATGCTTTCAGCAAGTACGAGATGATGTTTTACTTTTCATATTAATAATATAATGGTTGAGAAAGTATTAAAGAAATATAGAAAAATGATAAGCAAAACATGAACTTACATGTCTATAAAATCTTCTTCCATTTGTAGCTGATTGATCAAAATTAATTATAAAGTTTATTTTATAATCACTGTTTTAAAAAATAAATGGTTAGATAAATAAATTGAACATTTTTGATAAGGAATAAAGAAAAGTAAATTGACAAACAAATAAAAAAACTTTAAGTTAACTGAAAAAGAATTATTTTATAATGAATCGAAAGGGTACAGTAAAAGATACCATAAAAATAAATTCAGAATTAGAATCATTAGATTAACTTTTCAAAAGTGTAAAAAAGTGTAACAAACCAAAATGATATGAAATGCAATAGCAAGAAAAATTTGCTTATTGGTAATCAGATAAGGTCAAGAAAATAGTACCAATAATTCAAAATGATAAAGCAAAAATATGATTGATAATTTTTGAAAAAGGTAAGTGAGAAAGAGAAAGGAAAAATAAATTGGGTGGCAAACAGATGTATATATCATGAATTTTCACTGATCACATTTTCAAAAAAGTGCAGCTCTCCAAGTCATATGATAAACTTCATCTAAATTCCAAGAATGATGTTTCCAAGGCACTGTACACAGCATGATCATTTTTTCCTATGCATATACTAATTCCAGCTAGAATTTACTTGGCTGCATGTTGTACAGATGCACATTTGTGGAACACTGAATTTCACATCTAAAAAAATTGACGCCACATAATTCTAGCTACCATGTTTCACGTAGCTAAAAAACATACACTCATCACATTTAAATTTACATTGCGCCAAAATTAATCCATTTTTGAATTTTTTTAAAGGGAACTATAATGTGCACCACCTATTTCTAAAATATGAACCTCCGCACCATATTAAATTGGGAGACTTTTAATTATGCAATTTTATTGCCGTGACCTATTTCCTGATCTTACTTGGTTCAAAATATTGAAACATGACCAATGTTGATGAAAGAAACATTTGATTTTGTTTCTATGTGTAACAATGGAAGGCTGTTTCTTACTGGCTGAAGAGTGTTGTATATTTTATTTGAACACATTTTTATTTTTTTATGTATTTCATTTAAAAAAATTACTTTTTATTGCAGCCAGATTTATACTGGCTGCTTTTTATAAACCTTAATTTATGACCTAAGCCTTTGAAATTGGCTTGGGTCCCTTACATTGCAATTTAGTACTTCCAGCCAGGTTTCCCCTGGCTGGAAGTGTCTCTTTCAAGCAATCAAAGTCGCAAAAAGCGACTTCGATTGCTTGCTGTAATGTTTGCCACCCTCCCAGCTAATTTACTAGGCTGGGAGGTGGCCAAAGCAGTGTGCAACGCGCGTTGCACAATCGCTACCATATCTCATGCAGCTGATATCAAGTCAGCTGCATGAGATATGCGCAGCACATGCAATGCGCGCTGCATGCAGCAGAAACGCGCGTTGCATGCAGCAGCAATGCAGGCTGCATGTGCTGCATGCAGTGCATTGCACAGCCAGTTTTTTTCTGGCTGTGCAATGCACACAGAGAAACCAAAGTCCCTGCAAGGGACTTTGGTCTCTAAAATGGAAGCGACTTTCCCTACCAGGTGCAATCTGGTGGGAAAGTGAGAGAAATGTTAGACCGAAGTTGTTTGAAAGCAACTTCGGTCTTAAAAACATTAAAAATCATAAAAAAAATGAGAAATCTAGAAAAAAAAGAAAAATTAAAAATTAAAATGTGAGTATAAGAAAAAAAATAAGTGCTAGTGATACCAAAAATCCAAGCCAATTTCATTTGGCTTGGTTATTTAATAATTATTTTTTAATACATTAAATTTAAAATTCAAACACCATAAAATATATGAATTTTTTTTATATGAATATTATAAATTTAATCTACCTCTTTCTCATAATTATATTTATAATTTTGTTTTTTTAATTTTTGACATTTAAGTTTATTTTTTGGAAATACAAAATTAAATTTTCAACTAAATTTTTTAGTAAGGTAAAATAAATTATAAATTTGACATTTTGTAATTGAATAATGAAAAAAATTTTAAATTTATTTAAAAAATATTTTTGTTAGAAGAATACCAATATTTTAAGGTTAGAAATATGGTGCAAATTGTAAGTAAAAAAAATTATATTTTTTTTTGTGAGGGGTTATTTCTATTTTTAAAAATATTTTTCAAAAACATTCATTAAATACTGAATTAAATTACTTTGCAACTCAAATTTTTTGTAAAATAATTAGAAATGAAATAATAATATTGTTATATTTGATATAAAATTTGAATTGGTAATATTAATGTCTCTTTAAGTAAATTTGAAAATCATTTAAAAAGACCATGTTGATAAGTACTTCATTTTTGATATACAATGTTTATATATATATCTTATATATATTTCTTGAGTGTTATTTTTATATACATTCAATAAAATTTGTAATATAAAATGCCATTTAATCATTAATTATTGTTCAACTTAGTTATAACAACTTCATATTTAATACCAGCCACTAGTATTTACTTTTTAATTTAAAACTCCAATATAATATGAGAGTATTCGTATTTTGTCTATATGTAATGAACAACAATAACAGACCATAAATTAGTGGATAATTAATTACAATAAATAGTTGAAGAATAACCTATAAGAAATGATAAGTTTATCAAAAAGAGTACATTAAAAAAATATACTTTTGAATTTTTTTTGATATAATTTGGGTAGTTAAATTAAAATTTAAATTATCAGACATCAAAATGGATAAAATCTAAAAGTGGTGTTTATATAATAAGCCTCATATAAAAAAAAGGATAAAAAATCTACTATGTAACTAAATTATTAAATATTAATGTATTATTAAAATTATTGAAAAACATATTTTACAGTTATAATGAAGTCTAAATGTGAAAATAATGGTGGGATAATAGTAAGACTATGTGGAAACACTTTAATTTATACATACTTTCAACTATGTTCAGATAAAAAAATTGTTAAAATTGTATAATAACATCTAGTTAATAGTGATACAATTTTATTTAGATCAAGAATAAATTTTTCTGAGGAAAAACTAATTAAATTGAGATATGGCCATCTCCTTTCAAGAGATAGAATAATAATAAAAATTTAAAAAATTATAATAAGTATTCTTAATCACCATTTTTGAAAAGTCTCTAGTAAAATTCATTATAATATATCTTTCATTTATTACATTATATGGAGTTTCATCTTGAAGTAGTGATGTGCAGATTTGAACTTATGTTATGAAAAACAAAAAAGTTAAAAAATATATAGTTATACTAATGAAAAAGCCAAAAATAAAAATACTATTATAAATTAAAAAAATAAAACTACATAAATTTTATTCTGCTCTAATGATGGAAGGGTACTATGTATGAATTTCCACATGTTAAATCCAAAACTGCTTTAAGGCTAGTTTACAGGTAGAGCTATTAAGTTTCCTTAAATTCTAAAAATAACTTATGCATTTTACTAATTATTTTTTTCTTGTTTTCTTTCCAAAGTTGTTAGAGTTGCTTAACTAATACTGTTATCTTGATTGTAAAATATATAATTTTTTTTGAATACATGATTTATTGTTTCAAAAATTATATTATAAATTTAAATCAATTATTTCATTTTCTAAAGCTTCATCGTCAAAGACACAACTCCATTTTCTATTACTTAAAAAATATATAAAATGCGATAGTAAAATTTGAGGAATTTTCTTTTTGAGAGGGTCAAACTATATTGTGAAGATTTTTATCTAGAAATTCTTGTACTCTAAAACCAAATAATTTTCTCCCTTAAGTAAGCCATTTCAAAAATATGAGAATATAAACAAGAATATTAACTTATCTTATTTTTATTTTCTTTACTGAAAGTTTTAGTTCAATCCCTTTTTTTATATGACATTAGTATAAAAACATGTTTAAATGCTACTATATAATTAATTTTTATTATATATATATATATATATATATATATATATATATGAAATATTTAGAAGGTCATCCTTTTTTATTTACTTGAATAAATGGCTCAATTATAATACCCAACACTTATTAATGTTTCACAAACTCAATAACAAATTTCACATATGAAATATTAGCTTCTAATATAAGAAGTTTATCTATAGATGATATTCAACATGTGATTTTACTTTTTAGATTCAGCTAAAATTAAACAAAAGGAGAAATCATGCATATGTGTATAAATGGTAACCATATGTTACTTAGAGGATTGTGAAATTCACTCATCAGAATGGTTTAAGTATTAAAATAAATTGAGGTCATTATTTTCTAGTATTTGAAAATAATTAGGAAATTATTCTAAAAATATATTTTAATGTTTATCATGTTTAAAAATTTGGAAATATGATTTTTGAAAATTGTGAGTTTCTTATGAGATACCAAGCTTTAGTTTACATTGTTTCAAGTAGAATAGAATTTTAGTATTAGAAATTGAAAGCAATGTACCATTATCAGATTTTAACTGTGTTCTACTTATAGAATGATTACATAACATTAAACATTATTTAAATCAAAAAGGGTTAAAAGATATTTAGAATTTTACCAAATTTCACCATTTATTAATCTTTGATTTGAAAACAAACTATGATGTACACTCACTAGAAATAAGCAATCCCAATTTTAACATAATTTATCAATCCAAAAATAATGAGTCAATTAACATGAAAATATATATTATTTCAAAACCAAATCTCTAGATTTAAAATATGATGCTTTAATGAAAAATTATTACAAAACTTTAATGCAATGAAGTCTCTTAAAAAATTCAAAAATAGAATATCAAAACAAGTAATTTCTGCAAAAAAAACTACTAACTATTGTAGATAAAGCATAAAAATAAGTCATATTTTTTAAAAAAATGATCTAACAATATTTATTTTTGTTAAAAAAATCAAAACATTGTTAAGTTTGCTTGTTATAATAATGTTAAAATCCACTAAACATTATCTAAAGGTGGTAAAATATGTTAAAAATATGTTGAATTTTGTGAGATAAAAATCAACATTTTTTATCATTTCCTGTTGTGCTATGACTTTATTCCACCCTTTTTATCTGATTCTTCCAGTATTACTTTGCTATGATCACTAGTTTTCAAGTTAAAATTTACAAATGTTCATTATACTTGATAATATGAAAAATAACTCAAACTTTTATAACTACAAAATAAGATTTTGTAACTCCTTCTTTCAATCAATATTTGAAGAAATTTTTAGTTTATTTGAGTAATGATTTTAAGAATAACAAAAAATTTGAAATTCACAAGGAATTATTTCCAGAGACTATAATTATTTACTTGTGTAATGCATGAGCTACTTATCAATGATGTAAAACATCAGAAAAGTAAGTTATAGTTATAAATCTACAGATTATACTGTTTCTGGTATATATATCTTCAATAAATCTTTTAAACTTATCTTAGCCTACATACCACACAATAGAAAATCATTATATTAAAAAAGGAAAAAATTCTATGATAATATCATAAAGAATGATAACCATGGATTAATATTCCATAAAAATGGTTAATAAAATTTTAAGAGAACATAAATCAGTATTCTTTCATCAAAATATATTCTTTTTGTCTTTGTAATTTATTCCAAACAAATTTTTTGAAAGTTGAATCTATATATCTAATGCCAAAACCACTATTAAGTTCCCTCTTAGACTTTTTAAGAAATTATATATATATATATATGTATATATATATATTATTTATCAAAAATTGAAGTAAAGAATAAAAATATAATTTTATTTACCTTTAATTATTTAAATATAGAGTATTTTCAGAATGCATTGTGGTTACTTGTGAAGGTTAGAAGATTTGAAGTTGGATTTATGAGTTTTTAGAAGGGCAAATATTGTAAAATTCTTTCATAAATATTTTTTTCATAGTTTCAAATGTTGAAATCTACAAACTAATGGGATTTAAAATTATATTGAGATTTAAAATCTGTTTTCTACTCAAGTAAAATAAAATAAAATGATGATATCAAAATTGAAATTAAGTTTAAACTTTTGATATGCTCTATCTTCAATTTTATTGATAGTGCATCAAAAATTTAATAATATTTTTTTCCTTCATCACTTTTTACATAAAAGATAGTTTTATCATTTTATGAGTTAAAGATTGCTTATATAAATTTAACATCTATGTCAACTGTTTATTACTATTAATCTATATAATAAATTTTTTAGAAGAAAAAATAACATCAGTATATACTGACTTTGAAATTATTCAATTTAAAATAGTTTACAGGTAGATAATGAAGGGTGATTTCATTTTTGAATATGAATTATAGAAGTCTTATTTTGTCAATTTTAATTCTTTTTGAGCTCAAATGAATCCACCGCAACTTATGTAAGAATAAAAATTATTTTTATTGAAATTTACATGAGAAAGTATGCCTATTATTCAAAATCAAACTTGCTCTAATGGTGTTTTTCAATCATTATTTCCATTCATAACAATTAAAAACATTTCAATTTACTGATGTTTTAGTTTTTGATATCCCCAAGTTTATATCTCAGGTGTACTATTCACAAAATTATTAAAAATATAATTTTCGAAATACATGATAAACTTGAAAGTGAGGGGGCATTAAATTTTTAAAAATGAATTCTAAATTCAGGATGGATAGTATTTTTTCTATTTTCACAAATGAACAATTTCTTGTTTCAATTAATCCAGAAAGAAAATTTTGTTGTAAGCATATTATATTATATTTATTATGATTTTAAATACTATATTTTCAAGATTTGTGTTTAATATTTCCTGTGAAAGTTAATGTTAATGTGAATTTAAAGTAATCTTGAAGAAATTTAAACAATAGGAATATTGGATATTTAAAATAATATTTTGCTCCAATCTTGAATCATCCTGGGCTAAAAAATATCCTCCGTTAACCCCTTAATCCTTCAATAACCATTTTTTCCATGCTCACTACCCCTTAATAGCCCACAGACATTTCATAAACCTTTTAATGTACTATTATATTGGTTATTGCGCTGTGCTTTGCTTATTTGAGAAAAAGACTAAGACACACTATTGAGAAATTGACTAATTTAGATTTAGAGTTTAGACTAGCGCAATTGAATAGCGAGTTCACAAAGGAAAGTTGCAGTTGCTATGGAAAATTTCTTTCTGCGCTTTGAGTATGGATTTGAGCCCTTTAGTATTGATTTAATGAGCTACTTTTGCCTCGAGTGTCACGTGGCGCGTGACAGATGCCCGGGTATAAGAGCGCGAGCTCCGTTGAGAGTAAGACATATTTCTCACACTAATTTTCCTTCCTCTTTATTTAATTCTTATTATTATTACTTTAACTCACTATGACGGATTTTACTACACCGACTCCCACGCCTCCACACCCTAAAGTAGATGGGGGTGTTGTTACATGGCAATTTTTGAAGACTTGCACGGCTTGCGAGTCGATGGAGTATTTTTGGGTGGAGATCTCGGCAACACGAGGGCCACGCCAGAAGTGCAAGTTTTGCCGATGGAGAAGAGTGGCGTGTGATGCCTTAGCGAAGAATGCCAACATTGAGAGTCGGTTTACTAAGACAAAGTATTGGGTGATCCCCAAAGCCAATGAAGTAGTCAAGGAAATTTGGGATGTGTCCATTAAGGACGATAAATTAGTGGGGGAAAATGAGGAAGAAGTTGAGGATGATGTGAACATCTGGGTGGCTAGGGCTGAGAACAAGAGGGGGGTCGTCAAGGAGGAAGTCGACGAATTGGTCAAGGAGGAAGAAGAAATTCCCATCTCGAGAAAAACCCCGAAAAAACAACAGGTGGTCATCGAAGATGACGAAGAGGAAAGGGAGGTGGCAGAGAAGGTCACTCCTAGATTTTTTTTGGAGCCTGACCCAATCTTCGAAGTAAGTTCACTTTTTTTATAATTCATAAATTTAATTACTGATGATCCTGTTTTAGAATTCAGACATCATCATCAAAGTCCCTACGGCAGAAGCTTCAAATGTGGAAGCAACCCTTGTGGGACCCACTGCTGTGGAAGTGGTAGTGTCAGTGGAGGATAGGTTACCGACTGTTACCTTGAGGGAGGAAAACAAATAAACCCTCGATCAAGTATGGTCGAAAAAATCTTGTCAGGTTTGACGAGCAAAATATATTGAAGACTTGAGCGGCAAGATTAATAAAATTTTTGATGCGGCTTCCTTCAACGTAGCCGAGGAGCTACTTGAACTTAGGCAATTGATTCTGGTAGGAGAGGGGGAGAACTTTGAAAAATGTAGAAAGGAGATAAGGGAAATTTTGGAGAAGATGAAGGCATTGGTTCGGGAGAAGATAAAAGAGAAAATTTAAAATAAAAAGGGAAAAGAAGAAAAAAAAGAATTTAGAAACAATTTGTATTTAGTTATTTTATTTTGTTATTTTATTTTTATAAGATTTTGAGAGAAATAAGAACAAAGAAAAGGCAGAGAAAAAACAAAAAAATAAATAGAAATTATTTTTTAAATTTTGAAAGAAGATGTCTGAATGAGAGAAGAAAGAAGAAGAAAAAAAAAATTTGATTGAAAAAAAATTTGTTGTAAAGAAAATTTAATGAAAAGAAAAGAATTTGTTATTTAAGTTGTTAATTGAAGATTTGAGGGATTTTAGTTGTTTGAAAAAAGAAAAGAAAGAAAAGAAAAGACAAAATAAAAATTTTAAGAGGATTTTGAAGAAAGAAGTAATTTGTTTCGGAGAACTTAAAAGAGTGATTTAGAAGTTAAAGTGAAGTTCGAGAAAGATGGTCATGTAATGTTTGTGAAGAATTTTGATAGTTTGAGGAAAATAAAATTTAAAAGAAAGAATGTATATAGAAAATTGAAAAGAGAAAAAAAAATTATTTTATTTTATATTATTTTATTTTAATTTGGTTTTTATTTTATTTTATTTTATTTTTGTTTTATTTTAATTTTTTTTTATTATTTTTTTTACTTTTAAAAGAAGGTTGAAAAATTTTGAAAAGAGAAAGAATAAAAAATTAAACAAAAAGAATTTTTTAGAAGTAAAGATGTTTTAGATTTAAAAAAAAACAGAGAAAAGAAAAAAGAGAGTTTTAAGGTTTTGGTTTTAAAGGGTATTTAAGATCAAACGATTTTAGGAGTTCAGGGGCGTTAGAAAAATTGATGGCTGGTTCCCAGGATTTTTTGTCTGAGTCATCGAGGAAGCCTTCCCATTCCACGAGGTATTGAAGTTTCCCCTTACGCATTCTTGAATCAAGGATTAGGCTTACTTCCCACTCTAGATGGTCTTCTACTTTGACCGTTTCTGGAGGAGGTTGGTTCTTGCCCAGGTATGTTTCTCAAGCCAGTTCCAGGAGAGATACGTGGAAAACAGGGTGAATAACCTGCCATTTAGGAGGTAGCTTGAGTTGAAATGCAGTTTTAGAGACTTCAAAGTCGATTTCAAATGGCCCCAAGCGTTTTTCAGCTAGTTTCTTTGATGTTCAAGTCGTTCAAATGTTCCGTGCGTCAAGCCATACCTTGTCGCCTGGTTTAAAAGAAGGAGCAGTTTTTCAATGTTTGTCAGCCTGTTCCTTGTACCTTTGAACCGCTAATTCCAAATTTGATTTCAGTTCCTCTTGGAGTCGTGATATGGTTCCAAGATAATGTTCCGCAGGATGATTAGTTCCTACATCGATTGAATTGAATTGAGGATGTCTTCCATAAACAGTTTCAAAAGGAGATTGTTGTGTTGAAGAATGAGTCGAGTTATTATAAGCAAATTCAGCCAATGGTAACCATGTGGTCCAATCGTCTTGTTGATAACTGACATACATTCGAAGGTATTGCTCGAGGATTTGGTTAACCCTTTCTGTTTTCCCATTGGTTTCAGGATGATAGGCTGTGGAGAGGTTCCTCGTGATATTGAGTTGTCGACACAGTTGGGTCCAGATTGTGGATACAAAAAATGAGCCTCTATCTGAAATAATATCATTAGTTAAGCCCTGTTTGGAAAATACATATTCTAGAAACAATTTTGACAAATCTTCTGCAGTAGAAGTAGTAGTGGTTTTAATGAAAATAGACATTTTTGAAAATCTATCTACTATTACTAATATAGCATCAAAATTATTAGAAAGAGGAAGTTGAGAAATAAAATCCATCGATAAAGATTCCCAAGGTTTAGAGGAAATAGGAAGTGGTTGAAGCAACCCATACTTCCGGTGACGGGGAGCCTAACTCCTATTACATTTGTAACAAGCTTTTATATAGGCCTTAATTTCCATGGTCATACCTTGCCAGAAAAAATCCCTCGCTATTAATTGGTAGGTCTTATCAACCCCAAAATGACCAGCTAATGGAGAATCATGTCGACTATTGAAAATCCATAATTTTATCTCATTGTTGTCGGGTATGACTACTCTACCTTTGAAGACTAATAGACCTGATTCAATACTAAATCTTTTAGCCCCTTGCTTTGAGATTATTTTGTCTTTTAACCCTAAACAATAATTGTCCTTTGACTGAGCTTCAAGGATGTTGGATAGTGGATTTCGAAACAATTGAATTGTCATCGAATTAAGTTGATGAGTCGTTAACATTGATTCGTTGAAGATTGATTTCACATTTGCTGGATTTTTGTCAGAAAATGTGTCCCCCCGCTGCAGGTAAATGTCGTCTCGACGTGACAAGATATCTGGGACAATGCAGTTCTTACCTGGGCAATAGGAAATAGAAAATGGAAATTCAGACAGAAATTCAGCCCACCTGGCTTGATGCCTGGTTAACACTTTGGAAGACATAAATTATTTCAAAGCAATATGGTCTGTTAAAATTTGAAAAGGACTATCTAAGCTGAGAAGAGAAGAGCACCATTTTTTAAGAAAATGAATAATAGCTAAAAGCTCTTTGTCATGAATTTCATAATTTAATTCTACTGCAATGAGTTTGTGTGACTCAAAAGCAACAGGATAAAACAGTTTTGTTTCCGGATTCAATTGAGAAATGACCCCTGCGATAGCATAATCGCTCACATCTGTCTCGACTATTGTCAAAGCAGTAGGATCAAAGTGTCGAAGAATTGGAGCTGTGGTGAATGCCGTCTTCAATGCTTCGAATTCCTTTCATTCTGTAGAAGTAAAAACAAAAGGAATATCTTTTCTAAGAAGAGAAGTAAGATTAGAAATAGTTTTAGAGTAATCTTTAATAAATCTTCTAAAGAAATTTGCAAAACCCAAAAATCCTTGGAGGGATTTAACGGATTTGGGCTCAGGCCATTCCAGGACCTTTTGAACTTTTTTGTTGTCCATGACTAAACCATCAGTGGATAATGTAAAACCCAAAAAATCAATAGATTTAAGATGGAATTTGCATTTATTATGTTTGGCGTAGAGTCCATGATCTCAAAGTCAATTTAAAACCTGTCGAACATGATGAATATTTTCATCCAGTGTCTTCAAAAAAATTAAAATATCATCTTAATAGACGACAACAAATTATTCTACAACATCTTTAAAGATGTCATTGACAAAAGTTTGAAAAGTAGATGGTACGTTACACAATCCAAAAGGCATAACTAAATATTCAAAACTACCAAATCTAGTGTGCATTGCAGTCAGTGGTTCATGACCTTCCGCAATATGAATAAGATTGTAAGCGCCTCTAAGATCAATTTTAGAAAAGAAATTAGCACCATTGAAAAGGGTAAGAAGTAATGACATAGGAGGTACAGGATATGCATTCTTCTTAGTGACTGTGTGGAGCTTTCTATAGTCAACACAAAACCTAAGACTACCATCCTTCTTTTTTACAAAGAGGACAGGGGAGCCGGTTGGAGATTTACTGGCTTTGATGAAACCTTTGGCTACATTCTCCGCAATTTAGTCTTGAAGAACTTTAGATTTGTCCTTCAACAAGGAATAGACCGGACCTGCTGGAGATATTGGACCTATTAACTCTATCTGATGGTTGTAGGGTCAATGAGGTGGTAACTTATCTGCCTTGCGGATTGAAAAAACATTGAGGAAATCATGATAGATTTCTGGTAGAGTTGATTTAATGGCTTCAATGTCAATTTGGTTGTCCTCATCATCTTCGAGAGAATCTGTTGAGGGAAGACCAGAATTGAGAGAACATCATTTGATTACTTCGAGGCAATTTAAAGCCTCTTTGAGTGAAGTCATTGAGCTAGAAGTGTTAGCCAGTTGCTCATTTAAAGAAAGATCAGATGCTTTCAAGTCATCTGGCAGAGATTTGTCCTCTAGCAGGACATTGTCAGGCGGGTTGTTTAACTCCCTATTGACATGCATTGAAGAATCAAAAATATACTTAGTCTGTGGGGTGATAAATCCCCGTGTCCAATCAATTTCAGTATTCCAATGCATTAAAAAGTCATGGCCAAGAATGGTATCGTCCATCCTTGGGGCGTCCAAGACTGATAATTCCCACTCGAAGGGGGGAAGATTCGGAAAGTTTTTAACCCATAAAACTTTCTTACTGACCCAATATTTGGGCTCCTCTGATTCGACCAAATAAATTGGAGTTTGATTGATATCTGTAAATGTTAGCTTTAACTTCTCGGAAAAAGATAAACTAACAAAAGAAATTGAAGCTCCAGAGTCTATAAGACAACTGAAGGGGATATCCTTCTTAAAAAGAATGAATCTCAAGCGGTTTAAGGCAACTCCAGTCTTTAAGAAATGGAGTTTCTGTGCACTGGGAGAGATAAGATAGATTTCTTTGCACACAAGTAAACTATCTACTAGTTTCTTGATTTCAAACTAGTACCTTCTCTTTCCTTCAATTTTACACAATCTTCCAGCTTGTGCTTACCCCCACAATACATACATAACCCATTATCTCTTTGCCTCTTCCTCTCAGCTTCTTAAAGTTCCCCTTTAGGATACAGTACTTTACTGATATCGCCTGGGGTCAAGATTTTTGGTCGAGGTTCTTCCTTTCCCTTAATAGGTTTGTATTGAGTTGTTTGTGGGTGTGAAGAAGGTCCCGATTTGAAATTTAAGACTTGAGATTTGTTGGCGTATTGACGATGTTGCAGTCGTCCTTGGTAAATGCCGTCGAGTTCGAGGGTTTGATCCATATATCTGTTAAAGTAGTCATCTTCTGACCGTGAAGATTTAACTGATCCAGAATCCTCAAAGGAAGTCCTTTTTTGAAATGATACTTAAGGGCAGCATCATTCCAACCTACTTGAGTTTGAAGCGCTCTGAAGTTCGAGATATATTCAGAGGCTTTCCAATTATCACTCATGCGAAGAAAATCAAGTTCAATTTCTGCATTGTCAGTTTCATTAGGGTCACCAAAAAACGTGAATAGTTGGTCTTCAAAATTTTCCCAGTTATTAATAATTAAGTGGGTTTCAGTCAAAGAGAGCATGAGGAGATAAGGTTCGAACCATCTTGCTGCTTTTCCGGCCAGAAATGAAGAAGCATAAACAACCTTCAATCGGTCGTTATTGAAGGTTCGGGGGTCATTATGGAACAGGAGCTTGCAGGTTTGCAAGAAGAGTCGCAATCTGTCTGGATGTTCTCCATCAAATTTATCAGGAGATTTCATAGAAAGAGTTTTGAATTAAGATCCCTCTGAAGACGTTAAAGTTGAAAGGGTCTTCATGAAAAGTCTTATGAAATCTTCCATAGAATTGGATGGTCCAGGTTCTGAAGGTTGACCAGTTGGGTGGTTAGCAGGGGCGGGTGGTGCCTCTTGCATTGTATCCTCTCCTTCATCATCACTAGAATCATCGAAATCTTGTGGGATGTCTTCTACCAATTGGACTGAATGTTGCCGTTCCCTAAGGTCGAGTGGCTCCAAGGAGTGAGTGCGGGAAACAAGCCTAGTGGCTGTTGGCCTGCCTCTGGCGCGAGCTCTAGTATTAGCGCCTGTAGGAGGAGTGCGTTGAACAGGTGCCATTTTTAAGAATTTTAGAGAAAACACCTGAAAAGAGATGTAGTAGTGCAAAGAATGAGAACTATGGAGAATTAAATTATACTGTCACCGGACGACCTATGCACAAGGTCGATGATGTTCCTGCAAGTGAGATAAAAGGTTCAGATACTTCTTCGAAGCACAGAGGGATGGTTCTAGGAAGTGATTCAAAGATGACTTGAAGTAAGAACTACTGATTCAAGTTATGTTCGAGAAGGATTCTAATATAATTGAAAGGTAATATTAAAATTCTTAAGATCTCACAAAGGGTTGGAAACTCAACAATTAAAGATTTAGGATTTAGAAATGATTATTGAAAAAAAATAAAGAAAGATACAATAATATTGATTTTCACTTTAGAGTTTTATCACTATTAACTATAAATACATTTTATAATTTAATTCTAAGGAATCTCGAACCAAAAACCCAACCCTTTTTATATCCTTTACTCCTCCTTGCATTGACCTCATACTCATCCACTATTCCGCACACCATTAACCACTTAAAATATATCCGTTACACCTGGACCCTCCTCACTAACATCCGTTAACCCCTTAATCCTTCAATAACCATTTTGTCCATGCTCACTACCCCTTAATAGCTCACAGACATTTCATAAACATTTTAATGTACTATTATATTGGTTATTGCACTGTGCGTTGCTAATTTGATAAAAAGACTAAGACACACTATTGAGAAATTGACTAATTTAGATTTAGAGTTTAGACTATCGCTATTGAATACCGAGTACACAAAGAAAAGTCGCAGTTGTAATGGAGAGTTTCTTTCTGTGCTTCAAGTATGGATTTGAGCCCTTTAGTATTGATTTAATGAGCTACTTTTTCCTCGAGTGTCAGGTGGAGCGCGACAATGGTCTCCCATCATTTTTATTTATTGGAGGGAGCCCACCCAGTGATAATTTCCTTGGACTGGACTTTCTATGGAGGCAGACTTTTTCCTTTACTTTTCTTAAATTTTTGTGTCTATGGTTGCATTAGATAGTAGTTTTAGATTTTTTTCTTTTTCTTTTATTTTCTTTTATTTTTTATGGGGTTTATTATGATATAAAAGTTGAAAAATTACAAATTATATTATATGGTGTCACCACATCAGGGTCACCTGGATGTGGGCAAGCATTGGTGAAGAAAGGCTCATCAATTAGCCAGGAAATACTTTTTTTTTATTTTCTATCTCATTTTTTTATTAGTTTCTCAATTTCTATTTATTTCATCTTTTTCTTTATTGATATTATTTTTCTTAATTTTTTTTTGATCTCAATTGATTTAAAAATTATTTAAAGGTGTATCCACATGAAGGTTCACTTAGATGTGGGTAAGGTATCAGGGGATCAGCTAATCAATTGGCTGGTGGATACCATTTGTGATTATTAATTATTTCATCTTATTATTATTCATTTCTTTTTAATTTCTCAGCTCTCATATTTTTTGGGTAATTTTGTTTAATTATTTTCAAGTTTTTTGTAGTATTTTAGTAGTTTAAAAAAAATAAAATAAAATAATAATAATAACATAAAAAAATTAAAAAAAATTAAAATTAAATAAATAAGTAAATAAATTAAAATAAAAAATATAAATAAAAATAAGAAATAAAAAATAAATAATAAAAAAATAAAAATTTTTTTTTATATATATCTGCTAATTATTATTGGTCTTTCTAGTTAGTGAATTATTAATTTCTTTTTTATTTTAATGTCTGGAAGAAGAAACCTCTAGCGGTTGGTCTGGATTATGGTGGTGTTTTTGCTTTTTGTCTGGATTGGAGGAAGAACTGTGTTATATGTGGTGTAGGCAGCTGGAAAAGGCATATGCATTGTAATTGTCAGCCAGGCTACTAGACTTACACAGTAAAATAATTAATTATCTTTCTGAGATGAAGTCACACCTTTTAGTCCTTATTAATAATTAATTATTTACTAACTACTTATGTATTACTTACAACTAACTAGCTAACTACAATAAGTAATGTAAATAATTAATAAAAATAAGTAACTGTCACTTACATTTTTACTCCCTAACACCGTGCTCAATAATACAGATGAGAGGGAATAAAAATAGTATTAAAAATATAAAAATATAAAAAAAAAAAACTTTTCAAATTCCTTCATTTAGATTTTGTTGAATCAACATTTTAAATCAAATGTTTTTGTACTAAATGTGACAGACCAAGGGATTCAAATTTTTATTTCAAATAAAATGATAACTTTTATTTACGTACTATTTAGTATATCTTTTATTATTTCATATACACTCTTTATTTAGTTTTTTTTCTCACACCCTTGTATCAGGTGGTGTTAACTCTGTGTCTTTATTTCTCGCATCTTTGCCTATAAAAGGCCCTCTCTTTTTGTGCTTTTGAATATTCATTCAATTTACTTACATTATTAAAACCAATACTACAATTAAATACATATTACTATTTTTATTGTCTTTAGTACATACAGTCATGTAGTTCTAAATCTTGAATTAAAATAATATTTAAAATCTTACTTCTTATAATTGAGTAATTAATCTTTAACTATAAGAGAAATACGCACACTATTTTGAGTCCTCTAAAATCCACCTTTGCCATCCTTGAAATACTTTGAAAAAATCTTCTACACCTGAAGGACCACCCAACAATTGGAGGCCTTCCCAAATCATCAATGGCGCATTGTTATCTTGAGGACTGGAGACTATTGTGGTCTTCCAATATTGGAAGGGGTCTTTGTTGTGTTGTTTGGTGCTGTTTGTGCATGTCTTAATTGGCATCTGTTGAAGAATTGGGTGTTTTTCTGGTTTTATTCAGTGAATATTCAGACTGCAGGTATGTGGGTACTATCATTGGATAGCCCCGGTTTTTCTATATATTTCATGTCTTGTTAATATTTTTCATATTCTAAGTTTTAAGGGGTCAATTCATCATTCTTCAGTTACAAAAGATAGCTGTTTAATTTTGTTTTGTGTGTTTTACGGGCTAAACTTAAGTCTTAGGTTTAAGTACTTAGTACCATTGGATAGGGCTAATTTAGCTCTATATTTTATGTCTTAATGTTGTTATAGTGAAATTCCGTGTTTTAAAGGTTTTAGTAGTTGTAGCCAATTTTTCTAAGTAGATTAGGTGTTTTTATTGGTTTTCTTGCATCAGGGAGGCTGGGCCACTTCAGATGGCACCTCCCACGTCAGGCGGCCCGCCCGCCTCTGTTTTAGAAGGTTGGGGAGCGCTTCTGGAGGGTTTTTATTCAATTTGGCTGGTACAGGTGCCAAATTTGTTGGGGTGCATGGGCTCTTAGATAGTGGTCTGTGTGTACATAGTGAATAAGAGAGTTGGGGGCAACTTTAATTATCATACAACCATCCGGAGGTGATATCCTTGTTCCTCACTCAGTTTTCACTGTTTTTTGGCCACAATTGGCTGTGTTGGTTGCAAGGTTAGTTCTTCATTTAACTCAACTTTAGCAACAAGTTCTCTGGTATAGTCTTGCAAGCTATATCAAGTATTATTGCTGTCTCTGGTGTGGATTTGCAGCCTACATCAAGTATCTTTGCTTTCTCTGGTGTGGACATTGGTCTACATTTCAGTTCTTTAGTCTGGTAGTCTTTCTGGCGACTACTTTCTTGGCTCATCAAGCAGTCAAGTGTGTTGAAAAAGGGGCTTTAGCAAACAGCAACCAACTTACTTTAGCAAGTATATCTCACTTTATTTTTCTAAAGGAACAGGGGATTTTCTCTCTGGGTTTTCTCCAACTCCCTTGGTCAAGGCCTATAGCTAGTACTATAGGATTGTCTACATTTCTGGCACCCAAAATGAGGTGTAACTTGTTAGTTTTTTGGAATCTCTGTTGATCTAGGCTTCTCTCTTTGGTGGTTCTCCTTTTGTGGATTTTAAATTTGGTGCTATATCTCTTTGTGGTTGGTCTAGGGGTCTTCTTTTCTGTTGGGTTTGGTCCCTCCTAGGTATTTAAGTCTATTGGGGGGAACTTTGTCTATCTTTGGTGGATATTGGAGGCTGTAACTTGGATACGCTAGTATGGTTAGGATTCAGTCTTGGGATGGTTCAAGGTTTTTGGGGGAGGATGCAAAGAGGTTTTGGCTAGGTTTGAGATTGCTGCTGAGATTGATGGGGCCTCACTGTTTGACATGGTTGGGCAAGTAATCTTTTTCATTGGTAATAGGGAGGTGGAGAAGGAAGTTTCTGGTATGGCAGGATATAGCAGTCAGGACGGGGGAAAGTTGAATATTTAAATGGTTAAAAGGTGGCCTACTACTTTCTCAATGGTGGATCTTCATGGGATTGCTAAGAAGTGGGAATTGAAAGGCAATGTAACTCCTCTTTCTCAGTATGGTGAATTTATGGAAGAGTTTGGGAAGGCTCTGGATTATCTGGTATATAATGATATATTACCACATGAAGATGGGGCCAAGTATATATTTTGGAGTTCCATGGGTAGGGATGTAAAGGTGGAGGATATGGAGATTCTTTTCAAGGCTGACTTGATGAAGACTCTTCCAAATGGTGAAAATAGGATTCCTGCTATGGATTTTTTAAAGGAGGTTATTTTGGTATATTTGGATGGTATGAAGAATAGGGATGTGGAATCTGGTGAGGAAATACTTTTGGACAGAGAGGTTCAGAAGACTGTGGTGAAAATTTCAGCTTCTGGGGAGGTGTTGGAGCCATCAAATTTGGAAGATGGTGATTCTGATGATGTTTGTGAAGCTTATTTTTCTTTTCCAGAGGATACCATGGGAACTCAGGAATGTGTTTCACTGGATGTTTTGGAGAGGTATGCACTAGAGAATAAGTGTATTTCCTTATGTTTGGATGAATTATGTGAAAATGAGGATTTTTCTGGTCATGATGAAGGATTTTGGGATATTGAGAAGGAATCTGTTGTGGATTAATGGTTGTTGAGGAATGACTATTTTTCTTTCTCAAGTTCAGATAATGGCTTATTGGAGGAAGATGTATCAGTTTAAATTTTGGATGGACAGAAAGATTCTGTCTTAGATCTTTTTCTAATAGAGGAAGATTATTTTCAGGTGGCTCTCTCATGATAAGAAGGTCTCTTCTTGGAGGAGGATTTTTATTTTGATGTTATGGATGTTATTCTGGAGGATTTTTCAGATTCTAAGCAAGATTCCTATATGGAAGAGAAAAATTGTGATGTTTTTGATGTCACTGGTATGGTGGTGGATTTTAAAGATGTGGTGGAGGTTCTAGATGTTACACAGGGTGGAGAATTTATTGATTCTGGTGATGTGAACTATGGTAGTCTCAGTGTATGGAGTAGGATGAAAGATTTGTTTGGAGGTCTGATGTTGGGATATCAGAATTGGTAGAGGAGCTAAGGGGGTTCAGGCCCTAGGGGCAAACTTATTGGTTTCAACCTTTGGATTTCAAGAATCTGACTCCTCTGAAATGAGGATAAACTACTTAATTTTTTTAGTTTTTCTTAATTTGGCCTCTATGTACTTGGTCAGGAATTTTTTTTGTTTTATCCAACTCTTATCAGTCTCTCTGGTTCAAGTCTCTATATAAAAAGGGAAAAAAAATCTTAGTATAATGAAGATGGAAGAAAAGAAAAATTAAAGTGAAGATGGGTATTTTATTTAAAAGAAAATGAAGATAAAAATGATGATCATTGGTTTTATCTAGCCTCCAGCATGAGGTTAAACTGCAGAAAATTGTGAAGAAAGAATATCATCAAGATCAATTTTTGAGCCTCCAGCATGAGGATAAACTGCACAATTTTAAAAGAGTTGATTCTAAAGATGAATCAAGATTTGAAGATTTGGAAGACGGAAGTGAAGATGAAGATTCGGAATTGCTGAAAAGTTTTGGAGTGGTGAGATTGGGGTCTAAAAGTAAGTCCTCCCAATTGTGCACCGCTAGGGTTTCTTCTACACCTTCTAAAAACATTACCTTGACCACACATGTGAGCAATGGGGAAACCCTTGGTTTTTGTTCCAGGTCTGGTGGTGAAGATTTCCTGAAGATACCTCAAGTAGAAGGTGGAGTAGCAAAGTATAAGAAGGTAGCGCAGAAGATTAGGCCTGTCAATGAGCCTATGCCTGTGGGTTTGAATCTGCCCTTGAAGAGACCTCCTTTGTCTAGAGATCTGTACTGTACTCCTTTGGTGAAGAATCCTCCAGAATTTGTAGAGACGGCTAGGTTGACTGTTGAAAGTTTGAAAGTTGTTAATTTTGGTCCTGATGGGTGGTTCTCTGAAGAAGAAAAGAAGTTGTTTTTGCACGTTATTGTGCTAAGGGAAAAAGCTGTGGCTTTTGTTGAGGAGGAAAGGGGTGTGTTGAAGCACTCTTATGGGGATCATTACTTGATTCCTGTGGTTTGTCATGAACCTTGGAAAATCAAACCTATTCCAACTCCAGCTGCTATCAGAGAGGATTTTGTGGAGATTGTTAGGGAAAGAGTCAGGACTGGGTTATACAAAAAATTGACATCCAGTTACTCAAGTCTGGTTTTCTGTGTAAAGAAGCAAAATGTAAAGTTGAGGTTGGTTCATGATCTTAGAGCCTTGAATGGAGTCACTATCAAGGACGCTGGTATGCCACCAAGTGCAGATGATTTTGTTGAAGATTTTTCTGGAAGAGTGTGTTATGGTTTTGGTGATATTATGGGTAGTTATGATGAGAGGGAACTTCATACGGATTCAAGGCCTCTCACAACATTTTAAACTCCTTTGTGAAGATTTCAGCTCACCAGGTTGCCTCAAGGAGCAACTAATTCAATGAAAGTATATCAAGCACAAATGGCTTGTATTTTTCAAGATGATTTTCCTACTCTTGCTTGTATTTTTATTGATGATGGTGGAATTAAAGGAACATTAACTGATTATGGTAATGAGGTGTTAATGGAGAACCCTGGAATAAGGAGGTTTGTTTGGGAATATTCAATAACTTTAGAGAGTGTTTTTTAGGATTGAAGAGGCTGGTTTGACCATTTTGGGGTCAAAATTCTGTTGTTGTTTTCCTGCCTTGGAAATTCTGGGTCATGTGGTATGTAAAGAGGGAAGGATTATGGGAAAGAAAAATATTAATAAAATTCAGTCATGGCCAAGGCCTAAAAATACTACTGAAGTCAGGGGATTTTCGGGTGTGTGTGTATATGTCAGGATTTTTATTAAGGATTTTTCTTTGTTGGCTTCACATTTAAGGAGGTTGACCTGGAAAGATGCAGATTGGGAATGGACTGAAGAGTGTGAAGAGGCTTTTCAGAAGTTGAAAACGGCTGTTGGGGAAGATATTGTTCTTCACAAGTTGCATTATGGTGTTGGTGCTGGAAATATTTATCTGGCAGTGGACTCAAGCTATATTGCTGCTGGTGCTGTTTTGTCTCAGGAAGATAAGACTGGAAGGGTCAGGCCAGTAAGATATGAGTCTGTGGTGTTTAATGAGGTGGAATCTAGGTATTCTCAACCTAAGTTGGAATTTTGTGGTGTAGCAAAAATTTTAAAGAAGCTACAGACCGTTTTGTGGGGGCAGCATTTTGAGCTGCAGGTGGATGAAAAATCTTTGGTTCAGATGATCAATACACCTAGCCTTCCAAATGCTCCAATTACTAGGTGGGTGGCATTTATTCAACATGCTTCTTTTGACCTGTTACACAAACTAGGCAAAACTTTTCCTATGCCTGATGGATTATCAAGGAGGCCACCTAAAGATGAAGATTCTGAGGCTGAAGAGTTTGATGAAGATTTTCCGGTGGTTAGGGCCAGCACTAAGGGTGCTGAAGATTTTTCTGACCTCCCCCAAGAGGATAAACTGGCTGGATCTGATCTTGATTCTGGTGATCAGGATATTTTTGTTGATGAAGATGGAGTTGTTGTTTGGGACAGCTCAAATTTGGAAAAGGATGTTTATTTTAGTGAATTGGATTCTCACAGAGTTCAGTGGAAAGAGAAGGATGTGCCAAAATTTAAGGATTGGTGTCCTGGTTGGGCTGGTCAATTGGCTCATGTTCACGCTGGTGATTTTGATGACAGAGTTGTACCCTTGGATATTGTTTTGTTGGATTTTGAAGATGAGACCTGGGGAATTTCTGGGTTTTATTTTATTATGGTGGAATATCTGTTGACCTTGGAGAGGCCAGATAGTTGTGATGATGATACTTGGTTGGCAATCAAGAAGAAGAGTCCTGGATTTTATGTGTCAGGAAGGATGCTGATGAGGAGGAGACATCCTAATCTTCAGGTTGTGGTGACTCAGAAGAAGGGTCAAGAAGTTTTGTTGAAGTCTTTTCATGAAGACCTTGGTCATAAAGGCTTTGGGGAGACCTATAGAAGAGTAGCTAACAGATTTTGGTGGCCATGTATGAAGTTGGATGTGCAGGGTTGGGTTCAATTTTTTGAAGAATGTCAAAGAAGAAGTCACTTGAAATCTAAAGATGTTGGCCGTGCTACTGGTGAAACAACTGTTTTTGGAAGAGTCAGTCTGGATTCTGTCCATATTAAAGAGGGCAGGTATAAATACTTAATTGTTGCCAGGGATGATTTGTCTGGTTGGGTTGAGGAAGTGCCTCTGGTTAATTTGACTTCCAAGAATGTGGCATAGTTTTTGAAGAAGGAGTGGATTTATAGGTATGGGTTAATGAAGTTGGTGACTGTTGATGGCGGGCCAGAGTTTGGTGCCAAATTTAAAGAAGCTGTGGCTAGTGTTTATTCTAAATTTAGAGTGGCTTCACCTTATTATCCTGAAGTTGAAGGTATGGTTGAAAGAGGCCATCAAGTTATCAAGAATGCTTTAGTAAATATGTGTGGGGATAGTGCTGAAAAGTGGAGGCATTATTTACCCTTGGTGTTATTTGCCGATAGGGTCACTGTGAAGAGGACAACTGGCTCTTCACCTTATGAGTTAATGTTTTGTCAGAAAGCTGTTCTACCAGTGGACTTGGAAGCTGTCTCTTATCTTGGAATTGATTGGGATAAGGTACACTCAACAGAAGAATTGCTCTGTGCCAGGATGCAACAGTTGGAATGTAGAGAGGAATGTTAAGAGAAGGCATACTCTAGAATGATGAAGATTAGGAATCAATCAGTCAGATACTGGGACAAGAAGTTGGCTCATAGACTCAGGAATCCCTTGAAACCTGTTTGTTTGGTTTTGGTGTATAATAGAAGTTTGGAGAGTCAGTGGGAAAAATGTTTGCTGGAAGATGGAATGGACCTTACAGAGTCAGATCTCAGGCGTCTGGAGGTTCTTATGTTTTGGAAGAGTTGGATGGTGCCTTCTTAAAGAAGAGAGTGTCTGCAGACCAGGTGAAGAGGTTCTATCCCATAGGCACTAGACATGAAGAAGATTGACTCCGCAATGAGTATAAACTATGGAACGTTCTTTAAGTTTTGGAATTTTTTTTTTTTGCTGTTGCGGAGCAACTTTTGTGTTGGAAACTTTTTGTTAGAAGGTACCCATGGATTGGGCTTCTAGATTTGATCTTGGCAAGTGTAGGGGTAACTGATGGGCTGTCTTCTCTGTAGAAAAGTTACCCCAGATTGTCTGTTTCGAACCCTTTCTCTTATTTTAGTTGAACCCTAGAATTGGTTTCTTTTCACAGTTTTTAGTCCTCTATGACTTTGAACTGGAATTTCATTTGGTTTTTAAGTTCCGGACTCTTCAATTTTATTGGTTTTGGTTTATTGTGTTGGATGTTGTGTTTTTTTAGAAGGTACCCAGGGGGGGTTTCTAGATTTGATTTTGGCAAGTGTGTGGGTAACTGATGAGCTGGCTGCTCTGTAGAACAGTTACCCCAGAATTTCTGTCTCAAGTCTTTTGTTTTTCCTAGTTAAATTCTAGTTCTGTTGTTTATTATTCAGGTTTCAAGTCAACTATGACTTTAAACTGGTTTGGGACTGGCTTCTTTATCTTTGGTTTTTTGGGTTGGTGGTGGATCACTGGTCTCTCCCATCATTTTAACATATTTGAGGGATACCACCCAGTGATAATTTCTATGGACTGGAATTTCTCTTACTGGACCTTCTCTTAATCTGGATCATCCATAGAGCTGGACTTTCTTTGATTTCTTAGTTATGATTTTGCTAGATAGTAGTTTCAGATTATTTTCTTTTTTCTCTTTTTTTTCTTTTAATTTTTTTATGGGGGTTGCTAAAATTATAAAATCAAAAATATAGGGTCTTACCACATCAGGGTCACCTGGATGTGGGCAAGCATTGGTGGGGAAAGGCTCATTAACTGGCCAGGTAATGCTATTTTATCATTTTATTTTATTTTATTTTTATTTCATTAATGTTATTTTTTTTTTCTCATTATTACCCTTAATTTATGTTTCTTATTTCAAATCATTTAAATTATTTAAGGTGTATCCACATCAAGGTGCACTTGAATGTGGGCAAGGTATCAGGGGATCAGCTCATCAATTGGCTGGGGAAAACCATTTGTATTATTTTTTATTTTTTATTTTATTTCATTTATTTTTTATTTTATTTATCAATTTTAAAATTTAGTATGTTAGTAGACTTAAAAAAAAATTAGAATTAAATGTTATTAATTGTTTTTTATTATTTTTTTATTATTATGTTTTTAATCTTTTTTCAGGAGCTCATTGTCTGGATGATGAAGTTTCTGGAGGCTGGTCTGGATTATGATGTTGATATTGTTTTTTGTTGGGGTTGTGGGAAGCACTGTGTTCTTTGAATTTCATCCTTCTGGAGAGATTATATGGATTATAATGGGCAGGAATGGGTTTGGATGGAAGTTCAGAAGAGGAAGAAGAAGAGGCAGGAATGGATTGTTGGAAGGTGTACTTAATGATCTTAGACATCTTCCAAAGGTTGTCCAATAGTTTTTTCCTCAAGGTTTTCTCAAAGTCATTTAAAGGTCCATGGAGGGCAAAGGCTTTCAGAATGTTTAAACACATGGTGCTTAGGTGTTGTTTCATGTCTCCTTAGTCCAGGGTCAAAGAAGTTTCTAGAGGATGGCCAACTCCAATAGTAGAATCAGGAGGAGGGATTCCAACTAGACAAGAAGAATTGGATCAGTAATTTTTTTTGTTGAAGAAATTGGATGAATTAATGTGGTACTTACAGATTGGAAGCTCATCAAATTCGTAAGTGGCCGGAATCTGGACTTCTGAAGATTTTGGAATGGTGATAGTAGGTGGATCAATCAGGGAAAGATATGGATTCTCTTGGTCTTCCTCTGAAAGTTTTTGAGAAGGTGAACTAGGAGGCTGATGTTCCTGGGGCCTAGTTGGAGCAGCAGGTCTGCTGATGCTGTTGTTAATATTTCTGCTAGATTCAGTTGGATGAGGTGCTGTTGATGAAGTACCAGGGTTTTTATAAGATGGGGCAGGAGAGGGTGATTTGGAAGCAGATTGATTTCTTCTGGATGGAGCTTTTGAAGGAATTGAACTATCAGAAGAATAGTTGGCTGACGGAGGAGAGGTGTAGTTTTGTTGCCTTAACTGGGGAGGAAGTTGTTGCTTTGGTGCAGTGTTGGGTGTTTTGGTTTTTTCCTGGGGTCTTCTGGCAGGTCTCCTAGAAGTTTGGAAAATTTGGGAGTTTTTGGACCTTGGAGAGGTTGGCTGCATTTCTCTGGGAGCAGTGGGAGGTAATTGTGTTGTGTTGTTTTTGTTTATTTGAGGAATTTGGCTGTTTTCTGGTTGTTTTTTGGAGGTTTTGAGCCTGATTTCCACTGTCTAGTGAGGCAGGCGGGCCGCCTGGACACGGTCTAGAAGCCAAGGAGCTGATTTTGAAGCTTTTTGAGCTAATTTGGCAGAGATAAAAGCTGTTTCTTGGGAATTTAATGCAGACCTTTTTGGAAGAGTTCTGGAAACTGAGTTCCGGGATCTTCTTGATGGTGCTGAGGATAAAGATGAAGAGGATGGACCAAGCTCTGGGGATCTGGTAGGGGATCTGGAGATGTATTTATGAGAAGGTGAAGGAGGAGGAATAGGGTAGTAGGAATCTCTGTCACATTTCTTCTTTTCGGAGTACCAAGAATCACAGGCCCTGTTGTAGAATTTGGCTTCAGGAGTTGGAAGAGTGAATGTGCAAGGTCTGCAAATGTGGATGCACTGTTTGCAGGCATATTCCTTAGGAGCAGTGAAGCAAGGAAGAGTGGAGGGTTCAAAATCAGGGGATCCAGCCATGATCAGTGGTGAGAAAAGATGATGAAAAGAGATAAGAAGGAGATTTTTGTCAGTGATCGGTAGATGATGAAGTGAAGGTGGAAGTTCAGCAGGTTGGCAGTAGGTGTATTCTGTATGAAAATGGCTGGGTCTATTTTATGCAAAATTCTGATAGTCCATCAAGACTCTAAACTGAAAAATCTATGGTTTCAAGAGTAGTCCATCAAGACTTTAAACTGAACACTGTGTAGTCCCCCAAGACTTTAAACTGAGGATTGTTTAATGATGTAGTCCCCCAAGACTATAAACTGAGGAATGGGTTTTGTTGTTGGAATGGGTTTGAAAGATTGGTGGAGGGTATCCACAGGGGGAGCCTCTGAAATTAGCAAAGGCAAGTTTGGGGGTAATTGATGGTCTGGAAGCTCTATTCACAATTACCCCAGAATGTTAGTTTTTTATCTTTGTCTTAATGTGGTTTATCTCTGGTTCTGGGTTTATGATTTAGGTTTTTGAGTCCTCCAAGACTTTAAACTGAGGGTTTTTGAGTCCCCCAAGACTATAAAATGAGAATGGTCCCCCAAGACTTAAAACTGAGGGTTGTTTGTGGTCACATCCTATAGAGGGTGTGGCCAATTTTTCTTTTCTGAATCAAACTCAAGTACTAGTGGAATTACAGAGGGAATCAAGAGATGAAATAAAGTGTTAAGAATTAGCCTTGAACTGGTGAATGAGGTGTCTTCTGTTCTCAATGTCCTGTGGATCTCTAGCAGGAGTTGATTAGAAGTAGTTTAGCAGAAGGTGTTTCTGTTGAGATGTGTGTTGTTGGAACTTGGCCTTAATTGTGGACAAGTGGTTTGGTGTTGGTGGTTCAATGTATCCTACATTGTTATAATCACTGTCAGAAGATGGAGGAACTGAGAAGTCATAAGTTTTATAAAGTGGAAGGAATAAATGAAAGTTTTTTACCATCAGATGGACCAGGGATGGAGGAACTTGTGGTTTTAGTGGTTTTGGCACTCTTCTGGGAAGGGTGTAGTTTTTTGATTAATCTAGGAATCAAGATGGATGGCCTAGATTTTTTGATGTTGGTAGAAAATGGACCAGGTTGATGTGGAGGTGAAGGTGTTTCAGAAGATAATGGACTTGTCTGTAGCAGGACTTCTTTCTGGTGTGGCAGACATCACAGGATGTTCTGTATGCATGGACAGGAGGTGTGATGGTGCAGATTAAATTATTATTGATGCAGTATTGGCAAGGACCCATTTCAGAGGCAGATTTGGAAAGAAGATTTAACATGGTGGTTTGATGAAGAAAGAATGTGGTCTTCCAATATTGGCAGGGGCCTTTTTTGTGTTGTTTGGCACTGTTTGTGCATGTCTTAATTGGCATCTGTTGAAGAATTGGGTGTTTTTCTGGTTTTATTCAGTGAATATTCAGAATGCAGGTATGTGGGTACTATCATTGGATAGCCCCGGTTTTTCTATATATTTCATGTCTTGTTAATATTTTTCATATTCTAAGTTTTAAGGGGTCAATTCATCATTCTTCAGTTACAAAAGATAGCTGTTTAATTTTGTTTTGTGTGTTTTACGGGCTAACCTTAAGTCTTAGGTTTAAGTACTTAGTACGATTGGATAGGGATAATTTAGCTCTATATTTCATGTCTTATTGTTGTTATAGTGAAATTCCGTGTTTTAAAGGTTTTAGTAGTTGTAGCCAATTTTTCTAAGTAGATTAGGTGTTTTTATTGGTTTTCTGGCTTCAGGGAGGCCCGGCCACTTCAGGCGGCACCTCCGACATCAGGCGGCCCGCCTGCCTCTGTTTATGAAGGTTGGGGAGCGCTTCTGGAGGGTTTTTATTCAATTTGGCTGGTAGAGGTGCCAAATTGTTGGGGTGCATGGGCTCTTAGATAGTGGTCTGTGTGTACATAGTGAAAAAGAGAGTTTGGGGCAACTTTAATTATCATACAACCATCCGGAGGTGATATCCTTGTCCCTCACTCAGTTTTCACTGTTTTTTGGCCACAATTGGCTGTGTTGGTTGCAAGGTTAGCTCTTCATTTAACTCAACTTTAGCAACAGTTTCTCTGGTATAGTCTTGCAAACTATATCAAGTATTATTGCTGTCTCTGGTGTGGATTTTCAGCCTACATCAAGTATCTTTGCTTTCTCTGGTGTTGACATTGGTCTACATTTCAGTTTGTTGGTCTGGTAGTCTGTCTGAAGACTACTTTCTTGGATCATCAAGCAGTCAAGTGTGTTGAAAAAGGGGCTTTAGCAAACAGGAACCAACTTACTTTAGCATGTAAATCTCACTCTATTTTTCTAAAGGGAAAGGGGATTTTCTCTCTGGTTTTTCCCCAACTCCCTTGGTCAAGGCCTATAGCTAGTACTATAGGATTGTCTACACCGTGGGACCATCGCCATTGAGGTACCTATAAGGAAGATTGAACGACGAAAATGACAAATGTCAAATGTCACGTAACTTAATTTTTGCTGCAAACCGGAATCAAACCACGCTCCAAAACTTAGGCTTATATACTATCTAATAGTTATATATTTTGTGGTAATTATTGATTACTATTTTTGGGTCACTTTGCACTCTTCATAATCTACGTACTTCCTTTTACTCAGCACTCTGTAAGTGGCATTAATTTGCTCATTTAACAGGGGGGGGTGTCTAGTAAATTGGAATTAAATTTTTTTATTATTTATTTGATTTTTCACAGTTGAGAAAGATAGAGCAATTGTGTTCTTAGTCCTAGAGGTAATAAATTATATTTAAATAAAATTATTATTATTCATTATAATTTTCAGTTGACTCTTGTCCTGATATATTTAAATTTTATTTGTTCCAGTTGAAAAATTGTCCTGACATTAAAATTTTTTTTTTAAGCTCATGTTTAATATTTCAGTAGACATTAAGTCCTGTTAATTATTAAATTCTCAGTTGATTTAAAATCCTGATAATAATTATCATAAAATTGTAATAAGAAATTTAAACTTAATTCTTCAGTTGATTATTATATCCTGGTTTTAAATTGTTTTGAATTAATAAATTGATTATTATTTAAGTTGATTTTATCCTGAAAAATTTTATTTTATTATTTTTCTATTAAATAAAAGTAAAAATACAAACTAATTCATCTTATTGTCTCCCTCTCTCATTGCAGTAAAATTTAGAAATGACTGATCAAGGTGTCCCTGCTGCACGTGAAGAGGAATTGGATTTAATTGATTATGTTGAGGCTACTTCTGTAAGTTTTCATTTCACTAGTAAATTATCTCACATTAATCAATCATTTCACCAATCAGGATTTAGAAACAGAGGAAGTGGAAATTCTGGTAGAAACAACTCAGGAACTGAAACATGTAATAAACCCCCCAGAAGAACTTCCAAAAGGCTTCAAAATTAAAAATATGCCACTACCTCAACAAGTAAAGAGCCTTTCAACACACATAAAAGAATTAAGGACAGAAAACTTGAGATTGAGGTCAAGAGTAGATTCTCTAGAGGAAAAGGTAAGAAAAATAGATGCTTTTCTTCAAGAGAAGAGGAAACCTCCTCCCCCCAGGGATCTTCATCAATTGGCTCCTCAGCAGCCAGAGAAAGTGGAAGTATCCAAGTGGCAGTGGGATTGGCTATAAACTCAGTGGGATTACCTGTCTCAAAATCAACAGACTCAATTTCCCCAAGCAGGTCCATCAAGACCCAGCCAAGTCAACCCCACACCTCCTTACCCCTATCAAGGAGGAAGAAGAAAAAACAATATGATCTTGCCCAGAAAACCTTGGTAAGCCCCTCTATTGATTCACAAGTACCATTTCTTGTAACTAATTTAGTTCCCTCAGGTAATTCTGGAAGAGGAGATTAGACTGTGAGACCTGTAGAGGCTAAGAACAGTAGAAAAATTACTCAAATTTCAAATGTATCTAATCCTTTAGTTCTAATTGCTACTTCAATGATAAATCCTGATATGGCTATTATTGATGAAACACTTGAGCCTTATTTTTATGAGAATATGGAAAGTTACTCTGTTTCCTTACTGAGAAACACTCCAGATGTAGCCAAAATTAATGATGAATATTTGAGGGATATTATTGCTAAACAAAAACATATCATGAACAACATGCAATTGACTCAGAAATATAAAAGTTTGTTAACTGAACAGGGTTATCAAGCATTGAGGATTGAGTTACAGAGAGTTTCTTATGAATTGTTTCATTACAAGGCAACCCATGAAAAGAAAGTAGCTTTATGGCAAAATATCAAAAATGATTTTTCTAAACTGGAAGATAATGTATCTGCCTGTTTCCAGGAGGTGGAGATAGACAAGATAAATCTGAAAAGATTGAATGACCATTTTTGATCTTTTCAAAATAAAAATCAGTTATCTTTTGTAACAATCAATGAGAGTTTATCTAGTCTTCCAAGAGTGAAAACCAGACTAACAACCATTGAGGAGAAATTGAACTCATTGTTTAATGATCAAAAATATTCTGAGATTTCTCTAAAGGAACATATAATACAGGATGCTCCAAAGTTACTTGTGGCTAGTTCTTCTTAAGGAAAATTAGTTCCAGAAATACATGTTGATACCACTGAGTTTCCATCAAAAATTGATGATGCACCAGGATCTTCAACAGAGGGATTGAACCATGAGATTAATGCACAACTAGAGAAGTTACAGCTGGCCTTACTCAGAAACAAGCTGGTACTAAGGAGACTCCTTCAAATCAAAAGAATTGGCCAAAACTTGACCAGTACCCAACATTTAATGGTGATTCTTCTTCTGATTGGCAGCAATTTATTTGCAGAATTGATAACTTAAAAAATTCTTACAAACTCCCAGATGAGGAAAATGTGTCTAAGTTAATTTCTTTTTTAACTAATGTTTCCCTAATGTGTTATGAATCTGTTCTCCTGGACAGAAACGACTACTCATGGGAAGATTGGAAAAAATTGATTAAAGCACAATTTGGTGGCTCCAAGTTCAGAATGGCTCAAAAAAGGCAGTATGAGGAAACTAGATATATATCTTCCACTGATAAACCTATTGAGTTCTTTTGTAAGAATCTTGAGGGCAATGGACCCAAATATGGAGTTTGAGTTATGGAAGGACAGGATCCTTTATAAATTACCAATGTCTCTGAGAGACTTGATAGTGGCTAGGAGTGAGTTCTCCAGAGAACCCTCTTCTTTCATTAATACTTTCAATGAGATCCTTCTAAACAACAAGTATGATTCCAGAATATTCATTCCTAGGACCCCCTTGGAAAAATCCTCCACTTACCAACAGAAACCTCTGGAAAAGGTTGGTAAACCTTCTGCCCCTGTTGCCCCAAAAAATTATGCAACAAACACTTGCTTCAAATGCAACAAGCTTTGGCAGAAAGGCCATGTTTCTTACAAGAGGATAAATCTTGCTGAACAAACTGAGGAGAAGGCTGATGACACAATAGACTTGGATGATACTTCAAGTGATTGTGCCAGCAATATTTAATATGAATCTCAACAGGAAATCTTGATGCTGTAAGAAGATATTCATTATTCAAATACTATTGATATTTATAATAATGATTTATCTACAGTTGAGGATGCTAAGATCATAAGGAAAATTGAGGATAGCTCAATTGTAATTGCCCCTCTCAAAGCACCAGTCTTGATCAATGGAACCAGCATGGAAGTTGTTCTGGATTCTGGAGCTGGAGGAAGTGTAGTATCTGAAAAAGCACTTTCTTCAGTGGATAAAGACTATATATCAAAACTGATGCCTATCACTTCTGAAATTGGAGAGGTTATGGCTCTGTTTTGTCCCCCATTGGTAAATACAAGGCCATAGTATTTTTTAAATATAACCATGGTTTTGTAAGAGCTATTTTTGATTTTGTTGTCATGAAAAATGATAATTTAAGCAGTTGGCTTATCATAGGAAATGACATTTTAACCAAATATGACATAAAATTAGATCTTTCAAACCAATGCTTCACAATGGAGATAAATGGGAAGAGAAAATTTAAGTTTTCCTCCCCCAAAAAATTATTAAAACCAGAATTGAACACATGTAATTCTGTGGTTCAATATAAAGAAAGATCTACAAAAGAAATGCATGCCCTTATGTCTGAAATTGAAAATGCCTCTTTTGGAGAACAACTTTCTGGTGAGGATAAATATTCCATCATTAACTTGATAAAGTCTTTTCCTATGGCCTTTGCTCATGGGTCACATGAACTAGGATTAGTTAAAGAAGAAATGAAACTCTCATTGTCTTGTTCATTAACTGAAATACCACCTAGTTTAAAGAAGAAGCCTTATCCTGATTCTCCCACAAAGAGAAAAGATATTGAAGACAATATCTCTACCCTTTTAAAAATGAATTTTATTGAAAAGGTAGTTGAAACACCTAAATATTGTGTTATCTCACCTGTCCCAATTTCTTGTGAGAAAGATAAGCCAGGTTATGTGGTGATTATAGAGCACTAAATACTGATACTGTTGATGATATCTATCCTTTGCCTAGAATTAGCTCTATACATGCTACCTTACAGGGTGCTAAATATATCAGCAGTTTGGATGGTAATAAGGGATATCACCAGGTACCTGTTGAGAAAAATTCTCAGAATTTTCTGATGATTGCTACTCATATGGGTACTTATAAGTATGTTAGGATGCCATTTGGCCCTAAAAATGCACCTTCAGTTTTTCAAAAAGTCATGGATAACACATTCCATCAGGAGATAATTGAAGGATAGCTGATGGTTTATATTGATGATATCATTATATTCTCACAAACATTTGAGGACCATCTCAACCACCTGAGTAAAGTGTTCCAAAAAATGGATGAGATAAATATGACACTTTCTTTGAAGGAATGTAAATTTGGTTTCCATTCTTTAAAAGTTCTTGGTCATGTTGTTTCAGGCTTACAGATATGTGTTGACCAAAACAAAGTGGCAGCCATATAACAGGTGAAGGCTCCTAATACAGTTAGAGAGCCACAGAGTTTTTTGTTAATGTGTGGATAATATAGACAGTATAATAAAAATTACCAAGTCATAGCTTTACCACTTACCCAATTAACTAGAAAGTATGTTGCTTTTTTCTGGAATAGTGAAAGACAAAGGGCCTTTGACACTATGAAACACTGTTTGATGTCAGCACCTATTCTTGCTTTACCTGACTTTAATCAGCCATTTGTTTTATATACTGATGTCAGCTTTATTGGTCTGGGTTTTGCCCACCATCAAAAAAAAATGATGAATGATTAAGTATCAGAAGTAGTAATTTGTTATATTTCAAGAACCTTGAGAAATAGTGAATTGAAATATGGTGCTACTCAATTAGAATGCTTAGCTGTAATGTGTGCTCTAGAAAAGTTACATTATTACCTACATGACCAGAAATTTGAACTTGTCACTGATTGCAGTGCAGTTAAATCCCTTTTAAACTTGAAAACACCTAACAGACATATGTTCAGATGGCAGTTAGCTGTTCAAGAATACAGAGGAAGAATGACAATTATTCATAGGGCTGGTATTGTTCACTCAAATGTGGATATGTTATCAAGGTTATCTTCACCAAATGATGACTCTAATCTTGCTTATGATCTTGAGGATGAAATTATTCATATTCATGGGATATATGTGGTTGATATGGAGGAAGAGCTATTACAGCTTATTCTGGATTCATATGAAAAGGACACTGACTTGAAAAAGTTATGCACCATGTTAAATGATCCAAATAATGCTTCAATACAAGCATTAATTAAAACCCTTCCAACAAAGTACCAGAAGGCTTTGGAGAAAGGTAAATTTTCAATTGATGAAGGATATCTATATTATAGAAGAAAGTTGAGTAATGTCATTTTTATTCCTTCTTCTATGAAAGAAATCATCTTAAAAATTTGTCATGATGACATATTAGCTGGACATTTTGATCTTGAAAAAACAATGATCAAAATTAAAAACACTGCTTGGTGGGTTAATATGTCTGAAGACACCAAATTATATGTTGAATCTTGTGATTCTTGCCAAAAATCAAAAAGATTGACTGGTAAGAGAGCTGGATTAATGCAACATATTGAACCTCCTGATGCACCATGGCAGATAATAAACATGGATTTTGTAACAGGATTACCTATTGCTGGAAAAGACAGTTATAACTCTTGTTGGGTTATTGTGGACAGATTCACCAAAATGTGTAAATTTATCCCTACTCACAAGGATTTTTCCACTAAGGAATTAGCTTTCTTATGGTGGTCTCATATTTTAAATACTGCTGGTTTTCCTAAAGCTATAATCTCTGACAGAGACCCTAAATTTACTTCTTAATTTCGGATGTCTCTAATGGATGTTTGTGGTTTTGACCTGAAACTATCTACTGCCCATCACCCTCAGACTGATGGATTAGCTGAAAGAATGATTCAGACTCTAGAGGACATGATAAGAAGGTACTGTGCTTTTGGCCTTGAGTATAAAGAAAATGACAGATTCACTCATGATTGAGTTACCTTACTGCCTGGGTTGGAATTTGCTTATGGGTTTTCTTACTGCCTGAGTTGGACTTCTTACTGCCTGACTTGGACTTTGCTTATAATAGCACTGTTCATTCTGTTACTCAAAGAAAGCCTTTTGACCTCTGGCTTGGTTATGTTCCAAATACTCCTGCCCAAATGCTCAATAATAAAATACCTAAATTGGATTTACATCCTGGTGTAAATTATTTTCTTCAAATGCAAAAACTTTGCAGAAGTCATGCTCAAAAATGTAGTGAAAAATCATTTGAATATGAGAAGAAGAGATGGGACAAATCCCATAAAGAATACACTTTTAAGAAGGGTGATGAGGTGTTGATTTCTACAGTCCACTTCAATTTACAAGGTAATAACAAATTGAAAAACCCATTTGTTGGTCCATTTGTTGTAAGAAGAATGGTTGGTGATAATGCAGTTGAATTTATTTTGTATTCTCCATATGACAGAAAACATCCTGCTTTTCCAATATCTTTTTTAAAACCTTATACATCAAATAGTGATTTGTTTCCCAAAAGGAGGGGAAGACCAAAAAAGACACATAATGAAATCACTGAGACAGAAGAAATTGATAAAATTTTAAATGACAGAATAGTTACTGCTGAAAAAGGTACAGAATACTTATTGAGATTCAAGAATAAATCTTCTGAATATGATTCTTGTATACCTGGTAAGGAAATATCTCATCTTTCTACTCTGCTAAAGAAATATAAAAGAAAAAATCATAGCATTTTTTTATTGTTTTTTTAGAGTGAGGGAGTGTCAGCCAGGCTACTAGACTTACCCAGTAAAATAATTAATTATCTTACTGAGATGAAGACACGCCTTTTAATCCTTATTAATAATTAATTATTTACTAACTACTTATATATTTCTTACAACTAACTAGCTAACTACAATAAGTAATGTAAATAATTAATAAAAATAAGTAACTGTCACTTACATTTTTACTCCCTAACACCATGCTCAATAATACAGATGGGAGGGAATAAAAATAGTATTAAAAATATAATTATATAAAAAGAAATTTTTTTTTCAAATTCCTTCATTTAGATTTTGTTGAATCAACATTTTAAATCAAATTTTTTTGTACTATGTGTGATGGACCAAGGGATTCAAATTTTTATTTCAAATAAAATGATACCTTTTATTTACGTACTATTTAGTATATCTTTTATTATTTCATATACACTCGTTATTTAGTTTTTTTTCTCACAACCTTGTATGAGGTGGTGTTAACTATGTGTCTTTATTTCTCACATCTTTGCCTATAAAAGGCCCTCTCTTTTTGTGCTTTTGAATATTCATTCAATTTACTTACATTATTAAAACCAATACTACAATTAAAAACTTATTACTATTTTTATTGTCTTTAGTACTTACAGTCACATAGTTCTAAATCTTTAATTATAATAATATTTAAAATCTTACTTCTTATAATTGAGTAATTAATATTTAACTATAATAGAAATACATACACTATTTTGAGTCCTCTAAAATCCACCTTTGCCATCCTTGAAATACTTTGAAAAAATCTTCTAGACCTGAAGGACCACCCGACAGTAATGGTCAGGAACCAGTGTGGTCTTTTAACATTGGCAGAGGCCTTTGTTTGTCAATTCGGTGTTGTTTTGATATGTCTTAAATGAAAATTTTTCTGGATTTAGTCAGAAAATGATGGGACTGCGGGAATGAGGGTACTGCCATTGGATAGCCCCAGGTTTTCTCTATATTTTATGTCTTTTTGACATTTTTCATATTTTAAGTATTAAGGGAGTTTTTCCTCAATTTTTATTTAAAATGATTGCTGTTTAATTTTGTATTTCATGTTTTACAGGCTAAACTTAAGTCTAAAGGTTAAGTGATTAGTACTGTTATAATGAGCTAATTTTTCTTTACATTTTATGTCTAAATGTTGTTATAGCCTATTCATGTGTTTTAAAGGATTTAGTAGTCATAGTAGATTTTTCTAATATTTTGGGAATTTTTGGAGGTTTTTAGTGGTGTTCTGGCTTCAGGGTGGTCAGGCAGCCTCAGGAAGGCCTCCCAACTTTGGGCAGCCTTCCTGCCTCTGTGCTAGAAGGCTGGGAAGTGTTTCTACAGGTGTTTTATGAAATTTGGTACTCAAGAACGCCAAATTTGTTGGTGTGGAGGGGCTCTTAGATAGTGGTCTGTGTGTACATAGTGAATAAGACAGTTTGGGCAACTTTAATTACCCTTAAACCATCCAGAGGTTATATCATTGTTCCTCACTCAGTTTTCATTGCTTTTTGGCCACAATTGGCTGTGTTTGATGCAAGGTGAGTTTTTCATTTAACTTAACTTGGAAACTGGTTTCTCTGGTATAGTCTTGCAAGCTATATCAAGTATTATTTCTGACTCTGGTGTGGATTTTCAACCTACATCAAGTATCATTTCTTTCTCTGGTGTGGACATTGGTCTACATTTCAGTTCTTTGGTTTGGTAGTCTGTCTGTTGACTACTTTCTTACCTGATCAAGCAGCCAAGTGTGTTTGAAAAGGGGCTTTAGAAAACAGAAACATATTTAATATAGCAGGTAAATCTCACTTTATTTTTCTAAAGGGACAGGGGATTTTCTCTCTGGGTTATCTCCAACTCCCTTGGTCAAGGCCTATAGCTAGTACTATAGTATTGTCTACATATCTGTCACTCAAAGTGGGGTTTGAACCTGCTAGTTTTTTGGAATCTCTGTTGTCTTTAAATGGCTTATGGGTCTCTATTCCTGTGGTGACTGTCAGTGGGGGGGAAGGTCCCCCTGCTGTGATGGTTAGGGAGTGTGTTAGGATTAAAACTTGGGATGGTACCAAGTTTAATGGTGAAGATTTGAAGTGGTTTCTAGAGAAGTATGAAACTGCTACTGGTGTGGATGTTGCTTTTTACCTGGACATGGTGAAGCAGATTATTTTCTTCATTGGTGATAGGGAAGTGGAAAAAGAGGTTGTGGTCATGTCTGTCTACAATAAGAGGGACTGGAAGTTATTTTGTAGGGTGATGGTGGATAGATGGGGTGTCAGGTTAACTATGGTGGATCTGAGAAATGTTGTCAGTGAATGGAAATCTTATGGTGGTGTTGGTAACTTGCATAGTTACAGGAAGTTTCTGCTACAGTATGATCCTGTGGGGAATATTTGGTGGAAGTGAAGGATCTGGCACATGAAAATTCTCCCAAGGATGTTTTTTGGTCTGCCTTGACTAGAGATGTCAGGATAGATATTTTGAATGATCTGTAAAGAAGGACTTAATGAAGACTCTTTCAAATGAAGATCAGAAGTTACCTGCCTTGGACAAGGTGAAGGAGGATGTGGAGGCCCATTTGAAGTTTTTGGATGTTGACACCTATCAAGAGGGGTGTAAAAATATGTCAGAAAAGTCAGTGAGGCTTTGGATTAAAAGGAGAATAGAGTGAAGAAGGAAGAGAAGATTATGGTGAAGGTTCCCAAACAGGAGAGGGACCCAGTGGTGGATCAGTTGGCTGATCTAACAAATCAGCTACATATTTTTGTTCAGGAGGCTAAGAAGGCCAATAAGGCTCCTTCTCAGCCTAGAGATTTTTATAGGAGGGCTGGTAGGAGTGATCCATGGGTCTGCTCTTATTGCAGCAGGAGGGGGCACAAGTCCAATGATTGTTGGGCTCTGAACAGGGATGTGTCAGAGGGAAAGGTGGAGTTTGATGTCAGTGTGTTCAAGTTCCCTGATGGTTCATTTGTGAATCCCAGTGAGGGGCAGGAGGCTTTGATTTATTCAGATGAAGGAGTGATCTCAATCAGAGGAGGCCAAGGTTTGAGGAGATACCTGATCAGGGGAAGTCTTCTGGTAAGGCAAATGATGATATCAAGGGAAAATGGAAGGAGGTTAATAAGGTATCTTTTTCTACTTCCTTTGGTGGATATGGGTTGTATTCTTGTTGTGGAAAGTCAAGTGGTGAATGCTTGGCTGGTGTTTATGATGTAGAAGCAGGAAATGTGGAAAGGCCTAAGAGAAGTTGTCAGGCCCAACAAAGCCTAAGTCTTTAAAGGTGGATCCTAAGCTTAGTGCAGCTAGAAAGAAGTACAGCAAAGAGGAGCTGTACAAGATGCAGAAGGGGATTGCTGATATGGGCCCCCCTAGTTTTGGTGCATTGGACATGAATGGTGAGCCAATGCCTATGGATGTTGATTCTGACTCTGAGGAGGATGTCCCTTTGGCTTCATTACCAAAGCCTGCTGGAGTTAGAGGTTCTGGTAAGGAATCTGGTTTGATTCCTGTTGATGGTAAATCTGTTCGTGGTTCTGGTCCTCATGAATCTTCTAGGACCAAGGTAGTGAACCCAAGGGCTCACTTTGAGAGGCCAGTACTTTCTGGCCAATCTAATTTTATGTAAGCTATTCTGGAAAGGAGAAATCAGGGTCAGGGTTCCCTTTCTTATGAGGAGTTTTATGCTAGTAGTCCTGGGTTAGCTGATAGACAGAAAAAGTTGTTGATCAGGAGAGGGAATTCTTCTAGGGAGATGTAATACATTTGTGATTCTTCTGAGAAGTTTGGTGAAGAGTTGGAGACTCATTTTTCTGCACCTCTGGGTTATTTCAATGTCACTCTGAATGGCAGGGAGACTAGGGAATTGGTGGATTCAGGTTTTCAGATTAACCTTATTTCTTTGTTAGAGGCTACTCATCTGGGCCTCCCCATCAAGACAGAAATTGATAAAAATTTAAGAGGGATTGGTGACCATGTCACTGAGTTGATTCGAACATCTAAATTTGTGAAGCTGAATATTTGTGGAGCCTCAGGGAAGGTTCAATTTTACATTGCCAAAGGTAATGTAAAAGCTGTTTTGGGTGGACCATTTGTCACCGGACGACCTACGCACAAGGTCGAGGATGTTCCTGTAAGTGAGATGAGGAGTTTAGAGACTTTTTCAAAGCACAGAGGAATGATTTGAGGAAGTGATTTGAAGATGACTCAAAGGAAGAACTACTGCTTTGAGTTATGTTCGAGAAGGATTCTAATATAATTGAAAGGTAATATTAAAATTCTTAAGATCTCACAAAGGGTTGGAAACTCAACAACCAAAGATTTAGTATTTAGAAATGATTATTGTGAAAATAAATAAAGATACAATAATAATGATTTAACTTAAAGTTTTACCACTATTAACTATAAATACGTTTTATAATTTAATTCTAAGGAATATCAAAACAAAAACCCAACCCCTTTAATTTACTTTACTCCTCCCTGCATTGTCCTCATACCCATCCACTATTCCACAAACCACAGACCATTAAAATACATCCTTTACACCTGGAACCTCCTTACTAACATCCGTTAGCCCCTTAATCCTCCACTAACCATTCTGTCCATGCTCACTACCCCTTAATAGCCCACAGAAATTTTATAAACCTTTTAATGTACTATTATATTGACTATTGCGCTGTGCGTTGCCTATTGAGAAAAAGACTTAGGCACACTATTGAGAGATTGACTAATTTAGATTTAGAGTTTAGGCTAGCACGGTTGAATAGCGAGTACACAAAGGAAAGTTGCAGTTTCTATGGAGAATTTCTTTCTGCGCTTCGAGTATGGATTTGAGCCTCTTATTATTGATTTAATGAGTTGCTTTTGCCTCGAGTTTCACGTGGCGTGTGACAGATGCCCATGTATAAGGACGCGAGCTCTGTTGAGCGTAAAACATACTTCCCACACTAATTTCTCTTCCCTCCTTATTTAATTATTCCTTAATTTTTTATGACTGATTTCCCTACTCCAACTCCCATGCCTCCACACCCTAAAGCAGATGGGGGCATCGTTACACAACAATATTCCAAGACTTGCACGGCCTGCAAGTCAATGGAGTAATTTTGCGTAGAGAGCACGGCGACACAAGTTTCTCACCAGAAGTGCCAATTTTGTCAATGGAGAAGGGTGGCATGTGAGGCCTTGTCGAAGAATGCCGACATTGAGAGTCAGTTCACTAAGACAAAATATTGGGTGATTCCCAAGACAAAGGAAGTAGTCGAAGACATTTGGGATGTGTCAATTGGGGATGATCAATTGGTGGGAGAACATGAGGAAGAAGCTGAAACCGATGTAGAAACATGGGAGACTTGGGCTACGAGCAAGAAGCGAGTGGTTGAAGATGAAATCAAAGAGTTAGTTGATGAGGAAGAGGAAGTCTCCATCTCAAGACGGACCCCAAAGAAGCGAGGGGTGGTCATCAAGGATGACAAATAGGAGAAGGAAGTGGTGGTGGAGGTTACTCCAAGATTATTTTTAAAAGTAGACCCTATTTTCAAAGTAAGTCCATTTCCTGAAATTTTAGAAATCTAGTGACTGATGATCTCGTTTTTAGAATCCAGATGTCATCACAGAAGTCCCTACGGCCGAAGCTTTGAATGCAGAAGAAACCATTATGAAACCCACTTCTGTGGAATGGCAGGTGTCAATCGAAGATAGATTACTGGTGGTTACCTCGAGGGAGGAGAATGAAGAAACCCTCGATCAGGTATGGTCAAAGAAGCCTCGCCGGTTTGACAAATGAGATTTATTGAAGACTTAAGCAGCAAAATTGATAATATTGTTGATACAGCCTCCTTTGACGTGGCCAAGGAGCTATTGGAAATTGTAGAAGTGATTCCGGTGGGAGAGGGGGAAGTCTTTGAGAAATGTAGGAAGGAAATAAGGGAAATTTTGGAGAAGATGAAGGGATTGATCTGGGAGAAAATAAAAGAGAGAATTTAAAATGGAAGGTAAAAATAAAAAAATAAAGTAAAGAAAGTAGAAATAATTTGTATTTAGTTATTTTTATTTTGTTATTTTAAAAAATTTTAATATATTATTATTAATTTTTTATAAGATTTTTAGAGAAAAAAGATTTAAATAGAAGTTTGTTTTAAAATTTTGAAAGAGGAAGTTTAAATGAGAGAAGAAAAGAAAGAAAATTAGATTGAAGGAGTTTTAGTTTTAAAGTTCAAAAAGAAAAGAATTAAGTAAGAAGAAAGAAAGAAGAAAGAAAGAAGAAAGAAATAATTGATTGAAATAATTTTGTTGTAAATAAAATTTATTGAAAGAAACAATTTGTTATTTATGAAAGTTTGTTAATTGAAGGTTTGAGGAATTTAGTTACTTGAAAAAAGAAAAGAAAGAAAAGAAGAAATAAAATTTTTAATAAAGTTTTGAAAGAAAAGAAGAAATTTGCTGGAAGGATTTAAAAGAGAGATTTAGAGATTGAAGTGAGGTTAGAGAAGATGGTTGTGTTGCATTCCTGAAGAATTTTGATAGTTCGAGGAAAAGAAAATTTTATAGAAAGAATATATATAGAAAATTGAGAAGGAAAAAAGAAAAAGAAGTAAAAATTTTTTTAAAGAAAAAGATTTTAATTTTATTTGTTTTATTTTATTTTATTTTATTTTTATTTTATTTTAATTTGATTTTTTATTTTTTTATTTTAATTTGAATTTCATTTTATTTTAATTTAATTTAATTTTATTTATTTTAAAGAAGGTTGAAAAAATTTTGAAAAGAAAGAGAATAAAGAAGAAAACAAAATTAAAGAATTTTTTAGAAGTAAAGATGTTTTAGATTTTAAAAAGAAGAAAAGAAAAAGAGAAGAAAGGAATAATAAGAGAATGGAAAAAATAAAAGAGAGTTTCAAGATTTTGGTTTTAAAGGATATTTAAGATGAAAAGATTTTAGGAGTTCAGGGGCGTTAGAAAAATTGATGGCTGGTTCCCAGGATGTTTTGTCTGAGTCATCGAGGAAGCCTTCCCATTCCACGAGGTATTGAAGTTTCCCCTTGCGCATTCTTGAATCAAGGATACGGCTTACTTCCCACTCTAGATGGTCTTCTACTTCGACCATTTCTGGAGGAGGTTGGTTCTTGCCCGGGTATGTTTCTCAAGCCAGTTCCAGGAGAGATACGTGGAAAACAGGGTGAATATCCTGCCATTTAGGAGGTAGCTTGAGTCGAAATGCAGTTTTAGAGACTTCAGAGTCAATTTCAAATGGTACCAAGCATTTTTCAGACAGTTTCTTTGATGGTTGAGTTGTTTGAATGTTTCGCGCGTCGAGCCATACTTTGTCACCTGGTTTAAAGGGAGGAGCAGTTTGTCGATGTTTGTCAGCCTGTTCCTTGTACCTTCGAATCGCTAATTCCAAATTTGATTTAAGTTCCTCTTGGAGTCGTGATATGGTTCCAAGATAATGTTCCGCAGGATGATTAGTTCCTACATGGATTGAATTGAATCGAGGATGTCTTCCATAAACAGTTCCAAAAGGAGATTGTTGTGTCAAAGAATGAGTCGAGTTATTATAAGCAAATTTGGCCAATGGTAACCATGTGGTCCAATCGTCTTGTTGGTAACTGACATACATTCAAAGGTATTGTTCAAGGATTTGGTTGGCCCTTTCTGCTTTCCCATCAGTTTCAGGATGATAGGCTGTGGAGAAGTTACTCGTGATATTGAGTTGTTGACACAGTTGGGTCCAGAATGTGGATACAAACAATGAGCCTCTATCTGAATTAATATCATTAGGTAAGCCGTGTTTTGAAAATACATATTCTAAAAACAATTTTGATTAATCTTCTGCTGTAGCGGTAGTATTGGTTTTAATGAAAATAGACATTTTTGAAAATCTATCTACTATTACTAATATAGCATCAAAATTATTAGAAAGAGGAAGTTGAGAAATAAAATCCATCCATAAAGATTCCCAAGGTTTAGAGGGAATAGGAAGTGGTTGAAGCAACCCATACTTCCGGTGACGGGGAGCCTTATTCCAATTACATTCGTAACAAGCTTTTATATAGGCCTTGATTTCTCTGGTCATACCTGGCCAGAAGAAATCCCTCGCTATTAACTGGTAGGTTTTATCAACCCCAAAATGACCAGCTAATGGAGAATCATGTCGACTATTGAAAATCCATAATTTTATTTTATTGTTGTTGGGTATGACTACTCTACATTTGAAAACTAATAGACCTGATTCAATAGTAAATCTTTTGCCCCCTTGCTTCGAGAGTATTTTGTCTTTTAACCCTAAACAATAATTGTCCTCCGACTGAGCTTGGAGGATGTTGGATAGTGGATTTTGAAAAGATTGAATTGTCATCAAATTAAGTTGATGAGTCGTTAACATTGATTTGTTGAAGATTGATTTCACATTTTCTGGGTTCTTGTCAGCCTAAATATCCTTAGGACTGAGTATTTTTTATGCTTAAAATAAGATAAACTTAACTAGATTAAGCTTATATCTTAAAAATAAGGTTAAAATAATAATATATATTATTTTATTATATATATATATAATTATTATTCTATTATATAATTTATAATAGTTTAAATAGCTTATCCATGGCCTAATAATACTTATTAAGGTGTTAATGGAGTCATAATATACTTATCTTAAGTGATATGAAGTAATTATTGACATACATAAGCTTATATGTATACATAAATCTCATATTCAGTGAAATATGCAGTATATTATGTATATTTAGGTATATAAGTGGGTTTTAGCCCCTTAATAGCCTATAACCTTTGTTTTTCTGCTTATTTTAGGTCATATGGACGAAATCAGTGGACTCACAACGCCTACAGAAGCATAGACACCTATATCAGGCGCATACACCCAGTTTGGACAACTCAAATTACTTCCTTGGATGGTTATTCACGGATTTATGGGTTGGAAGGATGTTTCTGGGTTAATGTGGATGCTTGGGGATGTTATTGGGGGCTTGGACAGTTTATTTGTTTCCTTTATATGCTTTTAGTTTCATCAAATCTCTTTTTGATTATTTATTTTACCTGTTTCTTTATGGTATCCGCTTTTATCTGGGTTTTCTATTTATGGTATGACTCTGTTTTATTATTAATAGTGATGGAGGGTCCTTACTGGAGGTCTGGGTGTTGAAACTGCTTGAAGTGGACTCAATGGGGAGGTGATGGGCCCTCACAGTGCTGTAATTTCCGGGGATAGCAGTGACATCATCTGGATTGAGGTCTGTGCACTCCAGTGGATTTGGGTATAAGTAAGGAGGGATTTCGACGGTTTATTATCATCATTCAATTACTACACTTCAAACAAACACTACATTACAATTATTAGCATTCAAAAATATATTATAAAGCCCTTATAAATTGATATTATCTTTATAAAAGCTATAACTATATTTTATTCTTCTATTTTCCACCACTAGCATGCATTTAAATCCAAGTATTGTGAGTTTTATTTGAGTATAACTATTCTATTAGTCTTCCCCTGAGGTTTAATCTCTAAATCATTTATTAATAATTAGTAGGACCATAAAATAACACTATTTTATCATACTCATATACTAGACTATACTGACAATTGGGGGTCTTTCCTTATATTTTACTTATTATTTAGTATAAGCCTTGGGACGTGATTTTTACCTTAGTACAGCAAAAAATTAACCAAATATTTGGGTCTGCTGCATATTAGTGGGTCATCATAACTCATTGATTGCGGAAAAGAACCCTTATAATAATTTTACTAATTTTTTATCATAAAAATTAGATATTTACAGTAGTAACTGTACCCAATATAAACCCAATTTCACTTGGTATTTGGACACCAATATAACACCCAATTAAATTGGTATTTGGCTATAGCTTGGTAAGCTAATTATTCACCCTTATAGAGGTCTAGTTAAACTTATTATTATATTTTTAACAGATTTTTTCAAATTTTTCTTACATTTTATTTAAATAAATAAAGATATAAATTCAGGGTAAGCTCCATTGCTTTTTTATTAGTAATATAATTGCTAATATTATTTGTCTACTAATTCCATAGAGTTTTTTCCTTTTGTAGACGTAAAATATTGTCATTCTGAACAATATGAGTGCTCCCCAGGACAGTGTAAGTGAACAGCCTGCTTATAATACCAAGTCTAAAGCTAACAAAAACTTTCCAGGACATCACCATGAAGGGACAACAGTACCCCCAGCCAGAAAGCATGAGTATAGATGAAAAGGACGCCCTCTTAAAAAAGATAACTATAAAAAAGACGTCTCCTCCTCTTCAGGATCAACTGTCCCACCTGGCCAAACAGGTTCTGAAGTTGGAGGAATCAAAATCTCTCATGTTCAAAGAAGTAGAGCAGTTGCAAAACAATTGCAAGGTAGGGTTTCAGCAGATGAATCAGGCAATGGCAGAATTAAAGGGAGGCCAGCCCAGTCAATCAAATCAGCAACCCCCTACCCAAGGAGGGTCCACTCACTCCCAGGAGAAAATCCTGGTAGACAAATGGAAATGGGACTGGTTTCACCAACAGTGGACAAGCCACAGTTGCAACAGGGATCCACCCCCTCATCTGACTTCCTCAGCTCACCCTTACAAGGGAAAAAATCGCCAAAAATCAGGACTGGAAACCATCCCTTGGTAAGTAACTTACCCTCTCAGATTAGAAATAATACTGATAATTACAATATAGGTAATTCTATTGATGTTAAATCTGTACAAAAAATAGAGGAGGATTTAAGAAATTTAGGTTTTAGAGTAGATACACCTGACTTGTCTTTTGTCCATAATAACAGTACTATATACAATGATAATACAGTTAATCCTCAGTTACAACCACCTACTAGTGAGATGAGAAGTTCACAGGAGAGTGAGAGAATTGAAAAGGAGGACATGGAATATTTTAACAATAATCCAACTGTCCATAGAATTGTTTCAGCATTGTGGAATAGAATGACTGATTGTGAGGAACAGACAGTTAAGCTCACTAGTGATACAATTTCATCCTTGACATTGAACATTTCTCAATTAGCAACACGTAATAAATAATTAGAGAAAGAACATTTGTCTCTAACTCTTAAATATGATTTATTGAGTAATAAATATAATGACCTTTCAAACAAATTTTGTGAGTTAGAAAAATTATATGAAACACATTTATTAAAAACTGAATCAAGAACAAAGTTATCTTTTGCCCAGACAAATCAAAGTGTCTGTGAGTTGCTAAAAAGATTAACTAAAGTTGAGATTGAAACTGCCAATCTACTGATGAACCAGGATAATCATAAGTATAATCAATGTAATAATAATCCTTTCATTGGCAAAAGTGAATCTCATTCCTTCCCTGTACCACCACAATTAAAACCATCTGGTGGTAGTGTCAAATCTGAAAATGTAAGTCACAAATCCGTGCAGGAGGAAATACAAGACCATTTATCAAAAGTGAATGAGTTGTTGAATTTACCTAAGATTAGTGAGATAAAATCCAATCAGAAAAACTGGCCTAAGATAGATCAGTACCCAACTTATGATGGGGAAGCCAGCTCTGATTGGCAACATTTTATTCAAAGAATTGACAACTTGAAATTCTCATATAAGTTACCAGATGAAGAGATAACATCAAAATTAATTTCTTTATTTAAGGATGTTGCTTTATTATGGTTTGAAGCTGTCTTAAGTGAGGGTAGAGACTACTCTTGGGCTGAATGGAAACAACTTATTGAAAAACAATTTGGAGGTTCTAAATTCAGGCTTACTCAGCAGAGACTTTATGAGAAGACTAGGTATAATCCATTGAATGGTGACAAACCTATGGTATTTTTAATGAATTTAAATAAAATACTAAATGCCATTGAGCCTCATATGGATTTTAACTTATGGAAAGATAAGATAATATACAAATCACCTATATCTGTCAGAGACATTGTTGTAGCTAGAACATTAAATGTTACTGAATATTCTGACTTTATTAATATTTGCAATGAAATATTATTAAACCATAAGTATGAATCAAGGTATTCCACTTATAAGCAAAATGTTGAACCTGTAAAAACTCAGAATTCAAAAACACTTCAGGAGAAGCAGAAAAAACCTACTGCACCTGTAGTACCTAAAAAGTATGAAACAAATACTTGTTATAAGTGTAACAAACCTTGGGTCAAAGGTCACAAATGTGAGAAAAACATAAATATTGTTGAAAATCAACATGAATCTGAAACTGAAACTGAAAAAAGTAAAGAATCAAGTGATTATGACAGCAATATCTCATATAGTGATGAAAATGAAGTCTGTATGTTGGAAGATGATTTGTCCATCTTTGAAAATCCAATATTAAATATGGACTCAAAATGAATCTTTAATGAATTTTGAGGATGCTGAAATCATTAAGGATATACAAGCTGATAACTTTAGAATGACACCTATCACGGTTCCAGCTATCATTTCTGGTGAAAATGTTAATATAGTATTGGACACAGGAGCTGCTGGTTCAGTTGTTTCCACTAATACATTACAGAAAATTGATAGTGAATATAAGTTTAAGCTTGAACCACTTCAGAATAAAAATTGGAGAGGTTTTGGATCAGTACTACACCCCATTGGTAAATACAAAGCTGCTGATTTCTTTAAACACCAACATGGTTATGTAAGGGTAACTTGTGACTTTGTAGTAATGGATAATACAAATTGTAGTAACTGTTTTATCATTGGAAATGATATTCTGACTAAATTTGGTGTAAAATTAGACCCTGCTAATAACAATTTTACAATTGGCATGAATGGTAAAAGGAAATTTAAAATAAATTCTTTTAACACAGTCTTACACATTGAGTCAGTAACAAATTCCCTGTCTAAAGGAAGAGAATCCAATGAGATGGAACTTCTGGAAACAGAAATTTCAAAAGCATCATTTGGCACTCAGATAAGTGAAACTGAGAAAGATAATATTTTGGAATTAATTAAAGCTTTTCCAATGGCTTTTGCACATGGTACAAATGAACTTGGCCTTGTAAAAGATCATGAAATGAAAATTAGTTTAACCTGTGATATGGATAATATTCCTGCTAGTCTTAAAAAGAAACCATACCCTGCTTCACCAATGAAGAGGAAAGACATAAAGGATAATATTAAGATGTTATTAAAAATGAACATTCTTGAGAAGGTTGAAACTACACCAAAATATTGTGTAATATCACCAGTGCTGATTTCTTATGAACAAGATAAAGCAAGACTGTGCGGTGATTATAGAGCATTAAATACATTTATAGTAGATGATATTTATCTCTTGCCAAGGATTGCCTCTATACATTCTACCCTTAAAGGTGCTAAATATATAAGTTGCCTAGATGGAAATAAAGGGTACCATCAAATTCCTGTTGAAAAGAATTCACAGAACTTTTTGTTGATAACAACACACATGGGAATTTATAAGTATGTCAGAATGCCATTTGGACCAAAAAATGCTCCATCAGTATTTCAAAAGTTAATGGATATAGCATTCCATAATGAAATGATTGAGGGATGGTTAATGGTATACATTGATGACATAAAAGTGTTCTCTAAAACTTTTGATGAACACTTAATCCATTTAAGGAAAGTATTTCAGAAAATGGATGAAATAAAAATGACCCTTGCATTGAAAAAATGTAAATTTGGGTTTGAATATTTAAAAGTGCTTGGTCATATTGTATCTGGCTTACAAATATGTGTAGACCAAAATAAAGTGGCTGCAATAAAGAATATTGGAATTCCTCAAAATGTGAATGATGTACAATCTTTTCTTGGAATGTGTGGTTATTATAGACAATATATAAAAAACTACCAATCAATTGCTGCACCACTGACCACACTGATAAAGAAATCAGAAGCTTTCATTTGGAATAATGAAAGACAACAAGCTTTTAATAAGTTGAAAGAATGTTTAATGACAGCTCCTATCTTGGGATTACCAGATTTCCAATTACCTTTTGTATTATATACAGATGCAAGTTTTATTGGACTGGGTGCTGCTTTGCATCAAAAACAACTTATTGAAGGTAAAATGTCAGAAGTAGTAATCTGCTATATTTCACGTACTCTGAGAAGTGGTGAATTGAAATATGGTGCTACTCAACTTGAATGTTTGGCAGTAGTATGGGCTCTTGAAAAGCTACATTATTACCTTGAAGACCAAAAATTTGAGTTAATAACTGACTGTAGTGCAGTTAAGTCACTCTTAAACATGAAAACTCCTAATAGACACATGTTTAGATGGCAATTAGCTGTAAAAGAATACAGAGGACGGATGACTATTACACATAGAGCAGGAACCTTGCACTCTAATGTAGATTTGTTATCTAGAGTACCTCTGCCTAATAATGATGATAATCCTGCTTATGTTCCTGAGTCAGAGATTATTAACATTTATGGCATTTATATTGTAGATCTTGAGGATGAATTTATGCAATCAATTCTTGATAATTATAATTCAGATCCTGACTTAAGTAAATTAACTACAATATTAAATGATCCATCTAATGCTTCAATGAATGTTTTAATAAAAACATTACCAAATAAGTATAAAGAGGCATTAGAAAAAGGAAAATTTTCCATTGAGGATGGTTTAATATATTACAGGAAAAAATTAAGTAATGTAATTATAATTCCCCCTTCAATGAAGGAGTTAATGTTAAGTATATGTCATGATGATATATTAGCAGGTCATTTTGACTACCATAAAACATTAACCAGGGTAAAAAACACAGCTTGGTGGATTAACATGTCTGAGGATGTTCAGAAATATGTTGAAACATGTGATTCTTGTCAAAAATCTAAAAGATTAACAGGAAAAAGAGCTGTTTTATTACAACAAATTGAGCAACCAAAAGCTCCATGGGAAATCATTAACATGGACTTTGTAACAGGTTTGCCAATAGCAGGGCATAAGAGTTATAACTCCTGCTGGGTAATTGTAGATAGATTTACAAAGATGTTTAAATTTATTCCTACCCACAAAGAGGTTTCTGCAAAGGACTTAGCTTTTTTATGGTGGACACAAATGTTAAATACAGCAGGTTTCCCCAAAGCAATAGTTTCTGACAGAGATCCTAAATTTACTTCTGAGTTCTGGACATCACTTATGGATGTTTCAGGGTGTCAATTAAAACTTTCTACAGCTCACCATCCACAAACTGATGGGCTAGCAGAAAGAATGATACAAACCTTAGAAGATATGATAAGAAGATACTGTGCTTTTGGTCTTAATTTTAAAGACAATGACAAATTCACGCATGATTGGGTAACCCTTATCCCAGGTTTAGAATTTGCATATAATAGTACAGTACATTCTGTCACTGGCAAAAAGCCATTTGAGTTATGGTTGGGTTATGTACCTAATACGCCTGCTAAAACTCTTAATAAGTTACCTAGATTGGATATTCATCCAGGTACAAAATCTTTTCTTCAGATGCAGGAATTATGCAGAAAACATGCTCAAGAATGTATAAATAAGGCTTTTGAGTATGAAAAGAAAAGATGGGATAAAGCCCATAAAGAACAAATGTTCAAAGAGGGTAATGAAGTCCTTATTTCAACGCTACATTTCAATTTAAATGGTAATGTTAAATTGAAGGATCCATTAATTGGTCCATTTGTAGTTAAAAAGATGGTTGGTAATAATGCTGTTGAGGTTATTCTATATGCACCTTATGATAGAAAACATCCAGTATTTCCTATTTCTATTATTAAACCATACCATTCTAATGATACTGCTCTTTTTCCAAGAATATCAGGAAGGCATAAACAGCAGCCTGAAGAAATAGTGGAAAAGGCAGAAATTGAAAAGATACTTAAAAAGAGACACCTTACTAAAGAAAAGGGAGTTGAGTATCTATTAAGATTTAAAAATAAATCAAGTGAATATGACCAGTGGATTCCAGAAAATGAAATCTCTGATCTTAAAAACCTCTTGAAAAAATTTAAATCTAAATAATACTGTTCATTCAGTATATGTATTATAAAAATTATTTTTTTTATTATTTCACTCCTTAATTTTAATTAAAATGTCTTAACATTTTTTTTATTGTTTTTTTTTGGGGGTGAGGGAGTGTCAGCCTAAATATCCTTAGGACTGAGTATTTTTTATGCTTAAAATAAGATAACCTTAACTAGATTAAGCTTATATCTTAAAAATAAGGTTAAAATAATAATATATATTATTTTATTATATATATATATAATTATTATTCTATTATATAATTTATAATAGTTTAAATAGCTTATCCATGGCCTAATAATACTTATTAAGGTGTTAATGGAGTCATAATATACTTATCTTAAGTGATATGAAGTAATTATTGACATACATAAGCTTATATGTATACATAAATCTCATATTCAGTGAAATATGCAGTATATTATGTATATTTAGGTATATAAGTGGGTTTTAGCCCCTTAATAGCCTATAACCTTTGTTTTTCTGCTTATTTTAGGTCATATGGACGAAATCAGTGGACTCACAACGCCTACAGAAGCATAGACACCTATATCAGGCGCATACACCCAGTTTGGACAACTCAAATTACTTCCTTGGATGGTTATTCACGGATTTATGGGTTGGAAGCATATTTCTGGGTTAATGTGGATGCTTGGGGATGTTATTGGGGGCTTGGACAGCTTATTTGTTTCCTTTATATGCTTTTAGTTTCATCAAATCTCTTTTTGATTATTTATTTTACCTGTTTCTTTATGGTATCCGCTTTTATCTGGGTTTTCTATTTATGGTATGACTCTGTGTTATTATTAATAGTGATGGAGGGTCCTTACTGGAGGTCTGGGTGTTGAAACTGCTTGAAGTGGACGCCATGGGGAGGTGATGGGCCCTCACAGTGCTGTAATTCCCGGGGATAGCAGTGACCTCATCTGGATTGAAGGTCTGTGCACTCCAGTGGATTTGGGTATAAGTAAGGAGGGATTTCGACGGTTTATTATCATCATTCAATTACTACACTTCAAACAAACACTACATTACAATTATTAGCATTCAAAAATATATTATAAAGCCCTTATAAATTGATATTATCTTTATAAAAGCTATAACTATATTTTATTCTTCTATTTTCCACCACTAGCACGCATTTAAATCCAAGTATTGTGAGTTTTATTTGAGTATAACTATTCTATTAGTCTTCCCCTGAGGTTTAATCTCTAAATCATTTATTAATAAGTAGTAGGACCATAAAATAACACTATTATATCATACTTATATACTAGACTATACTGACAGTTCTTGTCAGAAAATGCGTCCCCCCACTGTGGGTAAACATCGTCCCAACGTGACAAGATATCTGGTACAATGTTGTTCTTACCTGGGCGATAGGAAATTGAAAAAGGAAATTCAGACAGAAATTCAGCCCACCAGGCTTGACGCCTGGTTAACACTTTTGAAGACATGTAGTATTTCAAAGCATTATGGTCAGTTAAAATTTGAAAAGGACTATCTAAGCTGAGAAGAAAAGAGCACCATTTTTTAAGACAATGAATAATAGCTAAAAGCTTTTTGTCATGAATTTCATAATTTAATTCTGCTGCAATGATTTTGCGTGACTCAAAAGCAACAGGATGAAACAATTTTGTTTCAGGATTTAATTGAGAAATGACCCCTGCAATGACATAATCGCTTGCATCTGTCTTGAATATTGTCAAAGAATTGGAGCTGTGGTTAACGCCGTCTTCAATGCTTTGAATTCCTTTCGTGCTGTTGAAGCAAAAACAAAAGGAATATCTTTTCTAAGAAGAGAAGTAAGATTGTAAATAGTTTTAGAAAAATCTTTAATAAATTTTCTATAGAAATTTGCGAAACCCAAAAATCCCTGGAGGGATTTAACAGTTTTGGGCTCAGGCCATTCCAAGACTTTTTGGACCTTTTTGTCGTCCATGACTAAACCATCAGTGGACAACGTAAAACCCAAAAAATCAATAGATTTAAGGTGGAATTTTCATTTATTGCGCTTTGTGTAGAGACCGTGATGTCGAAGTCGATTTAGAACCTGTCAAACATGATCAATATGTTCATCTAGTGTCTTCAAGAAAATTAAAATATCATCTAAATAGACAACAACAAATTATTCTACAACATCTTTAAAGATGTCATTGACAAAAGTTTGAAAAGTAGATGGTGCTTTACACAATCCAAAAGGCATAACTAAATATTCAAAACTACCAAATCTAGTGCGCATTGCAGTAAGTGGTTCATGACCTTCCGCAATGCAAAGAAGATTATAAGCGCCTCTGAGAGCAGTTTTAGAAAAGAAATTAGCACCATTGAAAAGGGTAAGAAGTAATGACATAGGAGGTACAGGATATGCATTCTTCTTAGTGACTGTGTGGAGCTTTCTATAGTCAACACACAACCTATGACTACCATCCTTCTATTTTACAAAGAGAAAAGGGGAGCCAGTTGAGGATTTACTGGCTCTGATGAAACCTTTGGCTACATTCTCTGCAATGTAGTCTCATAGAACTTGAGATTCATCCTTGGACAAAAATTAGACAGGACCTGCCAGAGGTACTGGACCTATTAACTCTATCTGATGACCGTAGGGTCAATGAGGTGGTAACTTATCAGCCTTGCGGATTGAAAAAACATGGAGGAAATCATGATAGATTTCTGGTAGAGTTGATTTAATGGCTTCAACGTCAATTTGGTTGTCCTCATCATCTTTGAGAGAATCTGTTGAGGGAAGACCAGAATTGAGAGAGCATAATTGGATTTCTTTGAGGCAATTTAAAGCCTCTTCGAGTGAAGTCATCGAGCTATAAGGCTTAGCCAATTGCCCATTTAAAGAAAGATCAGATGCTTGCAAGTCATCTGGCAGAGATTTGTCCTCTAGCAGGACATTGTCAGGCGGGCTGTTTAACTCCCTATTGACCTGCATTGAAGAATTAGAAATATACTTAGTATGTGGGGTGATCAATCCCCGTGTCCAATCAATTTCAGGATTCCAATGCGTTAAAATGTCATGGCCAAGAAAGGTATCCTCTATCTTTGGGGCGTCCAAGACTGATAATTCCCACTCAAAGGGGGGAAGTTTGGGAAGTTGAAAACCCATAAATTTTTCTTACTGAAACAATATTTCTATTCCTCTGATTCAACCAAATAAATTGGAGCTCGATTTATATCTGTAAATGTCAGCTGTACCTTCTCGGCAAAAGATAAACTGACAAAAGAAATTGAAGCTCCAGAGTCTATAAGACAACTGAAGGGGGTATCCTCCTTAAAAAGAATGAATCTCAAGCCATTTAAGGCAACTCCAGTCCTTAATACATGGAGGTTGTGTGCACTGGGAGAGATAAGATAGTTTGCTTTGGAAACAACAAGTAAACTATCTACTAGTTTTTTGACTTCGAACTAGTACCTTCTCTTTCCTTCAATTTTACACAATGTTCCAGCTTGTGCTTACCCCCACAATACATACATAACTCATTATATGCTTGCCTCTTCCTCTCAGCTTCTTTAAGTTCCCCTTTAGGATCCAGTACTTTACTGATATCGCCTGGGGTCGAGTTTTTTGGTCGAGGTTTGTCTTTTCCTTATTGGGTTTGGATTGAATTGAGGAGGATTGAGTTGTCTGTGGGTGTGAAGAAAGTCCCAATTTAAAATTTAGGCCTTGAGATTTGTTGGTGTATCGACAATGTTGAAGTTGTCCTTGGTAAATGCTGTTGAGTTCAAGGGTTTGATCCAATAAATCCATTAAAGTAACCATCTTCTGACCGTGAAGATTTAACTGATCCAGAATCCTCAAAGGAAGTCCTTTTCTGAAATTATACTTAAGGGCAGCATCATTCCAAACCACTTGAGTTTGAAGCGCTCTGAAGTTCGAGATATATTCAGAGGCTTTACCATTATCACTCATGCAAAGAAAATCAAGTTCAATTTCTGCGTTGTCAGTTTCATTAGGGTCACCGAACAACGTGAAGAGTTGGTCTTCGAAATTTTCGCAGTAATTAATAAGTAAGTGGGTTTCGGTCGAAGAGAGCATGAGAAGATAAGGTTCAAACCATCTTGCTGCTTTTCCGGCTAGGAATGAAGAAGCATAAACAACCTTTGATTGGTCGTTATTGAAGGTTCAAGGTTCATTATGGAAAAGGAGCTTGCAGGTTTGCAAGAAGGGTCGCAATCTGTCTGGATGTTCTCCATCAAATTTATCAGGAGATTTCATAGAAGGAGTTTTGAATTTAGATCCCTCTGAAGACGTTGAATTTGAAAGTGTCTTCATGAAAAGTCTCATGAAATATTCCAGAGAATGGGATGGTCCAGGTTCTGAAGGCTGACCAGAAGGGTGATTAGCAGGGGCGGATGGTGCCTTGTGCATTGTGTCCTCTCCTTCTTCATCATCACTAGAATCACCAAATTCTTGTGGGATGTCTTCTACAGATTGGACTGAATGTTGATGTTCCTTAAGGTTGAGTGGCTCCAAGGAGTGAGTGCGGAAAACAGGCCGCGTGGCTGTTAGCCAGCCTTTGGCACAAGCTCTAGTAGTAGCGCCTGTAGGAGGAGTGCGTTGAACAGGTGCCATTTTAAGAATTTAGAGAAAACACCTGAAAAAGGACGTAGTAGTGCAAAGAATGAGAACTACAGAGAATTAAATTATACTGTCACCGGACAGCCTACGCACAAGGTTTAGGATGTTCCTGCAAGTGAGATAAAAGGTTCAGATACTTCTTTGAAGCACAGAGGGATGGTTAAAGGAAGTGATTCGAAGATGACTCAAAGGAAGAACTACTGCTTCGATTTATGTTCGAGAAGGATTTTAATATAATTGAAAGATAATATTAAAATTCTTAAGATCTCACAAAGGGTTGGAAACTCAACAATTAAAGATTTAGGATTTAGAAATGATTATTGAAAAAAAATAAAGAAAGATACAATAATAATGATTTAACTTAAAGCTTTACCACTATTAACTATAAATACATTTTATAATTTAATTCTAAGGAATCTCGAACCAAAAACCCAACCCCTTTTATGTCCTTTACTCCTCCTCGCATTGACCTCATACCCATCCACTATTCCACACACCACATACCATTAAAATACATGCGTTACACCTGGACCCTCCTTACTAACATCCGTTAACCCCTTAATACTCCACTAACCATTTCCTCCATGCTCACTACCCCTTAATAACCCACAGACATTTCATAAACCTTTTAATGTTCTATTATATTAACTATTGCGCTGTGCGTCGGTTATTGAGAAAAAGACTAAGACACACTATTGTAAGGTAAACTCTTACAGTCGCCTTGCTGTAAGCAGAATCTGGAGGAGATATGTGGATTTAGCTGAAAACCCCGTCCTTCAAATAAAAATAACAAAATGGGAATTCTAAATCACTAAGCTAACCAGTCTACTTGGATCTGATTGATAAAAATAATGAAACTCTAAAATATTTAACGCTTATTGAGATTTAAATAAAAGTGGCTGTTGAGAAAGAAATACTGATAACAACAATTAAGGTGTACCAGTGAAAGATCTGAAAAGATTGACTTTTATGTTTTTATGAAACAGCAATAATCAAGTCCCAGTGATGAGACCTTTCTAAAGATACCCTGTATGAAGTGTGATTTAAATTGTTGAGTAGTATTTCTAAAATGTTATATATAAATATAAAGTTATAAGGGTATTACAAATTTATTTAATTTGTTGAGTAATAAAAAATGAGACTGTGGTGGTTAAAGATTAAGCTGTATGTTGTATCCCCCCCCTCAATTTCGAGTTTGAGAGGCTCTGAAGTATACCTAGTCACGTGCCTAAGTTTTCCCCTCCAGAGCTCACCCAGAGTCAATCTGGAGCCTGTACAGAGTCCGTACGGAGCCGAAGCAGAGTCTGTACAGAGCCAAAGCGGAGTCCGTACGGAGTCCAAACAGAGTCCGTACGGAGTTGAAGCGGAGTCCAAACGTAGTCCGTCCGATCTCAATTAGAACCTTTAAAACTATAATAAAAAATCTAGAAAAATTACACATAATAGAGCCACTTCTCCTTTACATTTCCAATGAATTTTCGTAGCCTGCGCAGCTCTTATCACCCTGTGAAAATTCATCAAAGTTAAGTATTTTTCTAAAAACACAAGTATTTCTATAAAACTTTAAAATTCATTTAAAAATATAAGAAAAATAGTAAATATTCTGGAAAAATTTCGCAAGGTTCTTGAGTGACTAAACTTGATACTTATAAACTTTTCAGACCGTAAAAATAAGTTTTCTCAGTAAAATAAATTGATTTCGTGTAAGCATTTGCTTTTAACCAAATTTCTTCATATTTAAAACTCAAATAAATTAAATAAAACCCTTTTATAAAAAAAAATAACACCAATCTTGCATGCCGTAATAACTCCACTTACGTACTTAGGTGCCATACTAAACTTTAGGCTACCACATCCTCCCTCCAATTGAGAATGTCCCCATTATTAAGACTTTGCATAAGTGGTCGAACACAATATTCATCTTTAACCTTCAACCACCATCTTCTTTAATCAACTTTAAAATTTATCCTCATCAATATGTCTTTCAAAGAACTTGTCGCTCCATGTGAACTCTGTGCTCAATAACAGGTACCTTGTTTAATGTCCAACCCTAATCCTCCTGGCAGGACAGCTTGCGACTTATGCCGTGTGAAAAAAGTCAAATGTAAATGGCCAATTGTTCCTTCTAAAACAAACGTATATTTAAGACCAGCAGCTCTCCCTGATCTGTCAACTTCTAAAAAAGGATCAAAAATTCCTGTCTTCTTAAAACGAATAAGATCAAAAACAGCTTCAAAAGTTCAATCTTCATCAGCGGATCCTGGCCTAATTTTGCCTTCAAAAGATCCTAATCCTATAATGCCAGTGCCCCCAACCAACTTTTCTGAGACTATGTTTCCTGGCTCTAAATGTAAGACCTTATTATCTTACTAAAAAAATTTTTAATCAAAATTGACTAAACCTATGACTTAATAACATATTTGAACTTCTAGCTGTCGAAATAACCAACACTGATGATGTTGGTAGAGTGAAGACGGACTATATCAATCATTATCCGAATTTTCATCGCTATCTTTTTCTTGACTTTACTAATGAGCTGAAACGAAAAATGCTGGCCTATTTTCAAGAAACTCCAGCTAATAACCATGAAGACCTCATGAAAAGGAGAATTTTAATGCAAAGCTTTGATAATGATGTTGAAAAATTTCAAAGAAATTATCTTTTCTAACAGTATAACTTGATAAAATTTTGTTTTTGCTTGGTCTTGTTTAACTTTCAACATAAATGTTGTTTTCTTTCTTCTCTGGCTTAACATAAAATAATAAATAATAAATCTTGTGATGATTCCACTACTGAGAGCAAGGTTTTGATCCCTTCAGACTCCCATATTCCAGTCTTCCTTCTTGTCACAGCATTGAGAGAGTGGATCTTCCTATGAGCCGAATACTCCTGATTCCAACCTCATAGGGCCCCCCACTGAGCCAAATTCTATGATTCCAATCTCGCCATAAGGTCCTCCAAGCTTCACACCAAAAATGGCCTAACACTGAGGCACTAAAAAAAATCATTCCCTAAAATTCAACTACCATCCTAACTTCTGATTCCTTCATCACAATTTTCAAACTTTGCTATACAGCAAACCCATAAAATACTTTTTCCAGGCTTCCAATAATAATATTAACTTTAGACCATGTTAAAACGTTACAAATTTCACCTAATTAACCATTATGGTTTCCTTAGCATCATCACCACCTAAAATTTTTACCTCCTAAAGCTTATCAGCACCCAATTCCAGAAATAATTGAATAACCAGTTTAGAGTCTTAGTGGACAGTGATAAATTAAAAGATTGAATTGAGTTATCCAAACAAGATTGACATTCCAGTTTAAAGTCTTGGTGGACCAAACATATAATCAATTGCCAGTTTATGGTCTTGGTGGACCAAGGATCGTTTAGGTGCATAAATAACTTGATAAATTCCTAAATAAGGCCTAGGCTTGACCAAAGATTGAATAAACTTGATAATCCAGTTTAATGTCATAGTGGACCAAACATTTGATCGACAAGTAATCCAGTATAAGGCCATAGTGGACCTAGGAATGTTGAATTATCCTGCAGATATTAATTTTCCAGTTTAAAGTCATAGTGGACTAAACAATGAATGAACTACCAGTTAAAAGTCATGGTGGACCAAACATTTGATTGATAAGAAATCCAGTTTAAGGTCATGGTGGACCCAACAACTTGATAATAGTCCAGTTTAGGGTCTTGGTGGACCTAACAGCTTGATAATAGTCCAGTTTAGGGTCTTGGTGGACCTAACATTTGATAACACTCCATTTTAAGGTCTTGGTGGACCTAACATTTGATTTATATAAAAAAACCCGTCTCCGAAAATATCCATAAAATCTTGATCATCCTTCAAATTCAGTTTAAAGTCTTGAAGGACTAAAAGCTCAAATATAAAATCTTTAATGAGAGTCTTGAAAATTAGCCAGTTTAAAGTCTTGGAGGACTAACAGCTCCAAAATTTGTATAAAACCCTTAAGGAAAGTCTTGAACAGTAGCCAGTTTAAAGTCTTGGAGGACTAACAGATCCAAAATACGTGTAAAAAAACTAAAAGAATGTCTTGAACAGTAGCCAGTTTAAAGTCTTGGAGGACTAACAGCTGTCTTGAAGTAAAATCCCATAGGTTTTGAGCTCCCCTAGACCCTGTTTCCTGTCTAAACTAAATGAATAAAACTAAAAAGAATGAAGAATGAAAAATAAAACTAAGAAATATAATAATAATTTTAATTTAATTAATTCAAAAAAATTTTTTTTATTTTATTATTTTATTTTTTTATTTATTTATTTTTTACTTATTTTTTTTTTTATTTTTTTATTTTTTATTTTATTTTTTATTTATTTTTAATTTTAATTTTGTTTTTAATTTAAAATAAAATATTTTAGAAAAGATAGTTTTGAAATAAAAGTTAAAATTTAATTTTTACAGAAAGATAAACGACTGTGAAAGAAAGATAAAAAAATAAAAAAATAAACAAATAATAATAATAAAAATTTCAAAATAAAATTTTAAAAGATGCCCCCCGGCCATTAGATGAGCCGTACCCTCGACATCATACCCACATCCAAGTGCAACTTGATGTGGTTACACAATTTTGAGAAATTGAAAAGAAAGAAAATAAATGAAAGTTTTTAGAAGATAAATTTTATAATGATGATCACTGGGTGGGCTCCCTCCAATTTATAAAAATGATTAGAGACCACCAGTGAGCATCACCTTTACAATAATTCATAATATATATTAAAGAAAAGAAATCACAATCTAACATAAAAAAATAAAAAATAAAATAAAATAAAAAGAATCTTGAATCCGGCGTTGAGAACGGTGTCTCTTGATTCGTTCCAGTTTATAGTCTTAGTGGACTTCCTATAATTAAAAGACAAAGCCAGGATTCAACTAGAAACAGGGAAAATTTTGGAAACGAAATTATGGGGTAATTGTGTATAGAGCAGCCAGCCCATCAATTACCCCCTCACTTGCCAATATTAAATTAAGAAGGTTCCCCTGTGAACACTTCTTCCAATAAATTTTAAAAAAATTTTCCAACACTATCTTCACCCATATTTTAAGAATTTAAGTTTTTGAAAATTTCAAAGAAGGTCTTCTTGAATTTCGTTAAGTTTCATCATAGTTTTGTCGCCCATATACAGTGTAACGATAGTAAAGTATTTTTGATAAAAAAAGAAGATAGTTTATCCTTGTTGCGGAGGTCGATAAGATTTTATAAACATCATAGTTTATCCTCATTGCGGAGGTCTACTTCGGCACTCCTGGTGCCTCTAGGATAGAACTGTTTCACTTGATCGGCCGCTACCCTCTTCTTCAATACTACTCCAACAGCTTGATAACAGCCCAGTTTAAGGTCTTGGTGGACCTAACAACTTCACTATCCTTGAACCCAGATTTTGCCACCAGTTTTCTTCATCCTAGTTTCAAGTTTTTTTCTTCAAAAAAAATATCTCCTAACAAGATGAAACCTTCTGACTTCATTTCTTCAGCTGATCAATCTTGCAAATACTGTGCTTTCACCCATAGGGAATGTATCTTCACTTTCAACTGGCAAAAGCACACTTATAACAGGGCCTGTTTATCCTGTTATGAGTAGAAAAGAAAATGTTCTGGTTTGAATTGTGGTTCTTTCCCCATTACTGCTACTAGCTTCGCCTCCTTCTTCAAACCTCCTTCTTCTTCTTCACCTTCTACTCCACCCCCTATTCCATCAACCTCTAAAGATCCCATCCCTTTTTCTCCATCAGCCTATTTAAATCTTTCTTCATCACCTAATCCTCTGGGTCCTTCTCTCCAATCTTGACTTGCTGCTACTCCCCCAAGAACTCTTGCTGCTCCCAGGGCCATGCTTCAACCTTCTAACAATTCTTCTCCTACTTCCAAAATCTTGAAGCACAAAAGGTCCTATAATAGCCAGCAATCTTCATCTTCTCTTGTTTCATCCAAAAAGCCCAGAACATCTACTTCAAACACCAAATCCAACACCAGTCCTCCTCATCTATCAAAAATAAAAAATCCTTTTTTAAACATAAAAAATCCCACTCCATTACCAAGTAAGCCGTTTATCTATGATCTTGATAGTGTTGACACAGGTTAGTTGTCTCTCTTTATTTTCTTAATCTTCAGGTTTTAATTTGCTGATATTTTAATTTGATAAGCGTCCACCGGTTCTCCAATTCCGTATTCAGCTTATGAACTACCAGAACCTAATCCAAGCTTCCCTAGAGTTCCAATTCACCTAGTGTCTGAAAAGCTCTTTGCTAATTTTAATAACCTTATCACTTATTTCCAATAATACCCGCCCTCTGATAGATCAGAATCTTGGATGAGAGAGAAACTGTTAAGAGACCTTTTCAAAATAGCCAACTGGCTTCAACACTATCGTGACCGTGAAATAAGATTCGAATCCCAGGAAATCGATCAAGGTCCTTCTAAATTTTCTAATTTCGATTCTTCAAAAGATAACAACCCTTGATGGTGTTCTTCCTGGTATGTAGATTTCTTGAATAATGTTTGAAAAATAAAAATATAAACATCTAAACTACCTAAAACTAAAATACCTTTTATTTATTTATTTATTTATTTTTATTATTTTTATTTTTTATTTTATTTTTTTATTTTTATTTTATTTATTTTTGTTTTTATTTTTTATTTTTATTTTTATTTTTAATTTATTTTTTTTATTTTTATTTTTTTTTCATTTTATATTTTTAGTTATTTTTTTATTTATTTATTTATTTTTATTTTTTTATTTTTTATTTTTTTTTACCATTTAAAATAAAAGATTTTTTTTTTAAAAAGATAGTTTTGAAATAAAAGTTAAAATTTAATTTTTAAAGAAAGATAAACAAATGTGAAAAGAAAGATAAAAAAAAGTAATAAAAAAATTTTTAAAATAAAATTTTAAAAGATGCCCCCCGGCCATTTGATGAGCCGTACCCTCGACATAATACCCACATCCAAGTGCAACTTGATGTGGTTACACAATTTTGAGAAATTGAAAAGAAAAGAAAATAAATGAAAGTTTTTAGAAGATAATTTTTATAATGATGATCACTGGGTGGGCTCCCTCCAATTTATAAAAATGATTAGAGACCACCAGTGAGAATCACCTTTACAATAACTCATAATATATATTAAAGTAAAGAAATCACAATCTAACATAAAAAAATCAAAAACAAAATAAAATAAAAGAATCTTGAATCCGGCGTTGAGAGCGGTGTCTCTTGATTTGTTCCAGTTTATAGTCTTAGTGGACTTCCTATAATTAAAAGACAAAGCCAGGATTCAACTAGAAACAGGAAAAATTTTGAAAACAAACATTATGGGGTAATTGTGTATAGAGCAGCCAGCCCATCAATTACCCCCACACTTGCCAATATTAAATTAAGAAGGTTCCCCTGTGAACACTTCTTCCAATAAATTTTTAAAATTTTCCAACACTATCTTCACCCATATTTTAAGAATTTTAAATTTTGAAAATTTCAAAGAAGATTTTCTTGCATTTCGTTAAGTTTCATCAAAGTTTTGTTGCCCATAGGCAGTGTAACGATAGTAAAGTATTTTGATAAAAAGAAGATAGTTTATCCTCGTTGTGGAGGTCATCATAAAATTTTGTTGATATCATAGTTTATCCTCATTGCGGAGGGATCCATAAAATTTTGTTGATATCATAGTTTATCCTCATTGCAGAGGTTAATAAAATTTGATAATTGTCATAGTTTATCTTCTTTGCGGAGGTAGACTTTGGCACTCCTGGTGCCTCTAGGATAGAACCGTTTCACTTGATCGGCTGCTACCCTCTTCTTCAATACTACTCCATCCAACTCTTCTAACACATATGAATGGCCGGAAACTTGCTCCTTGATTTTATACAGTCCATTCCACCTATCTGCAAACATCTTTCCCCACTGAATTTCCAAACTACTATTATACACCAAGACCATATCACCTGGGTTCAAAGGTTTCCTTAATCGATGTGCCAACCGCTCATCCCAATATCTAACTGATTGATTTCTGATCTTCATCATCCGCGAATATGCCTTTTCTAAATATTCTTCTTTCTTTTCTAGCTGCATCATTCTCGCACACAATAATTCATCAGTAGTTTTGACTGTGTCCCAGTCTACTCCAAGATATGATTCAGCTTCTAAATCAACCGGTAAAACTGCTTTCTGTCCAAAAACAAGTTCATAAGGTGAAAATCCGGTCGTCCTTTCGGCAGTGATTCAATCAGCAAATAAAACTAAAGGTAAATAGTGCCTCCACTTTTCGGCACTTGTCCCACACATTTTAACTAAAGCATCCTTAATAACTTGATGCCCTCTTTCAACCATGCCTTCAGCTTCAGGATATTATGGGGTTGCTACCCTAACCTTTGATCCAACTTTCAATACAGCCTCTTTAAACTCTGTCCCAAATTCAGGACCTCCATCTACCGTTACCAACTTCATCACCCCATACCTTTATACCCAATTATTCAAAAAAAATTCTGCCACATTTTTGGCAGTTAAATTAATAAGAGGCGCTGCCTCTACCCAACCAGATAAATCATCTCTGGCCACAATTAAATATTTATACCGTCCCTCTTTTATATTAACGGCATCTAAACTAACTCTCTCAAAGAGCGTATATTCACCGGTCGCACGTCCAGGTTCTTTTGGCCTTAAATAACTTTGTCTTTGCCATTTTTTGCATGACTGAACCCACTTTTTAACAGCCATCTTCATGGCAGGCCACCAAAATTGATCAGAAATTCTTCTAAACGTTTCTCCAACACCTCTATGCCCGACATCTTCATGCAGTGATTTCAAAACTAATTCTTGCCCCTTCTGTTGAGTTATAACTACTTGAGGATTCGGATACCTCCTCCTCATTAAACGTCAACCAGATAGGTAAAACATAGTTGACTTCCTCTTGATAGCCACCCATTCATTGTCTTCACAATCTTCTGGCCTCTCTAAAGTCAACAAATATTTGACTAACAAAAAATAAAAACCAGTCTGACCCCAGACTTCATCTTGAAAATCGATTAATATAAAATCAATAGGGACTTCTCTATCACCAATATCACCTGCACATGAATGAGCCAATAATCGTTGACCCCTAAATAAATCTTTAATCGAGCTATGTTGACGTTTTTCTTCTGAACCTTTGGATCCTTCGTAAACCGTATTTGAAAATACCTCTTTCTCTTTATCCACTCTTTTATTTAAATTCTCTAATTCTCAAACATATACACCATTCCTTAATTTACTACTATCCCACATTATAAATCTATCTTCCTCTACATACACCACATCTTCTTCTACCTCCTTTCTACCAAATTTATCTACACCTTTTCCAACACCTTTATTAACATAAAAACTATTTTCCAGTTTATCCTCTTGGTGGAGGTCATCATCACCATAATCTAAACACAATAGTCCTGCCAGTTTAACCTCATGGGGGAGGTATGGAAAGTCTTCAGCTCCTTTAGTGCTGGCTTTGATAATAGGTATATCTTCATCAAACTCTTCTGAGTCTGAATCTTCTTCAGTGGGTGGCCTCCTTGATAAACCATCTGGCATAGTAAAAGTCTTGCCAGGCTTATGAACTAAATCAAACGAAAAATGTTGAATAAAAGCTACCCATCTCGTCATGGGTGCGTTTGGTAAACTTGGGGAATTAATCATCTGGATTAACAATTTCGCATCCACTTGCAACTCAAAATGTTGCCCCCACAAAATATGCTGAAGTTTCTTCAGTATTTTTGCCACACCACATAATTCCTATTTTGGTTGAGAATATCTTGATTTGACCTCAGTAAATACTACAGATTCATACCTAACTGGCCTGATGTAACCAGCTTTATCCATCTGAGACAAAACCGCCCCAGCTGCAACATGACTTGAATCAACTGCTAAATAAATTCTACCAGCATCTATTCCATAATCCAACTTGTGCAGGACTAAATCCTTCCCTACAACCTCCTTCAACTTCACAAACGCCTTCTCACACTCTTCATTCCACTCCCAGTCTGCATCCTTTCTCGTTAACCGTCTCAATGGAGCTTCCAATGAAGAAAAGTCCTTGATAAACATTCTAACATATACACAAACACCTAAAAACCCTCTAACTTCGGTCGTATTCTTGGGTCTTGGCCAGGACTGAATTTTGTTAACTTTCTTCTTGGACATAATCCTACCCTCTCTACATATCACATGGCCTAATATTTCTAAGGCTGGCACACAACATGAAAATTTTGAACCTGAAATAGTTAAACCAGCCTCTTCAATTCGAAACAAGATTCTTTCTAATGTAATTGCAAACTCCCAAATGAATTTGCGTATCCCGGGATTCTCTTCCAACACCTGGTTATCATAGTCAGTTGTTGGTCCCTTAATTCCTCCATCATCTATAAAGATTCCAGCATATTGTGGAATTTCGTCTTGAAGGATCCAAGACATCTGAGCTTGATAAACTGCAACCAAATTTGTTGCTCCTTGAGGTAATCTTGTCAACTGTAAACGTCCTAGTGGTGTATCGAATGTAGTTAGAGGCCTTGAGTCTGGATGTAACTCTCTCTCATCATATCCACCCATAATATCTCCCAAACCATAACACACTCTCCCTGAAAACACTTAAACAAACTCCTCAGCACTAGGCTGTATCACAGCATCCTTTATTGTAACCCTATTTAATTCCCTAAGATCATGAACAGCTCTAAGCTTGCCATTCGGTTTCTTGATACAAAATACCGGACTAGAATAACTTGATGTTGATTGCTCATACAGTCCAGTGCGTATCTTTTCTCTGACAACTTCAATATAGGCTTCTTTTAATGCATCTGGAATAGAAATCGGTTTCTGCTGCCACGGTTCATGACATACCACAGGAATCTTGTAAGGCTCCCCATAGGAATGCTTCAACACACCCCTCTCCTCTTCTACAAAAGCAATGGCCTTCTCTCGCTTGACCATCACATCCAACAACAACTTCTTCTCTTCTCCAGACAACCAACCATCAGGTCCAAAATTAACAACACCCAGTCTCTCAAAAGTGATTCTTGATGTCTCAAAAAATTCAGGTGGATTCTTTACCAAGGGACTTTCATAAGGATCTCTTGATAACTTTGGTCTTCTCAAGGGTGGATTTAATTCGGCAGGTAGAGGTTCATTAATAGGTCGAACTTTATTTGCTACTTTCTTATATTTGGCTGCATCCACATCTAAATAAACTTGAGGTAAAACATTTTCTTTTGTATCGCCATTTAAAATTTCATCAAATGAATCTTCTTCATCGTCAGAATCAGAAAAAGAAAAATTAGAAAAATATTTTATTTCATTTTTAAATTTTACCCTTTTTTCCTTTCCCTTGTCTAATTTATAAACAGATTTTCCAACATCTTTGCTTCCCTTATCCAACAGTAAATCACCCGTAAAGAAAGTTGGCAGTTTATCCTCTTGCTGGAGGACCGGAATTGAATTTTCCCAAAAATTATTTTTTTGTGTTTTAATTATACCAAGATTTTTTATTGGATTTTGATGTGATTTTTGCAGTTTACCCTCTTGCTGGAGGTCCAAAATAGAAGGAGATACTTGCAGTTTAACCTCTTGCTGGAGGTCATCAAACATACCCTTCCAATTTTTATCCAACCTAATTTGTCCCATTTTGCCTTTTTCACCATTTTTAAATTTAATACAAAAACAGGGTAAATCCAATAAACATATAGAAAAGTCCAAAACGTATTTGCACTCCAAAGTAATATTAACAGAAACTAATTGAGAATCCACTTGAATTATCTCCAAGTGAGCTGACCTATTGCAATCCAGGATCTCATCCTGAGGAGAGATTACAACATTAGAGTGATCAGCCCCTGCTACCCCAAAAAATGAGGGCGTTCATCCCTTTTCAACAAAAATAATTCACCAGAAGCCGTCTGTTTTATATGCCGCTTCTTGGTGCAAACACAATACTGGCACAGAGTAGTAATCCCTGGCCGTGTTTCCCAACCTTCATCTCCAGGAGGCGCAAACCGCATATGTAACCTCGCATATCTTCACCAGTGATCTCAAAACTAATCCCCATGCCAGCTTGATACCCTATCCTGGCCTCAAAATCAATCAAAAAAGGACCACCAAGAACAGTTTTGACTGCTCCTCTGGACACATAAAAGTGAACCTTACCAACAGATCCACCAATGCCTAACCTGACATGCTCAGTTGTACCCATCAGCTCTGTTGCATGCCCTCCAATGCCTCTGAGGTTTTCCCCAGTTCCACTTTTAATTGGAAAGCCTATACTCGTCGCTTGCTCCAATGAAATTAAATTAATTTGAGACCCTGAATCAACCAAGGCCTTTACTTCTTTACCGTTAAGAGTTATCACCAGGTAACCCAGGGGAGCGGAAAAATGTGTATCTACATCTTCCCCAAACTTTTCAGCATTTTCACAAATATATTCCACCTCTCCAGTGGAAACCCGACGCCTCATCAAATGCTTCTTTTGCTTTTCAGCAAGCGCTGGACTAATCGTAAATAACTCCCCCAAAGATAAGGGAATCTGCAGTTGATTCACCCTATTCAAAACTTTGTCCATTGCATTAGCTTGACCAGAAACTACTGGCCGCTCATACTGGACCTTTGATTTAACAACCTTGGCCCTGGGTACCTCTTGAGGTCCAACCGAGCCATCTTCACCCCCCATTATAACATCTTCACTTTCTATAATTCTAACTCCGTCACCAGCTTCTTGCACTAATCCTGATCCATTGCTAGTCCTTCTTACACCCTCCATTGGGATGGGACCGCTAAAACTTGGTCTGGGTAGAGACGCCAATGGTACATCCTCCTCAGAATCCGAATCATCCTCTGGCATAGGCTCACCATTTAAATCAAACTTGCCATAACTAGGGGGCCCCATATCAGCAATCCTCTTCTGCATTTTATATAATTTGTCCTTAGAGTAAGGGTTCAATTTGTTGGCGGCAGTTTGAGCACTAGAATTTTTGTCCTTAGAGTAAGGGTTCACTTTGTTATTGGCCTTGCCAGGATTAGCCCTCAATTGGCTCTGAATGCTACTCTTCACCTTAATAGCAGCTGATCTTCTAGCAGCATTAACATCGTATTCGCCAGCCATACAGCTACCCTCCACCTGGGCAACCGTCGCCAGCTCTAAACCTCCAAATGAAGTAGAAAATGTGGCTTTACTGACATCTTTCTCTTTACCTTTGTCAGCTTTTCCACCATTACCATTACCATTTTTTCCACATTTGGAATTAACATCTTCATCCGTCACCTCTTCAAATCTGGCTTTCCTTTCAGCCGTTAAACTTCTTCTGACCAAATCAGAAGGAGACTGTCCATCACTGGGCTTGATGAACGAAGCATCAGGAAATTTATAAACTTTACCATCAAATAAAACTCACCCAGCATCCATATTCTTATCAAGAGCAAAACAAACTGTTGCTCTGTGCCCCCTCCTATTACAATAGGAGCACACCTTTGGCTCATCGTAGCCACCTCTATATCCATTACCACCATTCCAACCATTTCTCCCATTGCCAGGGAAGCGGTTACCGTTGTTATTGCCATTATAGTTTCGACGTTCATACCCTCTAGACTGATAAGAAGTTGACGTCGAAGAAGAAGCGATTGGGGCCTTGTTAGCCTTCTGGGTTTATTGAACAAATATTTTTAATTGTTTTGTTAAATTGGCCAAGTGATCGACCATCTTATTATCTACATTGCCCTCCACTTTAGCAGCAGGTAATCCCATTTGTGCCTTCTTGGCCTCCTGGGCTTTGACCATAATATTGTTGTTTTTGGCCAAAACTTTGCTAACCTTGCTAACATATTGTGTGCAGGACTCTTGATATTTCCCAATGCTAACAACTTGAGATGGGCCTGAAAGTTGTCCTTGATAACCTCCAGAGCCGGCAGTTTCTGCTCACCATTAGGCAGTTCCTTCATCAAATCTTTTCTTGAAAGATCCTTCAAGATGTCCATTCGAATATCCCTGCTGCATGCTGACCAAAACAAATCTTTTGCCTGGTTTTCATGCACTAACTCGTCCACCAATATGAGATATTACACCACTTCATCAAACTGAACACAGAGCTTTTTGAAGTCAGCCATAGAAGAAACTCCACCTTTTGCTTGCCAGTCTCCAACAATTTTATTGAGGTCCATCATAGTAAACCTAACACCCCATCTATCAACCATAGCTTTAGAAAGCTTAACCCAATCCTTGTCCTTAAATGCCTGCATAGCAATAACCTCTTTTTCCACCTCCCTATCAGCAATAAAAAATCTAACTTGCTTCACCATATCCACATGAGAAGCACCATCAATAGCAGCAGCATCTTCATACCTGCTAATGAACCATTTAACCTCCTCCCCATCAAACTTTGGGCCATCCCAAGAAACAATCCTAACTGAGGGAGTAAGAGGGTTAGAAGATTCAGAAGCAATAGCAGAAGAAGACATCCCAATAAGTAAGGAAAAGCGTTAACAATCGATAAAATAACAAGCCTCTTGCAGGCCAATAACAAAAATCCAATTAGAGTTCCAGAAAATAAGCCTCTTGCAGGCTAAGAACGTTCTTGATCCAAGTAAGTCTTTAAAGAAAGCTAGAGAAATCGAACCCCCACGTTGGGCGCCAACCATGGTAAGGTAAACTCTTACAGTCGCCTTGCTGTAAGCAGAATCCGGAGGAGATATGTGGATTTAGCTGAAAACCCTGTCCTTCCAATAAAAATAACAAAATGGGAATTCTAAATCACTAAGCTAACCAGTCTACTTGGATCTGATTGATAAAAATAATGAAACTCTAAAATATTTAACGCTTATTGAGATTTAAATAAAAGTGGCTGTTGAGAAAGAAATACTGATAACAACAATTAAGTTGTACCAGTGAAAGATCTGAAAAGATTGACTTTTATGTTTTTATAATAATTTTAATTTTTATGAGACAGCAATAATCAAGTCCCAGTGATGAAGACCTTTCTAAAGATACCCTGTATGAAGTGGTATTTAAATTGTTGAGTAGTATTTCTAAAATGTTATATATAAATATAAAGTTATAAGGGTATTACAAATTTTTTTAATTTGTTGAGTAATAAAAAATGAGACTGTGGTGGTTAAAGATTAAGCTGTATGTTGTATCCCCCCCCCCTCAATTTCAAGTTTGAGAGGCTCTTAAGTATACCTAGTCACGTGCCTAAGTTTCCCCCTCCAGAGCTCACCCAGAGTCAATCTGGAGCCCGTACAGAGTCCGTACGGAGTCCAAACGGAGTCCGTACGGAGTCGAAGCGGAGTCCGTACGGAGTCCAAACAGAGTCCGTCCGGACTCAATTAGAACCTTTAAAACTATAACAAAAAATCTAGAAAAATTACACATGATAGAGCCACTTCTCCTTTACATTCCCAACAAATTTTTGTAACCTTCGCAGCTCTAATCACCCTGTGAAAATTCATCAAAGTTAAGTATTTTTCTAAAAACACAAGTATTTCTATAAAACTTTAAAATTCATTTAAAAATATAAGAAAAATAGTAAATATTCTGGAAAAATTTCCCAAGGTTCTTGAGTGACTCGACTTGATACTTATAAATTTTTCAGACTGTAAAAATAAGTTTTCTCCGTAAAATAAATTGATTTCGTGTAGGCATTTGCTTTTAACCAAATTTCTTCATATTTAAAACTCAAATAAATTAAATAAAACCCTTTTATAAAAAAATAATAATGCCAATCTTGAACACTGTAATAACTCCATTTACCTACTTAGGTTCCATACTAAAATTTAGGCTACCACAACACTATTGAGAGATTGACTAATTTAGATTTAGAGTTTAGGCTAGTGCGGTTGAATAGCGAGTACACAAAGGAAAGTTGCAGTTGCTATGGAGAATTGCTTTCTGCACTTTGAGTATGGATTTGAGCCTCTTATTATTGATTTAATGAGTTGCTTTTGCCTCGAGTGTCACGTGGCGTGTGACACCATTTTTGATGGATTTAGAGGCAAGAATTGGTTATCAGTTTGGAGTTCACTGGTGAAGATGAAAGAAGACTTCACATGATGCTTTCATCCCTTGGAGATGCTGGTTGGGAGACTAGACCAGGCTTGTGTCCAATTTGCAAGTGCATGGATCGTTGTAGGAGAAGAAGAGAAGTGGGTTCGGCCTCTGGTTTTTGGAGTGTGGTTCAGGTTCTAGTGATAGTGTGTCTTTTTTAGAGTGATTAAGGCTGATCACCCAAGTGCTACAACCTCTCCCCCAGATGAGGAAATCTCAGGTTGTAGTAGGTAAGCTCCCATGGAGATATACATAGTGGAATTTCAACCTTCTCTTTTTAATGTTTCTCTTCTCTGCAAGTATTCTTCTGGTTTTTTATAAAGTATTTGTTCTCTCTCAAAATTTTCACTTATTTTTAATTCAAGTTCAAAAAAGAAACTTGGTTATATATCTTTCTTGAAAGATATGAAGAAAAGCTGTGGAGTGGTGAGATTGGGGTCTCAAAGTAAGTCCTCCCAAAGGTGCATCGCTGGGTTTCTTCTACATCTTTCAAAAACATTACCTTAGCCACGTCTGCGAGAATTGGGGAAACCCCTGGTTATTTTTGTAGGATAGAAGAAAATAAAGAAAAGAAAAGTTTTAAGATAACTGAAGAAAATGAAGAAAAAAGTCTGAAGATAATCAAGAAAGAAAAGAAGAATTTTTTTTTATAATCATCAAGATCAATTTTTGGGCCTCCAGAATGAGGTTTGACTCCACAAATTTTTAAAGGAAGAAGATCAGCAAGATCAATATTTGGGCCTCCTGCATGATGATAAACTGCACAATTTTAAAAGATGTGATTCAGAAGATGAATCAAGATTTGAAGATTTAGAAGATGGAAGCAAGGATGAAGATGTGGAATTGTGGAAAAATTTTGAAGTGGCAAGATTGGGGAATAAAACTAAGTCTTCCCAATTAGGCACCACTAGGATTTCTTCTACACCTTTCAAAAACATTAACTTGGCCACACATGTGAGAAATGGGGGATACCTTGGTTTTTGTTTCAGGTCTGGTGGTGAAGATGTCCTGAAGATTCCTCAAGTTGAAGGCAGAGCTGCAAAGTATAAGAAGGTAGTGCAGAAGATTAGGCCTTTCAATGAGCCTATGCCTGTAGGTTTGAATCCTCCTTTGAAGAGACCTCCTTTGTCAAGAGATCCATACTGTACTCCTCTGGTGAAGAATACTCTGGATTTTGTGGAAAACGCTAGGGTGACTGTGGAATGGTTGAAAGTTGTTAATTTTGGTCCTGATGGATGGTTGTCTGATGAGGAAAAGAAGTTGGTGTTGCACTTTATTGTACTGAGAGAGAAAGTGGTGACATTTGTTGAAGAGGAAAGGGGTGTGTTGAAACATTCTTATGGGGAAACTTACTTGATTCCTGTGGTTTTTCATGAACCTTGGAAAATCAAAGCTACTCCAGCTCAGGCTGCTATTAGGGATGATTTTTTAGAGATTGTTAGGGAAAGAGTAAGGACTGGTTTATACAAAAAATCAACATCTAGTTACTCAAGTCTGGTTTTCTGTGTAAAGAAGCAGAATGGAAATCTGAGGGTGGTGCATGATCTTAGAGCCTTTAATAGAGTCACTATCAAGGATGAGGGGATGCCTCCAAGTGCAGAGGTATTTATTGAAGCTTTTGCTGGAAGGGTGTGTTATGGCTCTGGAGATATTATGGGTGGTTATGATGAAAGGGAACTTCACACCAATTCAAGGCCACGTACAACATTTGAGACTCCTCTGGGAAGATTTCAACTCACTAGGTTGCCTCAAGGAGCAACCAAATCAGTAGTGGTATATCAAGCACAAATGGCTTGAAATTTACAAAATGAGGTTCCTACTCATGCTGGTATTTTTATTGATGATGGTGGAATCAAAGGAACCTCCACTAATTATGGAAATGTGGTGCTGAAGGAGAAAGCTGATATAAGGAGATTTTTTAGGGAATATGCAATTACTCTAGAGATAGTATTGTTTAGGATTGAAGAGGAGGTTTGACCATTTCTGGGTCAAAGTTTTGTTGTTTTGTTCCTTCTCTGGAAATTATGGGTAATTTTTTATTTAAGGAGGGAAGGATTATGGCAAACAAAAAGTCAATAAAATTCAGTCATGGCCAAGACCTAAAAATACTACTAGAGTCGAGGGATTTTTGGGTGTTTGTGTGTATGTCAGGATTTTAATTAGAGATTTCCCTTTTTTGTATTCACCATTAAGAAAGTTGACCAGGAACGATGCAGAGTGGGAATGGACTGAAGAGTGTGAAGAGGCTTTTCAGAGCTTGAAAAAGGTGGTGGGTGAAGTTATTATTCTTCTCAAGTTGGATTATGGTGTTGGTGCTGGAAAAAGTTATCTGGCAGTGGATTCAAGTTGTACTGTGGCTGGTGCTGTGTTGTCTCAGGAAGATAAAACTGGGAGAGAAGGCCAGTAAGGTATGATTCAATGGATTTAATGAGGTTGAATCTTGATATTCTCAACCCAAGTTGGAATTGTGTGGTGTAGCCAAAATTTTAAAGAAGGTACAAACTGTTTTGAGGGGCAGTATTTTGATTTGAAGGTGGATGCAAAATCTCTTATTCAAATGATAAATACAACTAGTCTTCCAAATGCTTCAATGACGGGGTGGGTGGCATTTATTCAGCATTTTTCTTTTGATCTGGTAGAAAAACCTGGAAAAACTTTTTTAATGCCAGATGGATTATCAAGAGGACCGCAAATGGACAAAGATTCAGAATCTGAAGAATTTGATAAAGATTTCCCAGTGGTTAGGGCTAGCACAAAGGGTGCTGAAGATTTTTCCCTCCTCCCCTATGAGGCTAACTTGATGATTGTTCTCTCCTCTACCATGAGGTTGAGCTGGCTTGTTCTTATTGGAATGTTTTAGTTAATGAAGATGGGGCCATTGATTGGGATGGCTCAAAATTGGAAAATGGTGTTTTAATTGGTGAACTGGATTTTATTAAAATTCAGTGGAAGGAAAAAGATATACCAAAGTTTAGAGATTGGTGTCCTGGATGGGCTGGTCACATTGCTAATTTGTACACTGGAGATTTTGATGACAGGGTGGTATCCTTTGATGTTGTTTTGTTGGATTTTGAAGATGTGACCTGGGGTCAGACTGGGTTTTACTTTATTATGGTTGAATATCTGTTAACCTTAGAGAGGCCAGATATTTGTGATGATGATACTTTGGTGGCAGTCAGGAAGAAGAGTCCTGGCTTCTATATATCAGGAAGGAGGTTGATGAGGAGGAGACATCCAAATCTTAATTGGTGGCTACTCAGAAGAAGGGTCAAGAGTTGGTGTTGAAGTCTTTGCATGAAGACCTTGGTCATAGAGGCTTTGGGGAGATTTATAGAAGAGTAGCAGAGAGATTTTGGTGGCCAGGTATGAAGTTGGCTGTACAGGGTTGTGTTGAATCTTGTGAAGAATGTCAAAGAAGAAATCAATTGAAATCTAAAGAGGTTGGTGGTGCTACTGGTGAAACAACTTTGTTCTGAAAAGTCAGTCTGGATGCTGTCCATATCAAAGAGGGCAGGTATAAATACTTCATTTTTTCCAGGGATTATTTTTTTGGTTGGTTTAAGGCCTTTCCTCTGGTTTATTTGACTTCCAATAATGTTGCAGAATTTTTGAAGAAGGAATGGGTATTTAGGTATGGGTTGATGAAGTTGGTGACTGTTGATGGTGGGCCAGACTTTGGAGATGAAGTTAAAGAAGCTGTGGCAATTATTGGTTCTTAAGTCACAGTGGCTACACCCTAATATCCTAAAGCTGAAGGAATGGTTGAAAGAGGCCATCAAGTTATCAAGAATGCTTTGGTGAAGATTTGCGGGGATAGTGTTGAAAAATGGAGGCATTATTTACCTTTGGTGTTATTTGCTGATAGGATCACTGTGAATAGGACAACTGGCTATTTACCTTATGAATTAATGTTTGGGAAGAAAGCTGTTCTAGTAGTGGATTTTTAAGCTTTCTTTTATCTTGGAATTGATTGGGATGATGAGTGCTTGAATGAAGATTTGCTCTGTGACAGGATGCAACAGTTGGAATGTAGAGAGGAATGTCAAGAGAAGGCATACTATAGAATGATGAAGATAAGAGATCAATCAGTCAGATACTGGGGCAAGAAGTTAGCTCATAGACTCAGAAATCCCTTGAAAACTGGTTGTTTGGTTTTGGCATATAATAGGAGTTTGGAGAGTCAGTGGTGAAAGATGTTTTCTGACAGTAGAATAAACCTTACAGAGTCAGATCTCAGTTGTCTGGAGGTTCTTATGTGTTGGAGGAGTTGGATGGCGCGGTATTAAAGAAGAGAGTGGCTTCTGATCAGATGAAGAGATTACACCCAAGAGCACTAGAAGTGAAGAAGATTGACTCTGAAATGAGGATAAAATATGGACCATTCTTTAATTTTTAATTTTGGTGATGCTATGCATCTATTTTGTCGGAAAATTTATTTGTTAGAAGGTACCCATGGATGAGGCTTTTAGATTTTATTTTGGCAAGTGTAGGAATAACTGATGGGCTGGCTTCTCTATCAACAGTTACCCCAGATTTTCTGTTTCCAACCCCTTCTCTTAATTTGGTTGAACCCTAGTATTGGTTTTTCTTCACAGGTTTTATTCCTTTCTGATTTAAACTGGAAACTCTTTTGGTCTTCAAATGCTGGACTCTTCACACTTATTTCTTTTTGGTTATTGTGTTGGAAGTTTTATTTTGTGAGAAGGTACCAAGAGGGGGGCTTCTAGATTTTATTTTGGCAAGTATGAGGGTAACTGATGAGCTGGCTGCTCTGTAGAGCAGTTACCCCAAAATTTCTTTTTCATATATATTGTTTTTCCTTGTTAAATCCTAGCTCCGGATTTTGTTATTCAGGTTTCAAGTCCACTATGACTCTAAACTGGCTTACTGGTTCAAGACTGGCTTCTTTGTTTTGGTGGTGGATCACAGGTGGTCTTCCATCATTTTTACTTATTGGATTGAGCCCACCCAGTGATCATTTGCTTTTACTGGACTTTCTATGGAGCCAGAATTTGTCTTTTTCTTTTCTTAAATTTTTGTGTCTATGGTTGTGTAAGATGGTAGTTTTAGATTAATTTCTTTTTTCTCTATTTTCTCTTTTAATTTTTTATGGGGTTTATTAGGATAAAAAGAGGAAAAAAAACAAAATTATATTATATGGTGTCATAACATCAGGGTCACCTGGATGTGGGCAAGCATTGGTTGATAAAGTCTCATCAATTGGCCAGGCAATGCTATTTTCTTCTTTTATCTCTATCTCATTTTATTATTATTATTTTCTTTGATTTCTATTTATTTCATCTTTTCTTTATTTATATTAATTTTCTTAATTTTTTTAATTTTTTTTTCTCAATTCAATAAAAAAAACTATATAAAGGTGTATCCACATCAAGTTGCACTTGGATGTGGGTAAGGTATCAGGGGATAAGCTCATCAATTTGCTGGGTGATATCAATTGTAACTATTTTTTATCTCATCTAATTATTATTATTTGTTTCATTTAAATTTTTCAGCTCTCATATTTTTGGGTAATTTTGTGTATTTATTTTCAAGTTTTTTTTGTATGTTAGTAGTTTAAATAAAGAAATAAAATAATATATAAAAAAAAAATAAAATAAAATAATAAATAAATAAATAAAAAAAATAAAAATAAAAATAAAAATAAATAAAAAATAAATAACATGAAACATAATAAAAATAAAACAAATTTTATATATATATCTGTTAATTATTATTGTTCTCTCTATTTAGTGACTTATTAATTTCTTTCTTTTTACTTTAATGTCTGGAAGAAGAAGCCTCTGGCTGTTGGTCTGGATTATTGTGGCGTTTTTACTTTTTGTTAGGATTAGAGGAAGAACTGTGTTCTTTGTGATGTAGGTGTCTGGAAAGCTTGTATGTGTTGTAATGGTAAGGGACCGGAGTAGAAGGTAATTTTTGGTAAGAAGTGGAAGAAGTGGGGATAGAGTGTTGGAAAGTGTGGTTGATTATTCTAGACATCTTCAAGTGGTCATCAAGGAGCTATTTATTCAGATTCTTTTCAAAATTATACAATGGACTGTGGAGAGCAAAGGCCTTAAGCATTTTTGAAAACATCATTCTTAGGTATTGTTTCATGTTGGCATAATCAAGAATTAAGGTAGTTTCTAAAGGTTGGCCAATCCCAATTTTAGTTTCAGGAGGCGGGGTTCAAACTTAGAAGAATAATTAGGATCAGTAATTGTTTTCCGTTAGAGAAATCAGAATTATTTATTTGGTACTTACAGATTGGGAGCTTATCAAATTTTAAAGTGGCCTTGATTTGAGCTGTTGAAGAATTCTGAATGCACGTGGTAGGAGGATTAACCAGATGAAGGTATGGATTCTCATGATCATTCTCTAAATGGTGTTGGGAAGATGGACTAGAAGAAGGAGGTTCCTGTGGCCTTGGTTGAGAAGCAGGTCTTCTGCTATTTTTGTTGTTGTTTATATTATTGCTTGAGCAGGTGGGTTAGATACTGGAAGAGGAGTGCTAAGCTGGTTGAAGGAAGGACCGGTAGAAGGTGACCTGGAAGTATATTCTGATCTGCTTAATGAAGATCTAGAAGAAAGGGAACTATCAGAGGGATAATTGGCAGCCAGAGTAGAGGTGTATTTAGTTCTTCTTTGTGGAACAGGAAATTTTTGTTTGGGAGCATTGTTGCGTTCTCTGGTGTTTTCAGGAGGTCCTCTGGAAGGCCTTCTAGAGAGGTTGGAATTTTTGGAGTTGTCTGAGGAAGAATTTGTGTGTGTATACATTTCTCTGGAAGCACTAGGAGGTTGTTGCGTAGAGTTGTTGGCTTTTAATAGTGGATTTAGCCTGTTATCTGGCTGAATTTGGGAGTTTTAAGCCTGATTTTTGCTTTCTGGCAAGGCGGGCGGGCCGCCCAACATTGATCAGGCCCCCTGAAAGTGGCCTAGCAGCTGGGGGTCTGATTTTGAAGTTACTTTGGATAAATTTTCTGAGGTAAAAGCAGATTTTTTAGAATATAAATCAGGTCTTTTAGAAAGAGTTTTTGGAATAGAAAAATGTGATCTTGTGGAAGGAGTGGAAGATAAAGAAGAGGAAGAAGGTGCAAGTTCTGCTGACCTGGCAGGAGATCTGGAAATATGTTTATGAGAAAGTGAAAGCGGAGGTATTCTATATTTGGGGTCTCTGTCACATCTTTTCTTATTAGAGTTGCAATAATCACAGGCTCTGTTATAGAATTAGTCCTGCGGAGTAGGAAGAGTGAAAGTGCAAGGCCTGCATATGTGGATGCACTGTTTACAAGCATAGTCTTTTGGAGCAGTGAAGCAAGGAAGGTCCAATGGGTAAAAGTCTGGAGATTCAGCCATGATCTGTGAAGAAACAACAATGAAAAGAAAAGAGATGAAAGAAAATTTTATCAGTGATGGTAGATGATGAAGGGAGAGTGGAAGTTCAGAAGACGGGCTGTGGAGCATTGTGCATAGAGAAGGATCTTCCCTTTTATGCAAAATGTGTTTTAGTGCATCAAGACTGTAAACTGAACACAGGGGAAGTCCTTCAAGACTTTAAACTGAACATTGTGGCCAGTCCATCAAGACTGTAAACTGAAGAATGGTATAGTCCCCTGAAACTATAAACTCTGGATGGTTTAATGGTTGAGTCCTTCAGAAAGATAGACTGATAATGTGATATTGGTGTAATTCTTGCAGAGGGAATCCAAAGGGGGAGTCTCTGAATTTAGTTAAGGCAAGTGTGGGGGTAACTGATGAGCTGGCTGCTCCATAGAACAGTTACCCCAGAAAGTTGGTTTATTTTCTTTGTTATTTGATGGTTTTAACCCTGGTTCTGTCTTTATGATTTAGGTTTTAAGTCTACCAAGAATATAAACTGAGGGTTTTTAAGTCCCCCAAGACTATAAAATGAGGGCTGTTAGTCCCCCAAGACTTAAATCTGATGATGAGTCCCCCAAGACTTTAAAATTAGGAGCTTTTCTTATTATTTTATTTCTAAGTCAAGAATTTCAGGCAAGAATCAATTACAGAAGAGAATCAAGAGATGAAAAAAAGTGTTCAGAATTAGTCTTGAACTGGTGGATGAGGTTTTTTCTTTTTTAAATTACCTGTGGATTTTTGGCAGGAGTGGATTGAAAGTAGTTTAGAATAGATGTTTTTGTTGAGAAGAGTGTTGTTGGAATTTGTCCTTGATGGTTGGAAATTGATTGAGTGGTGGTGTTTCAATGGTTCCCACATTTTCATCATCACTGTCTAGATGGGAATGAACTTGAAATACATCAGTTTAGTGTTCAGTATGAAGAAGCATTGGTTTTTCAGCATCAGAAGGACCAGGTATGGTAGAGCTAGTGGTTTTATTGGTGTTGGCCCTATTTTTGAAGGGTGTAATATGTTGATTGATCTGGTTATCAAGATGGAATGCCTAGATCTTTTGGTTTTGCTGAAAGAAGGACCAGGTTGAGGAGGAGGTGAATCTGTTGCAGATGATAATGGACCAGGTCTGAAGCAAGATTTCTTCCTGGAATAGCAGGCACCAAAAGCAGTTCTGTATGGATGAATTGGTGGTGATATGGTGCAGATGAGGTTATGGTCAATACAGTATTGATAGGGACTCATTTCAGAGATTGATTTTGAAAAATGTGTGAACATGGTTGTTTGATGAAGGAGAATGTGGAAATTTTCAATCAAAGGGAGAATGTGGTCTTCCAAAATTGGCAGAGGCCTTTGTTGGGCTGTTTGGCGCTGTTTTGGTATGTCTTATATGTCATTGGTTGAAAAATTGGGAGTATTACAGGTTTTATTTAGTAAATATTGTAACTATGGGTATGTAGATACTACTATTGGATAGCCCCAAATTTTTCCTATATTATATGTCTACATGAAATTTTTCATATTTTTAGTTTTAAGGGGTCATTTGCTCATTTTTCAATTCTAAAAGATAGCTGTTTAATTTTTTTTTGTGTGTTTTACAGGTTAACCTTATTTCTTAGGGTTAAGTGCTTAGTACCATTAAGTAGAGCTAATTTGGATCTATATTTTATGTCACAATTTTTTCATAGCTTAATTTTGTGTTTTGGGGGTTTTAGTAGCCGTGGTGAATTTTTATAAGTATTTTGGGCTTTATTGGAGGTTTTTGGTGGTTTCCTGGCTTCAGGAAGGTCTGGCCACTTCTAGGAAGCCTGCCAGCCTTGGTTATAGAAGGCTGGGGAGTGCTTCTAGAGGTTTTTTATTCAATTTGGCTACCAAAAGCACCAAACTTGTTGCTGTGCATGGATGTTTTAGATGGTGGTCTGTGTGAACATACTGTATAAGACAGTTTGGGGAAACTTTAATTATAATACAACTGTTAGTGTATCTAGTATATAAGTATGATTTAATAGTATTTATTAATGGTCCTACTACTTATTGATAAATGATTTAGTGATTAGACCACAGGGAAAGACTAATAAAGTAGTTATTCTCAAATAAAACTCACAATACTTGGATTTAAATGCATGCTAGTGGTGGAAAATAGATGAATATAATATAGTTATAGCTTATATAAAGATAATATCCATTTATAATGGCTTTATAATATATCTTGAATAATAATAATTGTTTTATAATGTTTTTTTGAATTGTAGTAAGTAAGTGATGTCTAATAACCGTCAAAATCTTTCCTTACTTATACCAAAATCTACTGGAGTGCACAGACCTTCAATCCAGATGATGTCACTGCTATCCCCTGTAATTACAGCACTGTGAGGGCCTATCACCTCCCCATGGCTTCAACTTCAAGCAGATTCAACACTTAGACCTCCAGTAAGGACCTTCCATCACAATTAATGATAACACAGACCCATACCATAAATAGAAAATCCAAATAAAAGCTGATACCATAAAGAAACAGGTAAAGTAACTCATCCAAAGAGAATATAATGAAACCCAAAGCATATTAAGGAAAAAAATGAAATGTCCTAGCCCCCAATAACATTCCCAAGCATCCATATTAACCCAGAAAAGACCTCCCAACCCATAAATCCGTGAATATCCATCCAAGCAAGCAGATTAAGTTGTCCAAACTGAGTGTATGGGCCTGAAATAGATGTATATGCTTCTGTAGGCGTTTTGAGTCCACTGGATACGTCAAGATGACCTAAAATAAGCAGAAAAACAAAGGTTATAGGCTATTAAGAGGCTAAAACCCACTTATATACCTAAATATACATAATATACTGCATATGTCATCCAGGCTATACCAGTAGCCCAGTAAATGATATTTTGATTTATTGGACCTGAAAGAGGGCGTAAGAATTGCATTTGATGTATATAAATTAATATTTTATTGCATAATAAAATTATATAAGTATCTTATTAAATATAAGTGTTATATTAATTTTATTGTTATATAAATTATTTATACATTTAAATTAAGCATAATATATTTTATATTCTACAATTAATGGCTCATTTTTATGTATTTAATAATTATAAATTAATAATTAATTAATTACAAACATATATTATAATTATATGTGTAAAATTGGCTTATAATGTAATTAAATTAATTAATTAAATTTATATATTAAATAAAACTTTTCATATATTATTAAACAATAACATTGGGCGCTTTTTTGACCCTTAATTGTGTCAGAAAAATTAATAAATAAATTATAACACTTATTTAATAACATAGTATTAAAATCCCCACTTTAAATTACAAATATCATTAAATTAATTATATATTTCATTTAAACTAATTATTGAATTAATTACATATTTAAAACAATTAATTAAAATTTCTTTAAACTGGATTGAAATGATTACATGAATTTTTGGCGCGAAAATAATTCTATTTGTTTTACTTAAACCCTTTACAGGTCACTTTAATGTCTGACTTAGATTTTTTTACTCACTGTTCTCATGTTTCAAACTTACTTGGTTACTAATTATTTTAATTAAGTGTTTTGGGAAATTATGGCGGGAAAATTAGTTACTTACTCATGGGTTTAGTTGACTGTTTAATTTTTTCTCTCAGTCTCCATGTTCTAGTTCTATTCTTTTAATGTCTAGTTTCATTAGGGGGTGTCAGTTCTGGCAAATACGCACTTACAAATCCGCACTTTAATAAGTGCAAATTTCCAAAACACACTAGCCCCAATAATGGTGGATTTCAAAATGAAATAAGTCACTTATTTCACTCAAATCCGCACTTTCTCAACCAAAAGTGCTTATTTCACCATCAAGTCCCATTTCACTAATTTTTAAGCATCATCCCATTCATACGCAGCACTCCACAGCATAACACTTCATAACTCAAAACATCGTACATCATTTACATTTTCATATCATATCATATAATAGTCATTCCTTCCTCACTTTCAAATCCTGATAAATTACATAAAGCAAAGACTTTCATGGCTCTTGAACTGCTCTTGGACTCTGATTGCGATTCTGATTCTGATCTAGAAGAAGATTTTGTCTTTTTATCAAAAATGGCCACAAAACGTTACCTTCTTCCCAGAAAGCCTCAAGTACTTCATACCCCCAAGTACACCATCCAAACACTTCTTAAACTATCTTCACCCAGTTTTAGACAGCTGTTCAGGACTTCTCAGGAATGTTTCCTTAAATTGCTTGAGCTTATTCAGGATTATCCCATATTTCACAATAATTCTCAAAAAGAACAACAACAACCCTCAATTCAATTAGCCATCACACTATGTCATTTGGGTTCAAATGGTAATGGAGCCGCTTTGAAACGTTTAGAAAATGTTTTTAATTTAGTGGATGGTTCAGTTAACACTTATACCAAAAGATGTATCACTGCTATTAACTCCTTGTAATCTCAACTTCTCACCTGGCCAACAAAAGAAGAGCAACTTGAATCATCTCAGGTTATGCAAGCAGAGGGCTTCCCAGGATGTATTGGTTTTGTTGATGGTACTGCTATTCCTTTGAGCCAGAAACCTGCTCAATGTGGAAACAATTACTTTAACATTCTCATCAAAAATTTTCACCAAAATATTTACAAGTCAAAAAAATTCTATATCTGTTTTAAAAAATTGGCAATACTCTCCCCTGCATTTTATTGAAGCAAGGGGTGGGTATCACCAAAATTTTTCTAAGTCATCAATTTCACATGTCAGATTTGAAAATTTGGCAATACCCCCCCTGCATTTTATTGAAGTAAGTGGTGGAAGTCATCTAAATTTAATATAATTACGTAAATTATTAAATAAATATCTAATATATATCAATTTCCCTAGTTTAAAGTAATGACAATCCCTCAAGCCAAAATGCAGATCAAATCTAGAAACAAAAGTTTGGGACTTTCCACAGGTATAGGCTAGAGGAACCCCATGAAACAAATAAATGTTATCATGATTACCTTTTATACAACACAAGGTCCTGGCTCATTACTTTAGTTGAGGAAATTGATACATAAAAAATATTTATTAAAAATTTACGAAAAAATATAAAATTTTTGATGACAACTCTAATCCCCATACCTTTTGGATCTAAATAAAGTTTTTTTAAATTGATTAGCTTTACCTTCTTTCATTACCTTATTGATTCTTTGAATCAACTTATGACTGATTTGAAATGAGCAACCAAAATGTGTTAAATCTTGACAGGATTCCAAAACAGGAGGAGCTTTGGACATTTGATGATTATCCTTAGAAGAATTCCAAGTAGTTTCGATGATACCATTTCCCAAACCAAAATCAATGATGCACCGGTTGTCTGGAAAATATAAACCATGTCATTTTATTTTAGCTGGAGATGGTATTGGTTGGCCAGTAATCGGTTTTATATATGAGAATATACCAAAAATAAGAAAATTGGTGTCATTGGTATTGGTGTGAATTTTATTGTAAAATCCAGAATGAGTGATAATAACATTAAAAAATAAAAGATATTCGTGGCCGATATCTTCCCATTCGGAGTCACACAAAATCGGTATTCCAACTTTGGTTGCAAGTTCATGATTTTTTTCAAATGCTTTATTACAGTGCTTTTTGAGTTGAAGAGCAAGAAAAGAGTTAAAGAAGGAAGAGTGTCCCATAAGCAAAACTCTTCATCTTTTTGAGCTTTAGTGATATTCTTGAGCAATGAATATATGCCTAGATAATAATCATATAAGAGTTTCAGAATACTTATCCTCTAAATATGCAATATAAAAATGTGAAATAAGACAAGTGAAATTTGGAAAAAAGGCTCAACTTCAAAGGTCAAAATCTCAGCAACCACTGAACCTAATTCAAACCTGTATGAGGGAAATGAAAGATATGCTTTAGTAGAATCTTTAGTTAAAGGAAATGTGATTTAAATAAAACTAACCCTAATTTTTTACATAAAAAATGAAATAAAAGTTTAAATTGGGAAAAAAAAGGCTCAACTTTAATGGTCAATATTTCAGCAACCACTGAATCAAATTCAAATCTGTTTGTAGGAAATGAAAGGTAGCCTTTAGGAGAATCTTCAGTAAAAAGAACATTAGATTTGAATAAACCTAACCCTAATTCCGAGTCTGATTTTCAAAATTTTACAAAAACTTGAAAAGTGGTAATGAAGATGAGATCAAAAGGAGTTTTATAAGCTCACTGTTATCCAGATAAGAGTCATACATATATTTAAGTATGAAGTTTTCATAAAAGGAATGAGAAATATTATATGCATGAAAAAAAAGGAGATGAAAATTACCTTGATTGAAAAGTAGGAAAAATAGAGTGAGAAAGGTTGATGTTGGAATTGTGGGTAAATTGAATATGGAGTAAGTGAAACTCATAAAGAATGTGAAATGTATGCGTTTCAATGAAATGGAGCCAAAAAAAAGTGAAATAAGGGAAAGGGGGGATAATGACCATGCCAAGGAGGGATGAAGAGTAGGGTGATGGAGCTAAAAAAGAAAGTAAAGAGGGAGAGAAAAAAAAGGTTAATTATACCATTGAAATCCAAAATAACCACTTACAAAAAAAATTTAGATAAAAAAAATAAAATAAACAGAAAAAAACAAAAAAAATTATAATTAGTAATCAAAAAATCAAAAAAAAAGAATAAAATGACTTACCTGGAGAGATGAGATGACAAAATGAATGAAACCAAATTGTTTGAGGGATGTTGGAGGAGAATAGGAAAAGGATATGAGGGATGAATGAAAAAAAAATCACTGACAAAATATGTGATTTCAGAAAATATGCAATTTCATGTTGAGCTGGTGAAAGAAAACCAATGAGCCATCCAAAAAAAAGATTTTCACTGTAAATTCAAAAAAAAAAAAATATGCAACAAACCAAAATACCAACCCAAGTGAATGAAGTACACAAAGAGGACATTTGGAGAGTACAAAATGGTATGGGAAAGAAAGGGATGATGTGGCCAACATGTGGTTTTGAAAAATAAATCACGAAAAATGTGCTGAGTTGAGGTCAGAACTGACACCCATTTTTGAAATAAGTGACTTTTTTGCAAAATTTAAGTGCTGATTTTTAAGTGCTGATTTGGTTTGAAATTCACACTTAAGTTAAGTGCGGATTTGCCACAACTGACACCCCCTATTGTATTATTTTTTTGTACTTACCACATTGTGACGCTATGGTAAGGTAAACTCTTACAGTCGCCTTGCTGTAAGCAGAATCCGGAGGAGATATATGGATTTAGCTGAAAACCCCGTCCTTCCAATAAAAATAACAAAATGGGAATTCTAAATCACTAAGCTAACCAATCTACTTGAATCTGATTGATAAAAATAATGAAACTCTAAAATAATTAACGCTTATTGAGATTAAATGATTGTGGCTGTTGAGGAAAGAAATACTGATAACAACAATTAAGGTGTACCAGTGAAAGATCTGAAAAGATTGACTTTTATGTTTTTATAATAATTTAAATTTTTATGAGACAGCAATAATCAAGTCCCAGTGATGAAGACCTTTCTAAAGATACCCTATATGAAGTGTTATTTTAATTGTTGAGTAGTATTTTTAAAATGTTATATATAAAATATAAAGTTATAAGGGTATTACAATTTATTTAATTTGTTGAGTAATAAAAAATGAGACCGTGGTGGTTAAAGATTAAGCTGTATGGTGTGTCCCCCCTCTCAATTTCGAGTTTGAGAGTCGCTTAAGTATTCCTAGTCACGTGCCTAAGTTTTCCCCTCCAGAGCTCTTCCAGAGTCAATCCGGAGCCCGTACGGAGTCCGTACGGAGCCGGAACGGAGTCCGTACGGAGTCAAAGCGGAGTCCGTACGGAGTCCGTCCGGACTTCCGGACTCAATTAGAACCTTAAAACTATAATAAAAAATCTAGAAAAATTACACATAATAGAGCTACTTCCCCTTTACATACCAAACTAATTTTCGTAGTCTGCGCAGCTCTAATTACCCCGTGAAATTTATCAAAGTTAAGTAATTTTTGAAAACGTAAATATTTCTATAAAACTTTAAAATTCATTTAAAAATATAAGAAAAATAGTAAAAATTCTGGGAAAATTTCCCAAGGTTCTTGAGTGACTCGACTTGATACTTATAAATTTTCAGACCGTAAAAATAAGTTTTCTCCGTAAAATAAATTGTATTTGTGTAGGCATTCGCTCGTGACCAATTTCTTCATATTTTAAAACTCAAATAAATTAAATAAAACCCTTTTATATAAAAATAATAACGCCAATCTTGCACGCCGTAATAACTCCATTTACATATTTAGGTGCCGTACTAAACTTTAGGCTACCACATCCTCCCTCCAATCGAGAATGTCCCCATTCTTAAAACTTTGCATAAGTGGTCGAACACAATATTCATCTTTAACCTTCAACCAACATCTTCTTTAATCAACTATAAAATTCATCTTCATCAATATGTCTTCCAAAGAACTTGTCGCTCTATGTGAACTCTGCGCTCGATACCAGGTACCTTGTTTAATGTCCAACCCTAATCTTCCTTGCAGAACAGCTTGCGACTTATGCCGTGTGAAAAAAGTCAAATGCAACCGGCCAATAGTTCCTTCTAAAACAAACGTATATTTAGGACCAGCAGCTCTCCCTGATCCCTCAACTTCTAAAAAGCGATCCCAAATTCCTGTCTTCTTAAAACAAATAAGATCAAAAACAGCTTCAAAAGTTCAATCTTCATCAGCGGATCCCGGCCTAATTTTGCCTTCACAAGATCCTAATCCTATAACGCCAGTACCCCCAACTAACTTTGCTGAGACTATGTTTCCTGGCTCTAAATGTAAGACCCTATTTATCTTACTAAAAAAACTTTTAATCAAAATTGACTAAACCTATGACTTAATAACATATTTGAACTTCTAGCTGTCGAAATAACCAACACTGATGATGTTGGTAGAGTGAAGACGGACTATATCAATCATTACCCAAATTTTCATCGCTATCTTTTTCTTGACTTTACTAATGAGTTGAAACGAAAAATGCTGGCCTATTTTCAAGAAACTCCAGCTAATAACCATGAAGACCTCATGAAAAGAAGAATTTTAATGCAAAGCTTTGATAATGATGTTGAACAATTTCAAAGAAATTATCTTTTCTAACAGTATAACTTGATAAAATTTTGTTTTTGCTTGGTCTTCTTAAACTTTCAACATAAATGATGTTTTCTTTCTTCTCTGGCTTGAAATAACATAAAATAAAATAATATAAATCTTGTGATGATTCCACTACTGAGAGCAAGGTTTGAATCCCTTCAGACTCCCATATACCAGTCTTCCTTCTTGTCACAGCATTGAGAGAGTGGATCTTCCTATGAGCCGAATACTCCTGATTCCAACCTCATAGGGCCCCCCACTGAGCCGAATTCTATGATTCCAATCTCGCCATAAGGTCCTCCAAGCTTCACACCAAAAAAAAATGGCCTAACACTGAGGCACTAAAAAAAATCATTCCCTAAAATCCAACTACCATCCTAACTTCTGATTCCTTCATCACAATTTTCAAACTTTGCTATACAGCAAACCCATAAAATACTTTTGCCAGGCTTCCAATAATAATTTTAACTTTAGACCATGTTAAAGCGCCACAAATTTCACCTAAATAACCATTATGCTTTCTTTAGCATCATCACCACCTAAAGTTTTAACCTCCTAAAGCTATCAGCACCCAATTCCAGAAATAATTGAATAACCAGTTTAGAGTCTTAGTGGACAGTGATAAATTAAAAGATTGAATTGAGTTATCCAAACAAGATTGACATTCCAATTTAAAGTCTTGGTAGACCAAACATATAATCGATTGCCAGTTTATGGTCTTGGTGGACCAAAGATCGTTTAGGTGCATAAATATCTTGATATATTCCTAAGTAAGGCCTAGGCTTGACCAAAGATTGAATAAATTTGATAATCCAGTTTAATGTCATAGTGGACCAAACATTTGATCGACAAGTAATCCAGTATAAGGCCATAGTGGTCCAATGAATGTTGAATTATCCTGCAGATATTAATTTTCCAGTTTAAAGTCATAGTGGACTAAACAATGAATGAACTACCAGTTTAAAGTCATGGTGGACCAAACATTTAATCGATAAGAAATCCAGTTTAAGGTCATGGTGGACCCAACAGCTTGATAACAGTCCAGTTTAAGGTCTTGGTGGACCTAGCACATGATAATAGTCCAGTTTAAGGTCTTGGTGGACCTAACATTTGATTTATATAAAAAGAAAACTGTCTCCAAAAATATCCATAGAATCTTGAACGTCTTTTAATTTCAGTTTAAAGTCTTGAAGGACTAACAGCTCCAATATAAAATCTTTAATGACAGTCTTGAAAATTAGCCAGTTTAAAGTCTTGGAGGACTAACAGCTCCGAAATTCGTATAAAACCCTTAAGGAAAGTCTTGAACAGTAGCCAGTTTAAAGTCTTGGAGGACTAACAGCTCCAAAATTCGTATAAAAACCTTAAGGAAAGTCTTGAACAGTAGCCAGTTTAAAGTCTTGGAGGACAAACAGATGTCAAGATAAAGAAAATTATCCTTAATGAAAGTCTTGAAAAATAGCCAGTTTAAAGTCTTGGAGGACTAACAGCTCCAAAATTCGTATAAAAACCTTAAGGAAAGTCTTGAACAGTAGCCAGTTTAAAGTCTTGGAGGACTAACAGATCCAAAATACGTGTAAAAAAAAACCTTAAAGAACGTCTTGAACAGTATCCAGTTTAAAGTCTTGGAGGACTAACAGATATCTAAAATACATTTATAAAACCTTAAAGAACGTCTTGAAGAGTAGCCAGTTTAAAGTATTGGAGGACTAACAGATGTCTTGAAGTAAAATCCCATTGGTATTGAGTTCTCCTAGACCCTGTTTCCTGTCTAAACTAAATGAATAAAACTAAAAAAGAATGAAAACTAAAAAAAATAAAACTAAGAAATATAATAATGATTTTGATTTAATTAATAAATTTTAATTTTAATTTTAATTTTTTTTTTTTTTTTATTATTATTATTATTATTATTATTTTTTATTTATTTATTTTATTTTTATTTTATTTTATTTTATTTTATTTTATTTTATTTTTTTTTATTTTTTATTTTCTTATTTTATTTTATTTTTTTTTATTTTTATTTTATTTTTTTTATTTTATTTTATTTTTTTAATTTTAATTTTTTTTTTTTATTTAAATTTAAAATAAAAGATTTTAGAAAAGATAGTTTTGAAATAAAAGTTAAAATTTTAATTTTAAAGAAAGATAAATGAATGTGAAAAGAAAGATAAAAAAAGTACTAAAAAAAATTTTAAAATAAATTTTAAAAGATGCCCCCCGGCCATTTGATGAGCCGTACCCTCGACATCATACCCACATCCAAGTGCAACTTGATGTGGTTACACAATTTTGAGAAATTGAAAAGAAAAGAAAATAAATGAAAGTTTTTAGAAGATAATTTTTATAATGATGATCACTGGGTGGGCTCCCTCCAATTTATAAAAATGATTAGAGACCACCAGTAAGAATCACCTTTACATTAATTCATAATATATATTAAAGAAAAGAAATCACAATCTAACATAAAAAATCAAAAACAAAATAAAATATAAAAAAAATCTTGAATCCGGCGTTGAGAGCGGTGTCTCTTGATTCGTTCCAGTTTATAGTCTTAGTGGACTTCCTAAAATTAAAAGACAAAGCCAGGATTCAACTAGAAACAGGGAAAATTTTTGAAACGAACATTATGGGGTAATTGTGTATAGAGCAGCCAGCCCATCAATTACCCCCACACTTGCCAATATTTAATTAAGAAGTTCCCCTGTGAACACTTCTTCCAATAAATTTTAAAATTTTTCCAACACTATCTTCACCCATATATTAAGAATTTTAAATTTTGAAAATTTTCAATGAAGGTTTTCTCGTATTTCATTATGTTTCATCACAGTTTCGTTGCCCATATGCAGTGTAACGATAGTAAAGTATTTTTTTATAAAAATAAGAAGATAGTTTATACTCGTTGCGGAGGAATCCATAAAATTTCGTAGATATCATAGTTTATCCTCATTTCGGAGGTATAAATTTAATAAAAGTCATTAAAATTGTAGTTTATCCTCATTTCGGAGTTGATAAATTTTAAGAAATTTCATAGTTTATCCTCATTGCGGAGGAATCCATAAAGTTTCATTGATATCATAGTTTATCCTCATTGCGGAGGAAGACTTCGGCACTCCTGGTGCCTCTAGGATAGAACCGTTTCACTTGATCGGCCGCTACCCTCTTCTTTAATACTACTCCATCCAACTCTTCTAGCACATATGAACCGCCGGAAACTTGCTCCTTGATTTTATACGGTCCATTCCACCTATCTGCAAACATCTTTCCCCACTGACTTTCCAAACTCCTATTATACACCAGGACCATATCACCTGGGTTCAAAGGTTTACTTAATCGATGTGCCAACCGCTCATCCCAATATCTGACTGATTGATTTTGGATCTTCATCATCCGCGAATATGCCTTTTCTAAATATTCTTCTTTCTTTTCTAGCTGCATCATTCTTGCACACAATAATTCTTCAGTAGTTTTGACCGTATCCCAGTCAACTCCAAGATATGATTCAGCTTCTAAATCAACCGGTAAAACTGCTTTCTGTCCAAAGACAAGTTCATAAGGTGAAAATCCGGTCGTCCTTTTGGCAGTGATTCAATCAGCAAATAAAACTAAAGGTAAATAGTGCCTCCACTTTTCGGCACTTGTCCCACACATTTTAACTAAAGCATCCTTGATAACTTGATGCCCTCTTTCAACCATGCCTTCAGCTTCAGGATAATATGGGGTTGCTACCCTAACCTTTGATCCAACTTTCAATACGGCCTCTTTAAACTCTGTCCCAAATTCAGGACCTCCATCTACCGTTACCAACTTCATCACCCCATACCTATATACCCAATTATTCAAAAAAAATTCTGCCACATTTTTGGCAGTTAAATTAATAAGAGGCGCTGCCTCTACCCAACCAGATAAATCATCTCTGGCCACAATTAAATATTTATACCGTCCCTCTTTTATATGAACGGCATCTAAACTAACTCTCCCAAAGAGCGTATATTCACCGGTTGCGCGTCCAGGTTCTTTTGGCCTTAAATAACTTCGTCTTTGACATTCTTTGCATGACTGAACCCACTGTTTAACAGCCATCTTCATGCCAGGCCACCAAAATCGATCAGAAACTCTTCTAAATGTTTCTCCAACGCCTCTATGCCCAAGATCTTCATGCAGTGATTTCAAAACTAATTCTTGCCCCTTCTGTTGAGTTATAACTACTTGAGGATTTGGATACCTCCTCCTCATTAAACGTCGACCAGATAGGTAAAACGTAGATGACTTCCTCTTGATAGCCACCCATTCATCGTCTTCACAATCTTCTGGCCTCTCTAAAGTCAACAAATATTTGACTAACAAAAAATAAAAACCAGTCTGACCCCAGACTTCATCTTGAAAATCGATTAATATAACATCAATAGGGACTTCTCTATCACCAATATCACCTGCACATGAATGAGCCAATAATCGTTGACCCCTAAATAAATCTTTAATCGAGCTATGTCGACGTTTTTCTTCTGAACCTTTGGATCCTTCGAAAACCGTATTCAAAAATACCTCTTTCTCTTTATCCACCCTTTTATTTAAATTCTCTAATTCTCCAACATATACACCATTCCTTAATTTACTACTATCCCACACTACCAATCCATCTTCCTCTACATACACCACATCTTCTTCTACCTCCTCTCTGCCGAATTTATCTACACCTTTTCCAACACCTTTATTAACATAAAAACTATTTTCCAGTTTATCCTCTTGGTGGAGGTCATCATCATCATAATCTAAACACAATAGTCCTTCCAGTTTAACCTCATGGGGGAGGTATGGAAAGTCTTCAGCTCCTTTAGTACTGGCTTTGATAATAGGTATATCTTCATCGAACTCTTCTGAGTCTGAATCTTCTTCAGTGGGTGGTCTCCTTGATAAACCATCTGGCATAGTAAAAGTTTTGCCAGGCTTATGAACTAAATTAAACGAAAAATGTTGAATAAAAGCTACCCATCTCGTCATGGGTGCGTTCGGTAAACTTGGGGAATTAATCATCTGGATTAACGATTTCGCATCCACTTGCAACTCAAAATGTTGCCCCCACAAAATATGCTGAAGTTTCTTCAGTATTTTTGCCACACCACATAATTCCAATTTTGGTTGAGAATATCTTGATTCGACCTCAGTAAATACTACAGATTCATACCTAACTGGCCTGATGTAACCAGCTTTATCCATCTGAGACAAAACCGCCCCAGCTGCAACCTGACTTGAATCAACTGCTAAATAAATTCTACCAGCATCTTTTCCATAATCTAACTTGTGCAGGACTAAATCCTTCCCCACAACCTCCTTCAACTTCACAAACGCCTTCTCACACTCTTCATCCCACTCCCAGTCTGCATCCTTTCTCGTTAACCGTCTCAATGGAGCTGCCAATGAAGAAAAGTCCTTGATAAACATTCTAACATATACGCAAACACCTAAAAACCCTCTAACTTCGGTCGTATTCTTGGGTCTTGGCCAGGACTGAATTTTGTTAACTTTCTTCTTGGACATAATCCTACCCTCTCTACATACCACATGGCCTAATATTTCTAAGGCTGGCACACAACATGAAAATTTTGAACCTGAAATAGTTAAACCAGCCTCTTCAATTCGAAACAAGATTCTTTCTAAAGTAATTGCAAACTCCCAAATGAATTTGCGTATCCCGGGATTCTCTTCCAACACCTGGTTATCATAGTCGGTTGTTGGTCCCTTAATTCCTCCATCATCTATAAAGATTCCAGCATATTGTGGAATTTCATCTTGAAGGATCCAAGCCATCTGAGCTTGATAAACTGCAACCGAATTTGTTGCTCCTTGAGGTAATCTTGTTAACTGTAAACGTACAAGTGGCGTATCGAATGTAGTGAGAGGCCTTGAGTCCGGATGTAACTCTCTCTCATCATATCCACCCATAATATCTCCCAAACCATAGCACACTCTCCCTGCAAACGCTTCAACAAACTCCTCAGCACTAGGTGGTATCCCAGCATCCTTTATTGTAACCCTATTTAATTCCCTAAGATCATGAACAACTCTAAGCTTGCCATTCGGTTTCTTGATACAAAATACAGGACTAGAATAACTTGACGTTGATTGCTCATACAGTCCAGTGCGTATCCGTTCTCTGACAACTTCAATATAGGCTTCTTTTAATGCAGCCGGAATAGGAATCGGTTTCTGCTGCCACGGTTCATGACATACCACAGGAATCTTGTAAGGCTCCCCATAGGAATGCTTCAACACACCCCTCTCCTCTTCTACAAAAGCAATGGCCTTCTCTCGCTTGACCATCACATCCAACAACAACTTCTTCTCTTCTCCAGACAACCAACCATCAGGTCCAAAATTAACAACACCCAGTCTCTCAAAAGTGATTCTTGACGTCTCAGAAAATTCAGGCGGATTCTTTACCAAGGGACTTTCATAAGGATCTCTTGATAACCTTGGTCTTCTCAAAGGTGGATTTAATTCAGCAGGTAGCGGTTCATTAATAGGTCGAACTTTATTTGCTACTTTCTTATATTTGGCTGCGTCCACTTCTAAATTAACTTGAGGTAAAACATTTTCTTTTGTATCGCCATTAAAACTTTCATCAAATGAATCTTCTTCATCGCCAGAATCAGAATAAGAAAAATTAGAAAAATATTTTATTTCATTTTTAAATTTTACCCTTTTCTCCTTTCCCTCGTCTAATTTATAAACAGATTTTCCAACACCTTTGCTTCCCTTATCCAACATTAAATCACCCGTAAAGAAAGTCGGCAGTTTAACCTCTTGCTGGAGGACCGGAATTGAATTTTCACAAAAATTATTTTTTTGAGTTTTAATTATACTGAGATTTTTAATCGGATTTTGATAAGATTTTCGCAGTTTACCCTCTTGCTGGAGGTCATAAAACATACCCTTCCAACCTTTATCCAACCTAATTTGGCCCATTTTGCCTTTTTTACCATTTTAAAATTTAATAGAAAAACCGGGTAAATCCAATAAACATATAGAAAAGTCCAAAACGTATTTGCACTCCAAAGTAATATTAACAGAAAATAATTGAGAATCCACTTGAATTATCTCCAAGTGAGCTGACCTATTGCAATCCGGGATCTCATCCTGAGGAGAGATTACAACATTAGAGCGATCAGCCCCTGCTACCCCAAAAAATGAGGGCATCCATAATAATTTGAATCCTGAATAAATTGAAGACATAACAATAAAAAAAAATTTCAGCCAAGTTTAGGTAGTTTATCCTCATTTCGGAGGAATTAAATTCTTGATATCCCCTGGAGATAATCCATAATTTTGCCCCAAGGGCTTATCCACCGATTCCATAAAACCCAAAAATAAACCCCCATAATTTGTCCTACCATTGGACATAAAAAATAAACAACCCTTTTCCAAAATATGAGTGCATCCAATTTATGCACTCTATTATCAAATACCATTACACTCTTTATTAGTGCAGGGAAAACCATATCCTCCTTAACAATCTCTCCCTGAGATTGTAACAAATCCATCATATCCATATCTTCATTGCAGACAGTCTCTGCTTCTGAAGACAAAAACTGAGGCGAAAAATCCTCTAAATCCGATTCCAAATCATTCAACACAAAATTATCCCCATCATCCAAAATTTTGTCATTAATGACAACAATATCTTCATCTTCAAAAATCTCTTCTTTCCAAACAGAAGAGTCAACAAAAATAATATCTTCAGGCTGGACGAAATCTTCAGGAATGGCTGAATCCAAAATTTCATCAGAAACTAGTTCTTTTAAACCATCCTCTTCTATCTCTTGAGCGACCTCAGTGTCTTCTCCAGAGTCCAAATCAACAGAGTTATGAGTATCCAGATGTTCCAAAATAGCCTTCTTTAGCACCTTCATACCAGGAATCCTAGTTTCTCCATCGGGAAGATCCTTCATTAAATTCGCATTAATAAGCACCATCAAAACATCTTTCTTAACCTTTTCCCCCATAGCATCCCAAAAAATATACTTTGATGCATTATCATGAAATAAAATTTCATACTCCAACAAATAATCCAGAACCACCTGAAATTCAACCATAAACTGATGATACTGATGCAGAGATGTTACACCACCTTTTGATTCCCATTTCCTAGCTATATCCTTTAGATCCTCCAATGAATAAACTTTTGGCCACCTTTTTTCCATTTCTATCTTGAGCTTTCTCCAATCTTGATCTTTATAACCATCCATAGAAATAACCTCCTTCTCCACCTCTCTGTCCAAAACAAAGAACCTAATCTGCTTCACCATATCCAAAGGTAAAGCACCATCAATTGCAGCTGCAGTTTCATACCTATGTAAAAATCCTTCTAAATCATCTCAAGAAAACTTGGGCCCAACCCAAGATACAATCCTTACTGATGCCCTAACAGGTACACCAGTAGCCAACACAGCAGTTCCAATAGTAGAGGACATCCAAATACATAAAAAAAGCGTTAACAACCGTTAAAATAACAAGCCTCTTGCAGGCCAATAACAAAATCCAATTAGAGTTCCAGAGAATAAGCCTCTTGCAGGCTAATAACGTTCTTGATCCAAGTAAGTCTTTAAAGTAAGCTAGATAAATCGAACCCCATGTTGGGCGCCAACTATGGTAAGGTAAACTCTTACAGTCGCCTTGCTGTAAGCAGAATCCGGAGGAGATATATGGATTTAGCTGAAAACCCCGTCCTTCCAATAAAAATAACAAAATGGGAATTCTAAATCACTAAGCTAACCAATCTACTTGAATCTGATTGATAAAAATAATGAAACTCTAAAATAATTAACGCTTATTGAGATTAAATGATCGTGGCTGTTGAGGAAAGAAATACTGATAACAACAATTAAGGTGTACCAGTGAAAGATCTGAAAAGATTGACTTTTATGTTTTTATAATAATTTAAATTTTTATGAGACAGCAATAATCAAGTCCCAGTGATGAAGACCTTTCTAAAGATACCCTATATGAAGTGTTATTTTAATTGTTGAGTAGTATTTTTAAAATGTTATATATAAAATATAAAGTTATAAGGGTATTACAATTTATTTAATTTGTTGAGTAATAAAAAATGAGACCGTGGTGGTTAAAGATTAAGCTGTATGATGTGTCCCCCCCCCTCAATTTCGAGTTTGAGAGTCGCTTAAGTATTCCTAGTCACGTGCCTAAGTTTTCCCCTCCAGAGCTCTTCCAGAGTCAATCCGGAGCCCGTACGGAGTCCGTACTGAGCCGGAACGGAGTCTGTACGGAGTCCGTACGGAGTCAAAGCAGAGTCCGTACGGAGTCCGTACGGAGTCGAAACGGAGTCCGTACAGAGTCCGTCCGGACTTCCGGACTCAATTAGAACCTTAAAACTATAATAAAAAATCTAGAAAAATTACACATAATAGAGCTACTTCCCCTTTACATACCAAACTAATTTTCGTAGTCTGCGCAGCTCTAATTACCCCGTGAAAATTTATCAAAGTTAAGTAATTTTTGAAAACGTAAATATTTCTATAAAACTTTAAAATTCACTTAAAAATATAAGAAAAATAGTAAAAATTCTGGGAAAATTTCCCAAGGTTCTTGAGTGACTCGACTTGATACTTGCAAATTTTCAGACCGTAAAAATAAGTTTTCTCCGTAAAATAAATTGTATTTGTGTAGGCATTTGCTCGTGACCAATTTCTTCATATTTTAAAACTCAAATAAATTAAATAAAACCCTTTTATATAAAAATAATAACGCCAATCTTGCACGCCGTAATAACTCCATTTACATATTTAGGTGCCGTACTAAACTTTAGGCTACCACAACGCTTCAGAGGGTCCTTTGCCTATAAAGGCTTTGGATTATCCCCTGTAGCTGCATCATTAGTTTACACTCAACTCAATTCCATTTTATTACATTTATTATATTTTTATATACATTAGTAATCTAATTTAAAAAAATTTATATAAATATTACCAGTTTTCCTTAAGTCTAATAATAATTATAACTGTTTGCGGCGCATTGAAAATAATGACTAGTTAAATAAATATATTATAATTTAAAAAAACTTACAATTGTGTCAAGTCCCAAGGAAACCTTGTTGCCTTCTCTTTTAAAATACTTATACTATTTTATTACTTTATTCCTTTATATTACCTTGTCTTCCTCCTATATTTTTTCCTTCTTCTTCTTCTCCTTCTTCTAGACAACCGGCGGATAGCATATTTCACTGAATATGAGATTTACATATACATATAACCTTATGTATGTCCATAATTACTTAATATAACTTAAGATAAGTAAATTATGACTCCATTAACACCTTAATAAGTATCATTAGGCTATGGATAAGCTATTTAAACTACTATAATTTATATAATAGAGTAATAATTATATATATATGTAATATAATCATATATATTAGGGGGTATCAATAATGACCGATCCGCAATTAAATTAATTGCGGAAAATAATCTGCATACCCCAATTATCTTCCGCAATTATTTTTGCTAATAATTGGGTTATTAGACACTTTACGTGTCAATGTTCACCTCTTATCTGACATTTTTATCCTCAATATTTGATAACCACATCTTGGACAACTTTCTGGATATCCCAGCCTTCTACCTTGCTGCGCACTTCCATTCTCATCCCATCCTGTTCATTCTATCCGCTCAGAGTTTCTCCCCATTTCATCTATTTGATTATTCTCCTTTTCATCTCGCTATCTCATCTGCTTGTTTCTGCTCCTTTTCATCTTCATTTATAATAACATGCCTCGTCATCCTAGATCTTCTCAAAGGCAGCCATCACTCAGTTGTTCTTCAATTCCCACTACTTCCTCTTTCCCCTGCTCAGCTGAGAAATCAGAGACCGTTCAATTAAAAAAAGATGAACATCTCATTCTTATCAACTGGCTGAAAACCAAATCTAACTATGATTCTTGTTTTGGTACTGAGTATGCCACTAAAGTAGGACGGCCCCCCGCATCAAAAGTTAATGGCTATCTTCTAATGGCAAATGTATTACGCACTAAGACCAAGGGAAGGATTGATCTTTTGCCTAAACAGATTTCTGAACGCTTCAAGCATTACTGAGCAAAATACAAGAAGGCAAAGGCTCTTTCATCTTCCACTGGTTTTGGGATTACGGACAACAATATAACTAAGGGCATAAATCCATAGAGGATAAACTTGATTCTTTATGTCCTTACTTTAAAGAGATGGATGCAATTTTTGGAGAGCGAGCCGATGTTAATCCTGTAAACATGTTGGATGGAGAAGATCCTATCTCCGAACATGATGTTGAAGCAAATCTTTTCCCATCCTCTTCCTCCACTCAAGCCTCCCCTCATTTGAATGAGACATATCTAGATAGCTTTTCTGTAGATCCTATAGGTGATTTAACCCAACCAAATATAACTCAGGTCTGTTTCTTTTTTCTTTTATCTTATCTTTTATATTTTTATTTACTTATCTTTTTCTTATTTCTTAAAAGGCTTATTAACAAACCCAGGATCCTCAATCAACTGAGTCTGAAGCTAGTGACAATGATGAGGAGGAAAATGCTATGTTGAACAAAAAGCAAAGGGCTACAAGTAGTCTAAATTTCATCTTCCAAAGAAGACAAAAAAGTGATACTTCATCACAAACACCTTTTTCTTTGATGGAACAGTTTTTAGAGAAATGTGATGCTGGTAAGTGATATCATACCTCTTATCACTTTACACTGCTTTTCTTCTACTTTATGTTAATTTTTATTCTCACTCTAGAAAAAGTGGAAATTGCTAAAGAGACTCTAAGCTTTGAAAAGAAGAAATACGAGCTCTCTTTAAGGAGGTATGACAGAGTACAAGATTTGAAAGAGAGGAAGTACGAACTCTCCTTACGGTAGGATGATCGGGTCCAAGATTTGGAGGAGAAGAAGTTTGAGTTAACTCTTAGTATTGAAAAATCCAAAAAAGAGGAAAAAACACTTGAGCATCAAAACTTAATGGAACAGATGAAGTATAAGCATGATCTTCAAGAAAGTTCTAAAAAGAAAGATTTCTTGATCGAATGCATTAAAGCAAACATATCTGTTGAAGAAATAGAACATTTAATGAAATTTTTTGTTGACTATTTTCTTTTATTTCTTTCACACTTCATGTGTTCATATTTATTTGTACATAAATTTTACAATTATTTTCTGTATTTCTTGAAATTTTGTATTTAAATGTTAAATATTCTTTTTTTAAATAAAATTTTCAAGTCTTCTTTGAAAATTTGACAATCTCCCACCCCTGGATTTTTTTGAAGTGAGGGGTGGGTATCACAAAAATTCTTTCATGTCATGAATCTTGAAAGTCTTATTTGAAAATTTGGCTTTACCACCCCCTGCATTTTACCGGTATCCCCAAAATTCTTACAAGTGAAGAATTTCACAAGTCTTGTAAGAAATTTTGGCAATTCCCCCCCTGGATTTTATTGAAGTAAGGGACAGGTATCACCAAAAAAATATCACCAAAAAATTTACAAATCAAAAAAATTCTATATCTGTTTTAAAAAATTGGCAATACTCTCCCCTGAATTTTATTGAAGCAAGGGGTGGGTATCACCAAAATTTTTCTAAGTCATCAATTTCACATGTCAGATTTGAAAATTTGGCAATACCCCCCCCTGCATTTTATTGAAGTAAGGGGTGAAAGTCATCTAAATTTAATATTATTACATAAATTATTAAATAAATATCTAATATATATCACTTTCCCTAGTTTAAAGTAATGACAATCCCTCAAGCCAAAATGCAGACCAAGTCTAGAAACGAAAGTTTGGGACTTTCCACAGGTATAAGCTAGAGGAACCCCATGAAACAAATAAATGTTATCATGATTACCTTTTATACAACACAAGGTCATTGGCCCATTACTTTAGTTGAGGAAATTGATACATAAAAAATATTTACTAAAAATTTATGAAAAAATATAAATTTTTTGATGACAACTCTAATCCCCGTACTTTTTGGATCTAAATAAAGTTTTTTTAAATTGATTAACTTTACCTTCTTTTTTTACCTTATTGATTCTATGAATCAACTTATGACTGATTTTAAATGAGCAACCAAAATGTGTTAAATCTTGACAGGATTCCAAACCAGGACGAGCTTTGGTCGTTTGATGATTATCCTTAGAAGAATTCCAAATAGTTTTGATGATACCATTTCCCAAACCAAAATCAATGATGCACTGGTGGTCTGGAAAATATAAACCATGTCCTTTGATTTTAGCTGGAGATGGTATTGGTTGCCCAGTAATCGGTTTGATATATGAGAATATACCAAAAGTAAGAAAATTGGCATCATTCCTATCAATATGAATCCTATTGTGGAATCCAGAATGAGTGATAATAACATTAGAGAATAAAAGATATTTGTGGCTGATATCTTCCCATTCGGAGTCACACCAATTCGGTATTCCAACTTTGGTTTCAAGTTCATGATTTTCTTCAAATGCTTTATTACAGAGCTTTTTGAGTCGAAAAGCATGAAAAGAGTTAAAGGAAGGTAGAGTGTCCCAAAAGCGAAAATCTTCATCTTTTTGAGCTTTAGTGATATTCTTGAGCAACAAATACATGCCTAGATAATAATCATATAAAAGTTTCAGAATCCTTATCCTCTAAATATGCAACATAAAAATGTGAAATAAGACAAGTGAAATTTGGAAAAAAGGCTCAACTTCAAAGGTCAAAATCTCAGCAACAACTGAACCTAATTCAATCCTGTTTGAGGGAAATGAAAGATATGCTTTAGTAGAATCTTCAGTTAAAGGACATGTGACTTAAATAAACCTAACCCTAATCTGTTACATAAAAAAATGAAATAAAAATTTAAATTGGGAAAAAAAGGCTCAACTTTAACAGTCAATATCTCAGCAACCACTGAATCAAATTCAAATCTGTTTGTAGGAAATGAAAGGTAGCCTTCAGGAGAATCTTCAGTAAAAAGAACATTAGATTTCAATAAACCTAACCCTTATTCCGAGTCTGATTTTCAAAATTTTACAAAAACTTGAAAAGTGGTAATGAAGATGAGATCAAAAGGAGTTTTATAAGTTCACTGTTATCCAGATAAGAGTCATACATATATTTAAGTATGAAGTTTTCATAAAAGGAATGAGATATCATATAGGCATGAAAAAAAGGAGATGAAACTTACCTTGATTGAAAAGTAGGAAAAATAGAGTGAGAAAGATTGATGTTGGAATTGTGGGGAAATTGAATATGGAGTAAGTGAAATGCATAAAGAATGTGAAATGTATGTGTTTCAATGAAATGGAGCCAAAAAAAAGTGAAATAAGGGAAAGGGGGGATAATGACCATGCCAAGGAGGGATGAAGAGTGTCAGCCAGGCTACTAGACTTACCCAGTGAAATAAGTAATTATTTACTGGATGAAGCCGCACCTTATCATCTTTAATTATTATTTAATTATCATTTAGTTACATTAACATTAGTTATAAATTAACTAGTTACAGAATGTTAAAATTAAATTAATTAATTAAATAAATAAGTAAAATTATAATTATAATTTTGTCCCTTATATTTTCTCTAACACCGTGCTCAATTGACAGGTTGGGAAAAATAAAACTTTATATTTAAAAAATAAAATACAAAGATAAAATAAGATTTAAATATTCAAATAATATTAAATATATACAAATAAATCAAATTTCTTATTTGGAATTGACATTTACAGTAAATATTAAAAATATTGATGTATTTCTGACATGCTCTGTAAATACATCTTTTTTGACGCCTTCTTTTTGGAATAACTTTATTATTTGAAATACTCTTTCTGGAATGTTCTTTTTCTCTCTTTTTCCCTACTGTTTTTAGAATTTGATTTCCGTGCTTTGTCTCTCCTTTTCCTATAAAAGGCCTCTCTTTTGTTGTCTTTTGATAATTCTATCTTACCAAACCATTTTATTACAACAATAACCAAATAAACACTTATTCTTATATTCTATATCATTAGTACTTACAATAGCGTAATTCTAATTTATAAATTATATTAATATTTTAATCCTACCTCTGTTATTGAGTAAAACATTCATCTTTGAATTAAGAAATACGTACAAAGTTGTTGAAAATCCATTTAAGCCTTGTAAATCCTCGTAGAACTACGTACCAAATCTTTTAGACTAAAAGTGTACCTTGAAAATTGGGAACCTTTCCGAAATATCGACGGCGCAACGTTACTTGAGGCGTAATCAAGAGGACCATCGGCATAGAAGCACCTGTAAAGGACGAGTGGAGGCAAGAAAACGACAAACGTCATACATCACGTGATAAAAGTTTTTGCTGCAAACGGGAATCGAACCGCGCTCCAAAACTTAAGTTCATATACTGACTAAAGATCGTATATATCGTGGTAATTATTGTGATTACTATTTGTGGGTTACTCTTCACTCTTCATTTGCTACGTATTTCCTTTTACTCAGCACTCTGTAAGTGGCATTAATTTGCTCATTTTGCAGGGGGAGGTGTCTGGTAATTGGAATTCAATTTTATTATTATATTTTTTTTTATTTTTCCTGGTTGACCATAATAGAGCAATAACTGTTCTTAGTCCCAGAGGTAATAAAATAATTATATATTAATATTAATTATTATCGTTTTTCAGTTGACAATTGTCCTGCTTAATTTGAATTTTAATTGTTCCAGTTGACAAACTGCCCTGACAATAATATATTTTATTAAATAAAATAATTATTATAATTTTTCAGTTGACATTTGTCCTGATTAATTAATTGTTCCAGTTGACAAATTGTCCTGACAATTATATTTTTTTTAAATAAATAATTAACATTTCATTACTTCAGTTGACTTTGAGTCCTGGTAATCCAATAAATCTTTTTAAGTAATAAAATTCATATTTAAATTACTTCAGTTGACATTAAGTCCTGGTAGTTAATTAATCAGTTAAAATAATTTTTATTAATAAAGATTCATATTTGATTATTTCAGTTGACAATAAATCCTGGTAATAAATTAGTTGATTTAAATCCTGAAAATAAAAATTAATAGAAATTCTAATTTATTTCTACAGTTGATTGCATTATCCTGGTTTTAAATTTGTTTTATTAATTTTATTTAAGTTGATTTTTATCCTAAAAAGATTTTTTTTTATTTATTTTTATTTTATTTCTGTTAAATAAAAATTTAAAATAAAAGACTAATTAATTTTGTCTCTTTTCCTTCATTTCAGTAGAATCTTAAAATGACTGATCAAAGTGGTTTTACTGCACGTGAAGAAGAACTAGACTTAATTGATTATGATGAGCCTACTTCTGTAAGTTCTCCTTTAACAAGAAGAATTTCTCAAACTAATAAATCCTTGCCCCAAACAGGATGTGGAAATGGAAGAAGTAGAAATCCTATTGGACAATACTCAGGATCAGAAACCCAGGACAAACCCACCAGAAGAGCTTCCAAGAGGCTTCAAGATAAAAAAGATGCCGTTGTCCCAGCAGATAAAGAATCTGTCAACTCACATAAAGGAGTTAAAGACAGACAGCTTAAAACTAAAGGTAAGGGTAGATGCCTTGGAAGAATGGGAGAAAAGAACAAATACTTCTCTCCAAGAGAAAAGGAAACCTCTTCCTCCCAGGGATCAACAACAATTGGCTCCTTAATCCCAAGAGATGGTAGAAGTGTCAAAGTGGCAGTGGGACTGGCTCAACACACAGTGGGACTACTTAGCTCAAAATCAGCATCAATTACCTCAGGTAGGTCCATCAAGGCCCACCCAGGCAAACCCCACTCCTCCCCACCCTTATCAAGGAGGCAAAAGAAGAAGGAAGCCCAATATGGTGATACCCAGCAAACCCTGGTACGTCCCTCTATTGATTCTCAAGTGCCTTTTCTTGTGGCTGACTCTGTTCCTTCAGGTAAATCTGGAAGGCAAGATGAAACCTTGAGACCTATAGAGGCTGGGAATAGTAGACAGTTATCTCATGTATCCAATCCATTACTTTTAATTGCTACCTCAATGATTAATCCTGATATGGCTGTGATTGATGAAACTCTTGACCCTGAGTTCTATGAGAGTCTGGAAAGTTACTCAGTTTCCTTATTGAGAAACACTCCGGATGTAGCAAGAATTAATGATGAGCACTTGAGAGATATTATTGCCAAACAAAATCATATAATGAACAATATGCAATTCACTCAGAGATATAATAGTTTGTTAACTGATCAGGGTTATCAAGCATTAAAAAGTGAAGCACAGAGAGTCTCTGATGAATTGTCTCATTACAAAGCAACCCATGAAAAGAAAATTGCTTTATGGCAAAATATAAAAAATGATTTGTCTAAACTAAAAGATACTGTATCTGCCTGTTGCCAGGAGGTAGAGATAGATAAGATAAATCTGAAAAGATTGAGTGACCAGTTGTCATCTTTTCAACATAAAAATCAATTATCTTTTGCAACTCTCAATGAAAGTTTATCTAGTCTTCCAAGAATGAAAACAAGACTAACAACCATTGAAGAAACATTGAACTCATTGTTAAATGACCAAAAATATTCTGACAATTCTGTGAAGGAACATATAGTGCAGGATTCTCAACCAGTACCTGTAGCTAGTTCATCTAAAATAAAAGTTGATCCAGAAATACCTGTTGATAACACTAAGTTTCCATCAAAAACTGATGATGCACCAGGATCTGCAACAGAAGGATTAAACAATGAGATTTCAGCACAATTAGAGAAATTACAGCTGCTTCTTACTCAGAAACAAGCTAGTACTAAGGAGACTCCTTCAAATCAAAAGAATTGGCCAAAACTTGACCAGTACCCAACATTTGATGGTGATTCTTCCTCTGATTGGCAACAATTTATTTGCAGAATTGATAATTTAAAAAATTCTTACAAACTCCCAGATGAGGAAATTGTGTCCAAATTAATTTCTTTGTTCACTAATGTTGCCCTGATGTGGTATGAATCTGTTCTCCTGGATGGGAATGACTATTCATGGGAGGATTGGAAGAAATTAATTAAAGCACAATTTGGTGGCTCCAAGTTCAGAATGGCTCAACAAAGGCAGTATGAGGAAACTAGATATAGCTCTTCTACTGATAAACCTATTGAGTTTTTAATGAAACTTGTAAAAATCTTAAGGGCAATGGACCCAAATATGGAGTTTGATTTATGGAAGGACAGGATCCTCTATAAATTACCAATGTCTCTGAGAGACTTGATTGTGGCTAGGACTGAGTTCTCCAAAGAACCCTCTTCTTTCATTAATACTTGCAATGAGATACTTCTAAACAATAAGTATGATGCAAGAAGATTCATTCCCAGGACCCCTTTGGAGAAACCCTCCACTTACCAACAAAAACCTCTGGAAAAGGTTGGTAAACCTTCTGCCCCTATTGCACCAAAGAAGTATGCAACAAACACTTGCTTCAAGTGCAACAAGCCTTGGCAGAAAGGCCATGTTTGTGACAAGAAGATAAATCTTGTGGAACAAACAGAGGAGCATGCTGATGACACAGTGGCACTGGATGATACATCAAGTGATTGTGCCAGCAATATTTCATATGAATCTCAACAAGAAATCTTGATGCTGGAAGAAGATATTCATTATTTAAATACTATTGACATGGATAATAATGATTTATCTACAGTTGAGGATGCTGAGATCATAAAGAACATTGAGGATAACTCAATTGTTATTGCCCCTCTTAAGGCACCAGTTTTGATTAATGGAACCAGCATTGAAGTTGTTCTGGATTCTGGAGCTGGTGGAAGTGTAGTATCTGAAAGAGCACTTGCCTCAGTAGATCAAGACTATAAATCTAAACTGTTGCCTATCATTTCTGAAAATTGGAGAGGGTATGGCTCTGTTTTGTCTCCCATTGGTAAATACAAAGCCACAGTGTTTTTTAAATATAACCATGGTTTTGTAAGAGCTATTTGTGATTTTGTTGTCATGAAAAATGATAACTTGAGCAATTGGTTTATTGTAGGGAATGATATTTTAACCAAGTATGGCATAAAATTGGATCCTTCAAACCAATGTTTCACAATGGGGTTGAATGGGAAGAGAAAATTTAAAATTTCCTCCCCTAAAAAATTATTAAAACCAGAATTGAACACATGTAATTCTGTGGTTCAATATAAAGGAAGATCTACAAAGGAAATGCATGCCCTTATGTCTGAAATTGGCAATGCCTCTTTTGGAGAACAACTTTCTGGTGAGGATAAAGATTCCATCATTAACTTGATAAAATCTTTTCCTATGGCCTTTGCTCATGGGTCACATGAACTGGGATTAGTTAAAGAGGAAACGAAACTTTCATTGTCTTGCCCATTAACTGATATACCACCTAGTTTAAAGAAGAAGCCTTATCCTGCTTCTCCCACAAAGAGAAAAGATATTGAAGATAATATCTCTACCCTTTTAAAAATGAATATTATTGAAAAGGTAGTTGAAACACCTAAATATTGTGTTATCTCACCTGTCCTAATTTCTTATGAGAAAGATAAAGCCAGGTTATGTGGTGATTATAGAGCACTAAATACTTATACTGTTGATGATATCTATCCTTTACCTAGAATCAGCTCTATACATGCTACTTTAAAGGGTGCTAAATATATCAGCTGTTTGGATGGTAATAAGGGATATCACCAGGTTTCTGTTGAGAAAAATTCTCAGAACTTTCTGATGATTGCCACTCATATGGGTATTTATAAGTATATTAGGATGCCATTTGGTTCTAAGAATGCCCCTTCTGTTTTCCAAAAAGTAATGGATAACACATTCCATCAAGAGATAATTGAAGGTTGGCTGATGGTTTATATTGATGATATCATTATATTCTCAAAAACATTTGAGGACCATCTTAAACACCTGTGTAAAGTATTCCAGAAAATGGACGAAATAAATATGACACTTGCTTTGAAGAAATGTAAATTTGGTTTCCATTCTTTAAAAGTTCTTGGTCATGTTGTTTCAGGCTTACAGATATGTGTTGACCAGAACAAAGTGGCAGCCATACAACAGGTGAAAGCTCCTACAACAGTAAGAGAGCTCCAAAGTTTTTTGGGAATGTGTGGATACTATAGACAGTATATTAAAAATTACCAAGTCATAGCTTTACCCCTTACCCAATTAACTAGAAAGGATGTTGCTTTTGTCTGGAATAGTGAAAGACAAAGAGCCTTTGACACTATGAAACACTGTTTGATGTCAGCACCAACTCTTGCTTTACCTGACTTTGATCAACCATTTGTTTTGTACACTGATGCCAGTTTCATTGGTCTTGGTGCTGCCCTCCATCAAAAACAAGTGATAAATGATAAAGTTTCAGAAGTAGTAATTTGTTATATTTCAAGAACCTTGAGAAATAGTGAATTGAAATATGGTGCTACTCAATTAGAGTGTTTAGCTGTAGTATGGGCTCTAGAAAAGCTTCATTATTACCTAGATGACCAGAAATTTGAACTTGTCACTGACTGCAGTGCAGTTAAATCCCTTTTGAACTTGAAAACACCTAATAGACATATGTTTAGATGGCAGCTGGCTGTTCAAGAGTACAGAGGGAGAATGACAATTATTCACAGAGCTGGTATTGGTCACTCAAATGTGGATATGTTATCAAGGTTACCCTTACCAAATGATGACTCAAATCCTGCATATGATCCTGAGGATGAAATTATCCATATCCATGGGATATATGTGGTTGATATGGAGGAAGAGCTATTACAGCTTATTCTGGAATCATATGATAAGGACACTGACTTGAAAAAGTTATGCACCATATTAAATGATCCAAAGAATGCTTCAATACAAGCATTAATTAAAACCCTTCCACCAAAGTACCAAAAAGGTTTGGAAAAAGGAAAATTTTCAATTGATGAAGGATATCTATATTATAGAAGAAAGTTGAGTAATGTTATTGTTATTCCTCCTTCTATGAAAGAAATCATCTTGAAAATTTGTCATGATGACATATTAGCTGGACATTTTGATCTTGACAAAACAATGATCAGAATTAAGAACACTGCTTGGTGGGCTAATATGTCTGAAGACACAAAATTATATGTTGAATCTTGTGATTCATGCCAAAAATCAAAAAGATTAACTGTTAAAAGAGCAGGATTAATGCAACATATTGAACCTCCTGATGCCCCATGGCAAATAATAAACATGGATTTTGTAACAGGATTACCTATTGCTGGTAAAGACAGTTATAACTCTTGTTGGGTTATTGTGGACAGATTCACAAAAATGTGTAAATTTATCCCTACCCACAAGGATGTTTCCACTAAAGAATTAGCTTTCTTATGGTGGTCTCATATGTTTAATACTGCTGGTTTTCCTAAAGCCATAATCTCTGAAAGAGACCCTAAATTTACTTCTGAATTTTGGATGTCTCTGATGGATGTTTGTGGTTGTGATCTGAAACTTTCTACTGCCCATCACCCTCAGACTGATGGTTTAGCTGAAAGAATGATTCAGACTTTAGAGGACATGATAAGAAGATATTGTGCCTTTGGCCTTGAGTATAAAGATAATGACAGATTCACTCATGATTGGGTTACCTTACTTCCTGGGTTAGAATTTGCTTATAATAGCACTGTTCATTCTGTTACTCAAAGGAAGCCTTTTGAGCTCTGGCTTGGATATGTTCCTAATACTCCTGCCCAAATTCTCAATAACAAAATACCTAAATTGGATATACTTCCTGGTGTAAAATCTTTTCTTCAAATGCAACAACTATGCAGAAATCATGCTCAAAAATGTATTGAAAAATCATTTGAATATGAGAAGAAAAGATGGGACCAATCCTATAAAGAATACACTTTTAAAAAGGGTGATGAAGTGTTGATTTCTACAGTCCACTTCAACTTAAAAGGTAATAACAAATTAAAAGATCCATTTGTTGGTCCTTTTGTTGTCAGAAGAATGATTGGAGATAATGCAGTTGAAGTTATTCTGTATTCCCCATATGACAGAAAACATCCTGTTTTTCCAATATCTCTTTTGAAACCTTACACATCCAATAGTGATTTATTTCCAAGAAGGAGGGGTAGACCAAAGAAAACCCCAAATGAAATCACTGAGACAGCAGAAATTGAAAAAATATTAAATGACAGAATAGTCACTTCTGAGAAAGGTACAGAATACTTATTGAGATTCAAGAATAAATCATCTGAATATGATTCTTGGATACCTGGGAAGGAGATATCTAATCTTCCTACTCTACTAAAAAAGTATAAGAAGAAAAAATCATAGCATTTTTTTTATTATTTTTTTTAGAGTAAGGGAGTGTCAGCCAGGCTACTAGACTTACCCAGTGAAATAAGTAATTATTTACTGGATGAAGCCGCACCTTATCATCTTTAATTATTATTTAATTATCATTTAGTTACATTAACATTAGTTATAAATTAACTAGTTACAGAATGTTAAAAATAAATTAATTAATTAAATAAATAAGTAAAATTATAATTATAATTTTGTCCCTTATATTTTCTCTAACACCGTGCTCAATTGACAGGTTGGGAAAAATAAAACCTTATATTTAAAAAATAAAATACAAAGATAAATTAAGATTTAAATATTCAAATAATATTAAATATATACAAATAAATCAAATTTCTTATTTGGAATTGACATTTACAGTAAATATTAAAAATATTGATGTATTTCTGACATACTCTGTAAATACATCTTTTTTGACGCCTTCTTTTTGGAATAACTTTATTATTTGAAATACTCTTTCTGGAATGTTCTTTTTCTCTCTTTTTCCCTACTGTTTTTAGAATTTTATTTCCGTGCTTTGTCTCTCCTTTGCCTATAAAAGGCCTCTCTTTTGTTGTCTTTTGATAATTCTATCTTACCAAACCATTTTATTACAACAATAACCAAATAAACACTTATTCTTATATTCTATATCATTAGTACTTACAATAGCGTAATTCTAATTTATAAATTATATTAATATTTTAATCCTACCTCTGTTATTGAGTAAAACATTCATCTTTGAATTAAGAAATACATACAAAGTTGTTGAAAATCCATTTAAGCCTTGTAAATCCTCGTAGAACTACGTACCAAATCTTCTAGACTAAAAGTGTACCTTGACAAAGAGTAGGGTGATGGAGCTAAAAAAGAAAGTAAAGAGGGAGAGAAAAAAAAGGTTAATTATACCATTGAAATCCAAAATAACCACTTACAAAAAAAATTTAGATAAAAAAAATAAAATAAACAGAAAAAAACAAAAAAAAATATAATTAGTAATCAAAAAATCAAAAAAAATGAATAAAATGACTTACCTGGAGAGATGAGATGACAAAATGAATGAAACCAAATTGTTTAAGGGATGTTGGAGGAGAATAGGAAAAGGATATGAGGGATGAATGAAAAAAAAATCACTGACAAAATATGCAAATTCAGAAAATATGTGATTTCATGTTGAGCTGGTGAAAGAAAACCAATGAGCCATCCAAAAAAAAGATATTCAACATAAATTCAAAAAAAATGAATATTCAACAAACCAAAATACAAAACCAAGTGAATAAAGTACACAAAGATGACATTTGGAAAGTATGAAAACTTAAAAATTAAAAATTAAAAGCATTGCAAAGTGAAATGTTGGAGAGTAATTGGCATTATAATGGAGCATATTCCAGTTGATTGAATGATTTGTGAATCAAGGGAGGGGAGTGCCGGTGGTGGTTCAGGATCCTCTTCTTCATAAAGATCATTCCACTCATCCTTTAAATCAGCTAGAATATTGGGGAGTATTACGCAAGTCAAGATCCAATGATTTGCAGTTTTGATCTCCAATTTTTTTTGAAATTGGATTCTGAGCTCCCGAAGGCTAGAGAATCGTCCCTTTAAAATACCTATAGCATGTTCAATTCGTACTCTTGATTGTGCAAGGTGATAATTAAAGGCAGTTTTGGGGTCATTTTCTGAAGTTGCACCACGGAAAGCAGGTATAATGTACTTTCCACTTGCATATGCTGAGTCTGCAAGGAGGTACTGAGATTCGTCAAAGTATGATTCAGGGGATTGAGAAATCCTAATTCTTTGGAAGACGGAAGAGTCATGACATGATCCAGGGCAGCCACTGTGAAAACCAATAAATTTTTTATTGACATCGCATACAAGTTGAACGGCAATAGAGTATCTAGAAAGAAGATAAAAGGTTAGATTGTGAAAGATGAGAACTTGGAGAAGATTTTGAAGAAACCTTTTTTTGCGATCAAAATAATGGTTGCCATCATGAGCAGGCTTTTGACTCAAAGGGATGGTTGTGCCATCAACAAAACCTATACAGCCAGGGAAACCTTCAGCTTGCATTACTTGAGAGGATTCAAGTCGCTGTTCTGGAGTTGGCCAAACAAGAGTTTGAGACTTGAGGGAAAGGATAGCAATCATACAGCGCTTGGTGTATAATATCACGGTACCATATCCTATGTTAAAGAGATTATCCAAACGTCTTACGGCAGCACCATTTCCATTTGACCCAAGGCGACATAGAGCAACAGCAAGTTAAATGGCAGGATTATGCTGTTTGTTATGAGAATTGTTATGGAAGATAGGATGATCGGAGATGAGTTGATAAAGTTTGAAGAAAGAATCGGGAGAAGTTCTAAAAAGTTGTGTGAAGTTTAAATGAGGAATGTTGAGAATGGAGGCCAGATCATATCGGGGATCATGATAAAGATTTGGCCCCCTGGTGATGATGTAACGCTTTTTGGAAAGAAAACACATATAAGCTAAAGCATCTTCCAAATCAGAGTCAGATTTATAGTAGAGAACTAAAAGTAAAGTGATGGCATTAATAGTGGAGTGAAGTAGCCGTTTAGAAGAGAGGTGTTTCATTGTTGCCGGTGGAAGGGTTATGTGATGAGGGAAGTGGGAATTCACCGCCAAATGTGCAGTTGGGGTGTGTAGATAGAAAAAAAACATAAGTGTTCGCCACCAAAATTAAGTAGCATAGAGTGAGGAAAGACTTAAGGATGGCATCAGCAATTGTGAGTCATGTGACTTTCTTGCAAATCCATCATGGATGAGATGAGTTTGGGATCAGGAATTAGGTATGGAAATTGGGGTATAAGAGGTGGGATAATGCATTATCGTGGATTCCTTATCCACTAGCCCCGGGGCTAGTGGATAAGAATCTTCCGCAATTAATAATGTCTGATCCCGGAAAAAAAATTCCTGATCCCTAATTGCGGATCCCTGAACATTGATACCCCCTATTATTTTTTAACCTTATTTTTAAGATATAAGCTTAATTTACTTAAGGTTATTTTATTTTAAGTATAAGAAATACTCAGTCCTAGGGATATCTAGGCTGAAAACAACCATCCAGAGGTGATATCATTGTTCTCACTCAGTTTTTGTCACGCGCCATGTGACACTCAAGGCAAAAGTAGCTCATTAAATCAATACTAAAGGGTTCAAATCCATACTCAAAGCGTAGAAAAGCAACTCTCCATAGCAACTGCCACTTTCCTTTGTGTACTTGCTATTCAATCGCGCTAGCCTAGAACTCTAAATCTAAATTATTCAATTTCTCAATAGTGTGTCTTAGTCTTTTTTCCAATAAGCGATGCACAGCTCAATAGTTAATATAATAGTACATTAAAAGGTTTATGAAATGTCTGTGGGCTATTAAGGGGTAGTGAGCATGGACGGAATGGTTAGTGAAGTATTAAGGGGTTAATGGATGATAGTGAGGAGGGTGCAGGTGTAACGGATATATTTTAAATGGGTTATGGTGTGCGGAATGGTGGATGAGGATGAGGTCAATGCAAGGAGGAATAAAGGATATAAAAGGGACTGGGTTTTTGGTTCGATATTCCTTAGAATTAAATTATATAACGTATTTATAGTTAATAGTGATAAAACTCTAAAGTTAAAATTATTATTATTGTATCTTTCTTTATTTTCTCAATAATCATATCTAAATCCTAAATCTTTGATTGTTGAGTTTTCCAACCCTTCATGAGATCTTAAGAATTTTAATATTATCGTTCAATTATATTAGAATCCTTCTCGAACATAACTCGAAGCAGTAGTTCTTCCTTCAAGTCATCTTCGAACCACTTCCTCGAACTATTCCTCTTTGCTTCGAAGAAGTATCTGAACCTTTTATCTCACTTGCAGGAACATCCTCGACCTTGTGCGTAGGTCTTCCGGTGACAGTATAATTTAATTCTCTGTAGTTCTCATTCTTTGCACTACTACGTCCCTTTTCAGGTGTTTTCTCTAAATTCTTAAAATGGCACCTGTTCAATGCACTCCTCCTACAGGCGCTACTACTAAAGCTCGCGCCAGAGGCAGGCCAACAGCCACTAGGCCTGTTTCCCATACTCACTCCTTGGAGCCACTCGACCTTAGGGAACGGCAACATTCAGTCCAATTGGTAGAAGACATCCCACAAGACTTCGATGATTCTAGTGATGATGAAGAAGGAGAGGAAACAATGCACGAGGCACCGTCCGCCCCTGCTAATCACCCTTCTGGTCAACCTTCAGAACCTGGACCATCCAATTCTCTGGAAAAATTCATGAGACTTTTCATGAAGAACCTTTCAAATTCAACGTCTTCAGAGGGATCTAAATTCAAAACTCCTTCTATGAAATCTCCTGATAAATTCGATGGAGAACATCGAGACAGATTGCGACCCTTCTTGCAAACCTGCAAGCTCCTGTTCCATAATGACCCCCAAACCTTCAATAACAACCAATCAAAAGTTGTTTATGCTTCTTTATTCCTGGCCGGAAAAGCAGCAAGATGGTTTGAACCTTATCTTCTCATGCTCTCTTCAACCAAAACCCACTTACTTATTAATAACTGGGAAAATTTCCAAGACCAACTCTTCACGTTGTTTGGTGACCCTAATGAAACTGACAACGCAGAAATTGAACTTGATTTCCTTTGCATGAGTGATAATGGGAAAGCCTCTGAATATATCTTGAACTTCAGAGCGCTTCAAACTTGAGTAGGTTGGAACGATGCTGCCCTTAATTATCATTTCAAAAAAGGACTTCCTTCGAGGATTCTGGATCAGTTATATCTTCACGGTCAGAAGATGACTACTTTAACAGATTTAATGGATCAAACCCTTGAACTCGACGGCGTTTACCAAGGACAACTTCAACATGGTCAATACGCCAACAAATCTCAAGGCTTAAATTTCAAATTGGGACCTTCTTCCCTCCCACAAACAACTCAATCCTCCTTGACTCAATCTAAACTTATTAAGGGAAAGGAAAAATCTCGACCGAAAAGCTCGACCCCAGGCGATATCAGTAAAGTACTGGATCCTAAAGGGGAACTTAAGGAAGCTGAGAAGAAGAGGTGAACAGATAATGGGTTATGTATGTATTGTGGGGGTAAGCACAAGCTGGCAGATTGTGTAAAGTTGAAGGAAAGAGAAGGTACTAGTTCGAAGCCAAAAAACTAGTAGATAGTTTACTTCTGTGCAAAGCAAACTATCTTATATCTCCCAGTGCACAGAACCTCCATGTCTTAAGGACTGGAGTTTCCTTAAACCGCTTGAGATTCATTCTTTTTAAGGAGGATATCCCCTTCAGTTGTCTTATAGACTCTGGAGCTTCAATTTCTTTTGCCGAGAAGTTACAGCTGACATTTACAGATATCAATCGAACTCCAATTTTTTTGGTCGAATCAGAGGAACCCAAATATTGGGTCAGTAAGAAAGTTTTATGGGTTTTCAACTTTCCAAACTTTCCACCCTATGAGTGGGAATTATCAGTCTTGGACGCCCCAAGGATGGACAATACCATTCTTGGCCATGACTTTTTAATGCATTGGAATCCTGAAATTGATTGGACACGCGGATTGATCACCCCACGTAATAAGTATATTTCTAATTCTTCAATGCATGTCAATAGGGAGTTAAACAACCCGCCTGACAATGTCCTGCTAGAGGACAAAACTCTGCCAGATGACTTACAAGCATCTTATCTTTCTTTAAATGATCAATTGGCTAACCCTTCTAGCTCAATGACTTCACTCAAAGAGGATTTAAATTGCCTTGAAGTAATCGAATTATGCTCTCTCAATTCTGGTCTTCCCTCAACAGATTCTCTCGATGATGATGAGGACAACCAAATCAAGGTTGAAGCCATTAAATCAACTCTACCAGAAATGTATCATGATTTCCTCGATGTTTTTTCAATCCGCAAGGCTGATAAGTTACCACCTCATCGACCCTATGACCATCAGATAGAGTTAATAGGTCCAGTACCTCCGGCAGGTCCTGTCTATTCTTTGTCGAAGGACGAATCTCAAGTTCTTCGAGACTACATTGCAGAGAATGTAGCCAAAGGTTTCATCAAAGCCAGTAAATCTCCAACCGGCTTACCTGTCCTCTTTGTAAAAAAGAAGGATGGTAGTCTTAGGTTGTGTGTTGACTATAGAAAGCTCAACACAGTCACTAAGAAGAATGCATATCCTGTTCTTCCTATGTCATTGCTTCTTACCCTTTTCAATGGTGCTAATTTCTTTTCTAAAATTGATCTTAGAGACGCTTACAATCTTATTCGCATTGCGGAAGGTCATGAACCACTTACTGCAATGCGCACTAGATTTGGTAGTTTTGAATATTTAGTTATGCCTTTTGGATTGTGTAACGCACCATCTACTTTTCAAACTTTTGTCAATGAAATCTTTCAAGATGTTGTAGAACAATTTGTTGTTGTCTATTTAGATGATATTTTAATTTTCTTGAAAACACTGGATGAACATATTCATCATGTTCGACAGGTTTTAAATCGACTTCGAGATCATGGACTCTACGCCAAGCATAATAAATGCAAATTCCATCTTAAATCTATTGATTTTTTGGGTTTTACATTATCCACTGATGGTTTAGTCATGGACAACAAAAAAGTTCAAAAGGTCTTGGAATGGCCTGAGCCCAAATCCGTTAAATCCCTCCAAGGATTTTTGGGTTTTGCAAATTTCTATAGAAGATTTATTAAAGATTACTCTAAAAGATTACTTCTCTTCTTAGAAAAGATATTCCTCTTGTTTTTACTTCTACAGCGCAAAAGGAATTTGAAGCATTGAAGACGGCGTTCACCACAGCTCCAATTCTTTGACACTTTGATCCTACTGTTTTGACAATAGTCAAGACAGATGCGAGCAATTATGCTATTGCAGGGGTCATCTCTCAATTGAATCCAGAAACAAAACTGTTTCATCCTGTTGCTTTTGAGTCACACAAACTCATTGCAGCAGAGTTAAATTATGAAATTCATTACAAAGAGCTTTTAGCTATTATTCACTGTCTTAAAAAATGGCGCTCTTTTCTGCTCAGCCTAGATAGTCCTTTTCAAATTTTAACAGACCATATTTCTTTGAAATACTTCATGTCTTCCAAAGTTTTAACCAGGCGTCAAGCCAGGTGGGCTGAATTTCTGTCTGAATTTCCCTTTTCTATTTCCTATCGCCCAGGTAAGAACTGCATTGTCCCAGATATCTTGTCTCATCGGGACGACATTTACCCACAGCGGGGGGACGCATTTGCTGACAAAAATCCAGCAAATGTGAAATAAATCTTCAAAGAATCAATGTTAACAAATCATCAACTTACTTCGATGACAATTCAATCGTTTCAAAATCCACTATCCAACATCCTTGAAGCTCAGTCAAAGGACGATTATTGTTTAGGATTAAAAGACAAAATACTCTCAAAGCAAGGGGCCAAAAGATTTAGTATTGAATCAGGTCTATTAGTCTTCAAAGGTAGAGTAGTCATACCCGACAACAATGAGATAAAATTATGGATTTTCAACAGTCAACATGATTCTCCATTGGCTGGTCATTTTGGTGTTGATAAAACCTACCAGTTAATAGCGAGGGATTTTTTTCTGGCCAGTTATGACCAGGGAAATCAAGGCCTATATAAAAGCTTGTTACGAATGTAATAGGAATAAGGCTCCCCATCACCGGAAGTATGGGTTGCTTCAACCACTTCCTATTCCCTCTAAACCTTGGGAATCTTTATCGATGGATTTTTTTTCTCAACTTCCTCTTTCTAATAATTTTGATGCTATATTAGTAATAGTAGATAGATTCTCAAAAATGTCTATTTTCATTGAAACCACTACTACTGCTACTGCAGAAGATCTGTCAAAATTGTTTCTAGAATATGTATTTTCCAAACACGGCTTACCTAATGATATTATTTCAGATAGAGGCTCATTGTTTGTATCCACATTCTTGACTCAACTGTGTCGACAACTAAATGTCACGAGGAACCTCTCCACTGCCTATCATCCCGAAACTGATGGGCAAACAGAAAGGGTCAACCAAATCCTCGAACAATACCTTTGAATGTATGTCAGTTACCAACAAGTTGATTGAACCACATGGCTACCGTTGGCCACATTTGCTTAAAATAACTCGACTCATTCTTCAACACAACAATCTCCTTTTGTAACTGTTTATGGAAGACATCCTTGATTCAATTCAATCCATGTAGGAACTAATCATCCTGCGTAACATTATCTTCAAACCATATCACAACTCCAAGAGGAACTTAAATCAAATCTAGAATTAGCAGTTCAAAGGTACAAGGAACAGGCTGACAAACATTGACAAACTGCTCCTCCCTTTAAACCAGGTGACAAAGTATGGCTCGACGCACGTAACATTTGAACAACTTGACCATCAAAGAAACTGGCTGAAAAACGCTTGGGGCCATTCAAAATCGACTCTGAAGTCTCTAAAACTGCATTTCAACTCAAGCTACCTCCTAAATGGCGGGCTATTCACCCTGTTTTTCACGTATCTCTCCTGGAACTGGCTCGAGAAACATACCCGGGCAAGAACCAACCTCCTCCGGAACCGGTCGAAGTAGAAGACCATCTAGAGTGGGAAGTAAGCCGTATCCTTGATTCAAGAATGCGCAAGGGGAAACTTCAATACCTCGTGGAATGGGAAGGCTTCCTCGATGACTCAGACAAAACATCCTGGGAACCAGCCATCAATGTTTCTAACACCCCTGAACTCCTAAAATCTTTTCATCTTAAATACCCTTTAAAACCAAAACCTTAAAACTCTCTTTTATTTTCTCTGTTTTTTTTCCTTCTTTCTTTTAAAATCTAAAACATTTTTATTTCTAAAAAATTTTTTTGTTTTCTTCTTTATTCTTTCTCTTTTCAAAATGTTTCAATCTTCTTTTAAAATAAAATTAAATTAAATTAAATTAAAATAAAAAAATAAAATAAAATAAAATAAAAACCAAATTAAAATAAAGTAAAAATAAAACAAATAAAATATATATTAAAAAAAATATAAAAAAATTTTTTTTCTCAATTTTCTATATACATTTTTTCTTTAAAATTTTATTTTCCTCAAACTATCAAAATTCTTCACGAACATTACACAACCATATTTTTTGAACTTCACTTTAACTTCTAAATCACCTTTTTTAAATTCTTCAAAACAAATTACTCCTTTCTTCAAAATCCTCTTAGAAATTTTATTTCGTCTCTTCTTTTATTTCTTTTCTTTTTTCAAATAACTAAAATCCCTCAAATCTTCAATTAACAAACTTAAATAACAATTTTTTCCTAAATTATCTCAATCAATTACTTCTTTCTTATTTCTTTCTTCTTACTTAATTCTTTTCTTTTTTGAACTTTAAAACTAAAACTCCTTCAATCAAATATTCTTTTTTTCTTTCTCTCATTTAAACTTCTTCTTTCAAAATCTTAAAACAAATTTAAAATCTTTTTTCTGTCTTTTCCTTCTTTCTCTCAAAATCTCATATAAAAAATAAAATAAAATAAATAAAATAAAATAAAATAAAATTCTAAATAAAATAACAAAGTAAAATAATTAAAATACGAATTGTTTTTACATTTTTTTTTCTTTTCTCTTTTATCTTCTCCCGAACCAATCCCTTCATCTTCTCCAAAATTTCCTTTATCTCCTTTATACATTTCTCAAAATTCTCCCCCTCTCCTACCGGAATCAACTCTCCAAGCTCAAGTAACTCCTCGGCTACGTCGAAGGAAGGGGCATCGATAATGTTATCAATCTTGCCGCTGAATTCTTCAATATATTTTGCTCATCGAATCTGACAAGGTTTCTTCGACCAAACTTGATCGAGGGTTTCTTCGTTTTCCTCCCTCGAGGTAACAGTTGGTATTCTATCCTCCACTTCCACCTTCACCGCAATGGGTCACTCAAGGGTTACTTCCACATTTGAAGTTTCTGTTGTAGGGGCCTCAATGATGACGTCTGAATTCTAAGAAAAAAAAAACAGAATCATCAGTAATTAAATTTATAAACTATAAAAGAGTGAACTTACTTCGAAGATTGGGTCAGGCTTCAAAAATAATCTAGGAGTGACCTTCTCTGCCACCTCCCTTTCCTCTTTATCATCTTCAATGACCACCCATCCTTTTCTCAGGGTTTTCCTTGAGATGGGAATTTCCTCCTCTTCTTTGACCAATTCATCAACTTCCTCCTTGACGACCCCCCTCTTGTACCCAGCCCTAGCCACCCAGATGTTCACATCATCTTCGACTTCTTCCTCATTCTCTCCCACCAATTGATCGTCCCCAATGGAAACATTCCAGATTTCCTCGACTACTTCCTTCGTTTTAGGGATCACCCAATACTTTGTCTTAGTAAACCGACTCTCAATGTTGGCATTCTTCGCTAAGGCGTCACACACCACTCTTCTCCATTGGCAAAACTCGCACTTCTGGCGAGGCCCTCATGTTGCCGTACTCTCCACGCAGAAATACTCCATTGACTTGCAAGCCGTGCAAGTCTTCGAAAATTGCCGTGTGACAACACCCCCATCCGCTTTAGGGTGTGGAGGCGTGGGAGTTGGTGTAGGGAAATCCGTCATAATGAATTAAAGTAATAAAAATAATAATTAAGTAAAGAGGAAGGGAAATTAGTGTGGGAAATATGTTTTACGCTCAACGGAGCTTGCGTTCTTATACCCGGGCATCTGTCACGCGCCACGTGACACTTGAGGCAAAAGTAGCTCATTAAATCAATACTAAAGGGTTCAAATCCATACTCAAAGCGCAGAAAAGCAACTCTCCATAGCAACTGCCACTTTCCTTTGTGTACTCGCTATTAAATCGTGCTAGCCTAAAACTCTAAATCTAAATTAGTCAATCTCTCAATTGTGTGTCTTAGTCTTTTTCCCAAAAAGCGACGCACAGCGCAATAGTTAATATAATAGTACATTAAAAGGTTTATGAAATGTCTGTGGGCTATTAAGGGGTAGTGAGCATGGACAGAATGGTTAGTGAAGGATTAAGGGGTTAACGGATGATAGTGAGGAGGGTCCAGGTGTAATGGATAAATTTTAAATGGGTTATGGTGTGCGGAATGGTGGACGAGTATGAGGTCAATGCGAGGAGGAGTAAAGGATATAAAAGGGACTGGGTTTTTGGTTCGATATTCCTTAGAATTAAATTATAAAACGTATTTATAGTTAATAGTGATAAAACTCTAAAGTGAAAATCATTATTATTGTATCTTTCTTTATTTTCTCAATAATCATATCTAAATCCTAAATCTTTGATTGTTGAGTTTTCCAACCCTTCATGAGATCTTAAGAATTTTAATATTATCGTTCAATTATATTAGAATCCTTCTCAAACATAACTTGAAGCAGTAGTTCTTCCTTCAAGTCATCTTCGAACCACTTCCTCGAACTATTCGTCTGTGCTTCAAAGAAGTATCTGAACCTTTTATATTACTTGCAGGAACATCCTTGACCTTGTGCGTAGGTTGTCCGGTGACAGTTTTCATTATTTTTTGGCCACAATTGGCTGTGTTTGTTGCAAGTTTAGTTCTTCCTTTAACTCAAATTTGGCAACTGATTTCTCTGGTAAAGTTTTTGAACCTGCATCAAGTATTATTTATGTTTTCTGTGCAACAAGTGCACAGTGTTTTGTTTTTCTGGTGTGGATTTTTCTGCATTTAAGTTTTATAATTCTTGGTTCACAGTGGTTTGCTATTGGCTACTGTCTTGACTTGTTAAGCAGTCAAGAAGTGTGTTGGAAGGGGTATAGTAACAGTCTCTAATTTTCTGTAGTAAATAAATCTCACCTTGTATTTCTCAAATAGACAGAGGTTTTTCTCTCAAGTTTTACTCCAACTCCCTTGGTAAAGGCCTATAGCTAGCACTATAGGATTGTCTACATTGTATAGAGAAAGTAGAAAAAAAGAAGAAGAAGAATAAGATGAAGAAGGAAAGAAGAAAGGGAAAAAAGAGTAACAACAATTATTAGACAAAACTTGCTCTGGGGAGTTTCAAAAATTAGAAAGATATATTTAGGGAAGCATATATAGTAAGTCTTTTATTCTCTCTGCTTAAGTAACAAATACTTATATTAAATAATATTACATAAACCTTTTTATATACTTTTATACTAGATTTCAAAGGCAAAAAAGCACCATAATTAAAGATAATGTAAATATAACATTTTTTATTATTAATAATACTAATTATAATAAAAAAATAAAAGAAGTAATAAGTGGTGAGGCTACAGGGGGTTACCCAAAGTCTTTATATAGGCAAGAGGCCCTTTGAAGCACCACAATAAATTATAAACAAATTTTAATGAAAACATAATGACAAATAACTAATGTTTGAGTAAATTTAAACAGAAATATGACACAATTAACTAAGACACATAAGTTAGAGCCTAAATATCCACCAATTCAAATTCAAACAGTTACCATAAATTTAGTGAGTAATTAAATACATTTGAGACACATGAAACCAACTAATTTAATTTAAAACATGTCTTATAAACTTTTATGTAATAACCAATTTAAGTGAAACATGAAAAATCAACATATTTTAACACATAAAAATAGTGAAATTTATCAATTTAGTATAAAATATGAGTAATTAGTTATTTTAACTGTTTTTATTAGTGTAATAATTATTTTATGTCAAAACTAGTATTTATTTTAATTAAGTTACTAATTTTTAGAATAAAACATTAATAATTTATTTAATAAAATTTTTAAACTTGCTTAATACTTTAATGAAAAAAATTAATAGTCAAAAAAGTGCCCAATATTTATGTTTAATAAGATATTATAGGTATTATTTAATATATAAATTTAATTAATTATCTTAATTACATTATAAGCCAATTTTATACTTATAATTATAATATATGTTTATAATAAATTAATTATTAATTTATGATTATTAAATACATAAAAATGCGCCATAATTTATAGAATATAATTTTTATTATGCTTAATTTAAATGTATATACACTTTATATAATAATAAAGTAAATATAATACTTATTTTACTTATATTTTATAAGATACTTATATAATTTCATTATGCAATCTAATATTAATTTATATACATAATATGCATATTTTTACACCCTATTTTTGTTCCAGTAAATTAACATAACATTTAATGGGTTCCTGGTATATCCTGGCTGACATACTTTCTCATAATTCTATCAGTTTCAAATTGAAAAAATATTATATGATATTCATTTTTTAAAAAGTCACAATAGAGACTTTAGATTATACCCATGTAGAAAATTAGCTGTAAAAGTAATCTTATTTTGATTAAAAAAATATTATTCCAATTTTTTAATAAAAAGAAAAAATATTTTAATTCTATGGTGTTGAAAAATAAATTAAATGAAACATTGCAGGTATTCTTTTTTAGTCATTAGAATTAAAGTTTTGATAGGAGTAATTCACAACTGAAAACATACAAACAATTGTAAAATTAAATATATGGGCTAAAGATTTATCAATGATTTATTGGAATTATGATATTTATGCTGATTGGTAGATCTTATATGATTTTTCTATTCAATTTATAAGTTTATGAAAAACAATCCCTTTGATAATTTATTTAAACAGAAGAATTTAAAAATATTCTTGAAATTGGCCTTATCACAAAACAATATAGGAATGAGTATATTTTTATAAAAATTAATTTAAATTACAATATTTCAAATCTTCATAAAAGATTTAAAACAAAACATAAATATTAAAATTCAACTTTATTTAAAAATATATATTGATTTAAAAGATATTTAATTATTTTTTTTACAAAATGACCAATTTTATCCTGTGAGGCTTCTCTTCAACTTACAAGTATAAGTCTAAAAAATTAATATGATGATCTGAATACTCTATATAATGTGTACTGTCGGCCGGTTTTCTAGAAGAAGGGTAAAAAGAGGGAAAGATGAAGAGGAGGAAAAGAAGAATATAAATAAAAGGTTTTATAAAGGGTAAAAGGATTGAGTTATCTAAAAAAGAGGCAATGACTATTTCTTGAGATTGACACAACAGTGAGGGTTTATTTAATTATAATATATTTATTGTAATAAGTATTTATCTTCAATGCGCGGCAAACAATACTATTATTAATAGACTTACTGAAACCTTAGATTATTTATTTACTTTTTAAATTAGATTCATAATGCATATAAAAATAAAAAAATGTATTGTATTTAAAAATGTATTTAAGTTGAGTGTATAATAAGTGATGGGGCTACAGGGGGTTACCCAAGGCATTTATATAGAAAAGCGGACCTCTGAAGCGCCATAATACAGAATATACAAAGAATATTATAATTATAATAACAAATAACTAATGTTGAGTAAATGTAAGGGGAAATATGGCACAATAAACAAAGACACAGGAGTTAGAGCACAGATATCCACCAATTTAAACCCAAACAGTTACCATAAAATTAGTGATTAATTAAATAAGTTTGAGACACATAAAAATAATTAATTTAATTTAAAACATGTCTTATTATCTTTTAAGTAATAAACAATTTAAATGAAACATGAAAAATAAACTTAGTTTAAAATGTAAAAGTAATGTAATTAATTAATTTAGTATACAACATGAGTAATTAGTTATTTTAGTTAATTTTATTAGTGTAATAGTTATTTTAAATTAAAACAAATACTTATTATAACAAAATTACTAAATTTTAGAATAAAACATTAATAATTTATTTAATAAAGTGTTTTAACTTGTTTAATACTTTGATGACAGAATTGAGAATCAAAAAAGTGCCCAATATTATTGTTTAATAACATATGTAAGGTTTTATTTAATATATAAATTTAATTAAATAATTTAATTACATTATAAGTTAATTTTATACTTATAAATATAATATATGTTTATAATTAATTATTAATTTATATTTATTAAATACATTAAAATGCGCCATAATTTATAGAATATAGAATTTATTATGCTTAATTTAAATTTATATATAATTTATATAATAATAAAATTAATATAATACTTATTCTACTTATATTTAATAAACACTTATATAATTTCATTATGCAATATAATATTAATTTATATACATAAGAAGCATATTTTTATGCCCTCTTTTGGTTCCAGTAAATTGACAAAACATTTACTGGGCTACTGGTATAGCCTGGCTGACACTCCCTCACTCTAAAAAACCAATAAAAAAATGCTAAAAAATTTTCTCTTTATACTTTTTTAAGACAGTAGGAAGATTTGAAATTTCTTTTCCAGGTATTCATGCATCATGTTCTGATGATTTGTTCTTTTATCTCAATAAATATTCAGTACCTCTTTCAGAAGTGATAATTCTATCATTGATAATTTTATTAATTTCTGCAGTTTCTGTGACTACCTGAGGGTTTTCTTAGGTATTCCTGTTCTTTTGGGAAGTAAGTCACAGTTGGAAGTATAAGATTTAAGTAAAGAAATGGGAAGAACAGGATTTTACCTATCATATGGAGAATACAATACAACTTCTACTGCATTATCTCCAACCATTCTTTTAACAACAAATGGTCCCACAAAAGGATCTTTTAATTTGTTGTTTCCTTTTAGATTGAAATGGACAGTAGATATCAAAACTTAATCACCCTTGTTAAATGTGTATTCTTTATGGGATTTATCCTAACTCTTCTTTTCATATTTAAATTCTTTATCAATACAGCTTTGAGAATGTTTTCTGCATAGCTGTTGCATTTGCATTAAAGATTATACACCAGGATGTAGTTCCAACTTAGGTAATTTATTATTGAGAGTTTGAGCAGGAGTGTTTGGGATGTAGCCTAACCAAAGCACAAAAAGCTTTTTCTCAGTGACAGAATGAAAAGTGCTATTATATTCAATTTCAAGACCAGGAAATATAGTGACCCAGTCATGAGTAAATCTGTCATTTTCTTTATATTTTAATCCAAAGGCACAATACCTTCTAATCATATCTTCCAGAGTTTGAATCATTCTTTCAGTTAGACCATCAGTCTGAGGATGGTGAGCTGTAGACAATTTTAACTCACAGCCACAAATATCCATCAAAGAAGTCCAAAACTCTGATTTAAATTTAGTATCTCTATCAGAGATAATGGCTTTTGGAAATCCTACAATATTAAACATGTAAGACCACCATAAGCAAGCTAATTCTTTTTTGGATACATCTTTGTGGGTGGGAAGAAATTTGCACATTTTGGTGAATCTATTCACTATTACCCAACAAAAGTTATAATTATCTTTACCTGCTACAGGAAGACCAGTGACAAAATATATGTTAATGATTTTCCAAGGAGCATCAGGTGCTTCAATATTTTGTAACACTCCTGCTCTTTTACCTGTTAATCTTTTAGATTTTTGACCATAATCACAAGTTTCAACATATAATTAAGTGTCTTCACACATATTAGCCCACAAAGCAGTGTTTTTAATTCTGATAATGGTTTTCTCAACATCAAAATTTCCTGCTAATATCTCATCATGAAATAGTTTAAAGATGGTTTCTTTCATGAAAGAAAGAATAACAATGACATTTGTTAGTTTTATCCTGTATTAAATATAACCATCTTCAATGGAAAACTTTCCTTTACGCAAAGCACTCTGGAACTTTGAAGGAAGAGTATTTATCAATGCTTGAATAGAAGCATTCTTTGGATAATTTAAGATTGTAGCCAATTTATTTAAATCAGAATCTTGATCATATGAATTCAGAATTAATTGTAAAATTCCCACTTTCATATCAACAATGTATATACCATGTATATGTACTGTATTATCCTCAGGTACATAGGCTGGATTGGATACATCATTTGGAAGAGGTAATCTGGAAAGCATATCAACATTTGAATGAACATTTCCAGCCCTGTGAATAACAGTCATTCTACCTCTGTATTCTTGACAGCTAGTTGCCATCTAAACATATGTCTATTTGGTGTTTTTAAGTTTAAGAGGGATCTTACAGCACTGCAATCAGTAACTAATTTAAACTTTTGATCATCTAAATAATAATGAAGCTTTTCTAAAGCCAAGACAACTGCTAAGCAATATAATTGAGTGGCACTATATTTCAATTCACTTTTTCTTAAGGTTCTTGTAATATAACAAATTACTACTTCTGAAACTTTTTTATTAATGATTTGTTTTTGATGAAGAGCAGCTCCAAGTCCAATAAAACTTGCATCTGTATAAAGAAAAAAAGGCTTATTAAAATCTGGAAGGGCAAAGATTGGAGCTGAGATTAAACATCTTTTTAATGTATTAAAATCTCTTTGACTTTCCTCATTCTATATATTAGCCACATCTTCTCTTGTCATTTTGGTAAGTGGTAATGCTATTACTTTATAAATTTTTATGTATTGTCTATAGTAGCCACACATTCCCAAAAAACTCTGTATTTATTTTACAGAAGTTGGTGCTGAAAAATTTTGGATAGCAGCAACTTTTCCTTGGTGTACACAGATCTGTAATCCAGACACAACATGACACAGGACTTTTAAGGATTGAAACCCAAATTTATACTTTTTTAAAGATAAAGTCTTGTTAATTTCATCCATTTTCTGGAAGACTCTATTCAAGTGTTGTATATGTTCATCAAAAGTTTTAGAAAAAACTGTGATGTCATCAATATAAAACATTACCCAACCTTCAATTATTTCCTGATAAAATGTGTTATCCATTAATTTTTAGTATACTGAAGGGGTATTTTTAGGGCCAAAAGGCATCCTAACATATTTGTAAATTCCCATATGGGTTGCAATTAGCAAAAAACTTTGGGAAGGCTGTTCAGCTGTATTTGATGATAACCTTTATTACCATCTAGACAGCTTATGAATTTAGAACCTTATAAGGTAGCATGTATAGAAATTAGGCCAATTTTTCTGACTACTGGGATGGTTCATTTTTTGGTTTGAATTATTCATCATTAATAATTCCTGAAGTTTAGCCAGGTGTTCATAAATTTCATTATTTATAGAAACAGCTGGTGCATGACCATCACAAGATTTTTTGCTAGTAGCAAAAGATTTTACAGACTCATTGTTAGTTTGTTTAATGGTTGAAATATGAGGAAGAAAGGAGGAACTCTGCTCAGCTTCTTTTTCTTTATTTTTATGCAGCTTATGGACAGCATTCTCATTCATAACATTATTGATGGTTAAGGTTGAGAATTTTTCCTGCAGGTCAGACACATAGTTTCTTATCCTTGGAATTTCAGACATCTGGTCATTTACTTTTGCAAGAGATAGAACATTTCTGTCCTCAGAAACTGTGTGTTTGGCACTTAGTGCATGGAAATCATTCTTTAGCTTTTTAAACTCATTTTGTAGAGATTTTATTTCACTTTTTAATGAATAATTTTCTTCAATAAGGGGTTTCAATTCACTCAAGGTCTTATGTAGATTGATATTTTTATCTGAGATAGCTCTATGGTCACTCCTTATTTTTTTTGTTGGCTAAGAACAATATTCAAGGTTTCTTTGATTTTAAAATAAGCTGTATCCTGTACAGAAGAACTTACTTTACATTGCAAGTGTAAATTATTTAATCTATCATTCTCATGGATTAACACATCTCTCAAATTTTTGTCTTTCACAACATTAAAATCAAGGGTATCTTTTAATATTTCTTCACAAGTTTTCTCAATTAAGGTATAGACTTCAGGGGAAACAGAATCATTCTTAATTGCAAGAGAAGGATTAATTAAAGAAGTAGAAGTTAAATGTAAAGGTTCATCAAATGACAATTTGCTAATAACATTTATAGGGCTACTAGTTACAGGAAGCTGTCTTTTAACAGGTTTAACTGTTCTTTCACCATGTTCAATAATATTACCTGCAGAAGAAGTCTTATTAGAAAAAATTCCTAAGTGACTATCAGCCAAATTACTTACCATGGCAGAGGAGGAAACTTCCCCTGAGACTGAGTTTGGGATTGTGCTTGGGCCTTCTTTCTCCTGCCTTGTTAGTAGGGATGAGGTGGAGGATGGAAATTGGGTGTTCTGGATGGGCGAGGCTGATGATGAGGAGGATGTTGCACATTCTGCTGGTAGTGACTCATTAGATAATCCCATTTCCATTGCTCTACTTCCATAGTATTTTGATTTTGGATGGAGGAGCTGGGGGGCTGTGAAGGTTGAGCCTGAAACTGAGGCTGATTAAGAGGCAACTGAGGAGGGGCCTGTGCCTGATTTTGGTTCCTGAGTTCCTGAACTTGATCCCACAAGGTTTCCACTTTTGCCTTGTATTTCATGTTTTCTGTCTTCAGTTCTTTGATGTGACTGGACAGATTGCTGATTTGCTGGGGCAGAGAAAGATTTTTTATTTTGAATCCTTTTGGAAGACCTTCTTGAGGTACTGGAGGTTTTACTTCCTTCTGTTGTGCTGGGGGAAGGGGGTTTGATTTGTTTACTTCTCCTGTCATTTCCACATCCTGAATTATGTGAATTTATGTTTTAGCATAAGATTTTTTATGTTCAACTTTAGAAGAACTCACAGTATCAGCATCATAATAAATTTCAATTTCATCCACTTGCATGTTATCTATTTTCTCAGCCAAATTGTTGGACATAATAGTGGGAAGATTAATTAATTTCTAAAAAAAATTAATAAAATTCAGTTAATAATTTTCTCAAAATATTAAAAAAAAATTTTTATTAATTAAATTATATAAAAAAAAATTTTTTTTTTAATATAAATTAATATTTATAAAAAAAAATTAATAATATGGACTGCAAAGAAAAATTGGGAATAAAAAATTAAGTTATTTCAACCAATTAATCAAATTACCAAAATTAATTATGGCAATATATGGGACTGTGTACAAAGTACTATTTATGTCAACCAAAATTAAACAAAAATTAATAATAATAAAAATTAATTTAATAATTCAATTTTTATTAATAATAATGTTAATTTCTTCTAGGACTAATAGGAATTTAACACTCTATAATGGTTAACTAGGAAAAAAAAATATTTATAATAAATGAACACTTACACTAAGTGAATCAGCAATTAAGCCACAATCACTGTTATTGCAGTAAAAATATAGTAATATGAGTGAGAGGTGCAAAGGTTAACTTACTATAGTGATCGAAAAATCACTTCAAAACAAAAGATGAATTAATTTAATATAAACCTAATAGATCGAACCCAAGTTCAAAACACGGTCGCGGCAAAAGTGTCTTTTTTGCTGGGTGGTCCGTGCGCTATCTCGTTCGTCGCAAGTATTGATTGTCATTGTCGTTTGGAAAGGCTCCCACTTGTTGGCCAGTCGTCTAGAAGAAGGAAAGAAAGGGGGAAGGAAAAGAGGAGGAAAGTAAAATAGGAAAGAAAGTTTTATAGAAAGTAAAAGAAATAAAGTAATAATTTATTTAAAGAGAGGCAGCGACGAGTTACTTGAGGGATGACACAAAAATGAGGTTTTATTTAATGACAATATTATTTAAAGTAAGGGTTCTGTGCGGCAAACACTATAATTACTATCAGACTTAAAGCAACCTGTAAATAGTTATATAGAATTTTATATAGAATTTTAATACTAATAAAAATAATAATAAAACGTATTATATTGACAATTTGTTCAGATTTTGTTTGTATAGTAAGTGATGAGGCTACAGGGGATTATCCAAGGCCTTTTTATAGGCAATGGGTCCTCTGAAGCGCAACTACATTTGTAAATACAAGACTCATAATAAGATGAAACAAGAAAATAAAAGAATAAGTGATACATAACAATTTAGAGAAAAATATGAAACAAATAATTAAAACCCCAAATACAAACCAAATTTTTCCACAACTAATTCCCAAATCAGTAAGTAAAAATAGTGAGTAACTAAACAAGCCTGAGACATAAGAACTATGAGAAAGAATAATTCAAAACAGATGGTACAGTCTTCTTTAAGGGTTTTTAAGTGAAACAAGTAAAATTATTTTGACGCAACAAAATATGTAATCAATTTTAATTTAGTATAAAGAAATTAATTAATTGTTCCAACTATGTAATTAAATAATTAATTTAAATGAAACAAGTAATTAATTTATTACTAAATTATGTTGAGAATTATAATACTATTTTATAAAATAAGTATTATAATTTATTTAATTTTTATTGACACAATTAAGGGTCCAAAAAACAGTGGCAATAATTATGGATAATAGTATATGAAAAAGTAGATTTTAATAATTAAATTTAATTAATTAAAGTAATTACAATATAAGATAAACACTTGAATATAATTATCTTATAAGTTTTTAATAAATTAATTCGTAATTATTAAATAACCAATGTTCCCTTTGTTATGGAATATAATTAAATGCTTTTAAATTATTTTATAATAAAATTAAAATAATATTTACTTTATTTATATAAATAAAATATTAATATAAATTTATTATGCAATATAATATTAATGTTAAATGCATACTCTGCAATTATTATGTCTTTATTTAATTCCAAAAAATTGTATGTTTATTTACTGGGCTCCTGGGTCAGCCTGGCTGACACTTTTATTAAAAATATATTAACTCAAGTATTTCTATTTGATAATGTAATTAGCTAAGAGTATATATGTAGTCTTTTTTTGTCAAAAGAATATCAAATATAGTGTATTGTATAGATTTACTTGTCGTAAAAATAAAAATTTACTTTTTTACTTAATAATTTTAGTATTTTATTTCTATTAAGCATTAAAAAATCTTTAAACTGTATTTTTTTTATCTGAAAATGATGTGGAAATTTTAAGATGTGATTTATCCTTGTGAAATATTTTGTCCCTGAAAGCAAGCATGTGCACTTTCAACTTTGTACTCTATTTAAACTTCAAAAGAAACATATTAAAATAAGACAAATAAAAATTTAAAATAGTTTCTTGAATTTATATTAATTACAATATAGTTCTTCTAATATATAAATTTTCTAAGGAAAGAGCTAAAATTATTGATCATTTGTATTTTAAACAATGTTTTAAATAAAATTTTTCTATAGAAAAACTGGTATAATGGTTAAAAAAATCTCCTACTCAGTATTCAGAAGAGTCACTGAAAAATAGTATGGCATAAAATTCCAACTTGAGCTCCATATATTCACATAAAAATAAAATGTACAATTTTTTGTATGAGCTACAGAAGAAAAATGCTAATGAAAAAAATGGTATTCCCTCAAAAATCCTAATTAAAATTAAATTTTAATAAATTGTTATTGGTTTACTATAATTTCCATTTGAAAATTTTATATTATTTTTATGTATAATTTTTTTCAAAATAAAAATTAACTGACTATTGATTCATTTTATTTTAAAATTAGATCAATTTACTACCCAAAGTAATCTTACAAAAATAAATGGAAAAAAATTAAAACAAGATTCAGAATTTCAGACATTCAATATATTTAGTTAAGATATATTATATATTTATTAAGTAATTTTCGAATAAATATAGCTAAAAGAAGGTAGAAATTATTTTCCTTTAAATTTCAATCATTTTGCTACATGGAAAAGGTGCAAAAACATGATTCAAATATACCACATCAGGAATAAAAATTATTTTAAGATGCAAAACTAATTATTTAATATTGATTATTGATTAGTACAAATAAAATATGAAAGTGCTTTATTGAGTTAAAAATTAACCAATAAAACATGACTCAGGTTTTTCTTTTCCTTTTTTCTTTTTGGTTTTAGGTGTTTTTTACTTAGTGCTATACTTAAATATTTAAAAATCCTGATGGTTCAATGTGCTTCTCATGTAATTCATTCAAGTTCAACAAATAATATTTTTCAATATAAAAATTCTTATATGAAATACAATACATCTTATGTTTATATAGTTTCTATTTAAATATTACTATTTTTAATTCTCAATGCACAATTTTTTGATCTTTAAAAGGTACATATTAGCTTTCATATGTTTTGAAAAAGATTTTCTTAAAATACTAAATCAATTTAAAAATGAAAACTTTAGAATTAATAATCTATTTTTCTGTAATTGTATTGATAAAATAGAATTGAAAAATAACATAAAAATATAGTTAATGAAAAAGAAATTTGTGTTGAGAAGATTCTTAAACTTTCCTTACTGTAATTTTTAATCAGAGTTCATTGAAGTTTCACAATCATTTCAGTAAAGATATATTTATCATTAATCAAGAGTTCAAGCTGTTGTTAAAGAAGAGTTCAGCATGAGTTCCATCTGCCTTCCATCTGAGTCCTATCTGACTTCAAGTTGAGGACTCGTTAGCAAGTTCCCCCCAAATATTACGTGGTGGATATAGAAAATACTTTAATATTAATTAAGCAAGCATAATCAAAGCAGTTCAGAGTGAAGAAAAATAGTACAAGCTTGCAGGCTTAAAGAGCGTAGGAAAAATCAATTGAAATGAAATACAAAATATTTAGTTTTCCCATCTGAAAAAGCCATTACTTGCAGCAAATTAAAAATTTATCAATAATAACAATTATATCTTTATAAATTATTAATGTAGGCTTCATATGAACTTTTTCTTTAATGACTTGTGAATGTGGGGCGGCATGATCTTTTCAAATTCTGATAAGACCCGTCAGCAAATATGATTCTTTTAGGCTTGGAAGGAAATTTGAAAATTACTCTTCCCATCAATCATCTTCACGCCCAATCGTGATACATTCAGGTTCACTCGGTTTCTCGGGTCGGGGCAAAAAAACTTCGCAACAAAATGCCTTGAAAAATAGGTTAAATTGTATGTTTTAACACCGCTATAAAGAGTTGAATAGAATCAACTTACAACCGTGAACAGAGTCCCAGTTACTGCTGGGTAGTTGCTGAAAAAAAAAAATTGGTATTAGATCGAAATCAGCAGAATTGGTTAAATTTAAATCTTTTCTTACTATTGAGCCTAGAATTTATTTTTAGAAAAGAGTAAGGGTAAAAATATTCTATATTTTCATTTAATGGAGAGATAACTTTTGTAAAAAACTAACATGTTGAACAAGAAATAACCACTGTTCCATAGGCCCTATTTTGTTTGGCACTTGAAGAATATTATAGACTGACGATAATTATTTCAGTATTTCAAGAATAAATGTTCTGCCATATCCTTAAAAACTTACTTGTTGAAAACGCTATTAGCATATAGGTTATCAGGGCTATCATAGGCACCAGGAGGATAGAAAAAAATGCTATAGTGTATCTCTTCAGTTGATGATAATATTTTTTCAATTTCTGATCCTTTCCAGTTTCGTTTAAGACACCATTCAACACTTCTGATCCATGGAAGGGCCGCCACAGCCGGCGTATGAATGACAACTTGCTCAATAAGCTTATATCGCTAGAGTTCACATTTTCCTTGTTCGTATTGAAGCTGAGTGAATCGCCCTGTTTCAATTCTTGGCGATTCAAAGCTTTCCTCACCAGAGCCAGTTGGACATAGTATACTTTAAGTGTAATAACGTAAACCCAAACAAAGCCTGCAAAGATAAAAAGTAGTAAAACAAAGTAGATACTCGCCATAAAGAATTCGTATCTCATGAGATTTGATGCCGTGTCGTTTAGGTGCATCAAATTTTCAACTGCATGTGCTGTCATTCGTTGAGACGGACTTTGACCATTTGGGCCAAAACTTGTTATTATTTTTTCTACAAGGGACTTTAATGTCATCCAAGCTGCAAGCAACTTTCTTGCTTTTATAAAGACGCAAAAAACTGTAGGAAACAGGATTGCGGGGGGAATTAAAAAACTTGAAATGATCATCAGGTTATATTTCCATGCTGCTAAACTGTGTGTACCTCCCTGTGCAGGTCGATTTTTAAATTTAAAGGCTGTTGATGGCATAGAGTATGTTAAACCCCAAACTACCGATAAATCAATAATTGAAATTATCCAAAATATAGCAAGCTGCAAGCCATGAATACTTACTTAAAGTATTGGCGCCACCCATAAGTGAACACAGATAAAAACAAAAAAAAACTGTGCTTTTATCAAAACACAAGGGAGTAGTTAAAGAGAGATTGGCGGCTATAGCAGCTTTCAAAAACAGTTTTTCAGTATAAATAAAGGGAGAAAGACACGCACATGAACTCACAGAAATTTGCCAATATCGAGAAGAAAGGCACTGCCGTGCCCAAGTGAAATCGGATCCGTCCTTGCATATCAATTGTGAGAGGGTAGAAGCTTTTTGTAGTCCTCGTTTTCTTAATCAAAGCGACCAGAAGGATTATATTGTCCAGGATTGCAAATGCATTCATTACTGTAAAGAAGATTTTATCCTTCGGAGTAAGAAAGGGTGTAATAATATCATCTATCTCCTTAGTTAGATTTTCCCATTCTTGAGGATCTCTTGGAAAATTTGATTTTACCATGAAAATAATCTTCATTGTGTATTTTCTAATTTTTCAGATTATTTATGTCCACCTTTGAGGAATAGTTGAAAAAATAGAAATGAAGAATGACTGAACAAGTACAAATGGAGAATAAAAAGCTGTGCAATGATTATTAGCTTGAGACGGTATTAATTCTCTATGTAATGAGTGGTAGAATAGTAGAGTAGCTTAAAATTTGATAGCACAAGGGTAAAATTGTGAAGTAGAAAACTATTTTGCTTTTGCGGCCTGGTTTTAAACTTTGTTCGACATCTGGGATCACGTATGAAATTATTCTCTGCACTACCCCCTTTCTCAACGGTTCCCTTCTCATTATTCCTTTTCTCTTGGGATGAGAGTAAGACCCAAATAAGGAAAGTGCAGATGTCACGAAAAAATTCTAGTAGGGAAATAAAGCAGAAGTGAATGTCTAGTAGACAATTTTAGCTCTTATTTCGCTTGATCCTATTCGCGCATAGACAAACTGGTTTGTTCATTGGAGTGCGAGTGAGAAATTTTATTTTCGGGAAATTTTGATCTTGAAATCAGATTTTTTTTCTGTGATTGATATTATTATTATTATCTTACGATCTCACCAAACAAGGGGCAAGGGATAAATATACATAGACAATGTACAATGGGCGGAGACTACAGCACATGTTTGTTTCGCCATGCGGCACAACAATTACGAAACAGTTATGCAACAGTTACGAAACAATTATTTTTTACACTTAAAAACCACCTAATAAGACCTTTAAGTGCCAAAAATAATTGTTACTTATCTGTCGCGTGATCGTTACTTCATTGCACTATGCACCAAGTAAGATATCCCCGATAGGGATATCCAGCATGAGTTGGGGATATATTAGGGGGTATCAATGTTGACCAATCAGCAATTAAATTAATTGCAGATAAAAATCCTTATACCCCAATTATCTTCCGCAACTATTTTTGCTAATAATTGGGTAATTAGACACTTTACGTGTCAATGTTCACCTCTTATCTGACATTTTTCTACTCAACTTTTCATAACCACATCTTGGACAACTTTCTGTCATAACCACATGTTGCACAACTTTCTGCCATAACCACATCTTGGACTACTCTCTGGATATGCCTTCTACCTTGCTGCACACTCCCATTCTCATTCCATCCTGTTCATTCTATCCGCTCAGAACTTCTCCCCATTTCATCTATTTGATTGTGCTCCTTTTCATCTCACTCTCTCATCTGCTTGTTTCTGCTCCTTTTCATCTTGCTATCTCATCTGTTGTTTCTGCTCCTTTTCCTCTTTAATTATCTTAACATGCCTTGTCATCATAGATCTTCTCAAATGCAGCCATCACCCAGTTGTTCTTCAAATCCCACTACTCCCTCTTTCCCCTGCTCTGCTGAGAAATCCAAAATTTTTCAACTAAAGAAAGATGATCATCTCATTCTTATCAACTGGCTACAAACTAAATCTAACTATGATTCTTGTTTTGGTACTGAGTATGCAACTAAAGTAGGATGGCCCCCCGCATCAAAAGTTAATGGTTATCTTTTAATAGCCAACAAATTATGGAATAAGACTAAGGAAAGGATAGATCTTTACCAAAACAGATTTCTGAACGCTTCAAGCATTATTGAGCCAAGTACAAGAAGGCAAAGACTCTTTCATCTTCTACTGGTTTTGGTATTACTGACCTCGATATTAGTAAGGGCATCAAATCCATAGATGATAAACTTGATTCTTTATGTCCTTGCTTTAAAGAGATGGATTCTATTTTTGGAGAGCGAGCTGATGTTAATCCTACAAACATGTTGGATGGTTAAGATGCTATCTCTGAACATGATGTTGAAACAAATCTTTTTCCTTCTTCTTCTACTCAAGCCTCCCCTCATTTAACTTCCACAAATCAAGATATATTTTCAATAGATACTTATGGCAATATAAGCCAACCTGATCTAACTCAAGTATGTTTTTTTCTATTATCTTATCAATTCTTTTTTTATTTACATTTTCTTATTTATAAATAGGCTGAAGAACTAACACAGGAGCCACAATCAACTGAGTCAGAAGCCAGCAAAAATGAAGAGGAGGAAAATGTGACCTTTAACAAAAAGCCAAGGGCTTCAAGTAGTCTGAATTTCCACTCTCAAAGATGAAGAAAAAGTGATACTTCATCTCAAACCCCTTTTTATTCTATCAAAGAATTTTTGGAGAAACCTGATGCTGGTAAGTGATACCAAACCTTTTAATACTTTACTCTGATTTTCTTCTACTTTTTGTTAATATTTCTTATCACTCTAGAACAAGTGGAAGTTGCTAAAGAGACTCTAAAGTTTTAAAAGCAAAAATAGAAGCTCTCTTTAAGGAGGGATGACAGGTTATATGATTTGGAAGAGAAGAAGTTTGAACTCTCTTCACCGAAGGATGATAGGGCACAAGACTTGGAGGAGAGGAAGTATGAACTTTCTTTACAGAAGGATGATAGGGCACAAGACTTGGAGGAGAAGAAATTTGAGTTATCTCTAAGTATTGAAAAATCAAAGAAAGAGGAGAAAACACTAGAGCATCAAAACATCATGGAACAGATTAAATATAAGCTTGATTGTGAAGAAAATTCCAAAAAGAAAGATTTCTTGATAGAATGTGTTAAAGCTAATAAATCTGTTAAGGAAATTTAAATATTGAAGAAATTGTTTGATGACTAGTTTGTTTTATTTATCTTAAACTTCAACTGTTCATAAATAATTGTACATAAATTTTTATCTTAATTTCCTGTATTTTTTTACTCTATCCATCATTAGTTATATTTTCATATTTTAATGTTATAAATTCTCTTTTAAATAAAATTTTCAAGAATTTTTAATGTTCAAAATTCTTTTTTAGTTTAAATTTTCAAGTCACCTTTGAAATTCCCCAATCCCACCCCTGCATTTAATTGAAATAAGGGTTGGGTATCACCAAAATTCTTTCATGTAAAGAATTTTGCAAGTCTTATATGAAATTTTGGCAATACTCCACCCTAAATTTTATTGAAGTAACGGATGGGTATCACCAAAATTTCAAATCAATTTTTTTTAAGTCTGATATGAAAATTTGGCAATACCCCCCCCTGTATTTTATTGAATTAAGGAAAGGGTATCATTAAATTTTCAAGTCAAATTTTTTTTTAAGTCTGAAATGAAAATTTGGCAATTCCACCCCCTGTATTTTATTGAATTAAGGAAATTGTCAGCCAGGCTATTCCAGGAGTCCAGTAAATGATATATAAATTATAAAACCTTAAAAAGTGGGTAAGACTTGTATTTAATGAATATAACTTAATATTTTATTGCATAATGAAATTATATAAGAATTTTATTATATACAAGTGTTACATTAAATTTATTGGTTATATATATTTTTATATACAATTAAATTGAGCATAATATAATATATTCTACAAATAATGGCGCATTTTTATGTATTTAATAATTATAAATTTATATTTAATTAAAAAACATATATTATAATTACAAGTGTAAAATTGATTTATAATATATTTAAATTAATTACTTAAATTTATATATTAAATACTACCTCTCATATGGTACTAAACAATAATTAAGGACGCTTCTTTTGACCCTTAAATTGTGTCAGGAAGAAAATCAAATAAATTATAATACTTATTTTATAAAATAGTATTATAAATTCTCAAATTAAATTAATGAATTGTTTCAGTTAAACTAGTTATTAAATTACATAGTGAAAACAATTAATACATATTAATTTACACTGAATTAAAATGATTGCATGCCTTGTTACGTCAAAACATGTTATTTGTTTCACTTAGAAATGCTGAAAACAGATTGTAATACTTGTTTTGATCTGTTTTTCCCATAGTTCTTAGATCACAGGGTTGTTTAGTTACTCACTATTTTGTATTAACTGATTTGGGAAATTTGGGATGGGAATTTTATATTCTTAATTGGGATTCTTATTATTTTTCGTATAATTTTCTCTTAATTACTATGTTAAAAATGTCTTCTTTTATCTTCTTGTTTTACTTCATTACTATTTTGTATATAGTCACTTGTAGCGCTTCAGAGGACCCATTGCCTATAAAAGGGCCTTGGATAATCCCCTGTAGAAGTATCACTTATTATACACTCAACAAATTAAATACTATTTTACTATGTTTATATTTTTTTTATTAGTAATACAATTCTAATCAAAAGTCTATATAACAAATTTAAGGTTGCTTTAAGTCTGATAGTAATTAAAAGTGTTTGCCGCGCAGAACCCTTACATTGAATAATATTATTATTAATAAATTCTAAGTTTTTGTCACCTCTCAAAGTTGCTCACCGTTGTTTCCCTCTCAAATAAATTAAATATATAATATTGTAATTTATTTCTTTTATTTTCCCTTGTCCTCCTCCTTCTCTCCTCCTTTTCTCCTATTTTTCTTACCTTCTTCTAGACGACTGACCGACAGAAATTGTATCATCAAATTTTCAAGTCAATTTTTTTGTTAAAGTCTGATATGAAAATTTGGCAATACCCCCCCTGTAATTTATTGAATCAAAGAAATCAAATGAAAAAAAAAATTAAAATTGAAAATTTCTACAACCAATTATTTTAACCAGTCCCAATCAAGTTTTCCTATTTTATATAATAGCCATTAGAATGACCTAACACCAGATGCACCATTATATAAAAAAGTATCTATCTTGATGTAACTTTAAAAAATAATTGGAAGAGACAAATCCAAAATTAAATGAAAAAAATTAAAATTGAAAATTTCTACAACCAATTATTTTCACCAGTCCTAATCAACTTTTCCTATTTTATATAATAGCCATTAGAATGACCAAAGGCCAGATGCACCATTATATAAAAAAGTAATCTATCTTGATGTAACTTTAAATAATAATTGGAAGAGACAAATCCAAAATTAAATGAAAAAATTAAATGGATAAATAAAATTAAAAAAGAGGAAAATAAAAAGGGAAGTTTAAAAAAATAAAAAAATTAAATTGAATTAAAATAAATTAAAATAAATAAAAACTTTAATAAAAGAGAAAAAAAAGGAAAAAATTTTTAGAAGAAAATATTTAATGAGAGAAAAAATATAAAAATTTATTTACAATACTTGACAGATCTACTAAGAACCTGAATTATAATTAAAATACAAGGTAAAACAAAATCACCCAAAAAAAATGAGTAAATAAATTTTTTTTTAAATAAATTCAGTAAATTTAAATTTAAAAAAAATACTTACCTGCTATTGGAAATGCTTATTGATATCATTCAATCCAATTTAATAAAATATAAATAAAAAAATGATTTCAGTAAATTTCAGAATAATTAATTATTTGAAAAAACAAACACAAATATAAAAAATTAAATTACCTGATTTATTTTGAAAACAGGGAGAAATGTCCAGACACTAAGGGAAAGAAAAAAAATTCTGTAAAAAAATTAAAAAGCAGAGAATATTCTTTTTTTTTATATTCAAAATTCCCTCCTCGCCCACCTCGACCCCCCTTACCCACTGAGGTCTTCCAACATTGGCAGGGGCCTTTGTTCTGTGGTTTGGCACTGTTTGTGCATGTCTTAATTGACATCTGTTGAAGAATTGGTTGTTTTTCTGGTTTTATTCCGTGAATATTGGGACTGCAGGTATGTGGGTACTATCATTGGATAGCTCCCGTTTTTCTTTATATTTCATGTCTTGATAATATTTTTCATATTCTAAGTTTTAAGGGGTCATTTCCTCATTCTTCAGTTACAAAGGTAGCTGTTTTATTTTGTTTTTTGTGTTTTACGGGCTAACCTTAAGTTTTAGGGTTAAGTACTTAGCACCATTGGATAGGGCTAATTTAGCTCTATATTTCATGTCTCAATGTTTTATAGAGTAATTCTGTTTTTTAAGGGTTTTAGTAGTTGTAGCTAATTTTTTTAAGTAGATAAGGTGTTTTTATTGGTTTTCTGGCTTCAGGGAGGCTGGGCCACTTCAGGGAGGCTGGGCTGCTTCAGGCGGCACCTCCAACGTCGGGAAGCCCGCCTGCCTCTGTTTTAGAAGGTTGGGGAGCGCTTCTGGAGGGTTTTTATTCAATTTGGCTAGTACAGGTGACAAATTTGTTGGTGTGCATGGGCTCTTAGATAGTGGTCTGTGTGAACATAGTAAATAAGACAGATTGGGGCAACTTTAATTATCATACAACCATCTGGAGGTGATATCCTTGTTCCTCACTCAGTTTTCACTGTTTTTGGCCACAATTGGCTGTTTTTGTTTCAAGGTTAGTTCTTCATTTAACTCAACTTTGGCAACAGGTTCTCTGGTATAGTCTTTCAAGCTGTATCAAGTATTATCTCTGTCTCTGGTGTGGATTTCCAGCCTACATCAAGTATCTTTGCTTTTTCTGGTGTGGACATTGGTCTACATTTCAGTTCTTTGGTCTGGTAGTCTGTCTTGGGACTACTTTCTTGTCTCATCAAGCAGTCAAGTGTGTTGAAAAAGGGGCTTTAGCAAACAGGAACCAACTTAATTTAGCAAGTAAATCTCACTCTATTTTTCTAAAGGGACAGGGGTAATTCTTTCTGGTTTTTCTCCAACTCCATTGGTCAAGGCCTATAGCTAGTACTATAGGATTGTTTACATTTCTGACGCCCAACGTGGGGTGGAACTTACTAGTTCTTTGGAATCTCTGTTTTCTTTGGTTGGTTCTTTTTGGTGTTTTGGTCTGGAGGAATGGCTTCTGGTTCCTCTATTCCTGTGGTGACTGTCAGTGGGGGAGATGGTCCTCCTGCTTTGATGGTCAAGGAGTGTGTAAGGATTAACACTTGGGATGGTACCAAGTTTAATGGGGAGGATGTCAAGTGGTTTCTGGAGAAGTATGAAACTGCTGCTGGAGTGTATGGTGCTTCTTACCTGGACATGGTGAAGCATATTATCTTTTTCATTGGTGATAGGGCAGTGGAGAAGGAGATTGTGGCCATGTCTGGCTACAAGAAGAGGGATTGGAAGTTATTGTGTAGGGAGATGGTAGATAGATGGAGTTTCAGGTTCACTATGGTAGATCTGAACAAGGTTGTCAGTGAATTGAAATCTTATGGTGGTGTTGGTAACTTGCATAATTACAGAAAGTTTCTGCTACAGTTTGATCCTGTGGTAGAATACTTGGTGGAAGTGGAGGAGCTGTCACATGAAAATGCTGCCAAGGATGTTTTTTGGTCTTCCCTGGCTAGAGAGTGTTGAAGGAGCTGTCAAGGAAGAACTTGATGAAGAATATTTTTAATGGGGACCAGAAGTTTTCTTCCTTGGACAAGGTGAAGGAGGCTGTGGAGGCCCATTTGAAGTTGTTGGCTGTGGGCACCTATCAAGAGGGGTGTGCCAAGTATGTCATCAAAGTCAGTGAGGCTTTGGCTGAAGAGGGAAGTTAGGGTGAAGAAGGAGGAGAAGAATATGGTGCAGGTTCCCAAACAGGAGAGGGACCCAGTGGTGGAGCAGTTGGCTGATCTCACAAAGCAGCTGCATATTTTTGTTCAGGAGGCTAAGAAGGTCAATAAGGCACCTTCTCAGCCTAGAGAGTTTGATAGGAGGGCTGGTAGGAGTGATCCTTGGGTCTGCTCTTATTGAAGCAGGAGGGGGCACATGTCCAATGATTGTTGGGCATTGAACAGGGATGTGTCTGAAGGAAAGGTGGAATTTGATGGCAGGGGTTTCAACTTCCCTGACGGTTCATTTGTGAAGCCCAGTAAGGGGCAGGATCCTGTTGATTTGGTCAGGAGAAAGGGTGGTCTCAATCAAAGGAGGCCAAGGTTTGAGGAAATTCCTGAGCAGGGGAAGTCTTCTGGAAAGGAGAATGATGATGTCAAGGGAAAGGGGAAGGAGGTCAATAAGGTCTCTTTTTCTACTTCCTTTGGTGGTTTGGAGTTGTATTCCTGTGGTGGAAAGTCAATTGGAGAATTCTTGGCTGCTGTTTATGATGTGGAAGCAGGGAAGGTGGCAAGGCCTAAGAGCAGTTCTCAGGCCCAACCAAAGCCAAATGCTTCAAAGGTGGATGCTAAGCTGAGTGCAGCTAGGAAGAGGTACAGCAAAGAGGAGCTGTACAAGATGCAGAAAGGTATGGCGGACATGGGCCCTCCTAGTTTTGGTGCATTGGAAATGAATGGTGAGCCAATTCCAATGGAGGTTGATTCTGACTCTGAGGAGGATGTCCCTTTGGCTTCATTGCCAAAGCCTGCTGGAGTTAGAGGTTCTGGTGAGGTATCTGGTTTGGTTCCTGTTAATGGTAAATCTGTTGGTGGTGCTGGTCCTCAAGAAGCTTCTAGGACCAAGGTAGTGAAGCAAAGAGCTCACTTTGAGAGGCCAGTAGTTTCTGGTCAAGTTAATGTTATGGACTCTGTCCTGGAAAGGATGAGTCAGGGTCAGGTTTCCCTTTATTATGGGGAATTGTATGCTATCAGTCCAGGGTTGGCTGATAGACAGAAAAAGATGTTGACCAGGAGATGAGTTTCTTCCGGGGGTAGTGGAATACATCTGTGATTCTGTGGAAATGTTTGGTGAGGGGTTGGAAACTCATTTTTCCACTCCTCTGGGTTATGTCAATGTCACTCTGAATGGCAGGGAGGCAAGGGCATTGGTGGATTCAGGTTCTCAGATAAACCTAATTTCTTTGTTTGAGGAAACTTATTTGGGCCTCCCCATCAAAACTGGTATTGGTGGGAATTTGAGAGGGATCGGTGGCCATGTCACTGAATTGGTTGGAGCTTCTGAGTTTGTGAAGTTAGATGTTGATAGAGCCTCAGGGAAGGTTCATTTTTATATTGCTAAGGGAACATTTAAAGCTGTTTTGGGTGGGCCATTCTTAATGGATTTTCAGGCAAGAATTGGTTATCAATTTGATTTGGGAATCAGTCTGGAGTTGACTGGTGAAAATGAAAGGATACTTCACATGAGGTTATCATCCCCTGGAGAGGATGGTTGGGAGACCAGGCCTGGTTTATCTTCAATGTGCCAGTACATGGATTGTTGCAGGAGAAGGAAAGAAGTGGGTTCCACCTCTGGTTTTTTGGAGTGTGGCTAAGGCTCTATTGAGAGTCTGTATTTTTTAGAGTAATAAGGGCTGATCACCCTATTGCTAAAACCTCTCCCCAAGATGAGGAAGTCCCAGGTTGTAGTAGGTCAGCTCCCTTGGAGATATACCAAGTGAATTTTCAACTTTCTCTTTTTAATTTTTCTCTTCTCTGCAAGTATTCATCAAGTTTTTTATCAAGTCTCTGTTCTCTCTCAAGATTCTCAATTATTTTTAATTCAAGCTCAAGGAAGAAGATTGGTTATATATCTTTATTGAAAGATATACGGAAAAGTTTTGGTGCAGTGAGATTGGGGTCTAAAGGTAAGTCCTCCCAATTGTGCACCGCTAGGGTTTCTTCTACACATTTTAAAAAAATTACCTGGGCCACACCTGTGAGCATTGGGGAAACCCATGGTTATTCTTGTAGGTCAGAAGAAAACTCAAGAAAACAAGATAAAAATTTCAAGATAATTCAAGAAAATCAAGAAAAAAATCTGAAGATAATGAAGAAAGAAGATTCAAAATATTTTTGTGAAGATCATCAAGATCAATTTTCGGGCCTCCAGCATGAGGATAAAGTGCACAATTTTAAAAGAGTTGATTCTGAAGATGAATCAAGATTTGAAGATTTGGAAGACGGAAGTGAAGATGAAGATTTGGAATTGTGGAAAAGTTTTGTAGTGTTGAGATAGGGGTCTAAACGTAAGTCCTCCAAATCGTGCACTGCTAGGGTTTCTTCTACACCTTTCAAAAACATTACCTTGGCCACAAATGTGAGTAATGGGGAAACCCTTGGTTTTTGTTCCAGGTCTAGTGGTGAAGTTTTCCTGAAGATCCCTCAAGTTGAAGGTGGAGCCGCAAAGTATAAGAAGGTAGCGCAGAAGATTAGGACTGTCAATGAGCCTATGCCTGTGGGTTTAAATCTGCCCTTGAATAGACCTCCTTTATCAAGAGATCGGTACTGTACTCCTTTGGTGAAGAATCCTCCAGAATTTTTAGAGACGGCTAGGGTGACTGTGGAAAGGTTTAAAGTTGTTAATTTTGGTCCTGATGGGTGGTTGTCTGAAGAAGAAAAGAAGTTGTTGTTTCACGTTATTGTACTAAGGGAAGAAGCTGTGGCTTTTGTTGAGGAGGAAAGGGGTGTGTTGAAGCACTCTTATGGGGATCCTTACTTGATTCCTGTGGTTTGTCATGAACCTTGGCAAATCAAACTATTCCAATTCCAGCTTCTATCAGAGAGGATTTTTTGGAGATTTTTAGGGAAAGAGTCAGGATTGGGTTATACCAACCATTGACATCCAGTTACTCAAATCTGGTTCTCTGTGTAAAGAAGCAGAATGGAAAGTTGAGGGTGGTTCATGATCTTAGAGCTTTGAATAGAGTCACTATCAAGGACGCTGGTATGCCACCAAGTGCAGAGGGTTTTGTTGAAGCTTTTGCTTGAGGCGTGTGTTATGGTTTGGGTGATATTATGGGTGGTTATGATGAGAGGGAACTTCATACAGACTCAAGGCCTCTCACAACTTTTGAGACTCCTTTGGGAAGATTTCAGCTCACTAGGTTGCCTCAAGGAGCAACTACTTCAGTGGAAGTATATCAAGCACAGATGGCTTGGATTTTTCAGGATGAGGTTCCTACTCATGCTGGTATTTTTATTGATGATTGTGGAATTAAAGGACCATCCACTGATTATGGTAATGAGGTGTTAGCGGAGAACCCTGGCATAAGGAGGTTTGTTTGGGAATATGTAATAACTCAAGAGAGAGTGTTGTTTAGGATTGAAGAGGCTGGTTTGACAATTTCAGGGTCAAAATTCTGTTGTTTTGTTCCTTCTTTGGAAATTCTGGGTCATGCGGTATGTAAAGAGGGAAGGATTATGGCAAAGAAAAATATTAATAAAATTCAGTCATGGCCAAGGCCTAAAAATACTACTGAAGTCAGGGGATTTTTGGGTGTGTGTGTATATGTCAGGATTTTTATTAAGGATTTTTCTTTGTTGGCTTCACCTTTAAGGAGGTTGACCAGAAAAGATGCAGATTGGGAATGGAATGAAGAGTGCGAAGAGGCTTTTAAGAAGTTGAAAAAGGTTGTTGGGGAAGATATTGTTCTTCACAAGTTGCATTATATTGTTGGTGCTGGAAAAATTTATCTGGCAGTGGACTCAAGCTATATTGCTGCTGGTGCTGTTTTGTCTCAGGAAGATAAAACTGGGAGGGTCAGGCCAGTAAGATATGAGTCTGTGGTGTTTAATGAGGTGGAATCTAGGTATTCTCAACCTAAGTTGGAATTGTGTGGTGTAGCAAAAATTTTAAAGAAGCTACAGATGGTTTTGTGGGGGAAACATTTTGAGCTGCAGGTGGATGCAAAATCTTTAGTTCAGATGATCAATACACCTAGTCTTCCAAATGCTCCAATGACTAGGTGGGTGGCATTTATTCAACATTTTTCTTTTGAACTGGTACACAAATCAGGCAAAAATTTTACAATGCCTGATGGGTTATCAAGGAGGCCACCTACAGATGAAGATTCTGAGGCTTAAGAGTTTGATGAAGTTCTTCCAGTGGTTAGGGCCAGCACAAAGGGTCCTGAAGATTTTTCTGACCTCCCCCAAGAGGCTAAACTGGCTGGATCTGATCTTGATTCTGGTGATCAGGATGTTTTTGTTGATGTAGATGGAGTTGTTGTTTGGGACAGCTCAAATTTGGAAAAGGGTGTTTTTGTTAGAGAACTGGATTCTCACAAGGTTCAGTGGAAAGAGAAGGATGCACCAAAATTTAAGGATTGGTGTCCTGGTTGGGCTGGTCAATTGGCTCATGTTCACACTAGTGATCTCGATGACAGAGTTGTACCCTTTGTGTTGTTTTGTTGGATTTTGAAGATGAGACCTGGGGTCAGTATGGGTTTTATTTTATTATGGTGGAATATCTGTTGACCTTGGAGAGGCCAGATTGTTGTGATGATGATACTTGGTTGGAAATCAAGAAGAAGAGTCCTAGATTTTATGTGTCAGGAAGAAGGTTGATGAGGAGGAGACATCCTAATCCTCAAGTTGTGGTGACTCAGAAGAAGGGTCAAGAAGTTGTGTTGAAGTCTTTGCATGAAGACCTAGGTCATAGAGGCTATGGGGAGACTTATAGAAGAGTAGCTGACAGATTTTGGTGGCCAGGGTTGGGTTCAATCTTGTGAAGAATGTCAAAGAAGAAGTCACTTGAAAACTAAAGAGGTTGGCCGTGCTACTGGTGAAACAACTGTTTTTGGAAGAGTCAGTCTGGATGCTGTACATATTAAAGAGGGCAGGTATAAATACTTAATTGTTACCAGGGATGGTTTTTCTGGTTGGGTTGAGGCAGTGCCTCTGGTTAATTTGACTGCCAAGAATGTGGCAGAGTTTTTGAAGAAGGAGTGGATTTATAGGTATGGGTTGATGAAGTTGGTGACTGTTGATGGTGGGCCAGAGTTTGGTGCCAAATTAAAATAAGCTGTGGCTAGTGTTGGTTCTAAAGTTAGTGTGGCTACACCTTATTATCCTGAAGCTGAAGGCATGGTTGAAAGAGGCCATAAAATTATCAAGAATGCTTTGGTAAAGATGTGTGGGGATAGTTCTGAAAAGTGGAGGCATTACTTACCCTTGGTGTTATTTGCTGATAGGATCACTGTGAAGAGGACAACTGGCTATTCTCCTTATGAGTTAATGTTTGGTAAGAAAGCTGTGCTACCATTGGACTTGGAAGCTTTCTCTTATCTTGGAATTGATTGGGATGATGTGCACTCAACAGAAGAATTGCTCTGTGCTAGGATGCAACAGTTGGAATGTAGAGAGAAATGTCAGGAGAAGGCATACTCTAGAATGATGAAGATTAGGAATCAATCAGTCAGATACTGGGATAAGAATTTAACTCATAGACTCAGGAATCCCTTGAAACCTGGTTGTTTGGTTTTGGTTTATAATAGAAGTTTGGAAATTCAGTGGGGAAAAATGTTTGTTGACAGATGGAACAGACCTTACAGAGTCAGATCTCAGGCGTCTGGAGGTTCTTATGTTTTGGAAGAGTTGGATTGTGCAGTCTTAAAGAAGAGAGTGGCTGCAGACCAGGTGAAGAGGTTCTCTCCCAGAGGCACTAGACATGAAGAAGTTTGACTCCTCATTGAGGATTAACTATGGAATGTTCTTTAAATTTTAGAATTTTTTGGTGTTGCAGAGCAACTTTTGTGTTGGAAACTTTTTGTTAGAAGCTACCCTTTGGTGGGGCTTCTAGATTTGATCTTGGCAAGTGTAGGGGTAACTGATGGGCTGGCTTCTCTGTAGAACAGTTACCCAAAATTGTCTGTTTTCAACCCTTTCTCTTAATTTGGTTGAACCCTATCATTGGTTTCTTTTTACAGGTTTTAGTCCTCTATGACTTTAAACTGGAATTTCCTTTGGTTTTCAAGTGCTGGACTCTTCACTCTTATTAGTTTGGTTTATTGTGTTGTGGTTGTGTTTTTGTTAGAAGGTACCCGGGGGAAGCTTCTAGATTTTATTTTGGCGTGTAAGGGTAACTGATGAGCTGGCTTCTCTGTAGAACAGTTACCCCAGAATGTCTGTCTCAAGTATTTTGTTTTTTTTCTAGTTGAATTCTAGTTCTGTTGTTTATTATTCAGGTTTCAAGTTCACTCTGACTTTAAACTAGTTTGGGTCTATATCTTTGGTTTTTTTTTGGGTTGGTGGTAGATCACTGGTGGTATCCCATCATTTTTACTTATTGGAGGGAGCCCACCCAGTGATCATTTCTATGGACTGGAATTTCTCTTACTAGACCTTCTCTTAATCTGGACCATCCATGGAGCTGGACTTTCTTTGATTTTTTTAGTTATGATTTTGCTAGATAGTAGTTTCAGATTATTTTATTTTTTCTCTTTTTCTCTTTTAATTTTTTATGGGGGTTGTTAAAATTATAGAATCAAAAATATAGGGTGTTATGACATCAGGCTCACCTGAATGTGGGCAAGCATTGGTGGGGAAAGGCTCATCAATTGGCCGGGCAATGCTATTTTATCAATTTATTTTATTTTATTTTATTTTCATTAATGTCATTTTTTATTTTTTATTCTCATTATTACCCTTAATTTATGTTTCTTATTACAAATCACTTAAATTATTTAAGGTTTATCCACATCAAGGTGCACTTGAATGTGGGAAAGGTATCAGGGGATCAGCTCATCTATTGGCTAGGGGATACCATTTGTATTATTTTTTTATCTTTTATTTTATTTCATTTATTTTTTATTTTATTTATCAATTTTTAATTTTAGTATGTAAGTAGACTCAAAAGAAAAAAAAAAGAAAAAAAATTTAGAATTTATAGTTTTTAATTGTTTTTTATTATTTATTTATTATTATGTTTTTAATCTTTTTGAAGGAGCTCAATGTCTGGATGATGAAGTTTCTGGAGGCTGGTCCAGATTATGATGTCATTTTTGTTTTTTGTTGGGGTTGTGTGGAGCACTGTGCTCTTTGAAGTGCATCCTGCTGGAGAGATTATATGGATTATAATGGGCAGGAATGGGTTTGGACGGAAGTTCAGAAGAGGAAGAAGAAGAGGCAAGAATGGATTATAGGAAGGTGTGCTTAATGATCCTAGACATCTTCCAGTGGTTGTCCAATAGTTTTTTCCTCAAGGTTTTCTCAAAGTCATTTAAAGGTCCATGGAGGGAAAGGCTTTCAGCATGTTTGAACACATGGTGCTGAGGTTTTGTTTCATGTCTCCATAATCCAGGGTCAAAGAAGTTTCTAGAGGTTGGCCAACTACAATAGCAGATTCAGGAGGAGGGGTGCCAACTAGACAAGAATTATTGGATCAGTAATTATTTTTGTTGAAGAAATTGGATGAATTAAAGTGGTACTTACAGATTTGAAGCTCATCAAATTTGTAAGTGGCCGGAATTTGGACCTCTGAAGATTTTGGAATGGTGATAGTAGGTGGATAAATCAGGGAAAGATATGGATTCTCTTGGTCTTCTGCTGAAAGGTTTTGAGAAGGTGAACTAGGAGGCTTATGTTCCTGGGGCCTAGTTGGAGTAGCAGGTCTGATGTTGCTGTTGTTAATATTTCTGCTTGATTCATTTGGATAAGTTGCTGGTGATGGAGTACCAGGGTTGTTATAAGATAGGGAAGGAAAGGGTGATCTGGAAGCGGATTTTTCTCTTCTGGATGATGCTTTTGAAGGAATGGAACTGTCAGAAGAATAGTTAGCTGACAGAGGAGAGGTGTAGTTTTGTTGCCTTAACTGGGGGCAAAGTTGTTGCTTTGGTGCGGTGTTGGGTGCTCTGGTTTCTTCCTGGGGTCCTCTGGAAGGTCTTCTAGAAGTTTGGAAAATTTTGGAGTTTTTGGACCTTGGGGAGGTTGGCTGCATTGCTCTTGGAGAAGTGGGAGGTGACTGCGTGGAGTTGTTTTTGTTGATTGGATGAATTTGGCTGTTTTCTGGTTGTTTTTGGAGGTTTTGAGCCTGATTTTCACTGTCTAGTGAGGCGGGAGGGCCGCCTGGATGCTGTCTAGAAGCCTAGGAGCTAATTTAGCAGAGATAAAATCTGTTTCTTGGGATGTTAAAGCAGGCCTTTTTGGGAGAGATCTGGAAACTGAGTTCTGGGATCTTCTGGATGGTGCTGAGGATAAAGATGAAGAGGCTGGACCAAGCTCTGGGGATCTGGAGAGGTATTTATGAGAAGGTGAAGGAGGAGGAATAGGGTAGTTGGCATCTCTGTCACATTTCTTCTTTTTGGAATAGCAAGAATCACAGGCCCTGTTGTAGAATTTGGCTTCTGGAGTTGGAAGAGTGAATGTGCAAGGTCTGCACATGTGGATGCACTGTTTGCAGGCATATTCCTTGGGAGCAGTGAAGCAAGGAAGATTGGAGGGGTCAACATCAGGGTATCCAGCCATGATCTGCGGTGAGAAAAGTAAAGGAAAGAGATAAGAAGGAGATTTTTGTCAGTGATGGGTAGATGATGAAGTGAAGGTGGAAGTTCAGCAGGTTGGCTGTAGGTGTATTCTGTATGAATTTGGCTGCATCTATTTTATTCAAAATTTTGTCATTCAATCAAGACTTTAAACTGAAAGCTGGTTTCTGGTAGTCCTCCAAGACTTTAAACTGGCTGGTTTCAAGAATAGTCCATCAAGACTCTAAACTGAAAATCTATGGTTTCAAGAATATTCCCCCAAGACTTTAAAATGAGGATTGTTTGATGGTTTAGCCCCCCAAGACTATAAACTGAGGAATGGGTTTTTGTTGTTGGAATGGGTTTGAAAGATTGGTGAAGGGTATTCACAGGGGGAGCCTCTGAATTTAGCAATGGCAAGTTTGGGGGTAATTGATGGGCTGGCAGCTCTATTCACAATTACCCCAGAATGTTAGTTTTTTCTCTGTGTCTTAATGTGGTTGATCTCTGGTTCTGGGTTTATGATTTAGATTTTTGAGTCCCCCAAGACTTTAAACTGAGGGTTTTTGAGTCCTCCAAGACTATAAAATGAGGATGGTCCCCCAAGACTTAAAACTGAGGGTTTTTTGTGGTTACATCTTATAGAGGGTGTGGTCAATTTTTATTTTGTGAATCAAACTCAAGTACTAGTGGAATTACAGAGGGAATCAAGAGATGAAATGAAGTGTTCAGAATTAGCCTTGAACTGGTGAATGAGGTGTCTTCTGCTCTCAATGTCCTGTGGATCTCTAGCGGGAGTGGATTGGAAATAGTTTAGCAGAAGGTGTTTCTGTTGAGATGTGTGTTGTTGGAACTTGGCCTTAATTATGGGCAAGTGGTTTGGTGTTGTTGGTTCAATGGATCCTAAATTGTTATCATCACTGTCAGAAGATGAAGGAACTGAGAATTCATTAGTTTTGCAAAGTGGAGAGAAGAAATTGAAGTTTTTACCATCAGATGGACCAGGAATGGTGGAACTTGTTGTTTTAGTGGTTTTGGCACTCTTCTGGGAAGGGTGTAGTTTTTTGATTAATCTGGGAATTAAGATGGATGGACCAGATTTTTTGGTGCTGGTAGAAGATAGACCAGGTTGAGGTGGAGGTGAGGCTGTTGCAGAAGATAATGGACCAGGTCTGTAGCAGGTCTTCTTTCTGGATTGGAAGACATTGCAGGACATTCTGTATGGATGGACAGGAGGTTTGATGGTGCAGATTAGATTATTGTCAATGCAGTATTGACAAGGACCCATTTCAGAGGTAGATTTGGGAAGAAGGTTGAAAATGGTGGTTTTATGAATAAAGAATGTGGAAATTCTGAATTGGAGGGAGGATGTGGTCTTCCAACATTGGCAGGGGCCTTTGTCGTGTGGTTTGGCGCTGTTTGTGCATGTCTTGATTGACATCTGTTGAAGAATTGGGTGTTTTTCTGTTTTTATTCCATGAATATTGGGACTGCGGGTATGTAGGTACTTTCATTGGATAGCCCCAGTTTTTCTATATATTTCATGTCTTGATAATATGTTTCATATTCTAAGTTTTAAGCAGTCATTTCCTCATTCTTCAGTTACAAAGATAGCTGTTTTATTTTGTTTTTTGTGTTTTACGGGCTAACCTTAAATCTTAGGGTTAAGTACTTAGTACCATTGGATAGGGCTAATTTAGCTCTATACTTCATGTCTCAATGTTTTATAAAGTAATTCTGTGTTTTAAGGGTCTTAGTAGTTGTAGCTAACTTTTCTAAGTAGATTAGGTGTTTTTTTTGTTTTTCTGGCTTCAGGGAGGCCGGGCCGCTTCAGGTGGCACCTCCAATGTGGGCGGCCTGCCCGCCTCTGTTTTAGAAGGTTGGGGAGCACTTCTGGAGGGTTTTTATTCAATTTGGCGGGTACAGGTGCCAAAATCCTTTGTGTGCATGGGCTCTTAGATAGTGATCTGTGTGTACATAGTAAATAAGACAGTTTGGGGCAACTTAAATTATCATACAACCATCTGGAGGTGATATCCTTGTACCTCACTCAGTTTTCACTGTTTTTGGCCACAATTGGCTGTGTTTGTTGCAAGGTTAGTTCTTCATTTAACTCAACTTTGGCAACAGGTTCTCTGGTATAGTCTTGTAAGCTATATCAAGTACTATTGCTGTCTCTGGTGTGGATTTGAAGCCTACATCAAGTATCTTTGCTTTCTCTGGTGTGGACATTGTGCTACATTTCAGTTCTTTGGTCTGGTAGTCTGTCTGGGGACTACTTTCTTGGCTCATCAAGCAGTCAAGTGTGTTAAAAAAGGGGCTTTAGCAAACAGGAAGCAACTTACTTTAGCAAGTAAATCTCACTCAATTTTTCTAAAGGGACAGGGGTTATTCTTTCTGGGTTTTCTCCAACTCCCTTGGTCAAGGCCTATAGCTAGTACTATAGGATTGTCTACACCACCTTAAACCCCCCTTTAGTCCCCCTTTACCCTCCCTTTACCCCCCTTTACCCCCTCCTTACCCCTTCTTTACCCCCCTTTATCTCCCTTTAACCTCTCCTTAGCCGCCTCAAACCCCCCCTTTATCCCTTCTTTACCCTCCCTTTACCCCCCATTACCCCCTCCTTGGCCCTGTCAAGCCAAACTTATCTCAAACCCCCCCCCTACACCTAACTTATTGAATTGTTAGCGATTCGAGTGAATGATAGCTGATAATTGTTCACTATCTTATCAAATCATTACTGATTTGATAAGTAGGTGGTGGGGGGGTGTGGAGCAGTATGAGGGGTGATTTGAGGGTGGTTTGAGAGGGCAAAGGAGGGGGTAAAGGGAGGGGGTAAAGGGAGGGTAAAGGGAGGGTATAGAACGGGTAAAGGGGGGGTAAAGGGGGGGAGTTTGAGGCAGGAAAGGAGGGGGTAAAGGGGGCGTTGAGGTGGGTAAGGAGAGATTAAAGGGAGAGTTGAAGTGGCCAAGAAGGGGAGAAAGGGTGGTATGGAGGAAGACAAGGAGGGGGAAAAGGGAGGAAAGGGGAGGACCTGAGGTGGCCAAGAAGGGGAGAAAGGAGGGTATGGAGGCAGACAAGGAGGGGGGAAAGGGGGATGATGGAGGGTGAAAAAAAAGAAAAAAAAGATAGAACAAAAAAAACAAAACTAGTCTAACCTTGAAAACCAAAAATAAAAGCACTTACAGGACAAATAAAAAGAAAAAAAAGGAGAAAAAAAAGACAAAAAATAAATTATTAGCAAGTAAAAAAATCCAAAATATGAAAAAGAAGGACTTACCTGGAGAGATGAGATGAGAAATAGAGGAATGAAATAGAGGAATTGAAAATATTTGATGGATGTTTGAGGAGAGGATGAAAAGGATATGAATGATGAATGAAAAAAACACTGACAAAATATGCGATTTCATGTTGAGCTGATGAAAGAAAACCAATGAGCCATCCAAAAAAAAGAGAAGTGCTTCCCAGCCTCTTAGCACCAAGGCAGGGGGTCCGCCCAACGTCTGAAGGCCCGCCTAGAGTTGGAATTAACACCCTGAAGCCAGAAAACCACCAAAAACCTCCAATAAAGCCCAAAATACTTAGAAAAATCCACCACAACTACTAAAACCCTTAAAACACATAATTAAGCTATGACAACATTAAGACATAAAATATAGAGCCAAATTAGCTCTACTTAATGGTACTAAGCACTTAATCCTGAGACTTAAGGTTAGCCTGTAAAACACAAAAAACAAAATTAAACAGCCATCTTTTAGAAATGAAAAATGAGTAAAGGACCCCTTAAAACTTGGAAGATGAAAAATATCATCAAGACATAAAATATAGAGAAAACTCAGGGCTATCCGATGGCAGTACTCACATACCTGTAGTCCCAATATTCACTGAATAAAACCAGAAACACTCAATTATTCAACCAATGCCAATTAAGACATACCAAAACAACACCAGACAGAGCAAAAAAGGTGTCTGCCAATGTTTGAAAACCACACCATAAATTCAAAAAAAATGAATTTCATCAAACAAAAATACCAAACCAAGTGAAAAAATTACACAAAGTGGACATGTGGGGAGCAGCAAAATGAAATTTTAATAGTGTTGTGAATTGAAATGTTGGAGAGTGATTGGCATTATAATGGATTGTATGCCGGTTGATTGAATGTTTTGTGATTCAAGGGAGGGGAGAGCTGGTGCTGGTTCAGGATCCTCTTCTTCATAAAGATCATTCCACTCATCCTTTAAATAAGCTAGGATATTGTGGAGTCTAACACAAGTCATGATCCAATGATTTGAAGTTTTGATCTCCATTTTTTTTTGAAATTGGATTTGGAGCTCCTGAAGACTAGAAAATTGTCCCTTTAAAATACCTATAGCATGTTCAATCCATACTCTTGATTGGACAAGGTGATGATTAAATTTAGTTTTGGTGTCATTTCCTAAGGTTGCACCACCGAAAGCAGGTATAATGTACTTCCAACATGCATATGCTGAGTCTGCAAGGAGGTACTAAGATTCATCAAAGTATGAATCTGGGGTTTGAGAAATCCTCATTCTTTGGAAGACAGAAGAGTCATTACATGATCCAGGGCAGCCACTGTGAAAAACAATAAATTTTTTATTGGCATCACATCTAAGTTAAACGGCAATAGAGTATCTAGAAGGAAGATAAAAAGCTAGTTCATGAATGATGAGAAATTGGAGAAGATTTTGAAGAAAACTTTTTTTGCGATCAAAATAATGGTTCCCATCATGAGCAGGCTTTTGACTCAAAGGTATAGTTGTGCCATCAACAAAACCTACAGAGCCAGGGAAACCTTTGGCTTGCATTACTTGAGAGGATACAAGTCATTGTTCTGGAGTAGGCCAAGCAAGTGTTTGAGACTTGAGGGAGAGGATAGCAATCTACAGCGCTTGGTTTATAATATCACTGTACCATATCCTATGTTAAATAGATTATTGAAACGTCTTACAGCAGCACCATTTCCATTTGAGCTAAAGCAACATAGAGCAACAGCAAGTTTAATGGCAGGATTACACTGTTTTTTATGGGAATTGTTATGAAAGATAGGATGTTCAGAGATGAGTTGATAAATATTGAAGAAAGAATTGGGTGAAGTTTAGTTGGGGAATGTTGAGAATGGAGCAGAGATCATGTTGGGGATCATGATAAAGATTTGGCCCCCTGGAAATGAGGCAACGCTTTTTGGAAAGAAAAAACAAATAGGCTAAGGCATCTTCCAAATCAGAGTCAGATTTATAGTAGAGAACTAAAAGTAAAATTTTAGCATTAATAGTGGAGTGAAGTAGCGGTCTAGTAGAGAGGTGCTTCATTCTTGTCAGTAGTATAGTTGTCGGTAGAAGGTTTAGGTGATGAGTGGGAAGTGGGAATTCACCGCCAAATGTGCAGTTGGGGTGTGTAGATAGAAAAAAAACTTAAGTGTTTGTCACCAAAATTAAGTAGCATAGAGTGAGGAGAGACTTAAGGATGGCATCAGAAATTATATGTCATGTGACTATCTTAAAAATCCATCATGGATGTAATGAGTTTGGGATCAGGAAGTAGGAATGGAAATTGGGGTATAAGAGGCAGGATAATGCATTATTATGGATTCCTTATCCACTAGCCCCAGGTCTAGTGGATGAGAATCTTTCACAATTATTAATGTATGATTCTGGGAAAAAAAAATTTCTGATCTCTAATTGCGGATCCCTGAACATTGACACCCACTATTAGGGAGAGACATAAATTCAGAAAAATAAATGTTCAAAAAGTAAGTGCAAGAAAAATCATTTGTGGCCATGAGAATTTTTTTTTCAAAAAAAAAAAAGAAAATGTTAAAAAATAGGAAAAAAATAGAAAATAAAGTAAAAAAATTAATTTTTTGAGGAATTTTTTTTTTTTTTTAAAAAAAAAAATTCCCATGGTTGCAAAATATTTTTCTTACACATATTTTTCTCACATATTTACCTTACACATATTTTTCTTGAACCTACTTTTCTTACATTTATTTTTCTGGCCTGATGTACCTCTATAAAATATCCCCAACTTGCACATGAATATCCTGGATGGGAATATTCAGCGCGAGTTGGGGATATTGTAGGGAGGGACATAAGGATAGAAAAATATGTGTAAGAAAAATATGTGCAAGAAAAATATGTGTAAAGAAAATATGTCCAAAAAAATTATGTGACAAAGATAAGTGTAAGAAAAATATCTTGCAACCATGGGAATATTTGTTTTTTAATTTTTTTCTCTCAAAAAAATGATTTTTCATATTTTTTAAGAAAAGATTTTGAAAAAAAAATTCTCATGGTAGCAAATGATTTTTCTTACACGCAATTTTCTTGTACTTATTTTTCTTGCACTTATTTTTCTTGCACTTACTTTTTTTACATTTATTTTTCTGAATTTATGTACCTCCCTAAAATATCCCAATTTTGTGCTGGATATCCCCAGCAGGGATATCTTACTTGGTGCATAGTGTTGTTGCACCCCAAGAAAAAGTGAGCATTTATTGTAGTGGGAAGGATATCATTGACACTTTTATGCTTACTTTTGATTTTTTCCACATCTACATCTTTCTTTTTTCAACCATCATCTCCCCAATACACTTGAAAATGGTATTGATTTTATTCTTTACCTTATTCTATTTCATTTCCTAAGCTCTTTTTTTATTAATTTTTAAATTGACTGATTTTCAGGCTAATGAAAATTATGTTCAATTTTTTCCCTCATGGATCAACTTCAACTTTTTCTAGGTCTGCTGAATGGCTTTCCACCCCCAAAAGGACACCATGAACTAAAAAAAGAGTATTACTTGAATAAAAAACTCAAGTATCACAGCATTATCTCCTCCCCTCACCCCATTGCAACATCAATTTCGTCAAATCTTCATCCCTTGAAGAGTGCTGAAACACTGCCAAACTTGCTCTGGGTAAATGCATATGGTGGATTCCTTTCCATTTACACCAAAATTTCTTTAATTCTTTCACCTCAATTTTATTTCTCTTTCAAAATCAATTTTATGAGTTTGAGGTTATCAAAAAGGGGCTATCTAATGGTGAAGGTATGGTTTCTCTAACCTCAATGGCTCTCAAGTGGTAAAAATGTCATTTTCCTAAAGCAATTAATATCAAATAAAATAATTTTTTTTTTAATTTTTTGTCATTGGGTAATGTATCAGGATGGTCTACTTCACCAGAACACAAATTTTGGTATCATTTTTAATTTTTTTGTGAGAGCTATGTTAACTTGAAATGTGACAATAATACCCTTCTGCGCCTACTGTACAACTTACTCTAAGTTATCTTTGTAAATATTACATCATGTTTCAAGAGAAATTTTTGAAGGGAGTAGGTGATAATATACTATTGAGAGTACTAGGGACTTAGAGTTTTTGCACTTGCTTTCTAAGAGAGAGATGCATAGATGAGTGACTGGGGTCAAGGAAAAAGAAATATTTGAATAAGGCAAGAAAGTAGTATTCACAGAGTGGGAGCACTTGAGGGTGTCTAAAATTTACATGTAGAGAAGAAAGGGTTTGAGAGAGGTGGCCTTAACAAGCTTGAGAATTTTAATCTTGATAAAGAGAACATTGTGGTTACTCTGTATCATATATATAAGATAATACACATATTACTAACAGATCAATAATATTACAATATATTCATGTGTAACAACCATAAGATTAACCTTATCACTTGTATCTAGACTTATCAACATATTAGGGGGTATCAATGTTGACTGATCCACAAATAAATTAATTGAAGATAAAAATCATTATACCCCAATTATCTTCTGTAATTATTTTTACTAATAATTGGGTTATTTGAACTTTTACAAGTCAATGCTCACCTCTATCTGACATTTTCATCCTCAATTTTTCATAACCAGATCTTGGAAAACTTCCTGGATGTGCCAGCCTTACTACCTTGTTGCGCACTCCCATCCTGTATTATCATTTATGTTTAAAAACCCTCCCTATCTCAACTGTTTTTTTCTTCTCCTTTTCCTCTTCAAATATCTCAACATGCCCCATCATCATAGATCTTCTCAAAGGCAGCCTTCACCCAGTTTTTCTTCAAATCCTATTACTCCCTCTTTCCCCAACTCAGCTGATAAATCAAAGACTTTTCAATTGAAAAAAAAAATCACCTCATACTTATCAACTGGCTAAAAATAAAAACTAATTATGATTCTTGTTTTGGTACTGAGAATGAAACTAAAGTAGGACAGCCACCTGCATCAAAAGTCAATGGCTATCTTCTAATGGCCAATGAATTACAAAATAAGACAAAGGGAAGGAATGATCATTTGCCTAAATCGATGCCTGAACCTTTCAAGAATTATCAAGCCAAATACAAGAAGGCAAAGACTCTTTCACTTTCTAGTGGTTTTGGTATTACCAACATTGATATCAGTAAGGTCATAAAATCCATACATGATAAACTTGATTTGCTATGTCCATACATTAAAGAGATGGATGCTATTTTTGGAGAGCAAGCTGATGTTGATCATGCTAACATGTTGGATGGTGAAGTTGCTATCTCTAAACATTATTTCAAAAGAAATCTTTTCCCATCCTCTTCCTCCGCTCAAGCCTCCCCTATTCTAAATAAAAAAATCTAGATAGCTTTCCAATAGATCTTTATGGTGATATAAACCAATGTGATCCCACTCCAGTAAGTTTTTATTTCTTGTCTAGTTGTTTTTTTTTATTTCTAAAAAGGCTTATGAACCAACCCAGGAACCCCAAGCAAGTAATTCTGAAGCTAGCATCATTGATGAAAAGGAAAATTTTACCTTCAAAAAAAGCAAAGACCATCAACTACTTTGAATTCCAACAGTCATAGAATGAAAAACAGAGATAGTTTTTCCAAACCCCTTTTTCTTCCATTGATGATTTTCTGGAGAAACGTGAGTCTGGTAAGTGATAGAATACCTCTTAATAATCAAGTGAGCCTTTTTTTTCTTTTTTTTAATATTCCTTTTCACTTTAGGTAATGTTGAAGTTGAAAGAGATACTCTCAACTTTAAAAAGAAACAATATGAGCTCTCTTTACAAAGGGATGATAGGGCACAAGACTTTGAGGAGAAGAAATTTGAGCTATATTTACAGAGGGATGGGAGGGTATAAGACTTGGAGGAGAAGAAATTTGAGCTTTCTTTAAAGAGGGATGAGAGGGAACATGACTTGGAGGAGAAAAAAATCAAAATTAGAAAGAGGAGAAGGCTCTTGAGTAAAATTACCTATTAGATCAAATGAAACTCAAGTATCAACTTGAAGGAGGTTCATAAAAGAAAGATTTCTTGAAAGATTTTGTTAAAGCTAATAAATCTATTGAGGAAATTGAACGCTTAATGAAAATTTTTGATAACTAGTTTTTTTTATTTTTTTACAAAATTTTTTGATAGAATGCATTAAAGCTAATAATAAATCCTTGGCACACACTCCTCACTGAGATTTGAAAGATTCACCACGGGAAATCTAGGGGTGAACTTCTAGCCATCCCCTCTCCTGAACTTTAGAGTGTCCCTAATTTTTTTTACAATACCTCCCCTGCTATTTACCATAACAGGGGGTGGTGATCACCATTTTTTTTCTAAGTCAGAAAAAAAATTATGACTAAAAAAATGGCAATACACTTCCCTGTGTTCTAGCTTAACAGGGGGTGGGAATCACCATTTTTTTTCTAAGTCAGAAAAAAATTTATGACAAAAAAAAATGGCAATACCCTCCCCTGTGTTTTATTGAAGTAGTGGCATAGATTGCCAAAATTTATCTTCATTTCATAAATTAACATGAAAAAAAGTCTTATAAGATAATTAACAAACCTAAATAAATGACAATTGAAGTAAAAATGTGAGTTTAAATTGTCTGTGACCAAATTTAATGAAATCAAACACAAATTTATACATCAACCCCATGAGAAAAAAACATTTTTTATGATTTCCATTATACAACACATGGCCAATGGCTCATTAATTTAGGTAAGTATTTTATCATATATGACTTGTAAAATTATAATTTGTGAAATAAAAATAAAAGTTGAAAACCTATATTAGACCCCATACTTTTTCTTTCTCCCTAATGTTTTTCTTTACCTCACCCTTTTCTCTTACCTTCTCAATCCTATTGACCAGCTCCCTATTAATTTGATATTAAAATCTGAAATGTGTGAATTATTCACAGGATTCTAAGATAGGTGGTGCTTTAGTCATCTGGTGATTGTGAAGAACCAAATACCAATTTGCTGCAATTATTCAATTTCCTGTTCAAAAGTCAATAATGCATCAATGTTCTGCAAAGTATAGACCATGGGCTTTTTTAGATGAGGAGGGTGAGGGGATAGGAAGACCAGATTTTGGATTAATGTATGAGAATATTCCAAATGTGAGTGAGTTGATATTGTTTTTATACATGTGAATTTTGTTACAAAAACCCAAAATGGACGAGTTTGAGGAATACATTTCTTTATTTTTTGATGAGTCTAGATTATCAGTAATTTTTTTCTAAAAAAATATATATATATATCAATCTAAAAGAAAAAATTAAAAAAATTGGATGAAACTTAGCTAAAAGCTCTACTTAGAATACCTAAAAGAAAAAGTCACAAAATTTCAACAAAAGAGCCCCAAATTTTTCCAAAAAAGAGTCACAAAAGTTCCAAAAAAGTTTTCCAAAAGTTTCAAAAAAGGTGTCCTGAAAGTCCCCTGAAAACTCCCCAAAAATTGCCAGAAAAGTGCCAAAAGGTTTCCAAAATCCTTGAAAAAAAAAATTAAAAAAAATATAATCAAAAAATGAAACCAAAAAAAAAAATTGTATTTTTTCTCTGAAAAAAAAAAAAATTGTGTCAAAAACCAAAAAATTAATTGGAAAAAAAAGAATACTCACAAAATTTAGTTTGTTTATTTAAGCTTAGAGTATCTTCAGCTAAAACGACAGTTGATTCAAATAAGCCTAATTGTAATTCTGACTCTACTTTTCAAATTTGCACAAAAACTTGAACAGTGATGATGAAAATTTCAAAAAGAGGGAGATAAAAGCCTAGATAATAATCAGATAATATTTTCAGAATCGTTATTCTCTAGTTATGCAATATAAAAAAATGATATAAGATAAGTGAAATTTGGAAAAAAAGTCTCAACTTCAAAGGTTGAAATCTCAGCAACAACTTAACCTAATTCAAACCTTTTTATAAAAAATTAGAGAAATACTTTATTAGAATAATCAGTTAAAGGATATGTGATTTAAATGAATCTAAACCTAATTTGTTACATAAAAATGAAATAAAAATATAAATTGGGAAAAAAAGGCTCAACTTTAACAGTCAATATCTCAGAAACCACTGAACCAAACTCAAATCTGTTTTTGTGAAATGAAAATTAGCCTTCAGGAGAATCTTCAGTAAAAAGAAAATTAGATTTGAATAAACCTAACCCTTATTTTGAGTCTGATTTTCAGAATTTTACAAAAACTAGAAAAGTGGTAATGAAGATGAGAACAACAGGAGTTTAATAAGCTCAGTGTTATACAGATAAGAGTCATACATATATTTAAGTATGAAGTTTTCATAAAAGGAATGAGATATCATATAGGCATGAAAAAAAGGAGATAAAACTTTCCTTGATTGTAAAGTAGGAAAAATAGAGTAAGAAAGATTGATGTTGGAATTGTGGGGAAATTGAATATGGAGTAAGGGAAACACATAACGAATGTGCAATGTATGTGTTTTAATGAAATGGAGCCAAAAAAAAGGGAAATTGGGGAAAGGGGGGATAATGACCATGCCAAGGAGGGATGAAGAGTATGGTGATGGAGCTAAAAAAGAAAGTAAAGAGGGAGACAAAAAAAAGATTAATTTTACCATTGAAATCAAAAATAACTCTTACAAAAAAAATTTAGATACAAAAAACAAAGAAAACAGAAAAAAACAAAAAAAAATTATAATTAGTAATCAAAAAATAAAAAAAAGAATAAAATGACTCACCTGGAGAGATGAGATGAGAGAATAAATGAAACCAAATTATTTGAGGGATTTTTGAGGAGAAGAGGAGAAGGATATGAGGGATGAATTAAAAAAAGAAACAGTAAAAAATTATGTGATTTCAGAAAATATGTGATGTCATGTTGAGCTGGTGAAAAAAAACCAATGTGCAATCCAAAAAAGGGATATTCACCATAAATTCCAAAAAGAAAACAAATATGGAACGAAAAAAAGACAAAGCCTAGTGAATAAAGTATACAAAGTGGAAGTTTGGAGAGTATGAAAACAAAAAAAAATTAAAAAGGTTGTGTGACAAAATGGTGGAGGGTGATTGGCGTAATGACATAGCATAATCCAGTTGAATGAATTTTTTGTGATTCAAGGGAGGGGAGAGCCAGCGCTGGATCAGGATCCTCTTCTTCATAAAGATAATTCTACTCATCCTTTAAATAAGATAGGATATTGTGGAGTATAATGCAAGTCATTATCTAATTATTTGCAGTTTTTATTTCCAATTTTTTTTGAAATTGGATTCTGAGTTACCTGAGACTAGATAATCTTCCCTTTAAAGTCCCAATAGAATGTTCAATCCATACTCTTGATTGGGCAACGTGATAATTAAAGTCGGTTTTGAGGTTAATTTCTAAGTTTGCACCATGGAAAGCAGGTATAATGTACTTTCCACTTTCATATGCTGAGTCTACAAGGAGGTACTGAGATTCTTCAAAGGATGAGTCAGGACTTTGAGAAATCTTCATTCTTTGGAAGACAGAAAATTCATTACATGAGCTAGGTCAGCCACTATGAAAAGAAATAATCTTTTCGTTGAAATCACAGACAAGTTTAACAGCAATAGAGTATCTACAAAGAAGATAAAAATTTAGTTTATGAAAGATGTGAAATTTGAGAACATTTTGAAGAAACCTATTTTTGCAATCAAAATAATGGTTTCTGTCATGAGCATAATTTTGACTCAAAGGTATAGTTATACCATCAACAAAACCTACATATCCAGGGAAACATTTAGCTTGCATTAATTGAGAGGATACAAGTCGCTGTTTTGGAGTTGGCTAAGCAAGTGTTTAAAAATTGAGAGAAAGGATAGAAATCACATAGTGATTGGTGTATAATATGACAGTATCATATTCTATGGTAAAGATATATCTAAAAATCTTACAGCAGCACCATTTCTATTTGAACCAAAAGCGACATAGTGTGACAGCAAGTTGAAAGGAAGGATCACACTGTTTATTATGGAGATTATAATGGAAGATAGGATGATTGAAGATGAGTTGAGAAAGTTTGAAAAAATAATCTGGAGAATTTTGAAATAGTGGAGTGATATATAGTTGATGAATGTTGAGAATGGAGAAGAGATCATAACTGGGATCATGATAAAGATATGGCCCCCTTGGCTTGATGTAACACTTTTTTGAAAGATAAGACATAGAAGCTAAAGCATCTTCCAAACCAGAGTCAGAATCAGAGTCAGCTGCTAAAACTAAAGTGATAGAATTCAAAGCTGAGTGAAGTTACTTCCTAGTAGAGAGGTGCTTCATTATTGTAAGTAGAATGTTGAGGTGATGAGTGGGAAGTGGGAAGTGGGAATTTACAAACAAATGAGCAGGTGGGGAGTGTAGATAGAAAAAAATTTTATGAGTTTGTCACCAAAATTAAGTATCATAGAGTGAAGAGACACATAAGGATGAGAAAAAATGTTATTTTTTTGCCACCAAAATTTAGTATCTTAGAGTGAGGAAAGAATTAAGGATGGCATCATCAATTATAAGTCATGTGACTTTCTTGAAAATCTATCATGAATGTGATGAGTTTGGGATCAAGAATTATGAACGGAAATTGGGGTATAAGAGGTGGGATAATGCATTTTTGTGAATTCCTTATCCACTAGCCCCAGGGCTAGTGGATAAGAATCTTCAGCAATTAATAATTTCTGATACCGGTGTGGTACACAAATTTCAGGTAACTCATCTTTTGGACCAATCAGCTTGTGTAGCCCAGGAAAAAAAAGGGGAATCATAGCAAAGTAGATAGTGCTATTATAAATATGTAATTATGGTTTTAAAATAACAAAGGAAAAGAGAAGTGCAGAAGAGGATTTAGGTTCTGTGTGCTTGTATTTTTAATAGAGATGTGCCACACAAAGGAATTATGTGTTATCAAATTAGGAGTGCAAGCTCTGAACATTATGTATTTGAATTTTCCAATAATTGTGTGTTATTCATTTAGGAATTAATTATGGCTCAAAGAAGGCCTCAAGTACACAGTATACTGCACCGCTGCTAGTGTGGTAATTTACTGACACAGGTACTGTAAGTTTCAGAGGCTAAATAGTTAAGTGGATTGTCAGAAATATGAACTTAGTGATGAAGCAATGAGGATTGGGACTCAATCAAAGAACTACCCAAGAGTTGAAGAGACAAGGATCAGCACTGAAAAGTGTCATTGTGAGAAGTAGCACTGAAACAATGCAAGGTACATTCATAAGCGCACATGTGGAACATCACTTAAACAAGTTAATACTAGTTTAAGTAAGCATAGGGTATGATTAGGAGCTGTAGTTGTTACAAGCTGTGTATTTAGATTACTAATGGATTAGTTTTTGTTTTGCTAATGTGGTGCTAGAAACAGCACTGGAGATCCACTAGGTAGCTTTGTCTGGAGCGCTGAAAAATATAAGAAAGAAAGGATATCTAATAGAAGGAGAGATTAGTAAAGATAGAAAAATTTATTATTTCAATCAGTCATTAGATTACAAATATTAGAGCCTCATATTGTATACTTTTGAAATAAATTGAGATATATAGTGATTTATCTATTTTGTGATTACTCTGATAACAGTAAGAGATTGGATTTTTCTGCAATTAAGTGTTAAAGAGAATATTAGTGATATTATGAGTCTTTTAGAGTTTGTGCTTCTGCGTGTGTATTTCATATAGTATAGTGAAAAAGCGCAACATAGAGAGAATATATAGATTCAGTATGATAAACTATTATTAGAGTAATTTTATTGCTATAATAAGTCATATTCAAAGAGAGCGCATCAAGAGGGAGTAGCTGTGGATACTAGTGCTTATTAAGAATAGAAATATCCATATAGTAATATTTGGTTTTTTCCTTATCTTTTAACTTATCTCTCAACTCATAAACTATCTATCTAGATATTAATGTTACACATTATTGCGCTGTCTTTAAAATAAGAGTGGAAGGCTCTTATTTTTAGAAATTTAAAATAAGAGCCAACCCATCTTGCATTGTGTCTACTTCTTAGTACTTTAGAACCCTCAAAAATTGGTATCCCAACAGTGGCAAAATTGTAACTAACTAGTGATTTGATTGGATTGTTTGGTTTTCAGGGGTTTTTCAAGAGGGTGTAATCAAACCAGTGCTTCAGTGTAAGAGTTGTAGGGTCTACAAGGAGTTGATCAATAGCTGTTATCAGAGGATAGTGTAGGGCTGCATTGTGGATATAGTTGGATTAAAATATCAAGTGTGTGTTTATTTTTTTTGTGTGGATTTTGTTCTGATTATTTTATTTTGAAGATGGAACCTACTGCCACTAGATCTAGGGGATGTCAGGAGAGGTTTGAATCTCCCAATACAACAGCTTTGATGCCACAGAGGTTAACTACAATTATTTGGTGTAAAGATGAAACATGTTTTTTGTGGGCATTAATACCAAGAAGTTCTTACGTAGGTTTGAAAAGGCAGCTAAATTTCATGGAGCAAACAAATATGATATGGTGCACCAAGTATTTTTCTTTGTGTCAAATAAGTGCAAGGATGATCTGGAGGATCTAAAGGTTCACAAAGAGAATTTTTGGTCAGTGCTAAAGTAACAGATGATTAAGAGATGGCCAAAGATTACTGAGGAAACTAGGTACAAAATTAAGGATCTAGATGTCTTGGTAAAGAAGGCCAAAGCTGATGAGGGTGTTTGAGACCCTAAAGAATTTAATAGTTTCATGGAGGGGTTTGATTGAATAGTTGAGTATTTATTCAGTAATGAAGATTTTAATGATAATAATGCATCTTTACCTTGGTTTTGTGAAGTGTTAGCACCAGAAGTGGAAGACTGGGCAAAGAGGTGCTTGCATAACAAAGGAAAGTTAGTCAAGAAGAGGGACGGTAATTATAAGTACCCTGGATTATAGGAATTAGAGACATAAGAGGAAGCTGAAATGAAGTTGAGTCGAGTTGAGATTTGCGCAGTTAGAGCTCCTTTGGATAAAGAGGAAGTGGAAGAGGATGCACCTGATGTTTGATTGCCTCCTCAGGTGTTGTTTCCTAAAGCTAAAGTTTTAAATAAAGAGCAGCCAGAGTCTGTTATGGCTAGGATTGATGAATTGGAGAAGAAAATAATTGAAACAGTGAAAGCAAAGGAGGTGTTTAGGCCCAAGAGCTCTTCCCAACCATTGCACTTTGCTACCATGGTATGTTGCTATTGTAATACAGAAGGGAATACTAGGATGAGTTGTAATGTGCTTCAAAAGGATAAAGAGGAGAGAGTAGTTTACAAAGATGAAACTACATTTATGTTGGAAAATGGGACTAAGCTTGTTAAAGACAAGGATTGAGGGTTGCTAGCCATGGTCATTGATTATATTAATAAGAAGTCTATGGAGGGCAAGTCAAGCAAGGGCAAAGATCCTGAAGCTAAAGAAAAACTCAAGGATTCAAAATCTGTTAATTTTGCAGTTACTTGTGCAGTGTTGGATCTTAAAGTGAAAGAAGGAGCGGTAGCAGCGCCACTTACTGCAGCGCGTTTGGAGATGTTTAAAGAGAAGCACAAGAAAATGGCCCCATCAACAATAAGTAAGCCAAGAAGAGCTGGTGCAAGGTATACGAGTCCAGAGGATATGAAGGAAGTAGGGTACACTACCAGAGAAAATACAACTGCACCTATGGAAGATATTGAAACAGATGGTATGGAACCTGGTGGGTATGTTGTGAATCATCAGGTAGAAGAACAACCTGTGACAATGGAGGAGGAAGAGGTAGTAGAGCAAAGGGCAGTACCTGCTGAAAGAATGCCAGGAGAAAGGCATAATACCCCAAAGAACCCATCTGTAAGAGAAAAAGCTGGTGCAAAGGTGACACAACCTAAATGGAAAATGAAGCGCCCTTTTCACTCTAATTTTCATAAGGCAGCTGAGGATTTAGTTGCACAATTTTTAAAAACTATGGTTTCAGTTCCATTGGGGATGCTGACAGCAGTAGTGCCAGATGTATCAAATGGAATTGTGGATAAGTGCAGGAAGAAAAGGATTTCTAATTGCACTGAGTTTTATATAGGAGAGCAGTCATTTCAGCCAGTTGTTGGATTTCCTAGGGCTCCAGATTATGCAGGACCCTTAGGGTATTTAATGATTACTGTGAATGGTAAGCAATTTAAAGCTTTAGTGGATACAGGCTCACAAATCAATGTGGTGTCAGTAGATGACCCGGTGGAGTTAGCACTTCCTGTAAAAGATGGCGATGGCACTGTAGCAGGAATCAGTGGAGGTAGGTTGCCTTTTTTAGGTGTAGCAGAGTATGTATGCACTAGAGTTTCAGGAGCAACGAGAGATATACATTTTTATGTTACAATGGGTGTAGTTAAAACAGTTTTAGACACACCATTTTTAATGGATTATTCTGCAACTATTGATTATTGTTTGAATAAGACTATTGGAATAAGGAATATGGGTGATGATGGTGTTCCAGTAAAAGCAGTCTTAGTAGAACCTAAGGATGGTGGCTGGGAAACTAAGTACTCTGGAGCTGCGCAGTTAGAGAAAGGAAGAGAGTTTAATGAGGAATTCTCAGATGATGAGATAAGGCAGCTTCAAGGAAGGTGCCAACATTTTCATTAGGGACTGTCATTTTAGGTGTTACTATCTCCCAGGATGAGAGGAACCCGGATAGTGACCAGTCAGTCCAACAAGAAGGGATACATAAAGCGGTACTTCATAGGTGTCTTAGGAATATTACAGTAGAATGTATTATACCTAAGCTTTTTTATTTCTTTGATTATGGATTTTGTTATACTTATATTAAAAAGAAAAGACAAAAACAGAATTTAGGTACAACCCGTAGTTATATTAGAAAGGGTTTGATTTTAAGTAACAAAGGAAGCAGCAAGAGCTGTTTTTACTCAAAGTATAAACCAGTAGCTGTCAAGGTTAAACCTGTGAATGTAGCGACACCCAATTTGAATCTTCCTTTTCAGAGGCTGGCGCTGTCTAGGAATCCTTATGATACTCCCTTAACAAAGTTTCCGCCTGAATATGCACCTACTAGTAAGATTACAATGGAAAGGCTTCAGACGGTTAATTTTGGACCAGAGGATTGGTTATCACAGGAAGAAAAGATGTTTTTATTACATGTTATGGTTCTTAGGGAAAAGGCTACTGCGTTTTCTGAAGAGGAAAGAGGTTTGTTGAAACACTCTTACAGTAAACCTTATATTGTTCCAGTTATACCTCATGCGCCGTGGCAGAAGAAGGCTTCTCAAATACTAGCAGCTATAAGAGAAGAGTATATGGAATTAATTAGGGAAAGTTTAATGTCTGGCTTGTATGAACATTCTATGTCTAGTTGTTCAAGTCCAGTGTTTTGTGTTGTTAAGAACTGTGTAAATTGATGGTTGTTCATGATCTTAGGGAGATGAAAAAGGTTATGGTAAAGGATGCAGGAATACCACCAAGGCCAGAAGAGTTTGTGGATTCTTTTGCATGATGCGCATGTTATGGATTAGGTGATATCATGGGAGGATACAATGAGCGCGAATTGGATGATTAATCCAGGCCCATGACTACGCTTTAAATACCACTGGGAAGTTTAAGGTTGACAAGGTTACAACAAGGTGCAACAGATTATGTGGAGGTATACCAAGCGCAGATGATGTGGATACTGCAGGACAAAATTCCAGAGCAGGTTGTAAGTTTCATTTATGATGGCAGTATAAAAGGGACCAGCCAGTGAATATGATGGGGAAGTGTTAGAGGAGAATCTGTATATTAGAAATTCTGTTTGGGAATATGTTATTACCCTGGAGAGAGTGCTTTTTTAGGATAGAGGAGGCAGGATTAATAATATCTGGATCCAAGTTTGCTTGTTGTGTTCCAGCGCTAGATATTGTGGGACATGTGGTATAAAAGATAGGATGGTTCATTGCTGAAAAGTGGAAGAATAAGTTGCCTAAATGGCCAAGACCAAGAAATAATATGGAATTTAGAGGGTTTTTAGGCATTTGTACATATGTAATAATGTTTAATTGAGATTTTTCTTTGCTGTCTTTACCTTTTAGGCACTTAACAAAGAAAGATTTGGTATGGTATTGGATGGAGGAATGTGAAGAGTCATTTTATTTGTTAAAAAGGATTGTAGGAAAAGATTGGAATATGGTCATTGCACTGGGAAAATTACTCTAGCGGTGGATTCTAGTGTGTCTGCAGTAGGCGCAGTTTTGATGCAGGAGGATGAGGAAGGTAATTACAGACCTGTCCTTTAAAAATCTAAGACTTTTACTAAAGTGGAGTCTAGGTACTCTCAGTCTAAGCTGTAGTTATGCAGAGTAGCAAAAATACTTAAGAAGCTACAGTGAATGCTTTGGGGGCAACATCTTAAGTTTCAGGTTGATGCACTATCATTGGTGCAAATGATTAGTAGCCAGAGTTTTACAGATGTGCCTAGGACTAGGTGTGTGGTGCAGATTAATTTATTCTCTTTTGACTTAGTGCATAAGCCAGGCAAGTCTTTCACAATTCCAGATTTGTTTTCCAGAAGGCCATTGTGTGAAGAAGAATCGGAAGCCAAGGAATTCAAAGAAGATAAAAGATGGGTAAGTGGGATAGACTATTGTTATGAAGGATATGATAGAAGCATCTGAAAATACAATAAACTAGTAGCTTTACAAAGCATCTGCAAAGACAATAAACTAGTAGTGTTATGAAGCTTCTGCAAAGAAAATAAACTAGTTGTTTTAACACAAAATATGTTTGTAGCAAAGTTAGTCTGCAACTGGGTTTAGGGAACACTGAAGTAAATGTAGCAACAAGGAGTGCACTGGACAAGACAGCAGAGGAACCATATTCCAAAGACAACTCAAGGGGAAGTCAAGATACTTATACTCATCCAGAGAATGGGGAGTATTCTGAACATGATGCACCTGCTGATGAGGAGGCAGAATTGTTAAGGTTATATCTGTAAGGTAGTAGTTGACCAGTTTTTTTTGATAAAAAGGTTTGGTGCAATATCAAGAAGCATGCTAAAAGCTATTTTATTAAAGGTGGGAATTCATGTAGTAATAAGTCTTTTTTTCCTCAGTTACTCATTCAAACTAGGAAAAGGAACAAGAAAATACTCAGGGAGTTGCATGATAATTTAGTTCATAGAGGTCAAGATGAGAAGTATCACAGAGTCAGGGAAAGATTCTGGTGGCCTAATAAGAAGAACAAGGTAAGAGATTTTGTTAAATTTTGTCCAGAATTTCAGCACAGGAGTTACAGAAAGCCAAAAGAGAAAGGTAGAGCAATAGGAAAAGATAATGTTTTTGGTAGGATCAGTTTAGAGGCAGCTCATATAAAAGAAGGGAACTTTAAATACTTGGTAGTAGCCAGGGATGATCTATCAGGATAGGTCAAAGCAGAACCATTGTTAAACCTTAAGGCAAGTAATGTAGCCAAATTCTTAAAGAGAGAATGGATTTATAGGTATGGGGTAATGAAGATGGAAACCATGGATGGAGGGGCAGAATTTGCTGGAGGATTCCAAGATGTAGTCAAAGATATAGGGGCTAAGCTACGAGTTGCAAAACCATATTATCTTGAAGCAGAAAGAATGGTAGAAAGAGGGAATAAAGTTATAAAAGATGCATTGGTTAAGTTATGTAGAAATAAGGGCGCAAAGTGGAAGAACTACTTTCCATTAGTTTTGTATGCAGATAAGATTTCAGTTAAAAGGACAACTGATTTTTCACAGTATAAAATTATGTTTGGTCAAAGAGCAGTACTACCTATTGATCTAGAGGCTGTATCTTTTCAATGATGTGATTAGGATCAAGTGTGCTTGACTGAAGATCTAATTTTAGCAAGGGTAGCGCAACTTGAAAGGAAAGTTGAGTTTGTGGAGAAGGCGTATGATAGAATGATGCAGATCCGGGAAAAATAAGTTAAATATTGGGATGAGCATTTGGCACACAGATTGAGGAAGCCATTGAGACCAGGAGATTAAATTTTAGTCTATAATAGAAGTCTAGAAATCCAATGGGGTAAAATGTTTTCTGATAGATGGAATGGTCCTTATAGGATAAGGAGGAAAATTACTGGAGGGTCTTATTTACTGGAGGAATTGGATGATGCTTAATGGAAACGGAGTGTAGCAGCAGATAAGATCAAAATATTCTACCTAAGGGGTGCTCCAGTAGTACAGAATAACCTTTTTAATGAGGGAAAACTACCAAAATAACCTCCAAGTAGAGTCTAAACTGTTATTGTGTTTTTTATGCTTTTTTTATGTTTCATCCAGGAAGAGGTTAAACTAACAAGTTATGTTTAAGGTTTATTTTTATAAGAGGAAACACCGGAGGCTTTGACACAGTGGTGATGGGTACATGGCCCTAACTGGAAGTTAAGAGGACTATGGCTGAATAGGCAACTGGAATAAGTGCTCAGATGAGGGAATAGAGAAAATGGAATCTTATATTTTCATCCTTCAAGGAGATATGATGAAATAGGTAAATGGATTGAAGGAGATGTGTACCATGTAAACACAAAAAGCCGCTGGGAATTAAGCCAATGGGTTAATCAAACAGGAGTAGAATAACAATTTATAGATGGGCGCTCTACAGTTCATTAACTTACTTACATCATGTATTTTTGTATTGCAGTGAAGGCTGTAAAATTTTTAATGTTTAATGTTTATTTTATGATTTTTTACAGTTTCCATAGCCTTTTGAAGAAAGTAGAGGGAGAAAATTTAGGTGCTCTAAAATTTAAAAGACAACTAATATTGAAGATAGGTGTGAAAGAATAGTTCCTTGTCTAGGATGTTTCTTTGAAGGCATAGCAAAGATGGAGACTAGGTACAGAGATATTGGAAAAAGAATGTTACACGGAAAGCACTAGTGGATTATTCAGTTTTGTTTATAAAGCTATTAGGATATCCTTTCCATTCTCCAGGCATGATGAAACAATGAGGATCGGCAGGGAATACAAGAATAGTCAAAGAACTGATCTCATTCATTAGCTGACCTATAATTTCTATATGGGAATACCAAGCTTTGAGCTCAGCGTCAGAAAAGGCTGATGTGTGATTATAGGATAGAGACATAGCATTGTATATAAGGTGAAGTCTTGTAAAAATTTACATGGAATGTACAAAAGGTAGTGGAATAGGAGCCCATCCCAGGGAGATAGATTTGCTGAAGCCTTAAAGTTAGATCAGGAGTCAGTAGGTACAGGAGGAGTAAGTATAATGAAAGAAACTTATTTGCTAATAAGCTATGGGTGGCGCTGACGGCAAGGAGACAGTAACTGTGTCCGGAGTAGCTTTAGAGGAGGCTGAATGCATAGAAGCATTGGAGCTTGGGGCAGAAGAAGGTGCAGAGCTACGCTGAATGGATATTTTGTGCCTGAAACTAGTGGGAAGTGATGATTATTTGTAAGAGACATCAGTAATGGGAGAAGAATTAATGCTGGTAGGACAAGTAGTGGTTTTTATAGGAGCACTACTGGTGGAACAAGGTGGGAAACAAATGTAGCCAGTAGGCTGAGGACTATTTTGATTTAGGGAGGTGTTACAAGTCTTATGATATCTGAAACAATTATTGCAGGCAGGTATAAAGGAGGCATACCCCCAAGGTCTAGAAAAAGAGCAATGGAAAATGCAACATTTGCAGATAGAGCACACCTGATCTCTGGGAATGGTGGAATATTAAGTCATGATACTAAAATGATAGAAATGTTGGTTATTAGATTGGCTATTTATACACTAAGAATGTAATTATAAAGAAGACATTAAAGGCGCAATATCTGTCTTGAACACTGAATGGTCTCTAAGGAAGATGTGAAGAATTTTATTCATAGAAAAAGGGACCCAAGGGAAAAGTGGAATCTGTTGCAGTCATAGGAAAGTCATATGGCAAAAATCTGAGGATTTCAAGGTAACTCATGGATATATGATGCAGAAGATGTATTTGCTGCTATAGGGAGTAGCAGTGATCTTAAGTTTTTTTTTTGTTTTTTTTCTGCTGTTTCATCTTTCAGAAGCACTTAGTAAAAGGGTGCACTGGAAAGTTTGAAATAAGGATGATTTTGTTGTTTTTTGGCAACTCATCTTGTATTCAAAGAACTCTCACAAAGAACTTAAAATGAGAATATAAGATATTTAATTACTTTTTCAGGCTATGTACACATTATAGGAAGAAGAATACAAGTAAATATTGAAAAGAAGATTTTTTTTAGTATTCTGTGTCATCAAAGATTGGGATGCAGAAAGCACAGTTGTTAACAGCCTCTTGCATGTTTTGTTGCAAGGTAGTGATAAGCTGTGTATGTTGGTTATACTTGGCATGAGTATAGACCAGGACTGCCTTGAGGAAACCTTTGACGGCAGAGAAAGTGTTGTTCATTTGACACATGGTTGCATCAAATGGTGCGCAGGAGATATGCTCTATGAATTCTCAGTTTCGAGTCATGGCGGGCTCTTCCTTGTTGTAATGAGAAGGGGTATTGTTGACGGGCCAATTTTCTGGGATAAAGGTATCACCAGCTGGATGCATGGAAGTCCAATCAGGAGTAGGTGAGTGAGGTGCGCACTCCGGAAGAAGAATGGCATCCCAGAGGGGAGCTTCTTCCAGAGCTGGAAGGAACAGAAAATAACTTGGAAAAGGAGGCTTTTCAGCATAAGGAATGGCTGGATCATCCCATAAAAGAAAGGAAGGATATTAGTGTTAGGTCAGAAGAGGAAAAAAAAAGTGAAAGGAACTTACAGTGTGAATACTCTCTTCAGAAAAGAGTGATCTAGGAATTGAAGTGTCACTTCTGGGAGTAGGCGCTAAGAAACCAATCTTGACACATTTGTTTTTATGTGGTGTAGTTGGAGAAGGCGCAGGGCACTTGATATTCATCTGACTCATAATTTCTGTGGTAGAGGTTTTGGGTCTAGAGACGCAACGGTGTGCAGCCCATCATAGCTACATGACTTTTTGCAACTTTTGCAAAAATTGCATGACTAAAAAAAAAGGGGGGGAATGGAAGTTAGTAATGATAGGATGAAAAGAAAGGAAGAAAAATGAAGTAAAACTTACATTAAAATAAGTGTTTCCACAGAGGACTTTTTAAAAATGGCAGGGGGTTATGTCATTTTTGATGCAGCAGGTGCATCTCGTCCTACTCATTAGCATAGTGACTGGAGTCATGGGAGGAGCAGCAGGGGGCTGAATGCGCAAAAACTGTTTAATGAAATTCATAATGTTGGCGGTATTCTTGGTATTAATGATAGCCTTTTCTGATTCAATATCTATAAGTTATGAATAAAAAAGAATATAAGAATATAAGAGGAAATAACTATGTAGTAGAAGAAGAAGGATGATGATGATGATGATTTATTGATAATGAGGAAGAAGTTTGAAGATGGAGGAAGGAGATGCTACAAGGCACAGGGTATTTATAGGCTCCTGGGGACAGTTGTGAGTAGAGGGAGGATGTGGTACACGCATTTCAGGTAACTTATCTTTTGGACCAATCAGCTTGTGTAGCCCAGGAAGAAAAGAACAAAGGGGAATCATAGCACAATAGATAGCACTATCATAAATATGTAATTATGGTTTTAAAAGAACAAAGGAAAAGAGAAGTGTGGAAGCAGACTTAGGATCTGTGTGCTCAGATTTTGCAGCAAGATGTGCGGCAAAAATGAATTATATTTTATCAACTTAGGAGTTCAAGTGCTGAAACTTATGGATTTGGATTTTCCAATAATTGTGTGTTTTGAATTAAGGAAAGAATTATGGCTCAATGAAGGCCTCAAGTAAATAGTATACTGCACTGCTGCTAGTGTGGTAATTTACTGAAACAGGTACTGTAAGTTTCAGAGGCTAAATAGTTAAGTGGATTGTCAGAAATATGAACTTAGTGATGAAGCAATGAGGATTGGGACTCAATCAAAGAACTACCCAAGAGTTGAAGAGACAAGGATCAGCACTGAAAAGTGTCATTGTGGGAAGTAGCACTGAAACAATGCAAGGTACATTCATAAGTGCACAGGTGGAACATCAGTGAAACAAGTTAATACTAGTTTTAGTAAGCATAGGGTATGATTAGGAGCTGTAGTTGTTACAAGCTGTGTATTTAGTTTACCAATGGATTAGTTTTTGTTTTGCTAATGTGGTGCTAGAAACAGCACTGGAGATCCACTAGGTAGCTTTGTCTGGAGTGCTGAAAAATATAAGAAGGAAAGGATATCTAATAGAAGGAGAGATTAGTAAAGATAGGAAAAATTATTATTTCAATCAGTCATTAGATTAAAAATATTAGAGCCTCATATTGTATACTTTTGAAATAAATTGAGATATATAGTGATTTATCTATTTTGTGATTACTCTGATAACAGTAAGAGATTGGATTTTTCTGCAATTAAGTGTTAAAGAGAATATTAGTGATATTATGAGTCTTTTAGAGTTTGTGCTTCTGTGTGTGTATTTCATATAGTATAGTCAAAAAGCACAACACAGATAGAATATATAGATTCAGTATGATAAACTATTATTAGAGTAATTTTATTGCTATAATAAGTCATATTCAAAGAGAGCGCATCAAGAGGGAGTAGCTGTGGATGCTAGTGCTTTTTACAAATAGAAATATCCAGATAGTAATATTTGTTTTTTTCCTTATCTTTAATTTTATCTCTCAACTCATACAATATCTAGTTATGTATTAGTGTTACACATTATTGCGCTGTATTTAAAATAAGAGTGGAAGGCTCTTAATTTTTGAAATTGAAAAGAAGAACCAACCCATCTCGCATTGTGTCTACTGCTTAGTATTTTAGAACCCTCTACACCGGAAAAAAAATCCAGTTCCCTAATTGTGGATCCCTTAACATTGATACCCCCTATTGTAATTCACTGTGCTTTCCTATCACTAAGCCCCAATGGTAAGCTTGCTCTCTTCACTTGGTTTCAGAATGAAGAGAGGGGACTCCTGTGCACATTCTACATACATAGAAAGGCCGCAGTTGCCATTTTAATTATTATAAACCTAAGACCCCCCCCCTCACAACAAGGCATCTACACTTAACAGACTAAAAAAATATTTATAGAGAAAAATAAATAAATAAATAAAATAAAATAAATAGTGAAAAAAAATTATGGAGGTCCAATTGAAAAATAAGATAAACAGTTATGAATGTTCAAACCATCTAATGACTTTGTCATACAATCTGCTATTTGATCTCTACTAGGCACCCAAGTAAGAACTACATCCTTGTTAAAAATTAGCTGGTTGACAAAATAAAAATCACTCTTTTAGTGTCTGGTATCCTTAGTTGAAGTTTGATCCTTTCCAGTTCTTACTGATGTCTAATTGTCACAGTAAAGATGAATCAGACTCTGATAGTTGATGAAATCTTTTAGTTTTTTATCCATAAACAAGTCTTTGTACCAGATGAAAAAGCCATATATTCTTTGTAATTATCTATTTTATTTTTTTAGCAAGACAAAAAACTTCTGAATTTTCTTGATTACTCTTTTTCTTTTCTTTTATTCTTACACTTGATTCTAGATGACTGTACTCTTTATTTTAAACTAGTAAGGAACTAAGTGCCCATAACCTGTAATTCCCTAGGCACCCAAATCTCAAAGCCCCAATGGTAGGCTTGCTTTCTTCACTTGGTGTCAGAATAGTAGATTGGAGATTTGATAACCTGTGCACCCAAATCCCAAAGCCCCAATGGTAATCTCTCTCTCTTCACTTGGTGTCAGAATGAAGAGAGGGGACTTGCGTGCACAGTCTGCATACATAGAAAAGCAGAAGTTTCTGTTCTCACTATTCTAAGCCTAACACATATAAGCTACTATTCTACTAGAGGATAAAGTATTGAAATCAATTGATTATAAATTATTTTACATATTTTTGGCAAGTTCTTTTGACATTATTAGTCTGAATAGGAAACTTAATTGCTACAGAGAAAAAGGTTCTGCATGTGAAGAAAGGGGAATAATTCTCTGAGATCAGATAATCATAGAAAATGTAGCCTGTGTAATACCCTAGGTATCCAAATTTCAAAGACCCAAAGCTCTCACCAAGGTCAAACTTTGCCACTTATATGTTTTGAGTGGTCATTTCCTGCATGCCAGACATGACCTAGCCTCCCACACCATTTCATTTTTCATGACAAGAAATTGTCTCATGTTTGAATTTTGAGCAGCAATGTCAAGCACATGAAATTTGGCATGGCATCCCTCATTATGTCATGTTTTTTAAAATACAATGTCACAAAAAATGAAAAAATGGCAAATCTTTACTTCCATTAGGGGGTGTCAGTTCTATAAAATCTACACTTAAGCTAAGTGTGGATTTTAAAGCAAATCAGCACTTAATTTTTCAAAAAAGTCACATATTTCAAAATGGGTGTCAGTTATGACCTCAAATCAGCACCTTTTTCCTAGTTTTTTTCACAACCACATTTTGGCCACATTATCCCTGCCACAAGTGACACCCAGACCACATCCTCTCATTAAGACTCCTCACACACTCCTCACTGAGATTTGAAACATTTTATTGCAACATTTCAACCAGGCATGTTTTTTCCTTCTTTTTCATTTTTTCAACCTCTTAATATCTTTTTTTGTAATATAAAAGTCTCATAATTCCTCCCAGAAAATCCAAAACTCAAAAGGCAACTCAAGAAAATGCTACATTGCAAAGGTCTTCCTGTAATGAAAGCCCCTCACCTAATAAATCAATTCTGAAAAGCTTATAAAGGAAGATTATCTTATCATCAACAACCTAAAAATTAAATCAAACTATGATGCATGTTTTGGATATGAGAAGTCAACTCAAATTGGATGTACACCTTCATCAAAGGTCAATGGCTTCTTGATAATGGAAAAAAAAGTAAAAAAAAATAAAAGGGAGAATTGAAATAAATCCTAAGAAAATTAGCAAGAGGTTCAAAAGTTATTAAGCAAAATATAAAAAGGCTTATTTTGCTTCCAATTCCACCAGCTTTGGTATTGATGATGATGATTTGGAGATTGTAATTACTAATTTTTCAGAAAATATCAATGTCATGTGTCCTTTATATGAGAAAAAGGATAATCTTTTTGGTTCCCGAGCTGATTTAAACACTTGGGTTATACATGATACTACTAAGGATATACCCTCTGGTTCTCAAACATCCAATAATTCTCCCAACACATCTTTTCATCAACAACTTCAATCCCCTCCAGTTTCTAGCCATACTTCTACTGAAGATGATCCTGAATATCAAGAAGAACATTTATTTTTCAGCAGATCTGAGTCCTCAGAGTTCCAGTATTTTAATGTATGTTTAATTTTAATTTTTTATAAATTATTAACTAAATTTCTCATTCTTTCTTTTCTAGTCTCCTCCTAATCAATCTCAAATTTCTAAAAATATTAATGATTCTTGCAATAACAATCATTCTTTGGAAGCTACTTTAGATGAACTTTTTGGACCCTCTAGATCAAACTAGAAACTAAATCTTTCGGCATCAACTTCAATGAGCTTGAACCATCTTTTAAAATGTGGTAATACTTCAACCACCTCTTTTTCCTACCTTGAAAATTATTTTGAGAAAAAAAGATATGAGTAAAATTTGGTCACTATATACCTTCTTTAACAACATATTTTTTTATTTATTTATTTTACTCAGAAAAATCCTCTATTCCAAATAATATCCTTGATTTGAGAAGATGAAGTTTGATCATATGCTAATGGAAGATCAACAGGACTTAGATTTGAAGGAATTTTTTTTTTGCTTCAATCAAATTTTGAAGAGGCTAAATTTGAGACAGGAGATATCTAAAGATCTCACCTTTTCTTGGGGAAAACAAAAGACCATGAATTTCAAAAAGAAATGGCTAGTCCTGAATTTGAAAAACAAGTATTTAAAAAAAATTCATTACAGAATGTATAAAAAATGGCCAATAATATGAGGACATTGAAAAATTACTTAATTTTTTAATTGATTATTTTTTTTTTTTTGGTTAATGGTTGGTGAATGACTTTATTACCCAGGGGGAAAATCCCTGAACTAGATTTTGAGTTCAGTTTTTGGTCAAAGGGTAAACTTCTTGGTCTGACTTACAGAGTGACCCTATTTTAAATCTTAAATTTCTTTTCAAACAGATGTTGGCATCCCCCTTTCAGACCCCATCTTACCCTATCTACTAATTGTAAACTTATCCACTAGTAATAATAATCCTATACAAGTGCAGCTTTCTCTATTTTTTTCATTTTGTAGTCTTTATATATATATTTTATCTTATGTTCCCTCTACTTCCACTTCCCCTTATTTGCCTCCTATCTTCTTCCCTTCCCCTTCCCCATTCTCTTCCCTCCCCTCCCCTCCCACTCACTCCCTCTTGTTCTTTCTCTCACTTGCTCCATTCTCTCTCTCTCTCTCTCTGACTTTCTCTCCTTTCTTTCCCATCCTCTCCCACTCTCTCCCCTCCTCCCTCTCTCCCCTCCTCTCCCTTTCTCTCCCACCTTCTCTCCTTCCTCTCCATCTTTCAACCACTTGCTCCCCTCCCTCTCCCTTCCTTCCCCACTTGCTCCCTTCCTCTCCCTCCCTCTCCCACTTTTACCCCTCCTCTCCCTCTTCCTCTTCCTCTTCCTCTTCCTCTTCCTCTTCCTCTTCCTCTTCCTCTTCCTCTTCCTCTTCCTCTTCCTCTTCCTCTTCCTCTTCCTCTTCCTCTTCCTCTTCCTCTTCCTCTTCCTCTTCCTCTTCCTCTTCCTCTTCCTCTTCCTCTTCCTCTTCCTCTTCCTCTTCCTCTTCCTCTTCCTCTTCCTCTTCCTCTTCCTCTTCCTCTTCCTCTTCCTCTTCCTCTTCCTCTTCCTCTTCCTCTTCCTCTTCCTCTTCCTCTTCCTCTTCCTCTTCCTCTTCCTCTTCCTCTTCCTCTTCCTCTTCCTCTTCCTCTTCCTCTTCCTCTTCCTCTTCCTCTTCCTCTTCCTCTTCCTCTTCCTCTTCCTCTTCCTCTTCCTCTTCCTCTTCCTCTTCCTCTTCCTCTTCCTCTTCCTCTTCCTCTTCCTCTTCCTCTTCCTCTTCCTCTTCCTCTTCCTCTTCCTCTTCCTCTTCCTCTTCCTCTTCCTCTTCCTCTTCCTCTTCCTCTTCCTCTTCCTCTTCCTCTTCCTCTTCCTCTTCCTCTTCCTCTTCCTCTTCCTCTTCCTCTTCCTCTTCCTCTTCCTCTTCCTCTTCCTCTTCCTCTTCCTCTTCCTCTTCCTCTTCCTCTTCCTCTTCCTCTTCCTCTTCCTCTTCCTCTTCCTCTTCCTCTTCCTCTTCCTCTTCCTCTTCCTCTTCCTCTTCCTCTTCCTCTTCCTCTTCCTCTTCCTCTTCCTCTTCCTCTTCCTCTTCCTCTTCCTCTTCCTCTTCCTCTTCCTCTTCCTCTTCCTCTTCCTCTTCCTCTTCCTCTTCCTCTTCCTCTTCCTCTTCCTCTTCCTCTTCCTCTTCCTCTTCCTCTTCCTCTTCCTCTTCCTCTTCCTCTTCCTCTTCCTCTTCCTCTTCCTCTTCCTCTTCCTCTTCCTCTTCCTCTTCCTCTTCCTCTTCCTCTTCCTCTTCCTCTTCCTCTTCCTCTTCCTCTTCCTCTTCCTCTTCCTCTTCCTCTTCCTCTTCCTCTTCCTCTTCCTCTTCCTCTTCCTCTTCCTCTTCCTCTTCCTCTTCCTCTTCCTCTTCCTCTTCCTCTTCCTCTTCCTCTTCCTCTTCCTCTTCCTCTTCCTCTTCCTCTTCCTCTTCCTCTTCCTCTTCCTCTTCCTCTTCCTCTTCCTCTTCCTCTTCCTCTTCCTCTTCCTCTTCCTCTTCCTCTTCCTCTTCCTCTTCCTCTTCCTCTTCCTCTTCCTCTTCCTCTTCCTCTTCCTCTTCCTCTTCCTCTTCCTCTTCCTCTTCCTCTTCCTCTTCCTCTTCCTCTTCCTCTTCCTCTTCCTCTTCCTCTTCCTCTTCCTCTTCCTCTTCCTCTTCCTCTTCCTCTTCCTCTTCCTCTTCCTCTTCCTCTTCCTCTTCCTCTTCCTCTTCCTCCCTCTCCCTCTCCCTCTATCCCCCTGTCTCTCCTTCTCTCTCCCACTTGCTTGCCTCTTTTTCCTCTCTTAACTCCTCTATCACTCTATCAGAAAAAAAGGTAAGAAACTTAATAAGAAGAATAAAAATTTATGACTAGAAAAAAGTAAATAAATAATTATCAAAAAAAATAGACAATTTATATAAGTAAAAAAAAGAAAAATTTCCACATAAGCAGAGAAGTCAAACAACAACAGCTCACTAAAAAGGCAGAAAATAACTAGTTAGCTATAAAATTACAAGATAACTAAATAATTAAAGCCAAATAATTTTATCTATTGAATTTACAAAATAATTATATGAATAAAAAATAATAAACTATCTTAATAAGCAAAAAACTAAAAAACTCAATAAAAACAACTGAAATAAAAATAAAAATAATCTTATCAACCAAAAAGAGATAAAAAAAAATTTAAAAAAATAAATCATCAAAAAAATATAAAAGTAATAATAAGCTGACTTACCAAGAAATCAAGTTTATTCAGTTAATTAACTCACTAAGATAACAAAGATAAAAATTTCAAACTGACTAAATTACTACATGATTCTGTACCATGAACGAGACCATATCATATTTCATTTTTTTACCTTTTTCTTTTCTTCAACCTTTTATGTTTCTGGTTCTTTTTTATCTTTATTTTTTATTAGTGACTTCATATATATATATTATTGAAAATAATCTTTTAGTTAGGTATTTTAAACAATACCAATCTTACTTTTACCACTATGAAACAAGTAAGATATTTCCAATGGGTAAAAATATGCACAAGTTAGGGATATTATTGGGAGAAGCATAAATCAAGAAAAAAAACTGCCTTAAAGATATTTTTCTGTCAATTGATTTTTTTTTTAAATAAAAAATAGTAAAAAATCAATAAAGAGAACTTTTTTTAAGAAAAATTAAGAATAAAACTAATATTTCCAAGGTTGGAAAATATTTTTCATGCACTTATTTTTATCATACTTTTTTTTTCACATGAGTTTTTCTTGACTTTTATATCTATCCTTCTGTCCCTCCATAGAGTATTCACAACTTGTACATGAGTGATTTTTTTAGAGATATTTTCATGCAGTGCAAAAGACTTTTTCTACAATAAATGAAATGTGAAATGTGATACAATTAAAAATTTCAACAACTACCTAATTAAAATATATGAGATAATTATTTTAATAAAATTATCTAAAAAGTATAATCTAAAAAACTAGCCATAAGGAGAGTACTAAAAAGAATAAAAATGAGAAAAAAAACTTATTAGGGGTATAAAAGTTAGAAATCTTTCATTTCATGCTTCCTCTTTTTTCCACCAAATTTACCATGAGTATTCTTCTGAAGTGGTCATACTGTGCCACAAAAACACCCTTATAGAAAAAGTTAATTTCAAGTTTGTGGCTTCTGTTTTGAGTTTTAAAATACCTTTTAAATATTTACAAATGTTTAACTTTGATACTTCCTACTAAATGGAAAAAGGAAAAAAATGAATAATAAGAGAAAAAAAATTTATGCATTAGCTTAAAAATCAATACACCAACCATGCAAAAAATTAAAAACTAAGTAGCAATATTAATCTCAAAGAAACTAACTAACTTAAAAGGAAATGACTAGGTAAAATTTTATCAAATAACTGAACAAAAAGAACATAAAATAATATAATTTTCAAATCGATCACTAACAATCATAAAAATGAAAAAATTTAAAGAAAATTAACTAACCCAAAATATTCCTGAATGAAAGACAAAGAAAATGATAACTTACCAACCAACTAAAAAAATCCACAAAAAAAACCACACTTACTACTGATCTAAGTAAGCTAGATAACTCAATTTAAGAATGAAAAGCATCTTTTTTTAATAAGATAAGTCATATTTCTATTTTTCATCAATTCAAATGTAATACTTTGACTTTTTTTCTTCAAACTTTGCTTTTCTTTTTTTAATATTTTTATTCACCTGTGACTTTTAATACTTCTTTTTTTTGTTAGAGAATTAAATGGTATATTCTTCCTTATAACTAATCAGCTGAAACTCCATCATTTAAAAGTGTAATTTCATGCCATATTAGTTGAATCACTTTATTTTCATACTCATTAGAAACATCACTGGGGATTAATTTTGTTCATGTTGCCACTTTGACTTGAATTTTCATACCTTCAAAACATATTACATGATTTCTCACAATAAGACATAGAAGAGAATTCTGAAACAATTTATAGTTCCTTAAAATACAGTTTCAGTCAGAATATTAAAATGACACAATTTTTCCAATGGGGACTAAGAGAAAGTGACTGAAATTATGTCATTCTTAATTTTATGTTTCACTTTCATGCATTCAAAACTTGACACAAGGCCCTGAGATAAAATGTGACATAAAATTACACACCTCAAAATGTTTCATTTTGGAACATTCTACACCAAAATTACATGTGAGACTTTTTTCCAAGGTAATTTAATTAATAAAAAGCTTTATAGACTTCTTATCAATCCACTCACAGAACCAAGTTTAAGTTGAGTTTTGTTAAAAGGAGCACAAAGACAAAAAATGAATATAACATTGTCCATATTTTAGAATACTAATTAAAACCTGGGCTAAAACTAGGTCAAACATGGATCCTTCCAGCTAGCATACCCAATTTTTTATATTAAAAATTTATTTTTTAAACAAATGATTCATTTAACAGGGTGTCTCAAAGTTAGAAATTAGTCAGTTAAAAATCCTTGTTTTTTCCATCAAATCAGACATAATTATTTTTTAATATATAGCATGCCTTACCCCCAAGACACCCCTTTACCAATAATTAAAGGCAAGTTTGTGGCTGTATTTTTGTGATGTAAAATGCCATTTAAATAATTTCATATTTTTAACTTTGATACCCCATAATTTAAAATATTAAAATCACATTAGGCCCCCATTATCAAAGAAGAAAAGTATAAATTTAAATAAAATCCCTTAAATTTAAATTTAGAAGAGAATATTCTCAAACATTTTAAAAATAAAATAAATCAAAATAAATTTTACAATGAAAAACAATAAAACAAAGAAATCTTTTAGAAATTAAAATAGAAGTTAAAAAACTCATTTGAAAACAAAATAGTGCATAAAAGCATACCAAAATTAAGAATAAACATCTTTATATATATTTAAAATGAAATAAAGTGTCATGGAAACATAAACTCATTTATCAATGGAAAACTATCTTAATTTACAAAAAAAAAATAATGGAAAAAAAAGAATAAAAAGCTTATTAAAAAATAATGGAAAAATCCAATTTTATTTGAGAGATATCTAAATTATAATTAGATTAAAAAAATTCATAATACCAATGATTTAAAAAAAGAATGGTACATATATATATATATATATATATATATATATATATTGATTAAATAAATAATAAAATAATCACAGTCAACTTAAAAAAGTGTGTTCAATTAAAAAAATAAACTATTCAAAAAATAAAAAATATATAAAAATTCAAAATAATAAAATAAAATATATTTACAGAGAAATTGTAATAAAATATTAAATAAAAGATGAAATTGGTAAATTTAAGGTATAAATATATATGCGGTGTGGTCTTCTAACATTGGTGGAGCCTTTTGTTGGTCAGTTTGGCGTCGTTTTGATATGTCTTAAATGGCATTGTTTAATAATTGGTTGTTTTTCTGGAATTATTCAACAAATATTAGGACTGCAGAGATGTGTATATTACCATTGGATAGCCCTGGTTTTTCTCTATATTTTATTTGCTTATGAAATTTTTCATATTCTAAGTATTTGAGGGATTATTTCTCATTTTTCATTTAAAAAGATAACTGTTTGATTTTGTTTTTCACGTTTTACGGGCTAACCTTAAGTCTTAGGGTTAAGTTCTCAGTACCATTAGAATGGGCTAATTTTTCTCTACGTTTCATGTCACAATGTTGTTGTAGCTTAATTATGTGTTTTAAAGGTTTTAGTAGTTGTAGTTTATTTTTCTAAGTATTTTGGGTGTTTTTGGTGGTTTTCTGGCTTCAGGGCTGTCCTCCCAACGTCGGGCAGACCGCCTGCCTTGTTGCTAGAAGGCTGGGAAGCGTTTCTAGAGGGGTTTTATGAAATTTGGCGCTCAGAAACGCCAAATTCGTTGGTGGGAATGGGCTCTTAGATAGTGGTCTGTGTGTATATAGTGAATAAGACAGTTTGGGGAAACCTTAATTATCATACAACCATCCGGAGGTGATATCCTTGTTCCTCACTCAGTTTTCACTGTTTTCTAGCCACAATTGGCTGTGTATGTTGCAAGGTTAGTTCTTCATTTATCTTAACTTTGGCAACTGTTTTCTCTGGTGTAGTCTTGCAAGATATATCAAGTATTATTGCTGTCTCTGGTGTGGATTTTCAACCTACATCAAGTAACATTGCTTTCTCTGGTGTGGACATTGGTCTACATTTCAGTTCTTTGGTTTGTTAGTCTGTCTGGAGACTACTTCCTTGGCTGTTCAGGCAGTCAAGTGTATTGGAAAAGGGCTTTAAACAACAGGAACCAATTTACTGTAGCAGGTAAAACTCACTTATATTTTTCTAAAGGGACAGGGGATTATCTCTCTGGTTTTTCTTCAACTCCCTTGGTCAAGGCCTATAGCTAGTATTATAGGATTGTCTACAGTGGTATTCTTGTTACATATGAAATATAAATATTTACCTAGCTAAAAACAGAATAATTTCATAAATAGAGTAGAAAGATGCAATTTATTCAACATCAAATTAGAAAAATTAGAAACTTCAATTATTATTTACCAGTGAGAAATTATGATGAAATCCTAGCAACTCCCCTCATATAACCTTATTTAATCCCAGGTTTAACAACTTTGAATGTTTTTGTAAAAAAAATTTCTCCTTTTTGTACCTTTGTGCACAAGAGAATGTCTTAAAAGTAATCAGTGGCAAATCTCCTCTAGTAATTAGTAAAAAGGAAACTTGAAAAAAATGATATTTTAGCTTTATATTGAGATAAAAAAATAGGGGGTAACAAAGTTAGAAATCTTCCATTTCAAAATACCTCTTTTTGCACCAAATCAACCATGATTATTTTTAAAATATGCCATATTGTTCCCCAAAAACACCTTTTTCATGAGAATTAATTTCAACTCTTTAGCTTTATTTTTGTGTCATTAAATACCTTTTAAATAATTACAAATTTCTAACATTGATAACCACTAATATATTGATTGTATTTTAACTCTTAAAAAATACCTGAAAAACTATAAGGAGAAAAGATTTTTAAGGTTTTTCAAGGATATGATTTCAATTCCAAAAATTTTTGGATGATATATTTTTAATTGTTTGTATATATTAAACTTTTTTCAATTATTTTTGAAAAATTCTATCAGTATAGCTTATGAAAACTGTTTTTGATAGAAATTATTGAGCATTTTATAAAAACATAAAATGAAGACTTTAGTATAAAAATATTTACCAAAAAAAATAAGGAATTTTGAAATTAAATAAGATATTTATCACTTTAAATATAAAATTATATTTTAAGACTTTTTAAAGGCTTTCAGAATAAAATTTGATTTTAATTGAGACTTAATAGCAGTGCTAAAATAGCAAATTGAATCATAATTTTTAGAAATATGGTTGTAAGAACTTCTTTTAATGAAAATTACACTTGTATATATCATAAAATTTGGGAATTAACATTTCTACAAATCTGAAGCCTAAGTTTCCAACTTATCCAAAAATTAAATAATTTTGATTTTGATATGAAAAAATAGAAAGGTATATCTAAAATATTGCTATAATTTACTTTAAACTTGGCTGGTATCAACTTTTACTTTGTGCTCAGTGAAAAGAATTAAAAGATTACTCAGTGCTCAGACACTTCTTAAAAAACTCTTAGCCACTTCTAAGTCATTTTTCAGTCATTTCTGAGTTACTGTTCAGTATATTCTCATACACTGTTCAGCCATTTTTAGTAACTTATCATTCACTCTTCAGTCACTTTACAGTCACTTTAAATTACTTTACAGTCACTTTTATTTAACTTTTAAGTCACTTTTCAATAACTTTTTAGTCACTTTTCAGTAACAGTTCAGTAAATTTTCAGTAAGTGTTCATTTACTTTTAATTAACTGTTCAGTCACCTTTCAAAAACTGTTAAGTCACTTTTTAGCAACTGTTCAATATTCTTCAGTAACTTTTTGGTAACTTTCAGTGATATTTCAGTTAATTTACAGAACCTCAGCTCATTTTAAGCTCTTTTTATTCTTTAGTTGATGAATCACAAATAATTTCACTCCCCTAATTTTTTTTTGAAAAATCTCAACCTCCATTTTTGCTCTTTAAGGCCAGAATATTAAATAAATAAATAATTTTGCAACAGTAAAAATTGGTTCCACTCCTCAAATTTTTTTAAAATTGAAATTTATATTAGATGAAGTGTAATCAAAATAAAATTTTAACAGAAAAAGGTATAAATTAAGATATACTAGAGTAATAAGAAATACTAAATAACAATCTAAGTAAAAATCCAACAAGCTGAAAAACCTCAATGCTCATTAATTCCTTGAAAATTTGTTGAAATCCCTAATTTGTAGATTTATTCTTCAGTTCTTCTTTAGAAATACCCAGAGAAAAATGCCCAAGTTCTCCTTCTACTATCTGACTGAGGAGATCCTGAGCTAAAGAGTTTATGTCCAGTGATGATAATCAACTTGAAATTATGTATATTCAAATAATTCTGAAATAAGCAGATTTCAAAATTAAGATAGATAATAGGTGATTTCAAACATGGAAAATGTGGAAAAAAATTAAATTCATTTAAAGTCACAAAAATATAATAATACCATATCTAATAGGTAATTAATATAAGTTTATTTAACAGCTAAAACCAATATATTTGAAATTTCATTAGCTACTTTTTTGATTGAAAAAATGATAATTTAAAATGCTTAAAACCTCCTAACATATTCTATATATGTTTTATAAAAAAATTCATTACTACAATGATGGAGATGCATAAAATTCCAAATAAATGCACAATGGGTAAACTCTCCAACAGCTTCCATTTTACCGCAAAATTTTAGTAACTTTTGTATTTAGATAATGGTTTATCAGAAGAGGAAAAATAAAAATTAAGGAAACTATAATTCAATGAAATAAATTTAAAAACTTGATCTCTCACAGCCATGTGGAATTAAATTTTTAGCTATCAGAGCATTTGTATTTTAAAATTGAAGGTCGTTAGGAATTATTACAAGATACTTTCAAGAAAAATAAATATGCAAAGCAGAATATTTTGACACTAAGTGAAAATTATGACTTTCATAATTATCATTTCTCCCATTTATCTACAGCTCAAAAATATTCAGGGGCATTAAACAAGGCCAAAATAACATTAATATCTGTTCTTTAAAGATAATGAGAGAATACTTATGTAATCAAGGTGGGAAAAACTGGTAATTTTTGTGTTTTTTTGGCAATTTTATTCACACAAAATGAGACAGAAAGTTTCATAATAAAATGAAGGAATTGATATTACACATCTCATGAACAGGCCATGCATTATGTTGCACATTTTTCTGAGAGAGGGTTTAATTTAGTTGTGTGCTGTGTGTGTGATGTATGTACTTCAACGTAGTTGTGTAATTTAATGTCACTTAACTTATGCATGACATGCGCCACGCAATATTTGGGGGGGACTTGCTAGAAAGTCCTCAAATTGATGTCAGATGGAACTCAGACTGAACTGATACTCAAATGAGACTGAAATCTGCTTGACATTATCCTGAACTCTGTGCCAATACTCAATGGATCTTCTGTGAAAGTATAATGAATGTCTGAATAGAGAATTGCATGATATTTTGTGCTTGAAACAAGTAAAAGTTGAATGATTTTTTTAAGATGATTAGTAAAAATTGAAAGCCATCCTTTTAGACTGAATTATAATGTTCAGCTTTAAAATATGGGAGACTGATAATGTAGGCTTTTTAGAATTTTTTGGCTTCTCTCATTTTAAGGATATAATCATTTTTTCAAATTGAAAATACATAATGAGTGGCTTGGTTATTCAAGATTATTTTTGGGATTTTCAGAAGTCTTGGGATCTCTTAAAACCTACCTTTTTTTTAATCAACACATTTTTGTTATATATTATCTGACAAAACAAAAAATGTAAGAAAGATATCTAAAAATTTTACTCAAAGTGTAATTTCATGTGAAATTATCACTACTCTTATAACATACATTGGTTCCTTGTAGAAAAATCATTGAAATTCATTTTAACTAAAAGAATCTGTATGTACATAATTTTTTGGACTTTGAAGAAGATACTTATCAATATTTTGAGTTGTGGTATGTGTTCAGTTAAAAACCTATTCAAGGTAGCCATAAATTGACTTCAAAATTCTGACAAAAATTATTGTGTTATTATATACATTTTACTGATCATTTCCATGCAGTCACTGGGCTCCTGGAAAATATGATCTGCATATTCATGCAATATGTCTAAATATTGATTAATTGGATTGTGTAACTTCTAAACCATTTATATTCATTTTTTCTCCTTCTTATATCTCCACAAAATGAGTTCCTTGAAATGTCTTGGTCAATTTATGGTTTCATTTGAACCAACACCATCATATATGATATTACAATTATCAAAAAACCAAATGGAAAAAGCAATGCTTCAGAGAGGTAGAAAAAGAGTTCATATTCTTTCTATGTTAGACACAAAGACTCTTAAAATTATTTGAGATCTTTTGGAAAAGCAAAGTGAACAAATTGGACCGCTTCTTGGAGAAATTGGCGACTGTTCTCATCGGTTGAACTTTGAATCTGTGATGCAGTCGCAGCATAAAGCCTATTTTCAGAGCTACATAGTCGAACAGCAAAATGAAACATTGCAGCTGTGGTTCACTTTATTTGGAATTGAAAGGCATCTTAATGAAATAAAACAAAAATTTTATCTTGCTGGAATAAGTATACTTGAAATTGATGATTACAACAGCAAAAAATTTTACAATATTGCTTCTTTTTAGTCAGAAATTGACTCATTTAGGATTGGACAAAATTCAATAGCTCAAACTCAAATACTTGGAATAAAAACGGCATTAAAAACGCACCAACTTCAAGCAGTCAACTTTATGATTGACAATGAAAAATTTATGAAAGATAAACTGGATAAGCTTTGGGAGCATGATGATAATAAATGGCTTCACAGTGTGTACCATCTTCGAAAACAAAATTATGAAAATATTGAACAACACTTTGGTGGATATGAATCAATACTTGCACATGACATGGGTTTAGGAAAAACGCTATCAACACTTGCTCTGATAAGTGCAACACAAGAGCAAGCAATAATATTTCAACAAAGATTGGAGCTTTTTGGTAAAAAACTAAGTTTTGCCACACTAATTATATGCCCATTATCTGTACTCTTGAACTGGGAAAATGAAATCAATCGTCATTTCAACCCTCAATCTCTTCCATACCATGTATTTCATGGTCAGATTTGTGATAATTTACGAGAAGAAAAGCTCCAGAGAACTGAAATTGTACTTACCACTTATGAAACAGTCAGCCCTTCGACAATAACTAAGCAAATGGAAAAAAAGTTATCACTGTTAAGTAACATTATATGGTATTGAATTGTTCTGGATGAAGCACAGTAAGTTATATATGTAACTTGACACAAAAAATGATGTTAGGAGATTTAATAAGAAACAATAATTTATTATAGCTACATCAAAAATCCTCTAGCCAAAAGGACACAGAAGACTTTTAGTTTACTTTCCAAGCATTGACTATGTTTGACAGGAACACCATTAAAAAACTCACCAGAAGATCTGCAGAGTTTAATCACTTTTCTTCAATTGGATGGATGGGATGAGGAGTCTCTTTGGAGAGAAAAAATTACACCAAAACTGAAAGTTGGTTCACTACAGGCAGTCAAAACTATCAACCACCTTATGAAGGTAATCTACTTACGGAGAACAAAGGATGTTGTGCTAAATCTCCCTAAAAAGGTTGAAGAAGGTATATTAGTGAGATTTGGAACACACTGGCAAAAAGGACTGGACAAACTACAGGAAGAATTTTACAAGAAATTTAGTCCAAATCTTCATCAAAAACAAACTTGGGATAATAGTGAATTTCTACGGCAACTAAAGGTTTTACAACTATTTTGCAACCATCCAATGTATGAATTTAGAAAAGATGAACGGCCTGATAGGTATACATGGAGTGATTTGGCTAAGATATTACATCTCATTGAGCATGTGAAGGAGTTTGTGCAAGGGAAAATAGGCACAAAGGATCCCAAAGCAGTCATCTTTTCAGAATATGTTGACTTTTTAGAAATTTAAGTGACTAACTTAACACTTTTTGATGAAGGAAAATTAAATGAGTGATTTTTTTCAAAAGGATTTCTAAAGCCCCAAAAGAGTATAACATTGGCTTTAAAATGTATGTAGGTGATTTTAGTCGCAGGGCCCAAGATGAAAGTCTAAACAGGTTTAAAAACAATATCAATTGCTTTGTTCTTCTTGGCTCCATTAAGTCAGAAGGGATAGGTATTGATTTAAAATGTGCACAAAATGTTTACATAATGGTATTTTAGCATATAAATTTCACTTAATACAAGAAATTCAACAGGGAACACTTATTAATTGAATGTTTTATTATTGTGAATTTGTGCAGGAGCCAAGCTGGAATCCATCAATAGAATCCCAAGCTATTGATTGGCTTTTTTGAATGGGTCAAAAAAACAAGGTCCATGTCATTAAATATTTTGTGAGAAAGAGTATTGAATTCAGTATGTACAACATTCAAAAAAAGGAGAAGTTAACTATGTATGTAAAGTAAATTTTTTATTGATGAAAAAATGAAAACTAATTATTTAAATTTTCATTTTCAAGGCTCAGTGTACCAAACAGTGGAGATGAACCATTTCAGCTTAAAAAGATGGTTCTTGATGAATATCTGAATGAGTTGAAGAAGTTGGAGCAGTCAGTTGAAGAAGATTATTGATGCTTATTGGGTTGGAAATTTTCAACATTCTTTTTTCTTGATTATTGAGAGTAGCTAAATAATTATTATCATAGCAGTCAAGAGGTAAAGATCAAGGTACTGATTCCTGTCAAAGCCTAGAAGGTTGTAATGATACAGAATGTATCCTTTGTATTGAAACAAGATCTTTTAGTGGAAATGATGATGTTTTTGATTTTTGACTCATTTCATGGGACTTAAGATTGATATTTTGTGCTAGAATTGAAAATTTATCTGATCTCCATGATAGCAATACTTTAATTATTGACCCATTTTCATTGATTTCTGAGTCAGAGCAGTATTTGACATTAGTAAACAAATCTTTTGCTGTTGAAAATATAGGAAGGGTCTTGAGAAAGTTTGTACCATGAACAGAGAGCTTCAAGTGATTATCAGGAAAGAACTAAAAAAAAATTGAAAGATGTTAGACTAACTTTTTTATGTAACCTAGACTGAGATTTTGACCTTTTTCTTTCTCCAAACGGTCTGGATAATAGTGTCCAAGTCTAAGCATATTCTGTTGTCCAAGGAACCATTGATGGAGAACACCCATTTGATTAGCAAAAGAAATTGTGTTTGGATTGATAGGGTATGAAGCAAAAGCCATCATTCGGAAAGCATTGTCCCAATGTTTGATAATAAGTTGAGCTAAGCACAGATTCAAGTGAGAGTGCCATTCCAGATTCCAAGCAAAATTATGACCTGAAAAGTTTGACGATTCAAGATCATTGAGAAATGCTTCATAATATGAATGAGGAATCTTTTCTGTCACAAAACTAGAGCCTGAAGCTAAAAAATCTGTACAGGGGATGTAATAGATTCATGTGTAATTAATGAGCATTTAAAAAATCTGGTGATTTGTATGAAAGAGTTTCCAAGATGTTGAAGTAGGAGATATTTTAATAAGAGTTCTACAGAAACTATGGATGCAGCAACAAAAAGGAGAATTAGAAGGAGGAAGAATTTCAGAAAATATTTTATTTATTTGACGATAGTTTCTGGGAGGTTTTCCAGCAGGAAAATAAGACCAATAATCAGGCATAATTTATAAAGAATTATGTATAATAAATGCTACAGAATGGAGGGGAATCTAAGAGTGGAAATTGTCTATCTTATATGATAGCTCCAAAAGTGACATGAAGATATTAGAAAGAGGTGGCTAAAAACAACGAATATACACTCAGGAATAAGCCATATAAACAATAGATCAAAAGTAATATCAATTAAAAAACTGAGTGTATTACATGAGATGAGTACTCATACATCGGAGGAAAGCATGGTTATCCAAGGAGTGTACTGAGAAAAAAAATATCAATCATTTTAATATGTAGCAGTAATGAGCATTCCCTGAAAGGAAAGTATAAAAACAAACAAAATTAAGTAAATATAATTTACAAAATGAAATTTTTCTGAAATAAATAATATTCTTTGTCTAAAAAATTCCACTCATAATTAAGATAGCAATTGAACAACCGGATGATAAAGAGATATCAAATATGCATGTACAAAACATATACTTGAAAAGAGTTAGTTGACATTGTTTACATGAATTTTTTTTAAAAGACAAGGGCCTTATCTTTGCAAAAGGTAAGTAATTGAAAGATGTTTATGGGATTATTTCTGAATTAATGCTTCTGAATGAACCAAAAAAACATCGGGCTATTAATTGTAATTGTCAAACCTAATGCAAGAGGTGAATTTTATCATTCACCCATAAAATAGTGCTTACAAAATAATATTCAGAAAAAATTTAAAGGATATCTAGAGGGTAATTTCTCTATATGCTAATTCTAGGTCTGGATGGAACTAGTTCCTATGATGAAAATGATAATTCTGTTGTAGAATTAGAAGACCATTATTTTAGTAATGGCAAAGTAAATATAGTCATTTATGTAGCATTTGTTCAATTTTTTATTCCCACAGACCTAAAAAACATAAAGTTAGTCACCTCACATGATGCCCCAAATCAATGAGGTGTACTCTATTTTTCGCCCGTAAAATAGAGTTCCCACCCAAGAAATGGAAGGAAAACTCATAAGATAAAAAAAAGTAATTATCGATGAATGTAAGTAATATCTCATAATAGAACTATTTTATATAATTTCATCAATAATGTCAAGATTATAATGAGTTTCAAAATACATTAATTTACAGTTGTTTTAGAGGTTGAGCAAAATTTAATCACTAATACCAACTCAAAAAACATGGATTAACTCATATCAGCTGCTTCCTCCCAGAAATTTCATCAATATATTTTCAGTAGGTGAGATGCAAGAAAAATTGAATATATTTGAAAAAAGGAGATAAGAGTAAAATGGGTAAAGAAATAAAATATATACAATCAATTAGGAACAAAAAAGATTTGTGTTATTTTTTTTATATTATTAATTTCGATATTCTATTACAAAAGGAATATACATCCTTGAAATAATTTTTTCAATGATGATCATTATTATGTGATGGATTGATTATTAATTGAAACCTGTGCAAAACTAAATATGTATGATTTTGGTACCATTTTAAGATATTAATATTTCTATAAATGATAATTCAATAAATTATTATAATAAATAAAATTATCTAACCTTTATAAATTAAGATTAATAACACCAGATATTAAATAGTTTTGTTTTCATGGTAGAGATAGATGAATCCTTTCTAGTACTTAGAGGTGAAAATTTATTTTTTAAATAATCTCTTGATAAAAGAACATTAAAACATGGGAATAAATTGGATAGTTTACTCTAATTTTTTGCATAAAATTTGTATTCATATTAGCAAGTATGCGAATGCAAATAATAATTATTTAGAAAATCTAGGACAAACAAATTAGTTTCAACGTTGGTTTTTGAAATCGCCCTCCCAAACTTCAAATTCATTTTCCCAATTCTGAATGTCCCTCATCAATGCCATTTCAGCTAAAAATTTGTGAATGTACAACATTAGGTTGTGCATTCAAGGTTCATCTAACGCCACTTGGAACCTACCGAACAGGAGTTATATATAAAACTGCAAAGTCTTACAAGAATCATCAAACCGAATGTGCAAAGAAAATTAATACAGACTGTATTAAAGATTCTATGTTGGAGGGAAATTCTGGCAGTTTATCTCAGGTATTTTCATTTTTTAAAATTGAAAAAGGTTATATGTGGAGAGAATGTTTAGAGAATAAAATCTAAAAAAAATTTTTTAGTTACCAAATTCTTTAACTCCAAAGTTAACTGGCACTATTCTTGGCCAGTGTAGCATGGTAGCTGAGGAGAAGTATAGTTGATCAGTAATGTTACAGGAAGCAAATCTTTATTCATTGAATAAACTCAGCTTAAGAGGATGTGAATCTTTCCTAAAAAACCAAATAAAAAATTTGAAAATTCTTGGTGATGATCACTCATTGAACCTTGATGGAATTGTTAAAAAAATTCCCCAGTCACTCAAAATGGTATTTCGTTGTCTTAAACTCAACCGGACACTTGTCACCAGGACATGCTGTGCTAAATGTTTTGCTCTTTATGAATTTGATCTGGATGATCATTGTTCTATTAAAACATGCACTCAAGTATTCATGTCATCATCGAAAAAATATGTGAAACAGTTACCAGAAAAGAAAAGTTCCCGCTGCGTAATGAAGATCTTTACACTAAATCTTACAAAGAAAAAAAAATCATTTACAAGCCAAAACAATATTTCTATATAATGTGTTTGTTGATTGGATTTTGATGAAACTGAAGCAGAAAGATTTTTATGAAGGGACTCAAAAGAGCAAATCTTTTAGAAGATCAGATTTTAATGTAATGGATGACATCTGGGAATGGGAGATTTGGAAGAATTTCCCTGAAGATTCAAATGCTTCAGAGGATGGCTATTCTGCTTTTGCTTTGACTCCTGGCAATTTGGTGTTCAGCTTATACGTGGACTGGTTCCCGCCTGGAGGTAATCAGATTGGAAGTTATCAGAAATCAGTTGGGTTGATTATGCTTATTTGTATGAGCTTACCACCATCTGAACAATATTGTGAAGAAAATTTATTTCTATTCTTGATAATACCAGGTCCAAATGAGCCAACAAGTGAACAAGTTTACCATCTTTTGAAGCCTTCAGTTGATGAATTTAAAGTACTTTGGGAAGGCATATGGGTCAGCTCCACACATTCTTGTCAAGAAGGTGAAAAAATCTGAGCTGAAATATTCCCATTAATTGCAGATATTCCAGCACTTCGGAAAGTAGCAGGCTTTGCTGGCCACTCAGCAACACAATTTTTCTCTTTCTATTTATTATCAATTAATGAAAATGATGAGTACGATGTGAATAAATTTCCTTGTCGGACCCATGAAAAACACATGAAACATGAAAAAGAATGGGAAAATGCAACAACACATTGGGAACAAGAAAAAATTGTTTTAGAGCATGGTGTCCGCTGGAGTGCTTTGAATGAATTGAGCTACTGGAGACCAATAGAACATTGTGCTTTGAATATGATGCATTGCCATATTGTGGGTAATCTTAAGGATCACAGCAGGATGTTTTTACGAATTGAAGATGCAGCAATCAACCTTGAAAAGAAGATGAAGAGGACAGAGAATTGGAATATTAAAGATTTGGATGATTCAGTTTATCCAGAGAAAGATGTAATAAGTTCCTGAAAGCGGAAGTATGAATCTAATCAAGAAAATAAGCTGGAATTCTTGTCATCCAGGAGTGATAGTATGCAAACTTTAACTGAGTCAAATCTTAAAATGATAGCAAGTGAAAAGGGTGTTAATGTAAGGAAGCATCAAAAAACCGATAGTTATTTCCTCAGATCCCAATCTCAGTCAAAATCTTCAAGCAACTTTTTTGATCACTCAAGTGGTATCCCAGTTAGTTCATGTTATAATTTGTGGAGTGGAACTAAAGGCGAATCATCAAAAATAGCTAGTGAAGACTTTTCGGAGGGGTCGCACGTGACAGCTAAGGGAAATGAAAATGCTTTGAGTAAAGCAGTAGAAGACTCTGTAGACTTTTTAGACCCTAGATTAATGGGAGATGAATTACTGGTGGTAAGTAAGGTTATTCAGCAGACAATAACTCCTTCTTGGTTTACACGGGTACCAAAAAAATTAGGATTAAAAACTGGAGGTTCACTAAAGGCAGCTGAGTGGTATGTACTGTATACTGTCTACTATCCACTTGCATTGATACCACTTTGGTTTCAGAAAAGTTCATCACAGGGATGCTCAACAGGCTTAGAATTACGGTTCAGAGAATCAATACTACTAAAATCATTGAAGACTTTGATTTTGATTACAAACTTTCTAACCCTGAAGAAAATATCAAAAGATGAGGTGAAAGATTTAGAAAACCTTCTTTTTGAATACCGTCAATGTCTTCAGAGTGGATCAAAACATAAAAGTATAAAGCCAAACCTCCACCTAACTCATCATTTCCCTGATGTGATGAAACAATTTGGACCACCTGCTTATACTGCCACATGGGCAGCTGAAAGAATAAATGGTAAACTTTCAAGTATTTCAAATAATCATCATTCTTGTATGTCAAAATAAATTTTTTCATTGAATATTTAACAATTATTAATATCATACTTGTATGTAAGATGAGATACCAAAAACAATTCTCAAGTATTGGCATGTCAAGACATTTCTAATGCAGTATGAAAAAGAAGAAAACATGGAGCTTAAAAAAGATGAAAAAAAGACAAAATATTTGGATAGTGTGAAAGAGTGTATTACACTGGATGAAGCAATTTTTCAAAAATGGGCAAAAGCACGAATTAGAAAAGATTGTTTAAGACAGCAGTTGTCATTATCAGAGATCAAATTTGCAAGAGAGGTACAAGTACTCAGAAGCTTTGTGTTAAAAGGAATACAATTTACGACAAAATCTAAGCATGAAGGTAACTCAACAATTGAATTCAAATATTGTGATGATTGGAGTTTTGGTAAGATTGATATGTTATTCACATCAAAAGAGGACAAGGGAGAGGTTTGGGCGATTGTTAGTCCTTTCAAAAAAATCCTGCCTAGCCAAACACACAAGGATCCATATGAGATTCATACTCTTCTAAATAGCAGAGTACTCAGGGATTCTAAGGCCGCTGCTATTGATGTAAGTGAAAATTCAATAATAGGACATGAAGCTATCCTGAAACATCAGCAAGGAACTTTTGGTATGAAAGAAAAGATTATCACAGCTGTTGGGTTGAGGTCCATTGTAAGTCAAAACTAATTATTCTGAATAGAAGCAGTTTGAGTTAATTTTGATCCTTTTGCATTTGAAAGGAGTGGTAATGCAAGCAAAGTGATGAATGGCACAATTTTGGGTGGAGAATGGGAAAATAAAGATTTTTTTGATTGAGCAATGCCTTAACAACGTGATATAAAAAATAGTTGCATAATTCCAAACATCACTCAGCATTATGAGATATCAAACATTAATTTGGTAGGAATTCGATAGAGATAAAAAAAATTAGAAAAAGTAATAAGTAAGGTGGGAAGTATAAATAATACTCATTTCAGTTTAGGAAGGCAATTTTCAAGCCCTATTCCAAAACTATTTATAAATTTTTCACTGATTAATTAACAACACTTTTAAAAAAATTATTGTAAGGGATTAAAATATGGACAAAGATTTTGATATGAGTAAGACATTGTTATCTACTAAATCATTCTGCCAAGTTAATAATTTGATATTTCTAATTTGACTTCAATTTCACAAAAAATAGGTCAATTGTTAAATTCTATTATTGATAATGGAACTATAGATATGGATGTGGAATAGGAGGCTCTGAATCCAGAAGCTAAGGATGGTAACAGTAACCCCCACGCTGGTCCTTCTACATCTACATCTAACGACCAAAGGCAGAAAAATACTCTGCATCAAAATCGAGAGGAACAGACAAATCAAAATGGGACTGCTAAGAATGCTGAATTTGTTTCTGGGTTACTGAATGATATCCTGCCCAAGAATACTGAAAAAAATCCAGATGAACCTGAATTTTCTAGTTGAGTACTTTAAATTATTTTGATAAATGCAAATGTACTTTTAATGACTGATTTAATTTTTTTCCCTGTTTTGTAGGAACTTTTGATCCAAAGCTACAAAATAATATTAAGGAGCAAAAAAGAAAGCGGATGAGAGAAGAACAGCAGAGGGTTTTCAAGAAAAAGTCATAAAATCCATCTCAAAAGCAAGAAATGCACCCAGAAGTTCTGAAACAATCAGCCCAAATATTCAACACTTCTAAAGAGTGCGCCTGGGTGGCCCGACACAACCGAATCACTATCCAGAAAGCCCAACTGAAGTGGAGGTTAAAAATTGGCTTAATTGGACTCGAAAAAAAAGAATCTACTTCGACAGGCAATTGAAAAGGTTTTCTCAATTCATCAGCCAAAAACTGCTACTGATAAAGACTATTTAGCTAGAACTGCAGCTGCTCACATTGGAGCAAAAATTGTTTTGCCTGCTTTTCAGCCTACGAGTGATTTATTGAACATTCCTAGTGGTCCTCCTGCCCCGATGACATTGAAGAAAAATCTTGAGCGGGCTTTACAAGAAAAAGGATTCCCGAGACTTACTTTTGAATGGTCATGCAAATCATTTTCAGGATCAGTCTGGAATCAAGTAGTATCCGCAATTTTGGCAGAATTTGCACTGAATTTGCTTAAGACGGCGAATTGAATAGACGCAGAGAAATTCAAATTCATTTCCATTGTAATTGAACAGTGGGTTTTAAATAAAGGAAAAGAGTTGAGGAAGTATAAAGGAAGAAAAGATACTTCTCTTGCGGATATGAAGAAGATAAACCACTCCAAGGCACAAGTGCAAATACACTGAAAATAAGTGAGAATTTCCCCTAATCTTTCAGAATATAAGCTACTTACAAGATATAATTTTATTTAACATTTTAGATAGCTGAAACACGTTGGACTATATCGGGTAAATACTGCCATGGAAATGAAGATTTTATCGCCCTCTTTTTGACAACTGAATGCACATCAGATATTGAGGAAGAAAAAGAGTCTACAAAGCCGCCCATACTTGTCATACCTGCATGGAGAAGCCAACAACTCACTGTGTGTATCCATTTACTTGATAAAGTAGCATTTTCTTTAGCAACAAATCAAAGGGCTCTTCTCCAGTATAAAAAGACAAATGAGCGCTTTTCTGAGAAAAAATCTTCAAAAAATGGTATAATTGGTGTTCCCCAAAATTTACCAAAAAATTTTTACTCAAGTGATTTTTAAAATAGTCTAAATAAGATTGAAAGTGATATTCTTGCAGCTAAAGATGAAGTTGATTTAGAAAAGATTTATTCGAGCTTGAATAATTTATGTAAATAATTATATTTATAAGAAGCTCATTCATATATCATATAAGAAATATATTTTTTACAGTAGATATTACATAGTTGTTCTTAAAGGGGATTAATGCTGAAATTGTATTTACAAGCCGACCAGCTTTTTTCCTAATCTAATTATAAATAGTAAGAAAAAAAGTGTTTTATTTGTAAATATATCTTTAAATGTAAATGAGACAAAAGTACAGTGAAATGTTTTAAGTTTTAATCATTGGATTCTTATGATAGAACAATTAAGTGTGTGTAGGTTTGATTGAGACATACAGGTGCGTAACTGTGATATGTGCCGTGTTGGAACAAATGCATTGGATAATCATAGTGATCAAAGATATGCAATAGTGGAATAAAAAAGTCTAATGATAATTTTACATTTAAGTACATGAATACTAGACAACCTGTCAGTATAGTCTAGTATATAAGTATGATATAATAGTGTTTATTTATGGTCCTACTACTTATTGATAAATGATTTAGTGATTTAACCTCAGGGGAAGACTAATAAAATAGTTATACTCAAATAAAACTCACAATACTTGGATTTAAATGTGTGCTAGTGGTGGAAAATAGATGAATAAAATATAGTTATAGCTTATATAAAGATAAATTCAATTTATAATGGCTTTTATAATTAATTTCTAAATGTTAATAATTGTATAGTAGTGTTTGTTGGAGTTGTAGTAATTGAATGATGATAAATAACTGTCAAAATCCCTCCTTACTTATACCCAAATCCACTGGAGTGCACAGACCTTCAATCCAGATGATGTCACTGCTATCCCCGGCAATTACAGCACTCTTAGGGCCCATCAACTCCCCATGGCTTCCACTTCAAGCAGTTTCAACACCCAGACCTCCAGTAAGGACCCTCCATCTCTATTAATAATAACACAGATCCATACCATAAATAGAAAACCCAGATAAAAGCGGATACCATAAAGAAACAGGTAAAATAAACAATCAAAAAGAGATTTAATGAAACCAAAAGCATATAAAGGAAACAAATAAAATTTCCAAGCCCCCAATAACATCCCCAAGCATCCACATTAACCCAGAAATATGCTTCCAACCCATAAATCTGTGAATAACCGTTCAAGGAAGTAATTTTAGTTGTCCAAACTGGGTGTATGCGCCTGATATAGATGTCTATGCTTCTGTAGTCATTGTGAGTCCACTGATTTTGTCCATATGAACTAAAATAAGCATAAAAACAAAGTTTATAGGCTATTAAGGGGCTAAAACCCACTTATATACCTAAATATACATAATATACTGCATATTTCACTGAATATGAGATTTATGTATACATATAAGCTTATGTATGTCAATAATTACTTCCTATCACTTAAGATAAGTATATTGTGACTCCATTAACACCTTAATAAGTATTATTAGGCCATGGATAAGCTATTTAAACTATTATTAGTTATATAATAGAATAATAATTATAAATATATATAATAAAATAATATGTATTAATATTTTAACCTTATTTTTAAGATATAAGCTTAATCTACTTAAGGTTATCTTATTTTAAGAATAAGAAATACTCAGTCCTAAGGATATTTAGGCTGACACTCCCTCACCCCAAAAAAAACAATAAAAAAAATGTTAAGACTATTTAATGAAAACTAAGGAGTGAAATAATAAAAATAAAATTAAAAATAAAAAAATAATTTTTATAATACATATACTGAATGAACAGTATTATTTAGATTTAAATTTTTTCAAGAGATTTTTAAGATCAGAGATTTCATTTTCTGGAATCCACTGGTCATATTCACTTGATTTATTTTTAAATCTTAATAGATACTCAACTCCCTTTTCTTTAGTAAGGTGTCTCTTTTTAAGTATCTTTTCAATTTCTGCCTTTTCAACTATTTCTTCAGGTTTCTGTTTATGCCTTCCTGATCTTCTTGGAAATAGAGCAGTATCATTAGAATGGTATGGTTTTATAAGAGTAATAGGAAATAATGGATGTTTTCTATCATATGGCGCATATAGAATAACCTCAACAGCATTATTACCAACCATTTTTTTTGACTACAAATGGTCCAATGAATGGATCCTTCAATTTAACATTACCATTTAAATTGAAATGTTGTGTTGAAATAAGGACTTCATCACCCTCTTTGAACATTTGTTCTTTATGGGCTTTATCCCATCTTTTCTTTTCATACTCAAACGCCTTATTTATACATTATTGAGCATGTTTTCTGCATAATTCCTGCATCTGAAGAAAAGATTTAGTACCTGGATGTATATCCAATCTAGGTTACTTATTAAGAGTTTTAGCAGGGGTATTAGGTACATAACCAAACCATAACTCAAATGGCTTTTTGCCAGTGACAGAATGTACTGTACTATTGTATGCATATTTTAAACCTGGGATAAGGGTTACCCAATCATGCGTGAATTTGTCATTGTCTTTAAAGTTAAGACCAAAAGCACAATATCTTCTTATATATCCTTAATGATTTTAACATCCTCAAAATTCATTAAAGATTCATTTGAGTCCATATTTAATATTGGATTGTAAAAGATTGAAAAATCATCTTCCAACATACAGACTTCATTTTCATCACTATATGAGATATTGCTGTCATAATCACTTGATTCTTTACTTTTTTCAGTTTAAGTTTCAGATTCACGTTGATTTTCAACAATATTTATGTTTTTTCCACATTTGTGACCTTTGACCCAAGGTTTGTTACACTTATAACAAGTATTTGTTTCATACTTTTTAGGTACTAAAGGTGCAGTAGGTTTTTTCTGCTTCTCCTGAAGTGTTTTTGAATTCTGAGTTTTTACAGGTTCAACATTTTGTTTATAAGTGGAATACCTTGATTCATACTTATGGTTTAATAATATTTCATTGCAAATATTAATAAAGTCAGAATATTCAATAACATTTAATGTTCTAGCTACAAAAATGTCTCTGACAGATATAGGTAATTTATATATTATCTTATCTTTCCATAAGTTAAAATCCATATGAGGCTCAATGGCTTTTAATATTTTGTTTAAATTCATTAAAAATACCATAGGTTTGTAACCATTCAACAGATTATACCTAGTCTTCTCATAAAGTCTCTGCTGAGTAAGCCTAAATTTAGAAACTCCAAATTGTTTTTCAATAAGTTGTTTCCATTCAGCCCAAGAGTAATCTTTAACCTCACTCAAGACAGCTTCAAACCATAATAAAGCAACATCTTTAAATAAAGAAATTAATTTTGATGTTATTTCTTCATCTGGTAACTTATATGAGAATTTTAAGTTGTCAATTCTTTGAATAAAATGTTGCCAATCAGAGCTGGATTCCCCATTATAAGTTGGGTACTGATCTATCTTAGGCCAGTTTTTCTGATTGGATTTTATCTCACTAATCTTAGGTAAATTCTACAACTCATTTACTTTTGATAAATGGTCTTGTATTTCCTCCTGCACGGATTTGTGACTTACATTTTCAGATTTGACACTACCACCAGATGGTTTTAATTGTGGTGGTATAGGGAAGGAATGATATTAACTTTTGCCAATGAAAGGATTATTATTATATTGATTATACTTATGATTATCCTGATTCATTAGTAGATTGGCAGTTTCAATCTCAACTTTAGATAATCTTTGTAGCAACTCAGAGACACTTTGATTTGTCTGGGCAAAAGATAACTTTGTTCTTGATTCAGTTTTTAATAAATGTGTTTCATATAATTTTTCTAACTCACAGAATTTGTTTGAAAGGTCATTATATTTATTACTCAATGAATCATATTTAAGAGTTAGAGACAAATTTTCTTTCTCTAATTCTTTGTTACGTGTTCCTAATTGAGAAATGTTTAATGTCAAGGATGAAATTGTATCACTAGTGAGCTTAACTTTCTGTTCCTCACAATCAGTCATTCTATTCCACAAAGCTGAAACAATTCTATGGACAGTTGGATTATTGTTAAAATATTCCATGTCCTCCTTTTCAATTCTATCACTCTCCAGTGAACTTCTCATCTCACCAGTAGGTGGTTGCAACTGAGGGTTAACTGTATTATCATTATAAGTAGTACTGTTATTGTGGACAAAAGACAAGTCAGGTGTATCTACTCTAAAACCTAAATTTCTTAAATCCTCCTCTATTTTTTGCACAGATTTAACATCAATAGAATTACCTATATTGTAATTATCAGTATTATGTTCAATCTGAGAGGGTAATCTACTTACCATGGGATGGTTGCCAGTCCTGATTTTTGGCGCTTTTTTCCTTTGTAAGGGTGAGCTGAGGAAGTCAGATGAGGTGGTGGATCCCTGTTGCAACTGTGGCTTGTCCACTGTTGATGAAACCAGTCCCATTTCCATTTGTCTACCAGGATTTTCTCCTGGGAGTGAGTTGACCCGCCTTAGATAGGGGGTTGCTGATTTGACTGACTGGGATGGCCTCCCTTTAATTCTGCCAATGCCTGATTCATCTGCTGAAACCCTACCTTGCAATTGTTTTGCAACTGCTCTAACTCTTTGAACATGAGTGATTTTGATTCCTCCAATTTCAGAACCTGTTTGGCAAGGTGGGACAGTTGATCCTGAAGAGGAGGAGACGTCTTTTTTATAGTTATCTTTTTTAAGAGGGCGTCCTTTTCCTCTATACTCATGCTTTCTGCCTGGGGGTATTGTTGACCATCCATGGTGATGTCCTGGAAAGTTTTTGTTAGCTTTAGACCTGGTATTATAAGCTGGCTTTTCACTTACACTGTTCTAGGGAGCACTCATATTGTTAAGAATGACAATATTTTACGTCTACTAAAAGGAAAAACTCTATGGAATTAGTAGACAAAAGATATTAGCAATTATATTACTATTAAAAAAGCAATGGAGCTTACCCTGAATTTATATCTTTATTTATTTAAATAAATTATAAGAAAAATTCTAAAAAATCTGTTAAAAATATAATAATAAGTTCAACTAGACCTTTATAAGGGTGAATAAGTATCTTAACAAGCTTTAATCAAATACCAATTTAATTGGGTGTTATATTGGTGTCCAAATACCAAGTGAAATTGGGTTTATATTGGGTACAGTTACTACTGTAAATATCTAATTTTTATGATAAAAAATTAGTAAAATTATTTTAAAGGTTCTTTTCTGCAATCACTGAGTTGTGATGAGCCACTAATATGCAGCAGACCCAAATATTTGGTTATTTTGAGCTGTACTAATGTAAAAATCAGGTCCCAAGGCTTATACTAAATAATAAGTAAAATATAAGGAAAGACCCCCAATTGTCAGTATAGTCTAGTATATAAATATGATATAGTAGTTTTATTTATGATCTTACTACTTATTGATAAATGATTTAGTGATTAAATCTCAGGGGAAGACTAATAAAATAGTTATACTCAAATAAAACTCACAATACTTGGATTTAAATGCGTGCTAGTGGTGGAAAATAGATGAATAAAATATAGTTATAGCTTATATAAAGATAATATCAATTTATAATTGCTTTTATAAATTATTTCTAAATGTTAATAATTGTATAGTAGTGTTTTTTGGAGTTGTAGTAATTGAATGATGATAAATAACAGTCAAAATCCCTCCTTACTTATACCCAAATCCACTGGAGTGCACAGACCTTCAATCCAGATGATGTCACTGCTATCCCCGGCAATTACAGCACTGTGAGGGCCCATCACCTCCCCATGGCGTCCACTTCAAGAAGTTTCAAAACCCAGACCTCCAGTAAGGACCCTCCATCTCTATTAATAATAACACAGATCCATACCATAAATAGAAAATCCAGATAAAAGCGGATACCATAAAGAAACAGGTAAAATAAACAATCAAAAAGAGATTTAATGAAACCAAAAGCATATAAAGGAAACAAATAAAATGTCCAAGCCCCCAATAACATCCCCAAGCATCCACATTAACCCAGAAATATGCTTCCAACCCATAAATCTGTGAATAACCATTCAAGGAAGTAATTTTAGCTGTCCAAACTGGGTGTATGCGCCTGATATAGATGTCTATGCTTCTTTAGGTGTTGTGAGTCCACTGATTTCCTCAATATGACCTAAAATAAGCAGAAAAACAAAGGTTATAGGCTATTAAGGGGCTAAAACCCACTTATATACCTAAATATACATAATATACTGCATATTTCACTGAATATGAGATTTATGTATACATATAAGCTTATGTATGTCAATAATCACTTCATATCACTGAAGATAAGTATATTATGACTCCATTAACACCTTAATAAGTATTTTTAGGCCATGGATAAGCTATTTAAAATATTATAAGTTATATAATAGAATAATAATTATATATATATATAATAAAATAATATATATTATTATTTTAACCTTATTTTTAAGATAAAAGCTTAATCTACTTAAGGTTATCTTATTTTTTGCATAAGAAATACTCAGTCCTAAGGATATTTAGGCTTACACAACCCAAGGTAGGTCAACTGGCATTCAGAAGCGAAAATTTGAAAGTGTATTCTTTCACTTAAAGCTAAGTTTCATTCCAATTTGAATCAATATGTTTAACGAATGTTCAATGTAATCTTGAATAACTGTTCTGATTTGGATTGAATATTTATATTAGCCATTGTATAATTTTTAAGGTGATTATGATGTGGCAAATTTTTTTCCTAACAAAATTTTGAAGTATATCACTTAAAAAATGTTTAAGTTCCTTGTTACCTTGTGCTAAACTCATGATGAACTCTGGTTGAACACAGGTGGGAGCTTGTTGTGGGGCAAAGTTTGGTACATATTCAAACTTAGTCTGGTGAATTTTCCATAATTGTTTTTTTAATAGTTCAAGTGTATGGTGCATATGCCTAAGGCCATTTAAGTGATGTTCAATTCATTTTAAACGTTCTGCATGAGGAATGTTAGAAGTTTTAATGTATGGAAAATCCTTTAATTTGAATTTTGCTCAACCAGCTGAAGTATAGTTATTAAAGGACTTAGTTCTTAGCTGGATAATTATTTACAATGCATGTTTAGTTTGATATTCATTTTGCCTGTCTTTCCTTGAAAAATATTCCCTAACAACCAAAAAATGGGGTTTGCAAATGCAATCACAATTTTCAAATTGCACAAAAGTTTTCTCAGGGAAAACATTACTGTAACTTAAGAATGAAGGCTTTAATAATTATATAAGGGAGTCTTATTTCAAAGTTGTTTCACATCATCCCACATTCGTCTAAATAAAACAAAACATTATTGATCTCAAATATTTTCTCCACTTGATAGATTAGTTAAATTTAACCAATTCATCTATTAATAAAGATTATTGTTCTCTTCATTCTACTTTTTTATAATCTTATAGCATGTCAGAATCAAGTTCTGAGCTATCATCAGTCCCGTATTAAGGTTCTAAGGAAAATGCAACACCATCACCTGGTTAGTAATAAGTCAGTGATAAAAAACTATTTATGTGAAAGCTAAATTTTCATTTTGTATGTAGATGCTCAAGAAATAAAAGAAAATTTCAATGAGACTGCCACTTTTGAAAAATTTTCATTACAATCAACATCTAGGGAGCCAGCACTTCAGTCAGAAATTATTGAGATTACGGCTGAAGAATACTATGAAAAACTCAATATGATGGAGGAGCGAGCAGCATCTTTTGTTTGGGAGTTGGAAGAAATGAGAGTTCACAAGGCATATGTGGACTCAGCATCATTGTTTCTTAACTTTGTTAAACATCAAAAAAAATGTGAGTAATTTCATACTTTAATTGTTATTGAATCTAAAACATTATTTTTTATAATTATTAGCATATCTGAGTACTAAGAAAGTTCCCAAAGATTCTCATATTAAGGTCAAAGAGGCACAAGATTCAGAATCAGGTAGTGCTTCAAGAAATGTAAACAAGAGGTTGGAGCATACTAATCAGACAAAAAGAGCACGTACCTCATTATGCTCCTCATTGGTTTCAGAATATTGTTCACCTCCTACTCCTGATGGAGAAGAAGAATCCAAAATACAAGAAGACCCAATGTTATCAAGTAATTCGTAAGTATAATTTTAATTATACAATTTTCATGAGATATACTGATATCCCTTCTCATAAACTATTGTCGTGAAATTTAACTTTAGGAAAAACAATCAAGGTGAATCTGCAGCAGGTAAAAGATGAATATAATATCATAGCTGATAATTTAAAATTTATTTTGCAAAACTGACACGTTTCTTTTTATAATATTTACACAGACATAGATGCAGAAAATTCACAAAATAAAAAAGAAATACCAATCATTGCCAGTGACAATCACAACTGAGAGATATCAGCTGCAGCTGAAGAAACGACTGCAAGGGCTGATGCAGTACCACATTCTCAAACGGAACCATTAAGTATGTGTTTTTAATATTTTTATTCAAAAAAAATGTGGCTAAATGTTTAACATTTCTGTAGTATCTTCTGCATCAAAAGAGCCGTCCTTGTTGAAAGATATGGATTTAAAATCAGATATCAAATAACTTTATTATTTTTTTGAAGGAAAAATCAGCTGGAAAAAGGTGAACAAGGCATGGAATGCAATCACATTCTTTCTGAATTTTCGAGGAATGGAGAAGATCTTAACACCTTTGTTTGATGCATTCTGGTTTCATTTCACCCAAGGCACTCATGCAGAATGGGTTAAAGTCATCAATGAATTGGGTAATTTCTTCACTATTGAAAATATAATTTTTGTATTAATTAGCTTTATTACTCTTATTGTAGGCCCTCAATTTTTGGATTTAAATGAATCTATGCAACCATGGTACTTGACCAATCAAATTGACTTTTCAAAACTTGCTGAGTTCAATGCAAAATCATTGAATGAAACTTATGGGGACTTGTGCAAAAAGAAGACATCAAATCCAGAAACCCACCTGTTTCGTATGCTTAGTTGATGTCAATTTGTCAGCACACATTCTCAACAGTACTGGTTGACTCTGATTTCCTTGTCTCTAGAGTTAATGGCAAATGAGACACATCAGGCACCTCCACCCGAAATTATTTAGAATGATGATCCGGTAACACAAAGTCTTCTATTAATCAATCATATTGACAAACTTATGAACAAGACTCCACCAATTTCGAGTTTAGCAAGTGAGATGAAGAAGTACAAAGCCATGACCAACTCAATGATGCTGCTTTTACAATTTCAAAATGTCATATCCAACTGTTTGAAGTCATACTTGACATTGTATGCAAGATCACAGGCAAAACCAAAAACAGCTTCAGAAAAGCAGAAAAGAAAAGAAAAAGAGGGTGGACAATTGATTCAGTCTGGATCCAACAATGGAGCAGAAAGGTCACTGATTCAGATTGAACAAAGCACAGCAAATCACAACTTTCAACTTTTTATTATGTATTTAATAGATAGGGTAAGGGGTTTATTTGTATGTTTGCATGATTATAGATTTGCAAGTATCAGTGATTGTTTAGCATTAATAAGTCAGGTTGATTGTATTCGCAAAAAAAGTAATTGCACATTTAATTCAGAAGAACATATATGGAAGAATATCAATAGCTACATCATAGGTCTTTTTTACAAAATCATCAAAAATCCAGCAAATACAAAAGACTTCTGTATTCCATCACATTTAGAAATAGCTCGAGCAATAACTGCTGATTTTTTGAATCATTGGAAAATAGTACAACCTGATACATAATTTTTTCAAACTCCAAGTATTAAAGAGTAAATATTGATTATATTTATATAAATAGATGCTATACTTGATATAATATTGATGTAAATAGCTACAATAATATGAATCTTTCAAAATAATAATTAAAAATTAAAAATTAAAAAAATTTGGAAATAAGAAAGATGCAAGAATTATGTAAAATGTGTAATAATAATAATACATGGATTAAAAATTAATGTGAATAATAATAAATATGAGGTATGCAAAAGAAGTGTGGAAGTATGGAGAAATAAGAATTATAAATAACTTTAAAAAATAAAATGACAGTTATAAATGTATTTAATGAGTATAAAGTGTTAGAAAAGAAGAATAGGTAATTGAAAAAACATCAACAATTAAATAAGAAGTACAGAATCATAAAAAATGTAAAAACTCTTAAGTCAAATGATTAAATGATATATTCATTCATAGAAAGAAAGCAGCAGTGTTATACCTGATAATAGTAGAAGTATACAAAGGCAAGGAATAATGAATATAATATACTCATCAAAAATGTAATTAGATGAAGAATAGGAAAAGAATAATTTGAACACATTCAAGTTAAAATGGTGTAATTTAACCTATAGTGGTAGTTAAGGGTAATCCGAATTGATATTCCAAAACAGATTGAAATAGAAGCCAAAAAACACAAGTGTACCCTGATCTTAGCGCAAAGACCAGGGTACACTTCTCAAAATCTCTGATACAATTTTTATCAAGGCCAATATACAATGGTGGACTCTGATAATATTAGGGTACATGTATTCAAATTTCAAGAAATATTTGAATAGAAGAAAAAACATATGTACCCTGATCTTTGTGTGCAAATCAGGGTACACATCTTCAATTTTCACGCACAATGTGTAGAAAGGCAAAAATACAATGGATGACTCTGATGAAGGTGTTAGAACAAGGGTCATTTATTTTAAAAATTTATACACAATTTGAATACAGGCAAAAACAAAAGTTGAATCCAGATCTTTGCACAAAGAGCAGGGTACACATCATCAATTTTCATGTAGTTTTTGAATAACAGCAAAAAAACCCAAGTGTACCCTGATCTTTGCGCGAAGATAAGGGTTCACTTGTCAAAATCACACATACAATTTAGTCCAGGTAAAAAATACAAAGGTGGACTCTGATCTTTGCGCAAAGATCAGGGTACACATCATCAATTTTCATTTACTTTTTGAATAACAGCAAAAAAACACAAGTGTACCCTGATCTTTGTGCAACAATCAGTGTACACTTCTCAAAATCTCTGATACAATATTAGTCAAGGCCAATATACAATGGTGGACTCTGACCTTCTTCCAGAGAAGAAGGTCTACATCTCTGAACACATAGTTTCAGGCAAAAATACAATAGTGGACCCTGATCTTCAGGCAAAAATCCGTGTACACCTCTAAATTTATTTCATATTATTTCAAATCATGCAAAAATACAATGAAGGAATTTGATGTTCCCCTGCAGGTAAGATTTTCCTTGAAAGATTTTTAAGTGAAGTTTAAATATACTTTCAAAAACCACATGTAAATCTTGACCTTTACAGATTAATCATGGTTGGTTTTTTATAATTTATACATGAACAAAATAACTTCAAATTCTAACAATCAAAGACTATATATCATATTATTTTTTATTTGCTAAAGTAACAGTGTTTATCTTTGAATTTGGAATAGTTGACCTTTATTGTTTGCTTTATATGGATAACCATCTGTGGTTTTTACTCCTAATAATATGTTGTTGAAATTTGAAGAGGTGTACCCTGATCTTTGCGCAAAGATCAGGGTACACTTGTGTTTTTTTGCTGTTATTCAAAAAGTACATGAAAATTGATGATGTGTACCCTGATTTTTGGTCAAAGATCAGAGTCCACCTTTGTATTTTTTACCTGGACTAAATTGTATGTGTGATTTTGACAAGTGAACCCTGATCTTCGGGCAAAGATCAGGGTACACTTGTGTTTTTTTGCTGTTATTCATAAACTACATGAAAATTGATGATTTGTACCCTGCTCTTGGCGCAAAGATCTGGGTTCAACTTTTGTTTTTGCCTGTATTCAAATTGTGTATAAATTTTTAAAATAAATGACCCTTGTTCTAACACCTTCATCAGAGTCATCCATTGTATTTTTGCCTTTCTACACATTGTGCGTGAAAATTGAAGATGTGTACCCTGAGTTGCACACAAAGATCAGGGTACATATGTTTTTTCTTCTATTCAAATATTTCTTGAAATTTGAAGACATGTACCCTAATATTTGGCCTAAGATCAGGGAACACCATGGTATTTTTGCCTGCAACCATGTGTTCAGTGATATTTGAAGAGATGGACCTTCATCTTTGGCCAAACATCAGAGTACACCATTGTATATTGGCCTTGATAAAAATTGTATCAGAGATTTTGAGAAGTGTACCTTGGTCTTCATGCAAAGATCAGGGTACACATGAGTGGGTTTACCACTATATTTTTTCCTTTCAACACATTGTTCTTAAAAATTTAAAAGGTGTACCTTGATATAAAAGCAAAGATCAGCGTAAACATGTGTATTTTTGCTTCAATTCAAAATGTTTATGAAATTTGTAGAGGTGTACCTTGACCAACAGCCATTAATCAGTGTCTGTCCTGTTATTTTTACCCGCTGAAATGGTCCTATCCCTCAATCACATCATTATTAATATTTTCTTAATAATCAAATCTATATTAATATTGACCATCCTTAAACCTCCTTGAAAATTTATTCATCATTTATAATTCCTTGATAATATTTTCTTTGTATCTCCTTATTTGATCATCTTCATATTTATTTTACCATGTAATTTAACATCTACATAAGATTGTATTATATTCTCAAGTTTTATGTTACTGTGCTTGTGCTATCTATGTCATTCTTATTGGCTTCACTATCAACTACATATCTCTCCTTCAGTCTCAATACATCAATATACATTGATAACAAAACCCTTTTACATATGATTACTCCCTTTTTGTAAACTTCACTATCTATCTCTATACTGCTTTTCTTAATTTAGTGGAACCTCCTTTTTCAATTTCTTTCTAGTGCTCTCACATAGATCCTTATATACACATACCTTGTCAGTATAGTCTATTATATAAGTATGATATAATAGTGTTTATTTATGGTCCTACTACTTATTGATAAATGATTTAGTGATTAAACCTCAGGGGAAGACTAATACAATAGTTATACTCAAATCAAACTCACAATACTTGGATTTAAATGCGTGCTAGTGGTGGAAAATAGATGAATAAAATATAGTTATAGCTTATATAAAGATAAAATCAATTTATAATGGCTTTATAATATATTTCTAAATGTTAATAATTGTATAGTAGTGTTTTTTGGAGTTGTAGTAATTGAATGATGATAAATAACAGTCGAAATCCCCCCTTACTTATACCCAAATCCACTGGAGTGCACAGACCTTCAATCCAGATGATGTCACTGCTATCCCCGGCAATTACAGCACTGTGTGGGCCCATCACCTCCCCATGGCGTCCACTTCAAGCAGTTTCAACACCCAGACCTCCAGTAAGGACCCTCCATCACTATTAATAATAACACTGATCCATACCATAAATAGAAAACCCAGATAAAAGCGGATACCATAAAGAAACAGGTAAAATAAACAATCAAAAAGAGATTTAATGAAACCAAAAGCATATAAAGGAAACAAATAAAATGCCCAAGCCCCCAATAACATCCCCAAGCATCCACATTAACCCAGAAATATACTTTCAACCCATAAATCCGTGAATAACCATCCAAGGAAGTAATTTTGGTTGTCCAAACTGGGTGTATGCGCCTGATATAGGTGTCTATGCTTCTGTAGGCATTGTGAGTCCACTGATTTCGTCCATATGACCTAAAATAAGCAGAAAACCAAAGGTTATAGGCTAATAAGGGGCTAAAACCCACTTATATACCTAAATATACATAATATACTGCATATTTCACTGAATATGAGATTTATGTATACATATAAGCTTATGTATGTCAATAATTACTTCATATCACTGAAGATAAGTATATTATGACTCCATTTACACCTTAGTAAATATTATTAGGCCATGGATAAGCTATTTAAACTATTATAAGTTATGTAATAGAATAATAATTATATATATATATAATAAAATAATATATATTATTATTTTAGCCTTATTTTTAAGATATAAGCTTAATCTAATTAAGGTTATCTTATTTTAAGTATAAGAAATACTCAGTCCTTAGGATATTTAGGCTGACATACCTCCATAACCTTTTTTTATAACATTCTTTGCCCTCATTTTTTTCCTTCAACCCACAGCCATCACTTCACTCTAACTTTTCACACTACTTTTCCAAAGTTTCAGAACCTACAAATGATATGCTCAGTATTTTCATCTTTTAAAAAAATGCTTAATATTATTTTTATTTAATATTTTTCTTACCATCTCTTTTCTTCTTAAGAGAATTATCAACACTTTTCTGAAAAGTTATGAGTTTTTCATGATCCTTATCCGCCAGATTTTTGTTTTGTAGTGTCGTTCTAATTTTTTCTTTTAATAATTTTAGCTTTGTCCTTTTGTCTTTTGTTGCAATGTACTGTGGAACGTCTATTCCTAGAAGAGAAAAAATATCTAGTCCATTGAATAGCTTCTTGGAAACTTGAATTGATGATCCCAGACATGTGAACCCTTCTTCCTCATTACATTTTGACGTGTAATGCAGTACTTCATTTGCTGGACAAAGTATCAACCATAGTCCATCACAGTTGTTGAAGTTTATTTTCATCTCCAACTCTGGGAAAATAAACTCTCCTCCTTCTTGTCGTGGTTTATTCTTATTGTATGGGCGCTCATTGAGTTCATTTTTATACATTTTTTTGGGGTACCAAATCCCAAATGCATATTGACTCCCATCCCTATTTCAGTGCGGAGTGTTACTGTATCCATTACCATTAATTACCGTGGTCCATGTCAGATTTCCAAAAAAAGAGTCCTCTTCCTCTTCCCAACTTGGTATATTTAACTCTTTTGACAATACCCGTGCTCTCTCATATAACTTCTTGGACAACAACTGGAAGAAAAATCTATAAAAAATTGATAATCATTTTTTGCTTGATCTCTTTCAGCTTTTGTAATATTTTTGTTCACATATTGCCCTAATAGAGTCTATTAATGTTTGAATAATTGGAAAACATGAAAAAATGCTTACTTAAATCAAGAGGAATCAAGCATCCCATCAAAATTCCATCAGCAAACATTACTCCACTTTCTTGTGGTTCATTACATGAGACCACATGCTCCAAAAGCTGAAGATCTCTCATGGCCTGTCTTTAATTGTCAAGTTTATTGAGCATTTTTAACTGCTCCAACGAAATCGATGATATAATTATTGGTCGTACACCTCTTTTTCTGGGCTGGATGAAGTATGTTCCCTCATTCAGCTGCTTGAAATCTTGTGGGTTTAATGCTCCATATTGTGTCTTGTGTATCGGTTTTACTTTCAATTGTCTACCAAACATCAGATTTCCTTCTATTACACTAATTCCCCCCTCTTCTGCTTCTTTACTTGCCATAATATTTCTTTTTCCATTTTTGTTTGGATGTTTTTTCTTCCCTGCCCTTCTCCCTCGATTTTTTCCTTTACCATCCTTTCTCACAAAGTCTTCTTCTGAATCACACATGGGTTACTCTACTAAAACTTCAATTCAGATATAAATTCATGGTCAGTATATGACTTCTCAATCATTTAAATTACATAAATTAAATGTTTGAGTTGAAATAACATGATTCAGAGTCTAAGAGGGGCAATAATGCTCTAACAACATGCTCGCTGCATTAAACCTCAATCATGTTATTTCATACTAATCAAACACTAGACAATTTTTTGTTATAAAATGATGATAATTTGACATACATTAATTTATTTTAATCCAAAAATTTTCAACCTCCTATTTTGTAACCAAAAAAAAAACAAGAACAAAACGTTAATTAAAACTCAAATGAAATTTATTACTTTTAAGTTATCATTGCATGAATGAGTGACTAAGAGGGGCAATAACGCTCTAACAGCACGCATGCTGCATTAGTCATAAATCACATAACATTTACTATTCCCATAACTTCAAGAGAACAATTAACAAGAAAAAAATCCACATACTTTCGTTAATATTCCAGTTGTTGTTGTGTACAGAAGAAAATCTGTAATACAAAAATAAAAATAAAATAAAAAGTATTAGTACAAATAATTACTATATCTAAACAATCTCTTGTCTAAATATTTTTTGATTGAATGACTATGAGCAACAATATTAAATTCACAACACTATCGCTGCATCAGTCATCAATCATGTAATATATTACCCCAAATTACAAAATTAAATGTGAAGAAAATCTAAGATTACTTACATACTTTTTCTAAAATGTCTATTTGCCCTAACCAGAACTGAACCTACATTAAACAAATGCCATCCGAAATTCATAATGTTAGTAAAAATATCCATTATTTTATGAAAATCTGTCTGGTAAAAATTACATGATTGAGGGTAGTAAGAGGGGCAATAATGCTCTAACAACATGCTTGCTGCATTAGCCCTCAATAATGTAATATTTTCACATTATTACAATTATAAAGTAATATTTTTAAAAATTATAACCATTTACATACCTTTTATACCGTGCATCTTCTGTTCCCAAATAAGAGCATGTAAAAGAAAATTCAAAAAAAATTAGCAAAATATTTTATTTATTTAAAACATTTTTTCATATATATTACTTGATTGAGTTACTGAGAGGGGAAATAATGCTCTAACAACATTCTTTCTGCATTAGAACTCAATCATGTAATAATACAAAAAATTTTAAAGAATTTTCTTTGATGGAAAAACAATAATTTTACATACCTTTATTTACGCAATGATATAATTTTGAATCAATAAGTATTATTAAATAGATATGAGTGAAACAGAACCTGAAGAAAAAAATCAAATCAATATCAGAGCCACTCATACTATGTTTAACAATTTTTTAATGCAAAATTAATTCATTCATTCACTAAATTTATTTGTAATATTTACGTACTTCATCATGACATATATCAAAAAATATATTTGCCTGAATAACATGCTCAAACCTTTCAATAGTAGTTTGTATTTATTCACCAATTATCTTCAAGAAATCAAGGTAAATATTTTCTGGATGGCTGGCGGAAAAAGGAAGATGGGGTGCTATAAAATTGAACTCAGCTTGCAATTTCGCAAAAAAAAAAAAGTAACTGAAGTTGCAAAGGCAAAAATTCCCCACAAGTATCTCCAAAAATCATACTTTTTTCATGAAGGAGCTAGGATAGACATATTTATCACACAAAAAGGTAAAAATTTAATGTTAAGCTGTGTGGAAGGTCAAATTCAAATTATTGTAGAACACTTGCTGCTAATCGATACAATCCATGAACACATCTAGTCTTATATTTACTAGATTGAATGTCAAAAAATGTGATGGATATATATCACTTGTTTCCTAGAAATTAAATCACTCTTTGTTGGATGGAAACCAATCATCACATTATTATTTTCAGGGAGATACATCCTGCTATCAAATTCCTGCCAGCAATCTTGAATGATATTCTTTCTGGAAGGTTACAATGTTAATCTATTTTTTTGACCACTTTCCAGCCATCAATTCAATATTTAGATGGCTGGCAGGCCAAAAATAGGTGCAATTACCTGCCAGCCAGCAATTCGATTGCTAGCTGACTGGCAGGTTGGGTGAATCAATGATTTGTTTAGCCTCTAATTGCATGCCAGCTAGAAACAAACCAATTTGGATTCTGGCTGGCAGGATAGCAGATTGAGTGGTTAGGGAAATGCATCAATTTCTACTTCCTTTCAGCAGGAAATATGATGCTTTTCTTACTGGAAGGAATGAAGCAAATCGATGCTTTTGTGGAAACCTGAAAATTCCTGCCAGCTAGCTGAAAAGAATATTGCTTGCTAGCTGGAAAGTTGTGATTGCAATTGATCATATTTGATCAATTTGCTTGAGCCACTTGCTTGCTTCATGCTAGCAAGTTTAAAAAATATTGAGGGGAAGGAGATAAAAATTTATATTTGAGAAGATGATTTGCCTGCCAGCCAGAAGAAAATGAATAACTTGCTGGCTGGCAGGTTGATGTAGCACACAGTGGCATTCGATTGATCAATCAATCGATTGATTGATTGATCAATTGATCTATTGATTGATTGATCAATTGACTTGACAGCTGCCTGTAGCCATCCATACAGACAGTTTCTGGCTGTCAGGCAGCCGTCAAGTTGATCGATCGATTGAATTGAACGCTACATCAACCTACCAGCCAGCTGCGATGTGACTTTGTTGCTGGCTGGCAGGGATGTACAATAGATCTTCTGTCTACATGCCAGACAGCTAGGCAGCAACTTGCTGTCTGGCATACAGCAAGTGATTGATTTTTGGGGGTGATGCTTTCCAGAAAAAGGTGGCAAGTGCCTTGCAAACTTGCACATTCCTGCCAGCCAGCTTAAAAGTAATTGGTATTCTGGCTGGCAGGGTCAGGATAAGATATTTTTTTAAGATGCCAGCCAGACAGCAATTAAAATGACAGCTGTCTGGCAGGCACTAAGTGAGACAGGAGTTCAACAAACTAAATATAAGAATAGAAACGAAATAAAAAACAAAAAGAGGCAGGAAATAAAAATGAAAGAGAAATACAGGCCAAAAAATGAGAATGAGAGAGTGAAACAATATAAAAATAATTAAAGAGAGAAAAAAAGAGAGAAACAGTCATTGATGAGCCACCCAAAAAAAAACCTACTAATTAATTATTGACAGGTTCTGTAGGAAGTGATCAAAAGCAAGTCAAGGGGTCAAAGAGTTTGTTGGAGGAAGCATAGGTAGTGCGTTTTTGATGAATAATGACAATTTGGGAATGTCAAATTAAGACTCAGTCATAGAAATAAGTGAGGGAAAGCAAATAAAATGAGCAAACTTCAGAGATGGAGAATATGCAAATTTCAAAGTCAAAAAACATTTGGCATGTAAATAAGGGTGATTTTCTGTCAAACAAAAATCCATGCATAATAATTAAATCTTTAAGTTCAAAAAAAATATTTAATATTTCTTAATTCAATTTTAATCACCTACATTTCAACTTCTAACTATAGTTAGTTGAATGTTTCTGATTTTGTAGAATAGAATGTACACTACCAACTCAAAAATGGTTGAACAATGACAAAAAAAATTGAAAAAAATGATTTTGTGTAGAATTTATGATAACCATTGGTAAGTCAATGATTAACTTCAATTATTTATTTAAATTTTTCCTATATCGGACATATCTTCTTTCAATTTCATACAATTTCAACCAGACTTGGTTATGAATTATATGGAGAATTTAATTGTAAATACATGATGACAGTGGCATTGTAACATAACAAGAAGCAAAAAAAAAGGTAACCTGCAGCATCAAAGATTATTGCATGAGAGGAAAAATATTTGAAAATCTAACAGGTTGAAAAAACAAATACCCCAACTAATGGGGCAGTGGGAGAGTGACAGATAAGACTTATAGTGTCAAAGGGATCTTTAAGCTGTTGTGCTATTTTCAGAAGGGCACAGAATTGTTTTTGGTGAGCAGGAAAGTGGAGGATGACACATTCTTGATTATTTTTGGTCCATAAGGAGCTTATGAGGCAGTTTGGAGAAGGTGAAGCATTGACTTGGTTAAGGTACCTTTACAGGAGAAAGGCCTGATAAAAATTGAATAAATTCCATAGCATGAGATTAGGATAACCTTGTCAAAAATTTATACATGCTGGCTGGGTCACAATTTCCCATTAATTTTCAGAGTGGATTAGAATATGGGGGGTTAGGGGTGAGGAGATAAAAACATTTTCAAGTATTATAAACATATTTTCACTTTTTTCCTGGTTGTTTAAATGTTTGTACAGATTATGTCTCCTCTTAATTATTATTCATTCACCAAAATTTATTCATATTTTTTATAATTGTTCCTGTCTATCCCTAATCATTTTTGTATATTAGCTATTATAAACTTCTCCTGCTTATTTAATATTGAGAAAAATGATATATTACAAGAATATTCTGAATGAGAAGATATTATAAGTAAAAATCTTCTTTTATACCTTTAAAATAAAAATTTTTTTTAGGGCATCATTGGCTTATTTTCTTTTTTTTTGGTAAACAACATTTATATAACAATAATCTGAAAAGTTGTAAACCCCAACTTGAAAATTTTATTGGACTGTCTAAAATGAAACTTTGTTTTAATTATTGAGAATGTGATTTCAACATGTTCTCAACAGATAATCATTTAATTATCAGTGAGTGTTCACATGAGCTTCAAGGTGTGTTAAAAGTAAATTCAATACTTCTTCATGATGGTTTCATCACTTCCTCAATGTGTGCTCAAAAAGATATGAACTAGGGTTCAAGGTTGCGGACTTGCTAGCAAGTCTGCCCCCCATATTGCATTGTGATGGGCTCTCGAAACGTGACACATTTAATTTCAAGGCATTTAAAACTAACGTGAAAATATTAAATGGTTTTTCCAACAGTGTAATTTTAAAGATGGAAAATTAATTGAATAAATGCAATAGATTGTTTTGATTATTAGAAAAATGTTATTTTTAAATTATTCCAATTCACTGAGCTATCTTATTTAAAAAAAAATATGATTGGTAATTGAATATAATTAGTTGATTAACTTCTGAAATAATATAAACCAACAAATTAACACCAGAAAAAAATGTTGGCACCTGATAGCAGGTGCCAATCCCTATCATTGAGTTGATTCAGTATTAACTCATCTTTAATTCTTCTGAGAAGACTGTGCACTGAACACTGAACATTCAAGCTTGGGCGGTATCAAATCTGATTTATGCTTGAAACACAAATGGATTGAGGGGTTAACACCTGCTAGCAGGCGCTGGCTGTTTTTTTGTTGTGTAAGTGATTTAAAACTCTTATTGTGTCCATGATATGATACAAAATAAACCAAAAACATTCCCCATTTTTAGTCAACAAAAAATTTTCACATCATACACCAGTATGCAAAAAAAGGATAATTATAGGATATATAATGAATAAGTAAAAAATGGAAATTAAAAAAGTTAGTCAAATGATAATTTTTTTTGAAAAACAGTATTTAATACAGCTTTAAACTTTTAATCAAAAATTGTAAAAAATTAATAAAAATTTAAGAATTTATCTTACATTGAATAATCTTATTTTTTATTAAAGAGAATGTAACTTATCACTATCAGAGCACAAAAACACTTCACATTTCATGAAGAGTCATTAAAAAAATGGATAAATTTGAAATTATTTTTTGTTGAATAAAAATATTATAACTTTCATATCAGCCTTACTAAAAATTATTCATAAGAACTTCAAAGCACAAAAAAGGTGAGGAGTCCCCATTCAAAGATTTTTTTGGTTTTAAAAAGTCAAAATTATAAAAGTGATGAAATTTTAACAAACATTTTACTTGAAAGTAAAAAATTACTAAAATTTCCAAATGAAAACACAATTTATATTTCACAGGTTTTAGAAGAAATTTAAACTAAAAAAATACAAAGAACAATGTCAAATTTCCAGATATTTTTTTGTTAATTTAAATTTACCTACTGAATTTTGTTTTCTTTAGAAGAATTTTTTATTTATTTTAGAGCTCATATGTTTTCCTCCATCTTTCTGATAAATATTGTTCTACTTGTAGATTTAAATTAATCAAACTAATAGGTTTTAATTTTTGAAATAAATATTTTTTTGATAAATATTCTCAGTAATCTTAACAAAAAAATAGTCATAAAATAAGTTTATAGTAAAAAATTTGAAAGCAAATTTGCTCAACAGTGGTTGAGGATTTTAAATTTTTTCAGCACAAAATTGAAATAGTCAAATTTTTTTACTCTAAATATAAACATATACCTTGAGGATATATGTTCTGATTTACTTAAAAGAGGTGTGATCTAGTTAGTGCCTCTTAAATTCAAAATATTTTGTCCAAAAACCCATAAGTTGGCTTATTTTAGTAATATGTGGTGTTTTTTTAGAAGCAACTTACATATTGATTATTTTTAAAATTGATAAAGCCTTATAGAATTTGCACAACTTTATTTTTGTGAAACTTTTGAGATTTGAGTTTAATATTTGATTTATACTCTGTAAAGGAATATAAGCACCTGAATAAGCCACTACTTTTCAAATTTTTATTTGATAATTTCAGAATAAATCCTTTAAAAATTATTTCAAAAATTGTGACCAGAACAAAACACAGGAAGCCAGACATTGGGTTTGGTTCACACACTGAATTGATTCAATTCAGTATGTAGACTGAACCTGGTGTCTAGTCTCTAATTTTTATCCCCAAGTGAAAAATGATCAATAAAAAACATTAGATGCAATAAAAACAGATTGAAAAAATTATAAAGTGAAAAAATTCAACCAAGCTCCTCTAAAGAAAATTAATTTTTACCCTTAAGAAATGCATCTCTACTCTTATTTTCAGTAATCATAATTTTTTCAGCATACTATCTTTTTACATCTAAAATAAATTTGTACACCATCTGATTCACCACAGAAAAAATGGGGGGGTATTGCTAGCAATACCCCTTGCTTGAGCTCCGTTGAGCCACAAATCTATGCTTGAATTATGCACACATCATCACCATGTAGGAAATTGTTTGGCCTTACATTTAGTCAGAGATTTGTCACAGATTGAGCTCAAGATGAACCTGCATTGATCACCGTTTGATCTTGTAAAATCCTAATTTGATCATCAGTTAAGCTCCCTTTGATCTCACTTTGATCTAACATAAGCTTTTGCATATCCAATATGTCAACTATTCACTTTCAAAAAGATTCATAATGAATTTCACATGGAATATTAGAAACGAAACCAGTAATTTTGAGTAAATGTCTCATCAAAATGATTAATCTACAACAAAATACCATCAAAATTCAATCTGATTACTGAAAACTTTTGTTAAAATGACTAATAGATATTTAAATTGGAAAATAATATTCCATTTCTCAATTTCAAATTCAAAATATAAATCCTCGTTTGAAATGTGAATTTTGTAGATTCCTTGCCTTCCTATATTATGAGTAATATTTGAGGTATTTTACAACTTTGTAAATATGGTGTTGTGCTGCTAGAAATTATCTCTGTTTCAATTCAACTTTATTGAAGCTTGAGTCCAGAATGATAAATATTTTATAACTATTTTGAGAAAAAAGTCACTAGTAATGAATTTAGCCTTTTATCTGTCCTTTATTAAACCTCACTTAATCCTACTTAAATCCAAATTGACCCACAAAAACCTTATTTGGGATATTTTTTAGCCCAGGATGATTCAAGATTGGAGCAAAATATTATTTTAAATATCCAATATGCCTATTGATTAAATTTCTTCAAGCTTACTTTAAATTCACATTAACATTAACTTTCACAGGAAATATTAAACACAAATCTTGAAAATATAGTATTTAAAATCATAATAAATATAATATAATATGCTTACAACAAAATTTTCTTTCTGGATTAATTGAAACGAAAAATTGTTCATTTGTGAAAATAGAAAAAATACTATCCATCCTGAATTTAGAATTCATTTTTAAAAATTTAATGCCCCCTCACTTTCAAGTTTATCATGTATTTCGAAAATTATATTTTTAATAATTTTGTGAATAGTACACCTGAGATATAAACTTGGGGATATCAAAAACTAAAACATCAGCAAATTGAAATGTTTTTTATTGTTATGAATGGAAATAATGATTGAAAAACACCATTAGAGCAAGTTTGATTTTGAATAATAGGCATACTTTCTCATGTAAATTTCAATAAAAATAATTTTTATTCTTACTTAAGTTGCGGTGGATACATTTGAGCTCAAAAAGAATTAAAATTGATAAAATAAGACTTCTATAGTTCATATTCAAAAATGAAATCACCCTTCATTATCTACCTGTAAACTATTTTAAATTGAATAATTTCAAAGTCAGTATATACTGATGTTATTTTTTCTTCTAAAAAATTTATTATATAGATTAATAGTCATAAACAGTTGACATAGATGTTAAATTTATATAAGCAATCTTTAATTCATAAAATGATAAAACTATCTTTTATGTAAAAAGTGATGAAGGAAAAAAATATTATTAAATTTTTGATGCACTATCAATAAAATTGAAGATAGAGCATATCAAAAGTTTAAACTTAATTTCAATTTTGATATCATCATTTTATTTTATTTTACTTGAGTAGAAAACAGATTTTAAATCTCAATATAATTTTAAATCCCATTAGTTTGTAGATTTCAACATTTGAAACTATGAAATAAATATTTATGAAAGAATTTTACAATATTTGCCCTTCTAAAAACTCATAAATCCAACTTCAAATCTTCTAACCTTCACAAGTAACCACAATGCATTCTGAAAATACTCTATATTTAAATAATTAAAGGTAAATAAAATTATGTTTTTATTCTTTATTTCAATTTTTGATAAATAATATATATATATACATATATATATATATATAATTTCTTAAAAAGTCTAAGAGGGAACTTAATAGTGGTTTTGGCATTAGATATATAGATTCAACTTTCAAAAAATTTGTTTGGAATAAATTACAAAGACAAAAAGGATATATTTTGATGAAAGAATACTGATTTAGGTTCTCTTAAAATATTATTAACCATTTTTATGGAATATTAATCCATGGTTATCATTCTTTATGATATTATCATAGAATTTTTTCCTTTTTTAATATAATGATTTTCTATTGTGTGGTATGTAGGCTAAGATAAGTTTAAAAGATTTATTGAAGATATATATACCAGAAACATTATAATCTGTAGATTTATAACTATAACTTACTTTTCTGATGTTTTACATCATTGATAAGTAGCTCATGCATTACACAAGTAAATAATTATAGTCTCTGGAAATAATTCCTTGTGAATTTCAATTTTTTTGTTATTCTTAAAATCATTACTCAAATAAACTAAAATTTCTTCAAATATTGATTGAAAGAAGGAGTTACAAAATCTTATTTTGTAGTTATAAAAGTTTGAGTTATTTTTCATATTATCAAGTATAATGAACATTTGTAAATTTTAACTTGAAAACTAGTGATCATAGCAAAGTAATACTGGAAGAATCAGATAAAAAGGGTGGAATAAAGTCATAGCACAACAGGAAATGATACAAAATTGTTGATTTTTATCTCATAAAATTCAACTTATTTTTAACATATTTTACCACCTTTAGATAATGTTTAGTGGATTTTAACATTATTATAACAAGCAAACTTAACAATGTTTTGATTTTTTTAACAAAAATAAATATTGTTAGATCATTTTTTTAAAAAATATGACTTATTTTTATGCTTTATCTACAATAGTTAGTAGTTTTTTTTGCAGAAATTACTTGTTTTGATATTCTATTTTTGAATTTTTTAAGAGACTTCATTGCATTAAAGTTTTGTAATAATTTTTCATTAAAGCATCATATTTTAAATCTAGAGAATTGGTTTTGAAATAATATATATTTTCATGTTAATTGACTCATTATTTTTGGATTGATAAATTATGTTAAAATTGGGATTGCTTATTTCTAGTGAGTGTACATCATAGTTTGTTTTCAAATCAAAGATTAATAAATGGTGAAATTTGGTAAAACTCTAAATATCTTTTAAACCTTTTTGATTTAAATAATGTTTAATGTTATGTAATCATTCTATAAGTAGAACACAGTTAAAATCTGATAATGGTACATTGCTTTCAATTTCTAATACTAAAATTCTATTCTACTTGAAACAATGTAAACTAAAGCTTGGTATCTCATAAGAAACTCACAATTTTCAAAAATCATATTTCCAACTTTTTAAACATGATACACATTAAAATATATTTTTAGAATAATTTCCTAATTAGTTTCAAATACTAGAAAATAATGACCTCAATTTATTTTAATACTTAAACCATTCTGATGAGTGAATTTCACAATCCTCTAAGTAACATATGGTTACCATTTATACACATATGCATGATTTCTCCTTTTGTTTAATTTTAGCTGAATCTAAAAAGTAAAATCACATGTTGAATATCATCTATAGATAAACTTCTTATATTAGAAGCTAATATTTCATATGAGAAATTTGTTATTGAGTTTGGGAAACATTAATAAGTGTTGGGTATTATAATTGAGCCATTTATTCAAGTAAATAAAAAAGGATGACGTTCTAAATATTTCATATATATATATATATATATATATATATATAATAAAAATTAATTATATAGTAGCATTTAACCATGTTTTTATACTAATGTCATATAAAAAAAGGGATTGAACTAAAACTTTCAGTAAAGAAAATAAAAATAAGATAAGTTAATATTCTTGTTTATATTCTCATATTTTTGAAATGGCTTACTTAAGGGAGAAAATTATTTGGTTTTAGAGTACAAGAATTTCTAGATAAAAATCTTCACAATATAGTTTGACCCTCTAAAAAAGAAAATTCCTTAAATTTTACTATCACATTTTATATATTTGTTAAGTAATAGAAAATGGAGTTGTGTCTTTGACAATGAAGCTTTAGAAAATGAAATAAATGATTTAAATTTATAATATAATTTTTGAAACAATAAATCATGTATTCAAAAAAAATTATATATCTTACAATCAAGATAACAGTATTAATTAAGCAACTCTAACAACTTTGGAAAGAAACAAGAAAAAAATAATTAGTAAAATGCATAAGTTATTTTTAGAATTTAAGGAAACTTAATAGCTCTACCTGTAAACTAGCCTTAAAGCAGGTTTGGATTTAACATGTGGAAATTCATACATAGTACCCTTCCATCATTAGAGCAGAATAAAATTTATGTAGTTTTATTTTTTTAATTTATAATAGTATTTTTATTTTTGGCTTTTTCATTAGTATAACTATATATTTTTTAACTTTTTTGTTTTTCATAACATAAGTTCAAAGCTGCACATCACTACTTCAAGATGAAACTCCATATAATGTAATCAATGAATGATATATTATAATGAATTTTACTAGAGACTTTTCAAAAATGGTGATTAAGAATACTTATTATAATTTTTTAAATTTTTATTATTATTCTATCTCTTGAAAGGAGATGGCCATATCTCAATTTAATTAGTTTTTCCTCAGAAAAATTTATTCTTGATCTAAATAAAATTGCATCACTATTAACTAGATGTTATTATACAATTTTAACAATTTTTTTATCTGAACATAGTTGAAAGTATGTATAAATTAAAGTGTTTCTACATAGTCTTACTATTATCCCACCATTATTTTCACATTTAGATTTCATTATAACTGTAAAATAAGTTTTTCAATAATTTTAATAATACCTTAATATTTAATAATTTAGTTACATAGTAGATTTTTTATCCTTTTTTTTTATGAGGCTTATTATATAAACACTACTTTTAGATTTTATCCATTTTGATGTCTGATAATTTAAATTTTCATTTAACTACCCAAATTATATCAAAAAAAATTCAAAAGTATATTTTTTTAATGTACTCTTTTTGATAAACTTATCATTTCTTATAGGTTATTCTTCAACTATTTATTGTAATTAACTACCCACTCATTTATGGTCTGTTATTGTTGTTCATTACATACAGACAAAATAAGGATACTCTCATATTATATTGGAGTTTTAAATTAAAAAGTAAATACTAGTGGCTGGTATTAAATATGAAGTTGTTATAACTAAGTTGAACATTAATTAATTATTAAATGGCATTTTATATTACAAATTTTATTGAATGTATATAAAAATAACACTCAAGAAATATATATAAGATATATATATAACCATTGTATATCAAAAATGAAGTACTTATCAACATGGTCTTTTTAAATGATTTTCAAATTTACTTAAAGAGACATTAATATTACCAATTCAAATTTTATATCAAATACAACAATATTATTATTTCATTTTTAATTATTTTACAAAAAATTTGAGTTTCAAAGTAATTTAATTCAGTATTTAATGAATGTTTTTGAAAAATATTTTTAAAAATAGAAATAACCCCTCACAAAAAAAAATATAATTTTTTTTACTTACAATTTGCACCATATTTCTACCCTTAAAATATTTGTATTCTTCTAACAAAAATATTTTTTAAATAAATTTAAAATTTTTTTCATTATTCAATTACAAAATGTCAAATTTATAATTTATTTTACCTTACTAAAAAATTTAGCTGAAAATTTAATTTTGTATTTCCAAAAAATAAACTTAAATGTCAAAAATAAAAAACAAAATTATAAATATAATTATGAGAAAGAGGTAGATTAAATTTATAATATTCATATAAAAAAAATTCATATATTTTATGGTGTTTGAATTTTAAATTTAATGTATTAAAAATTAATTATTAAATAACCAAGCCAAATGAAATTGGCTTGGATTTTTGGTATCACTAGAACTTATTTTTTTTCTTTTACTCACATTTTAATTTTTAATTTTTTTTTTTTTCTACATTTCTCATTTTTTTTTTTAAGATTTTTAATGTTTTTAAGACCGAAGTTGCTTTCAAACAACTTCGGTCTAACGTTTCTCTCACTTTCCCACCAGATTGCACCTGGTAGGGAAAGTCGCTTCCATTTTAGAGACCAAAGTCCCTTGCAGGGACTTTGGTTTCTCTGTGTGCATTGCACAGCCAGAAAAAAACTGGCTGTGCAATGCACTGCATGCAGCACATGCAACACGCATTGCTGCTGCAAGTAATGCGCATTGCATGCAACGTGCGTTTCTGCTGCATGCAGCGCACATTGCACATGCTGCGCATATCTCATGCAGCTGACTTGATATCAGCTGCATGAAATATGGTAGCGATTGTGCAACGCGCGTTACTTGCAGCAGCAACGCGCGTTGCACACTGCTTTGGCCACCTCCCAGCCTAGTAAATTAGCTGGGAGGGTGGCAAACATTACAGCAAGCAATCGAAGTCGCTTTTAGCGACTTCGATTGCTTGAAAGAGACACTTCCAGCCAGGGGAAACCTGGCTGGAAGTACTAAATTGCAATGTAAGGGACCCAAGCCAATTTCAAAGGCTTGGGTCATAAATTAAGGTTTCTAAAAAGCAGCCAGTATAAATCTGGCTGCAATAAAAAGTAAATTTTTTAAATAAAATACATAAAAAAATAAAAATTTGTTCAAATAAAATATACAACACTCTTTCGCCAGTAAGAAACAGCCTTCCATTGTTACACATAGAAACAAAATCAAATGTTTCTTTCATCAACATTGGCCATGTTTCAATATTTTGAACCAAGTAAGATCAGGAAAAAGGTCACGGCAAAAAAATTGCATAATTAAAAGTCTCCCAATTTAATATGGTGCGGAGGTTCATATTTTAGAAATAGGTGGTGCACATTATAGTTTCCTTTAAAAAAATTCAAAAATGAATTAATTTTGGCGCAATGTAAATTTAAATGTGATGAGTGTATGTTTTTTAGCTACGTGAAACATGGTAGCTAGAATTATGTGGTGTCAATTTTTTTTAGATGTGAAATTCAGTGTTCCACAAATGTGCATCTGTACAACATGCAGCCAAGTAAATTCTAGCTGGAATTAGTATATGCATAGGAAAAAATGATCATGCTGTGTAAAGTGCCTTGGCAACATCATTCTTGGAATTTAGATGAAGTTTATCATATGACTTGGAGAGCTGCATTTTTTTGAAAATGTGATCAGTGAAAATTCATGATATATACATCTGTTTGCCACCCAATTTATTTTTCCTTTCTCTTTCTCACTTACCTTTTTCAAAAATTATCAATCATATTTTTGCTTTATCATTTTGAATTATTGGTACTATTTTCTTGACCTTATCTGATTACCGGTAAGCAAATTTTTCTTGCTATTGCATTTCATATCATTTTGGTTTGTTACACTTTTTTACACTTTTGACAAGTTAATCTAATGATTCTAATTCTGAATTTATTTTTATGGTATCTTTTACTGTACCCTTTCGATTCATTATAAAAAAATTCTTTTTCAGTTAACTTAAAGTTTTTTTATTTGTTTGTCAATTTACTTTTCTTTATTCCTTATCAAAAATGTTCAATTTATTTATCTAACCATTTATTTTTTAAAACAGTGATTATAAAATAAACTTTATAATTAATTTTGATCAATCAGCTACAAATGGAAGAAGATTTTATAGACATGTAAGTTCATGTTTTGCTTATCATTTTTCTATATTTCTTTAATACTTTCTCAACCATTATATTATTAATATGAAAAGTAAAACATCATCTCGTACTTGCTGAAAGCATACAGGATAATGTTTTGCTTTTCATAATAATAATTAGATTGTTTGTACTTTACCTTTAATTTATTGATTTTTAAGTTGTTTCAAAGTCTCGTACTTGCTGAAAGCATACAGGACAATGCTACAATTTAAAAATTAATAATTTATTGAAGTATAACTTTCTAAGTCAATATATTGATCAGAGCAAGATTTTTCATTTTATATATGTGGATATCATAATTCCGTAAATTTTTTAATATTACTAGTGTATTGGAGTTATACTTTCATTATATTATTAATATTAAGTGTAGAGCCAAATCTCGTACTTGCTGAATGCATACAGGATAAAGCTATACTCTTTATATGTATAATTTAATAAAGTATACCTTTGAAACGCTTTCTTAATATTTGAAATAAAGAAAAAGTATATAAATTTACTAATATGTAGATATGCTAACTTTTGTATTTCTAATATTGAAGATATGATAAAGTTAAAGGTATCATTGACTGATAATTGAAATTATGTTACTATTTTCTAATTTTTGATTTTTTTCTATTTTAAATCAAAATTGAATTCTCTTAGGATTGAACCATCAATGAGTAACGATTTGAAAAAAAAAAAACGGCCAGGGAAGAACTCTAACAATAGGTGGGCGAAAGACATTGCTACTGGAATGAAACTTGTAAACGCTCTTGGAATGGATACAAACGGGAAGAAGCCACATTTCTATGCACGATCTTATGCAAATAATATGACAGATTGCAATAATTATTACAATTTTTTTCCTGGATGTAGTATTTATAAACCAAAAGGTGTCTTAATACCTAATGTTCTTGTGCAGACTTTTGAAATTCATGAGCTCAAAGAACTAGATATGTTAGAAGCTACGGTGCGATGCATTAAGGATCTTTCTTACTGCGAACATGAAATTAAAAATAATGGTTATCATCAAAGAGCTGGTGGTTTTGGAAAAATGTTTGGTGGTGGCTTTATTTTAGATAGAAAGAAATCTTTACATATTCGTAAGTATCACTTTTTTTAATTTAAATACTGAATTTTTGAATGCTTTTCCTTGCAGATGAATACACTGATGATATTGTAAAAACGGATGAATATAAAAAACGAATGAAGAGGATTGCAATGTACTTTGAATATTTTTTTAAAAAAATATCATATGTAAAGTACAATGAGGCAACTAATCTTTGCGCAAAACTTGGTATTCCTGGATTTTCAAAAGTTTCTAGTGAAGAAGACGGTGTACCGTTTGCTAGTAATTTAACTTGGACATCTGGAGGGAATGGTAATGGGTTCTCTAATGAGGTTCATCTCGATAAGGATGCAAGTGAGTATACTTTAGGAATATTTTTTCCTAAAGATACAGAAAAAAACACCATTCATATGAAGTATGATAAGACCCAACCACGACAAATAGGTGGAGAACTTATGTTTCCCGAAATTCGAAGTAAAATCAACTTTGAAGCAACTAATGGAATAACAGTGACATTATGGCCTGCCAATCAACTAAGGCATTTTACCTCAAGATGTCATGAAATTCCTGGCTTCACTAGGATAGGTTCTTCTATTCAAATCAGCACTAGACTTTTTCATGCTATAGAAAAGCTTAATGTTTTTGATATTGATATTTCAGAATACTTAGAAATTAAAAAAGAAAAATTTAGGTTAGAATATTTGATTAGTGCTTTGAGAGTTTTTTTGAAAAGAGATGACTTAATAGAGGAAGAAATAGAATCAGCAAAGTATTATTTATCTAATGTTAAGACAAATCTAAAAAATCTAGATATATAAATATTAAAAATTTATATTATATATACACAACTTAATGCAAATTTAAACATGATAAATACTGGGAGTAGCTGTAACATTTTCAGTTTTGATAATTATAGTATTATCTATTTCTTTTATTTGTGAAATAAAATAATTTTTTTTCATAATATTATAAGAAAATTTGATTTACTTTTGAGGAAATATATAAGTTGTGAAATCTTTAAATGTCATTTTTATTAAATTGGTAGCAAAGGTTCTAAAATAAAAAAAACTATAATAAAGAATTTGAAATATATTAGCCATAAAAATGTGCTTTTAATGCTACCAAATTAACTGTATAGTATTTTAGGTCAAACAGGCTTATTAATAAAAAAGGTAATAATAAAGAGTTGAAGAAAGAATTTTGAATCAATGATAGATTAAATTGTATTTTTTTAAGAATGTACTCATTTAATTATTTAAATTGTTCTACTTCTGATTAAAAATGTTACAATCAACGAAAATATTTGTAATAAATAATAGATTATATAATATTAAAGGTAAAGTAACAAAACTAGAGCAGTTATCATATTTTTATATAAACAATAAAATATTTAAGAATTTAATACAAGTATTTGAAATCATATAAGTAGATTTTAAAATCTTTGTTATTGCTGGACTTACAATAATTTTTTTTAATAATTAATTTAGAAAATCATGTCAAAGGTTACTTAATAAATTTCAAAGATGGTCACATTTTTGACGTATTTGAAGGAAAATAACTTGAATTATACAAGATATATCATATAGAAAGAACTTTATCTATTTACATGTTGGAATATTAATTTATTGAAAGGCTATGTTTAGCAAAAAAAGGTGATACTGGCTGAATGGAGCTCCAGTGATTAAGAAAATCTGCAGAAATAGCCCTAGCAATTCCCGGAGGACTTGGGGTATCAAATTTTAAAGGAAATGGATCACACTTGCCTATAAAAGGTTTTATTAATGTTAAAATATAGTTATTTAAATTTTTCCAAATTATTTCTTCCATCAAATGATTTTTTTTTCATGTAAATTAAGAAACTTAACTTCTGATATTACCTCCAAGCAAACAGCTGCTGAAGCCAATCTATGATCTTGAGAGCTCAGAAATAAACCACGGACACCATCAATTATATAGAATGTGAAAGATTGATATCGGTGGTGGGAGTATTCAGAATTTATTTTGTTTAGTGCAGCCTTTTGTTTCTCTCTCCTTATAGTCAGTTCAGTATTTTCGTTTTTCTCACTTGATTGTTGAGCTTCACTAGTCTTGCCACTTGATATTGTTGCAGCACAATATTTTGATTTAAGAATGATAATTGACATAATTATATCAATGATAATATTGCTGATTTGAAGAAGAGTTGACATTGATATATCACGGGTTAGAAGTGCAGTGGGACCAACTTCTAAGCCATCAGAAATCGGACTCTTCAGATTTGAAAGGTGAGCTAGAAGCTGAAGACCACGTTCAATTGGACAATCTGAGTTAATGTTTTGATGTGATGGAAGCTGGCTGAATTCATGTGCGGTCAGATAAAGTGAAGATGATATAAGAGATACCCATGAAGAACGGCAGTGGTCACTTGGGATCATTAATCTCATGAGCATTCGGATAAGATTGGATTCAGGGTGATCCGTTTTCTTTGTTGAGGAAAGAATTTCAGTATTTAAACCATCAGGATCACATAAATCTTCCATTTTTTTGAAATCAATATTATCGAGTACCCATAGCTGTGAGCTATCAATCTCTAAAAAAATATTTGCTACAAAAGGAAAAAAAAAATAAGTGAAAGAACAAAAGTCAAGACTAAAAATTATGGTAACTTACATAACTCAGTAAGTTTTGAAAGCCAATCTTCTCCACAAGATTTTTCCCAATGAAAAGTAAACATTGGAATATTTGACATGGGTTCTTGGGAATAAGTAGAAGAGCGTAATTCGAGGAGAGTAACAATTTCCAACCACGACCTTAGGACCTTTGCCGTGCTGATTCTACCTTTATAAAAATTATGAATTTTACAGAATTCCTCCTGCAAATCAGATTCTTTTAGAACTGAGGGTGAATAAGTTAGAGGTTTTTTCGATATCTTGATTGGAGTTGATTTCATTGGTAGAGAAGCTTTCAAAGAGGTAAAAGTAGGTAATTTAGGAGGTGATGGGTATTGCTTCTTAGAAATGAAGGAATTCGGTGATGAGCTGTTTGAATCATCATCTTTATCAAACATATCAACATGTCTTGAAGAAGATTTTAAACTTTGCTTTTTTTGATGAACAAGCATAGCTTCATATTCTGATAGTTGATCATCGCTATTTTCATTGCTCTTTTCATCATCTTCATCAGGGAGAGGGCGTTTATGGATGGAACAATCTACAGCAGGTGAGTTTCTGGTACAAAATATCAAAAGAAAGATAAAAAGTACAATATGTAAGCAATAAAAGAGATATATGATTGAATTTTAAAGATAAAAGAATAACAATAAAAAAAAAAGGAAACAAGAATATACTCATTATCAAAACCTTTGCTTTTTTTTTGAGATTTATTATTTGATACATCAGAAAATTCATTAGCAGAAGCCGGTTTAATACGTCGAACAAAAGAGGAGCCTTGGGATAATCTCTTTTTCTTGGAGCGGATAACAGGTGTTTCAAGATTTTCCTTAGAAGTTGAAGCATGAGTTGAAGCTGATGGTTCATCTGTCTCATCATCATCCTTAATGACAATGACTTCATCAGGAGGAATCATACCCTCCTCATAAGCTACAAATATATATGAAGAAAAAAAAATATTAATAATCTTATCTACTAATTTAAAAGGAGACAAAAAAGGTGATGAACATACATTTTTCAAGGCTTTTCACATATTGGAGTAATTCATTACAAGGGTTAGATAAATATGAAGGAGAAGGATTATTGTTAAGGATCTTGACAAGCTCTTCTGTTTTATCTCTAGCCAATTCAAGTAAATTGCAATACTGAACTCTCGTTATTTCCTGCCTCTCATTGCTAAGTACAGGAGGGTTAGGTGCCATGCCATGTGGCAGACATGGTGCAAGCTCAAAAGCTTCAAAGCGAGTATCAATCAGAGAGTGGGATGAAACACATTTGGGTGCTGGAAAATCAAATTTTTGAAAAAAAAAAGATATAGAACATAAGTGAAATATATAAATTAAGAGAGAGGAACATGATATACATACAAAGTGGAGGTTTAGGATTTTGTATACTAGACATATTGATTAATGAATATTAAAAAAAAGTATTCGATATCAAAAAATTATGATGTAATATGATGAATAATTATAAGAAACTCTATTCTAGAAAATTGAAGTTGATATTTTAATAGGATAAAAAATTGAATAAGATTAAAATTAAAGTGAGGATGAAAGAAACAGAAAACATAAAGAGGGGGATTTTATATTATTTGAGCTTTTTTTAACATGTATTATTCATAGTGGGGTAAACTGAGTAACATGCTAAATCACAATCTGTTTATATTGAAGCGAAATTTGATGTAGCTAACAGAAAATACTAGTAATTCTTTGGGGACTTTTAGTGTGAAAAACAAATAATAACAAATTTATATCCCATATTCAAATTGCCACGGGTAAATACAAAATTTTTTAAATTAGAATTTACTCCTAAACAATGGAGATACACTTAATTAGTATATTATATGAAAAAAAAGGATAATCCTTTATGAATATTTGTTAAATTTAATTTCAGATGACAATGCGAGATTCACATATATACTGATATGCCTCATCAAACAAGAAATGAATTATAAATATAAAATTGGTAACATTAGAATTTAAGATAAGAATTTGTTTTTTAAGTGACAGGAGGAGTGTCAGGCTAGGGTGTGGGCACCGTGACCAAACCTTTGATAAACTTGGATACAACTAAGGGAAAAAAAAAAATTGAATAGTTTTATTTTGCAATATATCTTAGTCTGCACAAGATATTGCATTGTTGTCCCTAACTATACCAAAATTGTTACTTTTCAAAAGTTATAGGACTACTAAGTTGATAAAATATTATTATGAATCACCCAATGAAATACCTTAAGCAACATTCAAAATTATTAAAATATTAATATTCAATTTGAGATTTGGATTAGCTAATTTTTCACAACTTACCACAGTTTTGATTAATATAATAAAACTTGAAGAAAATTGTTGAGATAACCTAGAAATGGGTGCAAGAAAATGATGAAACATATGACTTGAAACTTAACTCATACACTATTGATAAACTTCATGGATCCTGATTAATTTCTATCGAAATTAATTTTGAGACTAGCATATTGAATTTTAGCTATGACCAAGTACTGTAAGTGCCATGGTTTGTATTCAATATATTGGTGTTGAAATTAATTTTGATAGGAATCAACAAGTATCAGATGGCACCATGCATGAAACACTGACAGAAACCATCAAATTTATGAGGCAATGAACCTCATAATTTCGATCGAAATTAATATAGACCCCTGCATATTGAATACAAGCCATTTCACATGGACTACACAGACATAGATAAAATTCAACATGCATGGCTTAATATTAATTTTGATCGAAATTAACCAAGGCATTAAAACATCAATTTTTATATGGTGTACTTGATCAAACCAGTTTATCTAACTGCTTAGCTTACCTATACTTATAGGAATTTTATGCATAGTCCATGTCCATATTAATTTCGATCGAAATTAATGTTGACTAATACATAATGAATACATGCTATGCCACTTACACTTTCCAGGCATAGCTACCATTAAATATGCCAGTATCAAAAATTAATTTCGATCGAAATTAATGAGCATGATAATCATGAATTTCTGGAGTCAACTGCTTATTTTTATGCATGGTGCCTTGCCAACATTAATTTCGATCGAAATTACTTTTGATACTGGCATATTGCATGTATATATGCCTGGAAAGTGTAAGTGGCATAGTGTGTATTCATTATGTATTGGTCAACATTAATTTCAATAGAATTTAATATTGACATTTTCATATTGAACCCAAACCAGCAAACGACCCAAAAAATTCTTCATAAAACTGCTCATTAATTTCGATCGAAATTAGTGAGCACCATATACATATTGAATGGTAGTTATATCTGGTGTGTGTAAGTTGTAAAGCTTGTGTTCAATGTTTATTGGTCAACATTAATTTTGATCAAAATTAATGAGCATTTTGATCATGAACTTTTTCAGTCAGTTAGTTGTTTCAATGCATAATGGCATTCCAACATTAATTTTGATCAAAATTAATGTTGAAATGATATAATGCTTTTTTGCATGACATGTAAAGGACGGCAAGTATTTTTAAGTATTGAAATTTACTATACATGTTGAGGGTAAATATAAAATTTACATATCCATATTAATTTCTATAAAAATTAATGTTGACCAATACATAATAAATAGTAAATATGCCTGGCTAGTGTAAGTGGCATAGCTTTTTTTCAATCTGCACTTGGCAACATTAATTTCGATCGAAATTAAGGTTCATGATTATCATCAATTTATTCAGTCAGTTGCTTACTGTTATGCATGGTAACATGTCAACATTAATTTTAATAAAAATTGAATTTGACATGCTACCAAGCATTTTTATGTAAGATGAAAAGTAGGGCACTCTATTGTTAAGTAAACACATTACAATGCATATTGAGCATGTAAATATCATTTACACATTAATATTAATTTCAATCAAAATTAATGTTGACCAATAAACATTGAACACAAGCTTTACAACTTACACACACCAGATATAACTACCATTCAATATGTATATGGTGCTCACTAATTTCGATCGAAATTAATGAGCAGTTTTATGAAGAATTTTTTGGGTCGTTTGCTGGTTTGGGTTCAATATGAAAATGTCAATATTAAATTCTATTGAAATTAATGTTGACCAATACGTAATGAATACACACTATGCCACTTACACTTTCCAGGAATAGACACCATGCAATATGCCAGTATCAAAAGTAATTTCGATCGAAATTAATGTTGGCAAGGCACCATGCATAAAAATAAGCAGTTGACTCCAGAAATTCATGATTATCATGCTCATTAATTTCGATCGAAATTAATTTTTGATACTGGCATATTTAATGGTAGCAATGCCTGGCAAGTATAAGTGGCATAGCGTGTATTCACTATGTATTGGTCAACATTAAATTCGATTGAAATTAATATGGATACATAAATGTGACATAAAGAGGTATGGACCATCAATTTGTTGAAAATACATTTTTATATCTCATACATTATTTGTTTTTCTTAAATAAAATGTTACTCTCTCTCAATATCACTTTATAACATTTACCAAGCTGCTTTGAAAAAAAACAGAATACATAAAATTCAATATAAGATAGCTATATTACACAGAAGATCACCGTTATACCTAAGTTATGATGATGTTGATGCTCTATTAATTGATTCCCGAATCTTTACCAGATCAATATCAGCTCCAACCCCAAGTGACTCACGTTCATTCACAGATAATCCTTGCAAAAATGTTGCTGAATAGCAATTCTTGGGGAGGTATTTGGGAACATTGAATATACCATTTTGTGCAACTGTCCTTTCTGATGACCGTGAATATGTTTTTAATGTTGATTTTTTTTGAGCTGGTGTATGGGCTAAGTCCTTTGTCATCTTATCCATTTTTTTAAACAAATCATTGAGTTCAGGATTTCGCCATCCAGGAATAGCTCGGATAGGTGCAGTTGGGGCTGGTGCTGGGCCTTCCTCAATATCAGAGATGCACCTAGTATCATGAAAAAGCACAACAAAACCTGGCACATCACTGCAGAGATCTCTTGCTAACTTGTAGCGTGCACTAGCAATCTGAATTCCAACTAAATCAGCTTCATAATAACAAAAAGCAAAGTAAAATTAAAAACTTACCTTGGTCCGATAACGTTTTACTTGTGCCCTTGCCCTCTTTTCAATCTTTTCTCTTGCTACCCTTTCCTCTTCTTGCCCAAACAACCTTATCATCTCCTTCCCCTTATTAACTACCCATTTCTCAATAACACATTGAGTGAACTGAAGCTTTGACTGATCGATTGTATTCAAGGTGGTGAGCCATCTGGTACAGTGGTCGCATACTATGCTTCCCATGACTTGATTCCAAGTTGATTCTGAAAAATCACGGCAAGTCCAATCAAACGTGAATTTCCGAAAACCTTTTTCTTGCAATTCACGCTCTAAGTTTCTTTTGACAGAAAGTGGGATCGGTGCTCCTCCTTTTAGTCCTCGAGGCTCAGGTGCTGGAAAAAATTCGGGTAGTCGAATTTTGGATCGCAAGAAGGCTATAGAATTGGTTATCAGAAATTGTCGATCAGCTGCAGAATTGGCACGGTTAGAAGATTGGACTTGGGTTAGGACAGTTTGAATGGTTTTTAGTTTGAATTGGCTCCAATCTTTCCAATTTTCAATCTCCAAAGGTGTTGGGCTCGCAGGATATTTTGATATTTGTGTTGGTCCCCCAAGACAATACTTCAGAAAGTGGTAAATATTTCTATTTAGACTGTCCGAGCTCCTGGGAACATCATTCCTTCTAACTAAGCCTCTTACAGCCCTTAACCCCCGTTCTCGCTCATGAGACTCTGCTGAATTGAGTCTGTGGTAATCACTGATACCCATAATGATTGAGGGATTCACTAACAATTCAAATAAGTTAATTAAATTGGTTATTTTTCAATAAAAGAATACACTACAAATTTTACTTACCTGCTCCACTTGTGCTTGCTCCTTGGTTAGGCTGAGCAGATGATGATTGGTCTCCGAAAAATTCCCTCAATACTTCACTAGCCCAATCTCTTCCTAGCTGATCAGCTTGCTGATCAGCACTTTCAGAAGCAGAAGGATGATTGGGATTAAAATTTCTCGGTTCTGAATGAGACTCTTGGCCTGGATTGGGATTAGGTGGTGGGTTAGGATTAGGTGGTACAGATTGAGATGCATCTGGAGGTGGATCAGCAGAGGGTGGTGGAGGAGTATTTCCAGTATTAGTATGTTGAGGCGGAAAACAATCAGAATCGGTTGGGTCAACAGACATCCCTTCAAAATTATCATCCATAATGAACTGTAATAAAATAAAATAAAATAAAAATAATCAGTTGTTAAAATTTATACCTATCAAAGCTAAAGTAAAAAAAGATACTATGTATATAGTCTTGTAAACATGTATGTTCTCTTGTCGAAAAATAAAGTGAATAATATATAGCTATCAGCTAAAGTTGGAAGGTCAAACTATTTATAGTAGATGAATGAGCAAGAAGATCATTCATTAAGTAAAAATTTTATCATATTTCTCATTATCATGATTTTATTTCTTTCATTCTTACATTTAAGATAAAAATGACTCATTGAAAGCATGGGTTCTCTCGCAATAAAAGCAACCAAAGTAATTGTTCACTGGTTTATGATAAGGTAAGTTGGATGCATTGCATTTTTTAATCGAGCATTGAATTATTTCTTTCACCATTTACAAATATCACCAATCCTACAAATTTCCCGAATCCCAAATTAACACAAAGATGTTAGTCAACAGAAAATAAATTTGATTAATTTTTTCACTCACTACTGTCTGCAGTCCAATGGCAGTGACAACCTCGTCTTTGATTCCAAACATTCCTTTTTTGTGCTCGACAGTAGCTGCATGTCCAATTATTGCATCTTTCTTAATCACAATTTGAGTTGCTTTGGCTACTCTTACTAACCGACAATGCACTTGTGGGAAAAGCTCATAGGGATCCTTTGATGTTTCTTCTGGACGGAGCTCTTTGAAAGGACTTACTATTAAATATATTTGATCAATCTCTTCCTTTGATCTGAAAAGATCATCAATTTGCCCAAACTGGCTATCTTTTCCATAGTAGAATTCAATTGTTGAATTAGCAATGTGTCGATGGTAACTAGTAAACCTCTTTCCATGTATCAATATGCTTGCTACATTTTCAACTACCCGATCCCCACTTTTCTCCGATGGTGTCAAAGCCCGTCTTGAAGTTTCTTTTCCCATTCGTGCCCTTACCCATTTAGTAAATAATGCCATACTTAGATGGATCCATTTGTTTTGTTTATCGAGATCAATATGGATTTTTTTAGTCTCACATTGATCATTATCTTCAGCTTCACCAAGATCTAATACCCTAGACTTCCGATACCAATGTTTGAGCATTGTTAGCGGTATCTCTCCTGTGGTAAATATTAATAAATTAGCACAGCTGAGTTTTTAAATCATTTCTTACAAACATTACATACGTGGATGGTGATTGTTTGGAATTTCAGATAATATATGATTCACCCGCTCTCCAGACCAAGTAGCTGTACCTGATGGTGGACCAAGACGCTTTATCATTTCAGGATAATGTTGAGTGATATGCAGATTTGGCTTTGCATTAATATTCTTCCAACCCTCTTCAAGGCACTCACGATACTCTAACAGAAATTGATCTAGATCTTTAAGCTCATTAGTCTGTATATTTTTTAATGTCAAAAAATTGGTGATCGAGCATAATGTTACAAGTGACTTGAGAAGATAATATTCTCTTGGTTTATCAGCTGAGGAAGCTGAAGATTCAGATTCTTTAAATTTTTCAAACCAAAGGGGTATAAGTGACAAAGGGAAGTAGAGAGTATACAGCATGTGCCATTCTGCTGCCTTGAGGGATCCTGCCTTTTTAGATCCTACTGATTTTGGAACTCGTGTTAGCCAGGAAGGTCTTCTTACTTGATCAATCATCTTCCATACAACCTGTAGCTCTGCTGCTGTGATTCGTGGATTACTACTACCTTCATTTTCTTTCTCCTTACCTTTCCTTTTATTTTCTTCATCTCTAGCTGTCTCATTTGATGAGTGAGATCCTTCACTCTGTGATATGCTAATGCTTCTTTGCCTTAAGTTATACAATGAATTCCTACTGTCACTGCTTTGAGACTGTACTGAGGCCACATCGCTATATGGAGGAATAAATTTGGAGCTGGATGACCTACTCTGGCTTCTTGATCGATTTGTTCCCAATCCTTCATTATCTAGTCCATGATGACTTGATGACTGTCTTGAACTCGTACGTCTTTGCCGCTTGTGCTGTCTCGTGTGTCCTGTATCATCATCATCATTATTCGTGGTGCTTAAGCTACTTCTACGTTTTTTCGAATGTTTGTGCAGTGAAGTATCAGAAAAGAAATCATCATCTTCTTCTCTTACATGCCAATTTTTATCCTTTTCCAGCTTTCTTTCTAGATCTTTTGCTGCATTTTGGATTTGAAAATAGCTTAGACTGTGATCTTTTAGGTTGCCAAGCATATGTGAATGCATAACATCAATTGAGCAATATTCAGTTGGACGCCAATATTCAAGGTTATTCAGCTCACTCCATCGTACCCCATGATTTTGAACAATTGATACACGCTCCCAATGTGACTTAGAATTTTTCCACTTTGTTGCCCAGCACATATGATCCTCATGATTCCGTAATGAAAAATTTCCCACATTCTTTTCACTAATTTCATCTTTAGAGATATTACAGAAAGAGCAGAACATTTTTGCAGAGTGACTCGAAAAGCCAGCCAATTTTCGTATTGCAGGAATGTCACCTATCAAAGAGAACAATGCAACTCTTAATTTCCGGCCTCGTGGATAAAGATGTGTCTTTTCAATCAATATACCATCCCATAGAGTTTGTAGATCATTAACCAGTGGTTTTAGAAGGTGATTAAGCTGTTCACTTGTGGGTTCTGTTGGTCCGGGTATAATAGAATACAAAAAAAGATTTTCCATTTTGTATCTATCTTCTTGAGGTAGGTTCATACACACCATCATAATATTGCCTACAGACTTCTGATGACCTCCAATCCTATTGCCACCAGGCCTAAACCAGTCGACATATAAAGTAAACATTAAGTTGCCTGAAGTTATCGTATATTCATCATCATTGCTATCCAGAGCTGGAGTGGTTATGGGAAAGTTTTTCCAAATTGAACCATCACAAACATCCTTCATCAAATCACACTCTACACGTTCTGCCACAGGGGTTTTCTTCTCAATCAGAAGCTCAAATTTGAACAGTTTGATCTTTTCCTTAAGCCAGTCGATAAAAGAATGGTGATGAAATGTTTTAAGAGATAAGTATTTTACATGTTCTTGATGTTCCTCCATCAAATACAGCCTTTCATCACATTTAACTGCAATTTGTCCTGCTCCAAACATTTTTAAATAGCGCTTTGATGATGAAAGAAACGGTTGATTGCAACATAGTATAGATGGTTGAGATTCAGAGTTATACTCATAAAGAGCAAAGCATTTAGGACAGCATGTTTTAGTGAAAAATGATTGATTGAGCTTTAATCGACTAAAAACTGTATCTATCGAGCGTGGGACCAGGCGGACAATGCTATCAGAATCCAGTATTCCACTATCACCTAGAAGTTTGAGCTTCTTAATTTCTTCATCCAAAAATTGAGTACAACCTTCTTTGCTCAAATGATGAATCAGAGAAAGCTTTGCTGCCTGCCACATAATTATTTGGCTATACCGTTCCCCGAGATTTGAGTTTCTAGAGACTGTTGAAGATACTTCTGCCCCCAATAGCAACTGCCCCTATGTAATAAATCATTGAAACATCATAAAGACTTTAATTCTCACATTGAACTATAGATATACAGCTTACTGTTTCTGTGGAGCGGGAACTTCCAATGTTAAGTGGATTGTTGGAAGAAATAACCATCTGGGCCTTCCTATTTCTTTCCTCTTGATGTTTTGCATAAGAATTAGAGCTTTTGAAAGCCATACCAACTTCAAAGGACCCAGAAGAAGTTTGATACTTTCTATTGACACATCCAAGATCTTGACATTGACATACATGAAAAAATGGAGGCATTGTAATTGTGATAATTGTAGGAATAAGTTAGCTATTCGAAGTTACCGATTGAAGGTATTCCTTTTTTTGAAAGGCACTAGCTAATATAAGCTACATTTTTTTATCAAAAGAATATGATGGAATATGTGTTGAAATTATTTAAGTTTAAATGTTTAATTTTTAATCGGATAAATTATATATTAATCTAAAGTTATGCATTCTACTTTATTTGTATTCTGTATACTCTCTGCATTTGTACAACAATGCATGCATGTTTATCAGAATATTTTCTATCATAGAAAAAATTCTGTTGTACGCACAAGCATCTTAATTATTTTTCTATCAAATGCCTTCTGAGTTATATCTAACTACCCTATAATTATTTGATTTTGATAAAAATTCTTAGTTATGGACTATAAGAAAAGTAATCCATATTTTTAACATAATTATTTAAAAAATTACCCCAAAAATCAAAGTTAAACCCAAAAATAAGTTTAATATTTTGTAAAAAACAATCACAAACATATTTCTTTCAACTTGAAAATTGGTCTGTACTAGGTAGAATTTTCTATAAAGAAAAAATCAAAAATACTCAAATAATAGATGCTACAAAAGTGTAAACCTTAAAGAATTACATAAAAGCTGAAACCTTGTATAACTTTTCATACATAAATGCGATGAAGTGACACTCTAGTCTATTTATTCAGGTTGAAAAAAATTACTCAAAAGAATATGTATTACTATCATATTGGACCAATAATAATTTTTTGGTAATCAAAAAATGAACATAGCCTCACATTTAACAAATTATTTTTGTGGAAGAATTTTTTGAAAAGAAAAAAAAATCCGTTTCTTAAATGAGTCTGCTTTTATCACATAATCATTCTCTTTATTTTATACCATTCCTTTTGAGTTCAAGTTGCATATAAAAATATAATTTATGCATATTATAATTCCATAAAGTCGAAATATTTCTTATTCTTAATTTTTGTGATATTTCTCCTTAAATCAACTTTGATCATAAAGTTTTGGAGCTCAACAATTTATCCTTCCTCTTTGTTTAATTTAATTGAACACTTTCTTAATCTTATTATTTATGAACCCTAGTAGCTCTTACTTTCCTCATGGAAACCTGCCCACAAACACAAGAACACTTAATAGAATTTTTAATGAGACTTTGCCTCCATTCAATTCTCACTTTTGTAGATCTATACACAATTTTTGTCGTTCACTTTTGGATATGTCACCAGAATCAAATGGATGGAAACAAAACCCTACTGAAGAGCAATTAGACAGATTTTCATCATTCGACATGAATTCTTGCAACATTGCCTTTGAACTACCTCATCCAGAATCAAATTCAGCGGTTTCAGAAAAGTTTCCACCAATTTTCCGTGAATCTTTTATTGAGCACCTTCGCATGTGTGGTTTCCCAGGATCAACTTTCGCTTGGAACCTAGATTGGTTTGACAAATGGAACCAGGTCTTGGCAAATATTCTCATTAAACACTGGGACAATGCCTTAAAAACCAATAATTTGATTGCATATCCAATTGACTCAACTCAAATTAGCTTCTCAAATCAAATAGGAGTTCTTCACCGTTGGTTTTTAGGTCATGCTGATAGATTAAGACTTGGGAAGGATTCTCATAGCTCTCAAGAAATAATCAAAGTGAGAAAGCATAAATATAGAATAAAAAAAAAAGTATGAAAATCCCTTTTTTTTCAACCGTTTTTATTTATGACCTTTATTTCAAATAACAAAGATTCTTAGAATTCAGTTAACCGAACTAAACTTCTTAAACAACTTCCACATTGTGAAACTTATCACAACCTTTTCACAAACATCAAATGTTGTTCAGACACCGAAATTGATAATGATGGATCGTTAAGACGTATCTTAATGCAATGGAGGTCTGAAGATTTTTCTAAAGTTGCACAATATCTTGACCAACAACACTTTGATATTCGAGATAATTCAACCTACTCTGGCAGTGTGCTAAAGGACTTGGCCTTGTACAAAAGAATCAGTTTGGTTTCAACATTATCCCCTAACCTTAATCCTTCTCATGTCCCCCGGGGTTTGCCGAATGACTGTTATTCTCCCTTATATCTTGCATCTCTAAATCCTCAACAACTCAGACTTTTAAATCCTCAAAATCCCATAAATTTACCTGCTCTCCTTGAAATTCTTTGTTCCTCTAATGTGAGTGATTGACAAACTCCCTTAATAATAGGTTTGCACACTCATACTCCTCATTTCCACTGTTTGGGACACTTAGCCTTGAAAACAAAAACATAATTTTAATGATTACTATTATCATTAAAATTTATAGAAATGAAATTTGGCTTACATTGTTAGCTCCATTTTTTTCCTTTGAATCTTATACATGCTGAATTCTATACTTCCTTGTACAAAATAATTCAAAACATTTACTTCATTTTGCTGCCCCATTCTATACAGCCGATCAACAGCCTGTTGCTCAACTGCTGGATTCCAATTTGGCTCCTATTTCAACATTGAACATATAAAAAATTTAATATTTTTGTTCTTAATATGAAATAAAAGACATTGAGCTCACCATTATATATACATTTTGAGCACACCTGAGATCTATACCCACTCCTGCAGCCTGAATCGTTCCAACCAAAACTTGGCAATTTTTATTAAAATGGAATTCATGCATATTTTTGTCTCGCTTTGTCCGGCTGAGTTCACCCGTAAGCTGGGTATACCTAATATTGTGGTCATCTAAAGCCATTTTTATTCTATTTTGAAATATTAGAAAATTGTTTTTAATAAGCCAACACAATTTTGTAAAACAATTCATTATAGAATCACTTACATCTGCAAAAAGTCTGCAAAGTTGGAGAATATAACAGCTTTTGGAAAATTTATATCCCTTTCACCAGACAAAAAGTTTTTTAAGTGGCCTATAAGATGACAAATCTTTGCGGAATGCTGCCAGGTGAAATCAAAAGTTGGAGTTTCATCCAGATTTTCGTAGATTGGATGGTTGCAGAATTTTCTTAAAATCATCAGCTCTCTTAGAAACTCAGATGAGTCCCAAGGGAAGTCAGTGCTTCTGGAGGGCCCATATCGCTCAGTGAATCCTTCTTGAAGCACATCAAGTTTAGACCTCCATGGATCTGCTAATTGAACCGATATCCCCCTTTGAATCTTTTTTGGAAGAGACAAAATTGCATCCTTTGTTCTACGTAGGCTTATGACTTTCATTAAGTGATTGATTGATTTAATAGAATTAGCCTTTCCTTTTTGCAAACCTGGAAAAAGGAAATTCTTCCATAACCAGTCTTCTTGCCACTTTTCGATTCTAAGAAAAAATATGAGACTTTGAAGGTCAGTGGGCCTGTTCTGAAGTGGAGTTCCAGTCAAGCATATTCGGTGTTGGGATTCCAAGTCAAATATTGTTTGAGCCCTCTGCGAGTAAGGATTTTTAATGTAACTAAAAGAATATTTATAAAAATTGATAATAAAAATTAAGTTTTAAGTTTTAGATATAGAAATGGGCACTAACTGAGCTTCATCTAAAACAACTCTATACCAAAAGAGCATTTGAGTCACCGGTATCTTTTTTTGGCTTTGATTTTTTGACATCGTTGGGCTAGCTATTTCATAGGTCGTTAAAACAATAGCAGTGTCCTGTAGCTCATTGACATTAGTATTTTGACAATCCTTCCCATAAAGAACCTTGAAAGGAAGTGCATTATCTTCAAAGTGCACACTTATTTCATTGATCCAATTCGATAGTGTTGCCAGGGGGCATATAATCAGTGTGGCTGAACTCCGATTAATACCTTCTTGATTTTCTGATACCTGGAATTGTCTTGCTTCACCTTGAGTTGCACTTATAAGAGAAAGAGTTGAAAGTGTCTTTCCCAAACCCATATCATCAGCAAGTATTGACCCGTTTCCTTCAGGCGGCAATTGATTGTTAGGAAACTGATCTTTATAGTCATCGAATCCAGTTCTAAGCCAATGGTTGTCCTGGTGCCTCCACATGATATCCAACTTTTCCTTTAACATTCGTTCATTGTCAATCATAAAATTTATTGCTTGAAGTTGATGTGTTTTGAGAACTGTTTTGATTCCTCGGATAAGTTGATCAGCTTTCCAATCTTGAGTACTCTGAGATATTTGGAAAGAGCCTTCAAAAATTACATGCGGGATATTAAAAAAGATAGTGGAGTCGTAGTTCAGGATTGGACATAAATCGATTTGTGCAGAAGAAAATGCTTCTTTAGCAAGACTGATTAGTGTACTTGAAGAAAAGAGGCATCCCCAAAGTTGATACTGATTACCAAAAACTGGAACCAAGTAAGCATGAAAATAGAAAGGCTTCATAGGATTCAAGGCACTTCTTTGGTTTAAATGGTGAGATCCAGAGCCAATGTCACCCAATAGTGGTCCAATGTGCTGACTCTGCACTTGAGAAAGATTACCAACAAGGGTTGGTTTTCTTTCTTCAAATAGTCCAAAAATATGAACATTCGAATGGCCTCGCTGTAAAATTGTGGGGGTCGGTGAGTTTTGAAATCTTGAAATTACATTCATATAAATTTGATCGATTGTTATTGAGAACTGTCCAACACATCTGAGACTTGACATATTAAGTAAGAATAGTATCTGAAGATAGTGGTTGTTAAAAGATGAATTGAAGCAAAAAATGAAGAATCAGTTTTGAATAAAACGACAAAATAACTTTTTAGCATATGCTATGCTAAGCTCATAATTCTTTCACATGTATTATTATTATCTTTTTAATAAATATTGGAAGTAAATCAATGATAACTGAAATGAATAATATGTCTTAAAAATAAATCTTGAGCCTATAGAGTAAATTTTGGTTTGTGGAGGAAGAAAAATTTTCTCAATAAAAATGTGCATTATTGTTACATTATAATCACAAAATAGAATAATTTCACTCTTATTACACTTATTTATGTTTCTGTCTAATAGTAAAATGCTTTAGATGTCAGTTCAAAATCCAAATTGAAACTACTACCTAGAACGATATCTTGATACTAACATACTTTTTGTAAGTCTTTGGAAAGACACTTATGGTGATCTCAATAATATTAAAATTGATTTGAATTGTATGTTTTATCAAATATCTATGTAGTCTAGTGTAATAATTGAGATACTACAGTTTAACCTTCTGTTACCAACTTGGCAAGAAAATATATGTAGATATTCTTAGAACGAATATCAAATTTTGCTTTCCACAAGATGGGAAAGTGAATATTATGATATGTTAAATGATATGTTCAAGCTTTGCTCAATCTGTGCTCAGCTCAAAATCAAAGTAATCACCAAGCTCCAAGAAACCTGTGATTGAGTTTGGTTGAACCTAGGTCTAACTGATTACCAAATCTTTGTCCAATTAATTTAAATCTGGTTTCACAATGAACTCCCAACAGCCTTCCAACAGCTTTCCAACCACTTCCCAACATTTTTAAATGAGGGGTATTGCTAGCAATACCCCCCCAAATTTTCTGTGGTGATTCTTTCAAAGAGACTAAGTAAGAATTAACTTTGATAATCTAAGAAAATTCAACTTTAATGTATAGATAAAACCAACCATGTATCATATCTAAGAAAGAAAAAAAATTAAATTATTTCCAGATTTAAAACTTATAATAATTCTAAGTAGAGTTTTTAAGATGAGCTTTAATGAAAAACATAGCCTTAAAAATTATTGTTTAAAATATATTTAATGAAATAAATAATAAAAAAAGAAAGAAAAAAAAGAACCAGAAACATTAAAAGTTGAAGAAATGAAAAAGGTAAAAGAATAAAAAATGATATGGTCTCATATATGGGACAGAATCCTAAATTAATTTAGTCAGTTAGAAATTTTTATCTTTGTTATCTTAGTGAGTTAATCCACTGCATTAACTTGATTGCTTGGTAAGTCAGCTTTTTATTATTTTTATATTTTGTTGATGATTTAGTGTTTTTAATTTTTTTTGTAGATCTTTTTGGTTGCTAAGTTTATTTTTATTTTATTTCAGTTGATTTGTTGGTGAGTTTGTTATTTTTTTACTTATTAAGATAGTTTATTATTTTATTAGTCATATAATTATTTTTTAAATTTTCTAGATAATATTTTTTTTTGTTTTAATTATTTGGTTAGCTTGTAATTTTTATAGGTAACTAGTTATTTTCTGCCTTTTTAGTGAGCTGTTGTTGTTTGGCTTCTCTGCTTATGTGGGAATTTTTCTTTTTTTTAATTATATAAATTGTATATTTATTTAGATAATTATTTATTTACTTTTTTCTAGTCATAAGTTCACATTTTTTCACCCTGTGATAGTTAATTTTAATCTTATCAAAAATATTTATATCATGAGATTCTGATAACACCATTTGTGCTCACTGTAATCTTAAATATTGTACTTTTGAAATTCCAGATGGCAAAATAATACTGACACCTTTGCGAAAATTCTCATCATCAACATAATTTTATCACCTGTCTACTAATTTCCATTTCTAAATAAAGCTAAGTCAACAAAATTTTATATTTTTTTGAAAAATTTGGCAATACCCTCCTCTGCATTTTAATGAAGCAAGGGGTGGGTATCACCAAATTTTTATACATCATCAATCTTCCATGTCAGATTTGAAAATTTTGCACAAACCTCCCCAGAATTTTATTGAAATAAGGCGTGAAAATCACCAAAATTTACATACACAAGATAAAAAAAAAGTGAAATAGACTTCTAGTTGTTTTTTTGGTTTCAGGTTGTTACCATGTGTGTGATTCTGCTAATGGCCGTGTCTGAGCCCAATTAAATTTATTTTTCCCCCTTATTCCCCACAATTTTTTTTAGTTCCATTCATGGATTCCCTCTTTTTCCGCCATTAAGTTTTGAATTTCATAAATTCCCCCCATAATTTTAAAAATCTTATTTCTCCTCTTCTCCCTTCTATCATTTATTATTACATTTTATATCTTTACACATATATTTTTTACAATCTCATTCCATCTCTTCTTTCATCTACTATTCAGTATTGCATTTCACAAATTATCCCTATAGCTTTTAAAATCTTATTCCACATCTTCTCTTTTATATTTTTTAGTATTACACTTCATAACTGTACACATATTTTTTTACAATCTCATTCCACCTCTTTTTTCTTCTACTATTCAGTATTTCATTTCATAAATTCCCCCTATAACTTTCAAAATCTTATTCCACCTACCCCCTTTTCTTTCTTTTATTATTAAATTTCATAAATTTACACATATATCGTTTACAATCTCATTCCACCTCTTCTTTCTTCTACTATTCAGTATTGCATTTCAAAACTTCCCTGTATATAATTCACTATTTCATTCCACCCCTTCTCTCCTCTATTATTCATTAATATAATTTGTATCTTCCCTCTTACATGTTTTACTATCCCATTTGACTCCTTTCCTTTATATTTTTCACTTTCCCATCACATATTAGAAGTTTCTATTTTTATTTTTTATCATTTATCTCTCTTTCCTGTCTACTTCTGAAAACACTGTATTACTCAGTTGACTATTATATATAGTTCAACATGTAGTCCCTCAGTTAGTTTAATGACATCCTTGCCTGCAAAAATTCTCCTTCTTAACACCACTGAAATTTTCCTGAATTCCAGCAGGTAGCATTGTGGTAATCCAACATTGGAAGAGGCCTTTGTTGGTCTGTTTGGTGCTGTTTTGGTATGTCTTAATTGACATTGGTTGAATACTTGGGTGTTTTTCTCGTTTTATTCAGGGGATATTGGGAATATTAGTATGTAGGTACCACCATTGGATAGCCCTGGTTTTTTCTATATTTTATGTCTTGTTGACGTTTTTTATATTCTAAGTTTTAAGTGGTCATTTCCTAATTTTTCATTTCTAAAAGACAGCTGTTTAAATGTGTTTTTCATGCTTTACAGGCTAACCTTAAGTCTTAGGTTTAAGTTCTTAGTATCATTAAGTAGAGCTGATTTGGCTCTATATTTTATGTCTCAATGCTGTAATAGCTTAATTTTGTGTTTAAAGGGTTTTAGTAGTCATGATAGATTTTTCTAAGTATTTTGAGCTTTATTGGAGGTTTTTGGTGGTTTTCTGACCTCAGGGAGGTCTGGCCGCTTCTATGCGTGCCACCCGCTTCAGTTATAGAAGGCTGGGGAGCACTTCTATAGGTTTTTTATTCAATTTGGCTTCTAGAAGCGCCAAATTTGTTGCTTTGAATGGATTTTTTAGATGGTGGTCTGTGTGTACATACTGAATAAGGCAGTTTGGGGTAACTTTAATTATCATACAACCATCCGGAGGTGATATCATTGTTCTCACTCAGTTTTCACTGTTTTTTGGCCACAATTGGCTGTGTTTGTTGCAAGGTTAGTTCTTCATTTAACTCAACTTTGGCAACTGGTTTCTCTGCTGTAGCTTTGAAACCTGCATCAAGTATTATTGCTGTTTTCTGTGCAAAAAGTGCACAGTGTTTTTATTTTTCTGGTGTGGATCTATCTAAATTTCAGTTTTCTGGTTCTTTGGTCCTCAGTGGTCTGCTATTGTCTACTGTCTTGACTTGATAAGCAGTCAAGAAGTGTGTTGGGAGGGGTATAGTAACAGTCTCTAATTTGCTGTAGCAAATAAATCTCACCTGGTATTTCTCAAAGGGGCAGGGGTTTTTCTCTCAAGTTTTACTCCGAATTCCTTTGTCAAGGCCTATAGCTAGTACTATAGGATTGTCTTCATTTCTGGTGCCTAACGTGGAGTGAGGATTTGTTAGCTTTTTAGATCTTTCTGTTACTTTTTAACTCTCTTCTGTGGTTGGAGATTGGTTTTCTGGAATCTATTGGAACATGGCTTCTGGACCCTCTTTCTCTAGTGGTGGTAGTGGAACTGTTGGTGCTTCTAAGGATGGTAATCCTCCTGTTTCTGTTAGGCCTTTTGTCAGGATCAAGTCTTTAAAGGGGCCTATGTTTATAGGGGAGGATGTGAAGCTGTTTCTGGAGCTTTGTGAGGCTTCTGGGAATGTAGATGGGGCTTCTCACTTGGAAATCGGGAAGCAAGTCATCATTTACATTGGTGAAAGGGCTTTGGTGAAAGAAGTTTCTGAAATAGAGGGATATAGAAGAAATGATTGGAAGAGGTTGTTTCTGCAGATGAAAGACAGGTGGGGATCCAGTTATTCTATGGTGGATCTCAATATGATTGCTAGTGAATGGAAATCTTATGAAGGTGTGGATAATCTCGGCACTTATAGGAAGTTTCTGGCTCAGTTTGAGCCAGTGGTGGAATATTTGGTGGAAATGCAGGAGTTGGAGAGTAATGACTCTGAAAGGGATATTTTCTGGTCTGCTCTGGCCAGGAATGTCAGGATTTATGTTTTGAAGGAGTTAGATGAAGATTCTTCCTAATGGACATCAGATATTGCCTGCTCTTTCAGTTGTGAAGTAGTTTGTAGAGGGACATCTGAAACTGTTGGCAGTGGATTCTTGCCAGAAAGCTAGCACTAAATATGTTAGCAAGGTCAGTGAAGCTTTTGCTGAGGATATGGAGGAGTCCAGAAAGAAGGAAGTGGTGAGATAGGGATAGGCTCCTGAGAAGCCTAAGGAGGTGGACCCTGTTGTGGAGCAATTGGCTGATTTAACCAAAAAGCTGCATATTTTTGATCATGAGGCTCAGAAGGCTAATAAGGCTTCTTCTCAGCCTAGAGATTTTGATAGGAGGTTTGGTAGCAGTGATCCTTGGATCTGCTCTTATTGCACCAGAAAGTGCCACAAGTCAAATGACTGTTGGGCACTGAATAGGGATGTGTCTGATGGGAAGGTGTAATTTGATGGGAAAGTTTTCAAGTTCCAAGATGGTTCTTTTTTTAAGCCTAATGAAGGTCAGGCTCCAGTGGACTTGGTGAGGAGACATAATTTCAACTCAAGAAGGTCAAGATTTGAGGAGTTGCCTAATGAGGCTCCTTCTTCTGGTAAAAGCCAAGATGAAGGCAAGGGCAAGGGAAAGGAGGCTAATAGAGTCTAATTTACATCCTCCTTTGGTGGATTGGAGTTGTATTCTTGTGGTGGATAGTCAAGTGGGGAATGCTTGGCTGGTGTTTATGATGTAGAAGCAGGAAAGCTAGGAAGACCTAAGAGAAGTTCTCAGGCCAAACCAAAGCCAAAGGTTTCAAAGGTGGATCCTAAGCTGAGTGCAGCTAGGAAGAAGTACAGCAAAGAGGAGCTGTAAAAAATTCAGAATGGTATGGCAGATATGGGCCCCCCTAGTTTTGTAGCATTGGACATGAATGGTGAGCCAGTTCCTATGGATGTTTATTCTGACTCTGAGGAGGATGTCCCTTTGGCTTCATTGCCAAAGCCTGCTTGAGTTAGAGGTTCTGGTGAGGGATCTGTTTTGATTCCTGTTGATGGTAAATCTTTTGGTGCTTCTGGTCATCAAGAATCTTCTAGGACCAAGGTAATGAAGCAAGGAGCTCACTTTTAGAGGCTGGTGGTCTCTGGCCAAGTTAATGTTATGGAATCTTTTCTGAAAAGGATGAATCAGGGTCAGGTTTCCCTTACTTATGGTGAGTTGTATGCTATCAGTCCTGGGTTGGCTGATAGTCAGAAAAAGTTGTTGACCAGGAGAAGGTTTTCTTCTGGGGAGGTAGGATACATTTGTGATTCTGCTTAAAAATTTTGAGAGGGGTTGGAAACTCATTTTTCTGCACCTCTGGGTTATGTTAATGTCACTCTAAATGGTAAGGAGGCTAGGTCATTGATGGATTCAGGTTCTCAGATTAACCTGATTTCTTTTTTAGAGACTACTCATTTGGGCCTCCCCATCAAGATATGAATTGGTGTAAATTTAAGAGGGATCTGTGGTCATGTCACTGAATTGATTGGAACAGCTGAGCTTGTGAAGCTGGATGTTGGTGAAGCCTCAAGAATGGCTCATTTTTACATTTCCAAAGGCACTGTAAAAGCTATTTTGGGTGTACCATTCTTGATGGATTTTCAAGCAAGAATTGGTTATCAGTTTGATGAGGGAATCAGATTGGAGTTGACTGGTGAAGATGAAAGGAGAATTCAAATGAGGTTATTATCTCCTGGATAGGATGGTTGGGATACCATGCCTGGTTTGTCTTCAATGTGCCAGTGAATGGATTGTTGAAGGAGAAGAAGAGAAGTGGGTGCTGCCGCTGGTTTTTTGGAGTGTGGCTCAGGCTCTAGTGAGGTTCCGACTTTTTTAGAGTGATGAGGGCTGACCACTCAACTGCTACAACCTCTCCCCAAGATGAGGGAATCCCAGGTGGTAGTAGGTCAGCTCCCTTGGAGATATACCAAGTGGATTTTCAACTTTCTCTTTTTAAAGTTTCTCTTCTATGCAAGTCTTCTTAAAAATTTTTATCAAGTATCTGTTCTCTCTCAAAATTTTCAATTATTTTTAATCCAAGTTTAAAAAAGAAGATTGGTTATATATCTTTGGGTGAAGATATCCAGAAAATCTGTGGAGAGGTGAGATTGGGGTCTAAAAGTAAGTCCTCCCAGTTTTGCACCACTAGGGTTTCTTCTACACCTTTCAAAAAGATTATCTTGGCCACGTCTGTGAGAATTGGGGAAACCCCTGCTTATTTTTGTAGGATGGAAGAAAACTCAAGAAAAGAAAATAAAAATTTCAAGATAACTGAAGAAAATCAAGAAAAAAATCTGAACATAATTAAGAAAGAAGAAAAGAATTATTTTTGTGAAGATCATCAAGATCAATTTTTGGGCCACCAGCATGAGGTTAAACTGCACAATATTTTAAAGAAAGAAGATCGGCAAGATCAATTTTTGAGCCTCCTTCATGAGGATAAGCTGCACAATTTTAGAAGATTTTAATCAGAAGATGAATCAAGATTTGAAGATCTAGAAGATGGAAGTGAGGATGAAGATATGGAATTGCGGAAAAGTTTTGGAGTGGTGAGATTGGGGTCTCACAGTAAGTCCTCCCAATTTTGAACCGTTAGGGTTTATTTTAAATCTTTCAAAACATTACCTTGGCCACACATGTGAGCAATGGGGAAACCCTTGGTTTTTGTTCCAGGTCTGGTGGTGGAGATGTCCTGAAGATCACTCAAGTTGAAGGTGGAGCAGAAAAGTACAAGATGGTCACGCAGAAGATTAGGCCTGTCAATGAGCCTATGCCTGTAGGTTTGAATCCTCCTTTGAAGAGACCTCTTTTTTCAAGAGATACGTACTGTACGCCTCTGATGAAGAGTCCTCCTGATTTTGTGAAAACTACTAGGGTGACTGTGGAAAGGTTGAAAGTTGTTAATTTTGGTCCTGATGGGTGGTTGTCTGATGAGGAAAAGAAGTTGTTTTTGCACGTTATTGTGCTGAGGGAGAAAGTGGTGGAATTTGTTGAAGAGAAAAGGGGTTTGCTGAAACACTCATATGGGGAACCTAACTTGATTCTTGTGGTTTGTCACAAACTTTGGAAAATCAAACTTATTCCAATTCCCCCTGCTATTAGCAATGATTTTGTAGAGATTGTTAGGGAAAGATTCAGGACTGGTTTATACAAAAAATCAACATCTAGTCATTAAATTCCAGTTTTCTGTGTAATGAAGTAGAATGGGAAGCTGAGGGTGGTGCATGATCTTAGAGCCTTGAATAGAGTCACTATCAAGGATGGAGGGATGCCGTCAAGTGCAGAGGATTTTGTGGAAGCTTTTGCTGGAAGGGTGTGTTATTGTTTGGGTGATATTATGAGTGGTTATGATGAAGGCGAGCTTGAAACCAATTCATGGCCACTTAAAACTTTTGAGACTCCTCTGGGAAGATTTCAGCTCACTAGGTTGCCTCAAGGAACAACTTATTCAGTAGCAGTACATCAAGCACAAATGGCTTGAATTTTACAGGATAAGGTTCCTACTCAAGCTGGTATTTTTATTGATGATGGTGGAATCAAAGGACCCTCCACTGATTATGAAAATGTGGTGCTGAAGGAGAACCCAGGTATAAGGAAATTTATTTGGGAATATACAATTACTCTAGAGAGAGTATTTTTTAGGATTGATGAGGCTGGTTTGATCATTCCTGGGTCAGAGTTTTGTTGTTGTGATCTTGCTTTAGAAATTCTGGGCCATGTTGTAGGTAAGGAGGGAAGGGTTATGGTGAAGAAGAAGGACAATAAAATTCAGTCATGGCCAAGGCCTAAAAAGACTACTGAAGTAAGGGGATTTTTGGGGATTTGGGTTTTTGCCAGGATTTTTATTAAAGATTTTTCTTTGTTGGCTTCAACTTTAAGAAGAATGACCAGGAAAGATGCAGAGTGGGAACGGTCTGAAGAGTGTGAAGAGGCTTTTCAGAATTTGAAGAAGGTGGTAGGTGAAGATATTATTCTTCATAAGTTGGATTATGGAGTGGGAGCTGGATAAGTATATCTGGAAGTGGATTCAAGTTATATTGCTGCTGGTGTTGTGTTGTCTCAGGAAAATAATACTGGGAGATTCAGGCCAGGAAGGTATGAGTCGGTGGTGATTAATGAGGTTGAATATAGATATTCTCAACCTAAGTTGGAGTTGTGCAATGTAGCAATAATTTTGAAGAAGCTAAAAACTGATTTGTGGGGGCAGAATTCTGAGCTTCAGGTGGATGCAAAATCTATGGTTCAAATGATCAATACATCTTGTCTTCCAAATGCTCCAATGACTAGGTGGGTGGCATTTATTAAGAATTTCTCTCTAGACCTGGTACTTAAACCTGGGAAAACTTTTACGATGCCAGATGTATTATCAAGGAGACCACCCAAGGATGAAGATTCATAATCTGAAGAATTTTTGAAGATGTCCCAGTGGTTAGGTCCAGCACAAAGGGTGCTGAAGATTTTTCTCTTCTCCCCCATGAGGCTAAACTGAATGATTGTTCTCTCTTCCACCAAGAGGTTAAACTGGCTGATTCTGATCTTGATTCTGGTGATCAGGATGTTTTGGTTGATGAAGATGAGGCTGTTGTTTGGGATGGCTCAAAATTAGAAAATTTTATTTTTGTTGGTGAACTGGATTCTCTTAAGATTTAGTGGAAGAAAAAGGAGGTACCAAAGTTTAGGGATTGGTGTCTTGGATGGGCTAGTTGTGTTGCACATGTGTACACTTGTTATTTTGATGATAGGGTTGTACCCTTGGATTTTGTTTTATTGAATTTTGAAGATGAGACCTGGGGTCATACTGGGTTTTATTTAATTATGGTTGAATATCTGTTCACCTTGGAGATTCCAGATATTTGTGATGATGATACTTAGGTGGAAATCAAGAAGAAGAGTCCTGGCTTCTACATGTCAGGAAGGAGGTTGATGAGGATGAGACATCCAAATCCTCAAGTGGGGGTCACTCAGAAGAAGGGTCAAGAGTTGGTGTTGAAGTCTTTGCATGAAGACCTTGGTCATAGAGGCTTTGGGGAGACTTATAGAAGAGTAGCTGATAGATTTTGGTGGCCAGGGATGAAGTTGGCTGTACAGGGTTGGGTTCAATCTTATGAAGAATGTCAAAGAAGAAGTCACTTGAAACCTAAAGAGGTTGGCTGTGCTATTGGTGAATCAACTGTGTTTGGAAGAGTCAGTTTTGATGCTGTCTATATTAAAGAGTGCAGGTATAAATACTTGATTTTTGCCAGGGATGATTTTTCTGGTTGTGTTGAGGCAGTGTCTCTGGTTAATTTGACTGCCAAAAATGTGGCAGAATTTTTAAAGAAGGAATGGGTGTTTAGGGATGGGTTGATGAAGTTGGTGACTGTTGATGGCGGCTCCGAGTTTGGTGCAGACTTCAAGGAAGCTGTTTCAAAAATTGGCTCAAAGGTTAGGGTGGCGACCCCATATTATCCTGAAGCAGAAGGAATGGTTTAAAGGGGACATCAATTTATCAAGAATGCTTTGGTTAAAATGTGTGGAGATAGTGCTGAAAATTGGAGGCATTATTTACCCTTGGTGTTATTTGCTGATAGGGTCACTATGAAAAGGACCACTGGCTATTCCCCTTATGAATTAATTTTTGGGCAAAGAGCTGTTCTACCAGTGGATTTGGAACCTGTCTCTTGTCTTGGAATTGATTGGGATGATGTGCTCTAAACCAACAATTTTCTCTGTGCCAGGATGCAACAGTTGGAATGTAGAGAGGAATTTCAAGAGAAGGAATACTCTACAATGATGAAGATAATAAATCAATCAGTCAGATACTGGGACAAGAATTTGGCTCATATACTCAGGAATCCCTTGAAACCTGGTTTTTTGGTTTTGGTCTATAATAGAAGTTTGGAGAGTCAGTGGGGAAAAATGTTTCCTGACAGAAGGAATGGACCTTAAAGAGTCAGATCTCAGGTGTCTTGAGGTTTTTTATGTTTTGGAGGAATTAGTTGGTGCCTTCTTAAATAAAAGAGTGGCTGCTGATCAGGTGAAGATATTTTACCCAAGAGGCACTAGAAGTGAAGAAGATTGACTCCACAATAAGGATAAACTATGGAACATTCTTTAAATTTTTGATTTTGGTGATCCTGTTCATTTGGAAACTTTTTTTTAGAAGGTACCCATGGTTGGGGCTTGTAGTTTTTATTTCAGAAAGTGTGGGGGTAATTGAAGGGCTGGCTGCTCTGTTTACAAGTTACTCCAGATTGTCTGTTTCCAACCCATTCTCTTGATTTGGTTGAATCCTAGTATTGGTTTTTTCCACAGTTTTTAGTCTTATATGACTTTAAACTGGAAATCTTTTACTCTTCAAGTTCTGGATTCTTCACGCTTATTGGTTTTGGTTTATTATGTGGGATATTGTTTTTTTGTTAGAAGGTACCCAGGGGGGGCTTCTAAATTTTATTTTGGAAAGTGTGGGGGAAACTGATGAGCTGGCTACTCTGTAGAACAGTTACCCCAAAATATCTGTTTCAAGTATTTTTTTGTCTTAGTTGATTTCTTGTTCTGGTTTTGTTATTCAGGTTTCAAGTCCACTATGACTTTAAACTAGCTTACTGGCTTGGGACTGGCTTCTTTGGTCTATTTGGTTTGGTGCTGGATCACTGGTGGTACCCCATCATTTTTACATATTAGAGGAAGCCCACTCAGTGATAATTTCCTTAGACTAAACTTTCTATGGAGCCAGACTTTTTCTTTTTCTTTTCTTTAATTTTTGTGTTTGTGGTTGTGTTAGATAGTAGTTTTAGAATATTTACTTTTTTTCTCTTTTTTCTTTTAATTTTTATATAGGGGGTATTAGGATATAAAAGCAGAAAATCACAAATTATATTATATGGTGTCACCACATCAGGGTCGCCTGGATGTGGGCAAGCATTGGTGAGGAAAGGCTCATCAATTTGCCTGGCAATTCAATTTTCTTTTTCTATCTCTATCTCATTTTTATATTATTTTCTCAAGTTCTATTTACTTGATATTTTTCTTTATTAATATTATTTTTCTAAATTTATTTTTATCTCAATTCATTTAAAAATTATTTAAAGTTGTATCCACATCAAGGTTCACTTGGATGTGGGTAAGGTATCAGGGGGTCAGCTCATCAATTGCCTGAGGGATACCATATGTAATTATTAATTATTTCATCTTATTATTATTCATTTCATTTCATTTTAATTTCTCAGCTCTCATATTTTTTAGTTAATTTTGTTTAATTTTTTTTAAGTTTTTTTAGTATGTTAGTAGTTTAAATAAAAATAAAAATAAAAATAAAAATAAAAATAAAAATAAAAATAAAAATAAAAATAAAAATAAAAATAAAAATAAAAATAAAAATAAAAATAAAAATAAAAATAAAAATAAAAATAAAAATAAAAATAAAAATAAAAATAAAAATAAAAATAAAAATAAAAATAAAAATAAAAATAAAAATAAAAATAAAAATAAAAATAAAAATAAAAATAAAAATAAAAATAAAAATAAAAATAAAAATAAAAATAAAAATAAAAATAAAAATAAAAATAAAAATAAAAATAAAAATAAAAATAAAAATAAAAATAAAAATAAAAATAAAAATAAAAATAAAAATAAAAATAAAAATAAAAATAAAAATAAAAATAAAATAAAAATAAAAATAAAAATAAAAATAAAAATAAAAATAAAAATAAAAATAAAAATAAAAATAAAAATAAAAATAAAAATAAAAATAAAAATAAAAATAAAAATAAAAATAAAAATAAAAATAAAAATAAAAATAAAAATAAAAATAAAAATAAAAATAAAAATAAAAATAAAAATAAAAATAAAAATAAAAATAAAAATAAAAATAAAAATAAAAATAAAAATAAAAATAAAAATAAAAATAAAAATAAAAATAAAAATAAAAATAAAAATAAAAATAAAAATAAAAATAAAAATAAAAATAAAAATAAAAATAAAAATAAAAATAAAAATAAAAATAAAAATAAAAATAAAAATAAAAATAAAAATAAAAATAAAAATTTTCAGTCAGGTGAAATCTCTGAACACCTGGCTAAAATTCTAAAATTATTAATGTTAAATAATTCAAATTAAAAGATGGACCATCCAAGTAGCCTGAAAAATTGGCCAAAACTGGATCAATATCCCACTTTTGAATGTGACTCCTTATCAGAATGGCAACACTTTATTCAGAGAATTATTAATCTGAAAAAATAGTATAAATTGCCAGAAGAGGAAATTGTCACTATATTAATTTCTTTATTTTACAATGTTGTTTTAATGTGGTATGAATCTTTCTTACTGGAAAATCAACATTATACTTGGAAAGAATGGAAAACCTTGATTGAAAATCAATTTGGTGATTCCAAATTCAGGCTTTCCCAGCAGAGATTATATGAGAATGCTTAATATGCATCCTCCTCTCCTGAAAACCCTATTTTTTTCCTTACGAAAATTACAAAAAATTTTAGAGAAATGGATCCTAAAATGGATTATGATATTTGGAGAGATAAAATTCTCTATAAATTACCAAATTCTCTGAGAGATTTGATTGTGGCAAGGACTGAGCATGTGAGAGAGAATTCTCCCTTTATTAATATCTGTAAGGAAGTCCTACTAAATCATAGATATTAACCTAGTAATTATCCTGTCAAATATTATCATGACCAACAAAAGCCCTCCACATAACTTCCAGAAAAAACTGGTAGACCCTCTGCCCCAGTTTCTCCAAACAAATATGCAACTAATACTTGTTTTAAATTTAAAAAACCATGGAAAAAAGGACATATTTGTGACCACAAAATTCATCTTGTAGAACAAAATGAGGAATCTGAAAATAATCAAGCTGATCTTGATGATTCCTCCAGTGACTGAAATAGCAATATCTCTTATGACCATGAGTCTTCTCAGGAAGTCCTGGTTTTAGAAAAGGATATCCATTATTTAGATAATTGGTCTGATAATTGTGATTTTGACTAATCTTCTGTAGAAAATGCTGATGTAATTAGAGATATTACTGAAATTTCCATTTTAATATCACCTTTGAGGGCACCAGTTATCATTAATGGCAAAAATGTTGAGGTTATTCTTGACTCTGGTTCTGGAGGAAGTTTAGTGTCTGAAAAAGCACTTGCTTTTGAAGATAAGGATTATCAATTCAAATTATTACCTATAACATCTGAAAAATGGAAAGGTTATGGTTCTGTTTTATGTCCCATTGGAAAATACAAAACCACTGTATTCTTTAAATATAATGGTGGTTTTTTCAGAGCTATTTGTGAATTTTTTGTGATGAAAAATGAAAATTTAAGAAATTGGTTTATCATGGGAAATAATATTTTAACCATGTTTGGCACTAAATTGGATCCTGCAAATAATTGTTTTACTTTGGGAATGAATGGGAAAAGAAAATTTAAAATTTACTCTTCTAAAAAGTATTCTGCACCCTTATTAAAATCTTGTCATTCATTGATCCTATTTAAAGGTATACAAACAGAGGAAATGAATGTATTATTGTCTGAAATTGAAACAGATTCACTTGGTGATAAATTAACTGATGACCAAAATGATTCAATAGTAGCCTTAATTACATCTTTCCCAATGGCTTTTGCTCATGGTTCTCATGTGTTAGGCTTGGTTAAAGATGAAATGAAAATTTCTCTTTCTTGAAATTTGGATGAAATACCTCCTAGACTAAAGAAAAATCCTCACCCTGTTTCTCCCACAAAGAGAAAAGATATAGAAGATAATATCTCCACTTTATTGAATATGAATATTATTGAAAAAGTAGATGTTACACCAAAATATTGTGTCATCTCTTCAGTTTTAATCTCTTATAAAAAAGATAAAGCTAGACTTTGTGGAGATTATAGAGCATTAAATACCTATACTTTGGATGATATTTACCCATTACATAGAATTAGCTTTATACATGCTACCTTTAAAGGTGCAAAATTCATAAGCTGTCTGGATGGGAGTAAAGGTTATCATCAAATACCTGTTGAACATTCTTCCCAAATTTTTTTGCTAATTGCAACCCATATGGGAATTTAAAAATATTTTAGGATGGCTTTTGGCCCTAAAAATGCCCCTTCAGTTTTCCAAAGAGTAATGGATAAGACATTTCATCAAGAAATAATTGAAGGTTGGTTAATGGTTTATATTGATGAAATCATAGTTTTTTCTAAACCTTTTAATGAACATTTACAAAAATTTAATAAAGTCTTCAAGAAAATGGATGAAATTAACATCACTTTATCCTTAAAAAAGTTTAATTTTGGTTTTCAATCCTTAAAAGACATGGGATATGTTGTTTCTGGCTTACAAATCTGTGTAGACCAAGTAAAAGTTGCTGCTATCTAAAATGTGTCAGCACCAAATTCTGTAAAAGAAATACAGAGTTTTTTGGGAATGTGTGGCTACTATAGACAATACATAAAAAATTATCAAGTCATATCCTTACAAATTACCAAACTAACAAGAAACAATGTAGCTTATATATGGAATGAGGACAGTCAAAGATCTATTGATACATTAAAATGATGTTTAATGTCAGACCCAATCCTTGCCCTTCTGGATTTTAATAAGCCTTTTGTTCTTTATACAGATGCAAGCTTTATTAGCCTTGGAGATGCTCTTCATCAAAAACAAATTATTAATGAAAATGCCTCAGAATGATTAATCTGTTATATTTCAAGAACCTTAGGAAAAAGTGAATTGAAATATGGTGCCACTCAATTAGAGTGCTTAGCAGTTTTATGGGCTTTGGAAAAGCTTCATTATTATTTAGATGATCAAAAGTTTGAATTAGTTACTGATTGCAGTGCTGTGAAATCCCTCTTAAACTTGAAAACACCAAATAGACATATGTTTAGATGGCAACTAGCTGTCAAAGAATACAGAGGTAGAATGACTATTATTCACAGGGCTGGAAATGTTCATTCAAATGTTGATATTTTGTCCAGATTACCTCTTCCAAATGATGTATAAAATCCAGCCTATGTACCTGAAGATGATACAGTACATATACATGGTATCTACATTGTTGATATGGAAGAGGAACTGTTACAATTAAATCCGGATTCATATGTCCAAGATTCTGAGTTGAATAAATTGGTTAATATCTTGAATGATCCAAAGAATGCTTCTATCCAAGCCTTGATAAAAACTATTCCGCCAAAGTACCAGAGTGCTTTGAATAAAGAAAGTTTTCCACTGAAGATGGTTATATTTATTACAGGAGAAAAATGACCAATGTCATTGTTATTCCCCCTTCCATGAAAGAAACCATCTTAAAACTATGTCATGATGATATATTAGCAGGACATTTTGATCTTGAAAAAACTATTATCAGAATCAAAAATACTGCTTGGTGGGTTAATATGTCTGAAGACACTCAATTTTATGTTGAATCTTGTGATTCTTCTCAAAAATCTAAAATATTGACAGGTAAAAGAGCAGTATTGTTACAAAATATTGAAGCACCTGATGCTCCTTGGAAAATAATTAACATGGATTCTGTCACTGGTCTTCCTGTAGCAGGTAAAGACAATTATAACTCTTTTTGGGTAATAGTAGATAGATTCACCAAAATGTGCAAATTTATGCCCACCCACAAAGATGTATCCACAAAAGAATTAGCTTTTTATTGTGGTCTCACATGTTTAATATTGTTGGATTTCTAAAAGCCATTATCTCTGAAGGAGATCCAAAATTGGCATCTGAGTTTTGGACCTCTTTGACGGATATTTGTGGCTGTGGGTTAAAGTTGTCTACAGCTAACCATCATCAGACTGATGGTCTAGCTGAAAGAATGATTAAAACTCTGGAAGATATGATTAGAAGGTATTGTGCCTTTGGATTAGAGTATAAAGACAATGACAGATTTACTCATGACTGGGTCACTTTATTGCCTGGTCTTGAATTTGCATATGATAGCACTGTTCATTCAATAACTGAGAAAAAGCCTTTTGAGCTTTGGTTAGGATATGTCCCAAATATTCCTGCTCATATTCTCAAAAATGAATTACCTAAGTTGGAACTACACCCTGGTGTAAAATCTTTTATGCAAATGCAACAGATATGCAGAAAAGATGCTCAAAGCTGTAATGATAAAGCATTTTAATATGAAAAGAAGCGATGGAATTAATCCCATAAATAATACAAATTTAACAAGTGTGGTTAAGTGTTGATATCTACTGTCCATTTCAATCTACAAGGTAACAACAAATTAAAAGATCCCTTTGTGGGGCCATTTGTTTTAAAAAGAATGGTTGGAGATAATTCAGTAGAAGTTGTATTGTATTCTCCATATGATAGGAAACATCTTGTTTTTCCCATTTCTTTGCTTAAACCTTATACTTCCAACTGTGACTTATTTTCCAAAAGAAGGGGAAGACCTAAGAAAAACCCTCAGGAAGTCAGAGAATCTGCAGAAATTAATAAAATTCTCAATGATAGAATTATCACTTCTGAAAGAGGTACTTAATATTTATTAAGATATAAGAACAAATCATCTGAACATCATGCATGGATACCTGGTAAGATAATTTCAAATCTTCCTGCTCTTTTAAAAAACTATAAAAAGAAAAAATCTTAGCATTTTTTATTGTTTTTTTTAGAGTGAGGAAGTGTCAGCCAGGCTATACAGGAGCCCAGTATATGTTATTTCAATTTAATGGAACCAAAAGAGGGCGTAAAAATATGCTTATTATGTATATAAATTAATATTATATTGCATAATGAAATGATATAAGTATTTTATTAAATATATATAAAATAAGTATTATATTAATTTCATTATTATATAAATTCTATATAAATTTAGATTTAGAATAATAAATATTATATTCTATAGATTATGGCGCATTTTTATGTATTTAATAAATATAAATAAATAATTAATTAATTATAGACATATATTATAATTATAAGTATAAAATTAACTTATAATGTAATTTAGTTATTTAATTAAATTTATATATTAAATAAAACCTTACATATGTTATTAAACAATAAGTTTGGGCACCTTTTTGATCCCTACTTGTGTAATCAAAATATTAAACAAGTTAAAACACTTATATAAATATATTATTAATGTTTCATCCTAAAAATTAGTAATGTTTTTATAATAAGTATTTGTTTTAAATTAAATTAATTATTATACAAATAATGGTATTTAGAAAAATTGATTATTCATGTTTTATGCTAAATTAATTAATAACATTATTTTTCACGTGTTAAAATAAGTTCTTTTCATGTTTCACTTAAATTGGTTATTATTTAAAAAGATTATAAGACATGTTTTAAATTAAATTAAATATTTTTATGGATCTCAAACTTATTTAATTACTCACTAATTTTATTGTAACTGTTTGGGATTAAATTGGTGGATATTTAGGCTCTAACTTATGTGTTTTAGTTATTTGTGTCATATTTCCCCTTATACTTACTCAGAATCACTTAATTTTTTTATATTTTTATTACTTTTTGTATATACTTTATTATGCCGCTTCAGAGGGCCCCTTACCTATATAAAGGCCTTGGGTAACCACCTGTAGCATCACCACTTATTATACACTCAAAACTTAACCATATTTTTTAATATAATACATTTATTATTATTTTTATTAGTACTTGTCGGTCAGTCGTCTAGAAGAAGGTAAGGAAAAGAGGAGAAAAGGAGGAGGACAAGGGAAAAAATAAAAGAAATAAACTGTAATAGAGTATTTAATTGATTTAAAAGAAAAACAACGGTGAGTAACTTGAGAGATGACAAAAATTTAGGCTTTATTAATAATAATATTATTTAAGGTAAGGGTTCTGCGTGGCAAACACTTTTAATTACTATCAGACTTAAAGCAACCTTTAAATTGTTATATAGAATTTTAATTAGAATTGTATTACTAATAATAAGAATATAAACGTAATAAAATTGTATTTAATTTGTTGAGTGTATAATAAGTAATGAGGCTACAGGGTATTATCCAAGGCCCTTTTATAGGCAATGGGTCCTCTGAAGCGCCACTATATTTGTAAATACAATGATTAGAATAGAATAAAACAAATATATCAAAGAGTGAATGAAACATAACAATGTAGAGAAAAATATGAAACAAATAATTAAAACCCCAATTAAGAATCCAATTTTCCCGCCATTAATTCCCACATCAGTAAGTGAAAATAGTGAATAACTAAAAAAGATTGGAACATAGGAACTATGAGAAAAGAAATTCCAAACAGATGGTACAGTCTGATTAAAGGATATTTTAAGTGAAACAAAAAATACTTTGACGCAACAAAACATGTAATTAATCTCAATTTAGTATAAATTGATTAATTAGTTTTTTCTGACACAATTAAGGGTCAAAAGAAGCGTCATTAATTATTTTTTAGTATTATATGAAAGGTGTTATTTAATATATAAATTTAAATAATTAATTTAAATATATTATAAGTCAATTTTACACTTATAATTATAATATATGTTTTTCAATTAATTAAATATAAATTTATAATTATTAAATACATAAAAATGCGTCATTATTTGTAGAATATATTATATTATGTTCAATTTAACTGTATATAAAAATTTATATAACCAATAAATTTAATGTAACACTTGTATATAATAAAATACTTATTTAATTTTATTATGCAATAAAATATTAAGTTATATTCATTAAATACAATTCTTACCCACTCTTTCAGGTTTTATAAGTTACATATCATTTACTGGACCCTTGGAATAGCCTGGCTGACACTCCCTCACTCTAAAAAAAACAATAAAAAAAATGCTAAGATTTTTTCTTTTTGTATTTTTTCAACAGGGTAGGCAGATTTGAAATTTCTTTGCCAGGTATCCATGCATCATGTTCAGATGATTTGTTCTTATATCTCAATAAATATTCAGTACCTCTTTCAGAAGTGATAATTCTATCATTGAGAATTTTATCAATTTCTGCTGTTTCTGTGACTTCCTGAGGGTTCTTCTTAGGTCTTCCTCTTCTTTTTGGAAATAAGTCACTGTTGGAAGTATAAGGCTTAAGCAAAGAAATGGGAAAAACAGGATGTTTCCTATCATATGGAGAATACAATACAACTTCTACTGCATTATCACCAACCATTTTTTAACAACAAATGGTCCTACAAAAGGATCTTTTAATTTGTGGTTACCTTGTAAATTGAAATGGACAGTAGAGATCAACACTTCATCACCCTTGTTAAATGTGTATTCTTTGTGGGATTTATCCCATCTATTCTTTTCATCTTCAAATGCTTTATCAATAAATTTCTGAGCATGTTTTCTGCATAGCTGTTGCATTTGCATAAAAGATTTTACACCAGGGTGTAGTTCCAACTTAGGTAATTTATTATTGAGAATCTAAGCAGGAGTGTTTGGGACATAACCTAACAAAAGCTCAAAAGGCTTTTTCTCAGTGACAGAATGAACAGTGCTATTATATGCAAATTCAAGACCAGGCAAAAGAGTGACCCAATCATGAGTAAATCTGTCATTGTCTTTATATTCTTAACCAAAGGCACAATACCTTCTAACCATATCTTCCAGAGTTTGAATCATTCTTTTAGCTAGACCATCAGTCTGAGGATGGTGAGCTGTAGACAATTTTAACTCACAGCCACAAATATCCATCAAAGAGGTCCAAAATTCAGAAGTGAATTTTGGATCCCTATCAGAGATAATGGCTTTTGGAAAACCAATAATATTAAACATGTAAGACCATCATAAGAAAGCTAATTCTTTGGTGGATACATCTTTGTGTGTTGGAATAAATTTGCACATTTTTGTGAATCTATCCACTATTACCCAACAAGATTTAAAGCTGTCTTTACCTGCAACAGGAAGACCAGTGACAAAATCCATATTAATGATTTGCCAGGGAGCACTAGGTGCTTCAATATGTTGTAATAACCCTGCTCTCTTACCTGTTAACCTTTTAGATTTTTGGCATGAATCACAAGATTCAACAAATAATTTTGTGTCTTCAGACATATTAGCCCACCATGCAGTGTTTTTGATTCTAATCAATGTTTTTTCAAGATAAAAATGACCAGCTAATATGTCATCATGACAAAGTTTGAGGATAGTTTCTTTCATTGAAGGAGGAATTACAATTACATTGGTAAGCTTCCTCTATAATATATATAACCATCTTCAATAGAGAACTTTCCTTTATTTAAAGCATTTTGGTACTTTGCAGGAAGAGTTTTTATTAATGCTTGAATTCAAGCATTCTTAGGATCATTTAAGATAGTAACCAATTTATTTAAATTAGAATCTTTATCATATGAATCCAGTATTAACTGTAATTACTCCTCTTCCATATCAACTATAAATATACCATGGATATGAACAGTATCATCCTCAGGTACATAAGCAGGATTTGAGTCATTATTTGGCAGAGGCAATCTGGAGAGAATATCAACATTAGAGTGAACATTTCCAGCTCTATGGATAATTGTCATACTTCCTCTGTATTCTTGAACGCAAGTTGCCACCTGAACATATGTCTGTTAGGTGTCTTGAGGTTTAAGAGAGACTTCACAGCACTACAGTCAGTTACCAACTCAAATTTTTGGTCATCCAAATAGTAATGAAGTTTCTCAAGAGCCCAAACAACTGCTAAGCACTCCAATTGAGTGGCACCATATTTCAATTCACTATTTCTTAAGGTTCTTGAAATATAACAAATTACAACCTCTGAGGATTTATCATTAATAATTTGCTTTTGGTGAAGGGCAGCACCCAGACCAATAAAGCTAGCATCTGTATAAAGGAAAAATGGCTTGTTAAAATCTGGAAGAGCCAATATAGGGGCTGTCATTAAGCAACTTTTTAATGTATCAAAAGCTTTTTGACAGTCATTATTACAGAGAAAAGCAACATCTTTTCTGGTCAGTTTTGTAAGAGGCAAGGCTATGACCTGATAATTTTTAATATATTGTCTAAAATAGCCACACATACCTAAAAAATTTTGGATTTCTCTTACAGAAGTTGGTGCTTTCACATTTTGAATGGCAGCAACTTTATTATGGTCTACACAAATTTGTAAGCCAGACACAACATGGCCAAGGACTTTCAAAGATTGAAAACCAAATTTACACTTTTTTAAAGATAAGGTCATATTGATTTCAACCATTTTTTGGAAAACTCTATTCAAGTGAATCATATGTTCATCAAAAGTTTTAGAAAAAACAATAATATCATCAATATAAACCATGAGCCAACCTCCAATAATTTCTTGATGGAAAGTGTTATCCATGACTTTCTGGAAAACTGAAGGAGCATTTTTAAGGCCAAATGGCATCCTAACATACTTATACATTCCCATATGAGTAGCAATAAGCAAAAATTTTTGAGAATTTTTCTCAACTGGAACTTGATGATAACCTTTATTACCATCCAGACAACTAATAAATTTTGCACCTTGCAAGGTAGCATGTATTGAATTAATTCTGGGTAAAGGATAAATATCATCAACAGTATAAGTATTTAAAGCTCTGTAATCTCCACATAATCTAGCTTTATCTTTTTCATATGAAATCAAGACTGGGGAGATGACACAATATTTGGGGGTGACATCCACTTTCTCAATGATATTCATTTTCAATAATGTTTCAATATTATCTTCAATATCTTTTCTTTTTGATGGAGAAGCAGGATATGGTTTTTTCTTAAGGGAAGGAGTAATATCACTCAAATTACAGGATAAGGTAATTTTCATCTCTTCCTGAACAATTCCCAAGACATGAGAACCATGAGCAAAAGCCATAGGGAAAGAGGTAATAGAGGCAACAATAGAATCTTTTTGTTCACTAGTCAACTGATCACCAAAAGAAGCGGTATTTATTTCATGTAATAAATCATCCATTTCTGTTGTTGTTCTACCTTTACACTGGATCAGTGAGTTACAAGATTTCAACAAATTCCCAGAAGTTCTAGGAGAGGAAATTTTGAATTTTCTTTCCCCATTCATTCATAAGGTAAAGCAATTATTTGCTAGGTCCAGTTTCACACCAAACATGGTTAAAATATCATTTCCCATAATAAACCAATTGCTCAAATTATCATTTTTCATGACAACAAACTCACAAATAGCTCTGACAAAACCACCATTATATTTGAAGAATACAGAGGTTTTGTATTTGCCAATAGGAAATAAGGTAGAACCATACCCTCTCCATTTTTCAGAAGTTATAGGTAATAATTTACTCAAATATTCCTTATCCACTGAAGCCAAAGCTTTTTCAGATACTACACTTCCTCCAGCACCAGAATCAAGAACTACATCAAGATTTTTACCATTAATGATAACAGGTGCCTTTAAAGGGGATATAGGATAAGAATTGTTAGTAATATCTTTAATTATCTCAGCATTTTCTACTGAAGATAAATTCAATACACAATCTTCAGATATATTATTTAATTAATGGACATCATGTTCCAACATTAAAACATCTTTAACAGATTCATTGTCATAAGAGATATTACTTTCACAGTCACTGGAAGAATTATTGACATCAAGTTCAACTTCATCAGTGTCTTCATTTTGTTCAACAAGATGAATTTTCTTGTCACAAACATGACCCTTCTGCCACAGTTTGTTACATTTATAACAAGTATTTGTTGCATATTTTTTAGGTGCAACTGGGGCAGAGGGTTTACCAGATTTTTCTGGGAGCTTTATAGAAGGTTTATTCTGATCATTATAAGATTTACTAAGGTAATTCTTTGGTTCATATCTATTGTTAAGCAGTACTTCATTACAGATATTAATGAAAGAAGAATATTCCCTTACATGCTCAGTTCTAGCAACAATAAAATCCCTAAGAGAATTTGGTAATTTATACAAGATTTTATCTCTCCAAATATCATAATCCATCTTTGGATCAATTTCTCTAAGGATTTTAGTTATTTTCATCAGAAAAACAATGGGCTTTTCAACAGAGGAGGATATATATCTAGTATTCTCATACAGTCTCTGCTGAGCTAACCTGAATTTTGAACCACCAAACTGATTTTCAATCAAGGATTTCCAATCATTCCATGTATAATGATTGTTATCTAAAAGGACAGATTCATAACACATCAAGGCTACATTGGAAAATAAAGAAATTAGCTTAGAAACAATTTCCTCATCAGGTAGTTTATAAGATCTCTTTAAATTATCAATCCTTTGGATAAAGTGTTGCCAATCAGAGGAAGAATCAACATCAAAGGTAGGATATTGGTCTAACTTAGGCCAATTTTTCTGACTACTGGGATGGTCCATTTTTTGGTTTGAATTATTCATTATTAATAATTCCTGAAGCTTAGCCAGGTGTTCAGAAATTTCATTATTTACAGAACCAGCTGGTGCATGACCATCACAAGATTTTTTGCTAGTAGCAAAAGATTTTACAGACTCATTGTCAGTTTGTTTAATGGTTGAAATATGAGGAAGAAAGGATGAACTTTGCTCAGGTTTTTCCCTTTATTTTTATGCAGCTTATTTACAGAAATCTCATTTAATTCATTATTGATGGTTAAGGTTGAGAACTTTTCCTGCAGGTCAGACACATAGTTTCTTATTCTTGGAATTTCAGACATCTGGTCATTTACTTTTGCAAGAGATAGAACATTTCTGTCCTCAGAAACTGAGTGTTTGGTACTTAGTGCATGGAAATCATTTTTTAGCTTCTTAAACTCATTTTGCAGAGATTTTATTTCATTCTTGAATGAATAATTTTCCTCAATAAGGGGTTTCAATTCACTCAAGGTCTTATGTAGACTGATATATCTATCTGAGATAGCTCTATGGTCACTTCTTATTTGTTTTTGTTGACTAAGAACAATATTCAAGGTTTCTTTGATTTTTAAATAAGCTGTATCTTGTACAGAAGAACTCACTTTACATTGCAAGTGTAAATTATTTAATCTATCATTTTCATGGATTAACACATCTCTCACATGTTTGTCTTTCACAATATTAAATTCAAGGGTATCTTTCAATATTTCCTCAGAAGTTTTTTCAATTAAGGTATAGATTTCAGGGGGAACAGAATCATTTTTAATTGCAAGAGAAGGATTAATTAAAGATGTAGAAGTTAAATGTAAAGGTTCATCAAATGACAATTTGCTAATTACATCAATAGGGCTACTAGTTACAGGAAGCTGTCTTTTAACAGGTTTAACTGTTCTTTCACCATGTTCAATAATATTACCTGAAGAAGAAGATTTATTAGAAAACATACCCAAGTGACTATCAACCAAATTACTTACCATGGCAGTGGAGGAAACTTCCCCTGGGACTGGGTTTGGGATTGTGCTTGGGCCTTCTTTCTCCTGCCTTGTTGGTAGGGATGAGGAGGTGGATAGAAATTGGGTGTTCTGGATGGGCCAGGCTGATGATGAGGAGGGTGTTGCACATTCTGTTGGTAGTGACTCATTAGATAATCCCATTTCCATTGCTCTACTTCCATAGTATTTGGATTTTGGATGGTTGAGCTGGGTGGCTGTGAAGGTTGAGCCTGAAACTGAGGCTGATTGGGAGGCAACTGAGGAGGGGCCTGGGCCTGAATTTGGTTCCTGAGTTCTTGAACCTGATCCCACAAGGTGTCTACCTTTGCTTTGTACGTCATATTTTCTGTCTTCAACTCTTTTATATGACTGGATAGGTTGCTGATTTGTTGTGGCAGAGGAAGCTTTTTTATTTTGAAGCCTTTTGGAAGACCTTCTTGAGGCACTAGAGGCTTTACTTCCTTCTGTGGTACTGGGGGAAGGGGGTTTGGTTTGTTTGCATTTCCTGTCATTTCCACATCCTGCAGTATGTGAATTCTTTGTGTTAGCATAAGATTTTTTATGACCAACTTTAGAAGAACTTACAGTGTTAGCATCATAGTCAATTTCTCTTTCATCCACTTGCATGTTATCCATTTTTTCTGCCAAATTGTTGGACATACTAGTTGGAAGATTTTAATTTACTTCTTATTTTTTTTTTTAAAAAAAAAAATAATAAAAGTTAGTCAATAATTGCTACAAATAATAAAAAAATTTTATTAATTAAATTATAGAAAAAAAAATTTTTCAATATAAAGTAATAATTATAAAAAATTAATTTAAAAAAAATTGGATTGCAAGGTTAAATTGGGAATAACAATCAAGTTAATTCAACCAATTAATTACCAATATTAAATATGGCAATATATTTGGGACTAAGCACAATGTACTTTTAAGTCAACCAAAATTAACAATAATTAATAATAATAAAAAATTAAATTAATAATTCAATTTGTATTAATAAAAAATGTTAATTCTTCTAGGACTAAGAGGATTTAACACTCTATAATGGTCAACTAGGAAAAAAAATATTTAATAATTGAACACTTACACTCAGTGAATCAGAAATTAAGCCACAATCACTGTTATTGCAGTAAAAATATAGTAATATGAGTGAGAGGTGCAAAGGTGAACTTACTATAGTGATCGAAAAATCACTTCAAAATAATATAAAAATTAATATAATATAAACCTAAGAAATCGAACCCAAGTTCAAAACACAGTCGCGGCAAAAGTTTTGTTTTTGCTAGGTGGTCCGTGAGTTTTGTCGTTCGTCGCCAGTCTATCGTCGTCGTCGTTTGGAAAGGTCCCCAGTTGTCGGTCAGTCGTCTAGAAGAAGGTAAGGAAAAGAGGAGAAAAGGAGGAGGACAAGGGAAAAAATAAAAGAAATAAACTGTAATAGAGTATTTAATTTATTTAAAGGAAAAACAACAGCGAGTAACTTGAGAGATGACAAAAATTTAGGCTTTATTAATAATAATATTATTTAAGGTAAGGGTTCTGCGCGGAAAACACTTTTAATTACTATCAGACTTATAGAAACCTTTAAATTGTTATATAGAATTTTAATTAGAATTGTATTACTAATAAAAAGAATATAAACGTAATAAAATTGTATTTAATTTGTTGAGTGTATAATAAGTGATGAGGCTACAGGGGATTATCCAAGGCCCTTTTATAGGCAATGGGTCCTCTGAAGCGCCACTATATTTGTAAATACATTGATTAGAATAGAATAAAACAAATATATCAAAGAGTAAATGAAACATAACAATGTAGAGAAAAATATGAAACAAATAATTAAAACCCCAATTAAGAATCCAATTTTCCCGCCATTAATTCCCACATCAGTAAGTGAAAATAGTGAATAACTAAATAAGATTGGAACATAGGAACTATGAGAAAAATAATTCCAAACAGATGGTAAAGTCTGATTAAAAGATATTTTAAGTGAAACAAAAAATACTTTGACGCAACAAAACATGTAATTAATCTCAATTTAGTATAAATCAATTAATTGGTTTTTTCTGACACAATTAAGGGTCAAAAGAAGCGTCATTAATTATTGTTTAGTATTATATGAAAGGTGTTATTTAATATATAAATTTAAATAATTAATTTAAATATATTATATGTCAATTTTACACTTATAATTATAATATATGTTTTTCAATTAATTAAATATAAACTTATAATTATTAAATACATAAAAATGCGTCATTATTTGTAGAATATATTATATTATGTTCAATTTAACTGTATATAAAAATTTATATAACCAATAAATTTAATGTAAAACTTGTATATAATAAAATACTTATATAATTTTATTATGCAATAAAATATTAAGTTATATTCATTAAATACAATTCTTACCCACTCTTTCAGGTTTTATAAGTTACATATCATTTACTGGACTCTTAGAATAGCCTGGCTGACAGTACTACTATTCTAATCTAAATTTTATATAAATATCTAAGGTTGCTCTATGTCTATTAATAATACTAGTTTTGATCCATGCATTGATACATAACTTACAAAATTTAAATATTATATATTGAACCACCTGTTGTGTCATTCCTCAAGCTTTTGTCATTGAATTTTCCTTATTTCTCACTCTAACTTTCTTACACCTTTTTTTGAATCTAAATTTTTTTTATATAAATTCTTTATTTTATTTCATTTCTCTATTCCTTTTCTCCTTTTCCTCCTTCTTCTAGACAACCAGCTTCCAAAAATATAAATATAAATATAAATAAAAATATAAATATAAATATAAATAAACCAAAATTTATATATATATCTTCTAATTATTATTGGTCTTTCTAGCTAGTGAACTATTAATTTATTTTTAATTTTAATTTTTTGAAGAAGAAGCCTCCAGTGGTTTGGTCTGGATTTTAATGGTGTTTTTGCTTTGTGTTAGGATTGGAGGAAGAACTTTGTTCTTTGTGGTGTAGGCAGCTGGAAAGAGTATATGGATTGTAATGGTCAGGAACCAGATTAGAAGGTAATTTTTGGGAAGAAGTGGAAGAAGCAGGGATTGAGTGTTGGAAGGTGTGCTTGATTATTCTATACATCTTCCAGTGGCTGTCAAGGAGCTGCTTCCTCTGATTCTTTTAAAATTAATTCAATGGACCATGATTACCAAAGGACTTAAGTATGTTTAAAGACATCATGCTTAGGTGTTGTTTCATGTTGGCCTCATCCAGTTTTAAGGTAGTTTCTAGAGTTTGTTTAATCCCAATTGCAGTTTCAGGAGGCGGGGTTCCAAATAAACAGAAGAATTGGATCAGTAATAGTCTCTGTTGAAGGAATTGTATTTTTTAATTTAGTACTTACCAATTGGGAGCTCATTAAATTTGTATGAGGCTAGAATCTTGACTGTTGAAGCATGTTGAATGGATGTTGAAGGAGGATCAAACAGATTTAGGTGTGGATTTTCATGATCATCCTACAAATGGTGTTGAGAAAATGTAGTAGAAGAAGGATGTTCCTGTGGGCTGGTTAAAGCAGTGGGGCTGCTGTTGTTGTTGTCAATATTATTTCTTGGCGCAGTTGGGTTGGATACTGGTGGAGGAGTACCAGGTTGGTTGTAGGAAGGACCAGGAGAAGGTGACCTGGAAGTTAATTGGGATCTGCTAGATGAATATCTTGAAGAAATAGAACTATCAGATGAGTAACTTGCTGCCAGAGGAGAGGTGTATTTGGTTCATCTTGTTTGATAAGGAGATTTTTGTTTGGGAGCAGTGTTTGGCGCTTCGGTGCTTTCTTGAGGACCTCTGGCAGGCCTTCTAGCATTTTTGTTATTTTTTGCGTTTTCTGATGAAGAAATTGTTGTGTGAATGGCTCTGGGAGCACTAATGGGCTGTTGCATGGTGTTGTTATTGTTTACTGGTAGATTTTGGTTGTTTTCCGGCTGAACTTTGAGGTTTTGAGCCTGATTTCTGCTTCCTACTAAGGCAGGTTGGCCGCAAAGACGCAGTCAAGTAGCCTGGGAGCTGATTTTGAAGCTGTTTTAGCCGGAATTTCTGAGAAAAATGCTGTTTCTTGGGAGGATAAAGCAGGTCTTTTGGAGAGAGTTCTGAGGAGGGAGCGGTGTGATCTTCTGTTTGGAGCTGAAGATAGGGAAGAGGAAGTAGGACCTAGTTTTGGGTATCTGGTAGGAGTCTAGAGATGTATTTGTGTGAAGGTGAAGGTGGTGGTATAGGATAATTGGGTTCTCTGTCACATTTTTTCTTTTTAGAGTTGCAAGAATCACAGGCCCTGTTGTAGGGTTTGGCTTCAGGAGTTGGAAGAGTGAAGGTGCAAGGTCTGAACATGTGGATAAACTGTTTGCAAGCATAGTCCTTGGGAGCAGTGAAACAAGGAAGGTCTGATCTGTCAAAATCTGGGGATCTGGACATTATCTGTGATGGTACAACAATGATGAGAAAAGAAATAAAAGTAAAACTTTTTATCAGTGATGTGTAGATGATGAAGAGAAAGTGGAAGTTCAGTGGGGCAGTTGTGGAGTATTATGCATTGAATTGGCTCCATCCTTTTATGCAAAATGTGGAAAGTCTGTCAAGACTTTAGACTGAACACGGTGGTCAATCCATCAAGACTTTAAATTGAAAAATGGTATATTCCCCCAAGACTATAAAAAAAGGATGGTTTGATGGTTGAGTCCTTCAGGACTATAAAATGATAATGTGGTGATGGTGTAATTCTGGCAGAGGGAATTCAAAGGGGGAGTCTCTGAATTTAGTTAAGGAAAGTGTGGGGGAAACTGATTAGCTGGCTGCTCTATATAACAGTTACCCCAGAATGTTAGCTTGTTTCTTTGGTCTTTAATGTTTTGATCTCTGGTTCTGTCTTTTTGATTTAGGTTTTGAGTCCCCCAAGAATATAAAATGAGGACTGTTAGTCCCTCAAGACATAAAACTGAGGATGAGTACCCCAAGACTTTAAACTGAGGAAATCTTTTTATTTATTTTATTTCCAAGTCAAGAATTTCAGGCAAGAATCAATTACAGAAGAGAATCAAGAGATGAAACAAAGTGTTCAGCATTAGTCTTGAACTGGTGGATGAGGTGTCTTCTTTTCTCAATTTCTTGTAGATCTTTGGAAGGAGTGGATTGAAAGTAGTTTAGAATGAGGTGTTTTTGTTGAGAAGAGTGTTGTTGGAATTTGTCCTTGATGGTGGGCAATTTATTGAGTGATGGTGTTTCAAAGTTTCCCACATTGTCATCATCACTGTCTGGACGGGCATGAACTGGAATTTCATCAGCTTAAATTTCAGTATGGAGAAGCATTGGTTTTACCATCTGAAGGACCAGTTATGGTAGAGATAGTGGTTGTGGTGGTGTTGAAATTCTTTTTGGAAGGCTGTAAGTTCTTGATTAATCTGGGTATCAAGATGGAAGGCTAGATCTTTTGGTTTTGCTGGAAGATGGACCAGGTTGAGGGGGAGGTGAATATGTTGCAGATGATAATGGACCAGGTCTGGAGCAAGATTTATTTCTGGAATAGCAGGCATCAAAAGCAGTTCTGTATGGATGAATTGGTTGTGATATGGTGCAGATGAGGTTATTGTCAATACAGAATTGACAGGGGCCCATTTCAGAGATGGATTTTGAAAAATGTGTGAACATGGTGGTTATGGTGAAGGAGAATGTGAAAATTTTTAATTTGAGGGAGGATGTGGTCTTCAAACATTGGCAGAGGCCTTTGTTTGTCTGTTTGGCTCTTTTTTGGTATGTCTCAATTGACCTTGGTAGAATAATTGGGTTTTTTTCTGGTTTTATTCAGGGAAAATTGGGACTATTGGTATGTGGATACTAGTGTTGGATAGCCCTGGTTTTTCCCTATATTTTATGTCTCTTTGAAATTTTTTATATTCTAAGTTTCAAGTGGTCATTTCCTCTTTTTTCATTTCTAAAAGATAGCTGTTTAATTTTGTTTTTTGTGCTTTACAGGCTAACCTTAAGTCTTAGAGTTAAGTGCTTAGTGCCATCAAGTAGAGCTAATTTGGCCCTATAATTTATGTCCCAATGTTGTCATAGCCTAATTTTGTTTTTGAGGGGTTTTAGTAGTTGTGGTGGATTTTTCTAAGTATTTTGGGCTTTATTGGAAGTTTTTTGGTGGTTTTCTGACTTCAGGGAGGTCTGGCCACTTCTAGGAGGGCCACCTGCCTCAGTTATAGAAATCTGGGGAGCGCTTCTAGAGGGTTTTAATTCAATTTGGCTGCTTGAAGCACAAAATTTGTTGCTGTGCATGGATTTTTTATATGGCGGTCTGTGTTTACATACTGAATAAGGCAGTTTGGGGCAACTTTAATTATCATACAACCATCTGGAGGTGATATCATTGTTCTCACTCAGTTTTCACTGTTTTTTGGCCACAATTGGCTGTGTTTGTTGCAAGTTTAGCTCTTCATTTAACTCATCTTTGGCACCTGATTTCTCTGCTGTAGCTTTGAAACCTGCATCAAGTATTATTGCTGTTTTCTTTGCAACAATTGCACAGTGTTTTTATTTTTCTGGTGTGGATCTTTCTGCATTTCAGGTTTCTGGTTCTTTGGTTCTCAGTGGTCTTCTATTGGCTACTGTCTTTACTTGTTAAGCAGTCAAGAAGTGTGTTGGAAGGGGTATAGTAACATTATCTAATATTCTGTAGCAAATAAATCTCACCTGGTATTTCTCAAAGGGACTGGGGTTTTTCTCTCAAGTTTTACTCCAACTTCCTTGGTCAAGGCCTATAGCTAGTACTGTATAATTTTATAAAGTGTCACCATGGTTTTCACCCTTTCTGCATTGAAACTTGTGAATTCTAGGGAAAACATCACCAATTTGGGGAATGTCAGCACAAACACCATGTATCAGTTTTGCCTTGAATCATTCATCACCCATTGATCTTTGTCTTCCTCCTCTTGTTTAATACTTATATAAATTTTCTTTTTCTTATAATTTTACTTAAAATTACTCATTAAAACTTGAAATAAATCCACAATTTGTTTGTGTCTATTACTAAGTGTTCCTCAAATTTTTGGATGGATAAATATGGAATCACTCAATGTGGCAAGTATATCTCAATTCAAAACTGGAAGGCACACTAGAAAAGTGATCATATCAATGCAAATTTACTTACGGAACTTGAATTTAAGGAGTTTACCTGCAGCTGAGAACATGGGGGCCACTAACAGGAGTTTTTGAATTTTGGGGAGAATGTGTGATAGGTCTTCTGTAAAAAATTTCAACAAAAAATATAGGACATAAGTAAAAATTTATTTAAAAAGTAATTATCCCAGCTTAGATTTATAAAGAAGCTTGTTATTATTTTATTTTACATTGGTTTCATTGCCTCCTCTTCACACTCCACACTACAGGTAATTGGGGTTTACCTCTGTCAGTCATGTTTTGTGTTAATTAAGAGTTTATCTCTTCTTCTAAAGGTAATTGGGGTTTACCTATGTCAATCGTGTGTTGTGTTAATTAAGACTTAATTTCTTTTTCTAAGGCTGAAGGTCTCCAACCTCATCTAAGATCCCACCCCCTCTATATTCCATTGTTCATTTTTTCATTTTACCTTTTCACTGCTATGTCATTTAGTATCCCAATCAATACATTTAATATTATGTTTCTTACCAAACCATCAAACTCCTGCTCCAATAACAAATTAAATACATAATAAATTTTAATAATGTGAAAAACACCAGTGATATTTTTGTTCCAGACAAATTAAAAAAAATTTCATTAAAAATATTATACATAGATGATTTCATTTTACATGAACATCTGAGAAATGTTGATTCCCCATAAACCACTCAAGAAATTTTTCTCACATGTAGGCTACTTGGTAAAGATGAATAATAAAAGTAAAGTTCAACTTTAGCCAACCTAAATTTCTTGAAATTTTGAAAACAAAATAAGATTCTCAATTTTTTAAAGCACTAAATTACAAATTTGTTGACATATTTTTTTATGAATCATTGTAATCACCTGATAAAGTAGACAATTATATAAATGTTGAAGTTTCATGTCTGATTCCTAAAAAAATTGATGGGTTGACTACTCTAGATATATGTCCTTTTAATTCATTTTTTGAAATCACAACTTCCTCCTCCAAGTTGTTGTAACAAAGAATGTCCTCAAGACCAGAAGAAAAAAAGTTACTAAATTTGATATCTTTTATATTTTTGAAGATTCCAATGAGTACAAAAGTATCTTTTGAAATATTTCTGTCATACCGAATTCTAATAATTGCTCCATTCTTAATTAGTCCCAAATGATGAAATTCGATCATTAAGTTTCCCTGATGATGGCCATAACAGCTATAGCTTCTATTTTTTATAGAAAAGCTATTGAATGTTTTGAAACTATTTCTCAAGACCTGAAATTCATAAATTTTTCACACTCAAAATATTTTAAAAAAATATGCTCCACTGATCATTGCATTTGAAAAACAAGAATTCCATAATTTTAAAGTATTTTCATCCAAAATCTCTTTTCTATGAATTTTATAATTAGGATCTTTTTTATTTAAAAATAAATTTCTTATACCTTCATGACCACCAAAATTAGCCCACCCCATAAATGAATTAAAGCAACAGAACTATCCAAATTTATTCATCATTGTTTTATCCATTTGACCTAAATTTCATTGTATAAGTTAAGTATAAAAAATACATTCAAGTGAAATTTAAAATTTTTAAAACAAACCAATTTTATTATTATGTTTTATGGAACCTAAGAATCCATTCATTCTTTCCTGCACCCAAGCTGATATAGATGATGATGGTCCAAAATGAATAATAACTTCTAGATAGTGCTGGGCAAGATGGACATTTGGCTTCATATTGATTGATATGTAATTTTTTTTCAAATGAGCTTCATATTCATTTGAAAGCTGTGATAAGTTACTAAGAAATTTTCTATCAATTTGTAACAAAGTGAGAATATTGATAATCTTTATTAAAAACTCCAAAATTTCTTTAATTTTTTCTGACTAATCCCAGCTGATGGTAACAACCAATGCGTTATGAGTGATTGGACATAAAATACTTTATATAGTATGAGCCAATCAGAAGCTTTTGAGGTAAAATCTAACTGACCAAAGCATTGAGGAACCTGTGATATCCATATTGTAAGATCATTTTGAACAATATCTCTCTGAAAAGTAATAAGCCATCGAGATTAATTGATAAATTTTCAAATTTACCTTCCTCATTGTCTGTAGCATGATGTCATGCTCCACGTGACATTCGAGGCAAAAGAAGCTCATTAAATCAATAATAAAGAAGTCTAAATCCATATTCGGAGCACAGAAGTGATTATACATAGCAACTGCAACTTTCCTTTGTGTACACACTATTCAACCGCACTAATCTAAAACTTTAAATCTAAATTATTTAATCTCTCAATAGTGTGTTCAGTATTTTCTTTGATAGGGGAGGCATAGCTCAACAGCCAATGCAATATTCCACTAAAGGTTTATTTTGTGTATGTGGGTTATTAACATGGGTAGTGAAAATGGACGGGATGGCTAGTGAAGGCTCAAAGGGTTAATGGATGTTAGTGAGGAGGGTCCAGGTGTAACGGGTGTTTTTTCGGAGGTCTTTGGTGTGCCAAATGATGGATGGGCATGAGGTCAATGCGAGGAGGAGTAGTGGATATAAAAGGGATTAAATTTTGGATTGACATTCTTTAGAATTAAATTATAAAAGGTATATATAGTTAATAGTGGTAAAGCTTCAGGTTAAATCATTATTATTTTCATTTCCTTACTTTCTCAGTAATCATTTCTAAAAACTTAAATCATTGATTATTGAGCTTCCAGCCCTTTGTGAGATCCTAAGAATAATAATATTACCTTTAAACTATATTGAGATTCTTATCGAACATATCTCAAAGAAGCAGCTCTTCATTTGACTCATCTTCAAATGACTTCCTCGAATATTTCCTTTGTACTTCAAAGAAGTCTCTAAACTCCTTCCTCCATCTCACTTTCTAGGAGCACCTTTGACCTTGTTCGTAGGTCATCCGGTGACAGTATCATTTAATTCTTTGTAGTTCTCATTCTTTTGCACTACTATGTCCTTTTCAGGTGTTTTTAAATTCTTTAAAAATGTCACCTGTTCAACGCACCCTTCCTACAGGTGCTACTACTAAGGCTCGCACCAGAGGCAGGCCAACAGCCGCACACCCTGTTTCCCGCACTCAATCTCTAAAACCTCTCAACTTCAGGGAACAGGAACACTCAGTCGGATCTATGGAAGACATCCCCCAAGATTTTGATAATTCTAGCGATGAAGCAGAAGGAGAGGATATGATGCATTAGGCAACATATGCCCCTGCTACTCACCCTTCTGGTCAACCTTCAGAACCTAGACCATCTAATTATCTAGAAAACTTCATGAAACTTTTCATGAAAATGCTTTCAAATCGAACATCTTCAGAGCGATCAAAATTTAAAACTCCTTCCATGAAATCTCCTGAAAAATTTGATGGAGAAAACTTAGACAGATTGCACCCCTTCTTGAGAACCTGCAAGCTCCTGTTCCATAACCACCCTCAAAACTTCAATAAAGGCCGATAAAAGGTTGTTTACGCTTCTTCATTCCTAGCCAGTAAAGCAGCCAGATGGTTTGAAACTTATCTTCTCATTCTCTCTTTGACAGAAATGCACTTACTTATCAATAACTGGGAAAAGTTCAAAGACCAACTTTTTAAGTTGTTAGGTGACCCTAATGAAACTGAAAACGTGGAAATTGAACTTGATTTCCTACACATGAGTGATAATGGTAAAGCCCCTGAATATATCTTAAACTTAATAGCACTTCAAACTCAAGTAGGTTGGAATGATGCTCCCTCAAATATCATTTTAAAAAGGGACTTCCTTTGAGGATTCTGGATCAATTAAATCTTCATGGTCAAAAGATGACTACCTTAACAGATTTAATTGATTGAAACCTCAAACTTGAAGGTGTTTAAAAAGATGACTACAACATTGTTGATAAGCCAACAAATTTCAGGGCCTAAATTTTAAATCAGGACCTTCTTCACACCCACGGACAACTCAATCCGAACCCAATAAGGGAAAGGACAAACCTTTACCGAAAGGCTCAACCCCAGGCAATATCAGTAAGGTACTGGACCCAAAAGGGGAACTTAAAGAAGCTGAGAGGAAGAGATGAGCAGATAATGGGCTATGTATGTATTGTGGTGGTAAGCACAAGCTAGAAGATTGTTTGAAGTTGAAGGAAAGAGAAGGTACTAGTTCAAGGTCAAAAAACTAGTAGATATTTTAATTTTGTGTAAAGAAAACTATCTTATCTCTCCCAGTGCACAGAACCTCCATGTCTTAAGGACTGCAGTTGCCTTAAAGCACTTGAGATTCATTCTTTTTAAGGAGGATACCCCCTTCAGTTGTCTTACAGACTCTGGAGCTTCAATTTCTTTTGTCAGTTTATCTTTTTCTGAGAAGTTAAAGCTGACATTCAAAGATATCTACCAAATTCCAATTTATTTGGTCAAATCAAAGGAACTCAAATATTGGGTAAGTAAGAAAGTTTTATGGGTTTTCAACTTTCCGAAATTTCCCTCCTTTGAGTGGGAATTATCAGTCTTGGAGGCCCCAAGAATGGACAATACAATTCTAGGCCATGACTTTTTAACGCATTGGAATCCTGAAATTGATTGGTCACGGGGATTGATCACCCCACGTGCTAAGTATATTTCTGATTCTTCAATGCAGGTCAATAGGGAGTTGAACAACCCGCCTGACAATGTCCTGCTAGAGGACAAATCTCTGCCAGATGACTGGAAAGCATCTGATCTTTCTCTAAATGAGTGATTGGCTAACCCTTCTAGCTTGATCACTTCACTCAAAGAGGATTTAAGTTGCCTTGAAGTAGTCAAATTATGCTCTCTCAATTCTGCTCTTCCCTCAACATATTCTCTCAAAGAAGATGAGGACAACAAAATCAACATTGAAGCCATTAAATAAACTCTACTGGAAATCTATCACGATTTCCTTGATGTTTTCTCAATCTGCATGCCAATAAGTTACCACCTCATCAACCCTACAACCATCAAATAGAGTTAATAGGTCCAGTACCTCCAGAAGGTCCTATCTATTCTTTGTAAAAGGACGAATCTCAAGTTCTTTAAGACTAAATTTCACAGAATGTAGCCAAAGGTTTCATCAGAGCCAGTAAATCTCCAGCCAGCTCCCCTGTTCTTTTTTAAAAGAAAAAAGATGGCAGCCTTAGGTTGTGTGTTGACTATAGAAAGCTCAACACAGTCACTAAGAAGAATGCATATCCTTCTCCCCCTATGTCATTGCTTCTTACCCTTTTTAATGGTGCTAATTTCTTTTCTAAAATTGATCTTAGAGGTTCTTAAAATCTTATTTGCATTGCAGAAGGTCATGAAGTACTGACTGAAACGCACACTAGATTTGTTAGTTTTGAATATTTAGTCATGCCTTTTGGATTGTGTGACGCATCATCTACTTTTCAAACTTTTGTTAATGAAATCTTTCAAGATTTTGTCGAACAATTTGTTGTTGTCTATTTAGACAATATTTTAATTTTCTTGAAGGCACTTGATGAACTTATTCATCATGTTTGACAGGTTCTAAATTGCCTTTGGGATCATGGTCTCTACGCCAAGTACAATAAATATGAATTCCATCTCAAATCTATTGATTTTTTGGGGTTTACATTTTCCACTTATGGTTTAGTCATGGACAACAAAAAGGTCCAAAAAGTCATGGAATGGCCTGAGCCCAAAACTGTTAAATCCCTCCAAGGATTTTTGGGTTTTGCCAAATTTTATAGAAGATTTATTAAAGATTACTCTAAAACTATTTCCAATGTTACTTCCCTTCTTAGAAAAGTTATTCCTTTTGTTTTTACTTCTAAAGCACAAAAGGAATTCAAAGCATTGAAGACTGCGTTCACCACAGCTACAATTCTTTGTCACTTTGATCCTTCTGCTTTGACAATAGTCAAGACAGATGCTAGCGATTATGCTATTGCAGGGGTCATTTCTCAATTCAATCCTGAAACAAAATTGTTTTATCGCGTTGCTTTTGAGTCACACAGACTCATTACGGAAGAATTAAATTTTAAAATTCTTGACAAAGAGCTTTTAGCTATCATTCATTGTCTTAAAAAATGGGGCTCTTTTCTTCTCAGCCTAGATAGTCCTTTTCAGATCCTGACTGACCATAATGCTTTGAAAAACTTAATGTCTTCCAAAGTGTTAACCAGGTGTCAGGCCAGGTGGGCTGAATTTATGTCTAAATTTCCTTTTTCTATTTCCTATTGCCCAGGTAAGAACTTTATTGTACCAGATATCCTGTCACATATGGACAACATTTACCTACAGCGGGGGTATTCATTTGCTGACAAGAACCCAGAAAAAAAGAAATCAATCTTCAACAAATAAATTTTAACAACTCATCAACTTAATTCAATGAAAATTCAATCTTTTAAAAATACACTATCCAAAATTATCGAAGCTCAGTGAAAGGACAATTATTTTTTAGGGTTAAAAGACAAAATAATTTCAAAGAAAGGGGCCGAAAGATTCAGTATTGAATCAGGTCTATTATTTTTTGAGGTTACAGTAGTCATACCCAACAACAATGAAATAAAATTATGGATTTTCAATAGTTGACATGATTCTTTATTAGCTGGTCACTTTGGTGTTGATAAAACCTACCAGTTAATAGCGAGGGATTTCTTCTGGCCAGGAATGACCAGAGAAATCAAGGCCTATATAAGATCTTGTTACAAATGTAATAGGAATAAGGCTCCCTGTCACCGGAAGCATGGGTTGCTTTAACCACTTCCTATTCCCTCTTAAACTTGGGAATCTTTATTGATGGATTTTATTTCTCAACTTCCTCTTTCTAATAATTTTGATTCTATATTAGTAATAGTAGATAGATTTTCAAAAATGTCTATTTTCATAAAAACACTACTACTGCTACAGAAGAAGATTTGTCAAAATTGTTTCTAGAATACGTATTTTCCAAACATGGATTACCTAATGATATTATTTCAGATAGAGGCTCATTGTTTGTATCCACATTCTGGACTCAATTGTGTTGGCAACTCAATATCACGAGGAATCTATCCACAGCCTATCATCCTGAAACCAATGGGCAAACGGAAAGGGTAAATTAAATCCTCAAGCAATACCTCCAAATGTATGTCAGTTATCAACAAGACGATTGGACTACATGGTTACAATTGGCCGAATTCGCTTATAATAACTCGACTCATTCTTCGACACAACAATCTCCTTTTGAAACTGTCTATGGAAGACATCCTCGATTCAACTCAATCCATGTAGGAACTAGTCATCCTGTGGAATATTATCTTTGAAACATATCACAACTTCAAGAAGAACTTAAATCAAACTTGGAATTAGCAATTCAAAGGTACAAGGAACAAGCCAACAATCATCGACAATCTGCTCTTTCATTTAAACCAGGAAGCAAAGTATGGCTTGATGCACAAAACATTTGAACAACTTGACCATCTAAGAAACTGGCTGAAAAGCGCTTGGGGCCATTTGAAATCGACTCTGAAGTCTCTAAAACTGCATTTCAACTCAAGCTACCACCTAAATAGCAGGCTATTCACCCTGTTTTCCACTTATCTCTCCTGGAACTGCCTCTAGAAACATACCCAGGCAGGAACCAACCTCCTACAGAACCGGTTAAAGTAGAAGACCATCTAGAGTGGGAAGTAAGCCATATCTTTGATTCAAGAATGCCCAAGGGGAAACTTAAATACCTCGTGGAATGGGAAGGCTTCCTCGATGACTCAGACAAATCATCCTGGGAACCAGCCATCAATGTTTTTTAACGCCCCTGAACTCCTAAAATCTTTTCATCTTAAATATCCTTTAAAACCAAAACCTTAAAACTCTCTTTTATTTTTCTTTTTTCTTCTCTTTTCTTTTCTTTTCTTTTCTTAAAATTCTAAAACTTCTTCTCTTCTAAAAAATCCTTACTCTGTTTTCTTTTTTCTTCTTCTTTTTCAAAAACTTTTTTCAACCTTCTTTAAAAATAAATAAAATAAAATAAAATTAAATTAAATTAAATTAAAAAAACTAAAAAAAAAGTGTTAAAAGATTCATTAAGATAAAATCTTAAAAAATCAATAATTCCTTTAATTTTTTTTTTCTTTTCTCCTTTCAAACTTTTTTCTTTTTTTTCAAAATACAATTTTCATTTCCTTATTTCTTTTTCTTTGAACTATTAAATTTTTTCACGAACTCAATACAACAACATTTCTCAAACTTCACTTCAACCTTTAAATCTCTCTTTTAAAATTCTTCCCACAAATTATTCTTTTCTTTCAAATTCTTTTTTTCAAAACTATTTTTTTTCCTTTCTCTTCAAATAACCAAAATTCCTCAAAAAATTCAAAAATAACCTTGAATAAATTTTCACAAATAAAATTTTTCTTTTTCTTTTTTCTCATTAAATTTTCATTTAAAAACATAAAAACCAAAAATTTTCAATCAAATATTTTTTTTTTTTACTTAAATTTTTTTCTTTTCAAAACTTAAACAAAAATTTCCTCAGTTAAATATTCTTTCTTTTCTTCTTTCAAATTTAAAAACAAAATTTTATTCAAATATTTTTCTTCTATCTTTTTTTCTTTCCCTTTCAAAATCTTATAAAAAATATAATAAAATTTCAATTAAAACAACAAAATCAATAGAATAAATAAATACACAATTTACATTTGCTTTCTACTTTTTTTCCCTTCCCTCTTTACTTTTTTTTCTACCCAGTTCAAATCTTCTCCTGAATTTTATCCAGAACCAATTTCTTCATTTTCTCCAACACCACTCTTATTTCCTTTCTGCATTTTTTAGATACCTCCTCATTTCCTACCGGTACCACCTCTCCAATTTCAAGTAACTCTTCTTCCACATCGAAGGAGGCTGCATCGACAATCTTGTGGATCTTGTCACTTAATCTTTCAATGAATCAATGTTGTCGACCCTTCTGAGGCTTCTTTGACCACACCTGGTCCAGGGTTTCCTCATCCTCCTCCTTTGAATCAACTGCTGGTTGACTGGCTTCAACTGGAAGAAATGGAATAGCTTCCACAATTGGAGCTTCTTTGATGACATCTGAATTCTAAAAATTATAACATATAGTCATCAGTGAAAACTCAAAAAACTTGAAACAAGAGAAAGGTAAAACTCACCTCAAAAACAGGATCGGGTTCTAAAACAGCCTTGGAGTGACCTCTATTGTCCTCCCTTCTCCTCCTCCTCATCATCATCCTTGATGATCATCCATCTTTTTTTGGAGTACAGTTCGAGATGGGAACCTCATCCTCATCCTCTTCTTACACCCCTTGTTTTTGACCTGTGGTCTGGGCTACTGAAGTCACCATAGTATCTTTGACCTTGTTCTCCACTTCTTTCACCGATTGATCATGCCTTAACGATATTTCCCAAATATCTTTGACCACCTCTTTTGTCTTAGGGATCACCCAGTACTTAGTCCCCGTAAAACTTCTCTTGATTTCCTCATTTTTTGTAAGGGCATCACAAGTCAACCGTCTCCAGCAACAAAATTCACATTTCTGGCAAGGTCCTTGTGTGGCCGTGATTTTGACGCAGAAATAATCCATTAATGCACAAGCTGTGCAAGCATGGGTATATTGGCAATTAACAATACCGCCATCAGCCTTGAGGTGTGGAGGCGTGGGAATGGGAGTGGGGAAGTTAGAAATAATAAAAATTTTAACAGAAGGAGTAAAAGAAAAAATTATAGTGTGGGAAGAATGTGTCTCAAGCTCAACAGAGCTCACGTCTTATACCCGGTAATCTGTCATGCGCCACATGACACTCGAGAGAAAAGCAGCTCATTAAATCATAAAAAAGAGGTCTCAATCCATATTCAAAGCGCAGAAGCGATTCAACATAGCAACTGCAACATTCCTTTGTGTACCCACTATTCAACCGGACTAATCTAAAACTTTAAATGTAAATTAGACAATCTCTCAATAGTGTGTTAAGTCTTTTCTTTGTTAGGCAAAGCACAGTACAATTACCAATGCAATATTCCGCTAAAGGTTTATTTTGTGTCTATGGGTTATTAACAGGGGTAGTGAGCATGGACAGGATGGTTAGTGGAGGTTCAAAGGGTTAACGGATGTTAGTGAGGAGGGTCCAGGTGTAACAGGTGTTTTTTGGGAGGTCTGTGGTGTGCCGAATGATGGATGGGCATGAGGTCAATGCGAGGAGAAGTAGTGGATATAAAAGGGATTGGATTTTGGATTGACATTCTTTAAAATTAAATTATAAAAAGCATATATATTTAATAGTGTTAATGATTCAGGATAAATCATCATTATTGTACATTTACTTATTTTCTAAGTAATCATTTCTAAAATTTAAATATTTGATTAATGATTTTCCAACCCTTTGTGAGATCCTAAGAATATTAATTTTACCTTTAAACTATATTGAGATTCTTATTTAAAATATCTCGAAGAAGCAGCTCTTTCTTTGACTCATCTTCAAATCACTTCCTCAAATATTTAGTCTGTACTTCAAAGAAGTCTCTAAACTCTTTCCTACATCTCACTTTCTAGGAACACCTTTGAACTTGTGCGTAGGTTGTCCGGTGACACATGACTGTGAGCCAATTGTTGTTGAGAAATTTTTTCCCAAATTTTATCATCAGAATTTGATTTTTAAACACTTTTTTTATTTTTTAATTCTTCAGAAGATGGTAAAAAAGATAAGGGACTTGATGTATTTTAATTAATGTCTTCTTCCTCTTCCTTACTTTTCAGGTACCACTCATTCTCAAAATAATCTGATGAAGAGTGGGCTGTTTTTTGAAATTTTATTATATTTCTATCTTCCTCAACATTTTTTTGCTTAAGAGTTTTTAATGATGAGCTTTATTCTGACTTATCATCAGAGGGTAGAATGGCTGTCTTTGGTGTTTTAGTAGGTAAGCTCCTAGTTTTTTAAGTGATTTTGGAAGAGGAAGACTTTGAACCATGGGAGAAAACAGAGGAATATCATATATTCATTTGGGGAATAGAAGAGGATCATATAATATAAAGGGTATTGGAGGATTATTTTGAATTATCAGAATAAATATAGGGTGCTGAATTATTCTGGGAAATAGAAAATGATTGTAGATTATAGGAAGAAATGGAGGATGAAGAAGAGGAGGATGATTGTTTTGAATTATCATCAGAGAAATATATAGTATCCTTTCTTTTCTTTTGAGAATCTTGATTATAAGATAAGCCTTCTTTTTTCTTTCTTAATGACAGGTTGGATAATTTTTTTTCTGCTGTTTTGACTTTAAGATAAATATGACTAAAGTCATAAGCCATTCCCGGAAGCAAGCAATGCGTAACTTCAATAGTTATGAAATATATAGGCTTCAAATATGGAAGCTCTAATGATTTTGATTAGAGAACACCATATGACTTAAATATTGAAAACGGTTGTGGCATTCCACATCTGGGTATGCCACTTAGGTTTATTTTTGAAGATTAGTAGAAATTTTCCGGATTATAAAGCTGGATATTTCAAATTTTTAAGTGACTTATAGTATTATTGGTAGATATAATGTGCTTATGGAATGGCCACTGAGCTCCAGTTCTCCGGTGCCCTCCGGTTTGCTCTAGTGATTTTCCGGTGCAAAAGCGAAGTGTACTGGAAAAATTCTGTCATGGTGGCAAAATTATCTCACTGTGGCAAATCTAGCTCACTCTAGCAAAATTAGCTCATTATGGCAAAAAGAGCTCATTGTGGCAAAATTTGCTCACAATGGGAAAGTCTGGTCACTGGGTTAAAGTTTGGTCACTGGACCAAAGTTTGGTCACTGTGTCAAAGTTTGGTCACTGTGTCAAAGTTTGGTCACTGTTCCAAAGTTTGGTTACTGTACCAAATTTTGAACACTTTATTAAAGTTTGGTGACTGTGGAAAAATTTGGCTATTGTGGCAAAATTTGGTTAGAGTTTATTATGCTTATTAGATCAATAGTTTATTGTAGATCTTATGCATGTAGGATATTTTTGGAAAGGTATGGAGTAGGAGAATTAGATAGAAAGGGGGGAATCTTACTCTTCTACATGTTTTTATCTTTTTAGTTTAGATATTAAGGGTCTTTTTTGAATATAATTAACAACCATTATTCATATTTTTTTATTACTCAACAAAATAAAATAAAATTATAATACCCTTATAACATTTATATTTTTCATAACACTTTTGAAATATAACACAACAACTATATTCTCATCACATATAGGGTATCATTGGAAAGGTCTCTATCTCAGGGACTTGTTTTTATTGTTAACTCATTTAAAATAAAATCTTCATAAAACATATAACTATATATTTTCAGATCTTTCACTGGTACACCTTAATTGTTGACATCAGGAATTCTTTTTTAACAGCTGCTATTTCTAAATCTTAATAAGCAGTTATACATCAAAGTTTCATATATTTCAATTAATTCAAGTAGACTAGAGAGATAGGTTATTTGAACAACCCTTATTTTAATTAGAAGTACAGGGTTTTCTTCAGTTGATCCAACTCCTTTGGATTCTGCTTACAGCAAGGCAACTGTAAGAGTCTACCTACATATTTGGTGCCCAATGTTGGGTACTAAATCTCTAGCTTTTTCTAGGACTTATTTGAATCTAGGACTTTCTTAGACTGAAAGAGGCTTATTATTTGGAACTCTAATTGATTTTATTTTATTATCCTGCAGGAGGCTTGCTTATTTTTAAGGGTTTAAACGCTTTATTAAATTATTGGGACGTCTTCTGAAATTGCTTCTGGATCTTCTCTTCCTCTCACTGCTTCAGTTAAGATTGTTTCTTAGAATGGCCCAAAGTTTAATGGGGAGGAGGTTAAATGGTTTATTAGCAGGTATGAAGCTTCTGCTGCTGTTGATGGTGCTTCTCATTAGGATATGGTGAGAGGTTAGATTCTTTATTGCTTATAGGGAGGTGGAAAAAGAAGTCATTGCTATGCAGGCTTTCAAGGATAAGTATTGGGTAAAGCCTTCTAAGGCTATGTTTGATAGATGGGGTGTTAGGCTTACTATACTGGACCTTAATAAAATTGTTGGTGATTGGCATGCAATGGGTGGTGTTTCTTCCATGGCTGATTTTAAGAAGCTACATGTTCAATTTGATGAAGTGGTTGAATATCTTATTCTGGTGGAAAAATTGGTGCATGAGCATCAAGCTAAGGATCTGTTCTGGCCAGCTTGTAGTAAGGTAATTTGAATGGATGTCTTTCAGGATCTCTCAAGAAAGGATTTGATGAAGGAACTACCCAATGGTAAACAAAAACTGCTGGCTTTAGAGGTCATCAAAGAAAACATTCAAGCCCATCTTAAACTAATGGTGTTGGACAAGTTTCAACAGTCTTGCACTCAGTATTTCAGCAAGGTTAGTGAAGGTTTGGCTGAAAATGACAATATCATGGTCAAAGCTCAAGAAGCCAAGAAGGCCCAAACAGGACTACCAGTGGCAAAAGTTGAGGTAAATGTGGACAACAAGATGGTCAATCATTTGGCTGATTTAATGATGAAATTAAAGATTTTTGTCCAAGAGACTCAGAAGGCCAATAAGGCCCCAATCACTTCTTTGTCAACCTCTATTTCTTATCAATCAAGGGGATATGAACATCAAAATATAATGGAAATGGAAATGGTAAACGCTTCTCTGGCAAAGGCAGGAGTGGGAAAGGTAATGGTGGAAATGGTTTTAGAGGTGGCTATGATAAGCCAAAGTTGTGCTCCTATTGTAATAGTAGGGGACACAAAGCTGGAGTATATTTTACTCTAGATAAAGATTTGGATTCTGGGAGAGTTTTATTTGATGGAAAGGTTTATAAAATTCCTGATGGATTGTTGATCAAGCCCAGAGATGGAAAAGCACCTTCTTATTTGGTTAGAAAGAATATGGCGGCTGAAAGAAGAGCCCGGTTTGAAGAACTAAAAGACAATGATGATAATGCCAAGGGTAGAAAAAATGGTGATGGTAAAAGTGGTCGTAAAGCTGATAAAGGTAAAGAGAAAGAAGTAAGTAAGGCCTCATTTTCAACTTCTTTTGGTGGTTTGGAGCTGGCAACAATTGCTAGAGTGGAGGGTAACTGTCAGCCAGGCTGTCCCAGGAGCCCAGTAAATAAACATACAATTTATTGGAATTAAATAAAGACATAATAATTGCAGAGTATGCATTTAAAATTAATATTATATTACATAATAAATTTATATTAATATTTTATTTATATAAATAAATTAAATATTATTTTAATTTTATTATAAAATAATTTAAAAGCATTTAATTCCATAACAAAGAGCACATTGTTTATTTAATGATTATAAATTAATTAATTAAAAACTTATAAGATAATTATATTCAAGTGTTTATCTTATATTGTAATTACTTTAATTAATTAAATTTATTTATTAAAATATACTTTTTCATATACTATTATCCATAATTATTGTTGCTGTTTTTGGACCCTTAATTGTGTCAATAAAAAATTAAATAAATTATAATACTTATTTTATAAAATAGTATTATAATTCTCAACTTAATTTAGTAATAAATTAATTACTTGTTTCATTTAAATTATTTATTTAATTAAATAGTTGTAACAATTAATTAATTTCTTTATACTAAATTAAAATTGATTACATATTTTGTTGTGTCAAAATATTTTTTCTTGTTTCACTTAAAAACCCTTAAAGCAGACTGTACAATCTGTTTTGAATAATTTTTCTCATAGTTCCTATGTCTAAGGCTTGTTTAGTTACTCACTATTTTTACTTACTTATTTGGGAATTAGTTGCGGGGAAATTTGGTTCTTATTTTGGGTTTTAATTATTTGTTTCATATTTTTCTCAAAATTGTTATGTTTCACTTATTCTTTTATTTTCTTGTTTCATCTTATTATGAGTCTTGTATTTAAAAATTTAGTGGCGCTTCAGAGGACCCATTGCCTATAAAAAGGCCTTGGATAATCCCCTGTAGCCTCATCACTTACTATACAAACATAATCTGAACCAATTGTCAATATAAATATGTTTTATTATTATTTTTATTAGTATTAAGATTCTAATTAAAATTCTATATAACTATTTAAAGGTTGCTTTAAGTCTGATAGTAATTATAGTGTTATCCGCGCAGAACCCTTACATTAAATAATATTGTTATTAAATAAAACCTCATTGTTGTGTCATCTCTCAAGTAACTTGTCGTTATCTCACTTTAAATAAAATATTACTTTATTTTTTTTATTTTCTATAAACCTTTATTGCCTATTTCCCTATCCTCCTCTTTTCCTTCTCCCTTTCTTACCTTCTTCTAGACAACTGGCCAACAAGTAGGAGCCTTTCCTAACAACAACGAGGATCAATACTTGCGACAAACGACATAGCGCACGGACCACCCAGAAAAAAAGAAAATTTTGTCGCAACCGTGTTTCGAGCTTTGGTTCAATCATTAAGGTTTATATTAAATTAATTCATCTATTATTTTGAAGTGATTTTCCAATCACTATAGTAAGTTAACCTTTGCACCTCTCACTCATATTGCTATATTTTTACTGCAATAAAAGTGATTGTGGCTTAATTGCTCATTCACTGAGTGTAAGTGTTCATTTATTAAATTTTTTTATCCTAGTTGATCATTATAGAGTGTTTAATTCCTCTTAGTCCTAGAAGAAATTAACATTATTATTAATAAAAATTGAATTATTAAATTATTATTTTTTTTATTAATTTTTGTTTAATTTTGGTTGACTTATATAGTACTTTGTACTTAGTCCCATATATTGCCATATTTAATTTTGGTAATTTAATTAATTGGTTGAAAATAACTTAATTGTTTATTCCCAATTTTCCTTTGCAGTCCATTTTATTAATTATTTTTTATAAATGTTACTTTATATTAAAAAAATTTTTTTTTTATAATTTAATTAATAAAAAATCTTTTTCATATTTGGAGCAAATTATAAACTGAATTTTTTTTTTTTTTTTAAAATTAATTAATCTTCCCACTATTATGTCCAACAATTTGGATGAGAAAATGGATAACATGCAAGTGGATGAAATTGAAATTGATTATGATGCTGATACTGTGAGTTCTTCTAAAGTTGAACATAAAAAATCTTATGCTAACAAGAAAAATTTACATAATTTAGGATGTGGAAATGACAGGAGAAGTAAACAAATCAAACCCCCTTCCCCCAGCACAACAGAAGGAAGTAAAACCTCCAGCACCTCAAGAAGGTCTTCCAAAAGGATTCAAAATAAAAAAGCTTCTTCTGCCCCAACAAATCAGCAATCTGTCCAGTCACATCAAAGAACTGAAGACAGAAAACATGAAATACAAGGCAAAAGTAGACACCTTGTGGGATCAAGTTCAGGAACTCAGGAACCAAAATCAGGCCCAGGCCCCTCCTCAGTTGCCTCCCAATAAGCCTCAGTTTCAGGCTCAACCTTCACAGCCACCCGGCTCAACCATCCAAAATCAAAGTACTATGGAAGTAGAGCAATGGAAATGGGATTATCTAATGAGTCACTACCAGCAGAATATGCAACATCCTCCTCATCATCAGCCTGGCCCATCCAGAAAACCCAATTTCCATCCTCCTCCTCATCCTTACCAACAAGGCAGGAGAAAGAAGGCCCAAGCATAATCCCAAACTCACTCTCAGAGGAAGTTTTCTCCTCTGCCATGGTAAGTAATTTGGTTTATAGTCACTTGGGAATGCTTTCTAATAAGACTTCTTCTGAAGGTAATATTATTGAACATGGTGAAAGAACAGTTAAACCTGTTAAAAGACAGCTTCCTGTAACTAGTAGCCCTTTTAATATAATTAGCAAATTTTCATTTGATGAACCTTTATATTTAACTTCTACTTCTTTAATTAATCCTTCTCTTGCAATTAAGAATGATTCTGTTTCCCCTGAAGTCTATAACTTAATTGAGAAAACTTCTAAAGAAATATTGAAAGATACCCTTGATTTTAATGTTGTAAAAGACAAACATTTGAGAGTTGTGTTAATCCATGAGAATTATAGATTAAATAATTTGCACTTGCAATGTAAAGTAAGTTCTTCTGTACAGGATACAGCTTATTTTAAAATCAAAGAAACCTTGAATATTGTTCTTAGCCAACAAAAAAAATAAGGAGTGACCATAGAGCTATCTCAGATAAAAATATCAATCTACATAAGACCTTGAGTTAATTGAAACCCCTTATTGAAGAAAATTATTCATTAAAAAGTGAAATGAAATTTCTACAAAATGAGTTTAAAAAGCTAAAGAATGATTTCCATGCACTACGTGCCAAACACACAGTTTCTGAGGACAGAAATGTTCTATCTCTTGCAAAAGTAAATGACCAGATGTCTGAAATTCCAACGATAAGAAACTATGTGTCTGACCTGCAGGAAAAATTCTCAACCTTAACCATCAATAATGGTATGAATGAGAATGCTGTCCATAAGCTGCATAAAAAAAAGAAGCTGAGCAGAGTTCCTCCTTTCTTCCTCATATTTCAACCATTAAACAAACTGACAATGAGTCTGTAGAATCTTTTTCTACTAGCAAAAAATCTTGTGATTGTCACGCACCAGCTGTTTCTGTAAATAATGAAATTTCTGAACACCTGGCTAAACTTCAGGAATTATTACTGAAGAATAATTCAAACCAAAAAATGGACCATCCCAGTAGTCAGAAAAATTGGCCTAAGTTGGACCAATATCCTACCTTTGATGGTGATTCTTCCTCTGATTGGCAACACTTTATACAAAGGATTGATAATTTAAAGAGATCTTATAAACTACCTGATGAGGAAATTGTTTCTAAGCTAATTTCTTTATTTTCCAATGTAGCCTTGATGTGGTATGAATCTGTCCTTTTAGATAACAATCATTATACATGGAATGATTGGAAATCCTTGATTGAGAATCAGTTTGGTGGTTCAAAATTCAGGTTAGCTCAGCAAAGACTGTATGAGAATACTAGACATGTATCCTCCTCTGTTGAAAAGCCCATTGTTTTTCTTTACAATGTAACAAAAATCCTAAGAGAAATTGATCCAAAGATGGATTATGATATTTGGAGAGATAAAATCTTGTATAAATTACCAAATTCTCTTAGAGATTTGATTGTGGCTAGAACTGAGCATGTAAGGGAAAATTCTTCTTTCATTAATATCTGTAATGAAGTACTACTCAACCATAGATATGAACCAAAGAACTACCTTGGTAAATCTTATAATGATCAGAATAAACCTTCTTCAAAGCTCCCAGAAAAATCTGGTAAACCATCTGCCCCAGTTGCACCTAAAAAATATGCAACAAATACTTGTTATAAATGTAACAAACCATGGAAAAAGGGTCATGATTTTGATAAGAAAATACATCTTTTTGAACAAAATGAAGACACTTATGAAGCTGAAATTGATATCAATAATTCTTCTAGTGACTGTGAAAGTAATATCTCCTATGGAAACGACTCTGTTAAAGATGTTTTAATGCTAGAACAGGATTTCCATTATTTAGATAATATATCTGAAGAATGTGTATTGGATTTATCTTCAGTGGAAAATGCTGAAATAATTAAAGATATTACTAAAAATTCTGTAGCCATATCCCCCTTGAAAGCATCTGTTATCATTAATAGTAAAAATGTTAATGTAGTTCTTGACTCTGGTGCTGGAGGAAGTGAAGTCTCTGAAAAGACTTTAGCTTCAGTAGATAAGGATTATCTGAGTAAATTATTACCTATAACTTCTGAAAAATGGAGAGAGTATGGTTCTACCTTAATTACTATTGGCAAATACAAAACCTCTGTATTCTTCAAATATAATGGTGGTTTTTTCAGAGCTATTTGTGAATTTGTTGTCATGCAAAATGATAATTTAAGCAATTGGTTTATTATGGGTAATGATATTTTAACCATGTTTGGTGTGAAATTGGACCCAGCAAATAATTGTTTCACCTTGGGAATGAATGGAAAAAGGAAATTCAAAATTTCCTCCTCTAAAAAACCTTCTGGGCATCTGTTAAGGTCTTTTAACTCACTAATCCAGTTTAAAGGCAGAACAACAATTGAAATGGATGATTTATTAAATGAAATAAATACTGCTTCTTTTGGTGATCAGTTAACTAGTGAACAAAAGGATTCTATTATTGCCTCAATTACCTCTCTCCCTATGGCTTTTGCTCATGGTTCTCATGTCTTAGGAATTTTTCAGGAAGAAATGAAAATTACTTTATCCTGTAACTTGAGTGATATCCCTCCTAGTCTTAAGAAAAAAACATATCCTGCTTCTCCAACAAAAAGAAAGGATATTGAAGATATAATTGCTACATTATTAAAAATGAATATCATTGAGAAAGTTGATGTCACCCCCAAATATTGTGTCATCTCCCCAGTCTTGATTTCTTATGAAAAAGATAAGGCTAGATTATGTGGTGATTACAGAGCATTGAACACTTATACTGTTGATGATATTTATCCTTTACCCAGAATTAATTCAATACATGCTACCTTGCAAGGTGCAAATTTTATTAGTTGTCTGGATGGTAATAAATGATATCATCAAGTTCCAGTTGAGAAAAATTCTCAAAACTTTTTACTTATTGCTACTCATATGGGAATATGAAAGTATGTTAGGATGCCATTTGGCCCTAAAAATGCTCCTTCAGTTTTTCAAAAGGTCATCGATAACACTTTCCATCAAGAAATAATTGAAGGATGGCTCATGGTTTACATTGATCACATTATAATTTTTTCTAAAACTTTTGATGAACATGTGATTCACTTAAATAAAGTTTTCCAAAAAATGGATGAAATCAATATGACCTTGTCCTTAAAAAAGTGTAAATTTGGTTTTCAATCCTTGAAAGTCCTTAGCCATGTTGTGTCAGGCTTACAAATTTGTGTAGACCAAAACAAAGTTGCTGCCATTAAAAATGTGAAAGCACCAACTTCTGTAAGAGAAATTCAAAGTTTTTTGGGTATTTGTGGCTATTATAGACAATATATTAAAAACTATCAGGTCTTAGCCTTGCCTCTTACAAAACTGACCAGAAAAGATGTTGCCTTTCTCTTGAATAATTACTGTCAAAAAGCTTTTGATACATTAAAAAGTTGCTTAATGACAGCCCCTATATTGGCTCTTCCAGATTTCAACAAACGTTTTGTCTTATACACAGATGCTAGCTTTGTCGCTCTAAGTGCTTCCCTTCACCAGAAATAAATTATAAATGATAAATCCTCAGAGTTTGTAATTTGTTATATTTCAAGAACTTTGAGAAATAGTGAATTGAAATATGGTGCCACTAAATTAGAGTGCTTAGAAGTTGTTTGGGCTCTTGAGAAGCTTCATTACTATCTAGATGACCAAAAATTTGAATTGGTAACTGACTGTAGTGCTGTGAAGTCCCTCTTAAACCTGAAAACACCTAACAGACATATGTTCAGGTGGCAACTTGCTGTTCAAAAATACAGAGGACGGATGACAATTATCCATAGGGCTGGAAATGTTCACTCCAATGTTGATATGCTGTCTAGATTGCTTCTTCCAAATAATGACTCAAATCCTGCTTATGTAACTGAAGATGATACTGTTCATATCCATGGTATATTTATAGTTGATATGGAAGAGGAGTTGTTACAATTAATACTGGATTCATATGATAAAGATTCTGATTTAAATAAATTGGTTACTATCTTAAATGATCCTAAGAATGCTTCTATTCAAGCATTGATAAAAACTCTTCCTGCAAAGTATCAAAATGCTTTGAGTAAAGGAAAGTTTTCTTTTGAGTATGGATATATTTATTATAGAAGAAAGCTTACTAATTTAATTGTAATTTCTCCTTCTATGAAAGAAATTATCCTCAAACTTTGTCATGATGACATATTAGCTTGTCATTTTGATCTTGAAAAGACAATGATTAGACTCAAATACACTTCTTGGTGTGCTAATATGTCTGAAGATGCAAAATTAGATGTTGAATCTTGTGATTCATGCCAGAAATCCAAAAGAATGACTGGTAAGAGAGCAGGGTTATTACAGCAAATTGAAGCACCTGATGCTCCCTGGAAAATCATTAATATGGATTTTGTTACTGGTCTTCCTATTACAGGTAAAGAAAATTATAATTCTTGTTGGGTGATAGTGGATGGATTTACTAAAATGTGCAAATTTGTTCCCACCCATAAAGATGTCTCCACCAAAGACTTGGCTTTCTTATGGTGGTGTAATATGTTCAATATAGTTGGATTCCCTAGAGCCATGATATCTGACAGAGATCCAAAATTTACATCTGAATTCTGGATGTCTCTTATGGATATATGTGGTTGTGAATTAAAATTATCTACTGCTCACCATCCCCAAACTGATGGTCTAGCGGAAAGAATGATTCAAACTCTAGAGGGTATGATTAGAAGGTATTGTGCCTTTGGATTGGAATATAGAGACAATGCCAGATTTACTCATGACTGGGTCACCTTATTACCTGGTCTTGAATTTGCTTATAATAGCACTGTTCACTCTGTTACTCAAAAGAAACCTTTTGAGCTTTGGCTAGGTTATGTCCCTCATACTCCTGCTCAAATACTCAATAGTAAATTGCCTAAATTGGAATTACACCCTGGTGTCAAATCTTTTGTTCAAATGCAACAAATGTGCAGAAAACATGCTCAATCTTGTATTGATAAAGCATTTGAATATGAGAAGAAGAGATGGAATAAATGCCATAAAGAACACACATTTAAAGAGGGTTATGGAGTGTTGATATCTACTGTCCACTTCAGTTTACAGGGTAACAACAAATTAAAAGATCCTTTTGTGGGTCCTTTTGTTGTGAAAAAAATGATTGGAGATAATGCAGTTGAAGTTGTGTTATACTCTCCATATGATAGAAAACATCCTGTTTTCCCCATTTTCCTGTTAAAACCTTATACTTCCAACAGTGACTTATTTCCAAAAAGAAGAGGTAGACCTAAGAAAAACCCTCAGGAAGTCAAAGAAACTGCAGAAATTGATAAAATTCTCAATGATAGAATTATCACTTGTGAAAGAGCTACTGAGTATTGATTGAGATTTAAAAATAAGTCATCCAAATATGATGCATGGATACCTGGTAAAGAAATTTCAAACCTTCCTACTCTATTAAAAAAGTATAAAAAGAAAAAATCATTGCATTTTTTTTATTGTTTTTTTTGGAGTGAGGGAGTGTCAGCCAGGCTGTCCCAGGAGCCCAGTAAATAAACATACAATTTATTGGAATTAAATAAACACATAATAATCGCAGAGTATGCATTTAACATTAATATTATATTACATAATAAATTTATATTAATATTTTATTTATATAAATAAAGTAAATATTATTTTAATTTTATTATAAAATAATTTAAAAGCATTTAATTCCATAACAAAGAGCACATTGTTTATTTAATAATTAATAATTAATTAATTAAAAACTTATAAGATAATTATATTCAAGTGTTTATCTTATATTGTAATTACTTTAATTAATTAAATTTAATTATTAAAATATACTTTTTCATATACTATTATCCATAATTATTGCCGCTGTTTTTGGACCCTTAATTGTGTCAATAAAAAATTAAATAAATTATAATACTTATTTTATAAAATAGTATTATAATTCTCAACTTAATGTAGTAATAAATTAATTACTTGTTTCATTTAAATTAATTATTTAATTAAATAGTTGTAAAGATTTATTAATTTATTTATACTAAATTAAAAGTGATTACATTTTTTGTTGCCTCAAAATATCTTTTCATGTTTCACTTAAAAACCCTTAAAGCAGACTGTACCATCTGTTTTGAATTATTTTTCTCATAGTTACTATGTCTCAGGCTTGTTTAGTTACTCACTATTTTTACTTACTGATTTGGGAATTAGTTGCGGCGAAATTTGGTTCTTATTTGGGGTTTTAATTATTTGTTTCATATTTTTCTCAAAATTGTTATGTTTCACTTATTTTTTTATTTTCTTGTTTCATCTTATTATTATTCTTGTATTTACAGATGTAGTGGCGCTTCAGAGGACCCATTGCCTATAAAAAGGCCTTGGATAATCCCCTGTAGCCTCATCACTTACTATACAAACATAATCTGAACCAATTGTCAATATAAATACGTTTTATTATTATTTTTATTAGTATTAAGATTCTAATTAAAATTCTATATAACTATTTAAAGGTTGCTTTAAGTATGATAGTAATTATAGTGTTATCCGCGCAGAATACTTACAGTAAATAATATTTTTATTAAATAAAACCTCATTGTTGTGTCATCTCTCAAGTAACTTGTCGTTATCTCACTTTAAATAAAATATTACTTTATTTTTTTTATTTTCTATAATCCTTTATTGCCTATTTACCTTTCCTCCTCTTTTCCTTCACCCTTTCTTACCTTCTTTTAGACAACTGGCCGACAGTAACTGTATGGCTGGCAAATATGATGTCAATGCTTCTAGAAGAGCAGCTGCTACTAAAACTTAAAGTAGCATTCAGAGCCTACTAAAGCTAAACCTGGAAAGGCAATTAACAAGTCGAGACATTACTCTAAGGACAAATTTTATAGAATTCAGAAGGGGATGCATGATATGGGGCCTCCTAGTTATGGCAAGTTTGATTTAAATGGTGAGCCTATTCCAGAAGGTGATTTGTATTCTGAGGAGGGATGTACCTTTGGTGTCACTACCCAGACCAAGTTTTAGCAGTCCCATCCCAATGGAGGAAGTAAGAAGGACTAGAAATTGATCAGGATTAGGGAAAGAAGCTGGAGATGGAGCTAGGGTTATCAGTAGTGAAGATGGTATTATGAGGGGTGAAGATGGCAATGTGAGTCCTCAAGAGGTGCCCAGGGCCAAGGCTGCTAAATCAAAAGTCCAGTACAAGCGGCCAGTAGTATCTGGTAAAGAGAATGTGATGGACAATGTTTTAAATAGGGTGAATCAACTTCAGATTCTCTTATCTTTGGTGGAGCTTTTCACTATTATTCTGGCACTTTCAGAGAAGCAGAAGAAGCATCTGAAAATGTGATGGTTTTTTGCTGGAGAGGTGGAATATATTTGTGAAAATTCTAAGAAGTTTGGGGAGGATTTAAAAACACATTTTTCTGCTTACCTGAGCTACTTGGTTGTAACTCTTAATGGTAAAGATGTAAAGGCCTTGGTTGATTCAGTATTTCAAATTAATTTGATTTTTTTAGAGCAGGCAACAATTATAGGCTTTCCAATTTAAACTGGTACTGGGGGAAACCTCAGAGGTATTGGAGGGCATGCAACAGAGATGATGGGTATGGCTGAGCATGTCAAATTAGTTATTGGTGGATCTATTGGTAAGGTTCACTTTTATGTGGCCAGAGGGGCAGTTAAAACTTTTCTTGGTGGTCCTTTTTTAATGGATTTTGAGGCCAGGATTTGTTATCAAGCTGGAATGGGCATTAGTTTAGAGATAACTGGAGAAGATATGAGGAGGCTACATATGCAGTTAGCACCTCCTGGTAATGAAGGATGGGAAACATGGCAAGGGATCACTACTCTGTTCCAGTGTTGTACTTGCACCAGGAAGAGGTGTATTAAATGGATGGCTTCTGGTGAATTATGTTTAAAGGGGAATTTTGGAGACCCTCATTTTTTGGGTAGCAGGGGCTGATCACTCTAATGTTGCAATCTCTCCCCTGGATGAGTTCCTGGATTGCAATAGGTCAGCTCACTTGGAGTTAATTCAAATGGATTCTCAATTATTTTATGTTAATAATATATTAAATTGTTATTATTTCTTCAAATTTTTGGTTTGTCTCACTTCTCTATCGAGTTTTTTAATTACATTCAAGAATGGATCAAGAGGGAAGATGGGAAATATTATGTTGAATAAAAATTGGAATGGTTTATTTTCTAACCTCCAGTAAGAGGGTAAACTGCAATTATTTAATCAAAACTCTATAAAAAATCTTAGTATAAGTAAAACACAAAAGAATAATTTTTTTGATAATTTGTTTCCGGTCCTCCAGCAGGAGGATAAACTGCCAACTTTTTTTTCTGGTGATTTTATGATGGATAAGGGAATGAAAGATGTTGGGAAAATTATTGATAAATAGACAAGGGAAAAGAGAAAATGGTTAAATTTAAAAATGAAAATAAAATATTTTTCTATTTATATTGATTCTGATTCTGACAATGAAACAAATTCCTTTGATGAAATTTTCAACGGCAATAAAAAAATTAATATTTTTCCTCAAGCTTATGTAGATGAGAAGGTAGAAAATAAAATCTGACCAATTAATGAACCGCTACCCGCTGAATTAAATCCACCTTTGAGAAGACCAAGGCTATCAAGAGATCCTTATGAATCTCCCTTGGTGAAGAATCCACCTGAATTTTCTGAAACATCAAGAATAACTGTTAATAGATTACATGTTGTAAATTTTGGACCTGATGGTTGGTTTTCTGTAGTACAGAAGAAGTTTTTGGATGTGATGGTCAAGAAAGAGAAGGCCATTGATTTTTTAGAAGAGTAGAGGGGTGTGTTGAAGCATTCCTATGGGTAGCCTTACAAGATTCATGTGGTATGTCATAAACCGTGGCAGCAAAAACCAATCCCAATTCCGGCTGCATTAAAAGAAGCTTATATCAAAGTTGTCAGAGAATGGATTTGCACTGGACTGTATGAGAAATTATCATCAAGTTATTCTAGTCCAGTATTTTGTATCAAGAAACCGAATGGCAAACTTAGAGTAGTTCATGATCTCAGGGAATTAATTATGTTAACAATAAAGGATGCTGGTATACCACCTAGTGCTGAGGAGTTTGTGGAAGCGTTTTTTGGAAGAGTGTGTTATGGTTTAGGAGATATTATGGGGGGATATGATATGAGAGATTTGCATCCAGACTCTAGGCCTCTCACTACTTTTGATAAACCTCTTGGATGATTATAATTGACAAGATTACCTCAAGGAGAAAAAAATTCAGTTGCCGTTTATTAAGCTCAGATGGCTTGGATTCTTCAAGATGAAATTCCTCAATATTCTAAAATCTTTATTGAAAATGGAGGAAAAAAGGACCTTCAACAGATTACAATAATGAAGTGTTGGAGGAAAACACAGGGATAAAAAAGTTCATCTGGGAGTATGCAATCACTTTAGAGAGGATTTTGTATAGAATTAAAGAAGCTGGTATAAAAATTTTGGGTTCAAATTTTCATGTTTTTTGATTTAAAGGACCTTCAACAGATTACAATAATGAAGTGTTGGAGGAGAACACAGGGATACAAAAATTCATCTGGGAGTATGCAATCACTTTAGAGAGGATTTTGTATAGAATTGAAGAAGCTGGTCTAACAATTTTGGGTTCAAATTTTCATGTTTTGTGCCAGCTTTAGAGATTTAAGGTCATGTGGTATGTAGAGAGGGTAGGATTATTTTTAAGAAGAAAGTGAATAAAATCCAGTGCTGGCGAAGACCCAAGAATATGACCAAAGTTAGGGGGTTTTTAGGCATATGTGTTTATGTTCAAATGTTTATCAAGCACTTTTCTTCATTGGCAGCTCCATTGAGAAGGTTGAATAGAAAGGATGCAGACTGGGAGTGGGATGAAGAGTGTGAAAGAGCGTTTGAGAGATTGAAGAAGGTTGTGAGGAAGGATTTAGTCCTGCACCAGTTAGATTAAGGAAAAGATGCTTGAAGGATTTATTTAGCAGTTGACTCTAGTCAGGTTGCTGCTGGGGAAGTTTTGTCTCAGATGTATAAAGCTGGTTACATTAGGCCAGTTAAGTATGAATCTGTGGTATTTACCAAAGTTGAATCAAGATATTCTCAGCCAAAATTAGATCTGTGTGGAGTGGAAAAAATTTTAAATAATCTTTAAAATGTTTTTTGGGGACAACACTGTGAATTGCAAGTGGATGCAAAATTTTTATTTCAAATGATTAATTCCCCAAGTTTACCAAATGTACCTATGACTAGATGGGTAGCATTCATTCAACATTTTTCTTTTGACTTAGTTCATAAGTCTGTTAAAACTTTTACTATTCCAGATGGTTTGTCAAGAAGACCACCCACTGAGGATGATTCAGACTCAGAAGAGTTTGATGAAGATATACCTATGATTAAAGCCAGCACTAAAGGAGCTTAAGACTTTCCATACCTCCCCCATGAGGTTAAACTGGCCGGAATATTGTGTTTAGATGATTTTGATGATGACCTCCACCAAGAGGATAAACTGGAAAATTATTTTTTTGTTGATGAAATTGATGAAATTGGTGTGAATAAATTTGGTTATAAAGAGGTAGAAGAAGATGTTGTGTAAATAGATGAAGATGGATTGGTAGTTTGGGATAGTAGTAGGTTAAGTAAGGGTTTATATTTTGGAGAATTAGAGAATTTTGTTAAAAAGAGGGTGAAAAAATCTATGTGTATAAAGGATGAAGAAGAGAAAGAGGTATTTTCAAATTCGGTTTCTAAGAGGTCAAAACGTTCAGATGAAGAAAATCAACATAGCTCGATTAAGAAACAAATTTGTGGCCAATATTTATTAAATAATTTATGTGCAGGTGATATTGGTGATAGAGAAGTGCCCATTGATATTATATTAATCGATTTTCAAGATGAAGTCTGGGGTCAGAATGGTTTTTATTTGTTGTTGGTCACATATTTATTGACTTTAGAAAGGCCAGAAGATTGAGAATATGATGAATGGGTTTCTATAAAAAGGAAGTCATTTACGTTTTACTTGTCTGGTTGACAATAAATGAAAAGGAGGTATCCAAATCCTCAAGTAGTTTTAACTCAAAAGAAAGGGAAAGAGTTAGTTTTAAAGTCACTGCATGAAGATCTTGGGTATAGAGGCGTTGGAGAAATGTTCAGAAGAATTTCTGATTGATTTTGGTGGCCTGACATAAAGATGGCTGTTAAACAATGGGTTCAGTCATGGGAATAATGTCAAAGAAGAAGATATTTAAGGCAGAAAGAACCTGGACACGCTACCAGAGAAAATACTCTCTTTGGAAGGGTTAGTTAGGATGCCGTTCATATTAAGGAGGGACGGTATAAATCTTTAATTGTAGCCAGAGATGAATTATTTGGTTGGGTAGAGGCAGTGCCTCTTATTAATTTGACTGCCAAAAATTTGGCAGAATATATCTTGAAAAATTGGGTGTATCAATATGGAGTTATGAAACTGGTAACGGTAGATGGAGGTCCTGAGTTTGGGACAGAGTTTAGAGAAGCTATATCAAAAGTTGGGTCAAAGGCTAGGGTAGCAACCCCTTATCATCCTGAAGCTGAAGGTATGTTTGAAAGAGGAAATCAAGTAATTAAGGATGCTTTAGTTAAAATGTGTGGGTCAAGTGCTGAAAAGTGGAGGCATTATTTACCTTTAGTTTTATTTGCTGACCAAATTACTGCCAAAAGCACAACCAGATTTTCACCCTATGAACTTGTTTTTGGACAGAAAGCAGTTTTACCGGCTGATTTGGAAGCTGAATCATATCTTGGAGTTGACTCGGACGCGGTCAAGACTACTGAAGAGTTATTATGTGCAAGAATGATGCTGTCATGCGCCACGTGACACTCAAGGCAAAAGCAGCTCATTAAATCAATAATATCGAGTTCTAAATCTATACTCGAAGCGCAGAAAGCGATTCTCCATAGCAACTGTGATTCCCCTTGGTGTACTTACTATTCAACTGCACTAGCCTAAACTCTAAATTTAAATTAGTCAATCTCTCAATAGTGTGTCTTAGTCTTAATTTCAATAAGCGTCGCACAGAGCTATGATCAACTTAATAGTACACTAGTAGTTCTCATTAAAAATTTTGTTAATTAATTAAAAGGAGTAAATTGAACATGGACGGATATTAGCGAAGAGGGTCTAAGTGTATGTTATTAATGGTCTGTGGTATGGGAATGGTGCAATGACAGGGAGGTCAATGCAAGGAGGAATAAAGGATATAAAAGGGTTGGGTTTTTGGTTTGACATTCCTTAGAATTAAATTATAAAACGTATTTACATTTAATAGTGGTAAAATCTTTTAAGTTAAATCGTTATTATTGTATCTTTCTTTATTTTCTCAATAATCATTTCTAAATCCTAAATCTTTGATTGTTGAGTTTTCAACCCTTTTGAGATCTTAAGAATTTTAATATTACTTTTCAATTATATTAGAATCCTTCTCAAACATAACTCGAAGCAGTAGTTCTTCCTTAGAGTCATCTTTGAATCACTTCCTCGAATCATTCCTCTGTGCTTCGAAGAAGTTTCTAAATCCCTCATCTCACTTTTTCAGGAACATCCTCGACCTTGTGCGTAGGTCGGCCGGTGACAGTATAATTTAATTCTTCGTAGTTCTCATTCTTTGCACTACTACGTCCTTTTAGGTGTTTTTAATATTTTAAAATGGCACCTGTTCAACGCACTCCGCCTACGGGCGCTACTACTAGAGCTCGTGCTAGAGGAAGGCCAACAGCCACAAGGCCTGTTTCCCGCACTCACTCTTTGGAACCACTCGACCGTAGGGAACGGCAACATTCAATCAATCTGTAGAAGACATCCCACATGATTTTGAGGATTCTATTGATGAAGAAGAAGGAGAGGATACAATGCACGAGGCACCATCCGCCCCTGCCAATCACCCTTCTGGTCAATCCTCAGAACCTGGACCATCTAACTCTCTGGAAGATTTCATGAGACTTTTCATGAAAACCCTTTCAAATCCAACGTCTTCAGAGGGATCCAAGTTCAAAACTCCTTCTATGAAATCTCCTGACAAATTTGACGGAGATCACCTTGACAGATTGCGACCCTTCTTGAAAACCTGCAAGCTACTGTTCCATAATGACCCTCGAACCTTTAATAGCGACCGATCAAAGGTTGTTTACCCTTCTTCATTCCTAGCCCGGAAATCAGCAAGATGGTTTGAAACTTATCTGCTCATGCTTTCTTTGACAGAAACCCACTTACTTATCAATAATTGGGAAAAGTTCGAAGACCAACTCTTTACGTTGTTTGGGGACCCTAATGAAACTGACAACGCAGAAATTGAACTTAATTTTCTTTGCATGAGTGATAATGGTAAAGCCTCTGAATATATCTCAAACTTTAGAGCACTTCAAACTCGAGTAGGTTGGAATGATGCTGCCCTTAAGTATCATTTCAAGAAAGGACTTCCTTCGAGGATTCTGGATCAATTAAATCTTCATGGTCAGAAGATGACTACTTTGACGGATTTAATGGATCGAACCCTCGAACTTGACGGCGTTTATCAAGGAAGACTTCAACATCGTCGATACGCCAACAAATCTCAAGGCCTAAATTTTAAATCGGGATCTTCTTCACACCCACGACCAAATCAATCCTCCTCGACTCAATCCAAACCCAATAAGGGGAAGGATAAACCTCGACCAAAAGGCTCGACTCCAGGAAATATCAGCAAAGTACTGGATCCTAAAGGGGAACTTAAAGAAGCTGAGAGGAAGAGACGAGCAGATAATGGGTTATGTATGTATTGTGGGGGTTAGCACAAGTTAGAAGACTGTGTAAAGTTGTAGGAAAGAGAAGGTACTAGTTTGAAGTCAAAAAACTAGTAGATACTTTACTTGTGTGCAAAGCAAACTATCTTATCTCTCCCAGTTCACAGAACCTTCATGTCTTAAGGACTGGAGTTGCCTTAAACCGCTTGAGATTCATTCTTTATAAGGAGGATATCCCCTTCAGTTGTCTTATAGACTCTGGAGCTTCAATTTCTTTTGTTAGTTTATCTTTTTCCGAGAAGCTTCAACTAACATTTACAGATGTCAATCGAACTCCAATCTATTTGGTCCAATAAGAGGAACCCAAATATTGTGTAAGTAAGAAGTTTTTATGGGTTTTCAACTTTCCGAACTTTCCCCCCTTCGAGTGGGAATTATCAGTCTTGGACGCCCCAAGGATGGACGATACCATTCTTGGCCATGACTTTTTAATGCATTGGAATCCCCAAATTGATTGGACTAGGGGATTGATCACCCCACGCTCTAAGTATATTTCTGATTCTTCAATGCAGGTCAATAGGGAGTTAAACAACCCGCCTGACAACATCCTGCTAGAGGAAAAATCTCTGCCAGATGACTTGCAAGCATCTGATCTTTTTCTAAATGAGCAATTGGCTAACCCTTCTAGCTCGATGACTTCACTTGAAGAGGATTTAAATTGCCTCGAAGTAATCGAATTCTGCTCTCTCAATTCAGGTATCCCCTCGACAGATTCTCTCAAAGATGAAGAGGACAACCAAATCAAAGTTGAAGCCATTAAATCAACTCTACCAGAAATCTACCACAATTTCCTCGATGTTTTCTCAATCCGCAAGGCCGATAAGTTACCACCTCATCGACCCTACCACCATCAAATAGAGTCAATAGGCCCAGTACCTCCGGCAGGTCCTGTCTATTCTTTGTCGAAGGACGAATCTCAAGTCCTTCGAGACTACATTGCAGAGAATGTAGCCAAAGTTTTCATCAGAGCCAGTAAATCTCCAACCGGCTCCCCTGTCCTCTTTGTAAAAAAGAAGGATGGTAGTATTAGGTTGTGTGTTGACTATAGAAAGCTCAACACAGTCACTAAGAAGAATGCATATCCTGTTCCTCCTATGTCATTACTTCTTACCCTTTTCAATGGTGCTAACTTCTTTTCTAAAATTGATCTTAGAGGCGCTTACAATCTGATTCGCATTACAGAAGGTTATGAACCACTGACTGCAATGCGCACTAGATTTGGTAGTTTTGAATATTTAGTTATGCCTTTTGGATTGTGTAACGCACCTTCAACTTTTCAAACTTTTGTTAATGACATCTTTCAAGATGTTGTTGAACAATTTGTAGTTGTCTATTTAGATGATATTTTAATATTCTCGAAAACACTAGATGAACATATTCATCATGTTCGAAAGGTCCTAAATCGACTTCGAGATCATGGTCTCTACGCCAAGCATAATAGATGTGAATTCCACCTCAAATCAATTGATTTTTTGGGTTTTACGTTGTCCACTGACGGTTTAGTCATGGATGACAAAAAAGTCCAGAAAATCCTGGAATGGCCTGAGCCCAAAACCATTAAATCACTCCAAGGATTTTTGGGTTTTGCAAACTTCTATAGAAGATTTATTAAAGATTACTCTAAAACTATTTCCAATCTTACTTCTCTTCTTAGGAAAGACATTCCTTTTGTTTTTACTTCTACAGCATGAAAGGAATTTGAAGCACTAAAAACGGTGTTCACCACAGCCCCAATTCTTCAACATTTTGATCCTTCTGCCTTGACAATAGTTGAGACAGATGCGAGAGATTATGCTATTGCAGGGGTCATATCTCAATTAAATCCTGAAACAAATTTGTTTCATCCTGTTGCTTTTGAGTCACGCAAACTCATAGCCGCAGAATTATATTATGAAATTCATGACACAAAGCTTTTAGCTATTATCCATTGTCTTAAAAAATGGCGTTCTTTTCTTCTCAGCCTAGATAGTCCTTTTCAAATTTTAACAGATCATAATGCTTTAAAATACTTCATGTCTTCCAAAGTGTTAACCAGGCGTCAAGCCAGGTGGGCTGAATTTTTTCTGAATTTCCCTTCTCTATTTCCTATTGCCCAGGTAAGAACTGCATTGTCCCAGATATCTTGTCACGTCGGGACGACGTTTACCCACAGCGGGGGGACGCATTTGCTGACAAGAACCCAGAAAATGTGCAATCAATTTTCAACGAATCAATGTTAAAGACTCATCAACTTAATTTGATGACAATTCAATCTTTTCAAAATCCACTATCCAACATCCTCAAAGCTCAGTCGAAGGACGATTATTGTTTAGGGTTAAAAGACAAAATTCTCTCGAAGCAAGGGGCCAAAAGATTTAGTATTGAATCAGGTCTATTAGTCTTCGAAGGTAGAGTAGTCATACCTGACAAAAATGAGATAAAATTATGAATTTTCAACAGTAGACATGATTCTCCATTAGCTAGTCATTTTGGTGTTGATAAAACCTACCATTTAATAGCGAGGGATTTCTTCTGGCCAGGTATGACCAGAGAAATTAAGGCCTATATAAAAGCTTGTTACGAATGTAATAGGAATAAGGCTCCCCGTCACCAGAAGCATGGGTTGGTTCAAGCACTTCCTATTCCCTCTAAACCTTGGGAATCTTTATTGATGGATTTCATTTCTCAACTTCCTTTTTCTAATGATTTTGATGCTATATTAGTAATAGTAGATAGATTTTCAAAAATGTCTATTTTCATTAAAACCACTACTACTGCTACAGCAGAAGATTTGTCGAAATTGTTTCTAGAATATGTATTTTCCAAACACGGCTTACCAAATGATATCATTTCAGATAGAGGCTCATTGTTTGTATCCACATTCTGGACCCAACTGTGTTGACAACTCAATATCACAAGGAACCTCTCCACGGCCTATCACCCTGAAACCAACGGTCAAACAGAAAGAGTTAACCAAATCCTCGAACAATATCTTTGAATGTATGTCAGTTACCAACAAGACAATTGGAACACATGGTTACCACTGGCCGAATTTGCTTATAATAACTCAACTCATTCTTTGACATGACAATCTCCCTTCGAAACCATTTATGGACGACATCCTCTATTCAACTCAATCCATGTAGGAACTAATCATCCTTCAGAACATTATCTTCGAACAATATCACGACTCCAAGAAGAACTTAAAACAAATTTGGAATTAGCAATTCAAAGGTACAAGGAACAGGTCAACAATCATCGACAATCTGCTCTTTCATTTAAACCAGGAAACAAAGTATGGCTTGATGCACAAAACATTTGAACAACTCCACCATCTAAGAAACTGGATGAAAAGCGCTTGGGACCATTCGAAATCAACTCTGAAGTCTCTAAAACTGCATTTCGACTCAAGTTACCTCCTAAATGGCAGGCGATTCACCCTGTTTTCCATGTATCTCTCCTGGAACTGGCTCAAGAAACATACCTGGGCAAGAACTAACCTCCTCCGGAACCGGTCGAAGTAGAAGATCATCTAGAGTGTGAAGTAAGTTGTATCCTTGATTCAAGAATGCGCAAGGGGAAACTTCAATACCTCGTGGAATGGGAAGGCTTCCTCAATGACTCAGACAAAACATCCTGGGAACCAGCCATCAATGTTTCTAACGCCCCTGAAGTTCTAAAATCTTTTCATTTGAAATATCCTTTAAAACCAAAACCTTAAAATTTCTTTTATTTTAAATTTTCTTTTCTTTTTTTTCTTTTCTTTCTTTTTTCTCTTTCTCTTAAAATCTAAAACACCTCTTAAATTTCTTATCCTTGTTTTCTTTTTTTTCTTTTTCTTTCTTCTCCTTCTATAAAATTTTCTCCAAAACCAACTAAAATTAAAATCTAAATTAAATATAAAATTTAAAATTTAAAATTAAAAATAAAATAAAATTTATGAAAAAAAAAAACAAATAAATAGAATAAACATAAATAATAAAATAAAATAAAAAACTTTTAAATCTCTCTAAATGTTTTTTTCTCTTCTCTTTTTCAATTCTCTAAATACATTCTTTTCTTAAATTTAAAATTCTCTTTAAAATTTTCTTTTCTAAAATTTATTCTCTCTTTAAACTTTCTTTCCTTCAAACCATCAAAATCTTGTGCAAATAATGACACGACCATTTCCTCGAACTTAACTTCAACCTCTAAATCTCTTTATAAAATTCTTCGAACAAATGATTCTTCTTTTTCAAATTCTCTTTAAATTCTAATTCTGTTTTTTCTCTCTTTTCAACTATCTAAAATTCCTAAAACATCAATAAACAACTTTTTGCAAATAACAAATTCTTCTTTCATTAAATTTTCATTTCAACAAACTCATCTCAATCACCAACCATTTTTTTCTTCTTTCTCTCTTCTCTTACATAAATTTTTCTTTTAAACTTAAACTTCATTCAATTAATAAATTCTTTCTTTTTCTTTCTTTATTTAAATCTCTTCTTTCAAATTCTAAAGCAAAATTTTATTTAAAACTTTTTTTTTCTCTCTCTCCCGAATCTTATAAAAAATAATATTCACCTTAAATACAATAAAATAATACAAAAATAAAACTAAAGACAATTCTACTTTTCTACTTCTTTACATCTCTCCCTTTCATTTCAAATTTTCTCCTTTTATTTTTCTCAAACCAATCCTTTCATCTTCTCCAAAATTACCATTATCTCCTTCCTGCATTTCTCAAATACCTCCTCCTCTCCTACCGGAACCACCTCTCCAATATCCAACAGTTCCTCTGCCACATCGAAGGAAGCAGCGTCAATAATTGTATTGACCTCCCCACACAACTCTTCTGCAAACCTAACTCATTGACCCTGACAAGGCTTCTTTGACCACACCTGGTCCAGCATTTCCTCAGGTTCTTCGATTCCACCCGTGACCAGAGAGGTTGCCTCAGTTGGCAAAAGCGACGCAGGTTCCCCAATTGGGTCTTCAAAAATGGCATTTGATGTCTAAACATGAACTCATCAGTAACCTCATCCCTAAAAAAGCAACAGATAAAACTTACTTCAAAGATGGGGTCAGGTTCTAAGAACAACCTTGGAGCCACCTCTACCTCTGCTTCTTTCTCCTCTTTGTCATCTTCAATGACCACCCATTGTTTCTTGGGTGTCCGCCCTGGAACAGGGACTTCATCCTCATCTTCCTCCACCAATTTGTCGATCTCTTCTTCGACACCCCGTTTTGAACCTGTGGCCTGGGTTACCCAGGTTGTGATCTCGTTATCTAGTTCCTTATCGTTTTCCCCCATCCGCTTTAGGGTGTGGAGGCGTAGGCGTTGGGGTAGGACAGTTCATTATATAATAGATGAAAGAGAAACTAGTGTGAGAAGATGGCTCAAGCTCAACGGAGCTGGCGATTCTTATACCCGGGCATCTGTCACGCGCCACGTGACACTCGAGGCAAAAGAAGCTCATTAAATCAATAATATTGAGTTCTAAATCTATACTTGAAGCGCAGAAAGCAATTCTCCATAGCAACTGCGATTCCCCTTGGTGTACTTACTATTCAACTGCGCTAGCCTAAACTCTAAATCTAAATTAGTCAATCTCTCAATAGTGTGTCTTAGTCTTAATTTCAATAAGCGACGCACAGAGATATGATCAACCTAATAGTACACTAGTAGTTTTCATTAAAAAGTTTGTTAATTAATTAAAAGGGGTAAATTGAACATGGACGGATATTAGCGAAGAGGGTCTAAGTGTATGTTATTAATGGTCTGTGGTATGGGAATGGTGCAATGAGAGGGAGGTTAATGCAAGGAGGAATAAAGGATATAAAAGGGTTGGGTTTTTGGTTCGACATTCCTTAGAATTAAATTATAAAACGTATTTACATTTAATAGTGGTAAAATCTTTTAAGTTAAATCATTATTATTGTATCTTTCTTTATTTTCTCAATAATCATTTCTAAATCCTAAATCTTTGATTGTTGAGTTTCCAACCCTTCGTGAGATCTTAAGAATTTTATTTTCAAACATAACTCAAAGCAGTAGTTCTTCCTTAGAGTCATCTTTGAATCATTTCCTCAAATCATTCCTCTGTGCTTCGAAGAAGTTTCTAAATCACTCATCTCACTTTCAGGAACATCCTCGACTTTGTGTGTAGGTCGGCCGGTGACAGATGCGTCTAGAAAAGAAAGAAGAGCACTTAGAAAAGACATATTTTCAGATGATGAAGATCCAAAATCAGTCAGATAGATTTTGGGATGAGAGGTTAGCACATCGACTTAGAATATCTTTGAAAACTGGAGATATGGTGTTGGTGTATAATAGGAGTTTGGAGAGCCAATGGGGCAAGATGTTTTCAGATATGTGGAATGGAACATATAAAGTCAGGGAACAAGTATCTGATGGTTCATATGTTTTATAAGAGTCGGATGAAGTGGTACTAAAAAAGAGGGTAGCTGCCAATCAAGTTAAGAGGTTCTATCCTAGAGGTAATACAAGAACAGAAGTTCACTCCGCAATGAAGATAAACTAAACAAAAAAATCATTCATTATCAAGTTTAATTCACAAATGACAATAAACTACTTTCTTATTAAAAATATGACTGTCATTTTACTATGGTATGGGAGACAAAACCGTTAACAAAATTTTATGACGTTTATGAAGACATTTTTTTGAAATTTTTTTAATACTCTTAAAAGAGAAAAAAATTATGTAAAATATATATGTTGGATTGATAAATTTTTTATTTGTAGAAGTGTTCACAGGGGAACCTTCTGAATTAAATATTGGCAAGTTTGGGGGTAATTGATGGGCTGGCTACTCTATACACAATCACCCCACAATGTTCATTACCAGTTTCTTCCTGTTTCTAGTTGAATCCTGGCTTTGTTTTTTGAATAATAGGAATTCCACTAAGACTATAAGCTGGAACAAATGAAAAGACACTGCTTGTCAGCCAGGCTGCTAGACTTACCCAGTGAAATAATTAATTATTTACTGGATGAAGCCAAACCTTATTATTTTAATTATTTAATTATAAATTAGTTACATTAAAATTACTCATAATGAATTAACTAATTACAGAATGATAAAATTAAATAAATAATTAAAATATAAATATAAAATTTTCCCTTATACTTTTATTCTCTAACAACGTGCTTATATGACAGGTTGGAAGAAATAAAGATTTATATTAAAAATTGATTTTAAATTAAAATAAAAATTTAATATTCAAATAAAAATAAATATATACAAGAAATTCAAATTTCTTATTTAAAATTGACTTCTACAGTAAATATTAAATAAATTAATATATTTCTGACATACTCTGCAAATACATCTTTTTGACGCCTTCTTTTTAGAACAAATTTTTTATTTTAAAATACTCCTTATGGAATATTCTTTTTCTCTCTCTCATACTACTGTTTTTAGAATTTCATTGTGGTGTTTTGTCTCTCCTTTGCCTATATAAAGCCTCTCTTCTTGTTGTTTTTTATGCATTCCTTACTTACTTACATTATTAAAACAATTATTACACTCAAATATTTATTACTATTTATTATTGTTTTTAGTACTTACAATTACTTAGTTCTAACTCATTAATTATAATAATAATTAAAACATTACCTCTTATTATTGATTAAATAATCTTTAAGATAGTAAAATAGGTACCTGAAATTGTATCCCTTAAAAATCATTGTTACTTCCATTAAACCTCCCTATAAAACCTTCTAGACTTGAAGGAGACCTTGAAAGTTGGAGGCCTTTCTGAATTGTCGACAGAGCATTGTTATCTTGATGACCGGAGACCGTGGGACCATTGCCATCAAGGTACCTATAAGGACAAGTGGACAATGAAAATGACAAATGTCATACATCACGTGACTTATTTTTTTGCTGTGAACAGGAATCAAATAGCGCTCCAAAACTTAGGATTATATACTAACTAATTAATATATATTTTGTGGTTATTATTGATTACTATTCGTGGGTCACTTTGCACTCTTCATACTGTATGTATTTCCTTTTACTAAGCACTCTGTAAGTGGCATTAATTTGCTTATTTTACAGGGGGAGGTGTCTGGTAAATTGAAATTATTTTTTATTTATTTATTTTCCTAGTTGACAAAGATAGAGAAATTGTGTTCTTAGTCCTAGAAGTAATAAATTTTTTATTTTTTTTAAAAAATTAATTGTAATTTTCAGTTGACTTTGTCCTGATAAATTAAAATATTTTTTTTGTTCCAGTTGACAAATTTTCCTGACAATAAAATTTTTAATTAATAAAAAATAAAACTATACTCAATTATTTCAGTTGAAATTGAGTCCTGGTAATTAAATATCTTCCACTTGATTTAAATCCTGATAATCATCATATATTGATCTGTTAAATCAAAAATTATTTTTATTTCTTCAATTTATTTCTTGTAAATCCTAGTTATAAGATTATTTTGAAGTAATAAATAATTGGTTATTATTTTCAGTTGATTTTTATCCTGAAGAGTCTCATATTCTTTTTTTTTTATTTTTCTTTTTTAAAGCAAAAAATAAAACTGATTCACCTTATTGTTTCTTTCCCTCACTTCAATTTAGATTTAAAACAACGACTGACCAAGGGTTTTCTGCTTCACATGAAGATGAACTGGATCTGATTGATTATAATAAGGCTACATCTGTGAGTTCTCCTTTAACAACACAATTAGCTCAAATTAATTAATCATTGAACCAATCAGGATGTGGAAATGGAGGAAGTGGAGATTCTGGTAGAAACAAATGCCCAGGAACAAAAACCTTCAATAAACCCCCCAGAAGAGCTTTCCAAAGGCTTCAAGATAAAAAAGATGCCCTTAAACAAGCAGGTAAAAAATCTCTCTACTCACATCAATGAGTTAAGGACAGAAAACCTTAAGCTGAGGTCAAGGATAGACTGTCTAGAAGACAAGGTAAGAAAAATAGAGTCTTTTCTTCAAGAGAAGAAGAAACCTCCTCCTCCAAAAGCCCTTCCACAACTGGCCCCCCAGCAACAAGAAAAGGTGGAAGTCTCAAAGTGACAGTGGGATTGTCTGAACACCCAGTGGGATTATCTGTCCCAACAGCAACAGCAACAAGCACCTCAGGCAGGTCCTTCAAGAAAAAATCAGTTCAATCCAACACCTCCTCATCCTTATCAAGGAGGAAGAAGGAGAAAGAACAACCAGATCCAAGTCTTTCCCAAGCCATGGTAAGCCCCTCTATTGAATCTCAAGTAGCATTTCTTGTAACTGATTCAGTTCCTTCAGGTAATTCTGGAAGAGGAGATGAGACTGTGAGACCTGTAGAGGCAGAGAACAGTAGACAAACTGCTCAAATTTCAAATTAATCTAATCCTTAAGTTCTAATTGCTACTTCAATGATGAATCCTGATATGGCTATTATTGATGAAACACTTGAGCTTGAGTTTTATGAGAATCTGGAAAGTTACTCTGTTTCCTTATTGAGAAACACTCCAGATGTAGCTAACATTAATGATGAATATTTGAGGGATATTATTGCTAAAGAAAATCATACAATAAAAAACATGCCATTGACTCAGAAATATAATAGTTTGTTAACTGAAAAGGGTTATCAAGCATTGAGGAGTGAGTTACAGAGAGTTTCTGATGATTTGTTTCATTACAAAGCAACCCATGAAAAGAAAGTTGCTTTATGGAAAAATATCAAAAATAAATTGTCTAAACTGAAAGAAATTTTATCTACCTGTTTCCTGGAGCTAGAGGTAGATAATATGAGCCTGAAAAGATTGAGTAATCATTATTTATCTTTTCAAAATAAAACCCAGTTATCTTTTTCAACAGTTAATGAGGGTTTATCTAGTCTTCCAAGAGTGAAACCAGACTAACAACCATTGAAGAAAAATTGAATTCATTGTTTAATGATCAAAAATATTCTGAAACTTCTTTGAAGGAACATATGGTAAAGGATGCTCCTAGTTTACCTGTTGCTAGTTCATCTAAAGTAAAATTAGATTCAGAAATGCCTGTTGATACCACTTAGTATCCATCAAAAATTGATGATGCACCGGGATCTTCTACAGAAGTATTAAACAATTAGATTACTGCACAATTGGAGAAGTAACAGCTGCTTCTTACTTAGAAACAAGCTAATACTTGGAAGGCTACTTCAAATCAAAAGAATTGGCCAAAACTTGACCAGTACCCAACATTTGATGGTGATTCTTCTTCTGATTGGCAGCAATTCATTTGAAGAATCGATAACTTAAAGAATTCTTACCAACTACCAGATGAGGCAATTTTGTCTAAGTTAATTTATTTGTTTACCAGTGTTGCCCTAATATGGTATGAATCTGTTCTCCTGGACAGGAATGACTACTCATGGGAAGATTGGAAAAAATTTATCTAAGCACAATTTGGTGGCTCCAAGTTCAGGATGGCTCAACAAAGGCAGTATGAGGAAACTAAATATAGCTCTTCCACTGATAAACCTATTGAGTTCTTAATGAATCTTGTAGAAATCTTGAGGGAAATGGACCCAAATATGGAGTTTGAGTTATAGAAGGACAGGATCCTTTATAAATTTCCAATGTCTTTGAGAGACTTGATAGTGGCCATGACTGAGTTCTCCAAAGAACCTTCTTCTTTCATTAATACTTGCAATGAGATCCTTCTAAACAACAAGTATGATGCCAGAAGATTCATTCCTAGGACCCTTTCAAGAAATCCTGCACTTACCAACAGAAACCTCTGAAAAGGTTGGTAAACCTTCTGCCCCTGTTGCACCAAAAAAGTATGCAACAAACACTTGCTTCAAGTGCAAAAAGCCTTTGCAGAAAGGCCATCTTTGTGACAAGATGATATCTCTTGTTGAAAAAACTGGGGAGCAGGCTGATGACACAATAAAACTGGATGATACTTCAAGTGATTCTGCCAGCAATATTTCATATGAATCTCAACAAGAAATCTTGATGCTGAAAGAAGATATTCATTATTTAAATACTATTGATATTGATAATAATGATTTATCTACAGTTGAGGATGCTGAGATCATAAGGAAAATTGAGGATAGCTCAATTGTTATTGCCCCTCTCAAAGCACCAGTCTTGATCAATGGAACCAGCATTGAAGTTGTTCTGGATTCTGGAGCTGGCGGAAGTGTATTATCTGAAAATACACTTGCTTGAGTGGATCTAAACTGATGCCTATCACTTCTGAAAATTGGAGAGGTTATGGCTCTGTTTTGTCCCCCATTGGTAAATACAAAGCCACAGTATTTTTTAAATATAACCATGGTTTTGTAAGATCTATTTGTGATTTTGTTGTCATGAAAAATGATAATTTAAGCAGTTGGTTTATCATAGGAAATGTCATTTTAACAAAATATGGGATAAAATTAGATCCTTTAAATCAATGCTTCACAATGGGGATAAATGGGAAGAGAAAATTTAAGATTTCCTTCCCCAAAAACTTGTTAAAACCAGAATTGAACACATGTAATTCTGTGATTCAATATAAAGGAAGGTCTAAAAAGGGAATGCATGCTCTTATGTCTGAAGTTGACAATTCTTCTTTTGGAGAACAACTTTCTGGTGAGGATAAAGATTCCATCATTAAATCGATTACATCTTTTCCTATGGCCTTTGCTCATGGGTCACATGAAATAGAATTAGTAAAGGAAGAAATGAAACTTTTATTATCTTGTCCATTAACTGACATACCACCTAGTTTGAAAAAGAAGCCTTACCCTGCTTCTCCCACAAGGAGAAAAGATATTGAGGATAATATCTCTACCCTTTTGAAAATGAATATTATTGAAAAGGTAGTTGAAACACCTAAATATTGTGGTATCTCACCTGTCCTAATTTCTTATGAGAAAGATAAAGCCAGGTTATGTGGTGATTATAGAGCATTGAATACTTATACTGTTGATGATATCTACCCTTTACCTAGAATCAGCTCTATACATGCTTCCTTACAAGGTGCTAAATATATAAGCTCCTTGGATGGTAACAAGAGATATCACCAGGTACCTGTTGAGAGGAATTCCCAGAATTTTCTGATGATTGCTACTCATATGGGTATTTATAAGTATATTAGGATGCCATTTGGTACTAAAAATGCCCCTTCAGTTTTTCAAAAAGTTATGGATAACACATTCCATCAGGAGATGATTGAAGGTTGGCTGATGGTTTATATTGATGATATCATTATATTCTCAAAAACATTTGAGGACCATCTCAACCACCTGTGTAAAGTGTTTCACAAAATGGATGATTCAAATAAAACCTTAAAGAAAGTCTTGAAAGTTAGCCAGTTTAAAGTCTGGAAGGACTTAAAGATCTTGAAATGGGATCCAACTTTTCTCAAGCTTCACTTGACCCTTTTTCTTGTTTAAAATATAGTACGAAAGAAATAACCAAAAGAAAAATTTGAAAATTAAAAAAAATTGAAAAAGAATTTTATATTTATATATTTATTTTATTTTTTATATTATTATTTAATTTAATTTTTTTTTCATATGATAAATGAGTGAATTTAGTAATAAAATAAAAATGTTGATTTCTAATGAATTTAAGAAAGAAAAAGATTTAAAAGAAGATTTTGAAAAATTTGAAAATAAAAATTTAAAATTTAATAGATTCCCGCTGGCCAATTGATGATCCATACCATCCACATCATACCCACATCCAAGTGAAACTTGATGTGGATACACAGTTTTGAGAATTTAAATATAATAAATTAAATGAAAGTTTTTTTTTATTTTATTTTATTTATTTTATTTTATTTTTTGTATTATTTTTTTATTTTTTTTAGAAAATAGAAATTTTTAAACAATAATCACTGGGTGGGCTCCCTCCAATTTGTAAAAATGATTAGAGACAACCAGTGAGCATTGACCTTAACAATAATTTTAAAGATGTAATATATTAAATAAATATATTGAAATCACAAAAAAAAACATAAAGGAGAAAATAAATTAAACAAAACAAAAGAAATCTTGAATCTGGCATTAAGAGCGGTGTCAAGGTCTCTTTCAAGTCTAGAAGGTTTTTTAGGGAGGTCCAATGGTGGTAACAATGATTTTTAAGGGATTTAAACTCAGGTACGTATTTTCCTATCTTAAAGATTATTTACTCAATAATAAGAGGTAATTTTTTAATTATTATTATAATTAATGAGTTAGAACTACTTTATTGTAAGTACCAAAAATCAATAATAAATAGTAATAAATATTTGAGTGTGGTAATTGTTTTAATAATGTAAGTCAGTAAGGAATGCATAAAAAACAACAAAAAGAGAGGCCTTATATAGGCAAAGGAGTGACAAAACACAGCAGTGAAATTCTAAAAACAGTAGTATGAGAGAGAGAAAAAGAATATTCCAGAAGGAGTATTTTCAAATAATAAAGTTGTTCTAAAAAGAAGGTGTCAAAAAGATGTATTTGCAGAGTATGTCAGAAATACATCAATTTATTTAATATTTACTGTAGAAGTCAATTTTAAATAAGAAATTTGAATTTCTTGTATATATTTTTTTTTTGAATATTAAATTTTTATTTTAATTTGAAATCTAGTTTTTAATATAAATCTTTATTTATTCCAACCTGTCAAATGAGCACGGTGTTAGAGAATAAAAATATAAGGGACAATTTTATATTTATATTTTAATTATTTATTTAATTTTATCATTCTGTAATTAGTTAATTCATTATAAGTAATTTTAAATTAACTAATTTATAATTAAATAATTAAAATAATGAGGCGTGGCTTCATCCATTAAATAATTAATTATTTCACTGGGTAAGTCTAGTAGCCTGGATGACAATCTTTCACTCTAAAAAAAACAATAAAAATAATGCTATGATTTTTTCTTTTTATATTTCTTTAGCAGAGTAGAAAGATTAGATATTTCCTTCCCAGGTATTCAAGAATCATATTCAGAAGATTTATTCTTGAATATCAATAAGTATTCTGTACATTTTTCAGCAGTAATTATTCTGTCATTTAGAATCTTATCAATTTCTGCTGTCTCAGTGATTTCATTAGGGGTCTCTTTAGATCTTCCCCTCCTTTTGGGAAATAAATCACTATTGGATGTATAAGTTTTTAAAAGAGATATTGGTAAAACAGGATGTTTTCTGTCATATGGAGAATACAAAATAACTTCAACTGCATTATCACCAACCATTCTTCTTACAACAAATAAACCGACAAATGGGTCTTTCAATTTGTTATTACCTTGTAAATTGAAGTGGAATGTAGAAATCAACACCTCATCACCCTTTTTATAAGTGTATTCTATATGGGATTTGTCCCATCTCTTCTTCTCATGTTCAAATGATCTTTCAATACATTTTTGAGCATGACTTCTGCAAAGTCGTTGCATTTGAAGAAAAGATTTTACACCAGGATGTAAATCCAATTTAGGTATTTATTATTGAGAATTCGGGCAGGAGTATTTGAAACATATCCAAGCCAGAGCTCAAAAGGCTTTCTTTGAGTAACAGAATCAACAGTGCTATTATAAGCAAAGTCCAACTCAGGCAGTAAGATAACCCAATCATGAGTGAATCTGTCATTGTCTTTATACTCAAGGCCAAAGGCACAGTACCTTATTATCATTCCCTCTAAAGTCTGAATCATTCTTTCAGCTAATCCATCAGTCTGAGGTTGATGGGAAGTAGATAGTTTCAGAGCACAACCACAAACATCCATCAGAGACATCAAAAATTCAGAAGTAAATTTAGGGTCTCTGTCAGAGATTATGGCTTTAGGAAAACCAGAAGTATTAAACATATGAGACCACCATAAGAAAGCTAATTCTTTAGTGGAAACATCCTTTTGAGTAGGGATAAATTTACACATTATAGTGAATCTGTCCACAATAACCCAACAAGATTTATAACTTTCTTTTCCAGAAATAGGTAATCCTGTTACAAGATCCATGTTTAATATCTGCCATGGTTCATTAAGAGGTTCAATATGTTGCATTAATCCAGCTCTCTTACCAGTCAATATTTTTGATTTTTGGAACGAATGACAAGATTCAACATATAATTTGGTGTCTTCAGACAATTTAATCAACCAAGAAGTGTTTTTAATTCTGATCATTGTTTTTTCAAATTAAATATGTCCAGCTAATCTGTCATCATGACATATTTTCAAGATTATTTCTTTCATAGAAGAAGGAATAAAAATGACATTACTCAACTTTCTTCTAGAATATAGATATCCTTCTTCAATTGAAAATTTACCTTTCTCCAAAGCGTTTTGGTACTTTGTTGGAAGGGTTTTAATTAATGCTTGTATTGAAGAATTCTTTGGATCATTTAATATGGTGCATAAATTTTTCAAGTCAATGTCCTTATCTTATGAATCCAGGATAAGCTGTAATAGCTCTTCCTCCATATCAACCATATATATCCCATGTATATGAATAATTTCATCCTCAAGATCATACGCAGGATTAGAGTCATTATTTGGTAAAGGTAACCTAGATAACATATCCACATTTGAGTGAACAATACCAGCACTATGAATAATTGTCATTCTCCCTCTGTATTCTTGAACAGCCAACTGCCATCTGAACATATGTCTGTTAGGTGTTTTCAAGTTTAAAAGGGATTTAACTGCACTTCAGTCAGTAACAAGTTCAAATTTCTGGTCTTCTAGGTAATTATGTAGCTTCTCTAGGGCCCACACTACTGCTAAACACTTCAGTTGGTGGCACCATATTTCAATTCACTATTTCTCAAGGTTCTTGAAATATAACAAATTACTACTTCTGATACTTTATCATTCATTACTTGTTATTGATGGAGGGAAGCACCAAGACCAATAAAACTTGCATCAGTGTACAAAACAAATGGTTGATTATAGTCATATAAAGCAAGAATTGGTGCTGATATCAAACAGTGTTTCATAGTGTCAAAAGCTCACTGTCTTTCACTATTTCAGACAAAAGCAACATCCTTTCTAGTCAGTTGGGTAAGGGGTAAAGCTATGACTTGGTAATTTTTATTATACTGTATATAGTATCCACACATTCCCAATAAACTCTAGAGCTCTCTAACTGTGATAGGAGCCTTCACCTGCTGTATAGCTACCACTTTATTTTGGTCAACACATATCTTTAACCCTGAAGCAACATGACCCAGTACTTTTAAGGAATGAAAATAAAATTTACATTTCTTCAAAGCAAGTGTCATATTTATATCATTTATTTTGTGGAACAATTTACACAGGTGGTTGAGATTGTCCTCAAATGTTTTTGAAAATATAATGATATCATCAATATAAACCATCAGCCAACCTTCAATCATCTCCTGATGGAATGTGTTATCCATAACTTTTTGAAAAACTGAAGGGGCATTTTTAGGACCAAATGGCATCCTAATATACTTATAAATACTCATATGAGTAGCAATCATCAGAAAATTCTGTGAATTCCTCTCAACAGGCACCTGGTGATATCTCTTGTTACCATCCAAGGAGCTTATATATTTAGAACCTTGTAAGGAAGCATGTATAGAGCTGATTCTAGGTAAAGGGTAGATATCATCAACAGTATAAGTATTCAATGCTCTATAATCACCACATAACCTGGCTTTATCTTTCTCATAAGAAATTAGGACAGGTGAGATACCACAATATTTAGGTGTTTCAACTACCTTTTCAATAATATTCATTTTCAAAAGGGTAGAGATATTATCCTCAATATCTTTTCTCTTTGTGGGAGAAGCAGGGTAAGGCTTCTTCTTCAAACTAGGTGGTATGTCAGTTAATGGACAAGATAATAAAAGTTTCATTTCTTCCTTTACTAATTCTAGTTCATATGACCCATGAGCAAAGGCCATAGGAAAAGATTTAATCAATTTAATGATGGAATCTTTATCCTCACCAGAAAGTTGTTCTCCAAAAGAAGCATTGTCAATTTCAGACATAAGAGCATGCATTTACTTTGTAGACCTTCCTTTATATTGAATAAAAGAATTACATGTGTTCAATTCTGGTTTTAACAAGTTTTTGGGGGAGGAAATCTTAAATTTTCTTTTCCCATTTATCCCCATTGTGAAGCATTGATTTTAAGGATCTAATTTTATGCCATATTTTGTTAAAATGTCATTTCCTATGATAACCAACTGCTTAAATTATCATTTTTCATGACAAAAAAATCACAAAGAGATCTTACAAAACTATGGTTATATTTAAAAAATAATGTAGCTTTGAATTTACCAATGGGGGACAAAACAGAGCCATAACCTCTCCAATTTTCAGAAGTGATAGGCATCAGTTTAGATCCACTGAAGCAAGTTCTTTTTCATATACTACACTTCCTCCAGCTCCAGAATCCAGAACAACTTCAATTCTGGTTCCATAGATCAAGACTGGTGCTTTGAGAGGGGCAATAACAATTGAGCTATCCTCAATTTTCCTTATGATCTCAGCATCCTAAACTGTAGATAAATCATTATTATCAATATCAATAGTATTTAAATAATGAATATCTTCTTTCAGCATCAAGATTTCTTGTTGAGATTCATATGAAATATTGCTGGTAGAATCACTTGAAGTATCATCCAGTTTTATTGTGTCATCAGCCTGCTCCCCAGTTTTTTCAACAAGAGATATCATCTTGTCACAAAGATGGCCTTTCTGCAAAGGCTTTTTGCACTTGAAGCAAGTGTTTGTTGCATACTTTTTTGGTGCAACAGGGGCAGAAGGTTTACCAACCTTTTCCAGAGGTTTCTTTTGGTAAGTGGAGGATTTCTCCAAAGGGGTCCTAGGAATGAATCTTCTGGCATCATTCTTGTTGTTTAGAAGGATTGCATTGCAAGTATTAATGAGAGAAGAAGGTTCTTTGGAGAAGTCAGTCATGGCCACTATCAAGTCTCTCAAAGAAATTGGCAATTTATAAAGGATCCTGTCCTTCTATAACTCAAACTCCATATTTGGGTCCATTTCCCTCAAGATTTTTACAATTTTCATTAAGAACTCAATAGGTTTATCAGTGGAAGAGTTATATCTTGTTTCCTCATACTTCCTTTGTTGAGCCATCCTGAACATGGAGCCACCAATTTGTGCTTTGTGCTTTAATCAATTTTCCCCAATCTTCCCATAAGTAGTCATTCCTGTCCAGGAGAACAGATTCATACCAAATTAGGGCAACATTGGTAAACAAATAAATTAACTTAGACACAATTTCCTCATCTGGGAGTTTGTAAGAATTTTTTTAGTTATCAATTCTGCAAATGAATTGCTGCCCATCAAAAGAAGAATCACCATCAAATGTTGGGTACTGGTCATGTTTTGGCCAATTCTTTTGATTTAAAGTAGCCTCCCTAGTATTAGCTTGTTTCTGTGTAAGAAGAAGCTGTAACTTCTCCAATTGTTCAGTAATCTAATTGTTTAATACTTCTGTAGAAGATCCTATTGCATCATCAATTTTTGATGGAAACTAATTGGTATCAACAGGCATTTCTGAATCTAATTTTACTTTAGATGAACTAGCAACAGGTAAACTAGGAGCATCCTTTACCATATGTTCCTTCAAAGAATTTTCAGAATATTTTTGATCATTATACAATGAATTCAATTTTTCTTCAATGGTTGTTAGTCTGGATTTACTCTTGGAAGACTAGATAATCCCTCATTAACTGTTGCAAAAGATAACTGGGTTTTATTTTGAAAAAATAAATAAATATTACTCAATCTTTTCATGTTCATCTTATCTACGTCTAGCTCCAGGCAACAGGTAGATACAATATCTTTCAGTTTAGACAATTTATTTTTAATATTTTGCCATAAAGCAACTTTCTTTTCATGGGTTGCTTTTTAATGAAAAAAATGATCAGAAACTCTCTGTAACTCACTCCTCAATGCTTGATAACCCTTTTATGTTAACAAACTATTATATTTCTGAGTCAATTGCATGTTTTTTATTGTATGATTTTCTTTAGCAATAATATCCCTCAAATATTCATCATTAATGTTAGCTACATCTGGAGTGTTTCTCAATAAGGAAACAGAGTAACTTTCCAGATTCTCATAAAACTCAAGCTCAAGTGTTTCATCAATAATAGCCATATCAGGATTTATCTTTGAAGTAGCAATTAGAACTTAAGGATTAGATTAATTTGAAATTTGAGCAGTTTGTCTACTGTTCTCAGCCTCTACAGGTCTCACAGTCTCATCTCCTCTTCCAGAATTACCTGAAGGAACTGAATCAGTTACAAGAAATGCTACTTGAGATTCAATAGAGGGGCTTACCATGGCTTGGGAAAGACTTGGATCTGGTTGTTCTTTCTCCTTCTTCCTCCTTGATAAGGATGAGGAGGTGTTGGATTGAACTGATTTTTTCTTGAAGGACCTGCCTGAGGTTCTTGTTGCTGTTGCTGTTGGGACAGATAATCCCACTGGGTGTTCAGACAATCCCACTGTCACTTTGAGACTTCCACCTTTTCTTGTTGCTGGGGGGCCAGTTGTGAAAGGGCTTTTGGAGGAGGAGGTTTCTTCTTCTCTTGAAGAAAAGACTCTATTTTTCTTACCTTGTCTTCTAGACAGTCTATCCTTGACCTCAGCTTAAGGTTTTCTGTCCTTAACTCATTGATGTGAGTAGAGAGATTTTCTACCTGCTAGTTTAAGGGCATCTTTTTTATCTTGAAGCCTTTGGAAAGCTCTTCTGGGGGGTTTATTGAAGGTTTTTGTTCCTGGGCATTTGTTTCTACCAGAATCTCCACTTCCTCCATTTCCACATCCTGATTGGTTCAATGATTAATTAATTTGAGCTAATTGTGTTGTTAAAGGAGAACTCACAGATGTAGCCTTATTATAATCAATCAGATCCAGTTCATCTTCACGTGAAGCAGAAAACCCTTGGTCAGTCGTTGTTTTAAATCTAAATTGAAGTGAGGGAAAGAAACAATAAGGTGAATCAGTTTTATTTTTTGCTTTAAAAAAGAAAAATAAATAAAAAAAGAATATAAGACTCTTCAGGATAAAAATCAACTGAAAATAATAATCAATTATTTATTACTTCAAAATAATCTTATAACTAGGATTTACAAGAAATCATTTGAAGAAATAAAAATAATTTTTGATTTAACAAATCAATTTATGATGATTATCAGGATTTAAATCAAGTGAAAGATATTTAATTACCAGGACTCAATTTCAACTGAAATAATTGAGTATAGTTTTATTTTTTATTAATTAAAAATTTTATTGTCTGGACAATTTGTCAACTGGAACAAAAAAAATATTTTAATTTATCAGGACAAAGTCAATTGAAAATAAAAATTAATTTTTTAAAAAAAATAAAAAATTTATTACTTCTAGGACTAAGAACACAATTTCTCTATCTTTGTCAACTAGTAAAATAAATAAATAAAAAATAATTTCAATTTACCATACACCTCCCCCTGTAAAATGAGCAAATTAATGCCACTTACAGAGTGCTTAGTAAAAGGAAATACATACAGTATGAAGAGTGAAAAGTGACCCACAAATAGTAATCAATAATTACCACAAAATATTTAACTATTAGTTAGTATATAAGCCTAAGTTTTGGAGCGCTATTTGATTCCCATTCCTAGCAAAAAAATAAGTCACATTATGTATGACGTTTGTTGTTTTCATTGTCTACTTGTCCTTATAGGTACCTCTATGGCGATGGTCCCACGGTTTCCGGTCCTCAAGATCATGTTGCTCTGTCAACAATTTGGAAAGGCCTTCAACTTTCAAGGTCTCCTTCAAGTCTAGAAGGTTTTATAGGGAGGTTTAATGGTGGTAACAATGGTTTTTAAGGGATTCAATTTCAGGTACCTATTTTCCTATCTTCAAGATTATTTACTCAATAATAAGAGGTAAAGTTTTAATTATTATTATAATTAATGAGTTAGAACTAAGTAATTGTAAGTACTAAAAACAATAATAAATAGTAATAAATATTTGAGTGTAATAATTGTTTTAATAATGTGAGTCAGTAAGGAATGCATAAAAAACCACAAGAAGAGAGGCTTTATATAGGCAAAGGAGAGACAAAACACCACAATGAAATTCTAAAAACAGTAGTATGAGAGAGAGAAAAAGAATATTCCATAAGGATTATTTTAAACTAATAAATTTTTTCTAAAAAGAAGGTGTCAAAAAGATGTATTTGCAGAGTATGTCAGAAATATATCAATTTATTTTTAATTACTTTGATGACACAATTATGAGTCAAAAAATGGCCAATAATTAATGGCTGTAGGATATGAGGTGTATATACTTAATATATATAATTAATTCACTTATTTATTACATTATAAATTAATTTTATTAATTATAATTAAAATATAAATATGTAATTAATTATTTATTAATTTATAAGTGTGAAATACATAAATAAGTGCCCATATAAGATATAGCATATAATAGATTATATTCTTTTTTAATTTCATATACAGTTAATATAGTAATTAAATCTATATAACACTTACCTTAATTATATTATTATAATTTTTTTATATAATTTTTTTTTCAATATAATATTATTTTATATATATAACTTGTATACATTTTTTCCCTATTTTATGTCAAAATAATTTAAACAGAATTCACTGGACTCCTAGAATAGCCTGGCTGACACTTTTACATGCTTATTAAGTTTTGTTGTACATTTTCTCTAAAAATTGGCCTCATAATATAGGCATATTCCATAATGCTATTTTCTTAAAAAAAATTTCTTTGATATAAAATGGGGAAAATATTATACTTATAATTTGTAAAAAAATCATCATTTTTCATCTAAATTATTTATACCCATGTAAAAGAAATGATAATCATTCATTTTTGTTTCGATACATCAAAATGATTTATTTAGGAATCTAATTAATTATCTTTATAAAAAAATCAATATTAACCATTAATCCCTTCTTTTGTTTTTGTGTTTAAAATTTAAGTATTGTGATTCCTGATAATGAGCACAACTTTCATTTAATAAAAACAAATTTATCTTCATATAGATTACAGTATCCTCTAACCAAGTACAATTTAGCATTTCTAAGTAGTGACAGTGTAGAAATAATGTTTTTTGTATTACAAGTCCCTTTATTTTTTTTTAAAGCCCTAAAAGGACCATCTTTTCATTTTTAGACTCATTTTTACATTTTTGACTTGACTGGATACAGCCATATTGGAAATTGTTGATGCAGATTTTCTGCAAATTGCAGTTTCTTTAGACAGATCAATCAACATTGGACATGAAATTTAGCTTGCATTCACCAAAAAATTGTCTCTTTCACTGTCAATATCAATCATTCTGTCTAAATGTTCTGATTTTTTTGTGTAGATTCCCCAACCATTTTTGATATGGCTGTAACAAAAAAACAATTCTTAATTTAAGGATGATTATTATTTGTTTAAATAAATTTCTGATACAGATAATTTGAATAAAAAATATGGAATTTAATATAAAAAAATGGTAATCACCTCATTATTTTAGGGCCTGCTGGTAACATTTTGATGAGAGTTTTTTAAGAATGTAGGCATAGAGTTTGTAGATGAATAACAATGTCTCCTTCATTTGGCAGGGGAGAAATTTTGATTCATATGAAAATCTGTAAAATTGAGTTAGTAAACTTTGAATTAAAAGAAGTTGTTACCCACCAATATCAAAAATGAAATCTATGGAAATTTTTTTTTGATAGATTCTGCCATTTTGTGTTATTTATTAATTATAATTGGGTGCCCCAGCACTTTTAAATAATTGTGACACTCTCTGATATCCTCTAATTTACCTATATCTGAAATTTTCTCCAGAGACACCACGGGAAATCTGGGGGTGAACTGCTAGCAGTTCCCTCTTTTTGAAACTATTAGGAATTTGTCAGGAAACTGTTGGGAAACCATCCTGAAACTGTCAGAAAGATGTTTTTAAATCTGATGAAAAAACATTGAAAAAATAAACTGTCACAGATTGAATCCAGAACAATCCCTCCTTGAGCAGAGCTTAAGAACCACATTGAACATCAGTTAATCTCAGGTTTGGCAAAAGGTTGAACAACATCACTTAGCATACCTTAATATTCAAATATTAAACTTGAATATATGTTGCGTGTATGATATAGATGCATATGCATTTGAATTTGCATGGTGGATACTTATTGCATGCTAAAAATTGATGTGAATTGCCTATCCATAGTGTATGCATGATGACTATGAAGAATAAATATGCATAAAAAATATGTATAAAAATATGCATAAAAAATATGCATAGTAATTATGCATAAAAAATATGCATATTGAATATGCACCTTTTTTTGCATAAAAATATGCATATTTTTATGCATATTGAATATGCATTAAAAATATGCATATTGAATATGCAAAAAAAAGGTGCATATACGTATATGAATAAAATATATAAATATGCATATAAATCTTTATAATGAATATGCATATGAATATGCATAAATATGCATAATGATTGAAAAATGCAAAAAAATGATGCTTAACGAGTATATTTTATGCATAAATAGAAATATGCAATATGAATTCATATTGCATACAGATAACACTGGCAAACCATTTTGACCACAACTCATACTAAATTTTCATTCTGGACTAAAGGTGTGAGGGAAGGAAGAAAAACAGTCCGATGTTAGAAAAATGCTACATGCACTCATTTTGTAGCAGAGCAAATGAGAAGTGCTGAATTATGGTTGGTGCCCATAATTTAGTATGATATCATAACTTTATTTAATTGTTTTCAATATTGAAAAGACTTTAGGTCGGTTGGTATGGATCTAGCTGTGCCAGGGTCTAATCTAATTATTTTAACAATTTCGTAATAATTAACGGGCTTTAATACAAAAACAGGTTGTATTTTTTGTGGGATATTGGATATGATAAGGTCTTTTTTAAAAAAAACTTATATTGTTTAAAAATATTCCTGAATCAGATGTGGGATAATCACTACAAAAAATTGTAGAACTGTGGGCAATAAAATATATGCACAAGCAGTAAAGAAAGGACCAAGTGAACCCTTTTTGTGCAGTGGGAATCATTAGAGTGGAATTGTGGATGAAAAATATAATTCATTATTACCATTTTATTTAATCAAAAAATTTATAATATTAAATAGAACTATTGATTAATTGGTATTTGACCTTTGTGCCTAACTCATATTTGTCATTTGATTGATTTTTGTCACCATTATGTTATTAATATTAGGGGGTATCAATGTTGACCGATCCGCAATTAAATTAATTGCGGAAAATAATCTGCATACCCCAATTATCTTCCGCAATTATTTTTGCTAATAATTGGGTTATTAGACACTTTACGTGTCAATGTTCACCTCTTATCCAACATTTTTTTACTCAATTTTCCATAACCACATCTTGGACAACTTTCTGGATATCCCAGCCTTCTACCTTGCTGTGCACTTCCATTCTCATCCCATCCTGTTCATTCTATCCGCTCAGAATTTCTCCCCATTTCATCTATTTGATTCTTCTCCTTTTCATCTCGCTATCTCATCTGCTTGTTTCTGCTCCTTTTCATCTTCATTTATAATAACATGCCTCGTCATCCTAGATCTTCTCAAAGGCAGCCATCACCCAGTTGTTCTTCAATTACCACTACTTCCTCTTTCCCCCGCTCAGCTGAGAAATCAAAGACCGTTCAATTAAAAAAAGATGAACATCTCATTCTTATCAACTGGCTGAAAACAAAATCTAACTATGATTCATGTTTTGGTACTGAGTATGCCACTAAAGTAGGTCGACCCCCCGCATCAAAAGTTAATGGCTATCTTCTAATGGCAAATGAATTACGCAATAAGACCAAGGGAAGGATTGATCTTTTGCCTAAACAGATGTCTGAACGCTTCAAGCATTACCGAGCAAAATACAAGAAGGCAAAGTCTCTTCATCTTCCACTGGTTTTGGGATTACCGACAATGATATAACTAAGGGCATAAAATCCATAGACGATAAACTTGATTCTTTATGTCCTTACTTTAAAGAGATGGATGCAATTTTTAGAGAGCGAGCTGATGTTAATCCTGTAAACATGTTGGATGGAGAAGATCCTATCTCCAAACATGATGTCGAAGCAAATCTTTTCCCATCCTCTTCCTCCACTCAAGCCTCCCCTCATTTGAATGAGACATATCTAAATAGCATTTTTGTAGATCCTATAGGTGATTTAACACAACCAAATCTAACTCAGGTCTGTTTCTTTTTTCTTTTATCTTATCAATTCTATTTTTTATTTACTTATCTTTTTCTTATTTCTTAAAAGGCTGATGAACAAACCCAGGATCCTCAATCAACTGAGTCTGAAGCTAGTGACAATGATGAGGAGGAAAATGCTACGTTGAACAAAAAGAGAAGGGCTTCAACTAGTCTAAATTTCCACTCCCAAAGAAGACGAAAAAGTGATACTTCATCACAAACACCTTTTTCTTCGATGGAACAGTTTTTAGAGAAACGTGATGCTGGTAAGTGATATCATACATCTTATTACTTTACTCTGCTTTTCTTCTACTTTATGTTAATTTTTATTCTCACTCTAGAACAAGTGGAAATTGCTAAAGAGACTCTGAGCTTTGAAAAGAAGAAATACGAGCTCTCTTTAAGGAGGGATGACAGAGTACAAGATTTGGAAGAGAGGAAGTATGAGCTCTCCTTACGGAAGGATGATCGGATCCAAGATTTGGAGGAGAAGAAGTTTGAGCTCTCTTTACAGAAGGATGGTAGGGCCCAAGATTTGGAGGAGAAGAAGTTTGAGTTAACTCTTAGTATTGAAAAATCCAAAAATAAGGAAAAAACACTCGAGCATCAAAACTTAATGGAACAGATGAAGTATAAGCATGATCTCCAAGAAAGTTCTAAAAAGAAAGATTTCTTGATCGAATGCATTAAAGCAAACAAATCTGTTGAAGATATAGAACATTTAATGAAACTTTTTGTTGACTAGTTTCTTTTATTTCTTTCACACTTCATGTGTTCATATTTATTTGTACATAAATTTTACAATTATTTTCTGTATTTCTTGAAATATCATATTTTAATGTTAAATATTTTTTTTTAAATAAAATTTTCAAGTCTCCTTTGAAAATTTGACAATCTCCCACCCCTGGATTTTTTTGAAGTAAGCGGTGGGTATCACAAAAATTCTTTCATGTCATGAATCTTGAAAGTTTTATATGAAAATTTGTCTTTACTACCCCCTGCATTTTACCGGTATCCCAAAAATTCTTACATGTCAAGAATTTCACAAGTCTTATAAGAAATTTTGGCACAACCCCCTATGGATTTTATTGAAGTAAGGGACAGGTATCACAAAAATATTTACAAGTCAAAAAAATTCTATATCTGTTTAAAAAAATTGGCAATACTCTCCCCTGCATTTTATTGAAGCAAGGGGTGGGTATCACCAAAATTTTTCTAAGTCATCAATTTCACATGTCAGATTTGAAAATTTGGCAATACCCCCCCCCCTGCATTTTATTGAAGTAAGGGGTGGAAGTCATCTAAATTTAATATAATTACATAAATTATTAAATAAATATCTAATATATATCAATTTCCCTAGTTTAAAGTAATGACAATCCCTCAAGCCAAAATGCAGACCAAGTCAAGAAACAAAAGTTTGGGACTTTCCACAGGTATAGGCAAGAGGAACCCCATGAAACAAATAAATGTTATCATGATTACCTGTTATACAACACAAGGTTGATGGCTCATCACATTACTTGAGAAAATTGATATATAAAAAATATTTATTAAAAATTTATGAAAAAATATAAAATTTTCGATGACAACTCTAATCCCCATACTTTTTGGATCTAGATAAAGTTTTTTTAAATCAAATAACTTTACCTTCTTTCTTTACCTTATTGATTCTTTGTATCAACTTATTACTGATTTGAAATGAGCAACCGAAATGAGTGAAATCTTGACAGGATTCCAAACCAGGAGGAACTTTGGTCGTTTGATGATTATCCTTAGAAGAATTCCAAATAGTTTCAATGATACCATTTCCCAAACCAAAATCAATGATGCACCGGTGGTCTGGAAAATATAAACCATGTCCTTTGATTTTAGCTGGAGATGGTATTGGGTGGCCAGTTATCAGATTGATATATGAGAATATTCCAAAAGTAAGAAAATTGGCATCATTCCTATCGATATGAATCCTATTGTGGAATCCAGAATGAGTGATAATAACATTAGAAAATAAAAGATATTTGTGGCTGATATCTTCCCATTTGGAGTCACACCAATTCGGTATTCCAACTTTGGTTGCAAGTTCATGATTTTCTTCAAATGCTTTATTACAGAGCTTGTTGAGTCAAAAAGCAAGAAAAGAGTCAAAGGAAGGTAGAATGTCCCATAAGCAAAAATCTTCATCTTTTTGAGCTTTAGTGATATTCTTGACCAACAAATATATGCCTATATGATTGAAATGCCTAGATAATAATCATATAAGAGTTTCAGAATCCTTATCCTCTAAATATGCAATATAAAAATGTGAAATAAGACAAGTGAAATTTGGAAAAAAGGCTCAACTTCAAAGGTCAAAATCTCAGCAACCACTGAGCCTAATTCAAACCTGTTTGTGAGAAATGAAAGATATGCTTTAGTAGAATCTTCAGTTAAAGGACATGTGATTTAAATAAACCTAATCCTAATTTGTTACATAAAAAACTGAAATAAAAATTTAAATTGGGAAAAAAAGGCTCAACTTTAACGGTCAATATCTCAGCAACCACTGAATCAAATTCAAATCTGTTTGTGGGAAATGAAAGGTAGCCTTCAGGAGAATCTTCAGTAAAAAGAACATTAGATTTGAATAAACCTAACCCTAATTCAGAGTCTGATTTTCAAAATTTTACAAAAACTTGAAAAGTGGTAATGAAGATGAGATCAAAAGGAGTTTTATAAGTTCACTGTTATCCAGATAAGAGTCATACATATATTTAAGTATGAAGTTTTCATAAAAGGAATGAGATATCATATAGGCATGAAAAAAAGGAGATGAAACTTACCTTGATTCAAAAGTAGGAAAAATAGAGTGAGAAAGATTGATGTTGGAATTGTGGGGAAATCAAATATGGAGTAAGTGAAATGCATAAAGAATGTGCAATGTATGTGTTTCAATGAAATGGAGCCAAAAAAAGTGAAATAAGGGAAAGGGGGGATAATGACAATGCCAAGGAGGGATGAAGAGTAGGGTGATGGAGCTAAAAAATAAAGTAAAGAGGAAGAGAAAAAAAAGGTTAATTACACCATTGAAATCCAAAATAACCACTTACAAAAAAAATTTAGATAAAAAAAATAAAATAAACAGAAAAAAACAAAAAAAATTATAATTAGTAATCAAAAAATCAAAAAAAAGAATAAAATGACTTACCTGGAGAGATGAGATGACAAAATGAACGAAACCAAATTGTTTGAGGGATGTTGGAGGAGAATAGGAAAAGGATATGAGGGATGAATGAAAAAAAAAATCACTGACAAAATATGCAATTTCAGAAAATATGCGATTTCATGTTGAGCTGGTGAAAGAAAACCAATGAGCCATCCAAAAAAAAGATATTCACCGTAAATTCAAAAAAAAAATGAATATGCAACAAACCAAAATACAAAACCAAGTGATTAAAGTACACAAAGAGGACATTTGGAAAGTATGAAAACATAAAAATTATAAATTAAAAGGGTGAAGAGAAATGTTGGAGAGTAATTGGCACTATAATGGGGTGTATGCCCATTGATTGAATGATTTGTGAATAAAGGGAGGGGAGTGCCAGTGGTGGTTCAGGATCATCTTCTTCATAAAGATCATTCCACTCATCCTTTAAATCAGCTAGAATATTTTGGAGTATTACGCAAGTCAAGATCCAATGATTTGCAGTTTTGATCTTCAATTTTTTTTAAATTGGTTTCTGAGCTCCCAAAGACTAGAAAATCGTCCCTTTAAAATACCTATAGCATGTTCAATTCGTACTCTTGATTTTGCAAGGTGATAATTAAATTTAGTTTTGGGGTCATTTTCTGAATTTGCACCACGGAAAGCAGGTATAATGTACTTTCCACTTGCATATGCTGAGTCTGCAAGGAGGTACTGAGATTCGTCAAAGTATTAGTCAGGGGATTGAGAAATCCTCATTCTTTGGAAGACGGAAGAGTCATGACATGATCCAGGGCAGCCACTGTGAAAAGCAATAAATTTTTTATTGACATCGCATACAAGTTGAACAGCAATAGAGTATCTAGAAAGAAGATAAAAAGTTAGATGGTGAAAGATGAGAACTTGGAGGAGATTTTGAAGAAACCTTTTTTTGCAATAAAAATAATGGTTGCCATCATGAGCAGGCTTTTGACTCAAAGGGATGGTTGTGCCATCAACAAAACCTATACAGCCAGGGAAACCTTCAGCTTGCATTACTTGAGAGGATTCAAGTCGCTGTTCTGGAGTTGGCCAAGCAAGAGTTTGAGACTTGAGGGAAAGGATAGCAATCATACAGTGCTTGGTGTATAATATCACGGTACCATATCCTATGTTAAAGAGATTATCCAAACGTCTTACGGCAGCACCATTTCCATTTGAGCCAAAGCGACATAGAGCAACAGCAAGTTGGATGGCAGGATTAGGCTGTTTGTTATGAGAATTGTTATGGAAGATAGGATGATCGGAGATGAGTTGATAAAGTTTGAATAAAGAATCGAGAGAAGTTCTAAAAAGTTGTGTGAAGTTTAAATGAGGAATGTTGATAATGGAGGCCAGATCATATCGGGGATCATGATAAAGATTTGGCCCCCTGGTGATGATGTAACGCTTTTTGGAAAGAAAACACATATAAGCTAAAGAATCTTCCAAATCAGAGTAAGATTTATAGTAAAGAACTAAAAGAAAAGTGATAGCATTAATTGTTTAGTGAAGTAGCTTCCTAGTAGAGAGGTGTTTCATTGTTGCTGGTGGAAGGGTTATGTGATGAGGGAAGTGGGAATTCACCGCCAAATGTGCAGTTGGGGTGTGTAGATAGAAAAAAAACATAAGTGTTCGCCACCAAAATTAAGTAGCATAGAGTGAGGAAAGACTTAAGGATGGCATCAGCAATTATAAGTCATGTGACTTTCTTAAAAATCCATCATGGATGAGATGAGTTTGGGATCAGGAATTAGGAATGGAAATTGGGGTATAAGAGGCGGGATAATGCATTATTGTGGATTTCTTATCCACTAGCCCTGGGGCTAGTGGATAAGAATCTTCCGCAATTAATAATGTCTGATCCCGGGAAAAAAAATTCCTGATCCCTAATTGCGGATCCCTGAACATTGATACCCCCTAATATAAGTATAGCAAAAACTTGTGTGCCAAATGCATACCGGGTGATGTTACACCTTTTATAATATTATTAAATAAACGTAAAAAAATATGAAAATGATTTGTTTTACAAAAAATAAATTGATATCCAAAAGCAATATGAAGGATAAAAAGGTAAAATTAAAGGGATCAAATATGAAATAAAAAATTAAAGTGAAATTCCTCCCATCAAGAGCAAGTAGACATGATGGGGTGAATGCCCACCAGTGGCACTAAACTTGGACTATAATTTCTTTTTTGTAAAAATAAAAAAAAATCCACTAGAGCTTTACCAAAACTTCAGGATGACACTTTTGCCATATCAAACAACTTCTAGTGCAATTATTGAAGAAAAATTCATCTTCATTGCAATAGAGAGAATTGATCACATCAGACTGCAGGTGACCAAAAGTGTCCAGAACAAGTTCAGCCGAACTTGTGCTGGACACTTTTATGATGGAGGTTAGCTAGGGTGGAATTTTTCTTCAGTTCATCTGGTATTTCTTATAAACATGTCCACTGGTATTTGATCTTTGTGCCTCACTCATATTTATCATTTGATTGATTTTTTGTCACCATTATGTTTTAATATTATAAGTATAGCAAAAACTCATGTGCCAAATGCATACCGGTTGATGTTACACCTTTTATAATATTATTAAATAAAGGTAAAAAAATATGAAAATGATTTGTTTTACAAAAAATAAATTGATTTACAAAAGCAATATGAGGGATAAAAAGGTAAAATTAATCTCAAAGAGATCAATTATGAAAAACAAAATACTAGTAAAATTCTTGCTCTCAAGAGCCAGTAGAAGTGTTGAAAAAAATGGGAGCCATCAGGGCTAAATTGTAATATGTGACCTTTTTTTAAAGATAAAAAATTATACACCTGAGGTTGGGAAGAACAACAGGTGGATGATTCAGCTAAACTAAACTGCTTGTAGTGAAGTTTAATAAAAAAATGTTTTTTTTTTGCCATATGGAGAATTGATCCCATCTGACTGCACGTGACTAAAAGTGTCCAGCACAAGTTTGGCCAAACTTGTGCTGGACACTTTTATGATGGAGAGTAGCTTGGGTGGAAATTTTCTTCAGTTCGTTCATCTTGTATTTCTCATAAACATGTCTACTGGTATTTGATCAGTCTGTATCTTTCATATTTATCATCCGATTAATATTTTATCACCATTATATTATTAATGTTATTAGTATAGCAAAAACTTGTGTGCCAAATGCATACCATGTGAAGTTATACCTTCAATAATATTTTAAAATAGATGTAAATAAATATGGAAAGGAATAGTTTTACAAAAATTAAATTAAAATTTAAAAGTAAAAAGAGGAATAAAAGAGTAAAATAAAAGTCAAAGAGTTAAAATATGAAAAAAATACTGGTAAAATTCATGCTATCAAGAGCCAGTAGAGGTGTTAAAGCAAATGGGAGCCATCAGGGCTTAATTGTAATAAGTGACCTATTCTTTAAAGATAAAAAATTATACACCTGATATTGGGCAGAACAGCAGGTGGATGATTCAGCTAAACCAAATTACTTCTAGTGAAATTTGATAAAAAAAATTTTTTGTTGCCATACAGAGAATTGATCCTATCTGACTGCACATGACCAAAAGTGTCCAGCACAAGTTTGGCCAAACTTGTGCTGGACACATCTATGATGGAGAGCGGCTGGGGTAGAGTTTTTCTTCAGTTCATCTGGTATTTCTTACAAACATGTCTACTGGTATTTTATCTTTGTTCCTCACTCATACATATCCTTTGATTAATTTTTTGTCTTAATTATATTATTAATTATATAAGTATAGCAAAAAATCGTGTGCCAAATGCATACTGAGTGATGTTACACATTTTATAATATTATTAAAAAAATGTATAAAAATATTAAAATAATTTATTTTAAAATTTATTAATTGATATCCAAGAGCAATATGAGGAATAAAAAATTAATTTAAAGCAATCAAATATGAAAAAAGAAATCCAAGTATTATTGCTAATATCAAAGGCCAGTAAAGATGTTGAAGCAAATGAGAGCCATCAGGGATAAATTGTACTTAATTGATTGTTTTTTAAAGATAAAATATTGTGTACCTGTGGTTTGGATGAACTCTAGGTGGATAATTCAGCTATATCAAACTACATCTAGTGAAGTTTCTTATCAAAAAATTTTTTTCATTTCCATAGAGAGAATTGATCCCATCTGACTGCACCTGACCAAAAGTGTCCAGCACAAGCTCGGCCGAACTTGTGCTAGTTACTTTTATAATGGAGAGTAGCTAGGGTGCAGGTCTTCTTCAGTGCATCTGTTATTTTTTTAAAACATGTCAAATGGTATTTGATCATTCTGTGTTATTCATATTTTATTATCTGATTAATTTTTTGTCATTAGAATTTTATTAATTTTATTAGTACAGAAAAAACTTGTGCGCCAAATGCATGCCATGTTATATTACACCTTTTATAATATTATTAAAAAATGTTAAAAAAATATGAAAATGATTTCTTTTCCAAAATTATAAATTAATATCCAAATGTAACATGATAGATAAAAAAGTAAAGTAAATGAGATCAAATATGAAAAAGAAAAATTCAAGAAAAATTCCTGCCTTCAAGAGCCAGTAGAGGTGTTGAAAAAAATGGGTGCCATCAGGGCTAAATTTGATAAAATTTAATTTTTTTTAAAGATAAAAAATTTTTCATCTGAGGTTTGGAAAAACTCAAGGTGGATAATTCAGCCATACCAAACTACTTATAATGTAATTATTTAGAATTTTTTTTAATTTAATTTCCACAGAGAGAATTGATCCCATCTGACTGCACCTGAACAAAATTGTCCAGCACAAGTTTGGCCGAACTTGTGCTGGACACTTTTATGATGGAGAGTAGCTAGGGTGGAAGTGTTTCTCAGTACATCAGTATTTTGTTTTTCAAATTTTTATTGGGTTTTTAACTTTTTTTTATCATTCATATTTATCTTATAATTAATTTTTTGTCACCATATATATTGTTGATGTTTCTAGTATAGCAAAAACCTTCATGCCAAATGCAAAATTGGTGATGTTACAACTTTAATAATATTATTATATAAAGTTAAAAAAATATGAATATGTTTAGTTTTTAAAAAAATAAATTGATATTTAAAATTAAAAAGAGTAATAGAAAAGTAAAATGAAAATAAATGGGATCAAATACAAAATTAAAAAATACAAGTAAAATTTTTACTATCAAGAGCCAGAAGTGGTGTTGGGACATTTGGGGACCCCTAGGTCAAGACTTGGTCTAAACTTACTTTTATGTATAGCTAACAAATTTTGAACTGAGGTTTAGACAGACATCCAGGGGACAATTTTACAATATTAAACATTCTTTACTTCAATAATTGAGTGAAATATCATTTTTTATTGCCATAGAGAGAATTTATCTCATATGACTTCATGCAACCAAAAGTGTCCAGAACAAGTTCGGCAGAACTTGTGCTGGACACTTTTATAATTGAGAGTAGGCATACAGCAAATCTTCTAAAACTCAAAAGGGATTTCTTATAAACATTTCCACTGGAATTTGATCTTTCTGTGTCATTTAAATTTACCATTTGATTAATTTTTTGTCATCATTATATTGTTAATGTTTTTACTATAGTAATAACTTGTGTGAAAAATGCATAACAGATGGTGTTCCACCTTTAATCATATATTATTAAATAAAGGTATAAGAGTATGAAAATTATTTATTTTAAAAATTAAAAATTGATATCCAAAGCAATATGAGCAATAAAAAAGTAAAATAAAAGGGATAAAATAAGAAAAAAAAATCTAAGGAAAATTCCCACTATCAATAACAAGTAGAGGTGTTAGATCAAATGTGCACCACCAGGGCTAAACTTGCACTATATTTTCTTTTTTTTTAAACCAAAGAAAGTGTCCTGATGAGTTTTGAAAATTCATCAGGAGGCCATTTTGGCAATATCAAACTACTTATTGTGCAATGATTGAGCAAAATGTCCTTTTCATTTCCATAGAGTAAATTTATCCCATCTGACTGCATGCAACCAAAAGTGTCCAGCACAAGTTTGGCCAAACTTATTCTGGACACTTATATGATGGTGAGTATCTAGGGTGCAGGTCTTCTTCAGTTCATCAGGTATTCCTTATAAACAGATCCACTTGTATATGATCTTTCTGTGTCATTCATATTTATCATTTGATTCATTGTTTTTCACCATTATAATATTAATGTTATTAGTATTGAAAAAAGTTGTAAGCCAAATGCATACTGGGAGATGCTACATCTTTCATAATCTTATTAAATAAAAGTAAAAAAAATATGAAAATTATTAGTTTTACAATAAATAAATTGATATTTGAAAGCAAAAACAGGAATAAAAAAGTAAAATAAAAGTGATTAAATATGAAATTAAACATTCAAATAAAATTTCTGCCATCAAAGATAATTTGAGTTTTCAGACCAAATTTGCACCACCAGTTCTAGATTTGGAATATTTTTTCTTTTTTTTAAAATTAATAAAAGTGTCCACCTTATATTTTTTACAAAAAATCAGGAGGATAGTATAGCAATATAAAGCTACTTCTTGTGCAATGATTGAGCAAAAATTCATTTTAACTTCCATTGAGTAAATTTATCCCATCTGACTGCATGCAACCAAAAGTTTCCAGCACAAGCTCAGCTGAAATTGTGCTGGACGCTTTTATGATGGAGAGTAGCTAGGAAGCAAGTCTTCTTCAGTTAATCTTATATTCATTTTAAAAATGTCTATGGGTATTTGATCTTTCTGTGTCATCCATATTTATTATTTGATTATTTTTTAGTCAACATTATATTATTAATGTTTTTAGTATAGCAAAAAAATGTGTAATGAATGTACACTAGATGATTTTACAACTTTAATAATATAATATAATAAATATAAAAAAATGTGAAAGTTATCAGTTTTACCAAAATAAAATTGATATTTAAAAGCTAAAGGATAAATAAAAGGGTAAGATTAAAATTAAAGAGATCAAACATGAAATAAAGATATTAAGTATAATTTCTGCTATCATGAGCCAGTAGAGGCTTCAGAAAAAATGGGCACCATCATAGATTAACATGGATCAAATTTACTTTTTACCAAAGGAAAAAATTGTCTACCTTAGGTTTGGAAAAACTTCCAGGGGACAATTTGTCTATGTAAAACTACTTTCAGTGCAATGATGGAGTGATAATTCAGTCTCATTTCCATAAAAAGAATTGATTGCGTCTGACGGCATGAAACCAAAAGTGTCCATCACAAGTTTGACAAAACTTGTGCTGGAAACTTTTATCATCAAGAGTGTCCAGGGTGCAAGTCATTTTTAATCATCTGAAATTTCTTATAAACATTTCCACTGTTATTAAATCTTTGTGCCTCACTCATATTTATCAATTGATTAATTTTTTGTCACCATTATATTATTAATATTATCAGTATAGCAAAAAATTGTGTGCCAAATGAATACTGGGTGATGTTACACCTTTTATAATATTATTAAATAAAAGTAAAAAAATATGAAAATGATTTATTTTACCAAAAATAAGCTTCTATCACCACACAATATGGGGGGCGGACTTGCTAGCAAGTCCGCAACCTTGGACCCAAACTCACCATAGATTGAACACACATTGAGCTATTGATAAAGGAACCATACAATCAGGGATGAACACCACTCAGCAGAAAAGTTTTAGGTGGGAGTTCAAGTAGAGTTCAGTATGGGTTCAGTCTGAGTTCAGTCTGAGTTCCATCTGAGTTCCATCTAAGTTCAGGTTGAGGACTTGCTAGCAAGTCCACCCCCTATATTGCGTAGTGTATCCAAAAGTAATATGAGAGGAATAAAGTAAAATAAAAGAAATCAAAGATAAAAATAAAAATTGAAGTTAAATTCCTGCCATAAACAGAAAAAAGAGATGTTGAATTAAATTAGAACAATCAGGGCTAAACTTGCACTAAATTTTCATTTTTGTAAAAATAAAAAAAAAATCCACTTGAGCTTTACCAAAACTTCAGCATGAAAATTTTGCCATATCAAGCTACTTCTAGTGTAATTTTTTTCAAAAATTTATCTTCATTTCCATAGAGAGAATTGCTCCCATCTGACTGCACCTAACCATAAGTGTACAGCACAAGTTTGGCCGAACTTGTGCTGGACACTTTTTTAATGTAGAGTAGCTAGGGTAGAATTTTTCTTCAGTTCACCAAGTATTTCTTACAAACATGTCTACTGGTATTTTATATTTGTTCCTCACTCATTAATATCATTTGATTAATTTTTGGTCGCCATTATATTTTTAATTTTATAAGTATAGAATAAACTAATGTGCCAAATGCATACCAGGTTATTTTATGCCATTTATAATATTATTAAATAAATGTATAAAAATATGAAAATAATTTATTATAAAAATTATTAATTGATATCCAAAAGCAATATTAGGAATAAAAAATTAAGTTAAAGGGATCAAATATGAAAAAAGTAATCCAAGTAATATTCCTACTATCAAAGGCCAGTAGGGGTGTTGAAGCGAATGAGAGCCATCAGGGATAAGTTGTACTATATTGACTTTTTTTCAAAGATAAAGAATTGTGCACCTGTGGTTTGGATGAAATCTAGGTAGAAAATTTGGCTATGTAAAACTACTCCTAGTGAAGTTTTTTATCCAAAATTTTTTTTTCATTGCCATAGCAAGAATTGATCTCATATGACTGCAACTGACCAAAAGTGTCCAGCACAAGTTCGGCCAAACTTGTGCTGGACACTTTTTTGATGGTGAGTATCTAGGGTGCAGCTCTTCTTCAGTGCAACTGGTATTTTTTTAAAACATATCCACTGGTATTTGATATTCCTGTTTTATTAATATTTTATCATTTAATCAATTTTTTGTTACCAGTATATTATTATTTTTATTAGTATAGCAAAAAAACATGTGCCAAATGCTTACAGGGTGATGTTAAACCTTTAATAACTCTATTAAATACAGGTAAAAAATTATGAAAATGATTTGTTTTACATAAAATTAATTGATATCTAAAAGAAAAAAAAGGGATAAAAAGAAATAGGTTGAATAATAGGGATTTTATATAAAATTCAAAATTCAAGCTAAATGCCTACTTTCAAGGCTCAGAAGAGGTGTTGGATAAAATGGGCATCATCAGGAATAAAACTTTACTTAATTTGATTTTTTGAAAATCTAAATGAAGTTTTCAACTGATTTTTTTCCAATATTTAGTTGGACACTTTATCTATATCAAATTACTTCTAGTACCATGATTGACCAAATTAAATCCTCATTTCCATATGCAGAATTGATCCCATATGGCTGGACCAGGCCAAAGGTGTCAACCACAAGTTTGAGAATTCTTCTGGTGGACACTTTTATGATGGACAGTAGTAGGGTGCAAGTCTTCTTTAGTTAATCTAGTATTCCTCATAAACATTTCCAACTTATTTTTGGCCAAAAATCAGGTGGAAAGTTTTTCCATATAAAATTACTTCTAATGACATGATTGACTAAAAATTGATTCTCATTACCATATAGAGAGTTGATCCCATATGACTGGATCTGGAAAAAGTGTCACCACAATTTTTGATAAACTTAAGTTTGAAAATTTTATTATGGAAAGGAATTGCAAGTCTTCTTTATTTCATCAAGTAATCCTCATAAAAATTTTCACCTGTATTTTGGCCAAACTTCAGGTGGACACTTTGGCCATATTAAATTAATTCTAGCTCCATGTTGATAAAAAACTGATACTTATTGCCATATATAGATATTAAACCCATCAGACTGTGCCTTTCCAAAAGTGTCTACCTGAATTATGGCTAAACCTCAGTTGGACACTTTTATGATGCAGAGTAGCTAGGGAAAAAGTATTCTTCAGTTAATTTGGTATTCATAATAAATTTATCCTCCTGAAGTTTAGCCTAACTTCAGGTGGAAAATTTTGGAAAGCACCGTTAGTCACTATCCATCAAAAAAATGTTCACCAAAATTTTGGCTAAACTTGTGGTGGACCCCTTTTATCAGCCACAGTCAGATGAGATAAACTCTTTAGATGGAAATGATGATGATGTTTTGGTCAATCATGGAAATAGAAGTAGTTTGATGTGGCCAAATTACCCCCCTGAAGGTCAGACAAACATCACAATGACACTTTTTAGCAGGGAGTAACTGAGAAAAATCCATTTATAAGAAGGAAAATCTTTTATTGGGTAGATGCCAAGGTTACATACTTGTGTATTATGGTCAATATTAATTTTGAAAGAGTCTGTCCAAGCAATTTTATTGCCCATTATGACTCATTTTGTTTTAAATGTTTCAAACTGCGTGATACAGTATTAAGGTGTCACATAGTATAATTAAGTTCTATTATGTGCCCTCCTATGATGCCTAAATTTATAATTTTATATCTTACATAATAATTTTTTTTATATAAATTCATCAATATTTTTTTTATTATCAAATTTAATAGAGCAAGTATCCTGAATTATTATTTATGCATAAGCTTAGGTTAGATCAATTTGTGCTCAATTTGTTCTCATCAGAGGACCAAAATCAAGTTCTGGAGGATCAACTTGTGCATAATTTGGAATCAGTTGATATTCTGTCTGTAATCAATCTGAGAATAAATGTAAATCTAACTCTAATTTACTTATTTTTATAAAGTATTCATAAACCTGGCATAATTAAGGGACACTCTAAATTTCAAGAGAGGGGATTGCTAGCAATTCACCCCTAGATTTCCCGTAGTGAGAGTATGATTGAAAAACAACAGGCAATATGGGTTGGTGCTTTATTTTGATAAAAGTAGTTCTAGGCTGGAAAGCATTGTAAATGCCATTGCTAAGTTTTTTTTGTTTGTAAAAGTATTAATAATAGCAGGATCATTAAAAGTTTCACAACCAAGGGTAGAATCACAGATAATTTCCTCCTCATAATAAAATACCTTTTTTGAACAACAGCCAATATCTACCCCTATTTCCATGCCCATCCTTGCTTTTATGCCAAATCTGTTGTTCCTACCCCTATTTGTCCTTTTACGTGCCATCAAAAGAAAATATCTGGGGAAAAAGATGATAAATTTTAATAAAGTTTTTATTAAGAGAATATAGTAGCCAAAAAAAATTAACTAGTACAGATGGCCTGTGCCCTCAAGCTGGGTTGATTTTTTTAATCATTAATTTTAACTTACCTATGAGAAGGGAGGATTACCAGAACCCTTAATATGTGGTTTGGATGCCGTGTAATTGGACCAGGGGTGAAAACAGGTTATTTTGGGTGTGGATAACTGAGTGTCAAATTTATCAGTGAAAGAGGTAAAAAGGAGGTCAATAATAATGGTTGTAAAAGGGAAAAAGATAATAAATTGAGGAAAAGTTATTGTTGAAAGAGAATTTAGTAGCCAAAAAATTAACTAGCACAGATGGATTTTTCCCTTAATCTGGGTTAATTTTTAAATATTTAATTTTAACTTACATGTAGGAAGGGAGGAATACCAGAACCCTTAATATGCAGATTGGATGCAGATTAATTTGACCAGGGGTGAAAATAGGTTATTTTGAGTGGGGATAACTGAACGCTAAATAAATTAGTGAAAGAAGTGAAAAGAAGTTTAATATTTCTGGCAGGTAATCTATGTAAGTTACTGAATCAGTACACTGTAAAAAAAGTGGAAATAAGTAGGGGATGATGGATGAGGAAGAAAAATGAGGGTTACTTAATAAACAAATAGTGCAGGGAAAGATGTTTACCAGACTCACCAGGAGAAAAAAAATAACCCAATACTATGACATCTGGGGTACACCCATCACTTTCTCATCTCTCACTGATAAACCATTCTAGGCCACCACCCACTCATCCCTCCTCAATCAATAGTGACTCAATCCAATTTCGCTCCTGTACTGCCAGCTATAGCCATTTAGTTCTTTCACCTTCCCATACTTCTTTATTGGTAAGTTTTTTTAATCTTTTTATTATCATTTTTTGTTTCCAGATCCTTTTTTTATTGTATATCATTCTCCCACTCTCTAAATTTGGCTGTCCCAATCCCATCTCTCACAGCCTATCACCAGTTTCAACACCATCTTTGGCTCACCCCCCCTCATTTATACCTGTTCTGTACAGCCACAAATTGACTGAACCAATGCCAAATGTCTGGGCATGCCAAAAAAACCAGCTAATGGTGCAGTCCAAAGACAAGACGTGGTCAGCTCCCATCAGGACAAAGTGCCCATCTAAAACTCCCCCACAGACCCCAAGGAAACTAATTGAATAATAAATATGGAATTCAATATCAAAAAATTGTATATTTGTACCAATATGTATTTTCTTAATTTAAATGAGGCTATAATTTCTATAATATGTGTTATAATGAAGGAATTGAGACATTTGAACTATTTGAAAGCCCCTGGATCTTCTGAGGGGTCAAAAAATCAATATTATAGCAATTAATGGGAAGATTTGAGGGAAAAGAAAAATCAGTAATCACTTTATCACAGTCTTTATGTGTATACAGAATATTCTTATAAAATAAGTGTGTTTTTATGGCCTCTCATATTTTTTAAATATAGTTCATCCACTTGATGATAGAAATTAGTTAATTGAGAACTTCTCCAGGGAATTTTAAGCCTTTGAAACACCCCAGTTTCAGTATCTTCAGTATCAGATATACATAAGGGGTCATTGAAAAGGCAATCAATATCTAGATCGTTAGCAAGATGCTTGAGAAATGTTTTTCTGCATAAATCATGTATGTTTTTAATAAAATTATAATTTCAAGGATTAATATTTAATATGTAAATGTTTCAGAGAAATTATTTACTGACATTCCTTTGATACTGAAGTCTTTTCTTTCTCCTCCTAGCCTCATCACCATGATTCTCACCATTTATGCACTTTTACATCCAATACCAAGCATCTAATAAATAGAGGAATCTTCTTCTCTTTGTTCTCTGGTGGAATATTAGAGTAGTGGGAAAATGCATTGTTTTGAGAAGAATATAAAAAATTATTTGTGAGGTGCTCAATGACAAGATTATTCTGAGGTGAGTTTGGGTTACTGAAATCAAGTGAAATACATGGGAACCCCATTTCAAGAGCTTCCTGGGGACATATATATATGAATTTTGTGGAGATTTTTGATTTTTGTCCATTTCCTTGAATTCTTCCAGGTGGATTCTCAAAGTTTTAATCAGAAATCAGTATAAAAGGCTTCAAGACTGCTTTAGGTAGCTTTGGAATCTCATCATCATGATAAGGTGGTGGATGATTGTCTCCTGTTGAGTTGTTCTTCCCTAAAATTAACTTCTCAAAGTCATCTACCGACCGAAAAAAAGACTCTTTGGTGATAATACACCAATATGATTCAAGTGTTTATTGAATGTTTTTACAGAGGAGAAGCCCTGTTTAAGTATGTGAAAGAAAAAAATTGAATCTTAAACAAAAAGAATTAGGAATAAGACTTGATAAATTATTAGAAAATATAATAAAAAATAACTTTACCTGAAATATTTTATTTCAATTATTATAATGTAAATTTGTGTGTGACAAATTTTTTAGAGATATTCTGATTCTTGTCTGAAAGGAAAAGGAAAAGTTAACAAGAATATTTTCAATGGTTTGTTTAATACTCCAAATTTTTTTTCTCTAGAAGAAGCAGGTCAAATTTTTTTGATAATTGCAAAATAACTTTGAATAATTAAAGTTAAGAATACAAACAGGGAAATTATAAACATCCCAATAAAATAATTGAGCAAGATGTTCTTCCTTTTAAATTTTTTACAAGAAAAAACATAAATGAAATATAGATCAAGCATTATTGTCAAAGAAAAATCAATTTGACCTTCAGAATAGCTATAGTGACCAAAATACTCTCACTAAAAACAAAAACTTAATGATTTCTGGTTTCTCTAGAAAAAATGTTTCACAGAATTGAAAAAATTACCATTTTTTGTAGAATTCACAAAATTACAATGTGCTTATTAGTTATTTTAATCTGAATCACTTAATCAAATATATTTTTTGTGTATTTTAACATCAAATTTTTACTAAATATCATCCCATTCTTATAAATTTGAGCAGAAATTAACCTGGTAAATCAAGATTTCCCACGTTATGCTAGTAATAAAAGCACCCTATTTAATTTTAAACTCTTTTCATATGAAATTCTACAGGATAATTGAATTAAATTTAAAATTTAAAGGAGTGATAAACAGGTTGAAAATTTTCAAAGTTAATTGGACAAATAATTAAAGAAATAATATGTGGTGAAATATTTTTTCAAAACCAAAAACAAGATTCCATAAAGCTCATTCAATTAATTTTTTTTTGGAAAAGAAGAACTTAAAATAAAATTTATTATTATTAGTTTTTCTGAATATGTGTTTGAGAATTTAAATTTGATCTGGTCACACATATTTCTTATGAGCTATCATTTGTTATTTTTAATATTTTATAAAGTTTATATGTAGAAAAATGGACTAAATCATGTGTTAAAATATTTATAAAATATAGACATTTGCAATGATTCTGGATAAATAATAATTATAATATATTTATGTAAAAATTTTTTTTCTGCTTCTACATAATCACCCCTGATAATACCAGCCTTTTTCCTGATAACACTTGCCAATTATTTTACCCAAATACTATTTTTATCACCTATAGCATCAAGCTCTACTTCACCCAAGCTCTCAAGAGAAATTTCACAGTAAAAGTCTTTTGGTAGTCCACAAGGTGCAAGAAAAATGTCTGGAGAAACTGATAATGAACTTTCACCATTGTTTTCCGCTGGTGAAGGGTCTACTGGTTTTGTTTTACATAAAAGTTTGAGTTGAGAAATTTTCACTGTAATTTCTTTCTTTTGTTTAGCTTGAACTCTTTTCAAATATAGGCTGTCAAGATTATTGAGACACTTGGTTAGCATTTCACTTCTCTAGTTTGTTGGAACTCAATATCTGTCTCCTTTTTCATTAACCTCCATATCTGAATGCATTGCAACATCATTAATAAGAGTTGAATATTTGGGCCTAAGAACTGAAGTGGAAGCTTCCTCTTGCATATCAGGCAGCTGAAGATTTTTATTTTAGTAAAAAGAAGTATTGTAAAAATGATAATAAAACTTAAATCACAGAAAAACTTTGTTATTTTGCACTGATTCTTTCCTTCTTCATTTTTTTTCTTTAAATTGTCAGATTTTTTTCTGGTAGAAAGTTTGCTATTCCTTCTATAGGTTGTCATTTTGTTTGTGATCCAGTGCATTATCATCTCCTTCACAGTTCCAGTTTTTACCTCCGAGCTCAATATAGCAAAGGATCTCAAACCTTTTGATTGGAAGAAATTGAACCAGCATGAAGCCATTACATCTATAAAGTTTTTGTTCCATTCAATTCCAATTGGGAAAAGCCAGTCAAACTGAGCACAAGGGAAACTAGAAGAGGAGAGATTTTCCTCAATTATTCTTTTTCATTTGCTGTTGATTAATTTTCCAAGAGGATGGATTACTGATGGGGATGATTAAATAGATTTTGATTTGAATTTTTCTTTTATCTTTTCACTCCTAAATTTTACTAGGGATTCTTTTTGAGCCATGCTTATCTTACCAGATTTCACATCATCCTGATACTTTTTTTCAACTTCTTCTAGCATTTTTTTTTGATTTTCAGTGAGATTAAACCATAAACCCTTTGATTCTTCTGATAAAGGCTCTGTAAGCTCCTTGCTTTCAGTATCAATACTAAAAATCAATCATAGAAATAAAATGATGGATTGTCCAAGTGGAGGTGATGAATTCGGAGTTTGTATTGAGGCAGCATCCCTAGCAATCTTGGCCTTTTTTTGAGAATTTTGTCATTTCTTTTTCTGTCTTTGTTGTCTTAACAGCTTAATTGTTGCAGATTATGATGGATCAAGCTCTCCAGAATCATCTTAAGATATTTATAAATAAAAATTTTTTAAAATGAAAATTTGAATATGGATCTCACCTTCTGAATCATCCTCAGAGCTTGTATTATTACTATCACCTAGGTGTTTGTTGATTATATCATTTTCATCTGCAAGTTCAAGAAAGTAGGTAACAGAATATTAATCCAAGTAGCTATTTTAAATTGTATTTTAAAGAAAATACAAACCATCAGATTTGACATGTTTATCCCGACCATCAGAATCAGCCTGTCTATTTTGACCATCAGAATTGGCCTGTCTATTTTTACAATGAGAATGGGCCTGTCTATTCTGACAATCAGAATTGACCTGTTAATCAATTTCCATTGCTTCTGGAGTTTTTCTAGTAAAAAAGGTATAAAATAAGTTCCAAATATAAAAAATATATTTTTCTCTGAATTACAAAATTACACTAAGGATCCTTAAGTATAACCTGGCTGAATTCAAAGAAAGAAGAGAAAACAATATAGAACCTACCATAATATTTTTTTATCTTTCAAAAAATTTTAGTTCTGTACTTCTTCTGGAGGAAGGGTTTGGCAGGAAAAATCAATTTAGAAAAATGCAGGAAGATTTTTCCATGGGCAGAAATACAAACATACTATCTCTCTTTGTTATAAAATGATTTCCTTTGTATTTTCCCCTATAGTCTGAAGAATTTTTTTATAGGTTCTGTGCCCAATGATTCCCTTTGATAAAGTGACATCATCAGAGATGGCTCCACTATCTGTAATAACAAGTCCTCCTCAGCCCTTGGGTGAAAAAAGACCATAAATGGAAATCTGAATAGTGGTAAACATTTTTTTAGTACTTGATAACTTTGATACTACTTGATTAGAAAACATTGAGATTTCTGGTCCAATTCTTTCCAATTTTTCTGCACTATGAAAATGCACACAGAAAATTTTTTTATACAAGTGAGCAAAGATGATCATCCAATCTTTCAGTTTTTTTTTCAAAGTAAAATTCAACTTCAAAAATTTATTCCATAAAAATAAACCACATCAAAACTGTCACTACTCACTTTAAATTTCAGATCAAGTCAAGTAACAGGGCCATTTTGTTAGAGGTGAAATATTAACTGAATTTCTCCAAAAGGTTAAGACAAATAGATTGGCTTGTGAGTGAGATTTTATTTATACATGATAATAAAGTTTAAATGATAATTAAAACCTTTAAACTAACCAGGAGAAATGCATCAAAGAATAATTTAAAAATTATGTAGTGAAAAGCAACCCATTTTGATCCTGGAAGAAAATTATATGGATATTATACACCACACAATATGGGGGGCCAACTTGCTAGCCAGTCCGTAACCTTGGACCCAAATTAACCACAGATTGAACACAAATTGAGCTATTGACAAAGGAACCATAAAATCAGGGATGAAAACCACTCAGAAGAACAGTTTTGTTTGAGTGTTCAAGTAGAGTTCAGTATGGGTTTAATATGAGTTCAGTCTGAGTTCCATCTGAGTTCCATCTGAGTTCAGGTTGGGGACTTGCTAGCAAATCCACCCCCTATATTGGGTACTGATATATGAAGAAGATAAAGTGGGGCCTAAGAGAACTCAAAGACCATCAATACCTGTTGAATAACAACTTTTGTTGAACTATTGATCTAATTTTCTTTTCTGGATAATGATTAAATATGGTACTGAATCCCACCACATAAATAAACTTCCAAAACACAATCTTTATATTCCAGAACATGAGGGGAAACATTGAATTCCAAAAAATCAAGACAATTGTCTTTTCAAAAATTCAAATGTGTATCTAAGTACCATTTAATCAAAAGGTTTTTGGGGTGGTATTATTATTTAAATCAAATTTTAAAAATTATATTAATGGGGAGCCAACCCAGTTGGAACAATGTTCATCTATAAAACTAAATAAATAATGAAGAAAAGTAAAATTTTTATATTCAAAAAAATTTATAATTTAATTAAACAAAGCACACCACTGGAGACTATATGATTATCTTCCTTTCCATCTTCTCTTCCACAAACTTCTTTTTTATTTCCTCCCTTTTTTCCTCCTCCTCCCTCATATTTTGATACTTTACTATAGAAGAGCATGACTTTTGATAATTCTCTATAAAATCAGAATTTGTTGGATATTGAACTAAACATCTACTTAAATGATTAATGAGAGAGGTATTCTTGGCCAATGGATTCATTGCTATAAATCCTGGATTATCTGGAACTATTAATTTAATACTTCTAAGACAGGAGCATAATCTCCTGGAAACCTGAATGGAATATCCCAACCTGGTGAAAGTACCATACTCAGTACAGAAACTGGTTGAATTTTGTATAGTATTTGATGGCCATAATCCAACCCATACACCATTACATAAATTCATATCCAGCATCCAACAGATTTCTGGCATCATAAAGTGTCCACCCTCCTGTCTGGGGAAACCCAAGTTTTCTGAGAGGTGACCAGATTTAGTTGTGGGGATCCAGACGCCAAAGGTAAAAGGTGAGTTCACTAGAATAACGGTCCATATGGGCTGCATTACTGAAACCAGAGATAGTCCATGTTATATTTCCTCCAAAAGCCTGCTGATCCCCATGATTTGGGAGCCCCAAATCATTGCATAAATTTGAAGGCTGCTAATAATATTTTGAGGAGAGTTTTTGAAAAAAGTAGGCATAGAGTTTCTAGATGAATAGAAATGCCTCCTTCAAATTGGAAGGAGATAAATTTTTATTTTTATAAAAATCTGAATAATTGAGTTAGTAAATTTCTAAAGTAAAACAAGCTTTTACCCACCAATATCAAAAATGAAATCAAAGGGAAACCATTTATCAGCCGCAAACATTTTTCCACAAATTCCACACTTTTTGTGCAATTTATTAATTTTGATTGGGTTTTCCAGCATTTTTAAATAATTACAACACTCTCTGAAATCCTCTAATTTACGTATATCAGCAAGTTCCTCAAGAGAGTATGATTGAAAAACAACAGGAAATATAGGTTGGTTCTTTATTTTGATAAAAGTATTTCTAGGCCAGAAAACATTATAGATGCCATTGCTAAGTTTTTTTTGTGTGTAAAAGTATTAATTATAGTAGGATCATTAAAAGGTCCACATCCAAGGGTAGCACCACAGATAATGTCCTCCTCATAAAAATTACCTTTTTTGAACAACAGCCAATATCCACCCCTATTTCCTTGCCCATCCTTTCTTATCTGAGATATCTTTTGCTCCTACTCCTATTGGTCCTTTTACGTGCCATCAAAAGAAATTACCTCAGGAAAGAGATGATAAATTTTAAGAAAGTTTTTACTAAAAGAGAATTTAGTAGCAAAAAAAAATTAACTGGCACAGATGGCTTGTGCCCTCAAGCTGGGTTAATTTTTTAATCATTAATTTTAACTTACCTATTAGAAGGGAGGATTACCAGAACCCTTAATATGTGGTTTGGATGCAGTGTAATTGGACCAGGGGTGAAAGCAGGTTATTTTGAGTGGGTATAACTGAATGCCAAATTAGTTAGTGAAAGAAGTGAAAAAGAGGTTAATATTTATGGCAGGTAATCTATGTAGTTTACTGAATCAGTACACTGTAAAAAAAGTGGAAAAAAGTAGGGGATGATGGATGAGGAAGAAAAATGAGGGTTACTTAATAAACAAATAGTGCAGGGAAAGATGTTTACCAGACTCACCAGGAGAAAAAAAATAACCCAATACTTTGACATCTGGGGTACACCCATCGCTTGCTCACCTGTCAATGATAAACCATTCAGAGCCATTGCCTTCTCATCCCTCCTCAATCAAAAGTGACTCAATCCAATTTAGCTCCTGCACCGCCAGCTATAGCCATTTAGTTTTTTCACTTTCCCATACTTGCTTATTGGTAAGTTTTGTGTATCTTATTATAATCATTTTTTGTTTCCTGAAACTTTTTTTATTGTATATGATTCTCCCACACTCTATATTTGGCTCTCTCAATCCCATCTCTCACAGCCTATCACCAGTTTCCACACCATCTTTGGCTCACCCCCCCTCATTTAGAACTGACCTGTACAGCCACAAATTGACAGAACCAATTCCAAAAGTCTGAGCACACCAAAAACACAAGCTAATGGCGCAGTCCAAGGATAGGACATAATCAGCACCCATCTGCATCTCTCCTGCAGACCCTAAAAAAACAAAAGAATATGAACATTCAACTATGGCCACCAATTTTTCCCTTCCCCCTCCCCTTTTGTCCTTTCAAAGCCCTTTTTTTCCTCACATTTCACTCATCCTCATCATTACCCCTATCCTAATCCTCTGTTACCACTGTCACTCCCACCCTCCCCCACTCTTATCCTCATTCTTTTAAAAAAAACTTTGGACCCCTACTTGAGATCCTCTCTTGCTCTGGATAATTTAATTACTTCACAACAACAGTCCTTTTATATTTTTTTTCTTTTTTTATTAGACTATCCACCATCCCCATTACCTATAAAATTGTCAAGTATTGTAGGCACAGCTGATTACTTTGGAGTTTGGGTTAGTAGGTAGCTTTCATTGCACAAATCCCTTCTGAGAATCCTGTTGCATGGTGCAATCTCTTGTTTTTGATTGTCATGCAAAATTCTTTTATTCCTTCTGATTTTGTTTTTCTTCTCCCCCCCCCCTAAAAGTCATCAATGTGTTTTTTTTCATCTCCATCTGTTTCAAGCATTTCTTTGGTTCCTTTATCTCCTGGCTTACTTTTCACTTTCTCTTTTTCTCTTCTCTCTCTTAAAACCTGTTTTGATCCTCAAGTCACTATGGATTTGATATTTCTCTCATTTACTTTGATTTTTTCATGTGATAAGGGTTTATTATCATTTCTGAGAACACCGCCTTTTCCCTGATTCACTTACTCCCCTGCACACTCCTTTATCTACCACTGAGTTCTATTTCCCAAAAAGACATTACAACTTAAAATTTATGTGATCAAATCATTTTAAAAATTTCTTAAAATAATATATACTAATTTCATGCAAAATATTTTGGACATATATATTACAAAGATATTATATCAGCACTTCACGCCTTCTTATCTATCCTTTTTGTTCAACACAACACCTTTCCTGAAAAATTAATCATGAATCCGTCCCTAACTAGTGCAGGTCTTGGGGACAAGATGAAGAAGCACCAATCAGCTTACTTTGACCTCTCTAAGACACTTTGCCACCTTGAACCTGACTCTTCATCACCCTCACAAGAAAACTTCAAATCAAAAACTCCAGTTGTGTGTAAGATCTGCCTGGTTAGTCAAAACTCCAAGTTTCTCAACATTAAGGCTGGAGAGCACTTCTAGAGAGTGAAATCAGGGCCTATGGAACCACTTTTGCTGACAGGTGTGACAGGAGCCAGAGAAGGTGCAGCAGAAATTAACACAATTTGCTTAAAACAGCAACAAGAACAAAACTCACTTGGACCATGAATGAGTGAAATGTTGAAAAATAAGGAGACCAGCGTAGAAAGTTCTTCAACTGACTTACCACCTAAACCTCATCCAGAACTGGCTGGCAAAAAAATTGATGGAACTAATTCCAAAAGTCTGAGAACACCAAAAATACCAGCCATGACCAAAATTTTCACCCGGTGCATGCATAATCCAGGTTATTGGCATTTTTTTTCTCCTTTGTAACACCACCACCATTTCTACTCAAGCCTCAAGATTGTACAAATTTTATTATTTACCTTTCAAATTTTTGTAATTTGTCCTTTCTTTCTCTTTTCTTGCCAAACTGACTCATTAATCTCTTTTCCAATATTTACCTTTTTTTCCGCTTTTCACTCAAACTAGGACAGGGTCCTCAGCTTGCAAATGACATCTCATCCATGAAATGAAGACCACAATAGTTAAATCATCTACATCCTATTCCAATTAATACACAATCTGTGCTCCTGGAACAATCCAATCACATTATTCAAGCCTTGTTGCAAACTCATGGAAACACCTCAAAAATATAGTTTTGTAATTTTATCACCCAATGACAGTTGCTGCTATGTTTAACGCCTTTAAATAGGCTTGGAATGGATTTTACGACCATATTTTTTAAACTTGATTGCATCATTTCTTTCAAAGGTGTAGGTTTCCAGGGAAGCAAACAGTAAAGCTACATCTTGGTTATGCTTTTTTACTCAATTTAGTCCAATTTTCACCAATCTTTTTTGCTCGATTCTCATTCCAACCCAATCCCTTTCATTAAGGAAAAGGATAGATTTGTCAACTTGCTTTTTGTCCATTTCAAGAATGATGTTTTCTTAAAAAATGTAATCTCTCTACAAATTGGTGTCTGGCTGAGTTTATTTTGTGACAGTCCTATTCCACATGGTCATATGAGTTATAAATGTTTAATCTCATGTCTGTAGAGTAAATATTACAGGATTCATGAGGAAAAAAAACAGGTGGAAATTATTTTCTGGCCACTTTAAACTTTCTCTTTCCCTTTATAAAAAATTCCCCAGTCAATGTATTCAAAATCTTTCTCCTATAACATATGTTATTCACAAAGCCCCCTCTTGAGTTGCTCTTGGTGATCAACTAAAACTGGTTGAGAAATCTGATTGGCTAAACTCATCCCTTTCCAAGCTTTCTTCCTTTTCTGGAGTCACTTCATCATCTGCTAATACTTCTGAAGAGGACCAGATTACATTATCATCTTCCTCAGTTAGCTTGGAAGATAATTTTTCAAACAGTCAAAATGATTTTTTATTGAATCTTAATAAGCCTGTACAGAAATTAGACAGTAGAGAGAAATTACTGAAAATTCCATGTATAACCATTGATCTAGATCATAAAATATCAAATTCTTCCAAAAATCCTATCCCAACTATGAATTGTATAATGTAAAATTTCAGAGGTGCTTTAGCCTCACCAAATGGCTTATCTTCTTCATCCCAAGATGTAAAAGAGGTGGAATTTCTACCCAATTCTAACCCTCAAGATGACTCTTCTTATACTTTTGGTGCAGCACAAAAAAATAAAGCCCCCCTCAATCTTAGTCAGGACAATGTGTTTTTGACCCCTGGAGAACTTCCAGATAAAAAATTTATTGGAGAAAAACTTGTTTCCCCTGGAAATTGGATTGAGTTATACTTGTAACTATAAGTTGATTAAAAAAATTTCTCAGGATTTATCCAAGAACAGGAATATTCCAACTTCTTACCATAGAAAAAAGATGTTGCCACCTAATTTAGGCTTGTGAAAGTCTGGGAAATTATCTCATTCAAACATAAATACACAATTTCCTGTTTCTACAATTGCACCAACTGATATTGCAAAAGTTGGTGGATTTTGTGAACCATTTAGAGAACAACCCACTGCTCCACATCAATAAACTAATCACTTGGGCTATAACCATCATCAAAATATCCTACTGCAAAATGGAAAAATGAAACCTAATTATCTCTATGTGAGAAAAGCAAACCCACAAATTAAAGGCAGAGAAATTCAAGGTAATTTTTCTTTGGTAGAAACATTCACTTCTCTACAAGTTTATCAACAGTCTGAGTCTTATTCCAGTCAAAAGATTTAAATAAAAGATTTTCCACTTTCTTCATATCCTCCACAAGAAAGCTTTCAAGAATATAGACATGAACATCCTCCTCTCAACAGTGCTTGTAATTATCATCCATTTTTAGAGCAGATATAAAAAATTTAGACTAATGAGTTTTTTTCAATTTTCACTAATTTTTTTGGATAAAGTGTTTAAAAGATGAAGTGGAGAACTAGCTCAAGGACAAAATAAAGTACTTGTAACCTTTAGAGATGAAATGACTTGAAAATTGTGTAGTTAGGAGGCAAACCAGGTTCCACAATCACAGCTCAGACACCAGAAAGTTGATCCTTTTCAACCAAAAAGTGAGAAAATCAATGGGAAATATAATTCTGGAGAAGCCTGCGAGTTTAATTCTGACAAGTTTACAACAAATCATTTGTGCTATCCTGTGCCATATGGCTATCATGAAAAATACCAACACCAAAATTATTCACCCCCTGCCTTGCCTATAGAAGAAGCTGGCCCTGAGGAAGATATTGGCCAGGTGGAAACTAATGTATTATCACCACAGAATTTTACAGGATCAAATCAATTACTAGTGTAAGAAAATCAAGTTTTTTTACTATCTCTCACTGATGTAGACTCACTAAAAAATCCACTAAGTGGTGATTGGAGTTCAGATGATTTGCATTCTTTGGAAAGCTTGGATTACATTGAAAAATCTGATAATTCAACTGATTAAGCATCTATTTTGGCGCCTAAATCTTCAAACAGTCTAAATACCTAATTCCAAGATGACAAAGAAGATTTCAAATACCCAAAATTTATCATACCTATGTCATCATCACTACCTCAAAAATCAGATGATGAAGTAATAGGTGATGAATCTCCAATAGGGGACTTATCCCTCAGACCTTGCCTAGATGTGATTTTCAACTACATTGGAGCTTATTTTTGAGATAAAGATGTAGAGGAACCTATAGAGATAGGTTTTACTAAAATTGGCACATCAAAAAATAAAAATTACCTAAAAAGAAATGACAACCCTTTTAAATCGTATTTTTCCCATACCAAATCAATTCAACAAATAGCTTATGACAATTGCATTGCCTTGAAGCTTAGAACTAATGTAGATAATTATCCAGAAGTGAAACCTAATTGAAAACAAAGCCTTAATAAGATTTCTTTAAAAAATGTCAATCTTTCAAGAAACAACACAAAGCTGTGGGGTTTGCCGGTTCAAGAATTACATCCAGGAAAAAAAGATAATTTATCAAAAAGACAAGATATGCTTTTAAATCTTGATGCTTCTGGTAAGATAACATAAATGCTGGAAATTTGGTGAACCTGAAGATATGTATTTATTTTCTTTTTTCTCCCACACTAAGCACCCATAAAATGGGTGAAGGGATGACTGATTGTGAAAGGTAGTTACTAATATGTTTATCTGTAAGTACTTTAAATAGTTTTTTTTGTAGAACATGTGAATACAGTTGGTTATCTTTTCTTAGCATTGTTGTTTTTTGAGGGATATTTTTCATCAGGCACTTCACTAAGATAAATACCTGAATTTCAAAGTCGTGAAGTGGATCAACCCCCCTTTGTGTACCTGTTACCCCTTGGATAGAGCCTGCAACACCTGCCCTGGCAGTCAAAAATACGGTTTCATTAATAAACCTAATAAGGCATCACTCTGATGTGGCATGTCCCCCACATCACCTGTTTGAAAAAGATGCATCTCCTGTGTGTGGTGTCTACAAAGAACCCGCAGAACCATTGAATAATTTTTGGGATCCTGCCTTCTTGGCTTGTAATTGTGTGACCTCTTAGCCTGCTTCTCTTTATCATTCAGAAGGAAGCCAATAAGCTGTATGATCTGCTTGGACCCCATCTTCTAATGCAGGATTTATTTAAGGATTTGAAGCTTCAGATGATGGAATGCACAGAAGCATTGCTAGTCCTGACTCAAAACTCACTGCCAAGACTGATATCAAATATTATTGCAAATTTTATGGACCATGTCTCTCATCATCTGTCATTGGGTTTTCTCCAGCTGTGGTAGCCTAAAGTTTAGTATGGCACCTAATTACGTAAATGGAGTCATTACGGCATGCAAGATTGGTGTTATTATTTTTATATAAAAGGGTTTTATTTAATTTATTTGAGTTTTAAATATGAAGAAATTGGTCAGGAGCAAATGCCTACACAAAACAATTTATTTTACGGAGAAAACTTATTTTTACGGTCTAACAACTTTATAAGTATCAAGTCAAGTCACTCAAGAACCTTGGGAAATTTTCCCAAAATTTTTACTATTTTTCTTATATTTTTAAATGAATTTTAAAGTTTTATAGAAATATTTACGTTTTCAGAGATTTACTTAACTTTGATGAATTTTCACGGGGTAATTAGAGTTGCGCAGACTACGAAAATTAGTTTGGAATATAACATGGAAGTAGCTCTATCATGTGTAATTTTTCTAGATTTTTTATTATAGTTTTTAAGGTTCTAATTGAGTCCGGAAGTCAGGACGGACTCCGTACGGACTCCTCTTTGACTCCGTACGGACTCCGTATGGGCTCCAGATTGACTCTGGGAGAGCTCTGGAGGGGAAAACTTAGGCACGTGACTAGGAATACTTAAGCGACTCTCAAACTCGAAATTGAGAGGGGGGATACATCATACAGCTTAATCATTAACCACTACGGTCTCATTTTTTATTACTCAACAAATTAAATAAATTGTAATACCCTTATAACTTTATATTTTATATATAACATTTTAGAAATACTACTCAAAAATTTAAATCATACTTCATACAGGGTATCTTTAGAAAGGTCTTCACCACTGGGACTTGATTATTTCTGTCTCATAAAAACTCAAATTATTATAAAAACATAAAAGTCAATCTTTACAGATCTTTCACTGGTACACCTTAATTGTTGTTATCAGTATTTCTTTTCTCAACAGCCACTTTTATTTAAATCTCAATAAGTGTTAAATATTTTAGAGTTTCATTATTGTTTAACAATCAGATCCAAGTAGACTGGTTAGCTTAGTGATTTAGAATTCCCATTTTGTTATTTTTATTGGAAGGATGGGGTTTTCAGCTAAATCCACATATCTCCTCCGGATTCTGCTTACAGCAAGGCGACTGTAAGAGTTTACCTTACCATAGTTGGCGCCCAACGTGGGGTTCGATTTCTCTAGCTTTCTTTAAAGACTTACTTGGATCAAGAACGTTCTTAGCCTGCAAGAGGCTTATTTTCTGGAACTCTAATTGGATTTTTGTTATTGGCCTGCAAGAGGCTTGTTATTTTATCAATTGTTAACGCATTTCATTACTTATTGGGATGTCTTCTTCTGCTGTTGCTTCTGGATCTTCTAACCCTCTTACTCCCTCAGTTAGAATTGTTTCTTGGGATAGCCCAAAGTTTGATGGGAGGAGGTTAAATCGTTCATTAGCAGGTATGAATCTGCTGCTGCTGTTGATGGTGCTTCTCATGTGGATATGGTGAAGCAAGTTAGGTTTTTTATTGCTGATAGGGAGGTGGAAAAAGAGTTTATTGCTATGCAGGCATTCAAGAACAAGGATTGGGTTAAGCTTTCTAAAGCTATGGTTGATAGATGGGGTGTCAGGTTTACTATGATGGACCTCAATAAAATTGTTGGAGACTGGCAAGCAAAAGGTGGAGTTTCTTCTATGGCTGACTTCAAAAAGCTCTGTGTTCAGTTTAATGAAGTGGTGGAATATCTCATACTGGTGGATGAGTTAGTGCATGAGAATCAGGCAAAAGATTTGTTTTGGACAGCATGCAGCAGGGATATTCGTATGGACATCTTGAAGGATCTTTCAAGAAAAGATTTGATGAAGGAACTGCCTAATGGTGAGCAGAAACTGCCGGCTCTGGAGGTTATCAAAGAGAACATTCAGGCCCATCTCAAGTTGTTGGCATTGGACAAATATCAAGAGTCCTGCACTCAATATGTTAGCAAGGTTAGCGAAGTTTTGGCCGAAAACAACGATATTATGGTCAAAGCCCAGGAGGCCAAGAAGGCTCAAATGGGTTTACCTGCTGCAAAAGTTGAGGGCAATGTAGATAATAAGATGGTTGATCACTTGGCCGATTTAATAAAAAAGTTAAAAATATTTGTTCAAGAGACACAGAAGGCTAACAAGGCCCCAATCACTTCTTCGTTGACATCGACTTCTTATCAGTCCAGAGGTTATGAACGTCGAAATTATAATGGCAATAATAATGGTAACCGCTTCCCAGGTAATGGGAGAAATGGTGGGAATGGTGGTAGTAGTTATAGAGGTGGCTATGATGAGCCAAAGGTGTGCTCCTATTGTAATAGGAGGGGGCATAGAGCAACAGTTTGTTTTGCTCTTGATAAGGATATGGATTCTGGGCGAGTTTTATTTGATGGTAAAGTTTATAAATTTCCTGATGGTTCGTTCATCAAGCCCAGTGATGGACAGTCTCCTTCTGATTTGGTCAGAAGAAGTTTAACAGCTGAAAGAAGAGCTGGATTTGAAGAGGTGACAGATGAAGATGTTAATGCCAAGGGTGGCAAAAATGGTAATGGTAATGGTGGAAAAGCTGACAAAGGCAAGGAGAAAGAGGTCAGTAAAGCCACATTTTCTACTTCTTTTGAAGGTTTAGAGCTGGAGACGGTTGCCCAGGTGGAGGGTAGCTGTATGGCTGGCGAATACGATGTTAAGGCTGCTAGAAGAGCAGCTGCTACTAAGGCGAAAAGTAGAATTCAGAGCCAATTAAGGGCTAATCCTGGCAAGGCAAATAACAAAGTGAACCCTTACTCTAAGGACAAGAATTCTAGTGCTCAAACTGCCGCCAACAAATTGAAACCTTACTCTAAGGACAAATTATATAAAATACAGAAGGGGATTGCTGATATGGGGCCCCCTATTTATGGCAAGTTTGATTTAAATGGTGAGCCTATGCCAGAGGATGATTCGGATTCTGAGGAGGACGTACCGTTGGCGTCTCTACCAAGACCAAGTTTTAGCGGTCCTATCCCAATGGAGGGTGTAAGAAGGACTAGCGATGGATCAGGATTAGTGCAAGAAGCTGGTGACGGATTTAGGGTTATAGAAAGTGAAGATGTTATAATGGGGGGTGAAGATGGCTCGTTTGGGCCTCAAGAGGTACCCAGGGCCAAGGTTGTTAAATCAAAGGTCCAGTATGAGAGGCCAGTAGTTTCTGGTCAAGCTAATGCGATGGACGCAGTTTTGAATAGGGTGAATCAACTGCAGATTCCCTTATCTTTGGGGGAGTTATTTACGATTAGTCCGGCGCTTGCTGAAAAGCAAAAGAAGCATTTGACAAGGAGTCGGGTTTCCACTGGAGAGGTGGAATATATTTGTGAAAATGCTGAAAAGTTTGGGGAAGATGTAGATACACATTTTTCCGCTCCCCTGGGTTACCTGGTGGTAACTCTTAACAGTAAAGAAGTAAAGGCCTTGTTCGATTCAGGGTCTCAAATTAGTTTAATTTCATTGGAGCAAGCGATGAGTATAGGCTTGCCAATTAAAAGTGGGACTGGGGGAAACCTCAGAGGTATTGGAGGGCATGCAACAGAGCTGATGGGCACAGCTGAGCATGTCAGATTAGGCATTGGTGGATCTGTTGGTAAGGTTCACTTTTATGTGGCCAGAGGAGCAGTCATAACTGTTCTTGGTGGTCCTTTTTTGATGGATTTTGAGGCCAGGATAGGGTATCAAGCTGGCATGGGGATTAGTTTTGAGATCACTGGTGAAGATATGCGGAGGTTACATATGCGGTTAGCGCCTCCTGAAGATGAAGGTTGGGAAACACGGCCAGGGATTACTACACTGTGCCAGTGTTGAGTTTGCACCAAGAAGCGGCATATAAAACGGTCGGCTTCTGGTGAATTATGTTTGTTGGAAAGGGATTAATGCCCTCATTTTTTGGGGTAGCTGGGGCTGATCACTCTAATGTTGTAATCTCTCCTCAGGATGAGATCCCGGATTGCAATAGGTCAGCTCACTTGGAGATAATTCAAGTGGATTCTCAATTATTTTCTGTTAATATTACCTTGGAGTGTAAATACATTATGGACTTTTCTATATGTTTATTGGATTTACCCTGCTTTTCTATTAAATTTAAAAATGGTGAAAAAGGCAAAATGGGGCAAATTAGGTTGGATAAAAATTGGAAGGGTATGTTTGATGGCCTCCAGCAAGAGGTTAAACTGCAATTATCTCTTCCTATTATGGACCTCCAGCAAGAGGGTAAACTGCAAAAATCACATCAAAACCCGATTAAAAATCTCAGTATAATTAAAACACAAAAAAATAGTTTTTGTGAAAATTCGTTTCCGGACCTCCAGCAAGAGGTTAAACTGCAAGTATCTCCTTCTATTTTGGACCTCCAGCAAGAGGGTAAACTGTGAAAATCTTATCAAAACCCGATTAAAAATCTCGGTATAATTAAAACACAAAAAAATAATTTTTGTGAAAATTCAATTCCAGTTCTCCAGCAAGAGGTTAAACTTCCAACTTTCTTTACGGGTGATTTACTGTTGGATAAGGGAAGCAAAGGTGTTGGAAAATCTGTTTATAAATTAGACGAGGGAAAGGAGAAAAGGGTAAAATTTAAAAATGAAATAAAATATTTTTCTAATTTTTCATATTCCGATTCTGGCGATGAAGAAGATTCATTTGATGAAATATGTAATGGCGATACAAAATTAAATGTTTTACCTCAAGTTTACTTAGATGTGGACGCAGCCAAATATAAGAAGGTAGCAAATAAAGTTTGACCTATTAATGAACCACTACCTGCTGAATTTAATCCACCCTTGAGAAGACCAAGGTTATCAAGAGATCCTTATGAAAGCCCCTTGGTAAAGAATCCGCCTGAATTTTCTGAGACGTCAAGAATCACTTTTGAGAGACTGGGTGTTGTTAATTTTGGACCTGATGGTTGGTTGTCTGGAGAAGAGAAGAAGTTGTTGTTGGATGTGATAGTCAAGCGAGAAAAGGCCATTGCTTTTGTAGAAGAGGAGAGGGGTGTGTTGAAGCATTCCTATGGGGAGCCTTACAAGATTCCTGTGGTATGTCATGAACCATGGCAGCAGAAACCGATTCCTATTCCGGCTGCATTAAAAGAAGCCTATATTGAAGTTGTCAGAGAACAGATACGCACTGGACTGTATGAGCAATCAACGTCAAGTTATTCTAGTCCGGTATTTTGTATCAAGAAACCAAATGGCAAGCTTAGAGTTGTTCATGATCTTAGGGAATTAAATAGGGTTACAATAAAGGATGCTGGGATACCGCCTAGTGCTGAGGAGTTTGTCGAAGCGTTTGCAGGGAGAGTGTGTTATGGTTTGGGAGATATTATGGGTGGATATGATGAGAGAGAGTTACATCCGGACTCAAGGCCTCTCACTACATTCGATACACCACTTGGACATTTACAGTTAACAAGATTACCTCAAGGAGCAACAAATTCGGTTGCAGTTTATCAAGCTCAGATGGCTTGGATCCTTCAAGAAGAAATTCCACAATATGCTGGAATCTTTATAGATGATGGAGGAATTAAGGGACCAACAACCGACTATGAGAACCAGGTGTTTGAAGAGAATCCCGGGATACGCAAATTCATTTGGGAGTTTGCAATTACATTAGAAAGAATCTTGTTTTGAATTGAAGAGGCTGGTTTAACTATTTCAGGTTCAAAATTTTCATGTTGTGTGCCAGCCTTAGAAATATTAGGCCATGTGGTATGTAGAGAGGGTAGGATTATGTCCAAGAAGAAAGTTAACAAAATTCAGTCCTGGACGAGACCCAAGAATACGACTGAAGTTAGAGGGTTTTTAGGCGTTTGCGTATATGTTAGAATGTTTATTAAGGACTTCTCTTCATTGGCAGCTCCATTGAGATAATTAACGAGAAAGGATGCAGACTGGGAGTGGGATGAAGAGTGTGAGAAGGCATTTGTGAAGTTGAAGGAGGTTTTAGGGGAGGATTTAGTCCTGCACAAGTTGGATTATGGAAAAGATTCTGGCAGAATTTATTTAGCAGTTATTCAAGTCAGATTGCAGCTGGGGCGGTTTTGTCTTAGATGGATAAAGCTGGTTACATCAGGCCAGTTAGGTATGAATCTGTAGTATTTACTGAGGTCGAATCAAGATATTCTCAACCAAAATTGGAATTATGTGGTGTGGCAAAAATACTGAAGAAACTTCAGCATATTTTGTGGGGGCAACATTTTGAGTTGCAAGTGGATGCAAAATCGTTAATCCAGATGATTAATTCCCCAAGTTTACCGAACGCACCCATGACGAGATGGGTAGCTTTTATTCAACATTTTTTGTTCAATTTAGTTCATAAGCCTGGCAAGACTTTTACTATGCCAGATGGTTTATCAAGGAGACCACCCACTGAAGAAGATTCAGACTCAGAAGAGTTCGATGAAGATATACCTATTATCAAAGCCAGCACTAAAGGAGCTGAAGACTTTCCATACCTCCCCCATGAGGTTAAACTGGCAGGACTATTGTGTTTAGATTATGGTGATGATGACCTCCACCAAGAGGATAAACTGGAAAATAGTTTTTATGTTAATAAAGGTGTTGGAAAAGGTGTAGATAAATTCGGTAGAAAGGAGCTAGAAGAAGATGTGGTGTATGTAGAGGAGGATGGATTGGTAGTGTGGGATAGTAGTAAATTAAGGAATGGTGTATATGTTGGAGAATTAGAGAATTTAAATAAAAGGGTGGATAAAGAGAAAGAGGTATTTTCAAATACAGCTTATAAAGGATCCAAAGGTTCAGAAGAAAAACGTCGACATAGCTCGATTAAAGATTTTTTAGAGGTCAACGATTATTGGCTCATTCATGTGCAGGTGATATTGGTGATAGAGAATTCCCTATTGATGTTATATTAATCAATTTTCAAGATGAAGTCTGGGGTCAGACTGGTTTTTATTTTTTGTTAGTCAAATATTTGTTGACTTTAGAGAGGCCAGAAGATTTTGAAGACAATGAATGGGTGGCTATCAAGAGGAAGTCATCTACGTTTTACCTATCTGGTCGACATTTAATGAGGAGAAGGTATCCAAATCCTCAAGTAGTTATAACTCAACAGAAGGGGCAAGAATTAGTTTTGAAATCACTGCATGAAGATCTTGGGCATAGAGGCGTTGGAGAAACGTTTAGAAGAATTTCTGATCGATTTTGGTGGCCTGGCATGAAGATGGCTGTTAAACAGTGGGTTCAGTCATGCGAAGAATGTCAAAGACAAAGTTATTTGAGGCCAAAAGAACCTGGACGCGCAACCGGTGAATATACGCTCTTTGGGAGAGTTAGTTTAGATGCCGTTCATATAAAAGAGGGACAGTATAAATATTTAATAGTGGCCAGAGATGATTTATCTGGTTGGGTAGAGGCAGCGCCTCTTATTAATTTAACTGCCCAAAATGTGGTAGAATTTTTTTTGAATAATTGGGTATATAGGTATGGGGTGATGAAGTTGGTAACAGTAGATGGAGGTCCTGAATTTGGGACAGAGTTTAAAGAGGCCGTATTGAAAGTTGGATCAAAGGTTAGGGTAGCAACCCCATATTATCCTGAAGCTGAAGTCATGGTTGAAAGAGGGCATCAAGTTATTAAGGATGCTTTAGTTAAAATGTGTGGGACAAGTGCCGAAAAGTGGAGGCACTATTTACCTTTAGTTTTATTTGCTGATCGATTCACTGCCAAAAGGACGACCGGATTTTCACCTTATGAACTTGTTTTTGGACAGAAAGCAGTTTTACCGGTTGATTTAGAAGCTGAATCATATCTTGGAGTTAACTGTGACACGGTCAAAGCTACTGAAGAATTATTGTGTGCAAGAATGATGCAGCTAGAAAAGAAAGAAGAATATTTAGAAAAGGCATATTCGCGGATGATGAAGATCAGAAACCAATCAGTTAGATATTGGGATGAGTGTTTGGCACATCAATTAAGGAAACCTTTGAACCCAGGTGATATGGTCCTGGTGTATAATAGGAGTTTGGAAAGTCAGTGGGGAAAGATGTTTTCAGATAGGTGGAATGGACCGTATAAAATCAAGGAGCAAGTTTCCGGCGGTTCATATGTGTTAGAAGAGTTGGATGGAGTAGTATTGAAGAAGAGGGTAGCGGCCAATCAAGTCAAACGGCTCTATCCTAGAGGCACCAGGAGTGCCGAAGTAGACCTCCGCAATGAGGATAAACTATGATGTTTATAAAATCTTATCGACCTCCGCAACAAGGATAAACTATCTTCTTTTTTTATCAAAAATACTTTACTATCATTACACTGTATATGGGCGACAAAACTATGATGAAACTTAACGAAATTCAAGAAGACCTTCTTTGAAATTTTCAAAAACTTAAATTCTTAAAATATGATTGAAGATAGTGTTGGAAAATTTTTTTAAAATTTATTGGAAGAAGTCTTCACAGGGGAACCTTCTTAATTTAATATTGGCAAGTGAGGGGGTAATTGATGGGCTGGCTGCTCTATACACAATTACCCCATAATGTTTGTTTCCAAAATTTTCCCTGTTTCTAGTTGAATCCTGGCTTTGTCTTTTAATTATGGGAAGTCCACTAAGACTATAAACTGGAACGAATCAAGAGACACCGTTCTCAAGGCCGGATTCAAGATTCTTTTTATTTTATTTTGTTTTTTATTTTTTTATGTTAGATTGTGATTTCTTTTCTTTAATATATATTATGAATTATTGTAAAGGTGATGCTCACTGGTGGTCTCTAATCATTTTTATAAATTGGAGGCAGCCCACCCAGTGATCATCATTATAAAAATTATCTTCTAAAAACTTTCACTTATTTTCTTTCTTTTCAATTTCTCAAAATTGTGTAACCACATCAAGTTTCACTTGGATGTGGGTATGATGTCGAGGGTATGGCTCATATAATGGCCGGGGGGCATCTTTTAAAATTTTATTTTGAAATTTTTATTATTATTATTTTTTTATTTTTTATTTTTTATCTTTCTTTCACAATCGTTTATCTTCCTGCAAAAATTAAATTTTAACTTTTATTTCAAAACTAACTTTTCTAAAATATTTTATTTTAAATTAAAAACAAAATTAAAATTAAAAATAAATATAAAATAAAATAAAAAATAAAAAAATAAAAATAAAAAAAAAGTAAAAAATAAATAAATAAAAAAATAAAATAAATAAAAATAAAATAATAAAATAAAAAAAAATTTTAATTAATTAAATTAAAATTATTATTATATTTCTTAGTTTTATTTTTCATTCTTCATTCTTTTTAGTTTTATTCATTTAGTTTAGACAGGAAACAGGGTCTAGGGGAGCTCAAAACCTATGGGATTTTACTTCAAGACAGCTGTTAGTCCTCCAAGACTTTAAACTGGCTACTGTTCAAGACTTTCTTTAATTTTTTTTACATGTATTTTGGATCTGTTAGTCCTCCAAGACTTTAAACTGGCTACTGTTCAAGACTTTCCTTAAGGGTTTTATACAAATTTTGGAGCTGTTAGTCCTCCAAGACTTTAAACTGGCCAATTTTCAAGACTCTCATTAAAGATTTTATATTGGAGCTTTTAGTCCTTCAAGACTTTAAACTGAATTTGAAGGATGATCAAGATTTTATGGATATTTTTGGAGATGGGTTTTTTTATATAAATCAAATTTTAGGTCCACCAAGACCTTAAAATGGAGTGTTATCAAATGTTAGGTCCACCAAGACCCTAAACTGGACTATTATCAAGCTGTTAGGTCCACCAAGACCCTAAACTGGACTATTATCAAGTTGTTGGGTCCACCATGACCTTAAACTGGATTTCTTATCAATCAAATGTTTGGTCCACCATGACTTTAAACTGGTAGTTCATTCATTGTTTAGTCCACTATCACTTTAAACTGGAAAATTAATATCTGCAGGATAATTCAACATTCATAGGTCCACTATGGCCTTATACTGGATTACTTGTCGATAAAATGTTTGGTCCACTATGACATTAAACTGGATTATCAAGTTTATTCAATCTTTGGTCAAGCCGAGGCCTTATTTAGGAATTTATCAAGTTATTTATGCACCTAAACTATCTTTGGTCCACCAAGACCATAAACTGGCAATCGATTATATGTTTGGTCCACCAAGACTTTAAACTGGAATGTCAATCTTGTTTGGATAACTCAATTCAATATTTCAATTTATCACTGTCCACTAAGACTCTAAACTGGTTATTCAATTATTTCTGGAATTGGGTGCTGATAAGCTTTAGGAGGTAAAAATTTTAGGTGGTGATGATGCTAAGGAAAGCATAATGGTTAATTAGGTGAAATTTGTGGCGCTTTAACATGGTCTAAAGTTAATATTATTATTGGAAGCCTGGAAAAAGTATTTTATGGGTTTGCTGTATAGCAAAGTTTGAAAATTGTGATGAAGGAATCAGAAGTTAGGATGGTAGTTGGATTTTAGGGAATGATTTTTTTTAGTGCCTCAGTGTTAGGCCATTTTTGGTGTGAAGCTTGGAGGACCTTATGGGGAGATTGGAATCATAGAATTCGGCTCAGTGGGGGGCCCTATGAGGTTGGAATCAGGAGTATTTGGCTCATAGGAAGATCCACTCTATCAATGCTGTGACAAGAAGGAAGACTGGTATATGGGAGTCTGAAGGGATTAAAACCTTGCTCTCAGTAGTGGAATCATCACAAGATTTATTTTATTTTATGTTATATCAAGCCAGAGAAGAAGAAACAACATTTATGTTGAAAGTTAAAGAAGACCAAGCAAAAACAAAATTTTATCAAGTTATACTGTTAGAAAAGATAATTTCTTTGAAATTTTTTAACATCATTATCAAAGCTTTGCATTAAAATTCTTCTTTATATGAGGTCTTCATGGTTATTAGCTGGAGTTTCTTGAAAATAAGCCAGAATTTTTTGTTTCAACTCATTAGTAAAGTCAAGAAAAAGATAGCGATGAAAATTTGGATAATGATTGATATAGTCTGTCTTCACTCTACCAACATCATCAGTGTTGGTTATTTCGACAGCTAGAAGTTCAAATATGTTATTAAGTCATAGGTTTAGTCAATTTTGATTAAAAGTTTTTTTTAGTAAGAGAATAGGGTCTTACACTTAGAGCCAGGAAACATAGTCTCAGAAAAGTTGGTTGGGGGCACTGGCGTTATAGGATTAGGATCTTGTGAAGGCAAAATTACGCCGGGATCCGCTGATGAAGATTGAACTTTTGAAGCTGTTTTTGATCTTATTTGTTTTAAGAAGACAGGAATTTTTGATCACTTTTTAGAAGTTGAGGGATCAGGGAGAGCTGCTGGTCCTAAATATACGTTTTTTTTAGAAGGAACTAATGGCCGGTTACATTTGACTTTTTTCACACGGCATAAGTCGCAAGCTGTCCTGCCAGGAAGATTAGGGTTGGACATTAAACAAGGTACCTGGTATCGAGCGCAGAGTTCACATGAAGCGACAAGTTCTTTGGAAGACATATTGATGAAGATGAATTTTATAGTTGATTAAAGAAGATGGTGGTTGAAGCTTAAAGATGAATATTGTGTTCAACCACTTATGCAAAGTTATAAGAATGGGGACATTCTCAATTGGAGGGAGGATGTGGTAGCCTAAAGTTTAGTATGGCACCTAATTACGTAAATGGAGTTATTACGGCATGCAAGATTGGTGTTATTATTTTTATATAAAAGGGTTTTATTTAATTTATTTGAGTTTTAAATATGAAGAAATTGGTCATGAGCGAATGACTACACAAAACAATTTATTTTACGGAGAAAACTTATTTTTACGGTCTGAAAACTTTATAAGTATCAAGTCGAGTCACTCAAGGACCTTGGGAAATTTTCCCAGAATTTTTACTATTTTTCTTATATTTTTAAATTAATTTTAAAGTTTTATAGAAATATTTACGTTTTCAGAAATTTACTTAACTTTGATGAATTTTCACGGGGTAATTAGAGCTGCGCAGACTACAAAAATTAGTTTGGAATATAACGGGAAGTAGCTCTATCATGGGTAATTTTTCTAGATTTTTTATTATAGTTTTTAAGGTTCTAATTGAGTCCGGAAGTCCGGACATACTCCGTACGGACTCTGTACGGGCTCCGGATTAACTCTGGGAGAGCTCTGGAGGGGAAAACTTAGGCACATGACTAGGAATACTTAAGCGACTCTCAAACTCGAAATTGAGAGGGGGGATACATCATAAAGCTTAATCATTAACCACTACGGTCTCATTTTTTATTACTCAACAAATTAAATAAATTGTAATACCCTTATAACTTTATATTTTATATATAACATTTTAGAAATACTACTCAAAAATTTAAATCATACTTCATACAGGGTATCTTTAGAAAGGTCTTCACCACTGGGACTTGATTATTGCTGTCTCATAAAAACTCAAATTATTATAAAAACATAAAAGTCAATCTTTACAGATCTTTCACTGGTACACCTTAATTGTTGTTATCAGTATTTCTTTTCTCAACAGCCACTTTTATTTAAATCTCAATAAGCGTTAAATATTTTAGAGTTTCATTATTTTTTAACAATCATATCCAAGTAGACTGGTTAGCTTAATGATTTAGAATTCCCATTTTGTTATTTTTATTGGAAGGATGGGGTTTTCAGCTAAATCCACATATCTCCTCTGGATCCTGCTTACAGCAAGGAGACTGTAAGAGTTTACCTTACCATACTGCTTCTGCAGCAATGTTTTTCTCCAGTCATCCATCTGAACATGACTCTACCACAATTCCTTCATGTCCTCCTTCTGAGGTGAATTCTCAGAAAATGACATCACTCATTCTTTTTAGCTACAGTCTCAGTTTGGTTGGTCTTGGGATCAGGTCTAATCAAGGTGTCAGCAGTACTTGTGGCTCCAGAATTCCAAGCTCTGGAGCTCTTGTTGGATTGCACTCCAGTGCTGACAATTGCCGCACACAAGCTTCTAAAACAACCTCATAATTGTGCATTGAGACATTTCTTAGTTGTTTTGGAACTGGAAAATCTGTCAGAGACCAGTCTAATAAAATTACTTTGAATGGTAGTAGTGAGCTTAGAAATATGTCTACTTCTTCCATGGTTTCAAAATTTAATCATAGTAATAGTTCTACTAGTCTAGCCTCTGACATTTGTGAAGCTGGTATTGTTGCTAAATGTTATTTTTGTCCATAATCAAATTTTCAGACTGCTTCTTCAGTTGAAGTGCCCGTCATAAGTTGGGTGTCTTCCAATGATTCAAAAATGGAGAATTTGGAAGATGCTAGCCGTGCTTTACAAGAGGATGAGACTGTTTCACCTATGCATGAGTATTCTGACAAACAAGATGATTATCATGGCTGGAGTGATATGGATGAACTTTTGCATGGACCACTGCATAATAAGCTTTGCTATAATCCCAGTCAAGAAGTTGCTTTAGAAGAAGAAGGAAAGGGTCAAATTATTGATTTGACTAAGACTGGGTGCTCTCTGGAAGCTGTTAATACTTTACTAGGTGAGGGTGACTTTTCATACACTATTTTCGCTATAATTATTATTATTATAAATATATTATATATTAGTTGGCTCATGAATTATATGTTATTTTCTGGATACTACACACCTTCTCCTTCCTGAGAGAAAAAGCCTTTCATTCTTAGATCTTTGCTTTTGTCCCAAATTTCAGTTACTGCTCTCACTCTTGTTGTTCTTGACATTAGCTATGGTGGCTTGGTTATATTCTATTGTTTTTATCAGCTTGTACTTGTCTGGAAGAATTAAATGTAAGCAAAGATGTTCTTGCAAGTAAGGAGTTTCTTTCTTTTAGGGATAATCTTACTTCACTCACTGTCTTAGCTCCTGATGGATGTGGATTATATTACATTGGCCCTTCTCTTACACCATTGATACATTTACGTGATTTTTCATTGCGCTACAACTTTTTAAGTACCTTACCCTCATGGATATCACAATTAGCTAGACTGGAGGTTTTTTTGGTAAATGTCAATGAGTTTGAGCCTCCATGGAAGGACTTGGTAGAATCTCTTCTCATATCAAGTTATTTCCAAAATCATAGAAAAAACAGTTATACTACTTCAAATCTTCAGGGCCGTAACTCTCAAACTGAATATTTGAGAGATTATACTCCTTACTCTGTCTCTCACCTACCCTCAAATATTTTTCCAGGTCTGTTTTCCAACATTACTCTTTTTATCATAATTTGATTCATTCTAATTTTATTTTTGATTTGGTGTATAAATAGATAATTTGTTTTATTCATGTTTGAGTAGCGGATGTACTGATTATATCAAAACTTTTAATGAGCAGCCTATTCAGAAATTTGATAATGCAACCAATTTAATCTCTTCCATTAATTTCCCAGACAATCTGCCTGTGGTTGCTGATTCACGTTACTGTCCTCCAAACTCAATAGGTATTATAGATCATATTTTAAATGATGAGGCTCCTTGTCCTTTATCTTCATCAAATTTGTATTGAATTCAAAAGCAACAAAACAATACTTTCAATTGTCCCATGTCAGCACGAGAGCCCAAGCCTGCTTTTATTGATTCACATGATAGTGAAAAGTCATTTGGTTTTTTCAAAAAAATTAGTCTAGGATAATTACGTAGAGATCTTAGGTCTTGCATGTGTTCAATTGACGGTCATCCAGTTGGTGTTGATGCAAATATTCCATCTATACCCCAACTACCTGCTTCATTGAAGAGCTTAACTAATCCTTCCATTTTTCCTACACAATATTTTCAACATTCTAAAAGTACTAAATTTAAATATTTCAGCCAGTTGGAATTTTTGCAGCAAACAATAGAAAGTTAATTCCCATCACAGTTCTCTCAGACTTGACAGCATGGCACCAATGAAGTTTGACAGGGCCCCTTTAGCAGTGATAACAGACAATGAACCTTGAAGTACTTGACCACCATCCCCTCCTCCTTTGTCATTTTATCCACTTACTGGTCTTAAATTATTGTTGATGTAATTACGTGATGTTCACAATCTTTCTGGTAAGCCTACTCAAACTAATGGTGAATAGATTATTGTGCCATCTCCAATAGCAACTATGAATCAAACTTTAAGTACTAAACAAATTCCATCTGGACCTAGCAATTATGACCTCAATTGTTCTTTAGGATCAATAATTCTCATGTATACATATGGCCATCAGTTTGAAGAAATAGATACCAAACCTGATTCTACAGCTAAGCCTCCATCTCCTTGTTCATTGCTCAAATTTGTTGATAATCCTGTACTCCGTAATTCGGTCATTGAAGAAATCTTATCCAACAAACAATCTTATATACATGGTCTTAAAAAATTATAAGAAGTTTATAATTCAAAAGCTATATTGCCTATTTAAGGTATTAGTAAAGTGAGAGAGTCTGATGTTCTAAAATTGGAACGTAAAATTGTTTTCAATAAATTCAAATCTATTATTGGGTTTCACATAGATATATTCTTACCTGCTATTCAGCAAGTAATTAATCAACTTCATTTCAAGAAGGACACATATTATGATGGCACTGATGACTCCCGAAATTTTATAATAAAAGAGGCTGCAGAATATGTAGGAAAATTTTTAATTCTTCATGCTTCTTTTCTAAAACTTAACCAAACTTATATCACTCAATTTTAAATAGAATTGGAGCGTTTGCATGAGTGGACTTTTACAGGGTGGACTACTCCTAATGGATCTCATTCTCCTGATCCTGCCTGGCAATCTTCTGCCTCATCAGCTTATCATAAATTTATTCTCAGTGCAAGTAAAAAAAGGTGTTTGAAAAGCTATCTCAAGTGATGCCAAACTCATCCAAAACATGGAAAACTTCATCTTGAAAGTTATTGCTTTTGCCAGCTCAAAATTACTAAATTATAAACTCTTATTAGAAAGCTTACTTGCTTTTCCTCCCGGTGATGTGTGAAAATGAACCTAAATTAGTGGTGACTCAGGCTTTAGAGATTATTAGTGCTGTTACATCAGAAATGAATAAATTATTGCGGGATTCAGAAGGTTTTCAACAATTGGTAAGTTAATGAATGAGTAGTTTAAGATGATCATCTTTAGTAAGTTTAAGTAACTCATGCTAACTTGGACTTTGATAACATCTATATTGGTAACAGCGATTTGGTAATTGATTTTTTTCACCTTTGGTACAGCCACATCATACATTGATCAAAGAAGGTACAATGGTGAGTGATGTGTGAGTGTACAAAGCTTCTTGTAGTCTAAAAATATCTCACCTTTGATATTGTGTGTCTCTGTGTGTATGTGCGCGTGTGTTTTAGACTTTAATGAGAACAGTCAAGCTTAGTACTAGGGATTCTTCTTCTACACCTCATCCTTGAGGCTCAGTGCTATCTCTTGGTACGGATTGCCAGAAGGCTCCTATGTTATATTTTATTTTTATTTCATCATTTGGTTTAATTTCAGACTAAAGTATCTGAATCTCATTTCAACACATAGATTGCTTTACTTTGCACTGATTTATTTGTTTTGGAAAAAGAGTAGGTTAATTTGAAATTCATTTTATTGAAAGTGCTGTTTACAACAGTCAGTTCAAGAATCTAGGACAATATACAGGTAATTCTGTACTGTTTATTTCTTAAAAGTGGCTTACAGGAAATCCCAAAGGTGGTGCCGCAGCTTGGATGACAAATTGTGCCACACAAGCCATTCTGGATGGAATTGTTCCTTGAAACCAAAATTCCAACAATATTGGACCAGAAATTCAAGAATTTGAATTCCTTATTGTATCTGCCCAAATCAATTCAGTCTGATATTAACTTTGTTTGAGTTTGGACAAGTCAGTGGACAAATTCTTCTTGTTTATCATGATTATTTACCTTGTGTTTTGGATCCTCAAGAGTATGATTGATACAACAGCAAATTTTGTGCCAGAAAACAGATGGTAAGTGCTTATTTTATAAATTTAATTCTGCTTGTTGTAATCAACTGACTTAAAAGCTTAAAATCTGCAGAGCTATCAAAAATTCAATGATTTTCTTACCAAAAGATCTTTTTTTTGTTAAAGGAGCTCCTCCTTATATCCCTGAGCTGGAATCGCCTGCTCTTCTCAATCCACTTGCCTGTGCTAGCAAAGATTCTACTGGTTCTTATTCATTTTCCAAGAAGCCTGAAAATCTTCCAAGTATAATAATTATTGCAAATAAGAACACTGAAATGGCTTCCAACATCATAAAGAAGTATGAAACCAAACTGGAGTGTACAGATTTTGAATGAATGTTGAATTGATTTTGGCAGTTCCACAATTTGATTTGTTTTTGGAACAAAACTTTGCTCCATCTGAATTGGAATATTGCTGTAACTCTCCTGTTTTCCCAGAATCACTAGTGGGAAGGTGGACTGCAAAAGAAGCCATTTTTAAAAGTCTAAAAACAGATATTAAAGGCACTGGTGCTTCTATGAAGGAAATTGAATTAGTTACCGAGCCCAAAGGACCTGAAGAACAACTTTTGGGTCAAACTCAACAGATTGCTGAATCAAAGGGCATTATGAGTTTTGAAATTTTGATATCTGTAAGTTTTACCTGTTTCAATCAATTGTGCAGCAAAAATTAGTTATAATTCTCTATATTGACTCATTTTCATAATTCAGCATTACAATGAAGTTGCAATGGCTTTTGCAGCTTCCTGAGGATAGCAGTGTTTCAAAAAAATTGTGAGGAGTGTCAGAGGAAGGTTACTGATTGCTTAAATTATTATTTAACATGCTTAATCAATATTTTTATTTTTATCTTACATATTTTACTTTTGAGAAATTACAATAATGACTAATTTAAAGAAACTTACTTAGCAACACCTTGTTACTTATCAAACTTGCAAAAATCCAATTTCATACAATTTGGTATGAGCTTAAAAGATATGGAAACAGGGCTTTGCACACTGACCTGAGCTCAGAGACAGTGATATATTCCTTGGCTAAGTTTATATAGATTTTAAAACATTTGGCAGCTAAATTTTAGGGGAAATAAAATTTCAAGTCAATCATAGAAAATTTTAGAAGGGATAGATGTCAGGCTGCATTTTAAATAAGGGATATGATATTGTTGGTAGAGCCGGAAACATGAAATAGAATTAGTAAAAAACTTGTAAAAATACATGAGCCATTGAATTGTGGTAACAAGTATATATTCACTTGATATAATAACTAATATAACAGCAAGTGTCAGCCTTAATATTCTCAGGACTGAGTAAAATTACTAACAAATTATGTTAATCATATGTAGCATACATGGGAACAATAAATAATTGTATAAAAAATTGATTTAATACAAATATATGCCATTATAAAGCATTATATACACGCATATATCCACCTTATTTAAGTCTTATGTACTTAATATTAAGTTAGAATATGTTAGGGTAACCTTAAGAGCCTTATCCTTAAGCCTACATAATTTTTAAGTACACATAAAGCTAATTTTTCTATTATTTTATTGAAATAATTAATAAATGCGCTTATTATCACTAAAAGCTGGATATATGCGCTATAAATGTTAAGATAATAAAAATGCGCCTTGACAGATCAATTTGCCTTATTTGGAAAAATCGATCTGGCAATTTAAAAGTGTAAAAATAACACTTTTCAAATTTGGTGTTTTTTATGCCAGAAATGGCCTCTGTGCAGTGGCTACATACTGCCTGCATTTTTCCCGTGTGAATAGCTTCATTTTTAGAAAAGTTAGTATTTTTCATGCTAAAATTACCCCACATACATGCACTATATGTGGAAACACACTAAAATAGGCGAGGGACGCTTATTTAGTGTCTTAATTTAGTTTCAATGTGAATTAACCTTATTAAATGCACTAATTACATTAGTTACATCAGTCTTGGCACCCAATTATGCTACCACGCTTAAAAATCACCTATTTAGTCAAGGATTTACCCGTGGTTACGCCTGCAAAGAGTCTGCATACAGGGATCAGCCCTTACACGCATTAAATTGGGTTTTTCAGTGGTTTCTCAGTCAATAATGCTTGCTTTTGGACAGGGATTTCACGTATAAAATTGTAATAATTAACTCTAACATTTCTACTGTTAATCCCCCTTAATACTGTGTTATATTTAGTACCTTTTCTTTATTTTTAGTTTATTAAAAATAGATATTACATGCATATACACTCTTTTTTGCGTTATTCTTTATTTGTGATGGATTATCCCTATTATTTCAGGATTTTGGCGTGTGATATTATTCTTTGGTTGTCATTGTTCATTCCTTATGTTGTTGGACAGGTCTATTAGTTAGTTTGAGGCGCATTTGGCCATGTATAGGATTGGAATCATCAAGGAGCATCATTGGGGAATTATTGGGTATAAAAAGAGGGGGTTTTTGGTCATATTTTCTACATTCAATTTATCATCATTACAATTACAATTACAATATATAACCAATACAATTTATCTTAAATTTCATTAGTACTTTAGAGAGTCTTTGAATAGTATTTTAAATATATTACATCTATTTTTCTGCACAACAATAAGCCTTGTAATACCAATTATAATAAGTGAGAGTAAATTACTGAGCCTTATAATTGATTTTATTCTACTACTTGCTTGTTTTATACCATTGTATTCATTTGGGACCATTTGTAAATCTTCTATACACTAGACCAGCAAGCTATTCACATCTCTGGACTTGGACTTAGCCTGACAGCAAGAGTGTCAAAAAAAGAAATGAAAATGATGAGTGGGACTGTCAGTGTTTGAAAAAATCATAAAAATGATCAGTGATTAAGTAATTGAAATTTTTGAAAGAGTACTAAGAGGCATGGAGTGGTGCTTGATACATCTGTGCTAGTTGAATAATAGAGGGATTAGGAATGCATAGATAAAAAAACAGAGAAGGGGTGAACAAGTAAGCAGAAGAGAAAGGGAGGCAAAAGATAATTAAAAGAGAGATAAAGAAGGAAGGCAGAATAAAAAGAAAAGATCAAGCAAACAATTACAAGAGGAAGGGGGCAAGAAAAAAGGGAGTGAAAAAGTAAGAAATTGAGAATGAAAATAAGTGAGTGTGTAAGTGAGTAAACAAGTGAATTTTGACAGAAAGTGAAAGGGGATGAGCTCAAGCAAGGTCACTCCAAGGTATTTATCAGAATCACAACCAGGGCTTGAAAAAAGCAAAAAAAACAACTAGACTTCAAGTTCACTGTTTTTTTCTCCTTTTATAATTACACAAATTAATATGTAAATAAATTGTTTAATTAATTAATTAATTAAATTTACTAGATTTAAAGTAATGACAATTCCTCAAGCTTAAATGCAGATTGAGTCTAGAGACTAAGTTTGGGACTTTCCACAAGTATATGCTAGAGGAACTCCATGAAACAATATAATATTATCATGATTACTTTTAATAAAACACAATTTTGTTGGCTCATTACTGTAATCTTGTGAATTGACATATCAGATTTTTTTATTAAAAATTAATGAAAGAATAAAAAATATTATATGAAGTTACAAATCTTAATATTTTTTTATCTTCCTTAAGTTTTTTTAAATTTATTAACTTTACCTTCTTTTTTTACCTTGTTTTTCCTTTGGATTATATTTTGAATTATTTTGAAGGAGCTTCCAAAATGAGTAAAGTTATGACAAGATTTCAAACCTGGAGTATTTTTTGTTTTCTGTTGACTATTTTGAGAAGAGTTCCAAACAGATTTGATGTTGCTATTTCTTAATCCAAAATCAATTATACACCTATGATATGGGAAATATAAAACATGTCCTTTGATTTTAACAGGTGAAAAAATAGGTTTTCTAGTCTTTCAATCGATGTAAGAGGAGATCCCCAAATTAAGATAATTGGAATTATTTGAATTGGTATTAGTCTTGTTATAAAATCCTGAATGAGTGATTATAAAAATTGAAAAAAATATATATTCATTGCTGATTTTTCCCATTCAGAGTCAGACTAATTTGGTATTTTTATTCAACAGATAATTCATTATTTACTTCAAAAGCATATTGTAGAGTCTTTTAAGTTGAAGAGCAACAAAAGCATTAAAAGATGGGAAGGTGTTGCATTTTCAAAAACCATTATCTTTTTAAGCTTTAGATAAACTTTTGAGAAAAGAATAGATGCCTATAGATTTAGAATAATTTAAATGATGTTAACAATGAATTTAATAAAAGTTATTAGACTTACAAAGAACATAGCCTTCAAAAAGGTCTGTTCTCTATCTGAAAACAATCATGATACCACCCAACCAATTCTTATTCCATATTGGTAAGCAAACTAAAATCCATTTGATGTAGTGTCTTAATGAGATCAGATAGGTTAATAAATGATTCATTTTTTACTCAATCAAATGAATAATTTTCTTATATAAATAGAGTTTTTAAAGTATTACTGATTACATCTTTAACCTTATTTCCTCCTAATTTGGTTAGATATTTTATATCTTCAGGTAAATTCTTGTTATATTTAATTTTTTATTGACTTTAGTTTTATAATACATTATGTTTGATATGTGGCCAAATAAAGTATCCAAGGGTTTTTTTTCAAAAATTCTTTTATTTTGATAAGATCAATCATCCTTGTTTATTTTTGAAGGTTTTGAGGAAGATTGAAATGAAGTAGGAATTTATGAAAATGATAAAGATGATAAAGATAAAGATAGATGTATAAGGCTTGTATCTGAAGAAACAGATATTTTTTCTGAAATTTTTTTGATGATTGAAATCAAGTATATTTTGAAGATGAAGATAAAAAATATAAAGATGAAGATAGAGGTGTAATGCTTGAATCAGAAGAAACAGACTTTTTTTTATCTGAAAAAACTTTACTGGTAATATAAAAATCAAAATATTTTTTAAAAATAAATAAAAACCCACATAATTTAAACTAAAAGACCTTAAAATGTTTCTGAAAATAATTAATAAGAATAAATATTACTTTACTCTAATTTGAGGAAGTTTTTTGGTTAATTCTGCACAAAAAAAAATTAAAATATTTTGTAAAACTTTTCTTTCAAATCTTTCATGGCTTCCTCATTGGCCCTCTTTCACTCCTTGTAAACCTTTTCCAAAACCCCCTCCAAACCTGCTCCATACACCCCCAAAAAACCCCCTCCAAACCTGCTCTAAACCCCTCAAAAAAATATCCCTCCAAACTGCCTCCAATCACCCTAAATTACCTCCAAATTACCTCCAAACCCTCTCCCCCCCAATTAACCCTCAAACCACCACCAAACTCCCCCCAAACCATCACCCCCCCCCTCAAACCCCTTCACACCCCTTCAAATTTACCTCTCAATCCCCTACCTGCACCCACTTCAAACACCCCTCAATCCCCCCCCTATACCTGCTTCAAACCTCCCCCCCCCCTGCTCTTCCTTCATTTATAAAAAAGAGGGGGGAGGGGTAGGGGGTATTTAGAGGAAGATTTGAGGGGGACCAGGGTGGAGGGGTTGAGGGGGGATATGAGGGGGTTATAGGGGGTATTTGAGGGGGTGTAGGGGGGGTTGAGGAGGTTGTAGGGGGGTATTGAGGGAGGAGATGAGGGGGTTATAGGGGGTGTTTGAGGGAGTTTTAGGGGGAGGAAAAGGGGTTAGAGGCAGCCAAGAAGGGAGAAAAGGGGGTTAGAGGAAGCCAATGAGAGAGCATAGGGGGTTAGAGGCAGCCAAAGAGAAGGGAAGGGGGGAGTATGTCCATGCCAAGGAGGGGTGAATGTGGGGAAAATTACAAGGCCAAGGAGGATTAAGAGTATAATGGAGAAAAAAAAGACAGAAAAGGGAAAAGAGGGAGAGAAAAAAAGGTTAATTTTAGCTTGAAAATGAAAAAAATGACATACCAGAAAAATGAAAAGAAAAATAAGAAAAATTAAGAAAAAAAACAAAATAACAATTAGCAAATATAAAAAGAAAAAAGAAAAAGTGACTTACCTGGAGAGATGAGATGAAAAAATAAATGAAATCAACTTTCTTGAGGGGCTCTTTAGGAGATGAAGAAAAGGATTTAAGGGATGAAAGAAAAACAAAATTACTGAAAAATTATGCAATAGCTGAAAATGTCAGGCCTGAGTCACTGTAAGAGGTATAAAAAAGTCTTATCAGCAGCACTAAGGTCTGAATATAACTAAACCAAGGTTAGGTATAATATTATACTATAAAATCCCACACTATTTATAACTTTGATTATATGTTATAAACCAGGTACTGTTTATATAATAATATTAATCACTCAATTTTGTGTTATAACAATATTTAAATACTACGTATAGCTATTCCCACGTCTGTTTATATACAATATAAACCAGGTTCCAAACTAAAGTATATAAATAGGTTACCCGGACTAGTAAGTTATTAATGCAATATATTAATAAAATATAGTACTTATGCTTCTGCAATTCTTACTTGGATTACTCAACAATTTGGGAACCAGGAATAAGATATCAATATTTATAATCTACTGAGAAATAGAGCTTACCTATTTAAGATACAATATCAGTAATATAATATTGAATTTATATTAGATGATAAGGGGAAACTAAAAATAAATATATTGCCCTATGCAGTGGACCTCACTCAATATAGCTGTAATGATATTTAATTATTAAGACTCAAGAGACTACAACAGTAGTAACTTCAATAATACTAAATGTATCAGGTTTTAGATGTGGTAAAAGCAGATGGTGATTTCTAGGGGAAATCACCTCCTTATATCTTATTTCATCCATACTATTTACATGTATTTTCTTATCTGTGTTTTAATAAGCCCTGCATTTAATTTATCTGTACCCCTGACTCCTTATCTGCTTGCATTCATGTTTCTGCATTCATTCCTGCATCTTTTCCTACCTGCATGCTGTTTCTGCTTCTTTATTCCCCTGCATCTGCATTTCTTCCTGCATGCTTTTCCAGTTTCCTTCATCTTTATCTCCCTGCATCTACTCTTGCATCTGCTCCTGCATCTACTCCTGCATCTACTCCTGCATCTGTTCCTGCATCTACTCCTGCATCTTCTCCTGCATCTACTCCTGCATCTGTTCCTGTGTCTGCATGCATTTCTCCTGATTTCTGATATTCCTGCATTGTATACATATTCTGCATTTATCCTTTACTCCTGTCTTCTTATATATATTCTTTATTTAGTTAATTTATTCTTTACTTTACTTATTTGATACTTACTATTTTGTCAGCTATTCTAATGATCCTAGCTGACATTCCCTTCTTCTAAAAAAATAATAAAAAAAATGTTTATTCTTTAGATGATTTCTTCTTATATCTGTAATCTCTTAATAATTTATCTTTTTCTACTATTCCTTCTAATGTTATCCATTTATCATGTTCTGCTGATTTCTTTTTATATCTTACCAAGTAAAGTCTTTCCTCTTTTTTTCCTTTTTTTATCATTTTCTCATCTATTATTTTTTCAATTACCTCTTCTTTCTCATATATTTCTTTAGGTATTTGTTTACTATTCCTTTTGTCAAATTTTTCTTCATTGTTTTTATAATATTGTTTGTCTAATGATACTGGGAATGTTGGATGTTTATTTTTGTATTCTGTTGGTAATTGTACTTCAATAGCATTCTTCCATGTTTTTCTGTAATCAGAAAAGGTCCTATAAATGGATCCTGTAATTTCCTTGGTCCTGGTAAATTGAAAAGATTTTTTGTAGATATTAACACCCAATCTCCTATTTCAAGATCTGGTTCCTGATGATGTTGGTCCCATCTTTGTTTTGAATATTCATGTGCTTTAGTTACTGCTTGTTGAGCATGTATTCTTGCTTTTTCTAACATATCTGAAATTAATATTGAATTTGGATGTAATTTCATATCTACTAGTTTGTCTTTTAAGTAGAATAATTTCAAATTCAAAGGGTTTTTTCCCTGATATACTGTGTTTCCTTGAATTGTATGCATATTCTAATGCAGGTAATAGTGTATACCAGTCATGTATAAATCCTTGTTTGTCTTTATAATTTATCCCAAAAGCAATATATCTTCTTAACATGTCTTCCAATGTTTGTATCATTCTTTCTGCTAATCCATCTGTTTGTGGGTGATATGCTGTTGAAAATGATATTGAACATCCTAATAATGTCATTAAGTTTTTCCATAATTCTGATGTGATTTTGGGTCTCAATCACTTATTATAATTCTGGGTAATCCTACATCTGAAATTATTTTCATCCAGAATTATATTGCTAATTGTTGTGTATCCACTTCTTTATGTGTTGGTATAAATCTTGCTCTTTTACTCAACCTGTCAACTATTACTAGAATTGAATTATAATCCATGGGTCCTGCTGGCGGTAAAGCTGTTACAAAGTCCATATTTATTATTTCCCATGGTTTTGTTGGTATTTCTATTTGTTGTAATAATCTAAATTTTTTCCCTGTATATCTGTTTTATTTCTGACATATCTCACATGTTTTAACATACTCTCTTGTATCTTTGTTATAATTATACCACCATGCTGTTTGTTCTACCCTTCTTAATGTTTCTTCTGTTGAAAAATGTCCTGATAATAGTTCATCATGACACATTCTTAAGACTTCCTGTATCATTTTTCTTTCTGTAATTACTATTCTTGTTGGATAATTATCTTTGTACTATAGTAGTTTCTCAATTATTGTAAATTTATTTTCTTCTAATAATATTTTATATTCTTTATCTAATTTCTCTTTCATTTCTTTTTTTTCTGGTTGTTGTAATATATTCTGTATAATATTTATATTTTTATCATCTTTATAATTATTTCTTATTTTTTCCCAGAATTCCTCACTAAGTTCTATTGTTGTGATCCCCATTATTTCAATCTCTTCTTCTTGTGCTGCTGGGTTTTCTTCATTGTTTGGTAATGGATCTCTACTTAATGCATCTGCATTTTGATGTTTCTTTCCTTCTCTATGTATTATTGTCATATTCCCTCTAAATTCTTGTATTGCTAGTAGCCATCTTAGCATATGTCTGTTTGGTGTTTGCATATTTAGTAAACTTTTAATAGCTGTACAATCAGTAATTATCTCAAATCTTGATCCATCCAAATAATAATATAGCTTTTCCAGTGCCCATATCACAAATAAGCATTCCAATTGAGTTGCTCCATATCTTAGTTCTCCATTTCTCAATTGTCTTGATATAAAGCATATTGGTAATTCCTTTGGTTGTTCATTTATTATTTGTATTTGATGTAATGCTGCTCCTAGGCCAGTGAAACTTGCATCTACATATACTATGAAAGGTTTATTCCAGTCTGGTAATATTAGTACTTGCGTTGATGTTAGTTTTCTTTTTAATTCTTCAAATGCTTCTATTCTTTCTTTTGTCATCTCAAAGATTGTATTTTTTTCTAATAATTTATATAGTGGTTTGCTTATTTGTGCAAAGTTTTGTATGTATTGTCTGTAGTAGCTGCAAAATCCTAAAAAGCTCTGAAGTTGTTTTACTGTTTGTGATAGTTGTTTATTTTTTATTGGAGCTACTTTTTCTTCTTCTGCTGATATATATATTCCTGATATTTTATGTCCCAATGCTGTCAATTCTTGATATCCAAATTTGCATTTTTTTATTCTTATTCTTATTCCCAATTTTATAGCTTTTCCTAATACTTTCTCTAAATGTTCTTTGTGTTCCTCTATTGTTTTTGATAATATTATTATATCATCAATATATATTTTAAGCCATCCTTCCCTTATTTCTTCATAATATTTCTGATCCATTATTCTCTGGAATATTGCTGGGCCATTTTTAATGCCAAATGGCTTTAATAAATATTCAAATACTCCCATATGACAAACTATTCTCAACAGTTCTCTTGTATTTTCTTCTACTTTTATCTGATGATATCCTTTAAAAATGTCCATAGTTGTTATATATTTTTCTCCTTTTATTGTTGCTATTGCTTGATCTATTCTTGGCATTGGATATGAGTCTGATATAGTGTAAGTGTTTAGTGCTCTAAAATCTCCACACATTCTTGATTTTCCATTATGATATGTAATTATTACTGGAGCTGTTATAAATTTTCCTCCTACCTCTGTTACTTCTTTAATTACTTTTAATTCTCTTAATTCTTAAATATGTTTTTCGATTTCCTCCTTATTTCTTGGGCTTGTGTTATATGCCTTCCTTTTTAATGCTATTGGATATGGTTCTTCACATGTTAGTTGTATTTTTACTTCATAATTCTTAATCATCCCTAATTTCTTTTCTCCAAATGAGAATGCCTCTTTATTATTTCTTATTATTCTCAATATCTCTTGTTTTTCTTCTTCTTTTAATTTTCCATTTATTTTAATTTCTTCTAATTCTTTTTCAAATTCATCAATCTTCTCTTCTTCCATATTATATATTTTTATCTGTGGTTGTTTGTTTAGTAATTTAAATTTTTTCTCTAAATCTGTTCCTATTGTAAATTCTTTTTCAAAGTAATTAATTTAAAGCCATATTTATACATATTTTCATTTCCTAGTATAATTGTATTTTCATTACGCATATTTTCCAATATTATTATTTCAGTTTGTAATTTAGTGTTACTTTGTTTTTTGTGGGAATACTATTTCTAATTCAGTTATTCCTATTGCTTTTAAGCTTCCTCCTAGTCCCACTAGTTTATAGTTCATTTTTATTTCTTTTATTATACTTTTTTGATTTATATTGTTTAATAATTTATCACTTATTATTGAAAATGCTGCCCCTGTATCAATGCATACTTTAATTAAGTGTTCATTTATGTATGCTAATGTTATTGCTGGTATACTATTTTCATACCCACTATCTTTTTTTATTTTCTTTGCTTTGATGTTGTGTTCAGACAGTTCAATTTCCATATTTTCTGATATTTCTTCTATTGAATTTATTTCTAAATTTTCATTTTCTATATTTAATGTATATTCTTCTATTTCTTCATCTTCTTTTTCACTTTCATCTGTATCCTCCTTTTCCTCATTGCCTATTTCAGTTTCTTTTTCTTCTTCTACATCTATATTTTGTATCTTCATATTTGGACATGTATTACTGTAGTGTCCTTTCTTATTACATATATAACATTGTATATTTGAGTTTATTATTGCTTTCTTATTTTAATTCTTTTTTTCTTGTTCTTGTTGTCCCTTCTTGTAACTTGGTTCATAAAATGTGTTTGATATATATAATGGATCATTTTGTATTAATTCATCTAGCTGATGACAAAAAGTATCTAATTTTTGTCCTCTTTTCCATCTTGCTTGTATATCATTTTGTATTTTACCAGGTAATTTTAACATTAGAAATTCTATTATTTCATCTTCATCCCATGTATTTTCTATTGCTTTTAATTTGTATGCTAAATTCATGAACCACCTTCCTGGATTTCTTGCTCTTTCTACATTTAATTTGTTATTATTAATATAATTTCTCATTCTTACTTTCCATGCTCTTGTTGAGAATTTTTCTATAATTCTTTCTTTCCAGTCCTTCCAGGTTTTTGCATTACTCTCTAATCTTATTTTTAAATATCAATCTCTAGCTTCTCCTTTAAATATTGACCCTAATTTTGATTTAATGTATATATCTGGCATATTAAAGTCATTCTTTAATACTTCAATATTGTTTATAAACTCCATATGATTATAAGTACCTTCTCCATTAAATACTGGAAAATTTTCAATCCTTGGGTAATCTTTTAGATTAATTTTTTCTTCATTTTGTTCTTCATTATTTTCTTCTTGTTGTTTATTTTTATTATTAATTTTATATTCTATATTATTTATTTTATTCTTAATTTCTATTGTTGTCTCTTCTATTTTCATTAATTTTGGTTCTATTTCTTCTTGGTGCCATTTTATTATCTCTTTCTTAATATCCTTAATATATCCTTTGTTATTTTCCTTTATTTCTTTAATATGGTTTATTGTTTCTTCGTTTGTTAATATCATCTCATCAAACATCTCTAACGTTTTGTCAAATAGTTTAAGGTTATCTTTCTCTTTTTTTATTCTCTCTTCATCTTTCTCTCTTTTAATGTTACTAATGTTTTTAATTTCATGGCATGTATCGTTTATTGGTAATAATGCACTAGTAAGTATATTTGCTATAGCTATTGAATTGTCTTGTATTAATTCTTTCACGTTTTTTGTATCACTAATTAATACCTCTTCAATTTTATCTGCTAATCTATCCATCCAATCTTTTAGCTCCATCTCCTCCGTTGGCACTGCTTGCTCCTTCGTCCATATCAATGTTTCTTGTGTTTTGATATTATGTAAGTTTTTTTCTTCTTCATTTTGCCATGGATTATTACTTACTGTATTCTCGTCTCCGACCATTGAAGAATATTTGTTATCCACGATTCCTCCCCTTTTGTCAAGTTTTCGATTTGTTTTGTCTTTGGGCGGTTCTCCTCTTGAAGGTTCCAAATATCTTGTCGATACGTTTTCACTAATTCGTTTAAGGTAAGTAAGTCGTCTTCCATTTGATTCACTTTCATATCCAGTTGGTAATGATTTATTTTGACTTCTTCTATATTTTCTTCTAAACATTGAGCTAATTCTTTCATCTGTATTATCTCCGGTCTTACTTCTTTGTTCATTATTACTTCCATCTCCCTCATCATAATTGCTCTATGTATTTGACGTATTTGATTCAGCAAGTTTTCTTGGTTTTCTAGATGCGTTTGATTCCTGATCATGACTTCTTGATTTTGATTTTCCATGTTTTATTTCTTTAGATGTCGACGGTAATGGTTCCAGTTCAGGTTGTAAGTTTTTTATTCTGCGTGATCTTCTCATGTCTTTTTCCATTTTTAATTTGTATTTGTTTTATTTTCTCTTAACCATTTTTCTTTTTCTCTCTTTTTTCTTTATTTATCGTCTGATTATGCACATATTTCTGCACTTCTTTATTTGACTTCCCCCCTTTTCTTTCACCGATTATCCTTTATTTGTCTTGTTTATTTTTTTTTCTTTTCCTTTCTTCCTTTGTTCTTTTTTTTTTGTTTTTTTTTGTTTTATTCATTAATTCTATCCCCCCTTTTTTATATTTCTCCCTTTAGCGATTGTTTTATTTTATTTTATATTTATTATTTTTTTCTTATTCTTTAATCTATTGTTTTCTTATTTCTATATATATATTTCTTTTTTTTTTACTGTAAGAAAAAATACTTAAAATATTGTATTTATCTCTGAAAAAAAATAACAACTTGTAATGATAAAAATTAAAAGTAAAATAAATGTATCTATATATAAAACTTATATCAATATATATAGAACTATATATTACTATACTTGTTGTATTGTGTTTTTTTTTAAAAAAAAATAAAAATTCGTAACACAAGGTTAACAGTAAAAAATATATCTATATATAAAATTATATATATATAGAAGAGTATAAAACTGCTTTTTTTTTAAAAAAAATATCTGATTTTAAATTTATTCTACTTTTCTTGTTATGAGAGTTGTTAGTATAATAATCCAATAATATTTGTTGTAATAATTTTCTAATAATTCTTGTTTTTGTTCAGTAATATTTAATTTAATATGTTAAAATTCTATTTTATTGTATTTAAGTATATATTTTATATAATAATTATTTTTTGACACTACTTTGATGAGGTGACTTGATTTTTTCAAAGGAAAGACCCCCAAATGTCAGGCCTGAGTCACTGTAAGAGGTATAAAAAAGTCTTATCAGCAGCACTAAGGTCTGAATATAACTAAACCAAGGTTAGGTATAATATTATACTATAAAATCCCACACTATTTATAACTTTGATTATATGTTATAAACCAGGTACTGTTTATATAATAATATTAATCACTCAATTTTGTGTTATAACAATATTTAAATAATACGTATAGCTATTCCCACGTCTGTTTATATACAATATAAACCAGGTTCCAAACTAAAGTATATAAATAGGTTACCCGGACTAGTAAGTTATTAATGCAATATATTAATAAAATATAGTACTTATGCTTCTGCAATTCTTACTTGGATTACTCAACAATTTGGGAACCAGGAATAAGATATCAATATTTATAATCTACTGAGAAATAGAGCTTACCTATTTAAGATACAATATCAGTAATATAATATTGAATTTATATTAGATGATAAGGGGAAACTAAAAATAAATATATTGCCCTATGCAGTGGACCTCACTCAATATAGCTGTAATGATATTTAATTATTAAGACTCAAGAGACTACAACAGTAGTAACTTCAATAATACTAAATGTATCAGGTTTTAGATGTGGTAAAAGCAGATGGTGATTTCTAGGGGAAATCACCTCCTTATATCTTATTTCATCCATAGTATTTACATGTATTTTCTTATCTGTGTTTTAATAAGCCCTGCATTTAATTTATCTGTACCCCTGACTCCTTATCTGCTTGCATTCATGTTTCTGCATTCATTCCTGCATCTTTTCCTACCTGCATGCTGTTTCTGCTTCTTTATTCCCCTGCATCTGCATTTCTTCCTGCATGCTTTTCCAGTTTCCTTCATCTTTATCTCCCTGCCTCTACTCTTGCATCTGCTCCTGCATCTACTCCTGCATCTACTCCTGCATCTGTTCCTGCATCTACTCCTGCATCTGCTCCTGCATCTACTCCTGCATCTGTTCCTGTGTCTGCATGCATTTCTCCTGATTTCTGATATTCCTGCATTGTATACATATTCTGCATTTATCCTTTACTCCTGTCTTCTTATATATATTCTTTATTTAGTTAATTTATTCTTTACTTTACTTATTTGATACTTACTATTTTGTCAGCTATTCTACTGATCCTAGCTGACAGAAAATATGTGATTCCTATTTGAGGTGGTGATTAAAAACAAACAAGACAGGGAAAAAATACTTTCACTGAAAATTCAAGATAAAATTCATTATGCAAAAATAAAATTACAAAAGCAAGAGAATAATACACACAAATTGTTCATTTGAAGAGTATGAAAAAAAATTAAAAGGGTTTTGTTGAGAAAAGTTGGAGCATTATTGGCACAATGATGGAGCATATCCCAGTGGGAGGTAAGATTAATAGTAGATTAAAATGAAATAAATTTAGTAATGATTTAAGAAAAATCACTAAATCTCCCAATTGGCTAGTGTGATTGGAAGAATTTTTTCCCATATACTAGTGGTTTGAGAGATAGAAGTTTTGCATATAGTGGGAGGTGTTTCAACTTTTTATCTCCATACAATTCTAACCATTGATTTTTTAGATCACAAGTAGGTTATGAAGTATAGTTCAGCACAGAATGCATTTGATTACTACCTCCATCTTGATATATTTCTAAGAGGAATTCTTAATTCCCTTAAACTGGAAAAAAGAAATTTTAAGATTCCAATAGAATTTTCAATGTGGACTCTTGACTTTGCCAATTTATTGTTGAACTTCAAATTTTGACTGTCTTCATCTACTGCTCCCTGAAAAAAAGGAAGTACATTCTTTCAATTAACATAATCAGAATCTTCCTGAAGATACTTATCTTCATCATATAAATTTTCAGGTAATTTTGAAATTCACATCCTTTGATAGACATAGGAATCATGAAATGATCCAGGATAGACATTAAAGAAAGATATAAATTCTTTGTTGATGTCACATGTAAGCTGAACAAAAATTGAATATCTATAGAGAATATATAGTTGCTTGTGTTAGTTTAAAAAATAGTAAAGAATAAAATATAATCTATCTCTTTTTACAGTCAAAGTAATTTTTTCCACCTTGAGAAGCTTTCTGGGTCAAAGGAATAGTAGTACCATCTAAAAAACCAATGTATCCTGTGAAGACCTCTTCTTGCATAACCTGAGATTTTTCAAGTTGCTTTCTTTCATTTGCCAGGCAAGAATTTTAGATTCCAAGGAGTTGATAGAAGTGATTCATTGTTTTATATAAGTGTTAACCGAGCCATACCCTAAATCAAAGACATTTTTCAAAAAGTTTCAAGGCAGCTTGTTACCATTGGGGCCCAAATTACATAATGTGATAGCCAATTGAATAGAAGAATCACATTGTAGTTTTTGAGAATTTTTGTGAAATTTGGGGTATTCATGAATAAGCTCAAAAAATTTAAGGAACATTTCCTGAGAATTCCTGAACAACTGTTGAGGCATTCCATATCTGGGTATGCCACTTAGGGTTTTTTTTGAAGATTAGTAGTGCTTTTCTGGATTATAAGGCTGGATATTTGGAATTTCGGAAAATGATTATTATCATTGGATATCCCAGATTTTTCTCTTTCTTTTATGTCTTGATGATTTTTTATCATATTTTACTGTTTTCTTAGTGTTTTACTTGATTTAGTGACTTATAGTATTTTTGGTGGATATGGTGTGCTGATGGAATGGCCACTGAGCTCCAGTGCTCGGGTGCGCTCTGGTTTGCTCCGGTGATTTTACGGTGCAAAAGCGAAGTGTACAGGAAAAATTCTGTCATTGTGGAAAAGTTTGGTCATGGTGACAAAATTAACTCACTGTGGCAAATTTAGCTTACTCTGGCCAAATTAGCTCATTATGACAAAAAGAGCTCATTGTGGCAAATTTTGCTCACAATGGGAAAGTCTGATCACCAGTTCAAAGTTTGGTCACTTTAGAAAAGTCTGATCACCAGTGCAAGGTTTGGTCACTTCAGAAAAGTCTGGGCACTGTGGTAAAGTTTGGTCACTGTAGAAAAGTCTGATCACCAGTGAAAAGTTTGGTCACTGTAGAAAAGTCTGATCACCAGTGCAAAGTTTTTCTATTCTGGAAAAATTTGTTCAGAATTTATTATGCTTGTTAGATCAATAGTTTATTGTAGATCCTATGCATGTAGGGTATTGTTGGAAAGGTCTGGAGTAGGAGAATCAGATATAAGGGGGAATCTTAGTCTTCTAGAGGTTTTTTGTCTTTTACTTTTGATGTTGAGGGTCTTTTTGAATAATTAAGAACCACCTTCATATTTCTCATTTCTCAACAAAATTAAATAAAATTATAATACCCTTATAACATTTATATTTTTCATAACACTTTTGAAATACAACAAAAAAATATATTTTCATCAACATATAGGGTATCATTAGAAAGTTCTCCATTTCAGGGAATTGTTTTTATTTTCATCTCATTAAAAATAAAATCTTATAAAAAATAAAATTCTATCTTTTCAGATCTTTCACTGGTACACCTTAATTGTTGTCATCAGTATTTCTTTTTCAACAGCTGCTATTTCTAAATCTCAATAAGTGTTCATAAAATCAGAGTTTTGTCTATATTTTAAATCAATTCAAGTAGACTAGTAAAGTTAGTTATTTGAGCAACCCTTATTTTACTTAGAAGTACAGGGTTTTCTATGGTTTATACAACTCATTCGGATTCTTCTTACAGCAAAACGACTGTAAGAGTCTACCTACACTGTCTAAAACTGGGTACAGATAGGTTAAGCAGTATTTGGATGGTGTACTTGAGGCTTTTTAGGAAGAAGGTAAATATTCTTGGCAATTTTTGTTAAAAAAAGAAAATCTTCTTCAAAATCAGAATTGGAATCACAATCAGATTCCAAGAGAAGATCAAGAGCTATGAAATTTATTGCTTGAGGTAGCTTATCAGGACTTGAGAGTGAGAAGGGCATGACTCTTATACAGTATAAAAATTTTAATAATTTATGATTTTTTGAGTTATAAAGTGTTACACTTCAGAGTGCTATGTATGAATGGGATGATGCTGACAAGTCAGTGAAAGGTGATGCTATAGTGAATTCAGAACTATTAGTTGATAAAGTGCAAATTTGAAAGAAATAAGTGACTTATTTCATTTTAAAATTCACAATTTTTGGGGATAGTGTTTTTCAGAAATCCCCACTTAAATATGTGCAAATTAGGTCAAATTTAAGCGCAGATTTTCCAGAACTGACACCCCCTAGTTAGTAACTAATATTTTTAGTTAATAATTTTTCATACCCAAATTTTCACCTCAATTCTTCTTCAGAGAGTTTTCAACTTTTTTTTGATAAGGTTTCAGTTTTTCTTGCTACTCAACAGTCAGATCTTCTTTATTCAATGCCAATGATAATTTTTCTTTTGATAAACTCAGCTTCCCTTTTTTATTTTCAATTGATATTTACTTTCTGATGTTGACTGCTATGATTGAAGAAATTTCTATCCCATCAAACAGCTTCTTGGACACTTGAGTTGATGATCCTAGATGTGTGAACCCTTCTTCCTCATAAAATTTGGATGTGTAGTGTGCAGTACTTAATTTTCTGGCTAAAGAATCAGCCATAGTCCATTAAAATTGTTGATGTTTATTTTTGTCTTAAATTCAGGGAAAATAAACTCTCCCCCTTCTTGGCATGGCTTTTTCTTATTGGTATGTCTCTCATAAAGTTCATTGTTATATGTATTCTTGGATTTACAAATCCCAAATGAATATTGACTAACATCTTGTTCAATATGAGGCCTGTTACTGAATCCATTACCATTTCTTCCCATGGTCTATGTTAGATTACCAAAAAAATAGTCATCTTAATCTTTCCAACCCAGTATATTTAGCTCATTTAAAATCTCCCATGCTTTCTCATATGGCCTCATTGAGAAAAAATGAAATAAAAAATTATAAATAATTGAAATTCAGTTTTTTTTATAAAATTTTGCCTTCGTTTTGTTGTCATTTACATATTCCCCTAATTTAGTCTTTTAATATTTTACTCATTGTCACAAAATTACAATGAACTTACTTATATTTAGAGGAATTTTTAATCCCATCATAATTTTATCAACAAACATTGAACCATTTTCTTATGGTCCATTATGTGAGACCACATGTTTCAAAAGCTGAAGATCTTTCACCACCTGTCTTGTATCATCTATTTTCTCAATCTTTTTTAACTGCTCCAATGAAATTGATGATATAGTAATTAGTTGTGCACCTCTTTTTTTTGTGCTGGATGAAGTATGTTCCTTCATTTAGTGACTTGGAATATTTAGGGTTTAATGTTGCATATTGAGATTTATGTATCAATTTACATTTTGGCTGTCAACCATACATCTTATTTCCCTCTATTACTCTTATCCCCAGCTCTTCTTCTGCTTTACTTTCCATAAAACTTTCTTTCAGAGTGTTGTTTGGATGTTTTTTCTTCCCCCCTCTTCTCCCTTGATGTTTTCCATTATAATTCTCTCACTGAATTTCCTCTGAATTTCCTATTTTTTACTCTAATAAGACTTGGATTCAGATATTAATACATAATAAGTTTGAAAAATTACTCAATGATTTAAAATTACATTTATTTTTATGTTGGAGTAGAAATAACAAGATTGAATTTCTAAGAGGGGAAATAAGGCACTCAGGACATACTTTCTGAATTAGACCTCAATCTTGTTATTCCATACTAATCATACACTTGAGATTTTTTAGTATTAAAATGATAATAGTTTTAGATAACTTAATTTATTTCCAAATGAAAATTGTACCCCAGAAATTCTACACCCAAAAAAAAATCAAAACATTTTCTAAACACCAAACTATATTCAATAATTTTTTTGTTAATATTACATGATTGAGTGACTAAGAGGAGCAACAAAGCACTCACAACATTCTTGATGAATTAGAAATAAATTATGTAATATTATACTATTCTAGATAATAAAAAAATTAAATGAAAAAAATTATATTGTCTACATACCTTCTTTGATCCTCTAGTTATGATTTTCACAAAAATCTGCTGTAATAATTGAAATAGAATACTGATTAAAATAATTTTTATATATTTTTAATAACTTATTCTATTAAATATTTCATGATCAAGTATTTAAGAGGGGCTATAACACACTCACAAAACTCTTTCTGAATTAGAACTCTATTACATAATATTATACTAATTTGACAACTTAAAAAAATTAAATAAAATCATTTACATACTTTTTATAAATTCTCCAGTTCCTTCCAACCAAAAAATAAGTAAAAAAAATAAATCTATCAAAATAAAAAAATATTATTCAAATTCATTCTTTTTAATTAATCTATCCTGTCATCACTACATTTTTATTGACCATGTGGTGCAATATTTACTGCATTAAACCTCAATCATCTGTTATTTTTTCAAATAATTAAAATAAAAGAAATTTGAAATACATTTTTTTATTTCAAATCTCAATTTACTTTCCAAGAAATTGGCAAATTTATTTGTCTTGAAATTCTCCTTTTTGAAATTCAATTTTTAAGACCTATTAATTTATAATGAAAAATAAAAAATGGATAGATTTAAAGTGAATAAGACATGCCCCAATATAAATAAATAAAATTCAAAAACTTTTGAAAAACTTTTTTATCTGTCCTTAATTTTTTTATTAGACTTTTTAGCTTTTTACATTAACTTTATTTTGAGGTTTATATAATTTTTGTCAATCTCTGTGAGAATAATTTTAGTAATATATTAGGGGGTATCAATGTTGACAAATCTGCAATTAAATTAATTTCAGATAAAAATCATTATACCCCAATTATCTTCTGCAATGATTTTGGCTAACAATTGGGTAATTAGACCTTTTACGTGTCAATATTCACCTCTATTCAACATTTTTATCCTCAATTTTTCATAACCACATCTTGGACAACTTTCTGGATATCCCAGGCTTCCTACTTTTCTGCGCACTCAAATCCTTTCAACTCATTCTATCTTCTCAGAACCACTCCCCATCTCATCTGTTTTTTTCATCTCCTTTTCATCTTCAAATATATCAACATGCCTCATTGTGATAGATCTTCTCAAAGGCAGGATTCCCCCAGTTGTTCAACAAATCCCATTACTCCCTCTTTCCCCTGCTCAGCTGAGAAATAAAAGACTGTTCAACTAAAAAAAGATAATCATCTCATACTTATCAACTTGCTTAAAATTAAAACTAATTATGATTCTTTATTTGGTACTGAGAATGCAACCAAAGTAAGACAGCCTCCTGCATTAAAAGTTGATGGCTATCTTCTAATGGCCAATGAATTACAAAATAAGACAAAGGGAAGTATTGATCTTTTGCCTAAACAGATATTGGAATGTTTCAAGAATTACCAAGCCAAATACAAGAAGGCAAAGCAAATTTTATTTTCTACTGGTTTTGGTATTACTGACATCAATATCAGTAAGGTCATAAAATCCATAGATGATAAACTTGAATATCTATGTCCATACTTTAAAGTGATGGATCCTATTTTTGGAGAGCAAGCTGATGTTAATCCTGCAAACATGTTGGATGGTGAAGATTTTATCTCTGAACATGATGTTGGAACAAATATTTTCCCATCCTCTTCCTCCAATCAAGCCTCCCCTGTTCTAAATTTGAAAAATCTAGATAGCTTTCCAATAGATATAAACCAATGTGATCCCACTCCAGTAAGTTTTTAATTCTTTTCTAGTTGTTTTATCTTTTTTTATTTATAAAAAGGCTAATGAATGAGCCCAGGATCCTCAAGCAAGTGAGTCTGAAGCTAGTATCAGTGATGAAGAGGAAAACGTTACATCCAAAAATAAGCAAAAACTATCAACTACTTTGAGTTTTATCAGTCATAGAAGGCAAAACAGAGATAGTTTTCCCAAACTCTTTTTTCTTCCATTGATGATTTTCTGGAGAAATGCAAATCTTGTAAGTGATAGCATACCTCTTAATAATTAAGTGAGCTTTTTTTCTCTTTTGTTAATATTCCATTTCAATCTAGATAATGTTGAAGTTTCAAGAGATACTCTCAACTTTCAAAAGAAACAATACAAGCTCTCTTTACAAAGGGATGATAGGGCACAAGACTTGGATGAGAAGAAATTCAAGCTTTCTTTACAGAGGGATTGGAAAGTAAAAGACTTGGAGGAGAAGAAATTCAAGCTTTCTTTAAAGAGTGATGAGAGGGCACATGACTTGGAGGTTAATAAATTCAAGATAAAGATAGGGAAGAAGGCTCTAGAGTAAAATTTCCTATTGGATCAAATGAAACTCAAGTGTCAACTTGAAGATAGTTCAAAAAAGATAGATTTCTTGACAGAATGTGTTAAATCTAATAAATCTATTGAGGAAATTGGACGCTTAATGAAAATTTTTGATAACTAGTTTTTTTATTTCATTTACAAAGTTTTCTTGTTAGAATGCATTAAAGCTAATAATAAATCCTCATCACACACTCCTCACTGATATTTGAAAAATTTTATTGCAACATTTTAGATTATTTGTTTTTTTGGTTAAATTAATTTTTTTTATTTCTTTTTGGTGATAATTTCATATGTGCTGACTTTTTAAAGATCTTGATTCTAGATGATTTTTTTTGCAAAAATTTGAAAAACTGATACATTTTTTTTCCTTTACATTCAAATCATTAAATTTTCTTTTCTAAATACAGCTAAGTCAACAAAAATCTTTATCTGTTTTAAAATTTTGGCAATACCCTACCTTGAATTTTCTTGAAGCAAGGGGTGGGTATCACCAAAATTTTTCTAAGTCATCAATTTTACATGTCAGATTTGAAAATTTGGCGATACTCTCCCCTGAAATTTATTGAAGTTTGGGGTAAAAATCAACAAAATTTAATATAATTACATGAATTAATATATAAACAACTAATATATATCAATTTACTTAGTCTTAAATTAATGAGAATTCCTTGAGCCAAATGTGGATACATCTAGAAAAAAATGTTTGGGACTTTCCACAAGTTTAGGCTGAGGAACCTCATGAAACAAATGAATATTATCATTATTCCCATTTATACAACCCAAGGTCTTGGGCCATTACTTCATTTAAGAACTCAAAATATATGAGTTATTTATAAAAAAATAAAAAATATTTGATGACTCTACTCATACCCATACTTTTTTGATCTACATAAAGTTTTATAAAATTTATAACTTTTAACTTCTTTTTTTACTATTGTCACACGCCACATGACACTTGAGGCAAAAGCAGCTCATTAAATCAATAATACAGAGGTCTAAATCCATACTCAAAGCGCAGAAAGCAATTCTACATAGCAACTGCGACTTTCCTTTGTGTACTCACTATTCAACCGCTATGGTAAGGTAAACTCTTAAAGTCGCCTTGCTGTAAGCAGAATCCGGAGGAGATATGTGGATTTAGCTGAAAACCCCGTCCTTCCAATAAAAATAACAAAATGGGTGTTCTAAATCACTAAGCTAACCAATCTACTTAGATCTGATTGATAAAAATAATGAAACTCTAAAATATTTAACGCTTATTGAGATTTAAAGAAAGTGGCTGTTGAGAAAAGAAATACTGATAACAACAATTAAGGTGTACCAGTGAAAGATCTGTAAAGATTGACTTTTATGTTTTTATAATAATTTAAATTTTTATGAGACAGCAATAATCAAGTCCCAGCGATGAAGACCTTTCTAAAGATACCCTGTATGAAGTGTTATTTAAACTGTTGAATTGTATTTCTAAGATGTTATGTAAAAAAAATAATAATGTTATAAGGGTATTACAAGTTATTTTAATTTGTTGAGTAATAAAAAATGAGACTGTGGTGGTTAAAGATTAAGCTGTATGATGTGTCCCCCCCCTCAATTTCGAGTTTGAGAAGCGCTTAAGTATTCCTAGTCACGTGCCTAAGTTTTCCCCTCCAGAGCTCTTCCAGAGTCAATCCGGAGCCCATACGGAGTCCGTACGGAGCCGGAACGGAGTCCGTACGGAGTCAAAGCGGAGTCCGTACGGAGTCCGTACGGAGTCGAAACGGAGTCCGTCCGGACTTCCGGACTCAATTTAGAACCTTAAAACCATAATAAAAAATCTAGAAAAATTACACATAATAGAGCTACTTCCCCTTTACCTACCAAACTAATTTTCGTAGTCTGCGCAGCTCTAATTACCCCGTGAAAATTCATCAAAGTTAAGTAATTTTTGAAAAACGTAAATATTTCTATAAAACTTTAAAATTCATTTAAAAATATAAGAAAAATAGTAAAAATTCTGGGAAAATTTCCCAAGGTTCTTGAGTGACTCGAATTAATACTTATAAATTTTTCAGACCGTAAAAAATAAGTTTTCTCCGCAAAATAAATTGTTTTCGTGTAGGCATTTGCTCGTGACCAATTTCTTCATATTTAAAACTCCAATAAATTAAATAAAACCCTTTTATATAAAAAAAAATAATAATGCCAATCTTGCACGCCGTAATAACTCCATTTACGTACTTAGGTGCTGTACTAAACTTTAGGCTACCACATCCTCCCTCCAATCGAGAATGTCCCCATTCTTAAAACTTTGCATAAGTGGTTGAACACAATATTCATCTTTAACCTTCAACCACCATCTTCTTTAATCAACTATAAAATTCATCTTCATCAATATGTCTTCCAAAGAACTTGTCGCTCCATGTGAACTCTGCGCTCGATACCAGGTACCTTGTTTAATGTCCAATCCTAATCTTCCTGGCAGGACAGCTTGCGACTTATGCCGTGTGAAAAAAGTCAAATGCAACCGGCCAATAGTTCCTTCTAAAACAAACGTATATTTAGGACCAGCAGCTCTCCCTGATCCCTCAACTTCTAAAAAGCGATCCAAAATTTCTGTCTTCTTAAAACGAATAAGATCAAAAACAGCTTCAAAAGTTCAATCTTCATCAACGGATCCCGGCCTAATTTTGCCTTCACAAGATCCTAATCCTATAACGCCAGTACCCCCAACTAACTTTGCTGAGACTATGTTTCCTGGCTCTAAGTGTAAGACCCTATTTATCTTACTAAAAAAAAAACTTTTAATCAAAATTGACTAAACCTATAACTTAATAACATATTTGAACTTCTAGCTGTCGAAATAACCAACACTGATGATGTTGGTAGAGTGAAGACGGACTATATCAATCATTACCCAAATTTTCATCGCTATCTTTTTCTTGACTTTACTAATGAGTTGAAACGAAAAATGCTGGCCTATTTTCAAGAAACTCCAGCTAATAACCATGAAGACCTCATGAAAAGAAGAATTTTAATGCAAAGCTTTGATAATGATGTTGAACAATTTCAAAGAAATTATCTTTTCTAACAGTATAACTTGATAAAATTTTGTTTTTGCTTGGTCTTCTTAAACTTTCAACATAAATGATGTTTTCTTTCTTCTCTGACTTGATATAACATAAAATAAAATAAAATAAATCTTGTGATGATTCCACTACTGAGAGCAAGGTTTGAATCCCTTCAGACTCCCATATACCAGTCTTCCTTCTTGTCACAGCATTGAGAGAGTGGATCTTCCTATGAGCCGAATACTCCTGATTCCAACCTCATAGGGCCCCCCACTGAGCCGAATTCTATGATTCCAATCTCACCATAAGGTCCTCCAAGCTTCACACCAAAAAAAATGGCCTAACTATGAGGCACTAAAAAAAATCATTCCCTAAAATCCAACTACCATCCTAACTTCTGATTCCTTCATCACAATTTTCAAACTTTGCTATACAGCAAACCCATAAAATACTTTTGCCAGGCTTCCAATAATAATTTCAACTTTAGACCATGTTAAAGCGCCACAAATTTCACCTAATTAACCATTATGCTTTCCTTAGCATCATTACCACCTAAAATTTTAACCTCCTAAAGCTTATCAGCACCCAATTCCAGAAATAATTGAATAACCAGTTTAAAGTCTTAGTGGACAGTGATAAATTAAAAGATTGAATTGAGTTATCCAAACAAGATTGACATTCCAGTTTAAAGTCTTGGTGGACCAAACATATAATCGATTGCCAGTTTATGGTCTTGGTGGACCAAAGATCGTTTAGGTGCATAAATAACTTGATAAATTCCTAAGTAAGGCCTAGGCTTGACCAAAGATTGAATAAATTTGATAAACCAGTTTAATGTCATAGTGGACCAAACATTTGATCGACAAGTAATCCAGTATAAGGCCATAGTGGTCCAATGAATGTTGAATTATCCTGCAGATATTAATTTTCCAGTTTAAAGTCATAGTGGACTAAACAATGAATGAACTACCAGTTTAAAGTCATGGTGGACCAAACATTTAATCGATAAGAAATCCAGTTTAAGGTCATGGTGGACCCAACAGCTTGATAACAATCCAGTTTAAGGTCTTGGTGGACCTAACAACTTCTCTATCCTTGAACCCAGATTTTGCCACCAGCTTTCTTCATCCTAGTTTCAAGTTTTCTTCTTCAAAAAAATATCTCCTAACAAGATGAAACCTTCTGACTTCATTGCTTCAGCTGATCAATCTTGCAAATACTGTGCCTTCACCCATAGGGAATGTATCTTCTCTTTTAACTGGCAAAAGCACACTTATAACAGGGCCTGTTTATCCTGCTATGAGAAGAAAAGAAAATGTTCTGGCTTGAACTGTGGTTCTTTCCCCATTACTGCTACTAGCTTTGCCGCCTTCTGCAATCCTCTTCCTTCATCTTCACCTTCTACTCCACCCCCTATTCCATCAACCTCTAAAGATCCCATACCTTTTTCTCCATCAGCCTATTTAAACCTTTCTCCATCACCTAATCCTCTAGGTCCTTCTCTCCAATCTAGACTTGCTGCTACTCCCCCAAGAACTATTGCTGCTCCCAGGGCCATGCTTCCACCTTCTAACAATTCTTCTCCTTCTTCCAACATCTTGAAGCACAAAAGGTCCTATAATAGCCAGCAGTCTTCATCTTCTCTTGTATCATCCAAAAGGCCCAGAACATCTACTTCAAACACCAAATCCAACACCAGTCCTCCTCATCTATCAAAAATAAAAAATCCTTTTCTAAACATAAAAAATCCCACTCCATTACCAAGTAAGCCATTTATCTATGATCATGATAGTGTTGACACAGGTTAGTTGTCTCTTTTTATTTTCTTAATCTTCAGGTTTTAATTTGCTGATATTTTAATTTGATAAGCGTCCACCGGTTCTCCAATTTCATATTCTGCTTATGAACTACCAGAACCTAATCCAAGCTTCCCTAGAGTTCCAATTCACCTAGTGTCTGAAAATCTTTTTGCCAATTTTAATAACCTTATCACTTATTTCCAACGATACCCGCCCTCTGATAGATCAGAATCTTGGATGAGAGAGCAACTGTTAAGAGACCTTTTCAAAATAGCCAACTGGCTTCAACACTATCGTGACCGTGAAATAAGATTCGAATCCTAGGAAATTGATCAAGGTCCTTCTAAATTTTCTAATTTCGATTCTTCAAAAGATAACAACCCTTGATGGCGCTCTTCCTGGTATGTAGCTTTCTTGAATAATGTTTGAAAAATAAAATATAAACATCTAAACTACCTAAAACTAAAATACCTTTTATTATTTTTTTTTTATTTTTTTTTTTTTTATATTATTTATTTTTTTTTTTTTTTTAGTTTTTTTTTTTTTTTTTATTTTTTTTTATTTTTTTTTAATTTTTATTTTATTTTTTTATTTTAATTTTAATTTTTTAATTTTTTTTTTTTTTTTTTTTTTTTTTTGATTTTTAAATTTAAAATAAAAGATTTTAGAAAAGATAGTTTTGAAATAAAAGTTAAAATTTAATTTTTAAAGAAAGATAAATGAGTGTGAAAAGAAAGATAAAAAAGTAATAAAAAAAATTTTAAAATAAAATTTTAAAAGATGCCCCCCGGCCATTTGATGAGCCGTACCCTCGACATCATACCCACATCCAAGTGCAACTTGATGTGGTTACACAATTTTGAGAAATTGAAAAGAAAATAAAATAAATGAAAGTTTTTAGAAGCTAATTTTTATAATGATGATCACTGGGTGGGCTCCCTCCAATTTATAAAAATGATTAGAGACCACCAGTGAGCATCACCTTTACAATAATTCATAATATATATTAAAGTAAAGAAATCACAATCTAACATAAAAAAAATCAAAAACAAAATAAGAAAATCTTGAATCCGGCGTTGAGAGCGGTGTCTCTTGATTCGTTCCAGTTTATAGTCTTAGTGGACTTCCTAAAATTAAAAGACAAAGCCAGGATTCAACTAGAAACAGGGAAAATTTTGGAAACGAACATTATGGGGTAATTGTGTATAGAGCAGCCAGCCCATCAATTACCCCCACACTTGCCAATATTTAATTAAGAAGGTTCCCCTGTGAACACTTCTTCCAATAAATTTTAAAATTTTTCCAACACTATCTTCACCCATATTTTAAGAATTTTAAATTTTGAAAATTTTCAATGAAGGTTTTCTTGAATTTCGTTAAGTTTCATCATAGTTTCGTCGACCATATACAGTGTAACGATAGTAAAGTATTTTTTTATAAAAATAAGAAGATAGTTTATCCTCGTTGCGGAGGTATATAATTTGATAAATGTCATTTAAAATTGTAGTTTATCCTCATTTCGGAGTTGATAAAATTTAAGAAATTTCATAGTTTATCCTCATTGCGGAGCAATCCATAAAGTTTCATTAATATCATAGTTTATCCTCATTGCGGAGGAAGACTTCGGCACTCCTGGTGCCTCTAGGATAGAACCGTTTCACTTGATCGGCCGCTACCCTTTTCTTCAATACTACTCCATCCAACTCTTCTAACACATATGAACCGCCGGAAACTTGCTCCTTGATTTTATACGGTCCATTCCACCTATCTGCAAACATTTTTCCCCACTGACTTTCCAAACTCCTATTATACACCAGGACCATATCACCTGGGTTCAAAGGTTTCCTTAATCGATGTGCCAACCGCTCATCCCAATATCTGACTGATTGATTTCGGATCTTCATCATCCGCGAATATGCCTTTTCTAAATATTCTTCTTTCTTTTCTAGCTGCATCATTCTTGCACACAATAATTCTTCAGTAGTTTTGACCGTGTCCCAGTCAACTCCAAGATATGATTCAGCTTCTAAATCAACCGGTAAAACTGCTTTCTGTCCAAAAACAAGTTCATAAGGTGAAAATCCGGTCGTCCTTTTGGCAGTGATTCGATCCGCAAATAAAACTAAAGGTAAATAGTGCCTCCACTTTTCGGCACTTGTCCCACACATTTTAACTAAAGCATCCTTAATAACTTGATGCCCTCTTTCAACCATGCCTTCAGCTTCAGGATAATATGGGGTTGCTACCCTAACCTTTGATCCAACTTTCAATACGGCCTCTTTAAACTCTGTCCCAAATTCAGGACCTCCATCTACCTTCACCAACTTCATCACCCCATACCTATATACCCAATTATTCAAAAAAAATTCTGCCACATTTTTGGCAGTTAAATTAATAAGAGGCGCTGCCTCTACCCAACCAGATAAATCATCTCTGGCCACAATTAAATATTTATACCGTCCCTCTTTTATATGAACGGCATCTAAACTAACTCTTCCAAAGAGCGTATATTCACCGGTCGCGCGTCCAGGTTCTTTTGGCCTTAAATAACTTCGTCTTTGACATTCTTCGCATGACTGAACCCAATGTTTAACAGCCATCTTCATGCCAGGCCACCAAAATCAATCAGAAATTCTTCTAAACGTTTCTCCAACGCCTCTATGCCCGAGATCTTCATGCAGTGATTTCAAAACTAATTCTTGCCCCTTCTGTTGAGTTATAACTACTTGAGGATTTGGATACCTTCTCCTCATTAAACGTCGACCAGATAGGTAAAACGTAGATGACTTCCTCTTGATAGCCACCCATTCATCGTCTTCACAATCTTCTGGCCTCTCTAAAGTCAACAAATATTTGACTAACAAAAAATAAAAACCAGTCTGACCCCAGACTTCATCTTGAAAATCGATTAATATAACATCAATAGGGACTTCTCTATCACCAATATCACCTGCACATGAATGAGCCAATAATCGTTGACCCCTAAATAAATCTTTAATCGAGCTATGTCGACGTTTTTCTTCTGAACCTTTGGATCCTTCGAAAACCGTATTTGAAAATACCTCTTTCTCTTTATCCACCTTTTTATTTAAATTCTCTAATTCTCCAACATATACACCATTCCTTAATTTACTACTATCCCACACTACCAATCCATTTTCCTCTAAATACACCACATCTTCTTCTACCTCCTCTCTGCCGAATTTATCTACACCTTTTCCAACACCTTTATTAACATAAAAACTATTTTCCAGTTTATCCTCTTGGTGGAGGTCATCATCATCATAATCTAAACACAATAGTCCTGCCAGTTTAACCTCATGGGGGAGGTATGGAAAGTCTTCAGCTCCTTTAGTGCTGGCTTTGATAATAGGTATATCTTCATCGAACTCTTCTGAGTCTGAATCTTCTTCAGTGGGTGGTCTCCTTGATAAACCATCTGGCATAGTAAAAGTTTTGCCAGGCTTATGAACTAAATCAAACGAAAAATGTTGAATAAAAGCTACCCATCTCGTCATGGGTGCATTTGGTAAACTTGGGGAATTAATCATCTGGATTAACGATTTCGCATCCACTTGCAACTCAAAATGTTTCCCCCACAAAATATGCTGAAGTTTCTTCAGTATTTTTGCCACACCACATAATTCCAATTTTGGTTGAGAATATCTTGATTCGACCTCAGTAAATACTACAGATTCATACCTAACTGGCCTGATGTAACCAGCTTTATCCATCTGAGACAAAACCGCCCCAGCTGCAACCTGACTTGAATCAACTGCTAAATAAATTCTGCCAGAATCTTTTCCATAATCCAACTTGTGCAGGACTAAATCCTTCCCTACAACCTCCTTCAACTTCACAAACGCCTTCTCACACTCTTCATCCCACTCCCAGTCTGCATCCTTTCTCGTTAACCGTCTCAATGGAGCTGCCAATGAAGAAAAGTCCTTGATAAACATTCTAACATATACGCAAACGCCTAAAAACCCTCTAACTTTGGTCGTATTCTTGGGTCTTGGCCAGGACTGAATTTTGTTAACTTTCATCTTGGACATAATCCTACCCTCTCTACATACCACATGGCCTAATATTTCTAAGTCTGGCACACAACATGAAAATTTTGAACCTGAAATAGTTAAACCAGCCTCTTCAATTCGAAACAAGATTCTTTCTAAAGTAATTGCAAACCCCCAAATGAATTTGCATATCCCGGGATTCTCTTCCAACCCCTGGTTATCATAGTCGGTTGTTGGTCCCTTAATTCCTCCATCATCTATAAAGATTCCAGCATATTGTGGAATTTCATCTTGAAGGATCCAAGCCATCTGAGCTTGATAAACTGCAACTGAATTTGTTGCTCCTTGAGATAATCTTGTTAACTGTAAACGTCCAAGTGGTGTATCGAATGTAGTGAGAGGTCTTGAGTCCGGATGTAACTCTCTCTCATCATATCCACCCATAATATCTCCCAAACCATAGCACACTCTCCCTGCAAACGCTTCAACAAACTCCTCAGCACTAGGCAGTATCCCAGCATCCTTTATTGTAACCCTATTTAATTCCCTAAGATCATGAACAACTCTAAGCTTGCCATTCGGTTTCTTGATACAAAATACCGGACTAGAATAACTTGACGTTGATTGCTCATACAGTCCAGTGCGTATCCGTTCTCTGACAACTTCGATATAAGCTTCTTTCAATGCAGCCTGAATAGGAATCGGTTTCTGCTGCCACGGTTCATGAAATACCACAGGAATCTTGTAAGGCTCCCCATAGGAATGCTTCAACACACCCCTCTCCTCTTCTTCAAAAGCAATGGCCTTCTCTCGCTTGACCATCACATCCAACAACAACTTCTTCTCTTCTCCAGACAACCAACCATCAGGTCCAAAATTAACAACACCCAGTCTCTCAAAAGTGATTCTTGACGTCTCAGAAAATTCAGGCGGATTCTTTACCAAGGGACTTTCATAAGGATCTCTTGATAACCTTGGTCTTCTCAAAGGTGGATTTAATTCAGCAGGTAGCGGCTCATTAATAGGTCGAACTTTATTTGCTACTTTCTTATATTTGGCTGCGTCCACATCTAAATTAACTTGAGGTAAAACATTTTCTTTTGTATCGCCATTAAAACTTTCATCAAATGAATCTTCTTCATCGCCAGAATCGGAATAAGAAAAATTAGAAAAATATTTTATTTCATTTTTAAATTTTACCCTTTTCTCCTTTCCCTCGTCTAATTTATAAACAGATTTTCCAACACCTTTTCTTCCCTTATCCAACAGTAAATCACCCGTAAAGAAAGTCGGCAGTTTAACCTCTTGCTGGAGGACCGGAATTGAATTTTCACAAAAATTATTTTTTTGAGTTTTAATTATACTGAGATTTTTAATAGGATTTTGATAAGATTTTCGCAGTTTACCCTCTTGCTGGAGGTCCGGAATAACATTTTCACATAAATTATTTTTTTGTGTTTTAATTATACCAAGATTTTTAATCGGATTTTGATGTGATATTTGCAGTTTACCCTCTTGCTGGAGGTCCATAATAGAAGGAGATAATTGCAGTTTAACCTCTTGCTGGAGGCCCCGAATAACATTTTCACATAAGTTATTTTTTTGTGTTTTACTTATACTGAGATTTTTAATCGAGTTTTGATGTAATTTTTGCAGTTTACCCTCTTGCTGGAGGTCATAAAACATACCCTTCCAATTTTTATCCAACCTAATTTGGCCCATTTTGCCTTTTTTACCATTTTTAAATTTAATAGAAAAACCGGGTAAATCCAATAAACATATAGAAAAGTCCAAAACGTATTTGCACTCCAAAGTAATATTAACAGAAAATAATTGAGAATCCACTTGAATTATCTCCAAGTGAGCTGACCTATTGCAATCCGGGATCTCATCCTTAGGAGAGATTACAACATTTGAGCGATCAGCCCCTGCTACCCCAAAAAATGAGGGCATCCATAATAATTTGAATCCTGAATAAATTGAAGACATAACAATAAAAAAAAAATTTCAGCCAAATTTAGGTAGTTTATCCTCATTTCGGAGGAATTAAATTCTTTATATCCCCTGGAGATAATCCATAATTTTGCCCCAAGGGCTTATCCACCGATTCCATAAAACCCAAAAATAAATTCCCAGAATTTGTCCTATAAAAGGACATAAAAAATAAACTACCTTTTTCCAAAATATGAGTGCATCCACTTTATGCACCCTATTTTCCAATGGCACTACACTCTCTATTAGTGCAGGAAAAACCATATCCTCCATAAAAATCTCTTCCTGAGATTGAAAAAAATCCACCATACATATACCAGATTCATAAACCATATCCACATCTGAATTGCAGATAGTCTCCGCTTTTGAAGACAAAACCTGAGGTAAATATTCCTCTAAATCAAATTCCAAATTATCCAAAACAAAATTATCCCCAACATCCAAATTTTCTTCATCAGTGACAATAATATCTTCATCTTCAGAAACCTCTTCTTTCCTAACAGAAGAGTCAACAAAAATAATATCTTCAGGCTGGAAAAAATCTTCAGGAATGGCTGATTCCGGAATTTCATCAGTAACTAGTTCTTTTACACCATCCTCTTCTATCTCTTGAGCGACCTCAGTGTCTTCTCCAGAGTCCAAATCAACAGAGTTATGAGTATCCAGATGTTCCAAAATAACCTTCTTTAGCACCTCCATACCAGGAATCCTAGTTTCTCCATCTGGAAGATCCTTCATTAAATTTGCTTTAATAAGCACCATCAAAACATCTTTCTTAACCTTTTCCCCCATAGCATCCCAAAAAATATACTTTGATGCATTATCATGAAATAAAATTTCATACTCCAACAAATAATCCAGAACCACCTGAAATTCAACCATAAACTGATGATACTGATGCAGAGATGTTACACCACCTTTTGATTCCCATTTCCTAGCTATATCCTTTAGATCCTCCAATGAATAAACTTTTGGCCACCTTTTTTCCATTTCCATCTTGAGCTTTCTCCAATCTTGATCTTTATAACCATACATAGAAATAACCTCCTTTTCCACCTCTCTGTCCAAAATAAAGAACCTAATCTGCTTCACCATATCCAAAGGTAAAGCACCATCAATCGCAGCTGCAGTTTCATACCTATGTAAAAATCCTTCTAAATCATCTCCAGAAAACTTGGGCCCAACCCAAGATACAATCCTTACTGATGCCCTAACAGGTACACCAGCAGCCAACACAGCAGTTCCACTAGTAGAAGACATCCCAAAACATAAGAAAAGCGTTAACAACCGTTAAAATAACAAGCCTCTTGCAGGCCAATAACAAAATCCAATTAGAGTTCCAGAGAATAAGCCTCTTGCAGGCTAAGAAAGTCCTAGATCCAAGTAAGTCCTAGAAAAAGCTAGAGATTTCGAACCCCACGTTGGGCGCCAACTATGGTAAGGTAAACTCTTACAGTCGCCTTGCTGTAAGCAGAATCCGGAGGAGATATGTGGATTTAGCTGAAAACCCCGTCCTTCCAATAAAAATAACAAAATGGGTGTTCTAAATCACTAAGCTAACCAATCTACTTAGATCTGATTGATAAAAATAATGAAACTCTAAAATATTTAACGCTTATTGAGATTTAAAGAAAGTGGCTGTTGAGAAAAGAAATACTGATAACAACAATTAAGGTGTACCAGTGAAAGATCTGTAAAGATTGACTTTTATGTTTTTATAATAATTTAAATTTTTATGAGACAGCAATAATCAAGTCCCAGCGATGAAGACCTTTCTAAAGATACCCTGTATGAAGTGTTATTTAAACTGTTGAATTGTATTTCTAAGATGTTATGTAAAAAAAATAATAATGTTATAAGGGTATTACAAGTTATTTTAATTTGTTGAGTAATAAAAAATGAGACTGTGGTGGTTAAAGATTAAGCTGTATGATGTGTCCCCCCCCTCAATTTCGAGTTTGAGAAGCGCTTAAGTATTCCTAGTCACGTGCCTAAGTTTTCCCCTCCAGAGCTCTTCCAGAGTCAATCCGGAGCCCATACGGAGTCCGTACGGAGCCGGAACGGAGTCCGTACGGAGTCAAAGCGGAGTCCGTACGGAGTCCGTATGGAGTCGAAACGGAGTCCGTCCGGACTTCCGGACTCAATTTAGAACCTTAAAACCATAATAAAAAATCTAGAAAAATTACACATAATAGAGCTACTTCCCCTTTACCTACCAAACTAATTTTCGTAGTCTGCGCAGCTCTAATTACCCCGTGAAAATTCATCAAAGTTAAGTAATTTTTGAAAAACGTAAATATTTCTATAAAACTTTAAAATTCATTTAAAAAAATAAGAAAAATAGTAAAAATTCTGGGAAAATTTCCCAAGGTTCTTGAGTGACTCGACTTGATACTTATAAATTTTTCAGACCGTAAAAAATAAGTTTTCTCCGCAAAATAAATTGTTTTCGTGTAGGCATTTGTTCGTGACCAATTTCTTCATATTTAAAACTCCAATAAATTAAATAAAACCCTTTTATATAAAAAAAAATAATAACGCCAATCTTGCACGCCGTAATAACTCCATTTACGTACTTAGGTGCCGTACTAAACTTTAGGCTACCACACCGCACTACTCTAAACTCTAAATCTAAATTAGTCAATCTCTCAATAGTGTGTCTTAGTCTTTTCCTCAATAAGCAACACACAGCGCAATAGTCAATGTAATATTCCACTAAAAAGGTTTATTAAAATATCTGTGGGTTATTAAAAAGGGGTAGTGAGCATGGACAGGATTGTATGTGGAGGATTAAAGGGTTAACGGATGTTAGTGAGGAGGGTCCAGGTGTAACGGGTGTAATTATGGTGGTCTGTGGTGTGTAGAATGATGGATGGGTATGAGGTCAATGCAAGGAGGAGTAAAAGATATAAAAGGGGTTGGATTTTGGTTCGAAATTCTTTAGAATTATATTATAAAACGTATATATATTTAATAGTGGTAATGCTTCAGGTTAAATCATTATTATTGTATCTTTCCTTTTTTTCTCAGTAATCATTTTTCAATCCTAAATCTTTGAATATTGAGTTTCCAACACTTTGTGAGATCTTAAGAATATTAATATTATCTTTAAATTATATTAGAATTCTTCTCGAACATATCTAGAAGCAATAGCTCTTCCTTTGAGTCATCTTTGAATCACTTCCTCAAACATTTCTTCAGTGCATTGAAGAAGTTTCTAAACTACTCTCCTCATCTTACTTCGAGGAACACCCTTGACCTTTTTCATAGATTTTCCGGTGACAGTATAATTTAATTCTCTGTAGTTCTCATTCTTTGGTACTACTACCTCCTTTTTTCAGGTGTTTTAAATTCTTTAAATGGCACCTGTTCAATGCACTCCTCCTACAGGCGCTACTACTAGGGCTCACGCTAAAGGCAGGCCAACAGCTACACAGCCTGTTTCCCGCACTCACTCCTTGGAACCTCTCGACCTTAGGGAATGGGGACATTCAGTCCAATCTGTAGAAGACATCCCCCAGGATTTTAATGATTCTAGTGAGGAAGAAAAAAGAGAGGATATGATGCATGAGGCACCATCTGCCCCTGCTACTCACCCTTCTGGTCAACCTTTGGAGCCTGGACCATCTAATTTTCTGGAAGACTTCATTAGACTTTTCATGAAAACTCTTTCCAATCCAACATCTTTGGAGGTATCTAAATTTAAAACTCCTTCCATGAAATCTCGTGATAAATTTGATGGAGAACATCCAGACAGATTGCACCCCTTCTTGCAAACCTGAAAGCTCTTGTTCCATAACGACCCTCAAACCTTCAACAATGACCGATCAAAGGTTGTTTATGCTTCTTCATTCCTAGCCGGAAAAGAACCAAGACGTTTTGAACCTTATCATTTCATGCTCTCTTTGACAGAAAACCACCTACTTATTAATAACTGGGAAAAGTTTGAAGACCAGCTCTTTACGTTGTTCGGTGACCCTAATGAAACTGCAAATGCAGAAATTGAATTGTATTTCCTTTGCATGAGTGTTAATGGTAAAGCCTCTGAATATATCTCAAACTTCAGAGCACTTCAAACTCAAGTAGGTTGGAATGATGCTGCCCTTAAGTATCATTTCAAAAAGGGAATTCCTTCGAGGATTGAGGATCAATTAAATCTTCATGGTCAGAAGATGACTTCTTTAATGGATTTAATGGATTGAACCCTCAAACTTGAAGGCATTTACCAAGGACGACTACAACATTGTCGATACACCAACAAATCTCAAGCCCTAAATTTTAAATTGGGACCTTCTTCACACCCAGGGACAACTCAATCCTCCTCAACTCAATCAAAACCCAATAAGGGGAAGGATAAACCTTGACAAAAAGGCTTGACTCCAGACAATATCAGCAAAGTACTGGATCCTAAAGGAGAACTTAAAGAAGCTGAGAGGAAGAGGCGAGCAGATAATGGGTTATGTATGTATTGTGGGGGTAAGCACAAGCTGGAAGATTGTGTGAAGTTGAAGGAAAGGGAAGGTACTAGTTCAAGGTCAAAAAACTAGTAGATAGTTTACTTGTGTGCAAAGCAAACTATCTTATCTCTCCCAGTGCACAGAACCTCCATTTCTTAAGGACTTGAGTTTCCTTAAACCGCTTGAGATTCATTCTTTTCAAGGAGGATACCCCTTTCAGTTGTCTTATAGACTCTGGAGCTTCAATTTCTTTTGTCAGTTTATCTTTTTCTGAGAAATTAAAGTTGACATTCACAGATATCAATTGAACTCCAATATATTTGGTCAAGTCAGAGGAACCCAAAAATTGGGTAAGTAAGAAAGTTTTATGGGTTTTCAACTTTCCCAACTTTCCCCCCTTCAAGTGGGAATTATCAGTCTTGGACGCCCCAAGAATGGACTATACCATCCTTGGCCATGACTTTTTAACGCATTAGAATCCTGAAATTGATTGGTCAAGGGGATTCATAACCCCACGCACTAAGTATATTTATAATTCTTCAATGCAGGTCAATAGGGAGTTAAACAACCTGCCTGAAAATGTCCTGCTAGAGGACAAATCTCTGCAAGATGACTTGCAAGAATCTGAACTTTCTCTAAATGAGCAATTTGCTAACCTTTCTAGCTTAATTACTTCACTCAAAGAGGATTTAAATTGCCTCAAAGTAGTCAAATTATGCTCTCTCAATTCTGGTCTTCCCTCAACAGATTCTCTTGAAGATGATGAGGATAACCAAAGCCATTAAATCAACTCTACCAGAAATCTATCATGAATTCCTCGATGTTTTCTCAATCCGCAAGGCCAATAAGTTACCACCTTATTGACCCTACAACCATCAAATAGAGTTAATAGGTCCAGTACCTCCGGCAGGTCCTGTCTATTCTTTGTCAAAGGACAAATCTCAAGTTCTTTGAGACTACATTGCAGAGAATGTAGCCAAAGTTTTCATAAGAGCCATTAAGTCTCTAACTGGCTCCCCTGTTCTTTTTTTAAAAAATAAGATGGTAGCCTTAGGTTGTGTGTTGACTATAGAAAGCTTAACACAGTCACAAAGAAGAATGCATATCCAGTTCCTCCTATGTCATTGCTTCTTACCCTTTTTAATGGTGATATTTTTTTTCTAAAATTGATCTTAGAGGCGCTTATAATCTTATTTTCCTTGCCAAAGGTCATGAACCACTGACTGCAATGGGCACTAGATGTGGTAGTTCTGAATATTTAGTAATGCCTTTTGGATTATGTAACACACCATCTACTTTTAAAACTTTTGCTAATGACATCTTTTAAGATTTTGTCAAACAATTTGATGTTGTCTACTTAGAAGATATTTTAATTTTCTCAAAGACACTGGATGAACATATTCATCATGTTCGACAGGTTCTAAATCGCCTTCAAGATCAGGGTCTCTACATCAAGCTCAATAAATGCAAATTCTATCTTAACTCTATTTATTTTTTGGGTCTTACATTATCCACTGATTGTTTAGTCATGGAGGACAAAAAGGTCCAAAAAGTTCTGGAATGTCCTGAGCCCAAAACTGTTAAATCCCTCCATTGATTTTTGGGTTTTGCAAATTTCCATAGAAGATTTATTAAAGATTACTCTAAAACTATTTCTAATCTTACTTCTCTTCTTAGAAAAGATATTACTTTTGTTTTTACTTCTACAGCACGAAAGAAATTCGAAGCATTGAAGACTGCATTTACCACAGCTCCAACTCTTTGACACTTTGATCCTTCTGCTTTGACAATAGTCAAGAGAGACGCTAGCGATTATGCTATCTCAGGGGTCATTTCTCAATTCAATCCTGAAACCAAATTGTTTCATCCTATTTCTATTGAGTCACACAAACTCATTGCAGCAGAATTAAATTACAAAATTCATGACAAGGAGCTCTTAGCTATTACTCATTGTCTTAAAAAATGGCGCTCTTTTCTTCTCAGCCTAGATAGTCCTTTTCAAATCCTGACTGACCATAATGCTTTGAAATACTTTATGTCTTCCAAAGTTTTAACCAGGCGTCAAGCCAGGTGGGCTGAATTTTAGTCTGAATTTCCTTTTTCTATTTCCTATTGCCCAGGTAAGAACTGCATTGTCCCAGATATCCTGTCACCTCGGGATGACGTTTACCCACAGCAGGGGGACACATTTGCTGACAAGAACCCAGAAAATGTGAAATCAATTTTCAACAAATCAATGTTAACGACTCATCAACTTAATTTAATGAGAATTCAATCTTTCCAAAATCCACTATCCAACATCCTCAAAGCTCAGTCAAAGGACAATTATTGTTTAGGGTTAAAAGACAAAATACTCTTGAGGCAAGGGGCCAAAAGATTTAGTATTGAATCAGGTCTATTGGTTTTCGAAGGTAGATTAGTCAAACCCAACAACAATGAAATAAAATTATGGATTTTTGATAGTTGACATGATTCTCCATTAGCTGGCCATTTTAGGGTTGATAAACTCTACCAGTTAATAGCGAGGGATTTCTTCTGGCCAGGAATGACTAGAGAAATCAAGGCCTATATAAGATCTTGTAATGAATGTAATAGGAATAAGGCTCCCCGTCACTGGAAGAATGGTTTGCTTCAACCGCTTCCTATTCCCTCTAAACCTTGGGAATCTTGATCAATGGATTTTATTTCTCAACTCCCTCTTTATAATAATTTTTACGCTATATTAGTAATAGTAGATAGATTTTCAAATATGTCTATTTTAATTAAAACCACTACTACTGCTACAGCAGAAGATTTGTCAAAATGGTTTTTAGAATATGTATTTTCCAAACATGGCTTACCTAATGACATTATTTCAGATAGAGGCTCATTGTTTGTATCCACATTCTGGACTCAATTGTGTTGACAACTCAATATCATGAGGAATCTCTCCACAGCCTATCATCATGAAACTGATGGGCAAACGGAAAGGGTCAACCAAATCCTCCAACAATACCTTCGAATGTATCACCACAGGAAATCTGGGGGTGAACTGCTAGCAGTTCCCTCTATTTGAAACTATCAGGAATTTGTCAGGAAACTGTTGGGAAACCATCCTGAAGCTGTCAGAAATATGTTTTTAAATCTGATGAAAAAACATTGAAAAAATAAACTGTCACAGATTGAATTCAGAACAATCCCTTCTTGAGCAGAGATTAGGGACCACATTGAACATCAGTTAATCTCAGGTTTGGCAAAAGGTTGAACAACATCACTTAGCATACCTTAATATTCAAATATTAAACTTGAATATATTTTGAGTTTATGATATAGATGCATATGCATTTGAATTTGCATGGCGGATACTTATTGCATGTTAAAAATTGATGTGAAATGCATATCTAAAGTGTATGCATATTGACTATGAAGAATACCTATGCATAAAATATGCATAGTGATTATGCATAAAAACATGCATATTGAATATCCATAAAAATATGCATATTTTTATGCATCTTCAATATGCAAAAAAAAGGTGCATATATGTATATGAATAAAATATATTAATATGCATATATATCTGTATAATGAATATGCATAATGATTGAAAAATGCAAAAAAATGATGCTTAACGAGTATATTTTATGCATAAATAGAAATATGCAATATGAATTCATATTGCATACAGATAACACTGGCAAACCAACTTGACCAAAACTCATACTAAATTTTCATTCTGGACTAAAGGTGTGAGGGAAGGAAGAAAAACAGTCCGACATTAGAAAAATGCTACATGCACTCATTTTGTAGCAGAGCAAATGAGAAGTGCTGAATTATGGTTGGTGCCCATAATTTAGTATGATATCATAATTTAATTTAATTGTTTTCAATATTGAAAAGACTTTAGGTCAGTTGGTATGGATCTAGCTGTGCCAGGGTTTAATCTAATTATTTTAACAATTTCTTAATAATTAACGGGCTTTAATACAAAAAAAGGTTGTATTTTTTGTGGGACATTCGATATGATAAGGTCTTTTTTAAAAAAAACTTATATTGTTTAAAAATATTCCTGAATCAGATGTGGGATAATCACTACAAAAAATTGTAGTACTGTGGGCAATAAAATATATGCACAAGCAGTAAAGAAAGGACCAAGTGAACCCTTTTTGTGCAGTGCGAATCATTAGAGTGGAATTGTGGATGAAAAATATAATTCATTATTACCATTTTATTTAATCAAAAAATTTATAATATTAAAAAGAACTATTGATTAATTGGTATTTGACCTTTGTGCCTCACTCATATTTATCATTTGATTGATTTTTTGTCACCATTATGTTATTAATATTATAAGTATAGCAAAAACTCATGTGCCCAAAGCATACCAGGTGATGTTACACCTTTTATAATATTATTAAATAAAGGTAATAAATACAAAAATGATTTGTTTTACAAAAAATAAATTGATATACAAAAGCAATATGAGGGATAAAAAGGTAAAATTAAAGGAAGCAAATATGAAATAATAAATTAAAATAAAATTACTGCCATCAAGAGCAAGTAGACTTGTTGGGGTGAACGCTCACCAGTGGCACTAAACTTGGACTATAATTGCTTTTTTGAAAAACAAAAAAGTGCCAATCTGAGGTTTAAAAAAACTTCAGCATAACCATTTAGCCATATCAAACAACTTCTAGTGCAATGATTGAGAGAGAATCAATCACACCAGACTTCATGTGACCAAAAGCGTCCAGCACAAGTTCGGCTGAACTTGTGCTGGACACATTTATGACGGAGAGTAGCTAGGGTAGAGTTTTTCTTCAGTTAATCTGGTATTTCTTATAAACATGTCCATTGGTACTTGATCTTTGTGCCTCACTCAAATATATCATTTGATTAATTTATTGTCACCATTAAATTATTAATATTATAAGTATAGAAAAAACTCATGTGCCAAATGCATACCAGGTGATGTTACACCTTTTATAATATCATGAAATAAAAGTAAAAAAATATCAAAATGATTAGCTTTACAATAATTTAAATAGATATTTAAAAAAAAGAGAAATAAAAAAGTTAAATTAATCTCAAAGAGATCAATTATGAAAAACAAAATACTAGTAAAATTCTTGCTCTCAAGAGCCAGTAGAAGTGTTGAAAAAAATGGGAGCTATCAGGGCTAAATTGTAATAAGTGACCTTTTTTTTAAAGATAAAAAATTATACACCTGAGGTTGGGAAGAACAACAGGTGGATGATTCAGCTAAACAAAACTAATTGTAGTGAAGTTTAATAAAAAATGTTTTTTTGTCGCCATAGAGAGAATTGATCCCATCTGACTGCACATGACCAAAAGTGTCCAGAACAAGTTTGGCCAAACTTGTGCTGGACACTTTTATGATGGAGAGTAGCTTGGGTGGAAATTTTCTTCAGTTTCTTCATCTTGTATTTCTCATAAACATGTCTACTGGTATTTGATCAGTCTGTATCTTTCATATTTATCATCCGATTAATATTTTATCACCATTATATTATTAATGTTATTAGTATAGCAAAAACTTGTGTGCAAAATGCATACCATGTGAAGTTATACCTTCAATAATTTTTTAAAATAGACCTAAATAAATATGGAAAGAATTAGTTTTACAAAAATCAAATAGAAATTAAAAAGTAAAAAGAGGAATAAAAAAGTAAAATAAAAGCCAAAGAGTTCAAATATGAAAAAAATACTAGTAAAATTCCTGCTATCAAGAGCCAGTAGAGGTGTTAAAGCAAATGGGAACCATCAGGGCTTAATTGTAATAAGTGACCTTTTCTTTAAGGATAATAAATTATACACCTGATATTGGGCGGAACAGCAGGTGGATGATTCAGCTAAAACAAACTATTCTAGTGAAATTTGACAAAAAAAAATTTTTGTTTCCATACAGAGAATTGATCCCATCTGACTGCACATGACCAAAAGTCTCCAGCACAAGTTCGGCCAAACTTGTGCTGGACACTTCTATGATGGAGAGTGGCTGGGTTATAATTTTTCTTCATTTCTTCTGGTATTTCTTACAAACATGTCTACTGGTATTTTATCTTTGTGCCTCACTCATACATATTGTTTGATTAATTTTTTGTCTTAATTATATTATTAATTATATAAGTATAGCAAAAAATTGTGTGCCAAATGCATACTGAGTGATTTTACACCTTTTATAATATTATTAAATAAATGTATAAAAATATTAAAATAATTTATTTTTAAAATTATTAATTGATATCCAAAAGCAATATGAGGAATTAAAAATTAAGTTAAAGGGATCAAATATGAAAAAAGAAATCCAAGTATTATTCCTAATATCAAAGGCAAGTAGAGATGTTGAAGCAAATGAGAGCTATCAGGGATAAATTGTACTAAATTGACTCTTTTTTAAAAATAAAAAATTGTGTACCTGTGGTTTGGATGAACTCTAGGTGGATAATTCAGCTATATCAAACTACATCTAGTGAAGTTTCTTATCAAATAATTTTTTTCATTTCAATATAGAGAATTGATCCCATCTGACTGCACCTGACCAAAAGTGTCCAGCACAAGTTTGGCCTAACTTGTGCTGGACACTTTTATGATGGAGAGTAGCTAGGTTGCAGGTCATTTTCAGTGCAACTGTCATTTTTTTAAAACATGTCAACTGGTATTTGATCTTTCTGTGTTATTCATATTATATTATCTGATTAATTTATTTCATTAGCATATTATTAATTTTTTTAGTATAGAAGAGACTTGTGCACCAAATGCATGCCATGTTATATTACACCTTTTATAATATTATTAAAAAATGTTAAAAAAATATGAAAATGATTTTTTTCCAAAATTATAAATTAATATCCAAATGCAATATGAGTGATAAAAAAGTAAAGTAAAAGAGATCAAATATGAAAAAGAAAAATTCAAGGAAAATTCCTACCTACAAGAGACAGTAGAGGTGTTGAAACAAATGGGTTCCCTCAGGGCTAAATTTGATAAAATTTAATTTTCTTTAAAGATAAAATTTTTTTCACCTGAGGTTTGGAAAAACTCAAGGTGGATAATTCAGCCATACCAAACTACTTCTAATGTAATTATTTAGCATTTTTTTAATTTAATTTCCAAAGAGAGAATTGATCCCATCTGACTTCACCTGAACAAAAGTGTCTGGCACAAGTTCGGCCGAACTTGTGCTGGACACTTTTATGATGGAGAGTAGCTAGGGTGGAAGTGTTTCTCAGTACATCAGTTTTTTGTTTTTCACATTTATATTGGTTTTTTAACTTTTTTTTATTATTCAGATTTATCTTACAATTAATTTTTTGTCACCATATATATTATTAATGTTTCTAGTATAGCAAAAACCTGCATGCCAAATGCAAAATTGATGATGTTACACCTTTAATAATATTATTATATAAAGTTAAAAAATATGAATATGTTTAGTTTTTAAAAAAATAAAATGATATTTAACATTAAAAAGAGTAATAGAAAAGTAAAATAAAAATAAATGGGATCAAATACAAAATAAAAAATACAAGTAAAATTTTACTATCAAGAGCCAGAAGTGGTGTTGGGACAGTTGGGGACCCCTAGGTCAAGACTTGGTCTAAACTTACTTTTATGTATAGCTAATAAATTTTTAGCTGAGGTTTGGAAAGACTTTCAGGGGACAATTTTACAATATTAAACATTCTTTACTTCAATAATTGAGTGAAATATCATTTTCATTGCCATAGAGAGAATTTATCTCATATGACTTCATGCAACCAAAAGTGTCCAGCACAAGTTTGGCCGAACTTGTGCTGGAAACTTTTATAATTGAGAGTAGGCATACAGCAAATCTTCTTAAACTCAAAAGGGATTTCTTATCAACATTTCCACTGGTATTTGATCTTTCTGTGTCATTTAAATTTACCATTTGATTAATTTTTTGTCATCATTATATTATTAACTTTATTACTATAGTAATAACTTGTGTGAAAAATGCATACCAGGTGGTGTTCCACCTTTAATAATATATTATTAGATAAAGGTATAAGAGTATGAAAATTATTTATTTAAAAAATTAAAAATTGATATCCAAAGCAATATGAGCAATAAAAAATTAAAATAAAAGGGATATAATAAGAAAAAAAAATCTAAGGAAAATTCCCACTATCAATAACAAGTAGAGGTGTTGGATCAAATGTGCAACACCAGGGCTAAACTTGGACTATATTTTCTTTTTTGTTAAACCAAAGAAATTTTCCTGATGAGTTTTGAAAAATCATCAGGAGGACATTTTGGCAATATCAAACTACTTATTGTACCATGATTGAGCAAAATGTCATTTTCATTTCCATAGAGTAAATTTATCCCATCTGACTGCATGCAACCAAAAGTGTCAAGCACAAGTTTGGCTGAAATTATGCTGGACACTTTTATGATGGTGAGTATCTAGGGTGCAGGTCTTCTTCAGTTCATCAGGTATTCCTTATAAACAAATCCACTTGTATATGATCTTTCTGTGTCATTCATATTTATAATTTGATTCATTGTTTTTCACCATTATACTATTTATAAAATTAGTATTGAAAAAAATTATAAGCCAAATGCATACTGGGAGATGCTACATCTTTAATAATCTTATTAAATAAAAGTAAAAAAAATATGAAATGTATTAGTTTTACAATAAATAAATTGATATTTGAAAGCAAAAAGAGGAATAAAAAAGTAAAATAAAAGTGATTAAATATGAAATTAAACATTCAATTAAAATTTCTGCCATTAAATAAAATTTGAGTTTTTAGACCAAAATTGCACCACCAGTTCTAGATTTGGAATAAATTTTCATTTTTTTTAAAATAATAAAAGTTTCCACCTTAGGTTTTTAAAAAAATCAGGAGGATAGTATAGCAGTATAAAACTACTTCTTGTGCAATGATTGAGTAAAATTTCATTTTAATTTCCATTGAGTAAATTTATCCCATCTGACTGCATGCAACCAAAAGTGTCCAGAACAAGCTCAGCTGAACTTGTGCTGGACGCTTTTATAAAAGAGAGTAGCTAGGGTGCAAGTCTTCTTCAGTTGATCTTATATTCTTTAGAAATGTCTATGGGTATTTCATCTTTCTGTGTCATCCTTATTTATTATTTGATTTTTTTTCAGTCACCATTATATTATTAATGTTTTTAATATAGAAAAAATATGTGTACTGAATGTACACTTTGTGATTTTACAATTTTAAAAATATTATACAATAAATGTAAAAAAATGTGAAATTTATCAGTTTTACCAAAATAAAATTTATATTTAAAAGCTAAAGGATAAATAAAAGAATAAAATGAAAATTAAAGAGATCAAACATGAAATAAAGATATTAAGTATAATTTCTGCTATCATGAGCCAGTAGAGGCTTCAGAAAAAATGGGCACCATCATAGATTAACATGGATCAAATTTACTTTTTACCAAAGTAAAAAATTGTCTACCTTAGGTTTGGACAAACTTCCGGGGGACAATTTGTCCATATAAAACTGCTTTCAGTGCAATGATGGAGTGATCATTCCGTCTCATTTCCATAAAAGGAATTGATGGCATCTGACAGCATGCAACCAAAAGTGTCCAGCACAAGTTTGGCCAAACTTGTGCTGGACACTTTTATCATGGAGAGTAGCCAGGGTGAAAGTCATTTTAAATCATCTGGAATTTCTTATAAACATGTCCACTGTTATTCAATCTTTGTGCCTCACTCATATTTATCAATTGATTAATTTTTTGTCACCATTATATTATTAATATTATCAGTATAGCAAAAACTTGTGTGCCAAACAAATACTGGGTGATTTTACACCTTTTAAAATATTATTAAATAAAGGTAAAGAAATTTGAAAATAATTTATTTTACAAAAAATAAACTTCTATCCAAAAGCAATATGAGAGAAATAAAGTAAAATAAAAGAAATCAAAGATGAAGATTAAAATCCAAGTTATATTCCTGCCATAAACAGAAATAAGAGATGTTTAATCATATTAGCACAATCAAGGCTAAACTTGCACTAAATTTTCTTTTTTGTAAAAATAAAAAAAAAATCCACTTGAGCTTTACCAAAAATATAACATGAATATTTTGCCATATCAAACTACTTCTAGTGTAATTTTTTATCAAAAATTTATCTTCAATTCCATAGATAGAATTGCTCCCATCTGACTGCACCTGACCATAAGTGTCCAGCACAAGTTTGGCTGAACTTGTGCTGGACACTTTTATGATGGAGAGTAGCTAGGGTAGAATTTTTCTTCAGTTCATCTAGTATTTCTTACAAGCATGTCTACTGGTATTTTATCTTTGTTCCTCACTCATAAATATCATTTGATTAATTTTTGGTCGCCATTATATTATTAATTTTATAAGTATAGAAAAAACTCATGTGCCAAATGCATACCAGGTGATGTTATGCCATTTATAATATTATTAAATAAATGTATAAAAATATGAAAATAGTTTATTTTAAAAATTATTAATTGATATCCAAAAACAATATTAGGAATAAAAAATTAAGTTAAAGGGACCAAATATGAAAAAAGAAATCCAAGTAATATTCCTACTATCAAAGGCCAGTAGAGGTGTTGAAGCAGATGAGAGCCATCAGGGATAAATTGTACTAAATTGAATTTTTTTAAAGATAAAAAATTGTGCACCTGTGGTTTGGATGAACTCTAGGTAGAAAATTTGGATATGTAAAACTACTTCTAGTGAAGTTTTTTATCAAGTAATTTTTTTTATTGCCATAGCGAGAATTGATCTCATATGACTGCACTTGACCAAAAGTGTCAGCCAGGCTATTCCAGGAGTCCAGTAAATGATATGTAACTTATAAAACCTGAAAGAGTGGGTAAGAATTGTATTTAATGAATATAAATTAATATTTTATTGCATAATAAAATTATATAAGTATTTTATTATATACAAGTGTTATATTAATTTTATTGGTTATATAAATTTTTATATACATTTAAATTGAACATAATATAATATATTCTACAAATAATGGCGCATTTTTATGTATTTAATAATTATAAATTTATATTTAATTAATTGAAAAATATATATTATAATTATAAGTGTAAAATTGACTTATAATATATTTAAATTAATTATTTAAATTTATATATTAAATAAAACCTTTCATATAATACTAAACAACAATTAATGACGCTTCTTTTGACCCTTAATTGTGTCAGGAAAAACCAATTAATTAATTTATACTAAATTGAGATTAATTACATGTTTTGTTGCGTCAAAGTATTTTTGTTTCACTTAAAATATCCTTAAATCAGACTGTACCATCTGTTTGGAATTATTTTTCTCATATTTCCTATGTTCCAGTCTTGTTTAGTTATTCACTATTTTTTACTTACTGATTTGGGAATTAATGGCGGGAAAATTGGATTCTTAATTGGGGTTTTAAATATTTGTTTCATATTTTTCTCTACATTGTTATGTTTCATTTACTCTTTGATATACTTGTTTTATTCTATTCTAATTATTGTATTTACAAATATAGTGGCGCTTCAGAGGACCCATTGCCTATAAAAGGGCCTTGGATAATCCCCTGTAGCCTTATCACTTATTATACACTCCACAAATTAAATACAATTTTATTATGTTTATATTTTTTTATTAGTAATACAATTCTAATTAAAATTCTATATAACAATTTAAAGGTTGCTTTAAGTCTGATAGTAATTAAAAGTGTTTTCCGCGCAGAACCCTTACCTTAAATAATATTATTATTAATAAAGTCTAAGTTCTGTCATCTCTTAAGTTACTTGCCGTTGTTTTCCTTATAAATAAATTAAATATTCTATTATAGTTTATTTCTTTTATCTTTTCCCTTGTCCTCCTCCTTCTTTCCTCCTTTTCTCCTCTTTTCCTTACCTTCTTCTAGACGACTGACCGACAACTGGGGACCTTTCCAAACCACGAAGACGATCGAGCCTGGCGACGAACGACAAAACGCATGGACCACCTAGCAAAAACAAAACTTTTGCCGCGACTGTGTTTTGAACTTGGGTTCGATCTCTTAGGTTTATATTATATTAATTCTTATATTATTTTGAAGTGATTTTTTGATCACTATAGTAAGTTTACCTTTGCACCTCTCACTCATATTACTATATTTTTACTGAAATAACAGTGATTTTGGCTTCATTGCTGATTCACTGAGTGTAAGTGTTCAATTATTAAATTTTTTTTCCTAGTTGACCATTATAGAGTGTTAAATCCTCTTAGTCCTAGAAGAATTGACATTTTTTATTAATACAAATTGAATTATTAATTTAATTTTTTTATATATTATTAATTATTGTTAATTTTGGTTGACTTAAAAGTACTTTGTGCTTAGTCCCAAATATATTGCCATATTTAATATTGGTAATTAATTGGTTGAATTAACTTAATTGTTTATTCCCAATTTAACCTTGCAATCCATTTTTTTTAAAAATAATTTTTTATAATTATTACTTTATATTTAAAATTTTTTTTTTTCTATAATTTAATTTATAAAATTTTTTTTTATTTGGAGCAATTATTAACTAACTTCTATTATTTTTTTAAAAATAAGAAGTAATTTAAAATCTTCCCACTAGTATGTCCAACAATTTGGCTGACAAAATGGATAACATGCAAGTGGATGAAATTGAAATTGACTATGATGCTGACACTGTAAGTTCTTCTAAAGTTGGACATAAAAAATCTTATGCTAACACAAAGAATTCACATACTGCAGGATGTGGAAATGACAGGAAATGTAAAAAAACCAAACCCCCTTCCCCCAGTACCACAGAAGGAAGTAAAGCCTCTAGTGCCTCAAGAAGGTCTTCCAAAAGGCTTCAAAATAAAAAAGCTTCCTCTGCCACAACAAATCAGCAACCTATCCAGTCATATAAAAGAGTTGAAGACAGAAAATATGACGTACAAAGCAAAGGTAGACACCTTGTGGGATCAGGTTCAAGAACTCAGGAACCAGATTCAGGCCCAGGCCCCTCCTCAGTTGCCTCCCAATCAGCCTCAGTTTCAGGCTCAACCTTCACAGCCACCCAGCTCAACCATCCAAAATCCAAATACTATGGAAGTAGAGCAATGGAAATGGGATTATCTAATGAGTCACTACCAACAGAATGTGCAACACCCTCCTCATCATCAGCCTGGCCCATCCAGAACACCCAATTTCCATCCACCTCCTCATCCCTACCAACAAGGCAGGAGAAAGAAGGCCCAAGCACAATCCCAAACCCAGTCCCAGGGGAAGTTTCCTCCTCTTCCATGGTAAGTAATTAGGTTGATAGTCACTTGGGTATGTTTTCTAATAAATCTTCTTCTGCAGGTAATATTATTGAACATGGTGAAAGAACAGTTAAAACCTGTTAAAAGACAGCTTCCTGTAACTAGTAGCCCTATTGATGTAATTAGCAAATTGTCATTTGATGAACCTTTACATTTAACTTCTAAATCTTTAATTAATCCTTCTCTTGCAATTAAAAATGATTCTGTTCCCCCTGAGATCTATACCTTAATTGAAAAAAATTCTGAGGAAATATTGAAAGATACCCTTGATTTTAATGTTGTGAAAGACAAACATGTGAGAGATGTGTTAATCCATGAAAATGATAGATTAAATAATTTATACTTGCAATGTAAAGTGAGTTCTTCTGTACAAGATACAGCTTATTTAAAAATTAAAGAAACCTTGAATATTGTTCTTAGTCAACAAAAACAAATAAGAAGTGACCATAGAGCTATCTCAGATAGAAATATCAGTCTACATAAGACCTTGAGTGAATTGAAACCCCTTATTGAGGAAAATTATTCATTCAAAAATGAAATAAAATCTCTGCAAAAAGAGTTTAAAAATCTAAAAAATGATTTCCATGCACTAAGTACCAAACACTCAGTTTCTGAGGACAGAAAAGTTCTATCTCTTGAAAACGTAAATGACCAGATGTCTGAAATTCCAAGAATAAGAAGCTATGTGTCTGACCTGCAGGAAAAATTCTCAACCTTAACCATCAATAATGAATTAAACAAGATTTCTGTCAATAAGCTGCATAAAAATAAAGGGAAAAAACCAGAGCAAAGTTCATCCTTTCTTCCTCATATTTCAACCATTAAACAAACTGACAATGAGTCTGTAAAATCTTTTGCTACTAGCAAAAAATCTTGTGATGGTCATGCACCAGCTGTTTCTGTAAATAATGAAATTTCTGAACACCTGGCTAAACTTCATGAATTATTAATAATGAATAATTCAAACAAAAAAGTGGACCATCCCAGTAGTCAGAAAAATTGGCCTAAGTTAGATCAATATCCTACCTTTGATGGTGATTCTTCCTCTGATTGGCAACACTTTATCCAAAGAATTGATAATTTAAAGAGATCTTATAAACTACCTGATGAGGAAATTGTTTCTAAGCTAATTTCTTTATTTTCCAATGTAGCCTTGATGTGGTATGATTCTGTTCTTTTAGACAACAATCATTATACATGGAATGATTGGAAATTCTTGATTGAGAATCAGTTTGGTGGTTCAAAATTCAGGTTAGCTCAGCAGAGACTGTATGAGAATACTAGATATGTGTCCTCCTCTGTTGAAAAGCCCATTGTTTTTCTGATGAAAATAACTAAAATCCTTAGAGCAATTGATCCAAAGATGGATTATGATATTTGGAGAGATAAAATCTTGTATAAATTACCAAATTCTCTTAGGGATTTGATTGTGGCTAGAACTTAACATGTAAGGGAAAATTCTTCTTTCATTAATATCTGTAATGAGGTACTTCTCAACCATAGATATGAACCAAAGATTTACCTTGGTAAATCTTATAATGATCAGAATAAACCTTCTACAAAACTCCCAGAAAAATCTGGTAAACCCTCTGCCCCAATTGCACCTAAAAAATATGCAACAAATACTTGTTATAAGTGTAACAAACCGTGGCAGAAGGGTCATGTTTGTGACAAGAAAATTTATCTTGTTGAACAAAATGAAGACACTGATGAAGTTGAACTTGATGTCAATAATTCTTCCAGTGACTGTGAAAGTAATATATCCTATGACAATGAATCTGTTAAAGATGTTTTAATGTTGGAACATGATGTCCATTATTTAAATAATATATCTGAAGATTGTGTATTGAATTTATCTTCAGTAGAAAATGCTGAGATAATTAAAGATATTACTAAAAATTCTATTCCTATATCCCCTTTAAAGGCACCTGTTATCATTAATGGTAAAAATGTTGATGTAGTTCTTGATTCTGGTGCTGGAGGAAGTGTAGTATCTGAAAAAGCTTTGACTTCAGTGGATAAGGAATATTTGAGTAAATTATTACCTATAACTTCTGAAAAATGGAGAGGGTATGGTTCTACCTTATTTCCTATTGGCAAAAACAAAACCTCTGTATTCTTCAAATATGATGGTGGTTTTGTCAGAGCTGTTTGTGAGTTTGTGGTCATGCAAAATGATAATTTAAGCAATTGGTTTATTATGGGAAATGATATTTTAACCATGTTTGGTGTGAAACTGGACCCAGCAAATAATTGCTTTACCTTAGGAATGAATGGGAAAAGGAAATTCAAAATTTCCTCTCCTAGAACTTCTGGGCATTTGTTGAAATCTTGTAACTCACTGATCCAGTGTAAAGGTAGAACAACAACTGAAATGGATGATTTATTACATGAAATAAATACCGCTTCTTTTGGTGATCAGTTGGCTAGTGAACAAAAGGATTCTATTGGTTCCTCTATTACCTCTTTCCCTATGGCTTTTGCTCATGGTTCTCATGTCTTGGGAATTGTTCAGGAAGAGATGAAAATTACCTTATCCTGTAATTTGAGTGATATTCCTCCTACCCTTAAGAAAAAACCATATCCTGCTTCTCCATCAAAAAGAAAAGATATTGAAGATAATATTGAAACATTATTGAAAATGAATATCATTAAGAAAGTGGATGTCACCCCCAAATATTGTGTCATCTCCCCAGTCTTGATTTCTTATGAAAAAGATAAAGCTAGATTATGTGGAGATTACAGAGCTTTAAATACTTATACTGTTGATGATATTTATCCTTTACCCAGAATTAATTCAATACATGCTACCCTGCAAGGTGCAAAATTTATTAGTTGTCTGGATGGTAATAAAGGTTATCATCAAGTTCCAGTTGAGAAAAATTCTCAAAATTTTTTGCTTATTGCTACTCATATGGGAATATATAAGTATGTTAGGATGCCATTTGGCCCTAAAAATGCTCCTTCAGTTTTCCAGAAAGTCATGGATAACACTTTCCATCAAGAAATTATTGAAGGTTGGCTCATGGTTTATATTGATGATATTATTGTTTTTTCTAAAACTTTTGATGAACATATGATTCACTTGAATAGAGTTTTCCAAAAAATGGATGAAATCAATATGACCTTATCTTTAAAAAAGTGTAAATTTGGTTTTCAATCTTTGAAAGTCCTTGGCCATGTTGTGTCAGGCTTACAAATTTGTGTAGACCATAATAAAGTTGCTGCCATTCAAAATGTAAAAGCACCAACTTCTGTAAGTGAAATCCAAAGTTTTTTAGGTACGTGTGGCTATTATAGACAATATGTTAAAAATTATCAGGTCATAGCCTTGCCTCTTACAAAACTGACCAGAAAAGATGTTGCTTTTCTCTGGAATAATGACTGTCAAAAAGCTTTTGATACATTAAAAAGTTGCTTAATGACAGCCCCTATATTGGCTCTTCCAGATTTTAACAAGCCATTTGTCCTTTATACAGATGCTAGCTTTATTGGTCTGGGTGCTTCCCTTCACCAAAAGCAAATTATTAATGATAAATCCTCAGAGGTTGTAATTTTTTATATTTCAAGAACCTTAAGAAATAGTGAATTGAAATATGTTGCCACTCAATTGGAGTGCTTAGCAGTTGTTTGGGCTCTTGAGAAACTTCATTACTATTTGGATGACCAAAAATTTGAGTTGGTAACTGACTGTAGTGCTGTGAAATCTCTCTTAAACCTAAAGACACCTAACAGACATATGTTCAGGTGGCAACTTGCTGTTCAAGAATACAGAGGAAGGATGACAATTATCCATAGATCTGAAAATGTTCACTCTAATGTTGATATGGTCTCCAGATTGCCTCTGCTAAATAATGACTCCAATCCTGCTTATGTACCTGAAGATGATACTGTTCATATCCATGGTATATTTATAGTTGATATGGAAGAGGAGTTATTACAGTTAATACTGGATTCATATGATAAAGATTCTGATTTAAATAAATAGGTTACTATCTTAAATGATCCTAAGAATGCTTCAATTCAAGCATTAATAAAAACTCTTCCTGCAAAGTACCAAAATGCTTTAAATAAAGGAAAGTTCTCTATTGAAGATGGTTATATTTATTATAGAAGGAAGCCTACAAATGTAATTGTTCTTCCTCCTTCAATGAAAGAAACTATCCTCAAACTTTGTCATGATGACATATTAGCTGGTCATTTTGATCTTGAAAAAACATTAATTAGAATCAAAAACACTGCATGGTGGGCTAATATGTCTGAAGAAACAAAATTATATGTTGAATCTTGTGATTCCTGCCAAAAATCTAAAAGGTTAACAGGTAAGAGAGCAGGGTTATTACAACATATTGAAGCACCTAGTGCTCCCTGGCAAATCATTAATATGGATTTTGTCACTGGTCTTCCTGTTGCAGGTAAAGACAGCTTTAAATCTTGTTGGGTAATAGTGGATAGATTCACAAAAATGTGCAAATTTATTCCAACACACAAAGATGTATCCACCAAAGAATTAGCTTTCTTATGGTGGTCTTACATGTTTAATATTATTTGTTTTCCAAAAGCCATTATCTCTGATAGGGATCCAAAATTCACTTCTGAGTTTTGGACCTCTTTGATGGTTATTTGTGGCTGTGAGTTAAAATTGTCTACAGCTCACCATCCTCAAACTGATGGTCTAGCTGAAAGAATGATTCAAACTCTGGAAGATATGATTAGAAGGTATTGTGCCTTTGGTTTAGAATATAAATACAATGACTGATTTATTCATGATTGGGTCACTCTTTTGCCTGGTCTTGAATTTGCATATAATAGCACTGTTCATTCTGTCACTGAGAAAAAGCCTTTAGAGCTTTGGTTAGGTTATGTCCCAAACACTCCTGCTCAGATTCTCAATAATAAATTACCTAAGTTGGAACTACACCCTGGTGTAAAATCTTTTATGCAAATGCAACAGCTATGCAGAAAACATGCTCAGAGTTGTATTGATAAAGCATTTGAATATGAAAAGAAAAGATGGGATAAATCCCATAAAGAATACACATTTAACAAGGGTGATGAAGTTTTGATCTCTACTGTCCATTTCAATTTACAAGGTAACCACAAATTAAAAGATCCTTTTGTAGGACCATTTGTTGTTAAAAGAATGGTTGGTGATAATGCAGTAGAAGTTGTATTGTATTCTCCATATGATAGGAAACATCCTGTCTTTCCCATTTCTTTGCTTAAGCCTTATACTTCCAACAGTGACTTATTTCCAAAAAGAAGAGGAAGACCTAAGAAGAACCCTCAGGAAGTTACAGAAACTGCAGAAATTGATAAAATTCTCAATGATAGAATTATCACTTCTGAAAGAAGTACTGAATATTTATTGAGATATAAGAACAAATCATCTGAACATGATGCATGGATACCTGGCAAGGAAATTTTAAATCTTCCTACTCTGTTGAAAAGATACAAAAAGAAAAAATCTTAGCATTTTTTTTATTGTTTTTTTTAGAGTGAGGGAGTGTCAGCTAGGCTATTCCAGGAGTCCAGTAAATGATATGTAACTTATAAAACCTGAAAGAGTGGGTAAGAATTGTATTTAATGAATATAAATTAATATTTTATTGCATAATAAAATTATATAAGTATTTTATTATATACAAGTGTTATATTAATTTTATTGGTTATATAAATTTTTATATACATTTAAATTGAACATAATATAATATATTCTACAAATAATGGCGCATTTTTATGTATTTAATAATTATAAATTTATATTTAATTAATTGAAAAATATATATTATAATTATAAGTGTAAAATTGACTTATAATATATTTAAATTAATTATTTAAATTTATATATTAAATAACACCTTTCATATAATACTAAACAACAATTAATGACGCTTCTTTTGACCCTTAATTGTGTCAGGAAAAACCAATTAATTAATTTATACTAAATTGAGATTAATTACATGTTTTGTTGCGTCAAAGTATTTTTGTTTCACTTAAAATATCCTTAAATCAGACTGTACCATCTGTTTGGAATTATTTTTCTCATAGTTCCTATGTTCCAGTCTTGTTTAGTTATTCACTATTTTTTACTTACTGATTTGGGAATTAATGGCGGGAAAATTGGATTCTTAATTGGGGTTTTAATTATTTGTTTCATATTTTTCTCTACATTGTTATGTTTCATTTACTCTTTGATATACTTGTTTTATTCTATTCTAATTATTGTATTTAAAAATATAGTGGCACTTCAGAGGACCCATTGTCTATAAAAGGGCCTTGGATAATCCCCTGTAGCCTCATCACTTATTATACACTCCACAAATTAAATACAATTTTATTACGTTTATATTTTTTTATTAGTAATACAATTCTAATTAAAATTCTATATAACAATTTAAAGGTTGCTTTAAGTCTGATAGTAATTAAAAGTGTTTGCCGCGCAGAACCCTTACCTTAAATAATATTATTATTAATAAAGTCTAAGTTTTGTCATCTCTCAAGTTACTCGCCAGTGTTTTCCTTATAAATAAATTAAATATTCTATTATAGTTTATTTCTTTTATCTTTTCCCTTTTCCTCCTCCTTCTTTCCTCCTTTTCTCCTCTTTTCCTTACCTTCTTCTAGACGACTGACCGACAAAAAGTGTCCAGCACAAGTTTGGCCAAACTTGTGCTGGACACTTTTTTGATGGTGAGTATCTAGGGTGCAGCTCTTCATCAGTGCAACAGGTATTTTTTTAAAAAATATCCACTGGTATTTTATCTTTCTGTTTTATTAATATTTTATCATTTGATCAATTTTTTTTCACCAGTATATTATTATTTTTATTAGTATAGGAAAAAAACATGTGCCAAATGCTGACAGGGTGATGTTAAACCTTTAATAATTTTATTAAATACAAGTAAAAGATTATGAAAATGATTTTTTTTACATAAAATTAATTGATATCTAAAAGAAAAAAAAGGGATAAAAAGAAATAGGTTGAATAATAGGGATTTTATATGAAATTCATAATTCAAGCTAAATGCCTACTTTCAAGGCTCAGAAGAGGTGTTGGATAAAATGGGCATCATCATGAATAAAATTGTACTTAATATGATTTTTTGAAAAACTATATGAAGTTTTTAACTGATTTATTTCCAATATTTAGTTGAAACATTGTCTATATCAAATTACTTCTAGTACCATGATTGACCAAATTAAATCCTCATTTCCATATGCAGAATTGATCCGATATGGCTGGACCAGGCCAAAGGTGTCAACCACAAGTTTGAGAATTCTTCTGGTGGACACTTTTATATTGGACAGCAGTAGGGTGCAAGTCTTCTTTAGTTAATCTAGTATTCCTCATAAACATTTCCAACTTATTTTTGGCCGAAAATCAGGTGGAAAGTTTTTCCATATAAAATTACTTATAATGCCATGATTGACTAAAAATTGATTCTCATTGCCATAAAGAGAGTTGATCCCATCTGACTGGATCTGGCAAAAGTGTCACCACAATTTTTGATAAACTTAAGTTTGAAAATTTTATGATGGAAAGTAATTGCAAGTCTTCTTCATTTCATCAAGTAATCCTCATAAAAATCTCCACCTGTATTTTGGCCAAATTTCAGGTGGACACTTTGGCCATATTAAATTAATTCTAGCTCCATGTTGATAAAAAACTGATACTTATTGCCATATATAGATATTAAACCCATCAGACTGTTCCTTTCCAAAAGTGTCTACCTGAATTATGGCTAAACCTCAGTTGGACACTTTTATGATTCAGAGTAGCTAGGGCAAAAGTATTCTTCAGTAAATTTGGTATTCATAATAAATTTATCCTCATGAAGTTTAGCCTAAATTCAGGTGGACAATTTCGTAAATCACCAGTTAGTCACTATCCATCAAAAAAGTGTTCACCATAATTTTGGCTAAACTTGTGGTGGACCCCTTTGATCAGCCACATTCAGATGAGATCAACTCTTTAGATGGAAATGAGGATGATTTTTTGGTCAATCATGGAAATAGAAGTATTTTGATGTGACCAAATTATCCCCCTGAAGGCAGACAAACCTCACAAGGACACTTTTTAGAAAAGTAACTGAGAAAAATTCATTTAACAGAAGGAAAATCTGTTATTGGATAGATGCCAAGGTTTCATACTTGTGTATTATGGTCAGTATTAATTTTGAAAGTGTCTTTCCAAGCAATTTCATTGCCCATCATGACTCATTTTGTTTTAAATGTTTAAAAATGCGTGATACAGTATTAAGGTGTCACATAGTATAATTAAGTTCTATTAAGTGCCCTCCTATGATGCCTAAATTTATAATTTAATATCTTACATAGTAATTTTTTTTATATAAATTCATCAATATTTTATTTTATTATCAAATTTAATAGAGCAAGTATCCTGAATTATTATTTATGCATCAGCTTAAGTTAGATCAATTTGTGCTCAACAGAGGACCAAAATCAAGTTCTGGAGGATCAACTTGTGCATAATTTAAAATCATTTGATATTCTGTCTATAATCAATCTGAGAATAAATGTTAATCTAACTCTAATTTACTTTTGTTTATAAAGTATTCATAAACCTGGCATAATTAAGGGACACTCTAAATTTCAAGAGAGGGGATTGCTAGCAATTCACCCCTAGATTTCCCATGGTGTATGTCAGTTACCAACAAGACAATTGCACCACATGGTTACTATTGGACAAATTTTCTTATAATAACTCAACTCATTCTTCAACAATAGAATCTCCTTTTGAAACTGTTTATGGAAGACATCCTCGATTCAACTCAATCCATGCAGGAACTAGTCATACTGCTGAACATTATCATTGAACCATATCACAACTCCAAGAAAAACTTAAATCAAATTTGGAATTAGTGATTCAAAGGTACAAGGAACAGGCCAACAAACATCAACAATCTGCTCCTTCTTTTAAACCAGGCGACAAAGTATGGCTCGACGCACAAAACATTCAAAAAACTCGACCATCAAAAAAACTGGCTGAAAAATGCTTGGGACCATTTGAAATCAACTCCGAAGTCTCTAAAACTGTGTTTTGACTCAAGCTACCTCCTAAATGGCAGGCTATTCACCCTGTTTTCAACGTATCTCTCCTGGAACTGGCTCGAGAAACATACCCAGGCAGGAACCAACCTCCTCTGGAACCAGTCGAAGTAGAAGACCATCTCAAGTGGGAAGTAAGCCGTATCCTTGATTCAAGAATGTGCAAGGGGAGACTTCAATACCTCGTGGAATGGGAAGGCTTCCTCGATGACTCAGACAAAACATCCCGGGAACCAGTCATCAATGTTTCTAACGCCCCTGAACTCCTAGAATATTTTCATCTTAAATATCCTTTTATACCAAAACTTTAGAACTCTCTTTCATTTTTTGTCTTCTTTCTCTTTTCTTTTTTCTTTTCTTAAATCCTAAAACTTCTTCTCTTCTAAAATCCTTACTCTATATTTTCTTTCTTCTTTCTTCTTCTCAAAGGCTTTTTTTTAACCTTCTTTAAAAAAATAAATAAATAAATTAAAATAAAATAAAATAAATTAAAATTAAAATTAAATTAAATTAAAAAGTTAAAAAAAAAATTAAATAATAAAATGAAAATCTTAAAATTCATTCAAATAAAATTTTAAAAATCAACAATTCTTTTAATTTTCTATCTTTTCTCTTTTCAAACTTGTCTTCTTTTCTATTATTTCTTTTTTCTTCAAACTATCAAAGTTTTCACAAATTCAGTACGACAATCTTTCTCAAACTTCACTTCAACATTTAAATCTCTCTTTTAAAATTCTTCAAACAAGTTACTTGTTTCTTTCAATTTTTTTTTTTTCAAAAACTATTTTTCTTCTTTCTTTTCAAATAACCGAAATTCCTCAAAAACTTCAAAAAATAAACTTTCACAAATAACAAAATTTTTTCTATCATTAAAATTTCATTTCAAACAAAATTGTTTTCAATCAACTATTTCTTTTTCTTACTAAAATTTTCTTTTACAAAAATTAAAACTAAAATTCCTTCAGTTAAACATTCTTTCTTTTCTTCTTTCAAAATTTAAAACAAAAGTTTATTCAAATCTTTTCTTTCTTCCTCTTTTCTTTTCTTTTCTCAAAATCTTATAAAATATATCAACATTTTCAATTAAAACAACAAAATAAAAAGGATAAATAAATAAATACACAAATTTCTTTCTACTTTTCCTCCTTCCTTCTTTTTTTCTTTTCTTTCTCCTTCCATTTCAAATTTTCTCCTGTATTTTCTCCCAAACCAACTTCTTCATTTTCTCCAAAACCACTATTATCTCCTTCCTACATTTCTCAAATACCTCCTCCTCTCCTACTGGTATCACTTCCCCAATTTCTAGTAATTTTTTGGCCACGTCGAAGGAGGCAGAATCGACAATCTTATTGACCTCACCGCTTAAATCTTTGATGAATTGAGTTTGTCAACCTTGCCGAGGGTTTTTTCAACCATACCTGGTCGAGAGTCTCTTTTTTTTCCTCCCTCAAAGCAACCACTGGTTGATTTTTCTCGACCGGCAGCCATGGCACAGCTTCCACAATCGGAGCTTCCGCGATGACATCTGAATTCTAAAACATAGGTCATCAGTAACAAAATTTTTTTTTAAAAAAAAAGAACAGAATTACTTCGACTATGGGTCAGCTTCTAAGAATAACTTTGGGGTGACTTCCCCTATCACTTCTTTCTCCTCTTTGTCATCCTCGATGACCATCAGCTGCTTCTTTGGTGTCCGTCTTGAAATAGGGACTTCATCCTCATCCTCTTCAACTAATTCATCTACCTCTTCTTTGACCCCTCGTTTATTACTTGTGGCCTGGGTTACCCAGGTTGCCACAGTATCTTCAATCTCCTCCTCAATTTCACCCACCGACAGATACGTCCCAAATATCTTTTACCACCTCTTTGGTCTTCAGTATTAACCAATATTTTGTTTTTGTAAATCGGCGCTTGATGTCCACATTTTTTGATAGGGCATCACACGCCACCCATCTCCAGCGGCAAAACTCGCATTTCTGGTGAGGACCTCGTGTCTCTGTGCTTTCAACGCAGAATTACTCCATTGATTTGCAGGCTGTTCAGGCTTGATAATAATGCCGGGTAATGATTCCACCATCTGCTTTAGGGTGTGGAGGTGTGGGAGTCAGGGTAGGAAAAGTCGACATAATAAAGTATAAAAATAATTATAAGCAAGAGGGAGAGAAAGTAGTATGGGAAAGTATGTCTCACACTCAACTGAGCTTGCATTTTTATACCTGGGAATCTGTAATGCGCCACGTGACACTCGAGGCAAAAGCAGCTCATTAAGTCAATAATACAGAGATCTAAATCCATACTTGAAGTGCAGAAAGCAATTCTACATAGCAGCTGTGACTTTCCTTTGTGTACCCACTATTCAACTGCGCTAGTCAAAACTCTAAATCTAAATTAGTTAATCTCTCAATAGTGTGTCATAGTCTTTTCCTCAATAAGCAACACACAGCACAATAGTCAAAGTAATAGTCCACTAAAAAGGTTTATTAAAATATCTGTGGGTTATTAAAAAGGGGTAGTGAGCATAGACGGGATGGTTAGTGGAGGATTAAAGGCTTAACAGATGTTAGTGAGGAGGGTCCAGGTGTAACAGGTGTAATTATGGTGGTCTGTGGTGTGCGGAATGATGGATGGGTATGAGGTCAATGTGAGGAGGAGTAAAAGATATAAAAGGGGTTGGATTTTGGTTTGACATTCTTTAGAATTAAATTATAAAATGTATATATAGTTAATAGTGGTAAAGCTTCAGGTTAAATCATTATTAATGTATCTTTCCTTATTTTCTCAGTAATCATTTTTAAATCCTAAATCTATGATTATTGAGTTTCCAACCCTTTGTGAGAACTTAAGAATATTAATATTAGAATTCTTCTCAAACATATCTTGAAGCAGTCCCTATTCCTTCGAGTCATCTTCAAATCACTTCCTCAAACATTTCCTCTGTACTTTGAAGAAGTTTCTAAACTACTCTCCTCATCTCACTTCCAGGAACACCCTCGACCTTGTGCGTAGATTTTCTGGTGACAACTATATTGATTTGTTGGATTAGTTTCTGACAAATTTGGAAGGAGCAGCCAAAATGAGTAAAGTTGTGACAAGATTCCAAATCAGGGGGAGCTTTTGTTGTTTGGTGATTATCCTTAGAATAGTTCCAAATAGTTTCAATGATTCCAGTTCCCATCCAAAATTGATTATACAGTTGTGATCCAGAAAGTATAACTCATGACCTTTTATTTCAGGTGGCAAAGGAATAGGTTGTCCAGCTATTGGATTGATATATGAGAAAATTCAAAAAGTGAGATAATTGGAATCATTCATATCAATATGAATCTTATTGTGAAATCCTGAATGAGTAATAATAACATTTTAAAATAAAATATATTGGTTGCAAATTTCTACCCATTTTGATTCACACCGGTTTGGTATTCCAACTTTGGTAGCAATTTGATGATTCTTTTCAAAAGCTTTATTACAGAGTTTTTTAAGGCAAAAAGCAATAAAAGTATTGAAAGAAGTTAAGGTGTCCCATAAGCAAAAATCATCATCTTTTTCAGCTTTAGATAAGTTTTTAACTAAAGAATAGATGCCTATGGAAATAAAATTAGTGACATGATTTTAAGAAAGAAACATATATTATCAGACATCCAAAAGAATAGCTTTTAACAAATACATTCATAATACCACCCAAAAAATTGGTATTCCTTAATGGTAAACAAAACAAAGCTATTTGATATAGTGTTATTATGAGATTGGATATTTAATTAAAGGTTTCATCTTTTGAACTATTAAAAAAATTATTTTAATAAATAAATTGAGGTTTAAAAGAATTACTGATAACTGCTTTAATTTCATTGTCTCACAATTTGGTTAAATATTTTAAATCTTCTGTTAACTCATTTGGATAAGAATTATTTTGATCCACTCTAGTTTTATAGTACTGGATATTGGATCTATGGTTAGATAAGCAATCCAAATGAATTCTCTCCTTTAAATTTCTTATATTCTTCTGACTTGAAACATCATTAATTTTTTTGTTATTTTGCATGATGATTGAAATGATGTTGAATTTAAGAAAGATGATAAATATGATAAAGAGGATTGTTAGCCAGGCTATACCAGGAGCCCAGTAAATTTTATGTCAATTCAGTGGAATAAGAGAGGGCATAAAAATATGCTTATTATGTATATAAATTAATATTATGTTTCATAATGAAATGATATAATTATTTTATAAAATATATATAATAAGTATTATATTAATTTTATTATTAAATAAATTATTTATACATTTAAATTAAGCATGATATATTTTATATTCTATAAATTATGGCGCATATTTATGTATTTAATAAATATAAATTAATAATTAATTAATTATAAACATATATTATAAATTATAGGTGAAAAATTAACTTATAATGCAATTAATTGAATTAATTGAAATTATATATTAAATAAAGCCATACATATCTTATTAAACAATAATATTGGGCGCTTTTTTGACCCTTAATTGTTTCAGTAAAATTATTAAATAAATTAAAACACTTATCTAATAATATGGTATTCAAATTCTCACTTCAAATAAGAAATATCATTAAATTAATTATTTGTTTCATTTAAACTAGTTATTGAATTAATTACATAGTTAAAACAATTAATTAAATTTTTTTATACTGGATTAAATTGATTACATGGATTTTTGCGTGAAAATAATTCTATTTGTTTACTTAAACCCTATACATCTCACTGTAATATCTGTTTTGGGTTATTTTTACTCACTGTTCTTATGTTTCAGACTTACTTAGTTACTGATTATTTTAATTAATTGTTTTGGGAACTTATGGTGGGAGAAATTGTTACTTACTCACAGGTTTAGTTTATTGTTTCATGTTTTTCTCTCAACATCTATGTTTTAGTTATATTCTTTTACATTCTTGTTTTACTTTATTACTATTTTGTACTTACTCATTTGTGGCACTTTAGAGGATCCTTTACCTATAAAAGGCTTTGGATAATCCCCTGCAGCTGCATTACTTATTACACTCAATTCTAACATATTTTTTAAATATATACAATATGTTTTTTACAATTTTATTAGTGTTACAATTCTAATTAAAATATTCAATTAAAATACTAAGGTCTCATTAAGTCTATTAATAATAATAATTGAGAACCGTGCATTGATACATAACTTACAAAATTTAAATACTATATATTGAACCCCCTGTTGTGTCACTACTCAAGCTTTTGTTGTTGTATTTGCTTAATTCTCACTATAACTTTCTTATACTTTTTTTAAAAAAATTGAATTTTTTTTTATAATTACTTTATTTTATTTCCTTTCACTATTCCTTTCTCCTTTTCCCTCCTTCTTCTAAATGACCAGCTTACAAGGATGATAATAGAGAAGTGAGAGGTGATTCAGACAAAATAGACATTTTTTTCTCTGAACAAAAAAAAATTGTGCCAAAAACCAAAAAATAAAATTGCAAAAAAATAAAACTCACAAAAGTAAGTTTTTTTATTCAACCTTAAGAATTTTATTGATAAAAATTAATCCAAATAATTATTTTTGAAAAGAAATCAATTACTAAAACTGCCCTTGAAAAAAAAATTGAAACAAAAATTTAAAAAAACATCAGTAAAAGTATTTCCAAAAAAAATGAATATTAACTTATTTAATGTTATATATACCAAATAAAGTCCTTGAAAAAAAAATGATAAAAATAAATTATAATCAAAAATTTAAACCAAAAAAAAAAAAATTATTCGAAAAATTATTACCAAGAATAAAAATGAAAATTATAAACACACCAAATTTATTTTTGATTCAGATAGAACCATAAAAAAATTTTCTTTATAATATTCTCTAAAAAATATAAAAAATAAAATAAAAAATAATGTTAATAAAATTAATAAAATTTTTCTTTTACATACTCAAAATTTAAATTGGGAAAAAAAGGCTCAACTTTAACGGTCAATATCTCAGCACCCACTGAACCAAATTCAAATTTGTTTGTGGAAAATGAAAGGTAGCCTTCAGAAAAATCTTCAGTTAAAAAAAATTAGATTTAAATAAACCTAACCCTGATTCCAAGTCTGAATTTCAAAATTTTACAAAAACTTGAAAAGTGGTAATGAAGATGAGAACAAAAGGAGTTTAATAAGTTCACTGTTATACAGATAAGAGTCGTACATATATTTAAGTATGAAATTTTCATAAAAATAATGAGATATCATATAGGCATGAAAAAAAGGAGATGAAACTTACCTTGATTGAAAAGTAGGAAAATTAGAGTGTGAAAAATTGATGTTTGAATTGTGGGGAAATTGAATATGGAGTAAGTGAAATGCATAAAGAATGGGCAATGTATGTTTTTTAATGAAATGGAGCCAAAAAAAAGTAAAATTGGGGAAAGGGGGGATAATGGCTATGCCAAGGAGGAATGAAGAGTAGGGTGATGGAGCTAAAAAAGAAAGTAAATAGGGAGAGAAAAAAAGGTTAATTTTACCATTGAAATCAAAAAGAACCACTTACAAAAATATTTAGATACAAAAAATAAAAAAAACAGAAAAAAAACTAAAAAAAATTATAGTAGGGGGTGTCAGTTCTGGCAAATCCGCACTTAAATTTGACCAAATCCGCACTTAAATAAGTGCGGATTTCCAAAACACACTAGCCCCAATACTGGTGGATTTCAAAATGAAATAAGTCACTTATTTCACTCAAATCCGCACTTTCTCAACCAAAAGTGCTGATTTCACCATCAAGTCCCATTTCACTGATTTGTCAGCATCATCCCATTCATACGCAGCACTCCGCAGCATAACACTTCATAACTCAAAACATCGTACATCACTTACATCTTAATATCATATCATATAAGAGTCATGCCTTCCTCACTTTCAAATCATGATAAATTACATAAAGCAATGACTTTCATGGCGCTTGAACTGCTCTTGGACTCTGATTCCGATTCTGATCTAGAAGAAGATTTTGTTGTTTTATCAAAAATGGCCAGGAAACGTTACCTTCTTCCCAGAAAGCCTCAAGTACTTCATACCCCCAAGTACACCATCCAAACACTTCTTAACCTATCTACACCCAGTTTTAGACAGCTGTTCAGGACTTCTCAGGAATGTTTCCTTAAATTGCTTGAGCTTATTCAGGATCATCCCATATTTCACAATAATTCTCAAAAAGAACAACGACATCCTTCAATTCAATTGGCCATCACACTATGTCGTTTGGGTTAAAATGGTAATGGAGCCGCTTTGAAACGTTTAGAAAATGTCTTTGATTTAGGGTATGGTTCAGTTAACACTTATACCAAACAATGTATCACTGCCATCAACTCCTTGGAATCTCAACTTCTCACCTGGCCAACAAAAGAAGAGCGACTTGAATCATCTCAGGTTATGCAAGCAGAGGGCTTTCCAGGATGTATTGGTTTTGTTGATGGTACTACTATTCCTTTGAGCCAGAAACCTGCTCAAGGTGGAAACAATTACTTTGACCGTAAAAAGAGGTAGATTATTTTTAACTCCTTTCATCCTCCTTGAAACTAACACAAACAAATATATCTTCTTTATAGATATTCAATTAACGTTCAGCTTATATGTGACGTAAACAAAAAATTTATATCATTCTTCGCTGGCTATCCTGGCTCATGTCATGACTCCTACGTCTTCCAAAGAATGCATATTTCAAATGAACCTGAAAAATTCTTTGATGAAAATCAGTATCTTCTTGCAGATTCTGCTTATGTGAATGGAAAGTATGTACTTCCTGCTTTTCGGGGAGCAGCTTCAGAAGACAGTCAAAATGCCAAATTCAACAATCATTTGGCAAAGTCAAGAGTCCGTATTGAACATTCTATTGGAATCTTGAAAGGCCGTTTTTCTAGTTTAAGGGAATTAAGAAGTCCTCTTAGAAATAAATCTGAAATGGAGGCGGTGATCAACTGGATTCTGTGTTGCACTATACTTCATAACCTACTTGCTGACCTCAAAGATCAATGGTTAGAGCTGTATGAAGATGAACAAGTTGATTCACCTCCGACTATATCCAACACTTCTATTTCTCAATCAACTAGTATAAGGGCGAAAATCCTTCCAGTAACACTCCAACATTTTTCAACGCAATTTTAATTTTTTTCTCTTTCTCTTTTACAGAATTGAAAACTATGTTTCAGCTAATATTTTATGGAAGTGAACTCTGTTCTTCGCCCGAAGAACAGAGTTCATCCTCCTATTTTCACACTCTGTTTGCACCAATCTCCATCCCTTTCAATTCTATCAACACATGCTTGTCTTCCCTTCCCATGCCTTTCGCTATCCTCCCAGCCCCATTGTATGCCATCCTCTTTTGATCCCCATTTCACCCCTCTCAACCTCTCCCAGACCCTTTTCTTCATTTAAAATGCCTCGGAACCCTTAATCTTCCCTTCCAACTCTTTCCCAACCTTTTCGCTACCCCATACACCCTTCCTCACCCCTCTCTCCAGCCTTTCCAGCCCTTGTAGCCCCATTTGTGTTCACATGAGCTTCAAGGTGTGTTCAAAGTAAATTCAATACTTCTTCATGATGGTTTCATCACTTCCTCAATGTGTGCTCAAAAAGATATGAATTAGGGTTCAAGGTTGCAGACTTGCTAGCAAGTCCACCCCCCATATTGCGTGGTGAAACGCATATTTTTTCAGTCACTCTCTTTTTTTTCTTCACTCATATCTGTTTTCTCCTCTCTTCCTACATCACTCAATCAATTTCACTTATATTTCTTTTTTCTCAACTCATCTCTCCAGGTAAGTCATTTTATTCTTTTTACTTAATTTTTTGCTAATTTTTTGCTAATTTTTTTTTTTTTTTTTGGTTTTTTGGTTTTTTTTTTTTTTGGTTTTTTTTTTTTTGTAAGTGGTTGTTTTTAAATTTATAGGTAAAATTAACCCTTTTTTTTTCTCTCTCTTTCTCTCCCTCTTTTCTCTCTTTATCCCCCCTTGGCCTGGTCTTTTTCCCACCTTTACCCTCCCCTTGGAATGGATACATCCCCCTTTTCCCCCCTTTGGCTGCCTTATTCCCCCCTCCTTGGCTCACTCTAACCTCACTTTTCTCCCTCTTTGGTCTCATCTCTCCCTTTCTCCCCCTTCTTGGTCTCCTCATATCTTCCCCTCATTCCACTCCACCCCCCACCAAATCCCCCAAATCCTCCCTCCAAATCCCCACCAAACCCTCCTCTAACCCCCCCTCCAAACCCCCCCTCCAAACCCCCCTCCTATCCCCCTCAAAACTCCCCCAAATCCTCCCTCATATCCCTCCTACCCCCCCTTAACCTTCACTTAACGATTCTTTAACGAATCGTTAAGTTATTGAACGATTGCAGCTAATCGTTCATTAACTTGACGATTCATTAGCGAATCATTAAGTTAATGAACAATTAGCAGCTATCGTTCATTAACTTAAAGATTCGCTAACGAATCGTTAAGTAAGTTGGAGGAGAGGTTAGGGGGGTTTAGAGGGACGTATTGGGGGGGTTTCAAGGGGGATTTGGAGGGGGGTTAGAGGGGGTTTGGAGGGGGTGAAAGGAGGTGGATTGAAGGGGGTGTTTGGGGGGGTTGCAGGGGGTTTGGAGGGTGATTTGCAGGGGGGTTTGGAGGGGATTTGGAGGTGGTTTTGAAGGGGGGATTTGGGGGATTTGGAGGGGGGATTTGGGGGATTTGGAGGGGGGTGGAGGGGGGGTTTTCCTAGGGTTTTTGGGAGGTGGGAGAGGGCTTTGGAGAGGGGAATTTAGGGGAATGGGGAAGTGTTATAAAAAATTTAACAGTTTATTGATTTTTTTTTTGTTTTTTGATTTTTTTTTTTAATTTTAGAGAAAAATATTCATTAAGTTCAAGTGAAATAAAAAAAATTCTCATTAGTCTTTTGAGGAATTTTTATTTTTTAATTTAAATTAAGTGAGTTTTTTTTAATGTATAATTTTGGGTGTTTGAAAAGTAACAAATTTTTAAGTAGAAAAATACATGACTTTAACTTCAGATTCCCCACTTACCTCACTCTCATCATCTTTAAATTCAGCTTCTTTTCAATCATCATCTAAAACATTGTCAAAAAATGAACAGTATCGAAATAAAAGAAATTATAAAATAAAAATTCATTTGGATCAATTATTTGGCCATATTTCAAAAATCAAGTACTATAAAACTAAATTTGAAAGAAAAAAAAATATTCGAAAATGTTACCTGAAAATATACATTATTTAACTGAAACTGGAGGTGATGAAGTTAAAGCTGTTATTAATAATACTTTCAAACCTCAATTTATTTACGAAAACCATTCTTTTAATGGTTTAAAAGATGATTCATTTAATCAACTCTGCGATCTCATCATAACACTCTATCAAATGGCTTTGGTTTGCTTATCTTTAAGGAATAAGAATTTGTTGGGTGGAATCATGATTGGAATTGGATGGAGACCAGGATTTGTTAAAGGTTTTTCTCTTGGTATGTTTAAAGATTTTTCTGGATTTTTTAATATCATTTTACTGAATTTAATTCAAATAGGCATATATTCTTTACTCAGATCTTTATCTAAAGCTGAATTAGATAATGATTTTCGAAAATGGAATACTTTACCTTCATTTAATTCATTTATTGCTCTTCGACTTAAAAAACTCTTCAATAAAGCTTTTGAAAAAAATCATGAAGTTGCTACGAGATTTGGAATACCAAACTGGTGCGACTCTGAATGGGAAGATATTAGCAGTGATTATCTAATGTTTTCAAATGTTATAATCACTCATTCTGGATTTCATAATCGAATTCACACTGACTCAAATGATGCCAATTACCTCACTTATGGATTTTTCACATATATTCATCCTATCACTGGACAACCTATTCCATCACCTGCTAAAATTAAAGGACATGGATTTTATTTCCCGGATCATAGATGTATAATCGATTTTGGATTAGGAAATGGAATCATCGAAACAGTTTGGAATTCTTCTTACAATAATCACCAAACCACAAAGACTCCTCCAGGTTTGGAATCTTGTCAAGACTTCACGCATTTTGGTTGCTCTTTCCAGATCAGTCAAAAGTTAATCCAACGAATAAACAAGTTAAAAAAAGAAGAAAAAGGTAATAAATTTAAACATTCTTTAGGTAGATCTAAAAAGTATGGGGATTAGTAGAGTCACCAAATATTTAATATTCTTCCATAAATTTTTAATAAATAAATATGATATTTCAATTTATGAAATTAAAGTAATGGGCCCACGACCTTGTGTTGTATAAATGGTAATCATGATAACATTAATTTGTTTCATGGGGTTCCTCTAGCCTATACCTGTGGAAAGTCCCAAACCTAGTTTCTAGACTTGATCTGCATTTTGGCTTAAGGAATTGTCATTACTTTAAAAGTAGTATACTTGACATATCTTATTTATATTTTAATTAATTTATGTAATTATATTAAATTTTGATGACTTTCACCCTTTACTTCAATAAAATGCAGGGGAGGGTATTGCCAATTTTTTAAATCTGACATGTGAAATTGATGACTTAGAAAAATTTGGTGGTACCCACCCCTTGTTTCAATAAAATGCAGGGGAGGGTATTGCCAATTTTTTAAATCTGACATGTGAAATTGATGACTTAGAAAAATTTGGTGGTACCCACCCCTTGTTTCAATAAAATGCAGGGGAGGGCATTGCCAATTTTTTAAATCTGACATGTGAAATTGATGACTTAGAAAAATTTAGATAAGCAAACTTATTGACTAGAAAGTAAAGATAGAAAATTTTTATTATACATTCAAATTTTTGTCAAAAATAACGTACTATATTCTTTTCCTTTTATAAGTCAGCATATAAGAAAATATTACCAAAAAGAAATCAAACAAAATTAAATTAACTAGAAAAACAAATTATCAATTGAAAAGTTCAAGTAATTTTTTAATGTCCTCATAAGATTGGCCATTTTTAACACATTCCATAATGAAATCTTTTTTTTTAAAACTCTCTTGTTTTTCCAATTCACAAGTAGCCATTTCTCTTTGAAATTGACGGTCATTTACTCTTTCCATCTGCTCTACCTCAAATTTTTTTTCTTCCAAATCTAAGGCTTGCTGATCTTTCCTTAGCATATGATCAAACTTCATCTTCTCAAAGTCAAGGGCATTATTTGCAATAGTTGATTTCGCTGAGAAAATTAAATTGAAATAAATAAATAAATGAGTTAATGATTAAGATATATAGTAAACAAAACTTACTTATATCTTTTTTTTCAAAATAATCCTCAAGGGAGCCAAATGAGCTTGTTGAAGTATTACCACGTTTTAATAGATGGTTCAAGTTCATTGAAGTTGAGGCTCGACGCTTTAGTTTGGAGTTTGAACAAGAGGCTTCAGGAAGTTCTTCTAAAGCAGCTTCTAAAGAGGTATTCACATTTCCAGAATTGAGATAATTTAATGGAGATTGAGTTTGAGTAGGAGGAGACTAGAAAGAAAGAGAAATTCAGAGAAGAATTGAAGAAAAAACAAAAAGTAAACATACATTTAAATTTTGGGCCTCTGAGGATTCAGATCTTCTGCGATATAATTGTTCTGCTTGATAGTTGGGATCATCTTCAGCTGAACTATGGTTAGAAGGTGGAGGGGATTGATACTGTTGATGTACAGGTATTTCAGGAGGAATAATTGATGTTTGAGATCCAGAGGGTATATGCTTAGTAGTATCGTGTAGAAACCAAGGGTTTACATCAACTCGGGTGCCAAAAAGATTATCCATTTCCTCATAGAAAGGACACATGACATTGAGCTTTTCGGAAACAGTAGTAATTCCAATCTCCAAATCATCATCGTCAATACCAAAGCCAGTTTCATTTACAGCATGATGAGTCTTTTTATATTTTGAATGGTAACTCTTAAATCTCTCCTTCATTTGTTTAGGATTGATATCGATTCTCCCCCTTGTTTTCTTCCTTACTTCATTGGCCATCAACAAGTAGCCATTAACCTTTGAAGAAGGTGGACGTCCAATACGAGTGGACTTTTCACATCCAAAACATGCTTCAAAATTTGATTTTATTTTAAGGAAGTTGATTATGATGAGATAATCATCCTTTTTAAGCTGACCTGAACCTGCCTTTGATTTTTCAGGTGTAGGGCTTGCTTTACAAGGAGACTTTTGTGACGAAGCAGATTTTTGAGTTACCTTTTGAGATTTGGAATGTCTGGGAGGCATTATGAAACTGGCACATAACAAGAAAAAAGATTAAAAAGTAGAAGAAATAAGTAAAAAAGAATGTAAACATGCCTGGTCAAAATATTGAAAATGTCAGGAAGGGGTGTGTGCCGAGGATTGATGGGTAGGTAGCGAGGAAGGTCAGTGTGTCACATGTTACAGGGATGGGGTAAGAAAGGAAGGGATGTTTTGTGGCCAAAATGTGGTTGTGAAAAAAAACGGGAAAAAAGTGCTGATTTGAGGTCATAACTGACACCCTTTTTTGAAATAAGTGACTTTTTTGCAAAATTTAAGTGCTGATTTGTAAGTTCTGATTTGGTTTGAAATCCGCACTTAATTTAAGTGCGGATTTGCCAGAACTGACACCCCCTCATTAGTAATCAAAAAATTATAAAAAGAATAAAATGACTTACCTGCTGAGATGAGATGAGAAAATAAATGAAACCAAATTTTTTGAGGGATGTTGGAGGAGAAGAGGAAAAGGATATGAGGGATGAATTAAAAAAAGAAACAGTGAAAAATTATGTTCTTTCAGAAAATATGTGATGTCATGTTGAGCTGGTGAAAGAAAACCAATGAGACATCCAAAAAAGAGATATTCACCAAAGATTCCAAAAAGAAAATGAATATGCAACAAACAAAAGACCAAGCCTAGTGAATATAGTATACAAAGAGGAATTTTGGAGAGTATGAAAACAAAAAAATTAAAAGGGTTGTGTGTCAAAATGGTGGAGGGTGATTGGCATAATGACAGAACGTATGCCAGTTGAATCAATTTTTTGTGATTCAAGGGAGGGGAGAGCTGGCGCTAGTTCAGGATCCTCTTCATCATAAAGATCATTCCACTCATCCTTTAAATTTGTTAGGATATTGGGGAGTATAATTAAAGTCATTATCCAATTATTTGCAATTTTTATTTCCATTTTTTTTGAAATTGGATTCTGAGTTCCCAGAGACTAGAAAATCTTCCCTTTATAATCCCAATAGCATGTTCAATCCTTACTCTTGATTGAGAAAGGTGATAATTAAAGGTGGCTTTGGGGTCATTTTCTAAAGTTACACAACAGAAAGCAGGTATAATGTACTTTCCACTTGCATATGCTGAGTCTGAAAGGATGTACTGAGCTTCTTCAAAGTTTGAGTCAGGACTTTGAGAAACCCTCATTCTTTGGAAGATGGTGTAGAAAATCCTATAGTACTAGCTATAGGCCTTGACCAAGGGAGTTGGAGAAAACCAGAGAGAAAATCCCCTGCCCCTTTAGAAAAATAGAGTGAGATTTACTTGCTAAAGTAAGTTGGTTCATGTTTACTAAAGCCCCTTTTTCAACACACTTGACTGCTTGATGAGCCAAGAAAGTAGTCCCCAGACAGACTACCAGACCAAAGAACTGAAATGTAGACCAATGTCCACACCAGGGAAAGCAAAGATACTTGATGTAGGCTGCAAATCCACACCAGAGACAGCAATTATACTTGATATAGCTTGCAAGACTATACCAGAGAACCTGTTGCCAAATTTGAGTTAAATGAAGAACTAACCTTGCAACAGACACTGCCAATTGTGGCCAAAAACAGTGAAAACTGAGTAAGGAACAAGGATATCACCTCCGGATGGTTGTATGATAATTAAAGTTTCCCCAAACTGTCTTATTCAGTATGTACACACAGACAACTATCTAAGAGCCCATGCACACCAACAAATTTGGCACCTGTACCAGCCAAATTGAATAAAAACCCTCCAGAAGCGCTCCCCAACCTTTTAAAACAGAGGCAGGAAGGCCTCCCAACATCGGAGATGCCGCCTGAAGCGGCCTGGCCTACCTGAAGCCAGAAAACCAATAAAAACATCTAATCTACTTAGAAAAATTCACTACAGCTACTAAAACCCTTAAAACACAAAATTACACTATAACAACTTTGAGGCATGAAATATAGAGCTAAATTAGCCCTATCTAATGGTACTAAGCACTTAACCCTAAGACTTAAGTTTAGCCCATAAAACACAAAAAACAAAATTAAACAGCTATCTTTTGTAAGTGAAAAATGAGGAAATGAACCCTTAAAACTTAGAATATGAAAAATATTATCAAGACATGAAATATAGAGAAAAACCGGGGCTATCCAATGATAGTACCCACATACCCGCAAGCCCAATATTCAAAGAATAAAACCAGAAAATCACCTAATTCTTCAACAGATGCCAATTAAGACATGCACAAACAGCGCCAAACAACACAACAAAGGCCCCTGCTAATGTTGGAAGACCACATCCTCCCTCCAATAAAGAATGTCAACATTCTTTCTTCATCAAACCACCATGTTCAACCTTCTTCCCAAATCTGCCTCTGAAATGGGTCCTTGCCAATACTGCATTGACAATAATCTAATCTGCACCATCACACCTCCTATCCATCCATACAGAACGTCCTGTGATGTCTGCCAATCCAGAAAGATGACCTGCTACAGACCTGGTCCATTATCTTCTACAACAGCTTCACCTCCACCTCAACCTGGTCCATCTTCTACCAGCACCAAAAGATCTAGGCCATCCATCTTGATTCCCAGATTAATCAAAAAGATACACCCTTCCCATAAAATTTCCAAAACGACTAAAACAACAAGCTCCACCATCACTGGTTCATCTGATGGTAAAAACTTCCATTTCTTCCTTCCACTTTATAAAACTGATGACTTCTCAGTTCCTCCATCTTCTGACAGTGATGATAACAATGTAGGATCCCTTGAACCACCAACACCAAACCACTTGCCCGCAATTAAGGCCAAGTTCCAACAACACACATCTCAGCAGAAACACCTTCTGCTAAACTACTTCCAATCCACTCCTGCTAGAGATCCACAGGACATTGAGAACAGAAGACACCTCATTCACCAGTTCAAGGCTAATTCTGAACACTTCATTTCATCTCTTGATTCCCTCTGTAATTCCACTAGGACTTGAGCTTGATTCAGAAAAGTAAAATTGACTACACCCTCTATAGGATGTAACCACAAACAACCCTCAGTTTTAAGTCTTGGGGGACCATCCTCATTTTATAGTCTTGGGGGACTCAAAAACCCTCAGTTTAAAGTCTTGGGGGACTCAAAAACCTAAATCATAAACCCAGAACCAGAGATCAACCACATTAAGACACAGAGAAAAAACTAACATTCTGGGGTAATTGTGAATAGAGTTTCCAGCCCATCAATTACCCCCAAACTTACCTTTGCTAAATTCAGAGACTCCCCCTGTAGATACCCTCTGCCAATCTTTCAAACCCATTCCAACAACAAAATTCCATTCCTCAGTTTATAGTCTTGGGGGACTACACCATCGAACAATCCTCAGTTTAAAGTCTTGGGGGACTAACACAATGTTCAGTTTAAAGTCTTGATGGACTATTCTTGAAACTCCTTGAAACAAACCAGTTTAAAGTCTTGGAGGACTACCAGATCCACAGTAGTAAAAAATAAATTCTTTAAACAATAGATTTTTCAGTTTAGAGTCTTGATGGACTAAACATCCAAAAAACCTAAGACAAATTCTTGAAAACCAGCCAGTTTAAAGTCTTGGAGGAGCACCGGAAACCAGATTTCAGTTTAAAGTCTTGATGGACTGTTGTTGAAAAAATCTTGAAGATATATCCCATAAATACTCAAACCAAAAACCATTAAAGCCATAACATTTAACCTCCTTTAACAAATAAAACAAAATAAAATGGTATTCCCCAGCCAATTTCATACAGAATACACCTACAGCCAACCTGCTGAACTTCCACCTTCACTTCATCATCTACCCATCACTGACAAAAATCTCCTTCTTATCTCTTTCCATCATATTTTCTCACCACAGATCATGGCTGGATCCCTGATGTTGACCCCTCCAATCTTCCTTGCTTCACTTCTCCCAAGGACTATGCCTGCAAGCAGTGCATTCACATGTGCAGACCTTTCACATTCACTCTTCCAACTCCTGAAGCCAAATTCTACAACAGGGCCTGTGATTCTTGATACTCCAAAAAGAAGAAATGTGACAGAGATGCCAACTACCCTATTTCTCCTCCTTCACCTTCTCATAAATACCTCTCCAGATCCCCTACCAGATCCCCAGAGCTTGGTCCAGCCACTTCATCTTTATCCTCAGAACCATCCAGAAGATCCCGGAACTCAGTTTCCAGAACTCTCCCAAAAAGTCCTGCTTTAACTTCCCAAGAAACAGCTTTTATCTCTGCTAAATTAGCTCCAAAAGCTTCAAAGTCAGCTCCTAGGCTGCCAGACCGCGTCCAGGCGGCCCAGCCGATGTTGGGTGGCCTTCCTGCCTCACTAGACAGTGAAAATTAGGCTCAAAACCTCCAAAAATAACCAGAAAACAGCCAAATTCCTCTAATCAACAAAAACAACACCACGCAGCCACCTTCCACTTCTCCCAGAGCAATTCATCCAACCTTTCCAAGGTCCAAAACTCCAAAGTTTCCCAAACTTCTAGGAGACCTGCCAGAGGACCCCAGGAAGACACCAGAGCACCCAACACTGCACCAAAGCAACAACTTTGCCCCCAGTTAAGGCAACAAAACTACACCTCTCCTCTGTCAGCCAACTATTCTTCTGAAGGTTGCATTCCTTCAAGAACTCCATCCAGAAGAGATCAATCTGCTTCCAGATCACTCTCTCTTTCCCCATCTTATAACAACCCTGGTACTTCATCACCAGCACCTCATCCAACTGAATCAAGAAGAAATATTAACAACAGCAACAACAGGCCTTCTGCTCCAACTAAGCCCCAGGAACATCAGCCTCCTAGTTCACCTTCTCAAAACCTTTCAGAGGAAGACCAAGAGAATCCATATCTTTCCATGATTGATCCACCTACTATCACTATTGAAAAATATTCAGAAGTCCGAATTTCTGCTGCTCACAAATTTGATGAGCTTCCAATCTGTAAGTACCACATTAATTCATCCAATTTCTTCAACAAAAATAATTACTGATCCAATTCTTTTTGTCTAGTTGGAACCCCTCCTCCTGAATCTACTATTGGAGTTGGCCAACCTCTAGAAACTTCCTTGGCCCTGGATTATGGAGACATGAAACAAAACCTCAGTGCCATGTGTTAAAACATGCTGAAAGCCTTTGCCCTCTATGGACCTTTAATTGACTTTGAGAAAACCTTGAGGAAACAGCTATTGGATGACCACTGGAAGATGTCTAGGATCATTAAGCATACCTTCCAACAATCCATTCATACCTCTTCTTCTTTCTCTTCTGAACTTCCATCCAAAACCCATTCCTGCCCATTATAATCCATATAATATTTCCAGCAGGATGCACGTCAAAGAATACAGTGCTTCCCACAACCCCAACAAAAAACAAAAACAACATCATTATCTGGACTAGCCTCCAGAAACTTCATCATCCAGACATTGAGCTCCTGCAAAAAGATTAAAAACATAATAATAAATAAATAAATAAAATTAATAACCATAAATTCTAACAATTTTTTTTAACAATCTACTAACATACTAAAATTAAAAATTGATAAATAAAATAAAAAATAAAGAAATAAAATAAAAGATAAAAAATAATACAAATGGTATCCCCCAGCCGATTGATGAGCTGATCCCCTGATACCTTGCCCACATCCAAGTGCACCTTGATGTGGATACACCTTAAATAATTTAAATGATTTGAAATAAGAAACATAAATTAAGGGTAATAATGAGAATAAAAAATAAAAAAAATTGACTTTAATGAAAATAAAAATAAAAATAAAATAAAATAAAATAAAATAATAAAATAGCATTGCCCGGCCAATTGATGAACCATTCCCCACCAATGCTTTCCCACATCCAGGTGGCCCTGATGTGGTAACACCCTATATTTTTGATTTTATAATTTTAACAACCCCCATAAAAAAATTAAAAGAAAAAAATAGAAAAAAGAAAATAATCTGAAACTACTATCTAGCAAAATCATAACTAAAAAATCAAAGAAAGTCCAGCTCCATGGATGGTCCAGATTAAGAGAAGGTCCAGTAAGAGAAATGATAACTGGGTGGGCTCCCTCCAATATGTAAAAATGATGGGAGACCACCAGTGATCCACCACCAACCCAAAAAAAACAAAAGATAAAGAAGCCAGTCCCAAACCAGTTTAAAGTCATAGTGGACTTTAAACCTGAATAATAAACAACAGAACCAGAATTCAACTAGGAAAAACAAAAGACTTGAGACAGACATTCTGGGGTAACTGTTCTCCATAGAAGCCAGATCATCAGTTACCCCACACTTGCCAAAATAAAACCTAGAAGCCCTCCCTGGGTACCTTCTAACAAAAACACAACATCCAATGCAATAAACCAAAACCAATAAGAGTGAAGAGTCCAGCACTTGAAAACCAAAGGAAATTCCAGTTTACAGTCATAGAGGACTAAAACCTGTGAAAAGAAACCAATACTAGGGTTCAACCAAATTAAGAGAAAGGGTTGGAAACAGACAATCTGGGGTAACTGTTCTACAGAGCAGCCAGCCCATCAGTTACCCCTAAACTTGCCAAAATAAGATCTAGAAGCCCCACCCATGGGTACCTTCTAACAAAAAGTTTCCAACACAAAAGTTGTTCTGCAACCCAAAAATTCCAAAATTTAAAGAACGTTCCATAGTTTATCCTCATTGCGGAGTCAATCTTCTTCATGTCTAGTGCCTCTGGGATAAAACCTCTGCACCTGATCTGCAGCCAATTTCTTCTTTAAGATTGCACCATTCAACTCTTCCAAAACATAAGAACCTCCAGACACCTGAGATCTGACTCTGTAAGGTCCATTCCATCTGTCAGAAAACATTTTTACCCACTGACTCTCCAAACTTCTATTATAAACCAAAACCAAACAACCAGGTTTCAAGGGATTCCTGAGTCTGTTAGCCAACTTTTTGTCCCAGCATCTGACTGATTGATTCCTAATCTTCATCATTATAGAGTATGCCTTCTCTTGACATTCCTCTCTACATTCCAATTGTTGTATCCTGGCACTGAGCAATTCTTCTGTTGAGTGCAAATCAACCCAATCAATTCCAAGATAAGAGACAGCTTCCAAGCTCACTGGTAACACAGCTTTCTGACCAAACATTAACTCATAAGGAGAATAGCCAGTTATCCTCTTCACAGTGACCCTATCAGAAAATAACACCAAGGGTAAATAATGCCTCCATTTTTCAGCACTATCCCCACACATCTTTACCAAAGCATTCTTGATAACTTGATGGCCTCTTTCAACCATGCCTTCAGCTTCAGGATAATAAGGTGTAGCCACTCTAACTTTAGAACCAACACTAGCCACAGCTTCTTTAAATTTGGCACCAAACTCTGGCCCGCCATCAACAGTCACCAACTTCATCAACCCATACCTATAAATCCACTCCTTCTTAAAAAACTCTGCCACATTCTTGGCAGTCAAATTAACCAGAGGCACTGCCTCAACACAACCAGACAAATCATCCCTGGCAACAATTAAGTATTTATACCTGCTCTCTTTAATATGGACAGCATCCAGACTGACTCTTCCAAAAACAGTTGATTCACAAGTAGCACGGCCAACCTCTTTAGGTTTCAAGTGACTTCCTCTTTGACATTCTTCACAAGATTGAACCCAACCCTGCACAGCCAACTTCATACCTGCCCACCAAAATCTGTCAGCTACTCTTCTATAAGTCTCCCCAAAGCCTCTATGACCAAGGTCTTAATGCAAAGACTTCAACACAACTTCTTGACCCTTCTTCTGAGTGACTACAACTTGAGGATTATGATGTCTCCTCCTCATCAACCTTCTTCCTGACACATAAAATCCAGGACTCTTCTTCTTGATTGCCAACCAAGTATCATCATCACAACTATCTGGCCTCTTTAAGGTCAACAGATATTCCACCATAATAAAATAAAACCCAGACTGGCCCCAGGTCTCATCTTCAAAATCTAACAAAACAACATCCAAGGGTACAACTCTGACATCAAAATCACCAGTGTAAACATAAGCCAATTGACCAGCCCAACCAGGATACCAATCCTTAAGTTTTGGCACATCTTTCTCTTTCCACTGAATCTTGTGAGAATCCAGTTCACTAACAAAAACACCACTTTCCAAATTTGAGCTGTCCCAAACAACAGCTCCATCTTCATCAACAAAAACATCCTGATCACCAGAATCAAGATCAGATCCAGCCAGTTTAGCCTCTTGGGGGAGGTCAGAAAAATCTTCAGCACCCTTTGTGCTTGCCCTAACCACTGGAACACCTTCATCAAAATCTTCAGCCTCAGAATCTTCATCTGTAGGTGGCCTCCTTGATAATCCATCAGGCATTGTAAAAGTTTTGCCTGGTCTGTGTACCAGGTCAAAAGAAAATTTTTGAATAAATGCCACCCACCTAGTCATTGGAGCATTTGGAAGACTAGATGTATTAATCATCTGAACTAAAGATTTTGCATCCACCTGCAGCTCAAAATTCTGCCCCCACAAAACAGCCTGTAGCTTCTTTAAAATTTTTGCTACACCACACAATTCCAACCTAGGTTGAGAATACCTAGATTCCACCTCATTAAACACCACAGACTCATATCTTACTGGCCTGACCCTCCCAGTTTTATCTTTCTGAGACAAAACAGCACCAGCCACAATATAGCTTGAGTCCACTTCCAGATAAATTTTTCCAGCACCAACACCATAATCCAACTTGTGAAGAAAAATATCTTCCCCAAAAACCTTTTTCAACTTCTGAAAAGCCTCTTCACACTCTTCGGTCCATTCCCAATCTGCATCTTTTCTGGTCAACCTTCTTAAAGGTGAAGCCAACAAAGAAAAATCCTGACATATACACACACACCCAAAAATCCCCTGACTTCAGTAGTATTTTTAATCCTTGGCCATGACTGAATTTTACTAATCTTTTTCTTTGCCATAATCTTTCCCTCTTTACATACCACATGACCCAGAATTTCCAAAGCAGGAACACAACAATAGAAGTTTGACCCAGAAATGGTCAAACCAGCCTCTTCAATCCTAAACAACACTCTTTCTAGAGTTATTGCATTTTCCCAAACAAACCTCCTTATGCCAGGGTTCTCCGCTAACACCTCATTACCATAATCAGTGGATGGTCCTTTAATTCCACCATCATCAATAAAAATACCAGCATGAGTAGGAACCTCATCCTGAAAAATCCAAGCCATCTGTGCTTGATATACTTCCACTGAATTAGTTGCTCCTTGAGGCAACCTAGTGAGCTGAAATCTTCCCAAAGGAGTCTCAAAAGTTGTGAGAGACTTGAATCTGTATGAAGTTCCCTCTCATCATAACCACCTATAATATCACCCAAACCATAACACACCCTTCCAGAAAAGCCTTCAACAAAATCCTCTGCACTTGGTGGCATACCAGCGTCCTTGATAGTGACTCTATTCAAGGCTCTAAGATCATGAACTACCCTCAACTTTTCATTCTGCTTCTTTACACAGAAAACTGGACTTGAGTAACTGGATGTCAATTGTTCATATAACCCAGTCCTGACTCTTTCCCTAACAATCTCCACAAAATCCTCTCTGATAGCAGCTAGAATTGGAATAGGTTTGATTTGTCAAGTTTCATGACAAACCACAGGAATCAAGTAAGGTTCCCCTTAAGAGTGCTTCAACACACCCCTCTCCTCCTCAACAAAAGCCACAGTTTTTTCCCTTAGCACAATAACGTGCAACAAAAACTTCTTTTCTTCTTCAGAAAACCACCCATCAGGACCAAAATTAACAACTTTCAACCTCTCCACAGTCACCCTAGCCGTCTCTACAAATTCTGGAGGATTCTTCACCAAATGAGTACAGTACAGATCTCTTGACAAAGGAGGTCTCTTCAAGGGAGGATTCAAACCCAAAGGCATAGGCTCATTGAGAGGCCTAATCTTCTGCGCTACCTTCTTATACTTTGCCTCTCCACCTTCGACTTGAATGATCTTCAGGAAATCTTCACCACCAGACCTGGAAGAAAAACCAAGGGTTTCCCATTGCTCACAGGTGTGGCCCATGTAATGTTTTTGAAAGGTGAAAGAAACCCTAGTGGTGCACAATTGGGAGGACTTACTTTTAGACCCCAATCTCACCACTCCAAAACTTTTCCACATATCTTTCAATAAAGATATATAACCAATCTTCTTCCTTGAGCTTGAATTAAAAATAATTGAGAATCTTGGAAGAGAACAGAGACTTGATAAAAAACTTGATGAATACTTGCATAGAAGAGAAACATTAAAAAGAGAAAGTTGAAAATCCACTTGGTATATCTCCAAGGGAGCTGACCTACTACAACCTGGCATTTCCTCATCTTGGGGAGAGGATGTAGCACTAGGGTGATAAGCCCTAATTACTCTAAAAAAGACAGACTCTCACAAGAGCCTGAACCACACTCCAAAAAACCAGAGGCAGCACCCACTTCTCTTCTTCTCCTACAACAATCCATGCACTGGCACATTGAAGATAAACCAGGCCTGTTCTCCCAACCATCCTCTCCAGGGGATGATAACCTCATGTGAAGTCTCCTTTCTTCTTCACCAGTCAACTCCAAACTGATTCCCAAATCAAATTGATAACCAATTCTTGCCTGAAAATCCATCAAGAATGGCCCACCCAAAACAGCTTTAACTGTTCCCTTAGCAATATAAAAATGAGCCTTCCCTGAGGCTCCACCAACATCTAACTTCACAAACTCAGAAGTTCCAACCAATTCAGTGACATGGCCACCAATCCCTCTCACCTTCCCACCAGTACCAGTTTTGATGGGGACGCCCAAATGAGTATCCTCAAACAAAGAAATCAGGTTTATCTGAGAACCTGAATCCACCAATGCCCTTGCCTCCCTGCCATTCAGAGTGACATTGAAATAACCAAGAGGAGCAGAAAAATGAGTTTCCAACCCCTCACCAAACTTTTCAGCAGAATCACAAATGTATTCCACCTCCCCAGAAGAAACTCTTCTCCTGGTCAACAACTTTTTCTTTCTATCAGCCAACCCTGGACTGATAGCATACAATTCCCCATATGAAAGGGAATCCTGACCCTGATTCATCCTTTCAAGAACAGAGTCCATAAAATTAGATTGACCAGAAACCACTGGCCTCTCAAAGTGAGCCCTTGGCTTCACTAACTTGGTCCTAGAAGCTTCTTGAGGACCAGCACCACCAACAGATTTACCATCAACAGGAACCAAACCAGATCCCTCATTAGAACCTCTAACTTCAGCAGGATTTGGAAATGATGCCAAAGGGACATCCTCCTCAGAGTCAGAATCAATTCCATTGGCATTGGCTCACCATTCATGTCCATTGCACCATAACTAGGGGGGCCCATGTCAGTCATACCCTTCTGAATCTTGTACAGCTTGTCTTTTCTGTACCTCTTCGTAGCTGCACTCAGCTTAGGATCGACCTTTGAAGCCTTTGGCTTTGGTTGGGCCTGAGAACTGCTCTTAGGCCTTGCCACCTTCCCTGCTTCCACATCATAAATACCAGCCAAGCGTTCCCCACTTGACTTTCCACCACAGGAATACAACTACAAACCACCAAAGGAAGTAGAAAAAGAGACCTTATTGACCTCCTTTCCCTTTCCCTTTATGTCATCATTCTCCTTACCAGAAGACTTCCCCTGATAAGGAATCTCCTCAAAACTTGGCCTCTTTTGATTGAGACCACCCCTTCTCCTGACCAAATCAACAGGAGCCTTCCCCTCACTGGGATTCAAAAATGAACCATCAGGGAACTTGAAAGCCCTGCCATAAAATTCCACCTTTCCTTCATTCACATCCCTGTTCAATGCCCAACACTCATTGGACCTGTTCCCCCTCCTTCTGCAATAAGAGCAGACCCAAGGATCACTCCTACCAGCCCTCCTATCAAAATATCTAGGCTGAGAAGGTGCCTTATTGACTTTCTTAGCCTCCTGAACAAAAATATGCAGCTGCTTTGTGAGATCAGCCAACTGCTCCACCACTGGGTCCCTCTCCTGTTTGGGAATCTGCACCATATTCTTCTCCTCCTTTCTCACCCTAACTTCCTCTTCAGCCAAAGCCTCACTGACATTGCTGACATATTTGGCACACTCCTCCTGATAGGTGTTTACAGCCAATAACTTCAAATGGGCCTCAACAGCCTCCTGAACAAAAATATGCAGCTGCTTTGTGAGATCAGCCAACTGCTCCACCACTGGGTCCCTCTCCTGTTTGGGAATCTGCACCATATTCTTCTCCTCCTTTTTCACCCTAACTTCCTCTTCAGCCAAAGCCTCACTGACTTTGCTGACATATTTGGCACACTCCTCCTGATAGGTGTTTACAGCCAATAACTTCAAATGGGCCTCAACAGCCTCCTTCACCTTATCCAATGCAGGCGACTTCTGGTCCCCATTAGAAAGAGTCTTCATCAAGTCCTTCCTTGACAGCTCCTTCAACACATCCATCCTGACATCTCTAGCCAGGGCAGACCAAAAAACATCCTTGGCAGCATTTTAATGTGCCAGCTCCTCCACTTCCACCACAGGATCAAACTGTAGCAGAAACTTTCTGTAACTATGCAAGTTACCAACACCATCATAAGATTTGCATTCACTGACAACCTTGTTCAAATCCACCATAGTGAACCTGACACCCCATCTATCTACCATCTCCCTACACAATAACTTCCAATCCCTCTTCTTGTAGCCAGGCATGGCCACAACCTCCTTTGCCACTGCCCTATCACCAATGAAGAAGATAATCTGCTTCACCATGTCCAGGTAAGAAGCACCATCCACTCCAGCAGCAGTTTCTTACTTCTCCAGAAACCACTTGACATCCTCCCCATTAAACTTGGTGCCATCCCAAGTTTTAATCCTTACACACTCCCTGACCATCACAGCAGGAGGACCATCTCCCCCACTGACAGTCACCACAGGAATAGAGGAACCAGAAGCCATTCCTCCAGACCAAAACACCAAAAAGAGCCAACCAAAGAAAACAGAGATCCTAAAGAACTAGCAAGTTCTACCCCACGTTGGGCGCCAGAAATGTAGACAATCCTATAGTGCTAGCTATAGGCCTTGACCAAGGGAGTTGGAGAAAAAACAGAGAGAAAATCCCCTGTCCCTTTAGAAAAATAGAGTGAGATTTACTTGCTAAAGTAAGTTGGTTCATGTTTGCTAAAGCCCCTTTTTCAACAAACTTGACTGCTTGATGAGCCAAGAAAGTAGTCCCCAGACAGACTACCAGACCAAAGAACTGAAATGTAGACCAATGTCCACACCAGGGAAAGCAAAGATACTTGATGTAGGCTGCAAATCCACACCAGAGACAGCAATAATACTTGATATAGCTTGCAAGACTATACCAGAGAACCTGTTGCCAAAGTTGAGTTAAATGAAGAACTAAGCTTGCAACAAACACAGCCAATTGTGGCCAAAAACAGTGAAAACTGAGTGAGGAACAAGGATATCACCTCCAGATGGTTGTATGATAATTAAAGTTGCCCCAAACTGTCTTCTTCAGTATGTACACACAGACCACTATCTAAGCACAGGGGGGAAAAAAGTAGGACTGGTAGGCAAGTCGTTTTTTTGAATTTTGGACTAACCTTGTTGTAACCTGGTTATAATTCTGGGTAGGCTTAAACTCATCTTTTTTACAAATTTTTGATGCTATAAACAGGTCTGATGCAGATAAAAGTAAAGAAGTTTATCTCATTTCTTTAAAACAGACCATTATTAATTTTTTCAATTTCATTTCTTAATATACACCACAAGAAATCTGGGGGTGAACTGCTAGCAGTTCCCTCTTTTTGAAACTATTAGGAATTTGTCAGGAAACTGTTGGGAAACCATCCTGAAACTGTCAGAAAGATGTTTTTAAATCTGATGAAAAAACATTGAAAAAATAAACTGTCACAGATTGAATCCAGAACAATCCCTCCTTGAGCAGAGCTTAAGAACCACATTGAACATCAGTTAATCTCAGGTTTGGCAAAAGGTTGAACAACATCACTTAGCATACCTTAATATTCAAATATTAAACTTGAATATATGTTGCGTGTATGATATAGATGCATATGCATTTGAATTTGCATGGTGGATACTTATTGCATGCTAAAAATTGATGTGAATTGCCTATCCAAAGTGTATGCATAATGACTATGAAGAATAAATATGCATAATAAATATGCATAAAAATATGCATAAAAAATATTCATAGTGATTATGCATAAAAAATATGCATATTGAATATGCATAAAAAAATGCATAAAATATGCATATTGAATATGCATATTGAATATGCAAAAAAAAGGTGCATATACGTATATGAATAAAATATATTAATATGCATATAAATCTTTATAATGAATATGCATATGAATATGCATAAATATGCATAATGATTGAAAAATGCAAAAAAATGATGCTTAACGAGTATATTTTATGCATAAATAGAAATATGCAATATGAATTCATATTGCATACAGATAACACTGGCGAACCATTTTGACCAAAACTCATACTAAATTTTCATTCTGGACTAAAGGTGTGAGGAAAGGAAGAAAAACAGTCTGACATTAGAAAAATGCTACATGCACTCATTTTGTAGCAGAGCAAATGAGAAGTGCTGAATTATGGTTGGTGCCCATAATTTAGTATGATATCATAATTTAATTTAATTGTTTTCAATATTGAAAAGACTTTAGGTCAGTTGGTATGGATCTAGCTGTGCCAGGGTCTAATCTAATTATTTTAACAATTTCTTAATAATTAACGGGCTTTAATACAAAAACAGGTTGTATTTTTTGAGGGATATTGGATATGATAAGATCTTTTTTAAAAAAAACTTATATTGTTTAAAAATATTCCTGAATCAGATGTGGGATAATCACTACAAAAAATTGTAGTACTGTGGGCAATAAAATATATGCACAAGCAGTAAAAAAGGACCAAGTGAACCCTTTTTGTGCAGTGGGAATCATTAGAGTGGAATTGTGGATGAAAAATATAATTCATTATTACCATTTTATTTAATCAAAAAATTTATAATATTAAAAAGAACTATTGATTAATTGGTATTTGACCTTTGCGCCTCACTCATATTTATTATTTGATTGATTTTTGTCACCATTATGTTATTAATATTATAAGTATAGCAAAAACTCGTGTGCCAAATGCATACCGGGTGATGTTACACCTTTTATAATATTATTAAATAAAGGTAAAAAAATATGAAAATGATTTGTTTTACAAAAAATAAATTGATATCCAAAAGCAATATGAGGGATAAAAAGGTAAAATTAAAGGGATCAAATATGAAATAAAAAATTAAAGTGAAATTCATCCCATCAAGAGCAAGTAGACATGATGGGGTGAACGCCCACCAGTGGCACTAAACTTGGACTATAATTTCTTTTTTGTAAAAATTAAAAAAATCCACTGGAGATTTACCAAAACTTCAGGATGACAATTTTGCCATATCAAACAACTTCTAGTGCAATTATTGAAGAAAAATTCATCTTCATTGCAATAGAGAGAATTGATCACATCAGACTGCATGTGACCAAAAGTGTCCAGAACAAGTTCTGCTGAACTTGTGCTGGACACTTTTATGATGGAGGTTAGCTAGGGTGGAATTTTTCTTCAGTTCATCTGGTATTTCTTATAAACATGTCCACTGGTATTTGATCTTTGTGCCTCACTCATATTTATCATTTGATTGATTTTTTGTCACCATTATGTTTTAATATTATAAGTATAGCAAAAACTCATGTGCCAAATGAATACCGGGTGATGTTACACCTTTTATAATATTATTAAATAAAGGTAAAAAAAATATGAAAATGATTTGTTTAACAAAAAATAAATTGATATACAAAAGCAATATGAGGGATAAAAAGGTAAAATTAAAGGAATCAAATATGAAATAAAAAATTAAAATAAATATACTGCCATCAAGAGCAAGTAGACATGTTGGGGCAAATGTCCACCAGTGAGGCTAAACTTTGACTATAATTGCTTTTTTGAAAAACAAAAATGTGCCAATCTGAGGTTTAAAAAAACTTCAGGATAACCATTTAGCCATATCAAACAACTTCTAGTTCAATGATTGAGAGAGAATTGATCACACAAGACTGCATGTGACAAAAAGTGCCCAGCACAAGTTCGGCCAAACTTATGCTGGACACATTTATGATGGAGAGTAGCTAGGGTAGAATTTTTCTTCAGTTAATCTGGTATTTCTTATAAACATGTCCATTGGTACTTGATCTTTGTGCCTCACTCATATATATCATTTGATTAATTTATTGTCACCATTATATTATTAATATTATAAGTATAGCAAAAACTCTTGCCAAATGCATACTGGGTGATGTTACACCTTTTATAATATTTTTAAATAAAGGTAAAAAAATATGAAAATGATTTGTTTTACAAAAAATAAATTGATATACAAAAGCAATGTGAGGGATAAAAAGGTAAAATTAATCTCAAAGAGATCAATGATGAAAAACAAAATACTAGTAAAATTCTTGCTCTCAAGAGCCAGTAGAAGTGTTGAAAAAAATGGGAGCCATCAGGGCTAAATTGTAATAAGTGACCTTTTTTTTAAAGATAAAAAACTATACACCTGAGGTTGGGAAGAACAACAGGTGGATGATTCAGCTAAACAAAACTACTTGTAGTGAAGTTTAATAAAAAAATGTTTTTTTGTTGCCATATAGAGAATTGATCCCATCTGACTGCACGTGACTAAAAGTGTCCAGCACAAGTTCGGCCGAACTTGTGCTGGACACTTTTATGATGGAGAGTAGCTTGGGTGGAAATTTTCTTAAGTTTGTTCATCTTGTATTTCTCATAAACATGTCTACTGGTATTTGATCAGTCTGCATCTTTCATATTTATCATCCGATTAATATTTTATCACCATTATATTATTAATGTTATTAGTATAGCAAAAACTTGTGTGCCAAATGCTTACCATGTGAAGTTATACCTTCAATAATTTTTTAAAATAGATGTAAATAAATATAGAAAGGAATAGTTTTACAAAATTTAAATTTAAATTTAAAAGTAAAAAGAGGAATAACAGAGTAAAATTAAAGTCAAAGAGTTAAAATATGAAAAAAATACTGGTAAAATTCCTGATATCAAGAGCCAGTAGAGGTGTTAAAGCAAATGGGAGCCATCAGGGCTAAATTGTAATAAGTGACCTTTTTTTTAAAGATAAAAAATTATACACCTGAGGTTGGGAAGAACAAGAGGTGGATGATTCAGCTAAACAAAACAGCTTGTAGTGAAGTTTAATAAAAAAATGTTTTTTTGTTGCCATATAGAGAATTGATCCCATCTGACTGCACGTGACTAAAAGTGTCCAGCACAAGTCCGGCCGAACTTGAGCTGGACACTTCTATGATGGAGAGCAGCTGGGGTAGAATTTTTCTTCAGTTCATCTGGTATTTCTTACAAACATGTCTACTGGCATTTGATCAGTCTGTATCTTTCATATTTATCATCCGATTAATTTTTTGTCATTTGAATTTTATTAATTTTATTAGTACAGAAAAAACTTGTGTGCCAAATGCATGCCATGTTATATTACACCTTTTATAATATTATTAAAAAATGTTAAAAAATATGAAAATGATTTCTTTTCCAAAATTATAAATTAATATCCAAATGTAACATGAGTGATAAAAAAGTAAAGTAAAAGAGATCAAATATGAAAAAGAAAAATTCAAGAAAAATTCCTGCCTTCAAGAGCCAGTAGAGGTGTTAAAACAAATGGGTGCCATCAGGGCTAAATTTGATAAAAATTAATTTTTTTTAAAGATAAAAAATTTTTCACCTGAGGTTTGGAAAACCTCAAGGTGGATAATTCAGCCATACCAAACTACTTCTAATGTAATTATATAGAATTTTTTTAAATTTAATTTCCACAGAGAGAATTGATCCCATCTGACTGCACCTGAACAAAAGTGTCCAGCACAAGTTCGGCCAAACTTGTGCTGGACACTTTTATGATGGAGAGTAGCTAGGGTGGAAGTGTTTCTCAGTACATCAGTTTTTTGTTTTTCACATTTCTATTGGGTTTTTAACTTTTTTTATCATTCATATTTATCTTATAATTAATTTTTTGTCACCATATATATTATTAATGTTTCTAGTATAGCAAAAACCTGAATCCCAAATGCAAAATTGGTGATGTTAAACCTTTAATAATATTATTATATTAAGTTAAAAAAATATGAATATGTTTAGTTTTTAAAAAGATAAATTGATATTTAAAATTAAACAGAGTAATAGAAAAGTAAATTGAAAATAAATGGGATCAAATACGAAATAAAAAATACAAGTAAAATTTTTACTATCAAGAGCCAGAAGTGGTGTTGGGACAGTTGGGGACCCCTAGGTCAAGACTTGGTCTAAACTTACTTTTATGTATAGCTAACAAATTTTGAACTGAGGGTTGGAAAGACATCCAGGGGACAATTTTACTATATTAAACATTCTTTACTTCAATAATTGAGTGAAATATCATTTTTTATTGCCATAGAGAGAATTTATCTCATATGACTTCATGCAACCAAAAGTGTCCAGCACAAGTTCGGCCGAACTTGTGCTGGACACTTTTATAATTGAGAGTAGGCATACAGCAAATCTTCTTAAACTCAAAAGGGATTTCTTATAAACATTTCCACTGGAATTTGATCTTTCTGTGTCATTTAAATTTACCATTTGATTAATTTTTTGTCATCATTATATTGTTAACATTATTACTATAGTAATAACTTGTGTGAAAAATGCATACCAGGTGGTGTTCCACCTTTAATCATATATTATTAAATAAAGGTATAAGAGTATGAAAATTATTTATTTTAAAAATTAAAAATTGATATCCAAAGCAATATGAGCAATAAAAAAGTAAAGTAAAAGGGATAAAATAAGAAAAAAAAATCTAAGGAAAATTCCCACTATCAATAACAAGTAGAGGTGTTAGATCAAATGTGCACCACCAGGGCTAAACTTGCACTATATTTTCTTTTCTGTTAAACCAAAGAAAGCGTCCTGATGTGTTTTGAAAATTCATCAGGAGGACATTTTGGCAATATCAAACTACTTATTGTGCAATGATTGAGCAAAATGTCATTTTCATTTCCATAGAGTAATTTATCCCATCTGACTGCATGCAACCAAGAGTGTCCAGCACAAGTTCGGCCAAACTTATGCTGGACACTTTTATGATGGTGAGTATCTAGGGTGCAGGTCTTCTTCAGTTCATCATGTATTCCTTATAAACAAATCCACTTGTATATGATCTTTCTGTGTCATTCATATTTATCATTTGATTCATTGTTTTTCACCATTATAATATTAATGTTATTAGTATTGAAAAAATTTGTAAGCCAAATGCATACTGGGAGATGCTACATCTTTCATAATCTTATTAAATAAAAGTAAAAAAAAATATGAAAATTATTAGTTTTACAATAAATAAATTGATATTTGAAAGCAAAAACAGGAATAAAAAAGTAAAATAAAAGTGATTAAATATGAAATTAAACATTCAAATAAAATTTCTGCCATCAAAGATAATTTGAGTTTTCAGACCAAATTTGCACCACCAGTTCTAGATTTGGAATATTTTTTCTTTTTTTTAAAATTAATAAAAGTGTCCACCTGATGTTTTACAAAAAATCAGGAGGATAGTATAGCAATATAAAGCTACTTCTTGTGCAATGATTGAGCAAAAATTCATTTTAACTTCCATTGAGTAAATTTATCCCATCTGACTGCATGCAACCAAAAGTGTCCAGCACAAGCTCAGCTGAAATTGTGCTGGACGCTTTTATGATGGAGAGTAGCTAGAGTTAAAGTCTTCATCAGTTAATCTTATATTTATTTTAAAAATGTCTATGGGTATTTGATCTTTCTGTGTCATCCATATTTATTATTTGATTATTTTTTAGTCACCATTATATTATTAATGTTTTTAGTATAGCAAAAAAATGTGTAATGAATTTACACTGGATTATTTTACAACTTTAATAATATAATATAATAAATATAAAAAAATGTGAAAGTTATCAGTTTTACCAAAATAAAATTGATATTTAAAAGCTAAAGGATAAATAAAAGGGTAAGATTAAAATTAAAGAGATCAAACATTAAATAAAGATATTAAGTATAATTTCTGCTATCATGAGACAGTAGAGGCTTCAGAAAAAATGGGCACCATCATAGATTAACATAGATCAAATAAACTTTTTACCAAAGGAAAAAATTGTCTACCTTAGGTTTGGAAAAACTTCCAGGGGACAATTTGTCTATGTAAAACTACTTTCAGTGCAATGATGGAGTGATAATTCAGTCTTATTTCCATAAAAAGAATTGATTGCGTCTGACGGCATGCAACCAAATGTGTCCATCACAAGTTTGGCAAAACTTGTGCTGGACACTTTTATCATGAAGAGTATCCAGGGTGCAAGTCATTTTTAATCATCTGAAATTTCTTATAAACATTTCCACTTTTATTAAATCTTTGTGCCTCACTCATATTTATCAATTGATTAATTTTTTGTCACCATTATATTATTAATATTATCAGTATAGCAAAAAATTGTGTGCCAAATGAATACTGGGTGATGTTACACCTTTTATAATATTATTAAATAAAGGTAAAAAATATGAAAATGATTTATTTTACAAAAAATAAACATCTATCCAAAAGCAATATGAGAGGAATAAAGTAAAATAAAAGAAATCAAAGATAAAAATTAAAATCCAAGTTAAATTCCTGCCATAAACAGAAAAAAGAGATGTTGAATTAAATTAGAACAATCAGGGCTAAACTTGCACTAAATTTTCTATTTTGAAAAATAAAAAAAAAATCCACTTGAGCTTTACCAAGACTTCAGCATGAAAATTTTGCCATATCAAACTACTTCTAGTGTAATTTTTTATCAAAAATTTATCTTCAATTCCATAGAGAGAATTGCTCCCATCTGACTGCACCTGACCATAAGTGTCCAGCACAAGTTTGGCCGAACTTGTGCTGGACCTTTTTTTAATGTAGAGTAGATAGGGTAGAATTTTTCTTCAGTTCACCAAGTATTTCTTACAAACATGTCTACTGGTATTTTATATTTGTTCCTCAATCATTAATATCATTTGATTAATTTTTGGTCGCCATTATATTATTAATTTTATAAGTATAGAAAAAGCTCATGTGCCAAATGCATACCAGGTGATTTTATGCCATTTATAATATTATTAAATAAATGTATAAAAATATGAAAATAATTTATTATAAAAATTATTAATTGATATCCAAAAGCAATATTAGGAATAAAAAATTAAGTTAAAGGGATCAAATATGAAAAAAGAAATCCAAGTAATATTCCTACTATCAAAGGCCAGTAGAGGTGTTGAAGCAAATGAGAGCCATCAGGGATAAATTGTACTAAATTGACTTTTTTTCAAAGATAAAAAGTTGTGCACCTGTGGTTTGGATGAAATCTAGGTAGAAAATTTGGCTATGTAAAACTACTTCTAGTAAAGTTTTTTATCCAAAATTTTTTTTTCATTGCCATAGCGAGAATTGATCTCACATGACTGCAACTGACCAAAAGTGTCCAGCACATGTTTGGCCGAACTTGTGCTGGACATTTTTTTGATGGTGAGCATCTAGGGTGCAGCTCTTCTTCAGTGCAACTGGTATTTTTTTAAAACATATCCACTGGTATTTGATCTTTCTTTTTTATTAATATTTTATCATTTGATCAATTTTTTGTTACCAGTATATTATTATTTTTATTAGAATAGCAAAAAAACATGTGCCAAATGCTTACAGGGTGATGTTAAACCTTTAATAATTCTATTAAATACAGGTAAAAAATTATGAAAATTATTTGTTTTACATAAAATTAATTGATATCTAAAAGAAAAAAAAGTGATAAAAAGAAATAGGTTGAATTATAGGGATTTTATATGAAATTCAAAATTCAATCTAAATGCCTACTTTCAAGGCTCAGAAGAGGTGTTGGATAAAATGGGCATCATCAGGAATAAAATTTTACTTAATTTGATTTTTTGAAAAACTAAATGAAGTTTTCAACTGATTTTTTTCCAATATTTAGTTGGACACTTTATCTATATCAAATTACTTCTAGTACCATGATTGACCAAATTAAATCCTCATTTCCATATGCAGAATTGATCCCATATGGCTGGACCAGGCCAAAGGTGTCAACCACAAGTTTGAGAATTCTTCTGGTGGACACTTTTATGATGGACAGTAGTAGGGTGCAAGTCTTCTTAAGTTAATCTAGAATTCCTCATAAACATTTCCAACTTATTTTTGGCCAAAAATAAGGTGGAAAGTTTTTCCATATAAAATTACTTCTAATGCCATGATTGACTAAAAATTGATTCTCATTGCCATATAAAGAGTTGATCCCATATGACTGGATCTGGAAAAAGTGTCACCACAATTTTTGATAAACTTAAGTTTGAAAATTTTATGATGGAAAGTAATTGCAAGTCTTCTTCATTTCATCAAGTAATCCTCATAAAAATTTCCACCTGTATTTTGGCCAAACTTCAGGTGGACACTTTGGCCATATTAAATTAATTCTAGCTCCATGTTGATAAAAAACTGATACTTATTGCCATATATAGATATTAAACCCATCAGACTGTGCCTTTCCAAAATTGTCTACCTGAATTATGGCTAAACCTCAGTTGGACACTTTTATGATGCAGAGTAGCTAGGGCAAAAGTATTCTTCAGTTAATTTGGTATTCATAATAAATTTATCCTCCTGAAGTTTATCCTAACTTGAGGTGGACAATTTCGGAAAGCACCATTTAGTCACTATCCATCAAAAAACTGTTCACCAAAATTTTGGCTAAACTTGTGGTGGACCCCTTTGATCAGCCACAGTCAGATGAGATCAACTCTTTAGATGGAAATGATGATGATGTTTTGGTCAATCATGGAAATAGAAGTAGTTTGATATGGCAAAATTACCCCCCTGAAGGTCATACAAACCTCACAAGGACACTTTTTAGCAGGGAGTAACTGAGAAAAATTCATTTATCAGAAGGAAAATCTTTTATTGGATAGATGCCAAGGTTTCATACTTGTGTATTATGGTCAGTATTAATTTTGAAAGTGTCTTTCCAAGCAATTTCATTGCCCATCATGACACATTTTTTTAAATGTTTCAAACTGCGTGATGAAGTATTAAGGTGTCACATGGTATAATTAAGTTCTTTTAAGTGCCCTCCTATGATGCCTAAATTTATAATTTAATATCTTACATAATAATTTTTATATATATAAATTCATCAATATTTTATTTTATTATCAAATTTAATAGAGCAAGTATGCTGAACTATTATATATGCATAAGCTTAGGTTAGATCAATTTGTGCTCAATTTGTGCTCAACAGAGGACCAAAATTAAGTTCTGGAGTATCAACTTGTGCATAATTTGGAATCAGTTGATATTCTGTCTATAATCAATCTGAGAATAAATGTAAATCTAACTCTAATTTACTTATGTTTATAAAGTATTCATAAACCTGGCATAATTAAGGGACACTCTAAATTTCAAGAGAGGGGATTGCTAGCAATTAACCTCTAGATTTCCCGTGGTGATATGTTCTGATAATTTTTTTTATTAATTTATATCAAATTTTTGGCCACTTTAAAATATTTTTATTTTGATTATTATAGACTTCTTAAGTTCCAAAAAATATTTATATTTGTTCAACTCTTTTTTTTACACATATTATCTGGTTCAAATTTCCATACTATATTTACTTCAATCCACTTCTACATAATGAAATATTGAAATATGTAGAAAATGAAAAATAATTAGTACAAAGTAAAAATTATTGCTCAAATTTAATGAAAAAAATATTTATTTTTCATCTAAATTTTATATCCATTATTCATGAATAATGAAAGAAAATATTGGCCAGATTCCAAAGGCATATTAAAAAAGAATTTTAAATTTATGTCATTTTTAATATAAATTTTCAACAAGAGTGGATGATTTCTTTCCCATTCTTTGAGGCCCATTTTTTATTTTTTGACCTCAGGTAGATTAATCAAAGAAAATCTACCCCCCTTAGTTATAAAATCTTTCTCCACTCACTCTTTGTGCTCCACTAATAATAAAACCAAAAAAACCTTGAAAGCATTCATTTTATCCTACTTTGTACTCTTATATACACTCTGTTCTATATGTTTAACTATCATCCCCCAGTGTGTCCTCTCCCAGTTTCATAAATCCCATACATTTTTTTTGCAAAGATCACACTTCCCCAATTTTTCACTGTCTTGAATTCCCTTTTCTACCCCCCAAATCCTATTTTTTCTGCTTGAATTAACCCCCACTTTTTTACAATCCCTCATTTACCCCTGCAAAGATCTTTTTTTTCACCCTCAGGATCCCTATTTCACCTCTACATTTTACGTTTTTCTCCACCGGTCTTTCCCAGCTTGCCCCCCATAAATCCTGCTTTTTACCAATTTACACTCTCACACCCCCACATTTTATGGTAAAAGTTCTTTAGAAACTCTTTTTTTCATTTGGCCTGATGTCTTATACCACCCCTCTAAAGTATTTTGTACTTACTCATTTAGAGTTTCAAGTCATGTGCATCAAAGTGTCGCAGCATCACTTAGCTGCACATGATCTCAGTTTTTTTCCTCCCCTTCACTCAAAAAATTGACTCTGGGCCTTGAAACACAAGTCATGTGCAGGAAAGTGTGGCGGAGACACTTCCTTGCACGTGAACTCAGTATTTTCATTGCACTTTTTTCTTCTCTTTAACTCAGTGCATTAGAAAACTGAATCACATATAATTTAATGTTTCTAAAGACCTTTTTTTAATGAAACTGGGGGGATGTAAGGGACTGTGTAAGACAGTAGAGTGAAGGGAAAAATATTGGGTGGGGCAAGGGGCTAGTATAGAAAATGAGTAATTTCAGAGGATGAAAAAGACAATGAGTATTTTATAAATAAATTTAAAAGGAGGGCTTGTAGGGAAAAAAAAGGAAAATTGATAGAGAAGGAGGGGGTTCAAGAGGTAAAAAAATTTGTGTAAGTAGAAGAGATTTAACACCCCATTGAGTAACTCAAGCGCCAGCAGGGGGGCACCTGCAGGGGAAAAAGAGGGGATTTAAAAGGGAAAGAAGATACAGAGGAGCTGTTACAGGAATTTTAAAAGTGATTTCTTCCTCCACATATTTAATTTAAATAGTAAAGACATTATATAGAAAATTTAATTTAAGACCACCCAATACAATGATTCATTTTTTTTTAAAAATTATGCCTTAAAGATAAAGTATTTTCCCGGTATATCTATTTTGGCAAGACTATCATTTAATAAAAAATTTTCTAAGCTGACTGAATTTTTGAAAAACATTTTTGAATTCACCTTATATAATTCTTCACCTCATATTCCATTTTTTTCATCCACCAAAAAAAATAAATAAATAGAGGTGATGAATTATCACCACAAAATTGTTAAAAAAACTTAACTAATGTAAATATTTTATTGGAACAAACAAAATTTGATGCATCAACTACATCAAGATGCCTTAATTTATGATTTATGCAGAAGTAATAGTAGAACTTGTGAATTCTGATAAGCAAAAATTTCTTAGTTAGGTAAAAATAATTTGAAAAGGAGAAAAAAGGAAAAAATTATATAAAATAAATGTGGCAAAAATTAGTGAACACTATATCTAGCACTTCAAACCATAGGAAAACAATTTAAATAAATCAATTTTTAACAATTAAATCCTCAAAATCACTTGTTACACTAACTTTAAACAAGATATTGGTATCAAAAGCATGTCACATACTGGAGTTTATTAAAGAATTAAAAATGCAAGATGAGAAAAACAGAAAAACCAAACTTCATAGAAAACAAAGAAAAATTGAAAATGAAAAATTGCTAATGATTCTATTACTTTATAAAAATCTTTTTAAAATATTCCATTAAATTTAAAGAATTTAATGTGGTATGATATTGTAGTTTTTTCCACTTTTATTTTTCAAAATTATTTGCAAAAAAAAAACTTTTCTGAATCATCAAGGGGATAAGTATGTTTATTTTTCTCATTTTTCAAAAATTAACAACTAATTTCAAGGTCCCCTTTTGGTCTAGAAGTTTTGGTATGGAGTTTGTATGAAGATTTTAAGGATTAATTGGACTCTCAATAATTTGGTACGTATTTCTCAATCAAAGATGATTTTACTCAATGATAAGAGGTAAATTTAAAATATCAATATAAGCTATAGATTAGAATTACGTCCTTGTAAATACTAAAGATATAAAATATAAGAGATAAGTTTTATATTGTAGTTGTGATAATAAATTAAGGTAATAAAGGAATGAATAAAAAACAACCAAAAGAGAGGCCTTATATAGGCAAAGGAGGGACAAAGCACGGCAATCAAATTCTGAAAACAGTGGTATGAGAGAGAGAAAAAAAGAATATTCCAGAAGGAGTATTTTCAAATAATAAAGTTGTTCTAAAAAGAAGGCATCAAAAAGATGTATTTACAGAGTATGTCAGAAATACATCAATTTATTTAATATTTACTGTAGAAGTCAATTCTAAATAAGAGATTTGAGTTTTTGTATATATTTAATATTATTTGAATATTAAAATCTTATTTTAATTTAAAATCTATTTTTTAATATAAATCTTTATTTCTTCCAACCTGTCAAATGAGCACGGTGTTATAGAAAAAATATAAGGGACAATTTTATATTTAATTTTAATTATTTATTTAATTTTATCATTCTGTAATTAGTTAATTTATTATAAGTAGTTTTAATGTAACTAATTAATTAAATAATTAAAATGATAAGGTGCGGCATCATCCAGTAAATAATTAATTATTTCTCTGGGTAAGTCTAGTAGCCTGGCTGACACTCCCTCACTCTAAAAAAAAAACAATAAAAAAAATGCTATGATTTTTTCTTTTTATACTTTTTTAGTAGAGTAGGGAGATTAGATATCTCCTTCCCAGGTATCCAAGAATCATATTCAGATGATTTATTCTTGAATCTCAATAAGTATTCGGTACCTTTTTCAGCAGTGACTATTCTGTCATTTAGAATTTTTTCAATTTCTGCTGTTTCAGTGATTTCATTTGGGGTTTTCTTTGGTCTACCCCTCCTTTTTGGAAATAATTCACTATTGGATGTGTAAGGTTTCAAAAGAGATATTGGAAAAACAGGATGTTTTCTGTCATATGGGGAATACAGAATAGCTTCAACTGCATTATCTCCAATCATTCTTCTGACAACAAATGGACCAACAAATGGATCTTTCAATTTGTTATTACCTTGTAAGTTGAAGTGGACTGTAGAAATCAACACTTCATCACCCTTTTTAAAAGTGTATTCTTTATGGGATTTGTCCCATCTTTACTTCTCATATTCAAATGATTTTTCAAACATTTTTGAGCATGATTTCTAAATAGTTGCTGCATTTGAAGAAAAGATTTTACACCAGGATGTATATCCAATTTAGGTATTTTGTTATTGAGAATTTGGGCAGGAGTATTGGGAACATATCCAAGCCAGAGCTCAAAAGGCTTTCTTTGAGTAACAGAATGAACAGTGCTATTATAAGCAGATTCTAACCCAGGAAGTAAGGTAACCCAATCATGAGTGAATCTGTCATTAGCTTTATACTCAAGGCCAAAGGCACAATATTTTCTTATCATGTCCTCTAAACTCTGAATCATTCTTTCAGCTAAACCATCAGTCTGAGGGTGATGGGCAGTAGGAAGTTTCAGATCACAACCACAAAAATCCATCAGAGACATCCAAAATTCAGAAGTAAATTTAGGGTCTCTGTCAGAGATTATGGCTTTAGGGAAATTAGAAGTATTAAACATATGAGACCAACATAAGAAAGCTAATTCTTTAGTGGAAACATCCTTGTGGGTAGGGATAAATTTACACATTTTTGTGAATCTGTCCACAATAACCCAACAAGAGTTATAACTGTCTTTACCAGCAAAAGGTAATCCTGTTACAAAATCCATGTTTATTATTTGCCATGGAGCATCAAGAGGTTCAATATGTCGCATTAATCCTGCTCTTTTACCAGTTAATCTTTTTGATTTTTGGCAAGAATCACAAGATTCAACATATAATTTTGTGTCTTCAGACATATTAGCCCACCAAGCAGTGTTCTTAATTCTGATCATTGTTTTGTCAAGATCAAAATGTCCAGCTAATATGTCATCATGACAAATTTTCAAGATGATTTCTTTCATAGAAGGAGGAATAACAATAACATTACTCAACTTTCTTCTATAATATAGATATCCTTCATCAATTGAAAATTTTCCTTTTTCCAAAGCTTTTTGGTACTTTGGTGGAAGGTTTTTAATTAATGCTTGTATTGAAGCATTCTTTGGATCATTTAATATGGTGCATAACTTTTTTAAGTCAGTGTCCTTATCATATGATTCCAGAATAAGCTGTAATAGCTCTTCCTCCATATCAGCCACATATATCTCACACCTTGGTAAATCTAGGGGTGAATTGCTAGCAATTATAATACCGTAACCCGTAGCGTTCCACCAGGTCAGCCTATGTCGGTCTCTACTCCGGAATGGATGGAGACCGACGGGTCACGGTATTCTAAACTATATACATGTGGGAATTATTGTGCCCTAACCTAAATTACTTCTATCACTATTCCTTATGTCATAACAGCAATCCCCTCTCTTGAATATTAGAGTGTCCCTTAATTATGCCAGGTTTATGAATACTTTATAAACATAAGTAAATTAGAGTTAGATTTACATTTATTCTCAGATTGATTATAGACAGAATATCAACTGATTCCAAATTATGCACAAGTTGATCCTCCAGAACTTGATTTTGGTCCTCTGATGAGAACAAATTGAGCACAAATTGATCTAACCTAAGCTTATGCATATATAATAATTCAGGATACTTGCTCTATTAAATTGGATAATAAAAAAAAATATTGATGAATTTATATAAAAAAATTTATTATGTAAGATATTAAATTATAAATTTAGGCATCATAGGAGGGCACTTAATAGAACTTAATTATACAATGTGACACCTTAATACTGCATCACACAGTTTGAAACTTTTAAAACAAAATGTGTCATGATGGGCAATGAAATTGCTTGGAAAGACACTTTCAAAATTAATACTGACCATAATACACAAGTATGAAACCTTGGCATCTATCCAATAAAAGATTTTCCTTCTGATAAATGAATTTTTCTCAGTTACTCCCTGCTAAAAAGTGTCCTTGTGAGGTTTGTATGACCTTCAGGGGGGTAATTTGGCCACATCAAACTACTTCTATTTCCATGATTGACCAAAACATCATCATCATTTCCATCTAAAGAGTTGATCTCATCTGACTGTGGCTGATCAAAGGGGTCCACCACAAGTTTAGCCAAAATTTTGGTGAACACTTTTTTGATGGATAGTGACTAAATGGTGCTTTCCGAAATTGTCCACCTCAAGTTAGGATAAACTTCAGGAGGATAAATTTATTATGAATACCAAATTAACTGAAGAATACTTTTGCCCTAGCTACTCTGCATCATAAAAGTGTCCAACTGAGGTTTAGCAATAATTCAGGTAGACACTTTTGGAAAGGCACAGTCTGATGGGTTTAATATCTATATATGGCAATAAGTATCAGTTTTTTATCAACATGGAGCTAGAATTAATTTAATATGGCCAAAGTGTCCACCTGAAGTTTGGCCAAAATACAGGTGGAAAGTTTTATGAGGATTACTTGATGAAATGAAGAAGACTTGCAATTACTTTCCATCATAAAATTTTCAAACTTAAGTTTATCAAAAATTGTGGTGACACTTTTTCCAGATCCAGTCATATGGGATCAACTCTCTATATGGCAATGAGAATCAATTTTTAGTCAATCATGGCATTAGAAGTAATTTTATATGGAAAAACTTTCCACCTGATTTTTGGCCAAAAATAAGTTGGAAATGTTTATGAGGAATACTAGATTAACTAAAGAAGACTTGCACCCTACTACTGTCCATCATAAAAGTGTCCACCAGAAGAATTCTCAAACTTGTGGTTGACACCTTTGGCCTGGTCCAGCCATATGGGATCAATTCTGCATATGGAAATGAGGATTTAATTTGGTCAATCATGGTACTAGAAGTAATTTGATATAGATAAAGTGTCCAACTAAATATTGGAAAAAAATCAGTTGAAAACTTCATTTAGTTTTTCAAAAAATCAAATTAAGTAAAATTTTATTCCTGATGATGCCCATTTTATCCAACACCTCTTCTGAGCCTTGAAAGTAGGCATTTAGATTGAATTTTGAATTTCATATAAAATCCCTATAATTCAACCTATTTCTTTTTATCACTTTTTTTTCTTTTAGATATCAATTAATTTTATGTAAAACAAATAATTTTCATAATTTTTTACCTGTATTTAATAGAATTATTAAAGGTTTAACATCACCCTGTAAGCATTTGGCACATGTTTTTTTGCTATTCTAATAAAAATAATAATATACTGGTAACAAAAAATTGATCAAATGATAAAATATTAATAAAAAAGAAAGATCAAATACCAGTGGATATGTTTTAAAAAAATACCAGTTGCACTGAAGAAGAGCTGCACCCTAGATACTCACCATCAAAAAAATGTCCAGCACAAGTTCGGCCAAACATGTGCTGGACACTTTTGGTCAGTTGCAGTCATGTGAGATCAATTCTCGCTATGGCAATGAAAAAAAATTTTTGGATAAAAAACTTCACTAGAAGTAGTTTTACATAGCCAAATTTTCTACCTAGATTTCATCCAAACCACAGGTGCACAATTTTTTATCTTTGAAAAAAAGTCAATTTAGTACAATTTATCCCTGATGGCTCTCATTTGCTTCAACACCTCTACTGGCCTTTGATAGTAGGAATATTACTTGGATTTCTTTTTTCATATTTGATCCCTTTAACTTAATTTTTTATTCCTAATATTGCTTTTGGATATCAATTAATAATTTTTATAATAAATTATTTTCATATTTTTATACATTTATTTAATAATATTATAAATGGCATAAAATCACCTGGTATGCATTTGGCACATGAGCTTTTTCTATACTTATAAAATTAATAATATAATGGCGACCAAAAATTAATCAAATGATATTAATGAGTAAGGAACAAATATAAAATACCAGTAGACATGTTTGTAAGAAATACTTGGTGAACTGAAGAAAAATTCTACCCTAGCTACTCTACATTAAAAAAAGGTCCAGCACAAGTTCGGCAAAACTTGTGCTGGACACTTATGGTCAGGTGCAGTCAGATGGGAGCAATTCTCTCTATGGAATTGAAGATAAATTTTTGATAAAAAATTACACTAGAAGTAGTTTGATATGGCAAAATTTTCATGCTGAAGTCTTGGTAAAGCTCAAGTGGATTTTTTTTTTATTTTTCAAAATAGAAAATTTAGTGCAAGTTTAGCCCTGATTGTTCTAATTTAATTCAACATCTCTTTTTTCTGTTTATGGCAGGAATTTAACTTGGATTTCAATTTTTATCTTTGATTTCTTTTATTTTACTTTATTCCTCTCATATTGCTTTTGGATAGATGTTTATTTTTGTAAAATAAATCATTTTCATATTTTTTACCTTTATTTAATAATATTATAAAAGGTGTAACATCACCCAGTATTCATTTGGCACACAATTTTTTGCTATACTGATAATATTAATAATATAATGGTGACAAAAAATTAATCAATTGATAAATATGAGTGAGGCACAAAGATTTAATAAAAGTGGAAATGTTTATAAGAAATTTCAGATGATTAAAAATGACTTGCACCCTGGATACTCTTTATGATAAAAGTGTCCAGCACAAGTTTTGCCAAACTTGTGATGGACACATTTGGTTGCATGCCGTCAGAAGCAATCAATTCTTTTTATGGAAATGAGACTGAATTATCACTCCATCATTGCACTGAAAGTAGTTTTACATAGACAAATTGTCCCCTGGAAGTTTTTCCAAACCTAAGGTAGACAATTTTTTCCTTTGGTAAAAAGTTTATTTGATCTATGTTAATCTATGATGGTGCCCATTTTTTCTGAAGCCTCTACTGTCTCATGATAGCAGAAATTATACTTAATATCTTTATTTAATGTTTGATCTCTTTAATTTTAATCTTACCCTTTTATTTATCCTTTAGCTTTTAAATATCAATTTTATTTTGGTAAAACTGATAACTTTCACATTTTTTTATATTTATTATATTATATTATTAAAGTTGTAAAATAATCCAGTGTACATTCATTACACATTTTTTTGCTATACTAAAAACATTAATAATATAATGGTGACTAAAAAATAATCAAATAATAAATATGGATGACACAGAAAGATCAAATACCCATAGAAATTTTTAAAATGAATATAAGATTAACTGATGAAGACTTTAACTCTAGCTACTCTCCATCATAAAAGCGTCCAGCACAATTTCAGCTGAGCTTGTGCTGGACACTTTTGGTTGCATGCAGTCAGATGGGATAAATTTACTCAATGGAAGTTAAAATGAATTTTTGCTCAATCATTGCACAAGAAGTAGCTTTATACTGCTATACTATCCTCCTGATTTTTTGTAAAACATCAGGTGGACACTTTAATTAATTTTAAAAAAAAGAAAAAATATTCCAAATCTAGAACTGGTGGTGCAAATTTGGTCTGAAAACTCAAATTATCTTTGATGGCAGAAATTTTATTTGAATGTTTAATTTCATATTTAATCACTTTTATTTTACTTTTTTATTCCTGTTTTTGCTTTCAAATATCAATTTATTTATTGTAAAACTAATAATTTTCATATTTTTTTTACTTTTATTTAATAAGATTATGAAAGATGTAGCATCTCCCAGTATGCATTTGGCTTACAAATTTTTTCAATACTAATAACATTAATATTATAATGGTGAAAAACAATGAATCAAATGATAAATATGAATGACACAGAAAGATCATATACAAGTGGATTTGTTTATAAGGAATACATGATGAACTGAAGAAGACCTGCACCCTAGATACTCACCATCATAAAAGTGTCCAGCATAAGTTTGGCCGAACTTGTGCTGGACACTCTTGGTTTCATGCAGTCAGATGGGATAAATTACTCTATGGAAATGAAAATGACATTTTGCTCAACCATTGCACAATAAGTAGTTTGATATTGCCAAAATGTCCTCCTGATGAATTTTCAAAACTCATCAGGACACTTTCTTTGGTTTAACAAAAAAGAAAATATAGTGAAAGTTTAGCCCTGGTGGTGCACATTTGATCTAACACCTCTACTTGTTATTGATAGTGGGAATTTTCCTTAGATTTTTTTTCTTATTTTATCCCTTTTATTTTACTTTTTTATTGCTCATATTGCTTTGGATATCAATTTTTAATTTAAACAAAAAATTATTTTCATACTCTTATACCTTTATTTAATAATATATGATTAAAGGTGGAACACCACCTGTTATGCATTTTTCACACAAGTTATTACTATAGTAATAACGTTAACAATATAATGATGACAAAAAATTAATCAAATGGTAAATTTAAATGACACAGAAAGATCAAATTCCAGTGTAAATGTTTATAAGAAATCCCTTTTGAGTTTAAGAAGATTTGCTGTATGCCTACTCTAAATTATAAAAGTGTCCAGCACAAGTTTGGTCGAACTTGTGCTGGACACTTTTGGTTGCATGAAGTCATATGAGATAAATTCTCTCTATGGCAATAAAAAATGATATTTCACTCAATTATTGAAGTAAAGAATGTTTAATATTGAAACATTGTCCCCTGGATGTCTGTCCAAACCTCAGTTCAAAATTTGCTAGCTATACATAAAAGTAAGTTTAGACCAAGTCTTGACCTAGGGGTCCCCAACTGTCCCAACACCACTTCTGGCTCTTGATAGTAAAAATTTTACTTGTATTTTTTATTTTGTATTTGATACCATTTATTTTCATTTTACTTTTCTATTACTCTTTTTAATTTTAAATATCAATTTATTTTTTAAAAAACTAAACATATTCATATTTTTTTAACTTTATATAATAATATTATTAAAGTTGTAACATCACCAATTTTGCATTTGGCATGCAGGTTTTTGCTATACTAGAAACATTAATATATATATGGTGACAAAAAATTAATTATAAGTTAATTTGAATGATAAAAAAATGTTAAAAACCCAATAGAAATGTGAAAAACAAAAAACTGATGTACTGAGAAACACTTCCACCCTAGCTACTCTCCATCATAAAAGTGTCCAGCACAAGTTTGGCCGAACTTGTGCTGGACACTTTTGTTCAGGTGCAGTCAGATGGGATCAATTCTCTCTGTGGAAATTAAATTTAAAAAAATTCTAAATAATTACATTAGAAGTAGTTTGGTATGGCTGAATTATCCACCTTGAGTTTTTCCAAACCTCAGGTGAAAAAATTTTTATCTTTCAAAAAAATTAAATTTTATCAAATTTAGCCCTGATGGCACCCATTTGTTTCAACACCTCTACTGGCTCTTGAAGGCAGGAATTTTTCTTGAATTTTTCTTTTTCATATTTGATCTCTTTTACTTTACTTTTTTATCACTCATGTTACATTTGGATATTAATTTATAATTTTTGAAAAGAAATCATTTTCATATTTTTTTAACATTTTTTAATAATATTATAGAAGGTGTAATATAACATGGCATGCATTTGTCACACAAGTTTTTTCTGTACTAATAAAATTAATAAAATTCTAATGACAAAAAATTAATCAGATAATAAAATATGAATAACACAGAAAGATCAAATACCATTTGACATGTTTTAAAAAAAACAGTTTCACTGAAGAAGACCTGCACCCTAGCTACTCTCCATCATAAAAGTGTCCAGCACAAGTTCGGCCGAACTTGTGCTGGACACTTTTGGTCAGGTGCAGTCAGATGGGATCAATTCTCTCTATGGAAATGAATAAATTATTTGATAAAAAACTTCACTAGATGTAGTTTGATATAGCTGAATTATCCACCTAGAGTTCATCCAAACCACAGGTACCCAATTTTTTATCTTTATAAAAACAATCAATTAAGTACAATTTATCACTGATGGCTCTCATTTGCTTCAACATCTCTACTGGCCTTTGATATTAGCAATAATACTTGGATTTCTTTTTTCATATTTGATCACTTTAAATTAATTTTTTATTCCTCATATTGCTCTTGGATATCAATTAATAAATTTTAAAATAAATTATTTTAATATTTTTATACATTTTTTTAATAATATTATAAAATGTGTAACATCACTCAGTATGAATTTGGCACACAATTTTTTGCTATACTTATATAATTAATAATATAATTAAGACAAAAAATTAATCAAACAATATGTATGAGTGAGGCACAAAGATAAAATACCAGTAGACATGTTTGTAAGAAATACCAGATGAACTGGAGAAAAATTCTACCCCAGCTGCTCTCCATCATAGAAGTGTCCAGCACAAGTTCGGCCAAACTTGTGCTGGACACTTTTAGTCACGTGCAGTCAGATGGGATCAATTCTCTATATGGCAACAAAAAAACATTTTTTTATTAAACTTCACTACAAGCTGTTTTGTTTAGCTGAATTATCCACCTCTTGTTCTTCCCAACCTCAGGTGTATAATTTTTTATATTTAAAAAAAAGGTCACTTATTACAATTTAGCCCTGATGGCTCCCATTTTTTTCAACACTTCTACTGGCTCTTGAGAGCAAGAATTTTACTAGTATTTTGTTTTTCATAATTGATCTCTTTGAGATTAATTTTACCTTTTCATCCCTCATATTGCTTTTTTATATCAATTTATTTTTTGTAAAACAAATCATTTTCATATTTTTTACCTTTATTTAAAAATATTATAAAAGGTGTAACATCACCCAGTATGCATTTGGCAAGAGTTTTTGCTATACTTATAATATTAATAATATAATGGTGACAATAAATTAATCAAATGATATATATGAGTGAGGCACAAAGATCAAGTACCAATGGACATGTTTATAAGAAATACCAGATTAACTGAAGAAAAATTCCACCCTAGCTACTCTCCATCATAAATGTGTCCAGCATAAGTTTGGCCGAACTTGTGCTGGACACTTTTTGTCACATGCAGTCTGGTGTGATCAATTCTCTCTCAATCATTGAACTAGAAGTTGTTTGATATGGCTAAATGGTTATGCTGAAGTTTTTTTAAACCTCAGATTGGCACATTTTTGTTTTTCAAAAAAGCAATTATAGTCCAAGTTTAGCCTCACTGGTGGACATTTGCCCCAACATGTCTACTTGCTCTTGATGGCAGTATATTTATTTTAATTTTTTATTTCATATTTGATTCCTTTAATTTTACCTTTTTACCCCTCATATTGTTTTTGTATATCAATTTATTTTTTGTTAAACAAATCATTTTCATATTTTTTTACCTTTGTTTAATAATATTATAAAAGGTGTAACATCACCCGGTATGCATTTGGCACATGAGTTTTTGCTATACTTATAATATTAAAACATAATGGTGACAAAAAATCAATCAAATGATAAATATGAGTGAGGCACAAAGATCAAATACCAGTGGACATGTTTATAAGAAATACCAGATGAACTGAAGAAAAATTCCACCCTAGCTAACCTCCATCATAAAAGTGTCCAGCACAAGTTCGGCTGAACTTGTTCTGGACACTTTTGGTCACCTGCAGTCTGATGTGATCAATTCTCTCTATTGCAATGAAGATGAATTTTTCTTCAATAATTGCACTAGAAGTTGTTTGATATGGCAAAATTGTCATCCTGAAGTTTTGGTAAAGCTCCAGTGGATTTTTTTTTATTTTTACAAAAAAGAAATTATAGTCCAAGTTTAGTGCCACTGGTGGGCGTTCACCCCATCATGTCTAATTGCTCTTGATGGGAGGAATTTCACTTTAATATTTTATTTCATATTTGATCCCTTTAATTTTACCTTTTTATCCCTCATATTGCTTTTGGATATCAATTTATTTTTTGTAAAACAAATCATTTTCATATTTTTTTACCTTTATTTAATAATATTATAAAAGGTGTAACATCACCCGGTATGCATTTGGCACACAAGTTTTTGCTATACTTATAATATTAATAACATAATGGTGACAAAAATCAATCAAATGATAAATATGAGTGAGGCACAAAGGTCAAATACCAATCAATCAATAGTTCTTTTTAATATTATAAATTTTTTGATTAAATAAAATGGTAATAATGAATTATATTTTTCATCCACAATTCCACTCTAATGATTCCCACTGCACAAAAAGGGTTCACTTGGTCCTTTCTTTACTGCTTGTGCATATATTTTATTGCCCACAGTACTACAATTTTTTGTAGTGATTATCCCACATCTGATTCAGGAATATTTTTAAACAATATAAGTTTTTTTTAAAAAAGACCTTATCATATCCAATATCCCACAAAAAATACAACCTGTTTTTGTATTAAAGCCCGTTAATTATTAAGAAATTGTTAAAATAATTAGATTAGACCCTGGCACAGCTAGATCCATACCAACTGACCTAAAGTCTTTTCAATATTGAAAACAATTAAATAAAATTATGATATCATACTAAATTATGGGCACCAACCATAATTCAGCACTTCTCATTTGCTCTGCTACAAAATGAGTGCATGTAGCATTTTTCTAACGTCGGACTGTTTTTCTTCCTTTCCTCACACCTTTAGTCCAGAATGAAAATTTAGTATGAGTTTTGGTCAAAATGGTTCGCCAGTGTTATCTGTATGCAATATGAATTCATATTGCATATTTCTATTTATGCATAAAATATACTCGTTAAGCATCATTTTTTTTGCATTTTTCAATCATTATGCATATTTATGCATATTCATATGCATATTCATTATAAAGATTTATATGCATATTAATATATTTTATTCATATACGTATATGCACCTTTTTTTTGCATATTCAATATGCATATTTTTAATGCATATTCAATATGCATATTTTTATGCATATTCAATATGCATATTCAATATGCATATTTTTTATGCATAATCACTATGCATATTTTTTATGCATATTTTATGCATATTTATTATGCATATTTATTCTTCATAGTCATTATGCATACACTTTAGATAGGCAATTCACATCAATTTTTAGCATGCAATAAGTATCCACCATGCAAATTCAAATGCATATGCATCTATATCATACCCGCAACATATATTCAAGTTTAATATTTGAATATTAAGGTATGCTAAGTGATGTTGTTCAACCTTTTGCCAAACCTTAGATTAACTGATGTTCAATGTGGTTCTTAAGCTCTGCTCAAGGAGGGATTGTTCTGGATTCAATCTGTGACAGTTTATTTTTTCAATGTTTTTTTATCAGATTTAAAAACATCTTTCTTACAGTTTCAGGATGGTTTCCCAACAGTTTCCTGACAAATTCCTAATAGTTTCAAAAAGAGGGAACTGCTAGCAGTTCACCCCCAGATTTCCCGTGGTGCCATGTATATGAATAATTTTGTCCTCAGGATCATACGCAGGATTAGAGTCATTATTTGGCAAAGGTAACCTAGATAACATATCCACATTTGAGTGAAAAATACCAGCCCTATGAATAATTGTCATTCTCCCTCTGTACTCTTGAACAGCCAGCTGCCATCTGAACATATGTCTGTTAGGTGTTTTCAAGTTTAAAAGGGATTTAACTGCACTGCAGTCAGTGACAAGTTCAAATTTCTGGTCATCTAGGTAATAATGAAGCTTTTCTAGAGCCCATACTACAGCTAAACACTCTAATTGTGTCAGTATAGTCTAGTATGTAAGTATAATATAATAGTGTTATTTTATGGTCCTACTACTTATTTATAAATGATTTAGTGATTAAACCTCAGGGGAAGACTAATAGAATAGTTATACTCAAATAAAACTCACAATACTTGGATTTAAATGCGTGCTAGTGGTGGAAAATAGAAGAATAAAATATAGTTATAGCTTATTATAAAGATAATATCAATTTATAAGGGCTTTATAATATATTTCTGATTGCTAATAATTGTATTATAGTGTTTGGTTGAAGTGTAGTAATTGAATGATGATAATAAACCGTCAAAATCCCTCCTTACTTATACCCAAATCCACTGGAGTGCACAGACCTTCAATCCAGATGATGTCACTGCTATCCCCGGCAATTACAGCACTGTGAGGGCCCATCACCTCCCCATGGCGTCCACTTAAAGCAGTTTCAACACCCAGACCTCCAGTAAGGACCCTCCATCACTATTAATAATAACACAGATTCATACCATAAATAGAAAACCCAGATAAAAGCGGATACCATAAAGAAACAGGTAAAATAAATGATCAAAAAGAGATTTAATGAAACTAAAAGCATATAAAGGAAACAAATAAAATGTCCAAGCCCCCAATAACATCCCCAAGCATCCACATTAACCCAAAAACATCTTTCCAACCCATAAATCCGTGAATAACCATCCAAGGAAGTAATTTTAGTTGTCCAAACTGGGTGTATGCGCCTGATATAGGTGTCTATGCTTCTGTAGGCGTTGTGAGTCCACTGATTTCGTTCATATGACCTAAAATAAGCAGAAAAACAAAGGTTATAGGCTATTAAGCGGCTAAACCCACTTATATACCTAAATATACATAATATACTGCATATTTCACTGAATATGAGATTTATGTATACATATAAGCTTATGTATGTCAATAATTACTTCATATCACTTAAGATAAGTATATTATGACTCCATTAACACCTTAATAAGTATTAATAGGCCATGGATAAGCTATTTAAACTATTATAAATTATATAATAGAATAATAATTATATATATATATAATAAAATAATATATATTATTATTTTAACCTTATTTTTAAGATATAAGCTTAATCTAGTTAAGGTTATCTTATTTTAAGCATAAGAAATACTCAGTCCTAAGGATATTTAGGCTGACACTCCCTCACCCCAAAAAAAACAATAAAAAAAATGTTAAGACATTTTAATTAATCTTAAGGAATGAAATAATAAAATAAAAAATAATTTTTATAATACATATACTGAATGAACAGTATTATTTAGATTTAAATTTTTTCAAGAGATTTTTAAGATCAGAGATTTCATTTTCTGGAATCCACTGGTCATATTCACTTGATTTATTTTTAAATCTTAATAGATACTCAACTCCCTTTTCTTTTGTAAGGTGTCTCTTTTTAAGTATCTTTTCAATTTCTGCTTTTTCCACTATTTCTTCAGGTTGCTGTTTATGCCTTCCTGATCTTCTTGGAAAGAGAGCAGTATCATTAGAATGGTATGGTTTTATAAGAGAAATAGGAAATACTGGATGTTTTCTATCATAAGGTGCATATAGAATAACCTCAACAGCATTATTACCAACCATCTTTTTAACTACAAATGGTCCAATGAATGGATCCTTCAATTTAACATTACCATTTAAATTGAAATGTAGCGTTGAAATAAGGACTTCATCACCCTCTTTGAACATTTGTTCTTTATGGGCTTTATCCCATCTTTTCTTTTCATACTCAAAAGCCTTATTTATACATTCTTGAGCATGTTTTCTGCATAATTCCTGCATCTGAAGAAAAGATTTAGTACCTGGATGAATATGCAATCTAGGTAACTTATTAAGAGTTTTAGCAGGGGTATTAGGTACATAACCCAACCATAACTGAAATGGCTTTTTGCCAGTGACAGAATGTACTGTACTATTATATGCAAATTCTAAACCTGGGATAAGGGTTACCCAATCATGCGTGAATTTGTCATTGTCTTTAAAATTAAGACCAAAAGCACAGTATCTTCTTATCATATCTTCTAAGGTTTGTATCATTCTTTCTGCTAGCCCATCAGTTTGTGGATGGTGTGCTGTAGAAAGTTTTAATTGACACCCTGAAACATCCATAAGTGACGTCCAGAACTCAGAAGTAAATTTAGGATCTCTGTCAGAAACTATTGCTTTGGGGAAACCTGCTGTATTTAACATTTGTGTCCACCATAAAAAAGCTAAGTCCTTTGCAGAAACCTCTTTGTGGGTAGGAATAAATTTACACATCTTTGTAAATCTATCTACAATTACCCAGCAGGAGTTATAACTTTTATGCCCTGCTATTGGCAAACCTGTTACAAAGTCCATGTTAATGATTTCCCATGGAGCTTTTGGTTGCTCAATTTGTTGTAATAAACCAGCTCTTTTTCCTGTTAATCTTTTAGATTTTTGACAAGAATCACATGTCTCAACATATTTCTTAACATCCTCAGACATGTTAATCCACCAAGCTGTGTTTTTTACTCTGGTTAATGTTTTATGGTAGTCAAAATGACCTCCTAATATATCATCATGACATATACTTAACATTAACTCCTTCATTGAAGGGGGAATTACAATTACATTACTTAATTTTTTCCTGTAATATATAAAACCATCCTCAATGGAAAATTTTCCTTTCTCTAATGCCTCTTTATAATTATTTGGTAATGTTTTTATTAAAACATTCATTGAAGCATTAGATGGATCATTTAATATTGTAGTTAATTTACTTAAGTCAGGATCTGAATTATAATTATCAATAATTGATTGCATAAATTCATCCTCAAGATCTACAATATAAATGCCATAAATGTTAATAATCTCTGACTCAGGAACATAAGCAGGATTATCATCATTATTAGGCAGAGGTACTCTAGATAACAGATCTACATTAGAGTGCAAGGTTCCTTCTCTATGTGTAATAGTCATCCGTCCTCTGTATTCTTGTACAGCTAATTGCCATCTAAACATGTGTCTATTAGGAGTTTTCATGTTTAAGAGTGACTTAACTGCACTACAGTCAGTTATTAACTCAAATTTTTGGTCTTCAAGGTAATAATGTAGCTTCTCAAGAGCCCATACTACTGCCAAACATTCAAGTTGAGTAGCACCATATTTCAATTCACTACTTCTCAGAGTACGTGAAATATAGCAGATTACTACTTCTGACATTTTTCCTTCAATAAGCTGTTTTTGATGCAAAGCAGCACCCAGACCAATAAAACTTGAATCTGTATATAATACAAAAGGTAATTGGAAATCTGGTAATCCCAAGATAGGAGCTGTCATTAAACATTCTTTCAACTTATCAAAAGCCTGTTGTCTTTCATTATTTCAAATGAAAGCTTCTGATTTCTTTATCAGTGTGGTCAATGGTGCAGCAATTGATTGGTAGTTTTTTATATATTGTCTATAATAACCACACATTCCAAGAAAAGATTGTACATCCTTTACATTTTGAGTAATTCCAATATTCTTTATTGCAGCCACTTTATTTTGGTCTACACATATTTGTAAGCCGGATACAATATGACCAAGCAATTTTAAAGATTCAAACCCAAATTTACATTTTTTCAATGCAAGGGTCATTTTTATTTCATCCATTTTCTGAAATACCTTCTTTAAATGGACAAAGTGTTCATCAAAAGATTTAGAGAACACTATGATGTCATCAATGTATACCATTAACCATCCTTCAATCATTTCATTATGGAATGTTATATCCATTAACTTCTGAAATACTTATGGAGCATTTTTTGGTCCAAATGGCATTCTGACATACTTATAAATTCCCATGTGTGTTGTTATCAACAAAAAGTTCTGTGAATTCTTTTCAACAGGAATTTGATGGTACCCTTTATTTCCATCTAGGCAACTTATATATTTAGCACCTTTAAGGGTAGCATGTATAGAGGCAATCCTTGGCAAGGGATAAATATCATCTACTGTAAATGTATTTAATGATCTATAATCACCGCACAGTCTTGCTTTATCTTGTTCATAAGAAATCAGCACTGGTGATATTACACAATATTTTGGTGTAGTTTCAACCTTCTCAAGAATGTTCATTTATAATAACATCTTAATATTATCCTCTATGTCTTTCCTCTTCATTGGTGAAGAAGGGTATGGTTTCTTTTTAAGACTAGCAGGAATATTATCCATATCACAGATTAAACTAATTTTCATTTCATGTTCTTTTACAAGGCCAAGTTCATTTGTACCATGTGCAAAAGCCATTGGAAAAGCTTTAATTAATTCCAAAATATTATCTTTCTCAGTTTCACTTATCTGAGTGCCAAATGATGCTTTTGAAATTTCTGTTTCCAGAAGTTCCAACTCATTGGATTCTCTTCCTTTAGACGGGGAATTTGTTACTGACTCAATGTGTAAGACAGTGTTAAAAGAATTTATCTTAAATTTCCTTTTACCATTCATGCCAATTGTAAAATTGTTATTAGCAGGGTCTAATTTTACACCAAATTTAGTCAGAATATCATTTCCAATGATAAAACAGTTACTACAATTTTATTATCCATTACTACAAAGTCACAAGTTACCCTTACATAACCATGTTGGTGTTTAAAGAAAACAGCAGCTTTGTATTTACCAATGGGGTGTAGTACTGATCCAAAACCTCTCCAATTTTTATTCTGAAGTGGTTCAAGCTTAAACTTATATTCACTATCAATTTTCTGTAATGTATTAGTGGAAACAACTGAACCAGCAGCTCCTGTGTCCAATACTATATTAACATTTTCACCAGAAATGATAGCTGGAACCGTGATAGGTGTCATTCTAAAGTTATCAGCTTGTATATCCTTAATGATTTCAGCATCCTCAAAATTCATTAAAGATTCATTTGAGTCCATATTCAATATTGGATTTTCAAAGATGGACAAATCATCTTCCAACATACAGACTTCATTTTCATCACTATATGAGATATTGCTGTCATAATCACTTGATTCTTTACTTTTTTCAGTGTCAGTTTCAGATTCACGTTGATTTTCAACAATATTTATGTTTTTCTCACATTTGTGACCTTTGACCCAAGGTTTGTTACACTTATAACAAGTATTTGTTTCATACTTTTTAGGTACTACAGGTGCAGTAGGTTTTTTCTGCTTCTCCTGAAGTGTTTTTGAATTCTGAGTTTTTACAGGCTCAACATTTTGCTTATAAGTGGAATACCTTGATTCATACTTATGGTTTAATAATATTTCATTGCAAATATTAATAAAGTCAGAATATTCAGTAACATTTAATGTTCTAGCTACAACAATGTCTCTGACAGATATAGGTAATTTGTATATTATCTTATCTTTCCATAAGTTAAAATCCATATGAGGCTCAATGGCTTTTAATATTTTGTTTAAATTCATTAAAAATACCATAGGTTTGTCACCATTCAACGGATTATACCTAGTCGTCTCATACAGTCTTTGCTGAGTAAGCCTGAATTTAGAACCTCCAAATTGTTTTTCAATAAGTTGTTTCCATTCAGCCCAAGAGTAGTCTCTACCCTCACTTAAGACAGCTTCAAACCATAATAAAGCAACATCCTTAAATAAAGAAATTAATTTTGATGTTATCTCTTCATCTGGTAACTTATATGAGAATTTCAAGTTGTCAAATCTTTGAATAAAATGTTGCCAATCAGAGCTGGCTTCCCCATCATAAGTTGGGTACTGATCTATCTTAGGCCAGTTCTTCTGATTGGATTTTATCTCACTAATCTTAGGTAAATTCAACAACTCATTCACTTTTGATAAATGGTCTTGTATTTCTTCCTGCACGGATTTGTGACTTATATTTTCAGATTTGACACTACCACCAGATGGTTTTAATTGTGGTGGTACAGGGAAGGAATGAGATTCACTTTTGCCAATGATAGGATTATTATTATATTGATTATGCTTATGATTATCCTGGTTCATCAGTAGATTGGCAGTTTCAATCTCAACTTTAGTTAATCTTTGTAGCAGCTCAGAGACACTTTGATTTGTCTGTGCAAAAGATAACTTTGTTCTTGATTCAGTTTTTAATAAATGTGTTTCATATAATTTTTCTAACTCACAAAATTTGTTTGAAAGGTCATTATATTTATTACTCAATGAATCATATTTAAGAGTTAGAGACAAATGTTCTTTCTCTAATTCTTTATTACGTGTTGCTAATTGAGAAATGTTCAATTTTAAGGATGAAATTGTATCACTAGTGAGTTTAACTGTCTGTTCCTCACAATCAGTCATTCTATTCCACAATGCTGAAACAATTCTATGGACAGTTGGATTATTGTTAAAATATTCCATGTCCTCCTTTTCAATTCTCTCACTCTCCTGTGAACTTCTCATCTCACTAGTAGGTGGTTGCAACTGAGGATTAACTGTATTATCATTGTATATAGTACTGTTATTATGGACAAATGACAAGTCAGGTGTATCTACTCTAAAACCTAAATTTCTTAAATCCTCCTCTATTTTTTGTACAGATTTAACATCAATACACCACGCAATATGGGGGGCGGACTTGCTAGCAAGTCCGCAACCTTGAACCCTAATTCATATCTTTTTGAGCACACATTGAGGAAGTGATGAAACCATCATGAAGAAGTATTGAATTTACTTTGAACACACCTTGAAGCTCATGTGAACACAAATGGGGCTACAAGGGCTGGAAAGGCTGGAGAGAGGGGTGAGGAAGGGTGTATGGGGTAGCGAAAAGGTTGGGAAAGAGTTGGAAGGGAAGATTAAGGGTTCCGAGGCATTTTAAATGAAGAAAAGGGTCTGGGAGAGGTTGAGAGGGGTGAAATGGGGATCAAAAGAGGATGGCATACAATGGGGCTGGGAGGATAGCGAAAGGCATGGGAAGGGAAGACAAGCATGTGTTGATAGAATTGAAAGGGATGGAGATTGGTGCAAACAGAGTGTGAAAATAGGAGGATGAACTCTGTTCTTCGGGCGAAGAACAGAGTTCACTTCCATAAAATATTAGCTGAAACATAGTTTTCAATTCTGTAAAAACAGTTGTAAGTAATAGAAAAAGTCACTGATTTTTTTTATATGTAATCTGAAATTTTTTAATAAAATTATTGTATTTAAGAATTGCAATATTGTCAATCAATTTTTATTGATCAAATTAATTTAATAAAGTATTATTTTAATAAGCTGTTTCAAAAAATACTTTGCATTGAGTAGACTCATGGAATGATTTTTTCTGGCTTCGATTCAGTTATCCTCACACTTTCACTATGTTTTCAATATAGATCCATTGTTATTTGTGTGATACTTCAAGTGAAAGTTCAGTATTACTTCAGTCTGAGTTCCATCTGATTTCCATCTGACTTCAAGTTGCGGACTTGCTAGCAAGTTCTCCCCCTATATTGCGTGGTGATAGAATTACCTTTATTGTAATTATCAGTATTATGTTTAATCTGAGAGGGTAAGTTACTTACCAAGGGATGGTTGCCAGTCCTGATTTTTGGCGCTTTTTTCCCTTGTAAGGGTGAGCTGAGGACGTCAGATGAGGGGGTGGATCCCTGTTGCAACTGTGGCTTGTCCACTGTTGGTGAAACCAGTCCCATTTCCATTTGTCTACCAGGATTTTCTCCTGGGAGTGAGTGGACCCTCCTTGGATAGGGGGTTGCTGATTTGATTGACTGGGATGGCCTCCCTTTAATTCTGCCATTGCCTGATTCATCTGCTGAAATCCTACCTTGCAATTGTTTTGCAACTGCTCTACTTCTTTGAACATGAGAGATTTTGATTCCTCCAACTTCAGAACCTGTTTGGCCAGGTGGGACAGTTGATCCTGAAGAGGAGGAGACGTCTTTTTTATAGTTATCTTTTTTAAGAGGGCGTCCTTTTCCTCTATACTCATGCTTTCTGGCTGGGGGTACTGTTGTCCCTCCATGGTGATGTCCTGGAAAGTTTTTGTTAGCTTTAGACCTGGTATTATAAGCAGGCTGTTCACTTACACTATACTGGGGAGCACTCATATTGTTCAGAATAACAATATTTTACGTCTACAAAAGGAAAAAACTTTATGGAATCAGTAGACAAAAGATATTAGTAATTATATTACTAATAAAAAAGCAATGGAGCTTACCCTGAATTTATATCTTTATTTATTTAAATAAAATATAAGAAAAATTCGAAAAAATCTGTTAAAAATATAATAATAAGTTTAACTAGACCTCTATAAGGGTGAATAATTAGCTTACCAAGCTTTAGCCAAATACCAATTTAATTGGGTGTTATATTGGTGTCCAAATACCAAGTGAAATTGGGTTTATATTGGGTACAGTTACTACTGTAAATATCTAATTTTTATGATAAAAAATTAGTACAATTATTATAGGGGTTCTTTTCCGCAATCAATGAGTTATTATGACCCACTAATATGCAGCAGACCCAAATATTTGGTTAATTTTGAGTTGTACTAAGGTAAAAATCATGTCCCAAGGCTTATACTAAATAATAAGTAAAATATAAGGAAAGACCCCCAATTGTCAGTATAATCTAGTATATAAGTATGATATAATAGTGTTATTTTATGGTCCTACTACTTATTTATAAATGATTTAGTGATTAAACCTCAGGGGAAGACTAATAGAATAGTTATACTCAAATAAAACTCACAATACTTGGATTTAAATGCGTGCTAGTGGTGGAAAATAGAAGAATAAAATATAGTTATAGCTTATTATAAAGATAATATCAATTTATAAGGGCTTTATAATATATTTCTGATTGCTAATAATTGTATTATAGTGTTTGGTTGAAGTGTAGTAATTGAATGATGATAATAAACCATCAAAATCCCTCCTTACTTATACCCAAATCCACTGGAGTGCACAGACCTTCAATCCAGATGATGTCACTGCTATCCCCGGCAATTACAGCACTGTGAGGGCCCATCACCTCCCCATGGCGCCCACTTCAAGCAGTTTCAACACCCAGACCTCCAGTAAGGACCCTCCATCACTATTAATAATAACACAGAGTCATACCATAAATAGAAAACCCAGATAAAAGTGGATACCATAAAGAAACAGGTAAAATAAATGATCAAAAAGAGATTTAATGAAACTAAAAGCATATAAAGGAAACAAATAAAATGTCCAAGCCCCCAATAACATCCCCAAGCATCCACATTAACCCAAAAACATCTTTCCAACCCATAAATCCGTGAATAACCATCCAAGGAAGTAATTTTAGTTGTCCAAACTGGGTGTATGCGCCTGATATAGGTGTCTATGCTTCTGTAGGCGTTGTGAGTCCACTGATTTCGTTCATATGACCTAAAATAAGCAGAAAAACAAAGGTTATAGGCTATTAAGCGGCTAAACCCACTTATATACCTAAATATACATAATATACTGCATATTTCACTGAATATGAGATTTATGTATACATATAAGCTTATGTATGTCAATAATTACTTCATATCACTTAAGATAAGTATATTATGACTCCATTAACAACTTAATAAGTATTAATAGGCCATGGATAAGCTATTTAAACTATTATAAATTATATAATAGAATAATAATTATATATATATATAATAAAATAATATATATTATTATTTTAACCTTATTTTTAAGATATAAGCTTAATCTAGTTAAGGTTATCTTATTTTAAGCATAAGAAATACTCAGTCCTAAGGATATTTAGGCTGACAAATTGAGTAGCACCATATTTCAATTCACTATTTCTCAAGGTTCTTGAAATATAACAAATTACTACTTCTGAAACTTTATCATTTATCACTTGTTTTTGATGGAGGGCAGAACCAAGACCAATGAAACTGGAATCAGTGTACAAAACAAATGGTTGATTAAAGTCAGGTAAAGAAAGAATTGGTGCTGACATCAAACAGTGTTTCATAGTGTCAAAGGCTCTTTGTCTTTCACTATTCCAGACAAAAGCAACATCCTTTCTAGTTAATTGGGTAAGGGGTAAAGCTATGACTTGGTAATTTTTAATATACTGTCTATAGTATCCACACATTCCCAAAAAACTTTGGAGCTCTCTCACTGTTGTAGGAGCCTTCACCTGTTGTATGGCTTCCACTTTGTTCTGGTCAACACATATCTGTAAGCCTGAAACAACATGACCAAGAACTTTTAAGGAATGGAAACCAAATTTACATTTCTTCAAAGCAAGTGTCATATTTATTTCATCCATTTTCTGGAATACTTTACACAGGTGTTTAAGATGGTCCTCAAATGTTTTTGAGAATATAATGATATCATCAATATAAACCATCAGCCATCCTTCAATTATCTCTTGATGGAATGTGTTATCCATTACTTTTTGGAAAACTGAAGGGGAATTTTTAGGGCCAAATGGCATCCTAATATACTTATAAATACCCATATGAGTGGCAATCATCAGAAAGTTCTGAGAATTTTTCTCAACAGGTACCTGGTGATATCCTTTATTACCATCCAAACAGCTGATATATTTAGCACCCTGTAAAGTAGCATGTATAGAGCTGATTCTAGGTAAAGGGTAGATATCATCAACAGTATAAGTGTTTAGTGCTCTATAATCACCACATAACCTGGATTTATCTTTCTCATAAGAGATTAGGACAGGTGAGATAACACAATATTTAGGTGTTTCAACAACCTTTTCAATAATATTCATTTTTAAAAGGGTAGAGATATTGTCTTCAATATCTTTTCTCTTTGTGGGAGAAGCAGGATAAGGCTTCTTCTTTAAACTAGGTGGTATATAAGTTAATGGGAAAGAAAATTAAAGTTTCATTTCCTCAAACTAATCCCAGTTCATGTGACCCATGAGCAAAGGCCATAGGAAACGATTTTATCAAGTTAATGATGGAATCTTTATCCTCACCAGAAAGTTGTTCTCCAAAAGAAGCATTGTCAATTTCAGACATAAGGGCATGCATTTCCTTTGTAGATCTTCCTTTATATTGAACCACAGAATTACATGTGTTCAATTCTGGTATTACTAATTTTTTCGGGGAGGAAATCTTAAATTTTCTCTTCCCATTCATATCCATTGTAAAACATTGGTTTGAAGGATCCAATTTTATGCCATACTTGGTTAAAATATCATTCCCTACAATAAACCAATTGCTCAAGTTATCATTTTTCATGACAACAAAATCACAAATAGCTCTTACAAAACCATGGTTATATTTAAAAAACACTGTGGCTTTGTATTTACCAATGGGAGACAAAACAGAGCCATACCCTCTCCAATTTTCAGAAATGATAGGCATCAGTTTAGATTTATAGTCTTGATCTACTGAAGCAAGTGCTCTTTCAGATACTACACTTCCTCCAGCTCCAGAATCCAGAACAAGTTCAATGCTTGTTCCATTGATCAAGACTGGTGCCTTAAGAGGGGCAATAATAATTGAGCTATCCTCAATGTTCTTTATGATCTCAGCATCTTCAACTGTAGATTAATCATTATTATCAATGTCAATAGTATTTAAATAATGGATATCCTCTTCCAGCATCAAGATTTCTTGTTGAGATTCATATGAAATATTGCTGGCACAATCACTTGATGTATCATCCAGTACCACTGTGTCATCAGCATGTTCCTCTGTTTGTTCTACAAGATTTATCTTCTTGTCACAAACATGGCCTTTCTGCCAAGGCTTGTTGCACTTGAAGCAAGTGTTTGTTGCATACTTCTTTGGTGCAACAGGGGCAGAAGGTTTACCAACCTTTTCCAGAGGTTTCTGTTGGTAAGTGGAGGGTTTCTCCAAAGGGGTCCTAGGAATGAATCTTCTGGCATCATACTTATTGTTTAGAAGTATCTTATTGCAAGTAATAATGAAAGAAGAGGGTTCTTTGGAGAACTCAGTCCTAGCCACTATCAAGTCTCTCAGAGACATTGGTAATTTATAGAGGATCCTGTCCTTCCATAAATCAAACTCCATATTTGGGTCCATTGCCCTAAAGATGTTTACAAGTTTCATTAAAAACTCAATAGGAATATCAGTAGAAGAGCTATATCTGGTTTCCTCATACTGCCTTTGTTGAGCCATTCTGAACTTGGAGCCACCAAATTGTGCTTTAATTAATTTCTTCCAATCTTCCCATGAGTAGTCATTCCCATCCAGGAGAACAGATTCATACCACATCAGGGCAACATTAGTGAACAAATAAATTAACTTGGACACAATTTCCTCATCTGGGAGTTTGTAAGAATTTTTTAAGTTATCAATTCTGCAAATAAATTGTTGCCAATCAGAGGAAGAATCACCATCAAATGTTGGGTACTGGTCATGTTTTGGCCAAATCTTTTGATTTGAAGGAGTCTCCTTAGTACTAGCTTGTTTCTGAGTAAGAAGCAGCTGTGATTTCTCTAATTGTGCTGATATCACATTGTTTAATCCTTCTGTTGCAGATCCTGGTGCATTATCAGTTTTTGATGGAAACTCAGTGTTATCAACATGTATTTCTGGAGCTATTTTTACTTTATATGAACTAGCCACAGGTACTATTTAAGCATCCTACACTGTATCTTCCTTCACAGAAATGTCAGAATATTTTTGGTCATTTAACAATGAGTTCAATTTTTCTTCAATGGTTGTTAGTCTTGTTTTCATTCTTGGAAGACTAGATAAACTCTCATTGATAGTTGCAAAAGATAATTGATTTTTATTTTGAAAAGATGACAAATGGTCATTCAATCTTTTCCGATTTATCTTATCTATCTCTACCTCCTGGCAACAGGCAGATACAGTATCTTTTAGTTTAGACAAATTATTTTTTATATTTTGCCATAAAGCAACTTTCTTTTCATGGGTTGCTTTGTAATGAGACAATTCATCAGAGACTCTCTGTGATTCACTTCTTAATTCTTGATAACCCTGATCAGTTAACAAACTATTATATCCTTGAGTCAATTGCATATTGTTAATTATATGATTATTCTTGGCAATAATATCTCTCAAGTGCTCATCATTAATTCTTGCTACATCTGTAGTGTTTCTCAATAAGGAAACTGAGTAACTTTCCAGACTCTCATAGAACTCTGGGTCAAGAGTTTCATCAATCACAGCCATATCAGAATTAATCATTGAGGTAGCAATTAAAAGTAAAGGATTTGATACATGAGTGATTTGTCTACTACTCCCAGCCTCTATAGGTCTCAAGGATTCATCCTCCCTTCCAGATTTACCTGAAGGAACAGAGTCAGCCACAAGAAAAGGCTTTTGAGAATCAATAGAGGGACGTACCAGGGTTTGCTGGGTATCACCATATTGGTCTTTCTTCTTCTTATGCCTCCTTGATAAGGGTGGGGAGGAGTGGGGTTGATCTGGTTGGGCCTTGATGGAGCTTCCTGAGGTAACTGATGCTGGTTATGAGCCAGGTAATCCCACTGAGTGTTTAGCCAGTCCCACTGCCACTTGGACACTTCCACCTTCTCTTGGGACTGGGGAGCCAATTGTTGTTGATCCCTGGGAGGAGGAGGTTTCTTCTTCTCTTGGAGAAAAGTATCTGTTCTTCTCACCTTTTCTTCCAAGGCATCTACCCTTACCTTTAGTCTCAAGCTTTCTGTCCTTAACTCCTTTATGTGAGTAGACAGATTCTTTACCTTCTGAGGCAATGGCATCTTTTTTATCCTGAAGCCTTTTGGAAGCTCTTCTGGTGGGTTTATCATAGGCTTCTGATCCTGAGTTGTGTCCACTAGGATTTCTACTTCTTCCATCTCTACATCCTGTTTGGGGCAAGGATTGATTAGTTTGAGAAACTCTTCTTGTTAAAGGAGAACTTACAGAAGTAGGCTCATCATAATCAATTAAGTCTATTTCTTCTTCACGTGCAGCAGAACCACTTTGGTCAGTCATTTTAAGATTCTACTGAAATGAAGAAAAGAGACAATAAGATTAATTAGTCTTTATTTTTGATTTTTTAAAAAATAAAATAAATAAAAAAAATCTTTTTCAGGATAAAAATCAACTTAAATAAAATTAATTTATTAATAGAAAAAAAAAATTAAAACCAGGATTATAATATAATCAACTGTAGAAATAAATTAGAATTTTTATTAATAATTTTTAATTATTTATTTTCAGGATTTAAATCAACTAATTTATTACAAGGACTTATTGTCAACTGAAGTAATCAAATATGAAACTTTATTAATTTAACAAAATTTTATTAAACTGATAACTTAACTACCAGGACTTAATGTCAACTGAAGTAATTAAATATAAATTTTTATTTTAAAATTTTATTAATCTTAATCACTTAATTACCAGGACTTAATGTCAACTGAAATAATTAAATGTGAGTTTTATTAATTAAAATATTTATTGAATTACCAGGACTCAAAGTCAACTGAAGTAATTAAATATTAATTATATATTAATTAAAAATATTATTGTTAGGACAATTTTTCAACTGGAACAATTAAATTAATCAGGACAAATGTCAACTGAAAAGTTATAATAAATAATATTAAAATATAATTATTTTATTACCTCTGGGACTAAGAACACTTATTGCTCTATTATGGTCTACCAGGAAAAATAAAAAAAAATATAATAATAAAAATAAAGTTCAATTACCAGACACCTCCCCCTGAAAAATGAGCAAATTAATGCCACTTACAGAGTGCTGAGTAAAAGGAAATATGTAGCAAATGAAGGGTGAAGAGTAACCCACAAATAGTAATAACAATAATAACCACGATATATACAACTCTTAGTCAGTATATGAACTTAATTTTTGGAGCGCGGTTTGATTCCCGTTCCCAGCAAAAATGTTTGTCACGTGACGTATGACGTTCGTCGTTTTCTCGCTTTCTCGTCCTTTACAGGTACTTTGCACACCAATGGTCCCCTCAATTACGCCTCAAATATTGTTGCGCCGTTAATAATTCAGAAAGCCCTCAATTTTCAAGGTCTCCTTTTGGTCTATAAGTTTTGGTATGGAGTTTGTATTAAGATTTTTAGGATTAATTGGACTCTCAATAATTTGGTACATATTTCTCAATCAAAGATGATTTTACTCAATGATAAGAGGTAAATTTAAAATATCAATATAAGCTATAGATTAGAATTACGTCCTTGTAAATACTAAAGATATAAAATATAAGAGATAAGTGTTATATTGTAGTTGTGATAATAAAGTAAGGTAATAAAGGAATGAATAAAAAACAACCAAATAAAAGGCCTTATATAGGCAAAGGAGGGACAAAGAACGGCAATCAAATTCTGAAAACAGTAGTATGAGAGAGAGAAAAAAAGAATATTCCAGAAGGAGTATTTTCAAATAATAAAGTTGTTCTAAAAAGAAGGCATCAAAAAGATGTATTTACAGAGTATGTCAGAAATACATCAATTTATTTAATATTTACTGTAGAAGTCAATTCTAAATAAGAAATTTGAGTTTTTGTATATATTTAATATTATTTGAATATTAAAATCTTATTTTAATTTAAAATAAATTTTTTAATATAAATCTTTATTTCTTCCAACCTGTCAAATGAGCACGGTGTTAGAGAAAAAATATAAGGGACAATTTTATATTTAATTTTAATTATTCATTTAATTTTATCATTCTGTAATTATTTAATTTATTATAAGTAATTTTAATGTAACTAATTTATAATTAAATAATTAAAATGATAAGGTACGGCTTCATCCAGTAAATAATTAATTATTTCACTGGGTAAGTCTAGTAGCCTGGCTGACAACTAATATAATTTTTTTTCTAAAAAAATGTCATTTCAGGTCACAAATATTTTTTTTACAAAATTTGATGTATGATAGATATAAAATCATGAATAAAAAGCTGAAGTTATTTTTTTGTAAAAAATATTTTTTGGGGATATAACATCTTTCTTTTTTTCCCTACCTCTGTAATAGAAGACATAGCAGTTGAATCATTGCACCAGATAATTAAATATATATTTATAAATTAAAAATTCATGAGCAGAGCTATAATATTCTTTTACAGCTCCTCCTGTGCAAAATAAGTAGATAATCATTATTTTATATAAAATTTAATAAATTTTTATCATAAATTCATTTTTAATAAAGATGATCAATAAATACTGAAAATGAAATTTGCATCAAAGTTTAATATGTCCTTTACATCTATATTAAATATTTATTGTGTTTCCATGAAATAAGTTCAGTATGAATATATTTTGATTATTTTATATGGATATTTATATAACTATAGTATGTCTCTTTTAAGATATGCAAGATTCATCAACATTGAAAAAAGAATTAATTTATTTTCTTCCTTCTTGAGGTCATGATTTCAAGGAACAAAAAGAGGGAGGAAGTAGAAAAGAATTTTCAAAATATTTACTTGAAATTTTTTCACTCATACCCACCCCTACAAGATTACCCCAAAGATTACTCCAGAAGACCTGAAAAACAACTTGATTGAAAGTCCTCATTTTTCTCCCCTGTGAAGAGCCCATGCACACCAACAAATTTGGCACCTGTACCAGCCAAATTGAATAAAAACCCTCCAGAAGCGCTCCCCAACCTTTTAAAACAGAGGCAGGCGGGCCGCCTGACGTTAAAGATGCCACCTGAAGCGGCCCGGCCTCCCTGAAGCCAGAAAACCAATAAAAACATCTAATCTACTTAGAAAAATTTACTACAACTACTAAAACCCTTAAAACACATAATTACGCTATAACAACATTGAGGCATGAAATATAGAGCTAAATTAGCCCTATCTAATGGTACTAAGCACTTAACCCTAAGACTTAAGTTTAGCCCATAAAACACAAAAAACAAAATTAAACAGCTATCTTTTGTAACTGCAAAATGAGGAAATGACCCCTAAAACTTGGAATATGAAAAATATTAACAAGACATTAAATATAGAGAAAAACCTGGGCTATCCAATGATAGTACCCACATACCCGCAGTCCTAATATTCACGGAATAAAACCAGAAAAACACCCAATTCTTCAACAGATGCCAATTAAGACATGCACAAACAGCGCCAAACAACACAACAAAGGCCCCTGCCAATGTTGGAAGACCACAAGGGAAGAGTCATGACATGATCCAGGTCATCCACTTTTAAAAGCAATAAATTTTTATTGAAATCACATACAAGTTGAATGGCAATAGAGTATCTAAAAAGAAGATAAGAATTCACTTTATAAAAGATGTGAAATTGGAGAAAATTTTGAAGAAACCTTGTTTTGAAATCAAAATAATGCACCACACAATATGGGGGGCAGACTTGCTAGCGAGTCTACAAACTTGGACCCAAACTAACCACAGATTGAACACACATTGAGCTATTGATAAAGGAACTATACAATCAGGGATGAACACCACTCAGCAGAAAAGTTTTATATGGGTGTTCAAGTAGAGTTCAGTATGGGTTCAGAATGAGTTCAGTCTGAGTTCCACCTGAGTTCCATCTGAGTTCAGGTTGAGGACTTGCTAGCAAGTCCACCCCTATATTTCATATTGATGGTTGCCATTGTAAGTAGGCTTTTGACTCAAAGGTATAGTAGTGCCATCAACAAACTCTAAAAAGCCAGGGAAACATTCAGCTTACATTACTTGAGAGGATTCAAGTCGCTGTTGTGGAGTTGGCCATGAAAGTGTTTGAGACTTGAGAGAAAGGATAGAAATCATGAAGTGCTTGGTGTATAATATGACAGTAACATATCCTATGGTAAAGATATTATCTAAATGTCTTACAGCAGCTCTATTTCCATTTAAACCAAAGAAACATAGTGCCACGGAAAGTTGAAAGGCAGGATTACGCTGTTTTTTATGAGAATAATAATGAAAGATAGGATGATTGGAGATGAGTTGAGAAAGTTTGAAAAAAGAATCAGGAGAAGTTCAAAAAACTTCTGTGAAGTTTAAGTGAGGAGTGTTAAGAATGTAGTGGAGATCGTATCTGGGATCATGATAAAGATTTGGCCTCCTTGGGATGACATAACACTTTTTGGAAAGAATAGACATATAAGCTAAAATGTCTTCCAAACCAGAGTCAGAATAAGAGTCAGAAGCTAAAACCAAAGTGATAACATTCATAGCTAAGTGAAGCTTCTTCCTATTAGAGAGGTACTTCATTATTTGCAGTAGAAAAGGATGTTGGTAGAAGGTTTAGGTGATGAGTGGGAAGTGGGAATTAGCCACCAAATCAGTAGATGGGGTGTGTAGATAGAAAAAAATTTTATGTGTTTGCCACCAAAATTAAGTATCATAGAATGATGAGATACATAAGGATGGCATCCACAATTATATTTTATGAGACTTTTTTACAAATCAATCATGGATGTGATGAGTTTGGGATCAGTGATTAGAAATAGAAATTTGAGTATAAGAGGTGGGATAATTCCTTATTGTGGATTCTTTATCCACTACACCCAGGGCTAGTGGATAAGAATCTTCTGAAATTAATAATGTCTGATCCCGGGGAAAAAAATTCCTGATCCATAATTTCAGATTTCTGAACATTGATACCCCATATTATTTATATTAATTTTTTAGTTTTTAATAAATTTAAATTTACCTACCTAAGAAAGCCCATTTAAAATTATGAGCAAGTGCTTGGATTGACAATCAAAATTAATTTTAAGTTTTTACAAGAGTTTTTTTTATCCAATGATTCAATTGGTTTTTTAAATACATAGAAAAATAAAATTTTAATTAATTGAGAAAAATACCCATGAAAAGATAAGAAAACCTACATTAAATCATAAAGTAAATATAATAACAAAATATTTAAAAAATATAAGATAAAAAAACAATCAAATTGAATCAATTCAATTTGTTTGTTTGTTTTGATTGAATAAATCAAATTAATCCAATAGATTAATTTAAACAAATTATTTGCTCAAATGAATTGATTCAATTGAAAAAAATATTTTTTCAATTTGATTCATTTAATCAAATTAAACAAATTTATTTAATCAATTATTTCAGTTGAGCTGATTTATTCAAATGAATTTTTTGTTTTAATCTATATGATTTTTTTGATCAATTTATTGGATTGATTCACTTGAATTTTTTAATTTTTTCAAATCAATTGAATAATACAAATCAAGTGAATTAATTGAATAATTCTAATTTTTTTGGATTAAATGTATTCTTTCAATTTGATCAACTTTATGGCTTCATAAGGTATGTAATTGTGAATAATAGAAAAATGTGAAACTGATAATACTGACCAATTCTTTGATTGGCTCCCAATTCCTGGCTGAGGGAGACATAATAACATCAGTTTCCCTCAAAGCCAGGAAGAGAATTGTTAAGTGAGAAAGAGCACATAAAATGATTTGAATATCTTCACATATGCTGAGATATGATGAGAAACAGACTGACAAGCCACTTCAAATAAAGTAAGGAAATAGTGTAAAAGAATAAAAATAGAATGAGAATAGAGTAAAAAGAGAATGAGAATGACAGTGAAAAGAGAGTGAGAAGATAGTGAGAAGATAGTTAAAATGTGGAAATAACATACCTGTTATATATATTAAAAGAAAATGCCCAGATCCGGTTGACAATAAAAAATTCAGCAGAATGAAAGCAAGCAAATGATGTCTGATCTGAAAAGTGCTGTTCATTTTTCTTTTTGTGTGAAGATATTTTAGATAAAAATTAATGATGTTTTGGCTGAGTGGTTTTGGTAAAGGTGGAACTTTGAATAGCTGCTGGAGTAAAATTGTCAGCCTGTATATCTCCAGGACTGAATAAAAAGTAACTATAAGTTATGTTAAACACATGAACTATACATGGGAATAATAAATGAGAGTACACAAATAGTATACATAAGTAAAATTATGATAATACACAAAAAATGCCATTATAACACCTTATATACACGCATATATCCACCTTTTATAGGTCTTATGTACTTAATATTAAGTTGGAGTATGTTAGGGTAATCTTAAGAACCTTAAGTATAAGGCTACATAATTTTTAAGTACACTTAAAGCTGTTATATTCATTGTTTTATGCAAAAAACAAGAAATGCGCTTTATTTCACTTAAAAGTTGACTATATGCGCTATAAAATTGAGAATATCAAAATTGCGCTTTGACAGATCAATTGGGCTCATTTAGAACTATTGATTTGACTATTTAAATGCATAAAAATAACACTTTTCAAATTTGGTGTTTTTTATGCCAGAAATGGCTTCTGTGTACTGGCCACATACTGCCTGCTTTTTTCCCGTGTGAATAGCTTCATTTTTAGCAAAGTTAGCTTTTTCACACTATAATTACCCCACATTCTACTCCCACTGTGGGGAAACACACTAAAATAGGCGACAGGCGCTTATTTAGTGTCCTAGCTTAATTAATAATGCATTGACCCTGTTTATATGCACTAATTTCATTAATAACCTCACTCTTGGCACTTTATTTCATCACCACGCTTAAATTCGCCTAATTTTAGTCAAGGATTTACCCGTGCAAGCGCCTGCCAAGAACTGCATGTAGTTACCCCATATCTCACGCTCTTTTTTAAGTTTTTGGATGGTTTCTCAGTCAATTTTGGTTATTTTTGAATGGGAATTTCACGTAGTATAATGTCAGGATTAGCCCCATTATTTCTACAGTCAATCCCCCTTATTATTAAGCTATTATTAACCTTAAAAAGTCTCCTTTAGTCTTTAATATTATTGTTTTATACGCATATACTCTCTTTTTGTCTTTTTCTTTAATTTTGATGGATTTCCCTTATTATTACAGGATTTTGGCGGGTGTTACTCTTCTAATTATGTCATGGGTTACTGCGAATGTTGATGGGCATGTCTATTAGTTGTTTAGAGGCGTCATTAACTGTGTATTGGGTGGTACATCAAGGGAATCATTGGGGAACTCAGTGTGTATAAAAGGAGGAGGTTTTTGGGTTGTATTTCTTCATTCTTTATCATTACAATTAACCAATATAACCAAACCAATTACAATACATATCAATTAGTACTTTTATAAGACTTTTGAATAGTATCTTAATTTATATAATCTATTTTTCTACCAACTATAAAGATTGTAAGCCATATATAAGAATAGTGAGAATTTTATTACTGAGACCTTTATATTTGATTATATTTTACAACTTAGTGGATTAGAACTACAGTATTCATATAGGACCATTAAAATCTTCTAGACAACTGACTATTCAAGCTAGTTCACGTCCTTGTACTTGACCTTAGCCTGACAATTGGGGACCTTTCCTCAAGAATTCTGTTATAATCCTGTAAGTGAAATTTTCAAAAGAAGGTGCACGTAAATAATATCCCTATAGAAATATTTGGATAATTACAACAGGTTGGGGTCACTTATATAGTGATTTCAGAAAAAGAAGCCCTGTTATATTATAAAATTGTGATATTGAATCAACAATTTTACCACTAATTTAACTTATAATTGTTATTAGTGGGTCTGTCAATAGACCAATTAAATTTGAGATCTTTGCAGATAAAATTTTTACCACTAATTTAACATATAATTGTTCTTAGTGGGAGTCTGTCAATAGACCAATTAAATTTGTGATCTTTGCAGATAATAAACCAATTAAACTGATTAATTGTTTTCTTTTAACAGGACTCTTAATCTTTTCTTTTATTGGTTTGTAAAATTCATTAAATATTTAGAAAGAATCATACTGACAGTTGTTTTCTTTTGAATATAAAAACACGGCTACATATTGTAGACCAGTTAAATCAAGTGACCACATAAAAGCATATTTGACTTTTGGCACTTAAATATTCACTTCATACCAATAAGTAAGCAATAAAATTGTCTTCAGTGGTATTGATAAATACTGATAAAACTCCTTTTTGAAGTTTTCATATCTAAACTTTCAATTCTTTAAATTCCACGTAAAAATGTGTGACAACAATGACATTGTAAGTAATAAGGTAAAACCTTATAACTTAAGACCTAGAGCTGAAAGACCTGTTACAGGACATTCAAATGGAGGGCCAGGACTCTCCCATAATCAACAACACTCCGTCAATGTCTCTGGAGGAAAGGGAAAAGCTTTTAAAGCAGGTTTCAATAAAGAAAACAAAAAATACTTTACAAGAACAAGTTCACTCCCTATCCACCCTACTGAACACCTTGACAATAAGAGTCAACAATATAGTGGACCAGATCAACAATCTGGAAAAGAGAGCAGCTCAAGGTTTCATAGAAGTCAACCAAGCTCTAGTGGACATAAAGACTCAACCACCAATAGTGGCACCCAACAATTCCATAGCAACACCTCCAGCCCAAGAGGAGGACCAAAAAATTACTGTAAGCAAATGGAAATGGGATTGGTACGCCCAAAACTACAACAATCCTCAACAGCAGGGCTCCAGCAGTCACCCTTACAGGGGAAAGCCAAGGAGAGGCAGGGGAAGTGGGATAAGACCTTGGTAAGTCATCCAACTTCTTATGATCAATTATATCAACCTGAAAATAAATTACTTATAGGTAATGAGATTGATAAGGAAATATTGGATATTATTGATAAGGATTTAAAGGATTATTCATTTGAACAGAATATGTTAAACTTGTCTTTACATGAGGACAATGTAAATAGTTTTATTGATCACCAGAAAAATACTATTAATATAAAAATGGAATCAAATGAATTAAATCTTGACCCTGATAATGAGTCTTCTGAATTGGACACGGAAAAAATAGAATATTTTTTAAAAGATAATCCAATGGAATCAAAAATAATAAGTAAATTATTATTGAGAATTGAAAAATTGGAAGAGTTCTCAAAAGAGTCAAACATTAATACAGAAAATGTATTATTACAACTAACACAATCATTGAGTACCACAGCCAATAAATTAAAAATTATTGAAAATTCAAATAATGAATTAATCAATGAGAATAAAAGATTAAAATCTGAGATTAGAAATTTAGAAAGTAAATTAGAACACTCTCAGAATATTATGGCTACCATAGAGGGACGTGTAAAATTGTCTTTTTCAAATGTAAATGATACTTTGACTCAAGTACCTGTAATAAAAGATAGGTTACAAAGAGTAGAAATTGAAGTAGCTAACATTTTGAAAAATACTGAAACAATAAAGGATAATACCTCTTATGTAGAAAGAGTACCAGTTTTTATGAAACACTCTGAGGATAAACCAATGATGGAACATGAACATAGTGTCATGGGCTCTGAGAATATAAAATCAGTAAAAGATGAAATAAATGATCATCTTTCTAAAGTAAGTGAATTACTCAATATTCCTCAGGTTAGGGAAGCAAAAACTAGCCAAAAGAACTGGCCTAAGTTAGATCAGTACCCTTCTTTTGACGGGGATTCAAAATCTGATTGGCAACAATTCATACAAAGAATTGATAACCTAAAATTTTCATACAAATTACCTGATGAAGAAATTACTTCAAATTTAATATCTTTATTTACAGATGTGGCCTTATTATGGTTTGAATCTGTATTGAGTGAGGGAATTAATTACTCCTGGAATGAATGGAAGGCACTAATTGAAAGGCAATTTGGTGGCCCAAAATTTAGAATCACTCAACAAAGACTGTATGAAAGGGCCAGATATAATCCAAATGCTGGAGATAAACCCATGGTCTTCTTAATGAATTTAATAAAAATCATGAAAGCTATGGATCCAAAAATGGATTATGAAGAGTGGAAAGAAAAAATAATATACAAATTGCCTATATCAGTTAGAGACATTATTGTTGCTAGAACTGAAACTGTCAGAGACACCTCTGGATTCATTAATATATGCAATGAGATATTATTAAACCACAAGTATGAAACCAAGTATAGTAATTACAGACAAAGTGTTGACGTGGTAAAATCTACTACAAGTAAGTTACCAGTGGAGAAGAAAAAACCTTCAGCTTTCCTTGTCCCTAAGAGACAAGAAAATAACACTTGTTACAAATGTAATGAACCTTGGGTTAAGGGTCACATGTGTAAGAAGGGAATAAATGTTATTGAAACCTCACAGAATTCTGAACCTAGTAATCATGAAGATGAGAATGTGGAATCTAGTGAGGATTGCAAAAGTAACATATCTTACAGTGATGATGAAAATGAGATATTTGTATTAGAAAAGGATATAATGTTCCTGAATGATGCTATACCTCATACAGACACATCTTTAACTTCCATAGAGGAAGCTGAAATAATTTAAGATGTATCTCATGATACTTACAAAATAACACCTATCAGAGCACCTATTATCATATGTGGAAAAGAAAAGAATGCCATTCTTGACACTGGGGCTGCAGGTAGTGTAGTTTCACTTAATGCATTAATGAAACTTGATAGTAAGTACCAGGAAAAACTAGAACCTGTTCAGACAAAGAACTGGAGGGGTTTCGGTTCAGTATTAAATCCAATTGGCAAATACAAAACTGCTGTATTCTTTAAATATAATAATGAATATGTTAGAGCAGTTTGTGAATTTGTAGTAATGGATAATAATAATTGTAGTGATTGGTTTATTATTGGCAATGATTTATTGACAAAATTTTGCATCAAACTAGATCCTGCAAACAGTTGTTTCACCATAGGCGTGAATGGTAAAAGAAAATTCAAAATATGTTCTGAAGATTCAGTATATACCATTTCTCCTAGAGAAGAACAACTGCAAGGTGGAAGAACCACCAATGAAGTGGTTGAATTGGAAAATGAAATCCAAAAGGCCTCTTTCAGTCCTCAACTCTCAAAAATTGAAGAAGAAGATATTTTGAGATTGATTAAATCATATCCTATGGCATTTGCTCATGGTTCAAATGAACTAGGATTGGTCAAAGACCATGAGATGAAAATCTCTCTAAGCTGTGATTTGGATAATATTCCAGGCAGTCTAAAAAAGAAACCTTACCATGCAAATGATCCTGACTTATTTCCAAAAAGAAGGAGAAGGCCTAAAAAGCAACCTGAAGAAATTGTGGAAAAAGCAGAAATTGAAAAAATACTCAAGAAAAGAATCCTTACTAAAGAAAAAGGAACTGAGTATTTACTAAGATTTAAAGGGAAATCAAATGAATTTGATAAATGGATACCTGAAAAAGAAATTTCTAATTTATCCACCCTTCTTAAAAAATTTAAACAGAAATAAATTTCTGTTCAACCAGCTGAGGGGTTAAAAAACCAGTACTCATAATATTTTATTATGTTTTATTTCTTTAAAGTTGAATCTTTAATGCTACAGATTTATTCTGAATACCTGAAAATTACAAATTAAATAAAATAAAATGTATAACTTATCATTTTTTTATTGTTTTTTTGGGTGGGCGAGTGTCAGCCTGTATATCTCCAGGACTGAGTAAAAAGTAACTATAAGTTATGTTAAACACATGAACTATACATGGGAATAATAAATGAGAGTACACAAATAGTATACATAAGTAAAATTATGATAATACACAAAAAATGCCATTATAACACCTTATATACACGCATATATCCACCTTTTATAGGTCTTATGTACTTAATATTAAGTTGGAGTATGTTAGGGTAATCTTAAGAACCTTAAGTATAAGGCTACATAATTTTTAAGTACACTTAAAGCTGTTATATTCATTGTTTTATGCAAAAAACAAGAAATGCGCTTTATTTCACTTAAAAGTTGACTATATGCGCTATAAAATTGAGAATATCAAAATTGCGCTTTGACAGATCAATTGGGCTCATTTAGAACTATTGATTTGGCTATTTAAATGCATAAAAATAACACTTTTCAAATTTGGTGTTTTTTATGCCAGAAATGGCTTCTGTGTACTGGCCACATACTGCCTGCTTTTTTCCCGTGTGAATAGCTTCATTTTTAGCAAAGTTAGCTTTTTCACACTATAATTACCCCACATTCTACGCCCACTGTGGGGAAACACACTAAAATAGGCGACAGGCGCTTATTTAGTGTCCTAGCTTAATTAATAATGCATTGACCCTGTTTATATGCACTAATTTCATTAATAACCTCACTCTTGGCACTTTATTTCATCACCACGCTTAAATTCGCCTAATTTTAGTCAAGGATTTACCCGTGCAAGCGCCTGCCAAGAACTGCATGTAGTTACCCCACATCTCACACTCTTTTTTAAGTTTTTGGATGGTTTCTCAGTCAATTTTGGTTATTTTTGAATGGGAATTTCACGTAGTATAATGTCAGGATTAGCCCCATTATTTCTACAGTCAGTCCCCCTTATTATTAAGCTATTATTAACCTTAAAAAGTCTCCTTTAGTCTTTAATATTATTTTTTTATACGCATATACTCTCTTTTTGTCTTTTTCTTTAATTTTGATGGATTTCCCTTATTATTACAGGATTTTGGCGGGTGTTACTCTTCTAATTATGTCATGGGTTACTGGGAATGTTGATGGGAATGTCTATTAGTTGTTTAGAGGCGTCATTAACTGTGTATTGGGTGGTACATCAAGGGAATCATTGGGGAACTCAGTGTGTATAAAAGGAGGAGGTTTTTGGGTTGTATTTCTTCATTCTTTATCATTACAATTAACCAATATAACCAAACCAATTACAATACATATCAATTAGTACTTTTATAAGACTTTTGAATAGTATCTGAATTTATATAATCTATTTTTCTACCAACTATAAAGATTGTAAGCCATATATAAGAATAGTGAGAATTTTATTACTGAGACCTTTATATTTGATTATATTTTACAACTTAGTGGATTAGAACTACAGTATTCATATAGGACCATTAAAATCTTCTAGACAACTGACTATTCAAGCTAGTTCACCTCCTTGTACTTGACCTTAGCCTGACAAAAATGAATTAATGTGTTTGTGAAGAAAATATGCATTAGGAATTCATTTATGTTGCATTGGACTGGAAAAAACAAGTATGAAAACTAAAATTTTCAGGCTTATTTTCTTTTACTCTTTTCTCATTTGCCACAAAACACTAGCATTGCCCTTATCATAGACATGATACTTCAAATACAACAAATATTGATTGATTAGACTTGTGAATATTATTATCAAAAAAAAAATTCAATTTGTAACTCAATTTGAATAAAATCTAATAAATTTAACTTCTTTTGAAATTTTCTCTTTCTCATTTTTATATATAACACCTATTAAATCATTCAAAAAAATATTTTGGGAAGCAATATCTTCCATTAAATTTCCTAAGAGATATTTTGAAACAAAAATTTAATTTTAATTATTCAAAAAGATCTTATTAACCATTATTAATATTTAAAATATCTGAAAAATGTAAAACAATAATAAAAATGCAGAGAATAATATTTTGGTAATACAATTAAGCTCTAATATAAATGTCTATTCTGTTTTCTATTCAATAAATAAAAAAGATATGCATGTAATAGTATTTTTTACAATATATTATTCCTTTATCTTCAAAATATGAAAAATGAAAGGCATAAAAAAAATTTTATTATAATAAACAGTATAAAAATAGTTTGTATGATTTCTATATATTTTTTGAGTTGATTCCATTACTGTTTCCATGCTATATAACACATTTCACATGTTTTTTTATTATTTTATTTTGTAGAACACTATTACTTACCTCTCCATTACTACCTTCTGTCTTACATAAAAAATTATCTTCAATATTATTCCTCTGTTAAAAATCTCTTTTCTTTTCTCACAAAAAGATTATTTCCATGATTCTAAACCCTTTCTTCTGCTATCTAATTCTCTCAGACCCTTTAAAAGAATCCATAATCCTTTCCACTTCTTCCCATCCCTATTTATCACTTCCCCAGACCTTTTTTCCTGTTATATCTCATAGAAAACAAGAGGATACTTTTGAGAAGGAAATTAAATGGGATTTATGAGAGGGTAACTGTAGAAAAAGGCAAAGAGTGATGGTAAAAATTGGAGATATTGGTTGACAAAAAGGAGTAGAGAAGGAAGTCAAATGGGTTTAAAGAGGCCATAAATACCATTGAGGATAGAAAAAGAGCTCAGAGTGGGTTTGATTGTTGATTGAAGTGTATTGAAAGGTGTGGGGAGAAATTTTATGGGACAAGAAGCAGGTTATGATTTGTGGTATAGGGAGTGAAAGAAAAAGGAAGAGAGAAAATTGAAAGGTGAAAGGAAGGTAGAAAAACATTTGTTGAGCAAATGTGATCACATATAAAGTTGCTAGTATGAGTGAAAAAGTTAAAAAAAGTGGTTAAGAAGAATTGAAATAAGAAATTTTAAAAATTAGATGTTCATCTGCTAAATCAAAATAAGTAAAGTTAAAACTACTTACTTCAAATTCAGGATCTGTCTTGAGAAACAGAGTGGGATTAGTGGTCCCAACCCCCTCCACTTCCTCATAATCCTCATCTTCAATAACCAATTATTTTCATTTCAGGGTAGGAGCTAACTTAATTTCCTGATCTGATCCATCTTCAACAAGCTTATCAACCTCTTCTTATTGATCCATTTGGCATTTTCCCAAGTTAATGTTGGCAACCCAGCTGGATATCTTCTTCTGTTCTCCCTGACTTAGTGCATCATCTGTGCTATCCACTAGATAATTATTCTTTATGGGAAGTTCCCATATGTCTTCAACAATGGCTTGATCTTTAGCAATTGACCAAAACTTAGTTGAAGTAAATTGTTCTTCATTAATTTCATTCTTCTTCAATGCATCACAAGTTACTTGAGGACACTAAAAATTTTTGAAATTCTTGCAAGAACTCTGAGAAGTAGTACTCTTAATGCAAAATAGATCCATGGCTTTAAAAGCTGTGAATGGAATTTTAATTTTCAAGTGGGAGTACCACTGTCAATGTGGGGATGAGGTGGAGTTGGAGAGGGATCTTGATGCTCAGGCACAAAATTTTTATTTTTAAAGTTTAAAGATGAAAGGAGATAAAGTTAATGAAGAGTTCTCACACTCAACAGAGTTCCTGCCTTATAACCAGACATCTGTCTGGTGCCATGTGACACTCAAAGAAAAAAGTCAAAATTCTAGTCCATAATCCAGTACACAAAGCCATATGCAAGGTGCAGAAGGAAAATTTACTTATCTAGTGCATTTTCCTTTGTGTACCTTAATTTTACCACACTATCTAAATCTTTAATTATAAATTAGTCAATCATATTCTTATGCTTTTAAATTTTAAGTGAAGTGCATTCCATGAGTGCTATGGTCAATGGAATATTCTAAAAGTGGGTTATTGTGTATCTGAGGATAATTAAGGGTCTTTGAGTAGTGGTAGATAGTATGGTTAATTGTTCTGTGATATAGTAATGATGGTCTATTAAAGAGGTCAATGAAAGGTGGAGTTGTTTATATAAATGGGTTGGATGGGCTTGACATTCCTTAGAATTAAGTTATAATATTTTTGTGATAGAAGTTGAAATTATATATGACTATTATTGTTTCTTACCTTTCTTAATAATAAATTTTAACCAATCCTAAATTCCTATGTCCTTTCTTGGATTATTAATTTTCAATCCTTTGTGAGATTAGCCAGAATAAATAGTTTCACTTCAAAAAATACATTAAAATTACCAAATTTCCACTTTCTATGTGACACTTGAAGGAAAAACACTTCAATTACCCCACCATTCAAGCTCTAACTCCACTAGCAGTGCACCAAAAGCAAGCTTGGGGAAATTTCATTCTATTGTGTTCTCAAATCAGCTGGGTTTTCCAAACATTAAAGGTACACTAATGGTAAAGACACTTATACTTTTCAATCATAGGCAATGTGCATGAAATCTAGCGCTAAGATTGAGGCAATATTCAAACAGGAGGTAATTGTGCATCTGAGGGTAAATTAGGAGGTTGGTGAAGTAGGAACAGGGCAGAAGAGCTATAAGGTAAGATGGCTGGTAGACAGGAACCATGGTAAATTAGAAAGGTCTGTGTGTATAGGGTGGCTTGTTAATTAACAGGTCAGTGCAAAAAGGAATAGGATATTTAAAGGAGGTTAATTTGGTTTGAAGCTCTTCAGAATTAAATTATAATATATTTGTGATATTGGTCAAACTCTTATTAGGCTACTGTTATATTTGTCCTTTTCTTACTCAATAATCAATTTCATTAAATCCTAAATCCATAAACCTTCCCTTTGATTATGTAGTTGCAACCCTTTGTGATATTTGCCACAATAGTTAGTGTTCTTAAAATATACATTAATTATTCCTTGAAGATTATCTTGAATCAGTATTAGTTACTTTGATCTATCTTCGAATCACTTCCTTGGAGTAGTCCTTTGTACTTCAAAGTCGTAATTTCTCTCTTCCTTCTTATCTCACTTACTTTGGATCACCCACAACCCTGTGTGTAGGTTGTCTGGTGACAGTATAATTTGATTCTCTGCAGCTCTCATTCTTTGTACTACTATGACCTTCAGGTGCTAAGTCTAAATATGGCACCCATTCAATCCACTCCTCATCCCACAGGAGCTACTACTACAGCTTGCGCTAGGGATAGGCCAACCTCATTACTTCCTGTTTCTCACACTCACTCTCTTGAACTGCTTGAGTTAAGGGAGCATGAAAATTCAATTCAATCTGTAGAGGATATTCCCCAGGATTGTGAGGACTCAATTGAAGAAGATGAAGGAGAGGATACCATGTACAAGGCACCATCAGCCCCAGCTGCCAAACCTTCAGGCTAACCTTCAAACCCTGTCCCAACCACTTCATTGGAGGAATTTATGAAACTCTTGGTTAAAACCATTACTAATCCTGCCTCACCTGAAGGATCTAAATTTAAAACTCCTTTGATGAAATCTACAGATAAATTTGATGGAGAATACCATGACAGATTGCATCCCTTCTTGTAAAAATGCAAGCTACTTTTCCACAATGACCCTCACCTTTTAGTACAGATTGTTCCAAGGTCATCTATGCCTCTTCTTATTTATCTGGAAACGCTTCACGGTGGTTCAAACCATATTTTCTCATTTTTTCCTCAAATGAATCTCTTTTACTCATTAATAATTGGGAGAAGTTCAAAGACCAAATTTTTACATTTTTTAGTGATCCTAATGAAACTGAAAACACAGAGATTAAACATAATTTCCTTTGCATGAACAATAATGGTAAAGCTTCTGAGTATATCTAAAATTTCTGGGATTTAAAAACTTGAGTTAGTTGGAGTGATTCCACACTTAAATATCTTTTCAAAAAGGGACTTCCTTCAAGGATTCTGGACCAATTGAATCTTCACAGGTGTAAGATTGTGAGTTTGATGGATTAATGGATAGGAACCTTGAACCCAATGGCACGCATCAAAGAAAACTTCAACAAAGGTGTCACACGCAAAAATCTAATGGTTCCGATTTCAAATCTGGGCCTCCTTCAAACAATTACTCCCGTCCATCCCAATCTACCCAATCCAAACCCAGTCAAAAGGGAAAGGATAAGTCTAAACCCAAAAGCTTGACTCCCGGCAATGTCAGTAAGGTATTGGATTGGATAGGAGAATTAAAGGAAGCTGAAAGGAAAAGACGGGCTGATAATGGTTTATGTATGTATTGTGGGGGTAAACACAAGTTGGAAGATTTTTCAAAGTTAAAGGAAAGTGAAGGTAAAAGTTCTAAGTCAAAAAAATAGAGGATATTTTACTTGTGTGCAAAGAAAACTATTTTATTTCTCCCAGTGCACAGAGCCTCCATGTCTTAAGGGCTGGAGTAACCATTAACCGTTTGAGATTTATTCTTTTTAAGGAGGATATTCCCTTCAGTTGTCTCATTGAGTCTGGAGCTTCAATTTCATCTATCATCTTATCCTTTGCTGAAAACTTAAGCTGAAATTTTTAGATATTGTTTGAATTCCAATTTATTTGGTCAAATCAGAGGAATCCAAGTACTGGGTCAGTAAGAAAGTTTTATGGGTTTTTAACTTTCCAAATTTTCCTTCCTTTGAGTAGGAATTAACAGTCTTGGATGTCCCAAGGATGGAAAATACCATTCTTGGCCATGACTTTTCAACACATTGAAATATGGAAATTGATTGGTAAGAGGGATTTATCACCCCTCATTCTAAGTATATTTCTGATTCTTCAATGCAGGTCAATAGGGAGTTAAACAACCCGTCTGACCAAGTCCTTCTAAAGAACATCTCTCTGTTAGATGATTCACAACCATCTAATTTTTCTCTAAATTAGTATTTGGCTAACCTTTCTAGCTTGTTTAATTCACTCAAAGAGGTTTTTATCAGCCTTGAGGTAAATGATTCTTGCTCTCTAAATTCAGGTCTACCCTCAACAGACTCCTTTGACAATGAAGAGGACAACCAAATCAATATTGAAGCCATTAAATCAACTCCAACAGATGCTTATCATGACTTCCTCAATGTATTTTCTGTCAATAAGGCCAACAAGCTACCACCTCATAAACCCTACTATCATGGAATTGAGTTAGTAGGTCCAGTACCTTTGGAAGGTCCTGTCTACTCCCCATCAACGGATAATTCTCAAGTTCTTCAAGAATAAATTGCTGAGAATGTGGCAAAAGGTTTCATTTGATCCAGTAAATCCCCAACAGGCTCTCCAGCTCTTTTTGTTAAAAAAAATGATGGAAGTCTTAGGTTGTGCATTGATTATTGAAAGCTCAACCCAGTGACTAAGAAGAAGGCATATCCAGTTCCTTCTTTATCTTTACTTCTTATCTCGTTTAGTGGTGCTAATTTTTTCTCTAAAATTGATTTAAGAGGCACTTACAACCTTATATGTATTGATGAAGGCCATGAACCTTTAACAGAAATATGCACTAGGATTGGTAGTTTTGAATATTTGGTTATGCCTTTTTAGTTATGTAATGCACCCTCAACATTTCAAAATTTTGTCAATGATATCTTTCATGATGCTATCAAACAATTTGTTGTTGTCTATTTAGATGATATTTTAATTTTTTCAAAGACCCTTGAGGAACATATTAAACATGTCTTACAAGTTATCAATCATCTTTGAGAGCGTGGTCTCTATTCCAAGCACACTAAGTGCGAATTCTAATTAAAGTCTATTGACTTTCTATGTTTTACATTATCCACTGAAGGCCTTTTCATGAATGATAGGAAAGTTAAAAAAATATTGGAATGGCCAGAGCCAAAATCTGTAAAATCCTTAAAAGGTTTTTTACGTTTTGCAAATTTCTATAGAAGATTTACTAAAGATTACTCTAAAACTATTACAAATTTCACTTTTATTCTTAGAAAAGATATTCCCTTTTCTTTCACCAATACAGCACAAAGGAATTCAAAGAATTGAAGTCTGTGTTCACCACAGCCCCAATTATCTGAAATTTGAATCCCTCTGCTTCCACAGTCGTTGAGACAGAGGCTAGTGATTATGCTATTTCAGGGGTTATATCCCAATAAAATCCTGAAACAAAATTGCTTCATCCTGTTGAGTTTGAATCACACAAATTGCTTGCAGCAGAGTTAAATTACAATATTCACAATAAAGAGTTACTTGCTATTATTCATTGTCTTAAAAAATGGTGTTCTTTTCTTCTCAATTTTAATAGTTCTTTTAAAATTCAAACAGATCATAATGCTTTAAAATACTTTATGTCTTCCAAAGTATTGATGCAACGTCAAGCCAGATGGGCTGAGTTCTTATCTGAATTTTCTTTCACTATTATCTATTTCCCTGGTAAACATTGCATAGTTCCAGATATATTTTCATGTTGGGAAGATGTTTACCCAGAGCAGGGGGAGGCATTCGCTAACAAGAACCCATAAAATGTCAAATAAATTATCAAAGAATCAACTTTAATGACTCATCAACTCAATACAATGACAAATCAAACAATTAAAAAGCCACTACGCAACATTCAAGAAGCTCAATCAAAAGATGATTATTGTGTGGGGTTAAAAGAAAAAATACTCTCAAAATAAGGGGCCAAAAGATTCAGTATCAAATAAGGTCTATTAGTCTCTGAGGGTAGAGTAGTCACTCCCAATGATAAGGATATAAAATTAAGTATTTTCAATAGAAGACATGATTCTCAGTTAGCTGGTCATTTTAGGGTTAAGAAAACCTACCAGTTAATAGCAAGGGATTTTTCCTGGAAAGGAATAATTAGAGAAATCAAGGTCTATGTTAAAGGCTTTTATGAATGTAATAGGAACAAGGTACCCTGTCATAGGAAGTATGGGTTGCTTCAACCACTTCCAATCCCCTGTAAACCTTAGGAATCAATTTTGATAGATTTTATTTCTCAATTGCCTCCATCAGATATTTTTGATAGTATACTATTTGTAGTTAATAGATTTTCTTAAATGTATTTTTTCATTAAAACTTTTACTACTGTGACAGCAGAGGATTTAGAAAAATTATTTCTAGAACACTTATTATCTAAACTTGGCTTACCTAATGATATTATTTCAGATAGAGGCTCTTTGTTTTTATCTACTTTCTGGACTCAATTGTGTCAACAATTAAGTATTCCAAGTAATCTTTCTACTTTTTATAATCCTGAAATCAATGGGAAAACCAAAAGTGTCAATCAAATCTTTGAAAAATATCTTTGAATGTAAGTTTATTATCAACAAGATGATTGGAGCACATGGTTACCATTTGCCGAATTCGCTTACAAAAACTCAACACATTCTTCAACAAAACAATCTCCATTCAAAACTATATATGGAAAACATCCTTGATTCAATTTAATTCATGTAGGATTAAATCATCCTGCTGAATATTATCTTCAGACAATTTCACAACTTCAAGGAAAACTTCAATCTAACTTGGAAGCTGTGAGTCAGAGGTATAAGGAACAGGCCGATAAAAATCAACAATCTGCTCCACTTTTTAAACCAAGCAATAAAGTATGTCTCAAAACAGAAAATATTCAAACAACTCAACCATCTAGGAAGCTATCTGAGAAATGCTTGGGTCTATTTGAAATTGATATTGAAATTTCTAAAAATGCCTTTTGACTCAAGCTACCTCCAAAGTGGAAATCCATTCATCCCGTTTTTAACATATCTCTCTTGGAACTAGCTTGGGAAATATACCTGGGCAAGAACCATCCTCCTCTGTAACCAGTCAAAGTAAAAGATCATCTAGAGTGGGAAATACGCTGGATTCTTGATTCAAGAAGGTGCAAGGGGAAACTTCAATATCTTGTGGAATGGAAAGGCTACCTCAATGACACAAGTAAAACATCCTAGGAATTAGCTATTAAATTTTCTAATGCTCCTGAACTTATCAAATCTTTTCATTTAAAACATCCTTTAAAATCTAAACCCTGAAATTGTTTATTTATTTTTTTCTCTTTTTTTATTGGTTTCTTTTCTTTTCTCAAACTTAAAATCTTAAATCCTTATCATTTATCTCAAATTTAGTATGTATTCGCAAAACTAAAACTTCATAATCATTTAAATCTTAATATTTCTTTTAACTATTTTCCAATTTTTTTAAGGTTCCGTATATTTCTTTAAACCAAATTTAAAAACTTACTTAAATAAAATTAGAAACTAATTAAAACATATATTAAAATAAACTAATTTTTCTTTCTATAAATTATTTCATATTATGTATCTTTTTTCAACATTAAAAATCTTTATGTTTTCATTTCTTTTCTGTTTCCTCAAAACTCAAACTATCAAACACTCAAATAATCAAAACAAATTTCTCCAACAATCAACCTTGAATCAAAATTCTTTTAAATTATAAATTTTCTTTTTCTCTCACAAATTTCTTTCTTAAATGCAATTTTTTCTTTCCTTTCTTCTCTTCAAACAATAAATTGAAAACATATGACAAGATAAAATAATTAAAAAAAATTATATTCAAGATAAAACTATATACAAAATAATTTTTTTTCTTTTCCCTAAACTATTCTTTCTTCTATTTTTTTTCAAATCAGATCTTTCATCTTCTCCATTACTCAAGGAATTCCTTTTTGGCTCCTTTCAAACACCTCATCACCTTCAGCAAAAACCACCTCTCTAATGTCTAACAATTACCCAGCTATATCATACAAAGCCAAATCAACAATCCTCCCAAGCTCTTCACATAAATCCTTGAAGAATGTCATTCAATGAGTTCAACAGGGTTTCTTGGACCGTAATTGATCCAAAACTTTGGCAGCTAAATTGGTGTCCTCAATGTTCAATGGGCCACTTTCAATTGGGCTTTCAACTTCCATGGGAACCTCAGGAATTAGCCCACTGGTCAACACTATGGGTGCATCTTCCATGGTCTCCACTCTCTAAAAACCAAAAAATCAGTTACCTTTCAAAGTAATAAGATTTAAGTTTATTCACTTACTCCAAATTCAGGGTCTACTTTGAGAAATAAATGTTCTTTCTCTACTACCTCTACTACATCCTCATTGTCATCCTCAATGATCAGTCACTGTTTTCTAGATGTGGTGGCTTCATTCCCCACTTTCTCTGAAGTATCATTGACAACCTTTTCTGCATCCTCATCCACCTTCCTACATTTCCCTGAAGCTACATCTGTAGCCCAATTGGAGATTTCTTACCTCTCCTCTTGACTCAAATCCCCCTCCAATTTATCTATGGTTAAATCACTGTTGGAAGGCACATCCCAGATATCTTCAACAACAACCTTCATGTCAGCAATCAACCAAATTTTAGTTATTTTAAAGCTCTCTGAATTGTCATTAAGAGCCAATGTATTACATGCTACTCAATGCCATTGGCAAAAATTTCTCTTCTTGTGAGGAACTCATGATGCTTTACTCTCTACGCAAAAATAATCCATGGCCACACAGGCCATTCACAGAGTCTTAAATTTGTGGATGAGAGTCCCCCCATCAGCTTGGGGGTGAGGAGGAGTAGGGGTAGGGTTGGTGTTTTCAGGCATTAATTTTAAAAATAATGAATCTAAATCAAAATAGGTAAAAGAGATGAACCAAATATGCCACATAAGCACACCACAAAAAAGGTACCAAAACTGCCATCAAAAAATGAAATACACCTTCCCTGGACAGGTTTATTTCAACAGAATATATGTCTCCAAAAACTTCTTTGAGGCTTGGGTCTGGTTTATACATGGGGAGTAAATCAGCACCACAAAAGAAAAAATAATAGCAAAGTAGTTTAGCCTTAATACCATGAACTCATCAAGCTCAATTTTAGGATACCCAAATGGTTCTCCAAATTCAGGAGAATCAAGTGAAGTATCTAAAAGAAATTCTTGAATATTTGTATGAGACTCAGAAATTCTTGGGCCTTGATTCATATGCAAGTGGTTGAAATTGGGCCTTTGTCCAAAGAGTTTGTCCATTTTATCATAAAGAGGACAGATAGTGTTGAGTTTTTCAGAAACAGATGTGATTGCATACTTTTCATCATCTTTGGTATCTCCAAACCCAGTTGAAGAAGAAGCCATCTTTGATTTTGTCAGCCTAGATATCCCTAGGACTGAGTATTTCTTATACTTAAAATATGATAACCTTAAGTACTTTAAGCTTATATCTTAAAAATAAGATTAAAACAATAATATATATGATTATATTACATATATATATTGTCAAGGTACGCTTTTGGTCTAGAAGATTTGGTATGAAGTTTTATGAGGATTTTAAGGGTTAAAATGGATTCTCAACAATATGGTATGTGTTTCTTAATCTAAGTGATTTAATTACTTAAATAAAAGAGGTAGGATTAAAATATTGATATAATTTATTGATTAGAGTTACGTTATTGTAAATACTAATGTTATAGAATATAAGAATAAGTTTGATTGTTTGTAATGGTAATAAAATAATGTAGTGATGGAATGGAGAAAAAACAACCAAAAAAGAGGCCTTATATAGGAAAAGGAGGGAAAAAGCACGGCAATCAAATTATGAAAACAGTAGTATGAGAGAGAGAGAAAAAGAATATTCCAGAAGGAGTATTTTCAAATAATAAAGTTGTTCTAAAAAGAAGGCACCAAAAAGATGTATTTACAGAGTATGTCAGAAATACATCAATTTATTTAATATTTACTGTAGAAGTCAATTCTAAATAAGAAATTTGAATTTTTGTATATATTTAATATTATTTGAATATTAAAATCTTATTTTAATTTAAAATTTATTTTTTAATATAAATCTTTATTTCTTCCAACCTGTCAAATGAGCACGGTGTTATAGAAAAAATATAAGGGACAATTTTATATTTAATTTTAATTATTTATTTAATTTTATCATTCTGTAATTAGTTAATTTATTATAAGTAGTTTTAATGTAACTAATTAATTAAATAATTAAAATGATAAGGTGCGGCATCATCCAGTAAATAATTAATTATTTCTCTGGGTAAGTCTAGTAGCCTGGCTGACACTCCCTCACTCTAAAAAAAAAACAATAAAAAAAATGCTATGATTTTTTCTTTTTATACTTTTTTAGTAGAGTAGGGAGATTAGATATCTCCTTCCCAGGTATCCAAGAATCATATTCAGATGATTTATTCTTGAATCTCAATAAGTATTCGGTACCTTTTTCAGCAGTGACTATTCTGTCATTTAGAATTTTTTCAATTTCTGCTGTTTCAGTGATTTCATTTGGGGTTTTCTTTGGTCTACCCCTCCTTTTTGGAAATAATTCACTATTGGATGTGTAAGGTTTCAAAAGAGATATTGGAAAAACAGGATGTTTTCTGTCATATGGGGAATACAGAATAGCTTCAACTGCATTATCTCCAATCATTCTTCTGACAACAAATGGACCAACAAATGGATCTTTCAATTTGTTATTACCTTGTAAGTTGAAGTGGACTGTAGAAATCAACACTTCATCACCCTTTTTAAAAGTGTATTCTTTATGGAATTTGTCCCATCTTTACTTCTCATATTCAAATGATTTTTCAAACATTTTTGAGCATGATTTCTAAATAGTTGCTGCATTTGAAGAAAAGATTTTACACCAGGATGTATATCCAATTTAGGTATTTTGTTATTGAGAATTTGGGCATAAGTATTGGGAACATATCCAAGCCAGAGCTCAAAAGGCTTTCTTTGAGTAACAGAATGAACAGTGCTATTATAAGCAGATTCTAACCCAGGAAGTAAGGTAACCCAATCATGAGTGAATCTGTCATTAGCTTTATACTCAAGGCCAAAGGCACAATATTTTCTTATCATGTCCTCTAAAGTCTGAATCATTCTTTCAGCTAAACCATCAGTCTGAGGGTGATGGGCAGTAGAAAGTTTCAGATCACAACCACAAAAATCCATCAGAGACATCCAAAATTCAGAAGTAAATTTAGGGTCTCTGTCAGAGATTATGGCTTTAGGAAAACCAGAAGTATTAAACATATGAGACCACCATAAGAAAGCTAATTCTTTAGTGGAAACATCCTTGTGGGTAGGGATAAATTTACACATTTTTGTGAATCTGTCCACAATAGCCCAACAAGAGTTATAACTGTCTTTACCAGCAATAGGTAATCCTGTTACAAAATACATGTTTATTATTTGCCATGGAGCATCAGGAGGTTCAATATGTTGCATTAATCCTGCTCTCTTACCAGTTAATCTTTTTGATTTTTGGCAAGAATCACAAGATTCAACATATAATTTTGTGTCTTCAGACATATTAGCCCACCAAGCAGTGTTCTTAATTCTGATCATTGTTTTGTCAAGATAAAAATGTCCAGCTAATATGTCATCATGACAAATTTTCAAGATGATTTCTTTCATAGAAGGAGAAATAACAATAACATTACTCAACTTTCTTTTATAATATAGATATCCTTCATCAATTGAAAATTTTCCTTTTTCCAAAGCTTTTTGGTACTTTGGTGGAAGGGTTTTAATTAATGCTTGTATTGAAGCATTCTTTGGATCATTTAATATGGTGCATAACTTTTTCAAGTCAGTGTCCTTATCATATGATTACAGAATAAGCTGTAATAGCTCTTCCTCCATATCAACCACATATATCCCATGTATATGAATAATTTCGTCCTCAGGATCATACGCAGGATTAGAGTCATTATTTGGGAAAGGTAACCTAGATAACATATCCACATTTGAGTGAACAATACCAGCCCTATGAATAATTGTCATTCTCCCTCTGTACTCTTGAACAGCCAGCTGCCATCTGAACATATGTCTGTTAGGTGTTTTCAAGTTTAAAAGGGATTTAACTGCACTGCAGTCAGTGACAAGTTCAAATTTCTGGTCATCTAGGTAATAATGAAGCTTTTCTAGAGCCCATACTACAGCTAAACACCCTAATTGAGTAGCACCGTATTTCAATTCACTATTTCTCAAGGTTCTTGAAATATAACAAATTACTACTTCTGAAACTTTATCATTTATCACTTGGTTTTGATGGAGGGAAGCACCAAGACCAATGAAACTGGCATCAGTGTACAAAACAAATGGTTGATTAAAGTCAGGTAAAGAAAGAATTGGTGCTTAAATCAAACAGTGTTTCATATTGTCAAAGGCTCTTTGTCTTTCACTATTCCAGACAAAAGCAACATCCTTTTTATTTAATTGGGTAAGGGGTAAAGCTATGACTTGGTAATTTTTAATATACTGTCTATAGTATCCACACATTCCCAAAAAACTTTGGAGCTCCCTCACTGTTGTAGGAGCCTTCACCTGTTGTATGGCTGCCACTTTGTTCTGGTCAACACATATCTGTAAGCCTGAAACAACATGACCAAAAACTTTTAAGGAATGGAAACCAAATTTACATTTCTTCAAAGCAAGTGTCATATTTATTTCATCCATTTTCTGGAATACTTTACACAGGTGTTTAAGATGGTCCTCAAATGTTTTTGAGAATATAATGATATCATCAATATAAACCATCAGCCATCCTTCAATTATCTCTTGATGGAATGTGTTATCCATTACTTTTTGGAAAACTGAAGGGGAATTTTTAGGGCCAAATGGCATCCCAATATACTTATAAATACCCATATGAGTGGCAATCATCAGAAAGTTCTGAGAATTTTTCTCAACAGGTACCTGGTGATATCCTTTATTACCATCCAAACAGCTGATATATTTAGCACCCTGTAAAGTAGCATGTGTAGAGCTGATTCTAGGTAAAGGGTAGATATCATCAACAGTATAAGTGTTTAGTGCTCTATAATCACCACATAACCGGGATTTATCTTTCTCATAAGAAATTAGGACAGGTGAGATAACACAATATTTAGGTGTTTCAACTACCTTTTCAATAATATTCATTTTTAAAAGGGTAGAGATATTGTCTTCAATATCTTTTCTCTTTGTGGGAGAAGCAGGATAAGGCTTCTTCTTTAAACTAGGTGGTATATAAGTTAATGGGCAAGACAATTAAAGTTTCATTTCCTCAAACTAATCCCAGTTCATGTGACCCATGAGCAAAGGCCATAGGAAAAGATTTTATCAAGTTAATGATGGAATCTTTATCCTCACCAGAAAGTTGTTCTCCAAAAGAAGCATTGTCAATTTCAGACATAAGGGCATGCATTTCCTTTGTAGATCTTCCTTTATATTGAACCACAGAATTACATGTGTTCAATTCTGGTATTACTAATTTTTTAGGGGAGGAAATCTTAAATTTTCTCTTCCCATTCATCCCCATTGTAAAACATTGGTTTGAAGGATCCAATTTTATGCCATACTTGGTTAAAATATCATTCCCTACAATAAACCAATTGCTCAAGTTATCATTTTTCATGACAACAAAATCACAAATAGCTCTTACAAAACCATGGTTATATTTAAAAAACACTGTGGCTTTGTATTTACCAATGGGGGACAAAACAGAGCCATACCATCTCCAATTTTCAGAAATGATAGGCATCAGTTTAGATTTATAGTCTTGATCTACTGAAGCAAGTGCTCTTTCAGATACTACACTTCCTCCAGCTCCAGAATCCAGAACAACTTCAATGCTGGTTCCATTGATCAAGACTGGTGCCTTGAGAGGGGCAATAATAATTGAGCTATCCTCAATGTTCTTTATGATCTCAGCATCTTCAACTGTAGATAAGTCATTATTATCAATGTCAATAGTATTTAAATAATGGATATCCTCTTCCAGCATCAAGATTTCTTGTTGAGATTCATATGAAATATTGCTGGCACAATCACTTGATGTATCATCCAGTACCACTGTGTCATCAGCATGTTCCTCTGTTTGTTCTACAAGATTTATCTTCTTGTCACAAACATGGCCTTTCTGCCAAGGCTTGTTGCACTTGAAGCAAGTGTTTGTTGCATACTTCTTTGGTGCAACAGGGGCAGAAGGTTTACCAACCTTTTCCAGAAGTTTCTGTTGGTAAGTGGAGGGTTTCTCCAAAGGGGTCCTAGTAATGAATCTTCTGGCATCATACTTATTGTTTAGAAGTATCTCATTGCAAGTATTAATGAAATAAGAGGGTTCTTTGGAGAACTCAGTCCAAGCCACTATTAAGTCTCTCAGAGACATTGGTAATTTATAGAGGATCCTGTCCTTCCATAAATCAAACTCCATATTTGGGTCCATTGCCCTTAAGATTTTTTCAAGTTTCATTAAAAACTCAATAGGTTTATCAGTAGAAGAGCTATATCTGGTTTCCTCATACTGCCTTTGTTGAGCCATTCTGAACTTGGAGCCACCAAATTGTGCTTTAATTAATTTCTTCCAATCCTCCCATGAGTAGTCATTCCCATCTAGGAGAACAGATTCATACCACATCAGGGCAACATTAGTGAACAACTAAATTAACTTGGACACAATTTCCTCATCTGGGAGTTTGTAAGAATTCTTTAAGTTATCAATTCTGCAAATAAATCGTTGCCAATCAGAGGAAGAATCACCATCATATGTTTGGTACTGGTCAAGTTTTAGCCAATTATTTTGATTTGAAGGAGTCTCCTTAGTACTAGCTTGTTTCTGAGTAAGAAGTAGCTGTAATTTCTCTAATTGTGCTGAAATCTCATTGTTTAATCCTTCTGTTGCAGATCCTGGTGCATCATCAGTTTTTGATGGAAACTCAGTGTTATCAACAGGTATTTCTGGAGCTATTTTTACTTTAGATGAACTAGCCACAGGTACTATTTGAGCATCCTGCACTATATGTTCCTTCACAGAAATTTCAGTATATTTTTGGTCATTTAACAATGAGTTCAATTTTTCTTCAATGGTTGTTAGTCTTGTTTTCATTCTTGGAAGACTAGATAAACTCTCATTGATAGTTGCAAAAGATAATTGATTTTTATTTTGAAAAGATGACAAATGGTCATTCAATCTTTTCAGATTTATCTTATCTATCTCTACCTCCTGGCAACAGGCAGATACAGTATCTTTTAGTTTAGACAAATCATTTTTTATATTTTGCCATAAAGCAACTTTCTTTTCATGGGTTGTTTTGTAATGAGACAATTCATCAGAGACTCTCTGTGATTAACTTCTTAATGCTTGATAACCCTGATCAGTTAACAAACTATTATATCTCTGAGTCAATTTCATATTGTTCATTATATGATTTTGCTTGGCAATAATATCTCTCAAGTGCTCATCATTAATTCTTGCTACATCTGGAGTGTTTCTCAATAATGAAACTGAGTAACTTTCCAGACTCTCATAGAACTCCGGGTCAAGAGTTTCATCAATCACAGCCATATCAGGATTAATCATTGAGGTAGCAATTAAAAGTAAAGGATTAGATACATGAGTGATTTTTCTACTACTCCCAGCCTCTATAGGTCTCAAGGATTCATCCTCCCTTCCAGATTTACCTGAAGGAACAGAGTCAGCCACAAGAAAAGGCACTTGAGAATCAATAGAGGGACCTACCAGAGTTTGCTGGGTATCACCATATTGGGCTTCCTTCTTCTTTTGCCTCCTTGATAAGGGTGGGGAGGAGTGGGGTTGACCTGGGTGGGCCTTGATGGACCTACTTGAGGTAACTGATGCTGGTTTTGAGCCAGGTAGTCCCACTGAGTGTTTAGCCAGTCCCACTGCCACTTGGACACTTCCACCTTCTCTTGGGACTGGGGAGCCAATTGTTGTTGATCCCTGGTAGGAGGAGGTTTCTTCTTCTCTTGGAGAAAAGTATCTGTTCTTCTCACCTTTTCTTCCAAGGCATCTACCCTTACCTTTAGTCTCAAGCTTTCTGTCCTTAACTCCTTTATGTGAGTAGAAAGATTCTTTACCTGCTGAGACAATGGCATCTTTTTTATCCTGAAGCCTTTTGGAAGCTCTTCTGGTGGGTTTATCATAGGCTTCTGATCCTGAGTTGTGTCCACTAGGATTTCTACTTCTTCCATCTCTACATCCTGTTTGGGGCAAGGATTGATTAGTTTGAGAAATTCTTCTTGTTAAAGGAGAACTTACAGAAGTAGGCTCATCATAATCAATCAAGTCTAGTTCTTCTTCACGTGCAGCAAAACCACTTTGGTCAGTCATTTTAAGATTTAACTGAAATGAAAAAAAGAGACAATAAGATTAATTAGTCTTTTTATTTTTAATTTTTATTTAACAGAAATAAAATAAAAATAATAATAAAAAACTTTTTAAGATAAAAATCAACTTAAATAAAATTAATTTAATAATAAAAAAAATTTAAAACCAGAATTATAATATAATCAACTGTAGAAATAAATTAGAATCTTTATTAAAAATTTTTAATTATATATTTTCATGATTTAAATCAACTAATTTATTACCAGGACTTATTGTCAACTGAAGTAATTAAATACTGATCACTTAACTACCAGGACTTAATGTCAACTGAAGTAATTAAATATGAAGTTTTATTTTAAAATTTTATTAAACTGATCACTTAACTACCAGGACTTAATGTCAACTGAAGTAATTAAATATGAGTTTTATTAATTAAAAAAATTTATTGAACTACCAGGACTCAAAATCAACTGAAGTAATTAAATATGAATTATTTATTAATAAAAAAATTATTATTGTCAGGACAATTTGTCAACTGGAACAATTAAAATTTAAATTAATCAGGACAAATGTCAAATGAAAAATTTTAATAATTAATATTAAAATATTATTATTTTATTAATAAAAAAATATTATTGTCAGGACAATTTGTCAACTGGAACAATTAAAATTTAAATTAATCAGGACAAATGTCAACTGAAAAATTATAATAATTAATATTAAAATATAATTATTTTATTAATAAAAAAAATATTATTGTCAGGACAATTTGTCAACTGGAACAATTAAAATTTAAATTAATCAGGACAAATGTCAACTGAGAAATTATAATAATTAATATTAAAATATAATTATTTTATTACTTCTGGGACTAAGAACACTTATTTCTCTATTATGGTCAACCAGGAAAAATAAAAAAAAATATATAATAATAAAAATAAATTCCAAATTACCAGACACCACCCCCTGTAAAATGAGCAAATTAATGCCACTTACAGAGTGCTGAGTAAAAGGAAATACATAGCAAATGAAGAGTGAAGAGTAAACCACAAATAGTAATATCAATAATTACCATGATATATACGACGTTTAGTCAGTATATGAACCTAAGTTTTGGAGCGCGGTTCGATTCCCGTTCGCAGCAAAAACTTTTGTCATGTGACGTATGACGTTTGTCGTTTTCTTGCCTTCTCTCGTCCTTTACAGGTACTTGTACACCGATGGTCCATTCGATTACACCTCAATTAACGTTGCGCCGTCAATATTTCTGAAAGGTTCCCAATTGTCAAGGTACGCTTTTGGTCTAGAAGATTTGGTATGACGTTTTACGAGGATTTTAAGGGTTAAAATAGATTCTCAACAATATGGTATGTGTTTCTTAATCTAAGTGATTTAATTACTCAAATAAAAGAGGTAGGATTAAAATATTGATATAATTTATAGATTAGAGTTACATTATTGTAAATACTAATGTTATAGAATATAACAATAAGTTTGATTGTTTGTAATGGTAATAAAATAATGTAGTAATGGAATGGAGAAAAAACAACCAAAAGAGAGGCCTTATATAGGCAAAGGAGGGACAAAGCACGGCAATCAAATTATGAAAACAGTAGTATGAGAGAGAGAGAAAAAGAATATTCCAGAAGGAGTATTTTCAAATAATAAAGATGTTCTAAAAAGAAGGCGTCAAAAAGATGTATTTACAGAGTATGTCAGAAATACATCAATTTATTTAATATCTACTGTAGAAGTCAATTCTAAATAAGAAATTTGAATTTTTGTATATATTTAATATTATTTGAATATTAAAATCTTATTTTAATTTAAAATTTATTTTTTAATATAAATCTTTATTTCTTCAAACCTGTCAAATGAGCACGGTGTTAGAGAAAAAATATAAGGGACAATTTTATATTTAATTTTAATTATTTATTTAATTTTATCATTCTGTAATTAGTTAATTTATTATAAGTAGTTTTAATGTAACTAATTAATTATATAATTAAAATGATAAGGTGCGGCTTCATCCAGTAAATAATTAATTATTTCACTGGGTAAGTCTAGTAGCCTGGCTGACATATATAATAATTTCTCTATTATATAATTTATAGTAGTTTAAATAGCTTATCCATAGCCTAATAATACTTATTAAGGTGTTAATGGAGTCATAAAAGAATTATCTTAAGTGATATTAAGTAATTATTGACATACATAAGCTTATATGTATACATAAATCTCATATTCAGTGAAATATACAGTATATTATGTATATTTAGGTATATAAGTAGTTTTTAGCCCCTTAATAGCCTATAAACTTTGTTATTCTGCTTATTTTAGGTCATATGGACGTATACAGTGGACTCACAACGCCTACAGAAGCATATACATCTATTTCAGGTGCATACACTCAGTTTGGACAACTTAATCTTCTTCCTTGGATGGATATACATGGATTTATGGGTTGGGAGGTCATTGCTAGGTTAATATGGATGCTTGGGGATATTATTGGGGGCTTGGACATTTCATTTGTTTCCTTTATATGCTTTGGGTCTCATTATATTCTCTTTGGATGAGTTATTTTACCTGTTTTTTATGGTATCCACTTTTATCTGGATTTTCTATTTATGGTATGGGTCTGTGTTATCATTAATTGTGATGGAGGGTCCTTACTGGAGGTCTGGGTGTGAATCTTCTTGAAGTGGACGCCATGGGGAGGTGATGGGCCCTCACAGTGCTTTAATTGCCAGGGATAGCAGTGACATCATCTGGATTGAAGGTCTGTGCACTCCAGTGGATTTTGGTATAAGTAAGGGAGGATTTTGGCGGTTATTAGATCATCAATTACTTACTAAAATTCAAATAAACATTATAACACAATTATTATCATTTAGAAATATATTATAAAGCCTTTATAAATTTATATTATCTTTATATAAGCTATAACCATATTCTATTTATCTATTTTCCACCAAGAGCACACATTTAAATCTAAGTATTGTGAGTTTTATTTGAGTATAACTATTTTATTAGTCTTCCCCTGAGGTTTAATAACTAAATCATTTATTAATAAGTAGCAGGACCATTAATAAATACTATTAAATCATACTTAAATACTAGATACACTGACAGATTTCTTATGTTTTTTTGATAGTTTTTGAATCTTTCCCTCATTCACTTTGTTGTCAAATCAATCATACCTTTAGTTTTTGATTTTAACTCCACTTCCATTTTATTAAAGCCACTCACTTTTGATGTGGGTGGATGACCAACTTGAGGGGACTTTGGACAGCTAAACTAAGCATCAAAATTAGATTTAATTTTCAGCCAGTAAATTACAATCTGAAGGTCAGACAGTTTCAATTGTGCATATTTTTGGGAAGTAGATTATGGGCTAGGCTTGATAAATTAAAAATAAAAAAATAAGAAATTAGTGAAAAAAGAAAAAAATTTGAATATAATAAGACACTAACAAAAATTTTATATATTTATGATACCCTGTATAAAAAAAAAGTTTAAGTATAGAAATTTGAGCAGGAAAATTTTTAAAAAACAGAATAAAATGTAATAGACTTACTTGTGGTGTGAAAGAGAAAAATTTGATTTGGAAATGAACTGGGGGATAAGAGTTGTGAAATGGAGTATATGGGTGAGGATGGACAGAAGGTGATGCACAGCTGATTGGGAGGATGTGGGTACTTGTGGACCAAAATGTGGTTAAGAAAATTGTACAAATGTTGGACATATTTGACCCCACGTTTGAGAACCCAAGTACCAAATTAGCCATGTTTCATGGTGTGTTCAAGTAGCATTTTTCAAATGAAACACACTAGGTGTAAGGCTGAGATCAAGTACAGAGATGTGAGATAGCTTGAATGGTCAGTTGTTTAGAAGATTTTAATGGTCCTATATGAATACTGAAGTAAAAATCCAATAAGTATTAAAATATAACTCAATATAAGGGTCTCAGTAATTTAAATCTCACTAATTATATATGGCCTACAATCTTATAGTTGGTAGAAAAATAGATTTAATAATTCAGATAATATTCAAAGACTTTATAAGTAATATTGATATGTTTTGTAACTGTATTAGTTATATTTTTGATTGTAATGATAAAGAATTTAGAAAACAAGACCAAAAACCCCCTCCTTTTATACCCAATAACTTCCCAATGAAGCCCTTGATTTACCAGCCCTATACACAGTTAATTATTCATCATTCCATCTAATAGAATTTTCCAAAAACATAAAGAGTGATCAGTAACATAATTAGAATGATATCACCTGCCAAAATCCTGTATGAATAGGGATAACCCATTAAAAATAAAGAATAAGCAAAAAATAGAGTCTATGCTTGTAACACATTAAAATGAAAGACAAAAAGGGAAAAATAAGATTAATTATTAATCAATATTAAATTGGATTAACAGTAGAAATGATGGGGCTAATCATGACATTAAACTACGTGAAATCCCCATTCAAAAATAACCAATATTGACCGGGAAACCACTTAAAACCCCATAAAAGGGTGTGAGATGTGGGGTAACTACATGCAGTTCTTGGCTGGTGCTTGCACGGGTAACTCCTTGACTAATTTAGGAAATTTTAAGTGTGGTAGTTAATTTAAGTGCCGTGATTGAGGTTATTAATGAATTTAGTGCATATAATAAGGTCAATGCACTTATAATTAAACTAGGACACTAAATAAGCTCCTGTCGCCTATTTTAGTGTGTTTCCTCACAGTGGGCGTAGAATGTGGGATAATTATAGTTTAAAAAAGCTAACTTAGCTAAAAATGAAGCTATTCACATGGGAAAAATGCAGGCAGTATGTGGCCAGTACACAGAAGCCATTTCTGGCATAAAAAACACCAAAATTGAAAAGTGTTATTTTTATGCATATTAGTAGCCAAATCAATATTTCTAATTAGGACAAACTGATCTGTCAAAGATCATTTTTAATATTATTAAATTTATAGCGCATATAATAGGGGGTGTCAGTTCTGGCAAATCCGCACTTACAAATCTGCACTTAAATTTGACCAAATCCGCACTTAAATAAGTGCGGATTTCCAAAACACACTAGCCCCAATACTGGTGGATTTCAAAATGAAATAAGTCACTTATTTCACTCAAATCAGCACTTTATCAACTAAAAGTGCTGATTTCACCATCAAGTCCCATTTCACTGATTTGTCAGCATCATCCCATTCATACGCAGCACTCCGCAGAATAACACTTCATAACTCAAAACATCGTACATCACTTACATCTTCATATCATATCATATAAGAGTCATGCCTTCCTCACTTTCAAATCGTGATAAATTACATAAAGCAATGACTTTCATGGCGCTTGAACTGCTCTTGGACTCTGATTCCGATTCTGATCTAGAAGAAGATTTTGTTGTTTTATCAAAAATGGCCAGGAAACGTTACCTTCTTCCCAGAAAGCCTCAAGTACTTCATACCCCCAAGTACACCATCCAAACACTTCTTAACCTATCTACACCCAGTTTTAGACAGCTGTTCAGGACTTCTCAGGAATGTTTCCTTAAATTGCTTGAGCTTATTCAGGATCATCCCATATTTCACAATAATTCTCAAAAAGAACAACGACATCCTTCAATTCAATTGGCCATCACACTATGTCGTTTGGGTTCAAATGGTAATGGAGCCGCTTTGAAACGTTTAGAAAATGTCTTTGATTTAGGGTATGGTTCAGTTAACACTTATACCAAACGATGTATCACTGCCATCAACTCCTTGGAATCTCAACTTCTCACCTGGCCAACAAAAGAAGAGCGACTTGAATCATCTCAGGTTATGCAAGCAGAGGGCTTTCCAGGATGTATTGGTTTTGTTGATGGTACTACTATTCCTTTGAGCCAGAAACCTGCTCAAGGTGGAAACAATTACTTTGACCGTAAAAAGAGGTAGATTATTTTTAACTCCTTTCATCCTCCTTGAAACTAACACAAACAAATATATCTTCTTTATAGATATTCAATTAACGTTCAGCTTATATGTGACGTAAACAAAAAATTTATATCATTCTTCGCTGGCTATCCTGGCTCATGTCATGACTCCTACGTCTTCCAAAGAATGCATATTTCAAATGAACCTGAAAAATTCTTTGATGAAAATCAGTATCTTCTTGCAGATTCTGCTTATGTGAATGGAAAGTATGTACTTCCTGCTTTTCGGGGAGCAGCTTCAGAAGACAGTCAAAATGCCAAATTCAACAATCATTTGGCAAAGTCAAGAGTCCGTATTGAACATTCTATTGGAATCTTGAAAGGCCGTTTTTCTAGTTTAAGGGAATTAAGAAGTCCTCTTAGAAATAAATCTGAAATGGAGGCGGTGATCAACCGGATTCTGTGTTGCACTATACTTCATAACCTACTTGCTGACCTCAAAGATCAATGGTTAGAGCTGTATGAAGATGAACAAGTTGATTCACCTCCGACTATATCCAACACTTCTATTTCTCAAACAACTAGTATAAGGGCGAAAATCCTTCCAATAACACTCCAACATTTCTCAACGCAATTTTAATTTTTTTCTCTTTCTCTTCAAATTATCAATTTGCATGTATTATTCACTGAGAATGGTAAATTTTTTTGCATATTTTTTTGGTTTTTGAATTTGCTGTTAAAGTCTTATTTTTTTTTCTCTCTGTGTTTTCTTTCATCAACTCAACATGAAATCGCATATTTTCAGCAAACGCATATTTTTTCAGTCACTCAAAGGTTGGGAAAGAGTTGGAAGGGAAGATTAAGGGTTCCGAGGCATTTTAAATGAAGAAAAGGGTCTGGGAGAGGTTGAGAGGGGTGAAATGGGGATCAAAAGAGGATGGCATACAATGGGGCTGGGAGGATAGCGAAAGGCATGGGGAGGGAAGACAAGCATGTGTTGATAGAATTGAAAGGGATGGAGATTGGTGCAAACAGAGTGTGAAAATAGGAGGATGAACTCTGTTCTTCGGGCGAAGAACAGAGTTCACTTCCATAAAATATTAGCTGAAACATAGTTTTCAATTCTGTAAAAACAGTTGTAAGTAATAGAAAAAGTCACTGATTTTTTTTATATGTAATCCTTGCTTTACAAGGAGACTTTTGTGACAAAGCAGATTTTTGAGTTACCCTTTGAGATTTGGAATGTCTGGGAGGCATTATGAAACTGGCACATAACAAGAAAAAAGATTAAAAAGTAGAAGAAATAAGTGAAAAAGAATGTAAACATGCCTGGTCAAAATATTGAAAATGTTGGAGATTGGTGCAAACAGAATGTGAAAATAGGAGGATGAACTCTGTTCTTCGGGCGAAGAACAGAGTTCACTTCCATAAAATATTAGCTGAAACATAGTTTTCAATTCTTTAAAAACAGTTGTAAGTAAAAGAAAAAGTCACTGATTTTTTTTATATGTAATCCTTGCTTTACGAGGAGACTTTTGTGACGAAGCAGATTTTTGAGTTACCTTTTGAGATTTGGAATGTCTGGGAGGCATTATGAAACTGGCACATAACAAGAAAAAAGATTAAAAAGTAGAAGAAATAAGTAAAAAAGAATGTAAACATGCCTGGTCAAAATATTGAAAATGTCAGGAAGGGGTGTGTGCCGAGGATTGATGGGTAGGTAGCGAGGAAGGTCAGTGTGTCACATGTGACAGGGATGGGGTAAGAAAGGAAGGGATGTTTTGTGGCCAAAATGTGGTTGTGAAAAAAAACGGGAAAAAAGTGCTGATTTGAGGTCATAACTGACACCCTTTTTTGAAATAAGTGACTTTTTTGCAAAATTTAAGTGCTGATTTGTAAGTGCTGATTAGGTTTGAAATCCGCACTTAATTTAAGTGCGGATTTGCCAGAACTGACACCCCCTAATGAACTTTTAAATTATTTAAAGTGCATTTATTGATTTTTACATAAAACAATGAAAAAAACAGCTTTAAGTCTACTTTAAAATTATGTAGCCTTATATTTAAGGTTCTTAAAATCACTCTAACATATTCTAATTTTATATTAAGTACATAGGACTTATAAAAGGTGGATATATGCATGTATAGAAGGTGTTATAATGGCATGTATTGTATTTTATCATAATTTTTACTTATGTATACAACTTGTGTTCTTTAATTTATTGTTCCCATGTATAGTCCATGTGTTTAACATAACTTATAATTACTTTTTACTCAGTTCTTGGAATATCCATGCTGACACTCACCCACCCAAAAAAAACAATAAAAAAATGATAAGTTATGCACTTTTTTTATTTTATTTTTATTTTTCAGGTATTCAGAAAAATTCTGTATCATTAAAGATTAATCCTTTAAAGAAATAAAACATAATAAATTACTATGAGTACTTGTTTTTAACCCCTCAGCTGGTTGAACAGAAATTTATTTCTGTTTAAATTTTTTAAGAAGGTAGGATTGATTTAAAATTTCTTTTTTAGGTATCCATTTATCAAATTCATTTGATCTCCTCTTAAATCTTAATAAATACTCAGCTCCTTTCTCTTTAGTAAGAATTATTTTTTTGAGTATTTTTTCAATCTCTGCCTTTTCCAAAATTTCTTCAGGTTTCTTTTTAGGCCCTCCTCTACTTTTTGGAAATAAGTCAGGATCATTTGCATAGTAAGGTTTAAATAATGAGATAGGGAGAACTGGATGTTTCCTATCATATGGGGCATATAATATGACTTCCACAGCATTATTACCCACCATTTTGTTGACTAAAAAAGGTCCTAAAAAGGGGTCCTTCAATTTGACATTATCTTGTAAGTTAAAATCTAGTGTTGAAATTAGGACTTCTTCTCCTTTTTTGAATTTAAATTCTTTATGAGATTTATCCCACCTTTTCTTTTCATATTCAAATTCTCTTTGAATGCACTCTTCTGCATGCTTTCTACACATTTTTTACATATGAATAAAGGATTTATTACCAGGGTGTATATCTAACATTGGCAACTTATTTAAATGATTTACTGGGTTATTGGGTACATATCCCATCCAGAGTTCAAATAGTTTTATCTCTTATACAGAATGAGTTGTGCTATTATATGCAAATTCAAGGCCAGGAATTAATGGTACCCAGTCATGTGTGAATTTTTCATTGTCTTTTTACTCTAATCTAAAGGCTTAATATCTTCTGATCATATCTTCCAGAGTCTGTATCATTCTCTCAGCCAGCCCATCAGTTTGTGGATGGTGTGCTGTAGACAATTTCAATTGACAACCTGATACTTCCATAAAAGATTTCCAGAACTCTGAAGTAATGTTAGGGTCTCTGACAGAGATTATGGCTTTGGGGAACCCAGAAGTATTCATCATTTTAGTCCACCATAGTTATACCAAATCTTTTGTAGATACCTCTTTATGGGTAAGGATAAATTTACACATTTATGTTAGTCTATACACAATTACCCAGAAAGAATTGAACCTTTCTTTTCCTGATAATGGAAAGCCAGTGACATTGCCCATGTTTATAACTTCCCATGGAGTTTTTGGCTGCTCTATTTTTTGAAACAACTCAGCTCTTTTCCCAGTAAATCTTTTAGATTTCTGACAAGAGTCACATGTGTCTATGTATTTTTTTACATCCTCTTTCATGTTTATCCACCAGGCTGTATTTATAACTCTAGTTAATGTTTTGTTAAAATCAAAATGACCAGCTATGATGTCATCATGACAAGTATTTCACATTTTCTCTTTCATAGAAGGTGGTATAAGTAATACATTAATTAGCTTTTTTCTGTAATATATGTATACATAATCAATTGACATTTTTCCTTTCGCCAATGCATTTTTAAAATTTGGAGGTAAGAATTAATTAATGCACTCATAGAGGCATTTTTTGGATCATTTAAAATGGTAGATAATTTAGACAAATCTTTTTCAGATGAATAATTTTATAATATATTTTGCACAAATTCTTCCTCTAAATTCAATATATAAATCCTAAATATATTTATTACCTCATTTTCAGGTACATGAGCTGGGTTGTCAGTATCATTTGGCAAAGGGCTTCTGGATATTAGATCCTCATTAGAATGCAATGTTCCTGCTCTATGAGTGATTTTCATTCTTCTTCTGTACTATTGTACAGCTAGTTGCCATCTAAACATGTGCCTATTAGGTGTTTTAATGTTAAGTTATGATTTTACTGCACTGCAATCTGTTATTAATTAAAACTTTTGGTCTTCCAGATAGTAATGAAGTTTCTCCAGGGCCCACACAATAGCTAAACATTCCATTTGAGTGGCACCATAACTTAATTCTGTCTTTCTTAAGGTTCTGGATATATAACAGATAACTACTTCAAATAATTTACCATTTTTATCTGTTTTTGCTGTAAAACAGCACCTAACCCTGTGAAGCTTGCATCAGTATACAAAATAAAAGGTAATTTAAAATCTGGAATTCACAATATTGGAGCTGACATATAAAATTCCTTCAATTTATTAAAGGCATTTTGTCTTTCATTTTTCCAAATGAAAGCCTCATTTTTCCTGATTAATGTTGTTAAAGGGGCTGCAATGGATTGGTAGTTTTTTTATATACTTCCTATAATATCCACACATACCTAAAAAATCTTTGAACATCTTTCACATTCTTAGGTATACTAATGTTTTTTATTTCTGCCACTTTATTCTGGTCAACACAAATTTTCAAACCAGATACAACATGTCCAAGTACTTTAAGGGATTGAAACCCAAACTTACATTTCTTTAATGCAATTTTCATATTAATTTCATCCATTTTTTGAAATACTCTTTTCAGGTGATTCAAATCTTCATCATATTTTTTTGAAAACACTATGATGTCATCAATATAAACTAAAATCCATCCTTCAACCATATCCTGATGAAAAAAACTATTCATCAATTTTTGGAAGACTGAAGGCGCATTCTTCAGGCCAAAAGGCATTCTCACATATTCATATATCCCCATGTGTGTGGTTATGAGTAAGAAATTCTGAGAATTCATTTCCACAGGGATCTGGTGGTAACCTTTGGTTCCATCCAGACAGGAAATATATTTTGCACCTTGTAAGGTAGCATGGATAGAAGCTATCTTTGGTAAAGGGTAAATATCATCTACAGTGAATGTATTCAGAGCTCTGTAATCACCACATAATCTTGCCTTATTTTTTTCATAAGAGATTAAAACTGGTGAAATAACAAAATACTTAGGTGTTGTGTCCACTTTTTCAACAATAACCATTTTTAACAACATTTTAATGTTTTCTTCAATGTCTTTCCTTTTTTCAGGAGAAGCTGGGTGAGGTTTATTTTCCAAGCTGTCAGAAATATTATCCAAATCACAACTTAAAGAGATTTTCATCTCAAGTTCTTTGACAAATCATAGTTCACTTGAACCATGAGCAAATGCCATAGAATAATATTTTATCAATCTCAAATTTTTTTTTCAATTTTTGAGAGTTGAGGACTGAAAGAGGCTTTTTGGATTTCATTTTCCAATTCTACCACTTCAGAGGTGGTTCTTACACCTTGCAGTCATTCTCCTTTTGGAGCAATTGAATTAACTGAATTTTCAGAGCAAATCTTGAATTTTATTTTCCCTTTTATGCCTATAGTGAAGCAACTTTTTTCAGGATCTATTTTGATGCCAAATTTGGTCAATAAGTCATTTCTAATAATAAACCAATCACTAAAATTATTATTATACATTTCTACAAATTCACACACTGCTCTGACATATTCATTATTATATTTAAAGAATACAGAATTTTTTTATTTGCCAATTGGATGTAATACTGAACCAAAACCCCTCCAGTTCTTTGTCTGTACAGGTTCTAGTTTTTCTTTATACATACTATCAAGTTTCATTAATGTGTTAATAGAAACTACACTACCTTCAGCCCCAGTTTCAAGAATGGCATTCATTTCTTTTCCACATATAATTACAGGTGCTCTGATAGGTGTTATTTTTTAAGTATCATGAGATACATCTTTAATAATTTCAGCTTCTTCAATGGAAGTTAAAGATGTATCTGTATGAGGTATTGTATCATTCAGGAATATAATATCCTGTTCTAATACATATATCTCATTTTCATAATCACTGTAAGAAATGTTACTTTTACAATCCTCACTAGATTCCTCCTTTTCATCTTCATGATTAATCTGTTCAGAATCTTGTGAGTTTTTAATAGCATTTATTCTTTTCTTAAAAGTATAACCTTTAGACCAAGGTTCATTAAATTTTTAGAAAGTGCTACTTTCTTGTCTTTTAGGGACAAGGGGAGCTGAAGGTTTTTTCTTCTCCACAGGTAACTTTTATGTAGTAGGTTTTACTACCTCAACAATTTTCTTGTAATTATTATACCTTGTTTCATATTTGTGGTTCAATAATATTTCATTGCATATATTAATAAACCCAGAAGTATCTCTGATGGTTTCAGCTCTAGCTACAATAATGTCTCTCACTGATATAGGCAATTTATATATTATTTTTTCTTTTCACTCATCAAAATCCATTTTTGGATACATGGCTTTCATTGTTTTTATTAAATTCATTAAAAATACTATGGGTTTATCTCCAGAATTTGGATTATATCTGGTGTTCTCATACAATCTTTTTTGAGTGATTCTAAATTTTGGGCCACCAAATTGCCTTTCAATTAGTACCTTCCATTCATTCCAGGAGTAGTTAATTCTCTCACTCAATACAGATTCAAACCATAATAAGGCCACATATTTAAATAAAGATATCAATGTTGAATTAATTTTTTCATCAAGTAATTTGTATGAAAATTTTAAGTTATCAATTCTCTGAATGAATAGTTGCCAAACAGACTTTGAATCCCCATCAAAAGAATGGTACTTATCTAACTTAAGCCAGTTCTTTTGGTTAGTTTTTGCTTCCCTAACCTGAGGAATATTAATTAATTCACTTACTTTAGAAAGATGATCACTCATTTCATCCTTTACTGGTTTTATACTCTCAGAACACATGACACTATCTTCATGTTCAATCATTGGTTTATCATCTGAGTCTTTCATATATATTGGTATTCTTTCCACATAGGGGGTGTTGTCCTTTAACTTATCAGTATTTTTCAAAATTTCAGCTATTTAAATTTTCACTCTTTGTAACCTATCCTTCATTACAGGTACATGAGTTAAAGTATCATTCAAATTTGACAAAGACAATTTTATACATCCCTCTATAGTAGCCATAATATTCTGAGAATAATCTAATTTATCTTGTAAATTCTTAATCTCAGAGTTCAATCTTTTATTGTCATTGATTAATTCATTATTTTAATTTTCAATGATCTTTAACCTATTGGCTGTGGTACTCCATGATTGTGTGAGGTTTAATAATACACTCTCTGTATCATTGTTTGACTCTCTAGAGATTTCTTCCAATTTTTCAATTCTTAATAACAATTTGCTAATGATTTTTGATTCAATTGGATTTTCTTTTAAAAAATATTCAATTTTTTCTGTGTCCAATTCAGAAGACTCATCATCAGGCTCAAGATTTACTTCATTTGGTTCCATTTTAATATGGCTAGTATTATACTGGTGATCAATAAAACTATGTACATTGTCATCATGTAAAGACAAGTTTAAAATGTTATTTTCAAATGAATAATTCTTAAAATATTTATCAATTATATCAAGTAACTCTCTATCAATCTCATTACCTATGAGTAATTCATTTTTAGTGTTATATAATTGATCATTTGAAGATGTATGACTTACCAAGGTCTTATTCCAATTCCCCTGCCTCTCCTTGCCTTTCCCCTGTAAGCGTGACTGCTGGATCCCTGCTGTGGAGAATTTTTGTAATTTTGGGCATACCAGTCCCACTCTCATTTTCTGAATTTAATCTTTTGATCCTCCTCTTGGGCTGGAAGTGTGGCTGTTGCCACTGTGGAATTGTTGGTTACAACAGTTGTTGGTTGAGCTTTAATTTCCACTAGAGTTTGGTTGACTTCTATGAAACCCTATGTGGCTCTTTTCTCCAGATTGTTAATCTGGTCTACTATATTGTTGGCTCTTTTTGTGATGGTGTTTAGAAGAGTGGATAGGGAGTGAATTTGTTCTTACAAAGCTTTTTTTGTTTTCTTTATTGATACTTGTTTTAAAATTATTTCCCTTTCCTCCAGAGACATCTGTGGAGTGTTGATGGTTGTGGGAGAACCCAGGCCCTCTATTTGAACATCCTGTAATAGGTCTTTCAGATCTAGGTCTTAAGTTATAAGGTTTTGCCTTATTACTCACAATATCATTGTTTTTGTCACACATTTTTGTGTGGAATTTAAATCAAAAAATTGAAATTTGAGATATTAAAACTTCAAAAAGGAGTTTTATCAGTATTAATCAATACTACTGAAGAAAATTTAATTTCTTACTTGTAGGTATTAAGTGAATTTATAAGTGCCAAAAGTCAAATATGCTTTTTATGTGGTCACTTGATTTAACTGGCCTACAATATGTAGCCATGTTTTTATATTTAAAAAAGAAAATTTGTCAGTAATATTCTTTCTAAATATTAAATGAGTTTTACAAACCAATAAAAATGGATTAAGAGTCCTGTTTAAAAGAAAACAATTAATCAGTTTTTATTATCTGGTTTATTATCTGCAAAGATTGCAAAATTAATTAGTTTATTGACAGACTCCCACTAAGAACAATTTTTATGTTGAATTAGTGGTAAAATTGTTGATTAAATATCACAATTTTATTATATAAAAGGGATTATTTTTCTGAAATAACTATATAAGTGACCCCAACCTGTTGTAATTATCCAAATATTTCCATAGGGATTTAATTTCCTTGTTGCCTCTTTTTGAATTTTTTACTTACTGGAAGATAACCATCAGAATTCTTGAGAAAAGGTCCCCAATTTTCAGGCTGAGATCAAGTACAGAGATGTGAACTAACCTGAATGGTCAGTTTTCTAGATGAATTAAATGTTCTTATATTAATACTGTAGTACAAATCCAATAAGTATTAAAATATAACTCAATAGAAGGGTCTCAGTAATTTATTCTCACTAATTATATATGGCCTACAATCTCATAGTTGGTAGAAAAATAGATTTAATAATTCAGATACTATTCAAAGACTTTATAAGCACTATTGATATATTTTAATTTTATTAGTTATATGTTTGATTGTAATGATAAAGAATGTTGAAAACAAGACCAAAAACCCCCTCCTTTTATACCCAATAACTTCCCAATGAAACCCTTGATTTACCAGCCCTATAACAAGTTAATGATGCCTCATTACAGCTAATAGACCTTTCCAACAACATAAATAGTGACCAGTAACATAATTAGAATGATATCACCTGCCAAAATTCTGTAATAATAGGTATAATCCTTCAAAAATAAAGAATAAGCAAAAAAGAGAGTGTATGCGTGTAATACATTAAAATGAAAGTCTAAAAAGATAGAAATAAGATTAATTATTACACAATATTAAGGGGGTCAAAATTAGAATATATGGGGCTAATTATTCCAATATACTACTTGAAATTCCCACCCAAAAATCACCAATATTGGCTGAGAAACCCAGAAAAAGGATGTGAGATGTGGGGTAACTACATTCAGTCCTTGGAAGGCTCTTGCTCAGATAAATCCTTGACTAATTTAGGCAAATTTAAGCATGGTAGTGAATTAAATGGGCTAAGCTTGAGCTTATTAATGAAATTAGTGCATATAATAAGGTTAATGCACTTATAATTAAATTAGGACACTAAATAAGCTCCTGTCGCCTATTTTAGCATGTTTCCCCACAGTGGGTGTAGAATGTGGGGTAATTATAGTGTGAAAAATCTAACTTTTCTAAAAATGAAGCTATTCACATGGGGAAAATGCAGGCAGTATGTGTCCAGTACACAGAAGCCATTTCTGGCATAAAAAACACCTAGTATGAAAAGTCTTTATTTTATGAAGTTGAGTAGCTGAAAAAAAGTCCTCATTATGAAAACTTGATCTGTCAAGGCAAATTTTTAATATTATTAAAATTATAGCACATATATTCAGCTTTTAAGTGATTTAAAGTGCATTTCTTGTTTTTCACATAAAACAATGAAAACAACAGCTTTAAGACTACTTAAAAATCATGTAAACTTGTCTTTAAGGCTCCTAAGGTTAATCTAGCATATTTCAATAGAATATTAAGCTCCTAAGACCTATAACAGGTAAATATATATGTGTGTATATAAGGTGTTATAATGGCATATATTGTATTTTATCATAATTCTTATTTATCACCACACAATATTTGGGGAGACTTGCTAGAAAGTCCTTAACTTGAAGTCAGATGCAAATCAGACGGAGCTCAGACTGAAGTAATACTGAACTTTCACTTGAAGAATCACACAAACAATAATGGATCTATACTGAAAACATAGTGAAAGTGTGAGGATAACTGAATGGAAGCCATAAAAAATCATTCCATGAGTCTACTCAATGCACAGTATTTTTTGATTTAAATTATTAAAATAATAATTTATTAATTTAAGTTGATAAATAAAAATCTATCAATAATATCACAATTCTTAAATACAATAATGTTATTAAAAACTTTCAGATTACATATAAAAAAAGTCAGTGATTTTTTCTATTACATACAACTGTTTTTCCAGAATTGAAAAACTGTTTTGTTGTTGATAAGAAGAAGGAGGAGAAGAAGAGGAAATGAAGGAGAGGAGAAGGAGGAAATAAAGGAGGAATTATGAAAGGTAATAAGAAAATGAAAAGAGTATAAAATAATAAAAAATTAAATTAAAGAAGAGGGATGCAACAACAAATTATGATGAATGACACAACAGTGAGGTTTGGTTTAGTAGTAAATATTTAATTAAGTAAGTAAAGATTTCTCTGCACAGCTAACAATTTTTGATTATTAATAAACTTAAAGCAACCGTTGTGGTCTTCCAACGTTGGCAGGGGCCTTTGTTGTGTGATTTGGCGCTGTTTGTGCATGTCTTAATTGACATCTGTTAAGGAATTGGGTATTTTTCTGGTTTTATTCTGTGGCTTTTGGGTCTGAGGGTATGTGGGTACTATCATTGGATAGCCCTGGCTTTTCTCTATATTTTATGTCTTGAAGACATTTTTCATATTCTGAGTTTTAAGGGGTCATTTCCTCATTTTTCATTTATAAAAGATTGCTGTTTAATTTTGTTTTTTGTGTTTTATGGGCTAACCTTAAGTCTTAGGGTTAAGTGCTTAGTACCATTGGATAGAGCTAATTTTTCTCTATATTTCATGTCTCAATGTTGTTATAGTGAAATTCCGTGTTTTAAAGGTTTTAGTAGTTGTAGCTAATTTTTCTAAGTAGATTAGTGGTTTTTATTGGTTTTCTGGCTTCAGGGAGGCCGGGCCGCTTCAGGCGGCATCTCCGACGTGGGGCGGCCCGCCTGCCTCTGTTTTAGGAGGTTGGGGAGTGCTCCAGGAGGGTTTTTTATGCAATCTGGCAGGTACAGGCGCCAGATTGGTGGGTGCGCATGGGCTCTTAGTTAGTGGTCTGTGTGTACATAGTGAAAAGACAGTTTGGGGCAACCTTAATCATCATACAACCATCTGGAGGTGATATCATTGTTTCTCACTCAGTTTTCACTGTTTTCTGGCCACAATTGGCTGTGTTTGTTGCAAGTGAGTTCTTCATTTAACTTAACTTTGGCAACTGTTTTCTCTGTTATAGTCTTGCAAGCTATAGCAAGTATTATTGCTGTCTCTGGTGTGGATTTGCAGCCTACATCAAATATCTTTGCTGTCTCTGGTGTGGACTTTGTTCTACATTTCAGTTCTTTGGTCTGGTAGTCTATCTGGTGACTACTTTCTTGGCTCATCAAGCAGTCAAGTGTGTTTAAAAGGGGTCTTTAGCAAAACAGGAACCAACTTACTTTAGCAAGTAAATCTCACTCTATTTTTCTAAAGGGACAGGGGATTTTCTCTCTGGTTTTTCTCCAACTCCCTTGGTCAAGGCCTATAGCTAGTATTATAGGATTGTCTACACCGTAGATTAATTATTGAGTAATTATATTAGACTTGTATTACTAATAAAATAAAAATAATGTATTGTAAGTATTTAAAATGCTGTAATGTAAGTGATGCATCTACAGGGGGTTATTCAAAGCCTTTTTATAGGAAAGGGATCCTCTGAAGTGCCACAAATGAGTAATTACAAAATAGTATTGAGGTATAACAATAATATAAAAGAATATAACTAAAACATAGATACTGAGAGAAAAACATGAAACAACTAATTAAACTTATGAGTAAGAGACTAATTTTCCCACCATAGTTTCCCAAACCAGTGAATAAAATATTGAGTTACTAAATAAGCCTGAAACATAATAACTGTGAGTAAAATAATCCAAAACAGGTATTACAATGTTTGGTTAAGGGTTTTAATTGTAACAAATAGAATATTTTGATGCAACAATTTTTTTAATTAAGTTAATTCAATTGTAAAGGAAAATTAATCATTTGTTTTAACTATTCTAGTAACTTAATAATTAATTTAGTTGGAACAAGTAATTAATTTAATCATATTGTTTATTCAAAGTGAGGATTTTAATATTATTATCTTAAATAAAAAGTTTTATTTATTTTACAGTTTTCTGACACAATTAAGGGTTAAAAAAGTGCCCAATATTATTTTTTAATAAGATATGTAAGGCTTTATTTAATATATAAATTTAATTAATCAATTTATTTAAATTATAAGTTTATTTTACACTTATAATCATAATATATGTCTATAGTCAATTAATTATTAATTTATTTTTATTAAATACATAAAAATGCGCCATAATTTTTAGAATATAAAATATATCATTCTTAATTTAAATGTATAAATAATATATCACTACGCAATATAGGGGGTGGACTTGCTAGCAAGTCCCCAACCTGAACTCAGGCACAACTCAGATGGAACTCAGACTGAACTCATACTGAACTCATATTGAACTCTACTTGAAGACCCACCTAAAACTGTTCTGCTGAGTGGTGTTTATCCCTGATTGTATGGTTCCTTTGTCAATAGCTCAATGTGTGTTCAATCTGTGGTGAACTTGAGTCCAAGGTTGCGGACTTGCTAACAAGTCCGCCCCCCATATTGCGTGGTGTATATAATAATAAAATTAATATAATACTTATTTTACTTATATTTAACAAGATATTTATATAATTTTAATATGCAATAAAATATTAATTTATATACATAACATGCATATTTTTACACCCTCTTTCAGGTTCAATAAATTAACATAACATTTACTGGGCTCCTGGTACATCCTGGCTGACAAAAACTGTAATTTTATTATCAACACATTATAAACTAAATTTCTCCATGGTGTATTCTTTGAATGTCAAGATTTAGCAATGGTATATTTCAATCTATTGAATTTGCTTTAAAAAAATAGAATCAACAGAAAACTTAAATTATTTATTATAGATTACAATTAAAAACATGGAAAACCAAAATTAAAGTATGGTATATATTTTTGAAGCTTTTTGACTAAATGAAGAACTTTCACAACTTATTTACACTAATTACTTTTAAATAAAAAATAGCTGATTATGTATCTTAGAATTAGCATATATCTTTAGGATTTAGACTCCAACTTATTTTGGGGGAATAGAAAATGCAAGAAAAGGAAAAAAAATGCACAAAATACTTTCTCTTTTTAAAATTCTGCCAATTCCTCAGCTACTAAGACAATATATATATTAGGGGGTATCAAAGTTATAAATCTTTCATTTCAAAATACCTCTTTTTTCCACCAAATCAACCATGATTATTTTTTTAAATATTCTATATTGTTCCCCAAAACACCTTTATACTGAGAATTAATGTCAAGTTTGTGGCTTTCTTTTTAAGTTATGTAATGCCTTTTAAATAATTACAAATTTTTAACTTTGATACCCCTTATTATATCATGTGTAAATTATATATCTATCTAGATTTTAGAATATCTTTTTTATTGATTTCAAAAATATTTTTTGGCATACATTCAGTTGGTGAAGTGATCTAGAGAACTCAAAAAAAATACCACTCAGTGAATTCCTTTCATAAAAAATACAGATAGAATGTGCCTAAAGTTATGAAACTAATTTTTAACTAAATAGAGGAATATTTCTCAAAAAAAATTGCTGAATATTATAGTGTACTTTAATTCTGATATTTGAGATAAAAATAATGTTCATCTGGAAATTCAACTCACAAATTTTACAGTGTTACCATGTAAGAAGAGGTGCACAAGATCAAATTTCAGGCTTTTATAAAATTCAAAATCTCTACCAAAGAGGTAGAGCTGATATTATTCATTGTTCCATACTTTTATTTGTAAAAAGACATCTATATAAACTGTTTTTGTAAGAAAGATACAATAGATAACTTGAAACATGACAATATTAATTGCTACCATTATAAAAATTTAGTTCTGATTAGTATAAATTTATTAAAAAACTTTAAAATATATGTTAAAATAATTCAGCTTTTTTATTCAAATTTTCTTAATTAAAATTGTAGATGATCATACATTTGGTTGGTGAGATAAATAAATTTATAATATAATTTTACAGCTCTAAAATTGAACCTTCTCCTCATGTTAGAAATATAGGTTAATTTTTTTTCTATTCTTTATTTAAAATAATATAATAAAACTTATAGGTAAAAATAAAATATATTACACATCTAATGAGTCAATATATTTGATATTTTCTAGAAAAAAGTACTATATAAATCCTATTAAATATTTTAATTATCAAAATTCAATACACAAATTATTAATTTTTTACGTAAATTAATTTCAACTGAGAGTATTATGAACTTCCAGTGAAGATTAAAACAGAAAAAAAACTTAATAAGTTAACTTTGATTTAAATTTAAATTTTTGAAAAATATTTTATGTTTATATTATAAAAACTTCTATTTTTATGCATTGGAATTGATTTAAACTTAAACATGTAGATCTATATTAAATAATGTGTTACTAGGAAGTACCTGAGATATTTTTATTTAAAAGAGATTTTTCTCTTTTGTTGAAGTATATTGAGTATCAATATGTGCTCTGGTAAGTATTTATAGATATTATAGGAATATAAACATAGCTCTAGTATTTTTTTCAGTCTATCAGTGGAAAGCAAAATTATTCTATAATGATTGAAGATAAAATGACAGCTAGTTGAAATAATGTTATTTCAAAAATTTAAATTTTTTTATTTATTCCCATAAATTCATATCATGTAGAAAAAATATTTTTGTTAAAAAAATAAAATTAGACTTACATTATAATAACTTTTTTTAAATTTTAAGAAATTAAAAGAACTTCTCACACTTTAACTAAGGTTGAACCACAGTCATGCATAGGTTGTCATTGAGAGTTCAATCTAAGCTCTATCAAAGCTAAGATATTTTATGTTAAAAAATTGTATGTATTTATTGTGATAAAAGATTTCTAGAAATCAAGAGATCTCAGAGAGTTGTTTCTTTTACTGATTAAATAATAATACATATATTTATAAATTTTATACGTTTTCTTTCCCTGAGTGTTTAGTAATTACATTTATTTATTATGGTACATATAGTAATCAGAAATTAAGAAATTAAGAAAAAAATAATAATTTTATCATTTTATCTTGTGGTGAATCTTCATTTGAAGCCCATGATTCATGTAGAATTTCAATGGGTCTTTCAAGTCTAAGATTCTAAATTACAGAATAGTTACTGCTGAAAAAGGTACAGAATACTTATTGAGATTCAAGAATAAATCATCTGAATATGATTCTTGGATACCTGGGAAGGAAATATCTAGTCTTCCTACTCTGCTAAAGAAATATAAAAAGAAAAAATCATAGCATTTTTATTTTTATTTTTTTAGAGTGAGGGAGTGTCAGCCAGGCTACTAGACTTACCCAGTAAAATAATAAATTATTTACTGGATGAAGCCATGCCTTTTTATTTTAATTATTTAATTAAATTAGTTACATTAACATTACCTGTAATAAATTAACTAATTACAGAATGGTAAAATTAATAATTAAAATTAAATATAAAGTGTCTCTTATATTTTATTCTCTAACACTGTGCTCATTGACAGGTTAGAAGAAATAAAATTTTATATTAAAAAATAGATTTTTAAATTAAAATAAAATTTTAAATATTCAAATAAAAATAAATATATAAAAAATATTCAAATTTCTTATTTAGAATTGACTTCTACAGTAAATATTAAATAAATTTATGTATTTCTGACATACTCTGTAAATAAATCTTTAAAATACATCTTTTTGAAGCCTTCTTTATAGAACAACTTTGTTTTATGAAATAATCCTTCTAAAATATTCTTTTTTCTCTCTCTCTCATACTACTGTTTTTAGAATTTTATTGCCGTGGTTTGTCCCTCCTTTGCCTATATAAGGCCTCTCTCTTGGTTGTTTTTTATTCATTCAATTACTTACTTATTTTTATTATAACCACTTACAATCCTTTTATTACTATTTATTATTGCCTTAGTATTTACATTAAAACATAATTCTAATCCATTAATTTTTATAATAAATCCAACTCTTTACCTTTTATTATTTGAGTAATTAATCTTTTAGATAGGAAAATACATACCTGAGTTTGAAACCCTTAAAAAACCGTTGTTACTGCCATTGGACCTCCGCAAAGTTGTTGCATTTGAAGAAAAGATTTTATGCCAGGATTTAAATCCAATTTAAGTATTTTATTATTGAGAATTTGGGCAGGAGTATTAGGAACATATCCAAGCCAGAGCTCAAAAGGCTTTCTTTGAGTAACAGAATGAACAGTGCTATTATAAGAAAATTCCAACCCAGGAAGTAAGGTAACCCAATCATAAGTGAATCTGTCATTGTCTTTATACTCAAGGCCAAAGGCACAGTAACTTCTTATCATGTCCTCTAGAGTCTGAATCATTCTTTCAGTTAATCCATCACTCTGAGGGTGATGGGAAGTAGATAGTTTCAGATCACACCACAAACATCCATCAGAGACATCCAAAATTCAGAAGTAAATTTAGGGTCTCTGTCAGAGATTATGGCTTTAGGAAAAACAGAAGTATTAAACATATGAGACCACCATAAGAAAGCTAATTATTTAGTGGAAACATCCTTGTGAGTAGGGATGTATTTACAAATTTTAGTGAATCTGTCCACAATAACCCAACAAGAGTTATAACTGTCTTTTCCAGCAATAGGTAATCCTGTTACAAAATCCATGTTTATTATCTGCCATGGTGCATCAGGAGGCTCAATATGTTGCATTAATCCAGCTCTCTTACCATTAAATCTTTTTGATTTTTGGCAAGAACCACAAGATTCAACATATAATTTGGTGTCTTCAGACATATTAACCCACCAAGCAGTGTTTTTAATTCTGATCATTGTTTTTTCAAGATCAAAATGTCCAGCTAATATGTCATCATGACAAATTTTCAAGATGATTTCTTTTGTAGAAGGAGGAATAACAATGACATTACTCAACTTTCTTTTATAATATAGACATCCTTCATCAATTGAAAATTTACCTTTCTCCAAAGCCTTTTGGTACTTTGTTGGAAGGGTTTTAATTGATGCTTGTAATGAAGAATTCTTTGGATAATTTAATATGGTGCATAAATTTTTCAAGTCAGTGTCCTTATCATATGAATACAGAATAATCTGTAATAGCTCTTCCTCCATATCAACCACATATATCCTATGAATATGAATAATTTCATCCTCAGGATCATATGTAGGATTATAGTCATCATTTTGTAAAGGTAACCTTGATAACATATCCACATTTGAGTGAACAATACCAGCCCTATGAATAATTGTCATTCTCCCTCTGTATTCCTGAACAGCTAACTTCCATCTGAAAATATGTCTGTTAGCTGTTTTCAAGTTTAAAAGGTATTTAAATGCACTGCAGTCAGTAACAAGCTCAAATTTCTGGTCATCTAGGTAATAATGTAGCTTTTCTAGAGCCCACACTACAGCTAAACATTCAAGCTGAGTGGAACCATATTTCAATTCACTATTTCTTAAGGTTCTTGAAATATAACAAATTACTACTTCTGATACTTTATCATTCATCACTTGTTTTTGATGGAGGGCAGCACCAAGACCAATAAAACTGTTATCAGTGTACAAAACAAATGGTTGATTAAAGTCAGGTAAAGCAAGAATTGGTGCTGACATCAAAAAGTTTTTCATAGTATCAAAAGCTCTCTGTCTTTCACTATTCCAGAAAAAATCAACATCCTTTCTAGTCAGTTGGGTAAGGGGTAAAGCTATGAATTGGTAATTTTTAATATACTGCCTATAGTATCCACACATTCCCAAAAAACTCTGGAGCTCTCTAACTGTGGTAGGAGCCTTCACCTGCTGTATAGCTGCCACTGTATTTTAGTCATCACATATCTGTAACCCTGAAACAATATGACCCAGCACGTTTAAGGAATGAAAACCAAATTTACATTTCTTCAAAGAAAGTGTCATATTTATTTCATCCATTTTGTGGAACACTTTACACAGGTGGTTGAGATGGTCCTCAAATGTTTTTGAGAATATAATGATATCATCAATATAAACCATCAGCCATCCTTCAATCATCTCCTGATGGAATGTGTTATACATAACTTTTTGAAAAACTGAAGGGGTATTTTTAGGACCAAATGGCTTCCTAATATACTTATATATACCCATATGAGTATAAAACATCTGAAAATTCTGGAAATTTGTCACCAGACAACCTACGCACAAGGCTGAGGGTGTTCCTGGAAGTTAGATGAGGAAAGTAGTTTAGAAACTTCTTCCAAGCACAGAGGAAATGATCAATAAAGTGATTCGAAAATGACTCAAAGGAGGAGCTACTGCTTTGAGATATGTTTGAGAAGAATTCTAATATAATTTAATGGTAATATTAAGATTCTTAAGATCTCACAAAGGGTTGGAAACTCAATAATCAAAGATTTAGGATTTAGAAATGATTACCGAGAAAATAAGAAAAGATACAATAATAATGATTTAACCTGAAGCTTTACCACTATTAACTATATATATGTCTTTTATAATTTAATTCTAAAGAATGTCAAACCAAAACCCAACCCCTTTTATATCCTTTACTCCTCCTTGCATTGACCTCATACTCATCCAATATTCCGCACACCACAGACCATTAAAAAATACACCTGTTACACCTGGACCCTCCTCACTAACATCTGTCAACCCTTTAATCCTCCACTAACCATTCCGTCCATGCTCACTACCCCTTTTAATGATTCACAGATACTTAATAAACCTTTTAGCGTACTATTACATTTACTATTGCGCTGTGCGTTGCTTATTGAGGAAAAGACTAAAACACACTATTGAGAGATTGACTAATTTAGATTTAGAGTTTAGACTAGCGTGGTTGAATAGTGAGTACACAAAGTAAAGTCGCAGTTGCTATGTAGAATCACTTTCTGCGCTTCGAGTATGGATTTAGACCTCTGTATTATTGATTTAATGAGCTGCTTTTTCCTTGAGTGTCACGTGGCGCATGACAGATGCCCGGGTATAAAAATGCGAGCTCCGTTAAGCATGAGACATATACTTCCCACACTATTTTCCCTTTATTTAATTCTTGTTTATTATTATAATGTCAACTTGCCTGACTCCAACTCCCACACCTCCTCACCCCAAAGTGGATAGTGGGCTTGTTACCTGACAGTACTCCCAAGCATGCATGGCTTGTGAAACAATGGAATACTTCTGTGTTGAAAGCACAGCTACTCGGCGTCCTTGCCAGAAATGCGAGTTTTGCCGACGGAGATGGGTGGGGTGGGATGCTTTAGCTAAAAATTCTGACATCAAACAAAGGTTTACCAAGACCAAGTATTGGGTAATACCAAAGACCAAAGAGGTGGTCAAAAATATATGCGACGTGTCGATCGGGGATGATCAGTCAGAAGCAGTTAAGGAGGAAGTCAAGGACACCGTGGCAACCTGGTTAGCCCAAGCCATGTGTAAACAAAGGGTAGAAGAGGAGGTGGATGAATTGGGGGAGGAAGTTGAAGAGGAAGTCCCCATCTCAAGGCGGGGGCCGAAGAAGTGGCGGATGGTCATTGAAGATGACGAAGAAGAAAAAGAAGTGACAGTGGAAGTCACATCAAAGTTATTTCTAGAGGCTGATCCGATGTTTGAAGTAAGTTTGCTTTTATTTTATTTTATTTTAATTTTGTTTTTTTTTTAAAAAAAAATATTACTGATGACCGTATGTCTTAGAATTTAGATGTCATCGTGGAAGCCTCGAGTGTGAGAGCTCCTATTGTGGAAACCACTGCTGTGGAAGTAGCCGTTGTGGAAGTGGCGCCGTCGATCCCTACCAAAGAGCATCTACCAGTGATTGCCTCAAGGGAGGATCATGAAGAAACTCTTGACCAGGTATGGTCGAAAAAACCTTGCCAGGGTCGACGAGCTAGGTTTATTGAAGATTTAAGCGGTGATATCGACAAGATTATCAATGCTGCCTCCTTTGACGTGGCTGAAGAATTGTTGGAGATCAGGGAAGTGGTACCGGTAAGAGAGGGGGAGGTTTTTGAGAAATGTAGGAAGGAAATAAGGGTGATTTTGGAGAAGATGAAGAATTTGGTTCAAGAGAAAATACAGGAAAAAATTTAAAATGGAAGAAAGAAAGAGAAAAAGAAAAGTAGAAACAATTTGTATATTTATTTATTTTATTTTTTTGAATTTTAATATTTATTTTATAAGATTTTGAGAGAAAAGAAAAGGAAAAGAAAGAAAGAATATTTAAATTTTGTTTTGAAATTTTGAAGGAAAAAAGAAAGAATGTTTAGCTGAAGGAATTTTAGTTTTAAGTTTTGGAAAAAGAAAAAATTTAAGTAAGAAAAAGAAGTAGTTGATTGAAATGAAAATTTAATGAGAGAAATAAAAAAGAAATTTTTTATTCGTGAAATTTTATTTATTGAATTTTTTGGTTATTTTAAAAGAAAGAAAGAAAAGAAGAGAAAAAATAATTTTTTTAAAAAGAATTTGAAAGTAAGAAGTAATCTGTTCGAAGAAATTTTAAAAGAGAGATTTAGAGGTTGAAGTGAAATTCAAGAAAGATTGTTGTGTTGTGTTTGTGAAAAACCTTGATAGTTTGAGGAAAAGAAAATTTTTTTAAGGAAAGAATGTATATAGAAAATTTAAAGAAATTTAGAAAAAAATTTATGAATTTTTTATTTGTTTTGTTTTAATTTTTATTTTATTTTTTAATTATATTGTATTTTACTTTTATTTTATTTTATTTTATTTTATTTATTTTAAAGAAGGTTGAAAAAACTTTTGAAAGAAAAAAGAAGAAAGAAGAAAAGAAAACAAAGAATAAGGAAGTTTTAGAGGTAGAGATGTTTTAGATTTTAAAGAGAAGAAGGAAAAGAGAAAGAAAAGAAAAAAAAGAGAGTTTTAAGGTTTTGGTTTTAAAGGGTATTTAAGATGAAAAGATTTTAGGAGTTCAGGGGCGTTAGAAACATTGATGGCTGGTTCCCAGGATTTTTCGTCTGAATCATCGAGAAAGCCTTCCCATTCCACGAGGTATTGAAGTTTCCCCTTGTGCATTCTTGAATCAAGGATACGGCTTACTTCCCACTCTAGATGGTCTTCTACTTTGACCGGTTCCGGAGGAGGTTGGTTCCTGCCCGGGTATGTTTCTTGAGCCAATTCCAGGAGAGATACGTGGAAGACAGGGTGAATAGCCTGCCATTTAGGAGGTATATTGAGTCAAAATGCAGTTTTAGAGACTTTGGAGTCGATTTTAAATGGTCCCAAGCGTTTTTCAGCCGGTTTCTTTGATGGTCGAGTCTTTTGAATGTTTGGTGCGTCAAGCCATACTTTGTCGCCTGGTTTAAAAGAAGGAGCAGATTGTCAATGTTTGTCAGCCTGTTCCTTGTACCTTTGAATTGCTAATTCCTAATTTGATTTAAGTTCTTCTTGGAGTCGTGATATGGTTTGAAGATAATGTTCAGCAGGATGACTAGTTCCTACGTGGATTGAGTTGAATTGAAGATGTCTTCCATAAACAGTTTTGAAAGGAGATTGTCGTGTCGAAGAATGAGTCAAGTTATTATAAGCAAATTCAGCCAATGGTAACCATGTGGTCCAATCGTCTTGTTGGTAACTGACATACATTTGAAGGTATTGTTCGAGGACTTGATTGACCCTTTCCGTTTGCCCATTGGTTTCAGGATGATAGGCTGTGGAGAGATTCCTCATGATATTGAGTTTTCAACACAATTGAGTCCAGAATGTGGATACAAACAATGAGCCTCTATCTGAAATAATATCATTAGGTAAGCCATGTTTGGAAAATACATAGTCTAGAAACAATTTTGACAAATCTTCTGCTGTAGCAGTAGTAGTGGTTTTAATGAAAATAGACATCTTTGAAAATCTATCTACTATTACTAATATAGCATCAAAATTATTAGAGAGAGGAAGTTGAGAAATAGAATCCATCAATAAAGATTCCCAAGGTTTAGTAGGAATAGGAAGTGGTTGAAGCAAACCATGCTTCCGGTGACAGGGAGCCTTATTCCTATTACATTTGTAACAAGCTCTTATATAGGCCTTGATTTCTCTGGTAATTCCTGGCCAGAATAAATCCCTCTCTATTAACTGGTAGGTTTTATCAACCCCAAAATGACCAGCTAATGGAGAATCATGTAGACTATTGAAAATCCATAATTTTATTTCATTGTTGTCAGGTTTGACTACTCTACCTTCAAAAAATAATAGACCTGATTCAATAATAAATCTTTTGGCCCCTTGCTTTGAGAGTATTTTGTCTTTTAACCCTAAACAATAATTGTCCTTCAACTGAGCTTCGAGGATGTTGGATAGTTAATTTTGAAAAGATTGAATTGTCATCAAATTAAGTTGATGAGTTGTTAACATTGATTTGTTGAAAATTGATTTCACATTTGCTGGGTTCTTGTCAGCAAATGTGTCCCCCTTTGTGTGTAAATGTTGTCCCGACGTGACAGGATATCTGGGACAATGCAGTTCTTACCTGGGCAATAGGAAATAGAAAAAGGAAATTCAGACAGAAATTCAGCCCACCTGGATTGATGCCTGGTTAACACTTAGGAAGACATAAAGTATTTCAAAGCATTATGGTCTGTTAGAATTTGAAAAGGACTATCTAGGCTGAGATGAAAAGAGCTCCATTTTTTAAGACAATGAATAATAGCTAAAAGCTCTTTGTCATGAATTTCATAATTTAATTCTGCTGCAATGAGTTTTCGAGACTCAAAAGCAACAGGATGAAACAATTTTGTTTCAGGATTGAATTGAGAAATGACCCCTGCGATAGCATAATCGCTAGCGTCTGTCTTGACTATTGTCAAAGCAGAAAGATCAAAGTGTCAAAGAATTGGAGCTGTGGTAAACGCAGTCTTCAATGCTTCGAATTCCTTTTGTGCTGTAGAAGTAAAAACAAAAGAAATATCTTTTCTAAGAAGAGAAGTAAGATTGGAAATAGTTTTAGAGTAATCTTTAATAAATCTTCTATAGAAATTTGCAAAACCTAAAAATCCTTGGAGGGATTTAACGGTTTTGGGCTCAGGCCATTCCAGGACTTGTTGGACCTTTTTGTTGTCCATGACCAAACAATCAGTGGATAACGTAAAGCCCAAAAAATTGATTGATTTAAGATTGAATTCACATTTATTGTGCTTGGCGTAGAGACTGTGATCTTGAAGTCAATTTAGAACCTGTAAAACATTATGAATATGTTCATCTATTGTCTTCAAGAAAATTAAAATATAATTGTAATAGATGACAACAAATTGTTTGACAACATCTTGAAAGATGTTATTGACAAAAGTTTGAAAAGTTGATGGTGCGTTACACAATCCAAAAGGCATAACTAAATATTCAAAACTACCAAATCTAGTGCGCATTTCAGTCAGTGGTTCATGACCTTCCGCAATGCGAATAAGATTATAAGCACCTCTATGATCAATTTTAGAAAAGAAATTAGCACCATTGAAAAGGGTAAGAAGCAATTACATAGGAGGAACAGGATATGCATTCTTCTTAGTTACTGTGTTGAGCTTTCTATAGTCAACACACAACCTAAAGCTACCATCCTTTTTCTTTACAAAAAGAACAGGGGAGCCGGTTGGAGATTTACTGGCTCTGATGAAACCTTTGGCTACATTCTCTGCAATGTAGTCTCAAAGAGCTTGAGATTTGTCCTTCAACAAAGAATAGACAGGACCTGCCAGAGGTACTGAACCTATTAACTCTATTTGATGGTCATAGGGTTGATGAGGTGGTAACTTATCGGCCTTGCAGATTGAGAAAACATTGAGGAAATCATGATATATTTCCAGTAGAGTTTATTTAATGGCTTCAACGTTGAATTGGTAGTCCTTGTCATCTTTGAGAGAATCTGTCGAGAGAAGACCATAATTGAGAGAGCATAATTTGACTACTTCGAGGCAATTTAAATCCTCTTTGAGTGAAGTGATTGAGCTAGAAGGGTTAGCCAATTGCTCATTTAGAGAAAGATCAGATGCTTGCAAGTCATCTGGAAGAGATTTGTCCTCTAGCAGGACATTGTCAGGCGGGTTGTTTAACTCCCTATTGACCTGCATTGAAGAATCAGAAATTTACTTAGTGCATGGGGTGATCAATCCCCGGCACCAATCAATTTCAGGATTCCAATGCGTTAAAAAGTCATAGCCAAGGATGGTATTGTCCATTCTTGAGGCGTCCAAGACTGATAATTCCCACTCAAAGGGGGAAAGTTTGGAAAGTTGAAACCCCATAGAACTTTCTTACTTACCCAATATTTGGGTTCCTCTGATTTGACCAAGTAAATTGGAGTTCAATAGATATCTGTAAATTTCAGTTGTAACTTCTCGACAAAAGATAAACTAACAAAAGAAATTGAAGCTCCAGAGTCTATAAGACAACTGAAGGGGATATCCTCCTTAAAAAGAATGAATCTCAAGCAGTTTAAGGCAACTCCAGTCCTTAAGACATGGAGGTTCTGTGCACTGGGAGAGATAAGATAGTTTGCTTTGCACACAAGTAAACTATCTACTAGTTTTTTGACCTTGAACTAGTACCTTCTCTTTCCTTCAACTTCACACAATCTTCTAGCTTGTGCTTACCCCCACAATACATTCATAACCCATTATCTGCTCGCATCTTCCTCTCAGCTTCTTTAAGTTCCCCTTTTGGATCCAGTACTTTGCTGTTATAGCCTGGGGTCGAGCCTTTTGGTCAAGGTTTGTCCTTTCCCTTATTGGGTTTGGATTGAGTCAAGGAAGATTTAGTTGTCCGTGGGTGTGAGGAAGGTTCTGATTTAAAATTTAGGCCTTGAGATTTGTTGGCGTATTGACAATGTTGTAGTCGTACTTGGTAAACGCTGTTGAGTTCAAGGGTTCAATCCATTAAATCCGTTAAGGTAGTCATCTTCTGACCATGAATATTTAATTGATCCAGAATCCTCGAAGGAAGTCCTTTTTTGAAATGATACTTGAGGGAAGCATCATTCCAGCCTACTCGAGTTTGAAGTGCTCTGAAATTTGAAATATATTCTGAGGCTTTACCATGATCACTCATGCAAAGAAAATCAAGTTCAATTTCTGCATTGTCAGTTTCATTAGGGTCACCAAACAACGTGAAGAGTTGGTCTTCAAACTTTTCCCAGTTATTAATAAGTAAGTGGGTTTCTGTCAAAGAGAGCATGAGAAGATAAGGTTTGAACCATCTTTCTGCTTTTCCAGCTAGGAATGAAGAAGCGTAAACAACCTTTGATCGGTTGTTATTGAAGGTTTGAGGGTCATTATGGAACAGGAGCTTGCAGGTTTGCAAGAGGGGCCGCAATCTGTCTGGATGTTCTCCATTGAATTTATCAGGAGATTTCATAGAAGGAGTTTTGAATTTAGATCCCTCTGAAGACATTGAATTTGAAAGGGTTTTCATGAAAAGTCTCATTAAATCTTCCAGAGAATTATATGGTCCAGATTCCAAAGGTTGACCAGAAGGGTCAGTAGCAGGGGCGGATGGTGCCTCGTGCATTGTATCCTCTCCTTCTTCATCATCACTAGAATCATCAAAATCTTGTGGGATGTCTTCTACAGATTGGACTGAATGTTGCCGTTCCCTAAGGTCGAGAGGTTCCAAGGAGTGAGTGCAGGAAACAGGTTATGTGGCTGTTGGCCTGCCTCTGGCGCAAGCTCTAGTAGTAGCACCCATAGGAGGAGTGCGTTGAACAGGTGCTATTTTATGAATTTAGAAAACACCTGAAAAGGACGTAGTAGTGCAAAGAATGAGAACTACGGAGAATTAAATTATACTGTCACCGGACAACCTACGCACAAGGTCAAGGGTGTTCCTGGAAGTGAGATGAGGAGAGTAGTTTAGAAACTTCTTCAAAGCACAGAGGAAATGATCGAAGAAGTGATTCGAAAATGACTCAAAGGAGGAGCTACTGCTTTGAGATATGTTCAAGAAGAATTCTAATATAATTTAAAGGTAATATTAAGATTCTTAAGATCTCACAAAGGGTTGGAAACTCAATAATCAAAGATTTAGGATTTAGAAATGATTACCGAGAAAATAAGAAAAGATACAATAATAATGATTTAACCTGAAGCTTTACCACTGTTAACTATATATACGTCTTTTATAATTTAATTCTAAAGAATGTCGAACCAAACCCAAACCCCTTTTATATCCTTTACTCCTCCTCGCATTGAACTCATACCCATCCAATATTTTGCACACCACAGACCATTAAAAAATACACCTGTTACACCTGGACCCTCCTCACTAACATCTGTCAACCCTTTAATCCTCCACTAACCATTCCGTCCATGCTCACTACCCCTTTTAATAATTCACAGAAACTTAATAAACCTTTTAGCGTACAATTACATTTACTTTTGTGCTGTGCGTTGCTTATTGAGGAAAAGACTAAAACACACTATTGAGAGATTGACTAATTTAGATTTAGAGTTTAGACTAGCGCGGTTGAATAGTGAGTACACAAAGGAAAGTCGCAGTTGCTATGTAGAATTGCTTTCTGCACTTCGAGTATGGATTTAGACCTCTGTATTATTGATTTAATGAGCTGCTTTTTCCTTGAGTGTCACGTGGCGTGTGACAGAATTCTTCTCAACAGGTACCTGGTGATATCCCTTGTTACCATCCAAGAAGCTTGTATATTTAGCACCTTGTAAGGTAGCATGTATAGAGCTGATTCTAGGTAAAGGGTAGATATCATCAACAGTATAAGTATTCAATTCTCTATAATCACCACATAACCTGGCTTTATTTTTCTCATAAGAAATTAGGACAGGTGAGATAACACAATATTTTGGTGTTTCAACTACCTTTTCAATAATATTCATTTTCAAAAGGGTTGAGATATTATCCTCGATATCTTTTCTCTTTGTGGGAGAAGCAGGGTAAGGCTACTTCTTCAAACTAGGTGGTATGTCAGTTAATGGACAAGATAATGAAAGTTTCATTTCTTCCTTAGCTAATCCTAGTTCATGTGACCCATGAGCAAAGGCCGTAGGAAAAGATTTAATCAATTTAATGATGGAATCTTTATCCTCACCAGAAAGTTGTTCTCCAAAAGAAGCATTGTCAATTTCAGACATAAGAGAATGAATTTCCTTTATAGACCTTCCTTTATATTAAATCACAGAATTACATGTGTTCAATTCTGGTTTTAACAATTTTATGGGGGAGGAAATCTTAAATTTTCTCTTCCCATTTATCCCCATTGTGAAGCATTTATTTAAAGGATCTAATTTTATGCCATATTTGGTGAAAATGTCATTTCCTACGATAAAACAACTGCTTAAATTATCATTTTTTATGAAAACAAAATCTCAAATAGCTCTTACAAAACCATGGTTATATTTAAAAAACACTGTGGCTTTGTATTTACCAATGGGGGACAAAACAGAGCCATAACCTCTCCAATTTTCAGAAATGATAGGAATCAGTTTTCATTTATAGTCTTGATCCACTGAAGCAAGTGCTTTTTCAGATACTACACTTCCTCCAGCTCCAGAATCCAGAACAACTTTGATGCTGGTTCCATTGATCAAGACTGGTGCTCTGAGAGGGGAAATAAAAATTGAGCTATCCTCAATGTTCCTTATGATCTCAGCATCCTCAACTGTAGATAAATCATTATTATCAATTTCAATAGTATTTTAATAATGAATATCTTCTTCCAGCATCAAGATTTCTTGTTGAGATTCATATGAAATATTGCTGGCACAATCACTTGAAGTATCATCCAGTTCTATTGTGTCATCAGCCTGCTCCTCAGTTTGTTCAACAAGATTTATCCTCTTGTCACAAACATGGCCTTTCTGCCAAGGCTTGTTGCACTTGAATCAAGTGTTTGTTGCATACTTTTTTGGTACAACAGGGGCAGAAGGTTTACCAACCTTTTCCAGAGGTTTCTGTTGGTAAGTGGAGGATTTCTCCAAAGGGGTCCTAGGAATGAATCATACTTGTTGTTTAGAAGGATCTCATTGCAATTATTAATGAAAGAAGAAGGTTCTATGGAAAACTCAGTCCTAGCCACTATTAAGTCTCTCAAAGACATTGGCAATTTATAAAGGTTCCTGTCCTTCCATAACTCAAACTCCATATTTGGGTCCATTGCCCTCAATATTTTTACAAGTTTCATTAAGAACTCAATAGGTTTGTCAGTAGAAGAGCTATATCTAGTTTCCTCATACTGCCTTTGTTGAGCAATCCTGAACTTGGAGCCACCAAATTGTGCTTTAATCAATTTTTTCCAATCTTCCCATGAGTAGTCATTCCTATCCAGGAGAACAGATTCATACCACATTTGGGCAATTTTTGTAAACAAAGAATATAACTTAGACACAATTTCCTCATCTGGGAGTTTTTTAGAATTTTTTAAGTTATCAATTCTGCAAATGAATTTCTGCCAATCAGAAGAAGAATCACCATCAAATGTTGGGTACTGGTCAAGTTTTGGCCAATTCTTTTGATTTGAAAGAGCCTCCTTAGTATTAGCTTGTTTCTGAGTAAGAAGCAGCTGTAACTTCTCCAATTGTGCAGTAATCTTATTTTTTAATACTTCTGTAGAAGATCCTGGTGCATCATCAATTTTTGATGGAAACTCAGTGGTATCAACAGGCATTTCTGAATCTAATTTTACTTTAGATGGACTAGCAACAGGTAAACTTGGAGCATCCTGTACCATATGCTCCTTCAAAGAAGTATCAGAATATTTTTGATCATTAAACAATGAATTCAATTTTTCTTCAATGGTTGTTAGTCTGGTTTTCACTCTTGGAAGACTAGATAAACTCTCATTGACTGTTGCAAAAGATAACTGGGTTTTATTTTGAAAAGATAAATAATGATCACTCAATCTTTTCAGGTTCATCTTATCTACCTCTAGCTCCAGGAAACAGGTTGATACAGTATCTTTAAGTTTAGACAAATAATTTTTGATATTTTGCCATAAAGCAAATTTCTTTTCATGGGTTGCTTTGTAATGAAACAAATCATCAGAAACTCTCTTTAACTCACTCCTCAATGCTTGATAACCCTGTTCAGTTAACAAACGATTATATTTCTGAGTAAATTGCATGTTGTTCATTATATGATTTTGTTTAGCAATAATATCCCTCAAATATTCATCATTAATGTTAACTACATCTGGAGTGTTTCTCAATAAGGAAACAGAGTAACTTTACAGATTCTCATAAAACTCAGGCTCAAGTGTTTCATCAATAATAGCCATATCAGGATTTATCATTGAAGTAGCAATTAGAACTAAAGGGTTAGATACATTTGAAATTTGAGCAATTTGTCTACTGTTCTCAGCCTCTACAGGTCTCACAGTCTCATCTCCTCTTCCAGAATTACCTGAAGGAACTGAATCAGTTACAAGAAATGGTAATTGACATTCAATAGAGGGGCTTACCATGGCTTGGGTAAGACTTGGATGTGGTTGTTCTTTCTCCTTCTTCCTCCTTGATAGGGATGAGGAGGTGTTGGATTGAACTGATTTTTTCTTGAAGGACCTGCCTGAGGTGCTTGTTGCTGTTGCTGTTGGGACAGATAATCCCACTGGGTGTTCAGCCAATCCCAATGCCACTTTGAGACTTCCACCTTTTCTTGTTGCTGGGGGGCAAGTTGTGGAAGGGCTTTTGGAGGAGGAGGTTTCTTCTTTTGAAGAAAAGACTCTATTTTTCTTACCTTGTCTTCTAGACAGTCTATCCTTGACCTCAGCTTGAGGTTTTCTGTCCTCAACTCCTTGATGTGAGTAGAGAGATTTTTTACCTGCTGGTTTAAGGGCATCTTTTTTATCTTGAAGCCTTTGGGAAGCTCTTCTGGGGGGTTTATTGAAGGTTTTTGTTCCTGTGCATTTTTCTCTACCAGAATCTCCACTTCCTCTATTTCCACGTCCTGATTGGTTCAATGGTTTATTAATTTGAGCTAATTTTGTAGTTAAAGGAGAATTCACAGAAGTAGCCTCATCATAATCAATCAGATCCAGTTCATCTTCACATGCAGCAGAAGAACCTTGGTCAGTCATTGTTTTAAATCTAACCTGAGGTGAGAGAAAGAAACAATAAGATGAATCAGTTTTATTTTTGCTTTATTAAAGAAAAATAAAAAAAAGAATATAAAACTCTTCAGGATAAAAATCAAATGAAAATAATAATAAATTATTTATTACTTCAAACTAATCTTATAACCAGGATTTACAAGAAATCAACTGAAGAAATAAAAATAATTTTTAATTTAACAAATAAATTTATGATGATTATCAGGATTTGAATCAACTGAAAGGATATTTAATTACCAGGACTCAATGTCAACTGAAATAATTTAGTAGGTGGAATTTTATGGCAGGGCTTTCAAGTTCCCTGATGGTTCATTTTTGAATCCCAGTGAGGGGAAGGCTCCTGTTGATTTGGTCAGGAGAAGGGGTGGTCTCAATCAAAAGAGGCCAAGTTTTGAGGAGATTCCTTATCAGGGGAAGTCTTCTGGTAAGGAGAATGATGACATAAAGGGAAAGGGAAAGGAGGTCAATAAGGTCTCTTTTTCTACTTCCTTTGGTGGTTTGTAGTTGTATTCCTGTGGTGGACAGTCAAGTGGGGAACGCTTGGCTGGTATTTATGATGTGGAAGCAGGGAAGGTGGCGAGGCCTAAGAGCAGTTCTCAGGCCCAACCAAAGCCAAAGGCTTCAAAGGTCGATCCTAAGCTGAGTGCAGCTACGAAGAGGTACAGAAAAGACAAGCTGTACAAGATTCAGAAGGGTATGGCTGACATGGGCCCCCCTAGTTATGGTGCAATGGACATGAATGGTGAGCCAATGCCAATGGAATTGATTCTGACTCTGAGGAGGATGTCCCTTTGGCATCATTTCCAAATCCTGCTGAAGTTAGAGGTTCTAATGAGGGATCTGGTTTGGTTCCTGTTGATGGTAAATCTGTTGGTGGTGCTGGTCCTCAAGAAGCTTCTAGGACCAAGTTAGTGAAGCCAAGGGCTCACTTTGAGAGGCCAGTGGTTTCTGGTCAATCTAATTTTATGGACTCTGTTCTTGAAAGGATGAATCAGGGTCAGGATTCCCTTTCATATGGGGAATTGTATGCTATCAGTCCAGGGTTGGCTGATAGAAAGAAAAAGTTGTTGACCAGGAGAAGAGTTTCTTCTGGGGAGGTGGAATACATTTGTGATTCTGCTGAAAAGTTTGGTGAGGGGTTGGAAACTCATTTTTCTGCTCCTCTTGGTTATTTCAATGTCACTCTGAATGGCAGGGAGGCAAGGGCATTGGTGGATTCAGGTTCTCAGATAAACCTGATTTCTTTGTTTGAGGATACTCATTTGGCCGTCCCCATCAAAACTGGTACTGGTGGGAAGGTGAGAGGGATTGGTGGCCATGTCACTGAATTGGTTGGAACTTCTGAGTTTGTGAAGTTAGATGTTGGTGGAGCCTCAGGGAAGGCTCATTTTTATATTGCTAAGGGAACAGTTAAAGCTGTTTTGGGTGGGCCATTCTTGATGGATTTTCAGGCAAGAATTGGTTATCAATTTGATTTGGGAATCAGTTTGGAGTTGACTGGTGAAGAAGAAAGGAGACTTCACATGAGGTTATCATCCCCTGGAGAGGATGGTTGGGAGAACAGGCCTGGTTTATCTTCAATGTGCCAGTGCATGGATTGTTGTAGGAGAAGAAGAGAAGTGGGTGCTGCCTCTGGTTTTTTGGAGTGTGGTTCAGGCTCTTGTGAGAGTCTGTCTTTTTTAGAGTAATTAGGGCTTATCACCCTAGTGCTACATCCTCTCCCCAAGATGAGGAAATGCCAGGTTGTAGTAGGTCAGCTCCCTTGGAGATATACCAAGTGGATTTTCAACTTTCTCTCTTTAATGTTTCTCTTCTATGCAAGTATTCATCAAGTTTTTTATCAAGTCTCTGTTCTCTTCCAAGATTCTCAATTATTTTTAATTCAAGCTCAAGGAAGAAGATTGGTTATATATCTTTATTGAAAGATATGTGGAAAAGTTTTGGAGTGGTGAGATTGGGGTCTAAAAGTAAGTCCTCCCAATTGTGCACCACTAGGGTTTCTTTCACCTTCCAAAAACATTACATGGGCCACACCTGTGAGCAATGGGAAACCCTTGGTTTTTCTTCCAGGTCTGGTGGTGAAGATTTCCTGAAGATCATTCAAGTTGAAGGTGGAGCGGCAAAGTATAAGAAGGTAGCGCAGAAGATTAGGCCTGTCAATGAGCCTATGCCTTTGGGTTTGAATCCTCCCTTGAAGAGACCTCCTTTGTCAAGAGATCTGTACTGTACTCATTTGGTGAAGAATCCTCCAGAATTTGTAGAGACAGCTAGGGTGACTGTGGAGAGGTTGAAAGTTGTTAATTTTGGTCCTGATGGGTGGTTTTCTGAAGAAGAAAAGAAGTTGTTGTTGCACGTTATTGTGCTAAGGGAAAAAACTGTGGCTTTTGTTGAGGAGGAGAGGGGTGTGTTGAAGCACTCTTAAGGGGAACCTTACTTGATTCCTGCGGTTTGTCATGAAACTTGACAAATCAAACCTATTCCAATTCTAGCTGCTATCAGAGAGGATTTTGTGGAGATTGTTAGGGAAAGAGTCAGGACTGGGTTATATGAACAATTGACATCCAGTTACTCAAGTCCAGTTTTCTGTGTAAAGAAGCAGAATGAAAAGTTGAGGGTAGTTCATGATCTTAGAGCCTTGAATAGAGTCACTATCAAGGACGCTGGTATGCCACCAAGTGCAGAGGATTTTTTTGAAGGCTTTTCTGGAAGGGTGTGTTATGGTTTGGGTGATATTATAGGTGGTTATGATGAGAGGGAACTTCATACAGATTCAAGTCTCTCACAACTTTTGAGACTCCTTTGGGAAGATTTCAGCTCACTAGGTTGCCTCAAGGAGCAACTAATTCAGTGGAAGTATATCAAGCACAGATGGCTTGGATTTTTCAGGATGAGGTTCCTACTCATGCTGGTATTTTTATTGATGATGGTGGAATTAAAGGACCATCCACTGATTATGGTAATGAGGTGTTAGCGGAGAACCCTGGCATAAGGAGGTTTGTTTGGGAAAATGCAATAACTCTAGAAAGAGTGTTGTTTAGGATTGAAGAGGCTGGTTTGACCATTTCTGGGTCAAACTTCTATTGTTGTGTTCCTGCTTTGGAAATTCTGGGTCATGTGGTATGTAAAGAGGGAAAGATTATGGCAAAGAAAAAGATTAGTAAAATTCAGTCATGGCCAAGGATTAAAAATACTACTGAAGTCAGGGGATTTTTGGGTGTGTGTGTATATGTCAGGATTTTTCTTTGTTGGCTTCACCTTTAAGAAGGTTGACCAGAAAAGATGCAGATTGGGAATGGACCGAAGAGTGTGAAGAGGCTTTTCAGAAGTTGAAAAAGGTTTTTGGGGAAGATATTTTTCTTCACAAGTTGGATTATGGTGTTGGTGCTGGAAAAATTTATCTGGCAGTGGACTCAAGCTATATTGTGGCTGGTGCTGTTTTGTCTCAGAAAGATAAAACTGGGAGGGTCAGGCCAGTAAGATATGAGTCTGTGGTGTTTAATGAGGTGGAATCTAGGTATTCTCAACCTAGGTTGGAATTGTGTGGTGTAGCAAAAATTTTAAAGAAGCTACAGGCTGTTTTGTGGGGGCAGAATTTTGAGCTGCAGGTGGATGCAAAATCTTTAGTTCAGATGATTAATACATCTAGTCTTCCAAATGCTCCAATGACTAGGTGGGTGGCATTTATTCAAAAATTTTCTTTTGACCTGGTACACAGACCAGGCAAAACTTTTACAATGCCTGATGGATTATCAAGGAGGCCACCTACAGATGAAGATTCTGAGGCTGAAGATTTTGATGAAGGTGTTCCAGTGGTTAGGGCAAGCACAAAGGGTGCTGAAGATTTTTCTGACCTCCCCCAAGAGGCTAAACTGGCTGGATCTGATCTTGATTCTGGTGATCAGGATGTTTTTGTTGATGAAGATGGAGCTGTTGTTTGGGACAGCTCAAATTTGGAAAGTGGTGTTTTTGTTAGTGAACTGGATTCTCACAAGATTCAGTGGAAAGAGAAAGATGTGCCAAAACTTAAGGATTGGTATCCTGGTTGGGCTGGTCAATTGGCTTATGTTTACACTGGTGATTTTGATGTCAGATTTGTACCCTTGGATGTTGTTTTGTTAGATTTTGAAGATGAGACCTGGGGCCAGTCTGGGTTTTATTTTATTATGGTGGAATATCTGTTGACCTTGGAGAGGCCAGATAGTTGTGATGATGATACTTGGTTGGCAATCAAGAAGAAGAGTCCTGGATTTTATGTGTCAGGAAGAAGGTTGATGAGGAGGAGACATCATAATCCTCAAGTTGTAGTCACTCAGAAGAAGGGTCAAGAAGTTGTGTTGAAGTCTTTGCATTAAGACCTTGGTCATAGAGGCTTTGGGGAGACTTATAGAAGAGTAGCTGACAGATTTTGGTGGGCAGGTATGAAGTTGGCTGTGCAGGGTTGGGTTCAATCTTGTGAAGAATGTCAAAGAGGAAGTCACTTGAAACCTAAAGAGGTTGGCCGTGCTACTTGTGAATCAACTGTTTTTGGAAGAGTCAGTCTGGATGCTGTCCATATTAAAGAGAGCAGGTATAAATACTTAATTGTTGCCAGGGATGATTTGTCTGGTTGGGTTGAGGCAGTGCCTCTGGTTAATTTGACTGCCAAGAATGTGGCAGAGTTTTTTAAGAAGGAGTGGATTTATAGGTATGGGTTGATGAAGTTGGTGACTGTTGATGGCGGGCCAGAGTTTGGTGCCAAATTTAAAGAAGCTGTGGCTAGTGTTGGTTCTAAAGTTAGAGTGGCTACACCTTATTATCCTGAAGCTGAAGGCATGGTTGAAAGAGGCCATCAAGTTATCAAGAATGCTTTGGTAAAGATGTGTGGGGATAGTGCTGAAAAATGGAGGCATTATTTACCCTTGGTGTTATTTTCTGATAGGGTCACTGTGAAGAGGATAACTGGCTATTCTCCTTATGAGTTAATGTTTGGTCAGAAAGCTGTGCTACCAGTGAGCTTGGAAGCTGTCTCTTATCTTGGAATTGATTGGGTTGATTTGCACTCAACAGAAGAATTGCTCAGTGCCAGGATACAACAATTGGAATGTAGAGAGGAATGTCAAGAGAAGGCATACTCTATAATGATGAAGATTAGGAATCAATCAGTCAGATGCTGGGACAAAAAGTTGGCTAACAGACTCAGGAATCCCTTGAAACCTGGTTGTTTGGTTTTGGTTTATAATAGAAGTTTGGAGAGTCAGTGGGTAAAAATGTTTTCTGACAGATGGAATGGACCTTACAGAGTCAGATCTCAGGTGTCTGGAGGTTCTTATGTTTTGGAAGAGTTGAATGGTGCAATCTTAAAGAAGAAATTGGCTGCAGATCAGGTGCAGAGGTTTTATCCCAGAGGCACTAGACATGAAGAAGATTGACTCCGCAATGAGGATAAACTATGGAACGTTCTTTAAATTTTGGAATTTTTGGGTTGCAGAACAACTTTTGTGTTGGAAACTTTTTGTTAGAAGGTACCCATGGGTGGGGCTTCTAGATCTTATTTTGGCAAGTTTAGGGGTAACTGATGGGCTGGCTGCTCTGTAGAACAGTTACCCCAGATTGTCTGTTTCCAACCCTTTCTCTTAATTTGGTTGAACCCTAGTATTGGTTTCTTTTCACAGGTTTTAGTCCTCTATGACTGTAAACTGGAATTTCCTTTGGTTTTCAAGTGCTGGACTCTTCACTCTTATTGGTTTTGGTTTATTGTATTGGATGTTGTGTTTTTGTTAGAAGGTACCCAGGGAGGGCTTCTAGGTTTTATTTTGGCAAGTGTGGGGTAACTGATGATCTGGCTTCTATGGAGAACAGTTACCCCAGAATGTCTGTCTCAAGTCTTTTGTTTTTCCTAGTTGAATTCTGGTTCTGTTGTTTATTATTCAGGTTTAAAGTCCACTATGACTTTAAACTGGTTTGGGACTGGCTTCTTTATCTTTTGTTTTTTTTGGGTTGGTGGTGGATCACTGGTGGTCTCCCATCATTTTTACATATTGGAGGGAGCCCACCCAGTTATCATTTCTCTTACTGGACCTTCTCTTAATCTGGACCATCCATGGAGCTGGACTTTCTTTGATTTTTTAGTTATGATTTTGCTAGATAGTAGTTTCAGATTATTTTCTTTTTTCTATTTTTTTCTTTTAATTTTTTTATGGGGGTTGTTAAAATTATAAAATCAAAAATATAGGGTGTTACCACATCAGGGCCACCTGGATGTGGGAAAGCATTGGTGGGGAATGGTTCATCAATTGGCCGGGCAATGCTATTTTATTATTTTATTTTATTTTATTTTATTTTTATTTTTATTTTCATTAAAGTCAATTTTTTTTATTTTTTATTCTCATTATTACCCTTAATTTATGTTTCTTATTTCAAATCATTTAAATTATTTAAGGTGTATCCACATCAAGGTGCACTTGGATGTGGGCAAGGTATCAGGGGATCAGCTCATCAATCGGCTGGGGGATACCATTTGTATTATTTTTTATCTTTTATTTTATTTCTTTATTTTTTATTTTATTTATCAATTTTTAATTTTAGTATGTTAGTAGATTGTTAAAAAAAATTGTTAGAATTTATGGTTATTAATTTTATTTATTTATTTATTATTATGTTTTTAATCTTTTTGCAGGAGCTCAATGTCTGGATGATGAAGTTTCTGGAGGCTAGTCCAGATAATGATGTTGTTTTTGTTTTTTGTTGGGGTTGTGGGAAGCACTGTATTCTTTGACGTGCATCCTGCTGGAGATATTATATGGATTATAATGGGCAGGAATGGGTTTTGGATGGAAGTTCAGAAGAGAAAGAAGAAGAGGTATGAATGGATTGTTGGAAGGTATGCTTAATGATCCTAGACATCTTCCAGTGGTCATCCAATAGCTGTTTCCTCAAGGTTTTCTCAAAGTCAATTAAAGGTCCATAGAGGGCAAAGGCTTTCAGCATGTTTTAACACATGGCACTGAGGTTTTGTTTCATGTCTCCATAATCCAGGGCCAAGGAAGTTTCTAGAGGTTGGCCAACTCCAATAGTAGATTCAGGAGGAGGGGTTCCAACTAGACAAAAAGAATTGGATCAGTAATTATTTTTGTTGAAGAAATTGGATGAATTAATGTGGTACTTACAGATTGGAAGCTCATCAAATTTGTAAGCAGCAGAAATTTGGACTTCTGAATATTTTGCAATAGTGATAGTAGGTGGATCAATCATGGAAAGATATGGATTCTCTTGGTCTTCCTCTGAAAGGTTTTGAGAAGGTGAACTAGGAGGCTGATGTTCCTGGGGCTTAGTTGGAGCAGAAGGCCTGTTGTTGCTGTTGTTAATATTTCTTCTTGATTCAGTTGGATGAGGTGCTGGTGATGAAGTACCAGGGTTGTTATAAGATGGGGAAAGAGAGAGTGATCTGGAAGCAGATTGATCTCTTCTGGATGGAGTTCTTGAAGGAATGCAACTTTCAGAAGAATAGTTGGCTGACAGAGGAGAGGTGTAGTTTTGTTGCCTTAACTGGGGGCAAAGTTGTTGCTTTGGTGCAGTGTTGGGTGCTCTGGTGTCTTCCTGGGGTCCTCTGGCAGGTCTCCTAGAAGTTTGGGAAACTTTGGAGTTTTGGACCTTGGAAAGGTTGGATGAATTGCTCTGGGAGAAGTGGAAGGTGGCTGCGTGGAGTTGTTTTTGTTGATTAGAGGAATTTGGCTGTTTTCTGGTTATTTTTGGAGGTTTTGAGCCTAATTTTCACTGTCTAGTGTGGCAGGAAGGCCACCCAACATCGGCTGGGCCGCCTAGACGCGGTCTAGCAGCCTAGGAGCTGACTTTGAAGCTTTTGGAGCTAATTTAGCAGAGATAAAAGCTGTTTCTTGGGAAGTTAAAGCAGGCCTTTTTGGGAGAGTTCTGGAAACTGAGTTCCGGGATCTTCTGGATGGTGCTGAGGATAAAGATGAAGTGGCTGGACCAAGCTCTGGGGATCTGGTAGGGGATCTGGAGAGGTATTTATGAGAAGGTGAAGGAGGAGAAATAGGGTAGTTGGCATCTCTGTCACATTTCTTCTTTTTGGAGTATCAAGAATCACAGGCCCTGTTGTAGAATTTGGCTTCAGGAGTTGGAAGAGTGAATGTGAAAGGTCTGCACATGTGAATGCACTGCTTGCAGGCATAGTCCTTGGGAGAAGTGAAGCAAGGAAGATTGGAGGGGTCAACATCAGGGATCCAGCCATGATCTGTGGTGAGAAAATATGATGGAAAGAGATAAGAAGGAGATTTTTGTCAGTGATGGGTAGATGATGAAGTGAAGGTGGAAGTTCAGCAGGTTGGCTGTAGGTGTATTCTGTATGAAATTGGCTGGGGAATACCATTTTATTTTGTTTTATTTGTTAAAGGAGGTTAAATGTTATGGCTTTAATGGTTTTTGGTTTGAGTATTTATGGGATATATCTTCAAGATTTTTTCAACAACAGTCCATCAAGACTTTAAACTGAAATCTGGTTTCGGGTGCTCCTCCAAGACTTTAAACTGGCTGGTTTTCAAGAATTTGTCTTAGGTTTTTTGGATGTTTAGTCCATCAAGACTCTAAACTGAAAAATCTATTGTTTAAAGAATTTATTTTTTACTACTGTGGATCTGGTAGTCCTCCAAGACTTTAAACTGGTTTGTTTCAAGGAGTTTCAAGAATAGTCCATCAAGACTTTAAACTGAACATTGTGTTAGTCCCCCAAGACTTTAAACTGAGGATTTTTCGATGGTGTAGTCCCCCAAGACTATAAACTGAGGAATGGAATTTTGTTGTTGGAATGGGTTTGAAACATTGGCAGAGGGTATCTACAGGGGGAGTCTCTGAATTTAGCAAAGGTAAGTTTGGGGGTAATTGATGGGCTGGAAACTCTATTCACAATTACCCCAGAATGTTAGTTTTTTCTCTGTGTCTTAATGTGGTTGATCTCTGGTTCTGGGTTTATGATTTAGGTTTTTGAGTCCCCCAAGACTTTAAACTGAGGGTTTTTGAGTCCCCCAAGACTATAAAATGAGGATGGTCCCCCAAGACTTAAAACTGAGGGTTGTTTGTGGTTACATCCTATAGAGGGTGTAGTCAATTTTACTTTTCTGAATCAAGCTCAAGTCCTAGTGGAATTACAGATGGAATCAAGAGATGAAATGAAGTGTTCAGAATTAGCCTTGAACTGGTGAATGAGGTGTCTTCTGTTCTCAATGTCCTGTGGATCTCTAGCAGGAGTGGATTGGAAGTAGTTTAGCAGAAGGTGTTTCTGCTGAGATGTGTGTTGTTGGAACTTGGCCTTAATTGCGGGCAAGTGGTTTGGTGTTGGTGGTTCAAGGGATCCTACATTGTTATCATCACTGTCAGAAGATGGAGGAACTGAGAAGTCATCAGTTTTATAAAGTGGAAGGAAGAAATGGAAGTTTTTACCATCAGATGAACCAGTGATGGTGGAGCTTGTTGTTTTAGTCGTTTTGGAAATTTTATGGGAAGGGTGTATCTTTTTGATTAATCTGGGAATCAAGATGGATGGCCTAGATCTTTTGGTGCTGGTAGAAGATGGACCAGGTTGAGGTGGAGGTGAAGCTGTTGTAGAAGATAATGGACCAGGTCTGTAGCAGGTCATCTTTCTGGATTGGCAGACATCACGGGACGTTCTGTATGGATGGATAGGAGGTGTGATGGTGCAGATTAGATTATTGTCAATGCAGTATTGGCAAGGACCCATTTCAGAGGCAGATTTGGGAAGAAGGTTGAACATGGTGGTTTGATGAAGAAAGAATGTTGACATTCTTTATTGGAGGGAGGATGTGGTCTTCCAACATTAGCAGGGGCCTTTGTTGTGTTGTTTGGCGCTGTTTGTGCATGTCTTAATTGGCATCTGTTGAAGAATTAGGTGATTTTCTGGTTTTATTCTTTGAATATTGGGCTTGCGGGTATGTGGGTACTATCATTGGATAGCCCCGGTTTTTCTCTATATTTCATGTCTTGATAATATTTTTCATATTCTAAGTTTTAAGGGTTCATTTCCTCATTTTTCACTTACAAAAGATAGCTGTTTAATTTTGTTTTTTGTGTTTTATGGGCTAAACTTAAGTCTTAGGGTTAAGTGCTTAGTACCATTAGATAGGGCTAATTTAGCTCTATATTTCATGCCTCAAAGTTGTTATAGTGTAATTTTGTGTTTTAAGGGTTTTAGTAGCTGTAGTGAATTTTTCTAAGTAGATTAGATGTTTTTATTGGTTTTCTGGCTTCAGGTAGGCCAGGCCGCTTCAGGCGGCATCTCCGATGTTGGGAGGCCTTCCTGCCTCTGTTTTAAAAGGTTGGGGAGCGCTTCTGGAGGGTTTTTATTCAATTTGGCTGGTACAGGTGCCAAATTTGTTGGTGTGCATGGGCTCTTAGATAGTTGTCTGTGTGTACATACTGAATAAGACAGTTTGGGGCAACTTTAATTATCATACAACCATCTGGAGGTGATATCCTTGTTCCTTACTCAGTTTTCACTGTTTTTGGCCACAATTGGCAGTGTCTGTTGCAAGGTTAGTTCTTCATTTAACTCAAATTTGGCAACAGGTTCTCTGGTATAGTCTTGCAAGCTATATCAAGTATAATTGCTGTCTCTGGTGTGGATTTGCAGCCTACATCAAGTATCTTTGCTTTCCCTGGTGTGGACATTGGTCTACATTTCAGTTCTTTGGTCTAGTAGTCTGTCTGGGGACTACTTTCTTGGCTCATCAAGCAGTCAAGTGTGTTGAAAAAGGGGCTTTAGTAAACATGAACCAACTTACTTTAGCAAGTAAATCTCACTCTATTTTTCTAAAGGGGCAGGGGATTTTCTCTCTGGTTTTCTCCAACTCCCTTGGTCAAGGCCTATAGCTAGTACTATAGGATTTTCTACACCATCTTCCAAAGAATGAGGGTTTCTCAAAGTCCTGACTCATACTTTGAAGAAGCTCAGTACATCCTTTCAGACTCAGCATATGCAAGTGGAAAGTACATTATACCTGCTTTCTGTTGTGTAACTTTAGAAAATGACCCCAAAGCCACCTTTAATTATCACCTTTCTCAATCAAGAGTAAGGATTGAACATGCTATTGGGATTATAAAGGGAAGATCTTCTAGTCTCTGGGAACTCAGAATCCAATTTCAAAAAAAATGGAAATAAAAATTGCAAATAATTGGATAATGACTTTAATTATACTCCTCAATATCCTAACAAATTTAAAGGATGAGTGGAATGATCTTTATGATGAAGAGGATCCTGAACTAGCGCCAGCTCTCCCCTCCCTTGAATCACAAAAAATTGATTCAACTGGCATACGTTCTGTCATTATGCCAATCACCCTCCACCATTTTGACACACAACCCTTTTAATTTTTTTGTTTTCATACTCTCCGAAATTCCTCTTTGTATACTATATTCACTAGGCTTGGTCTTTTGTTTGTTGCATATTCATTTTCTTTTTGGAATCTTTGGTGAATATCTCTTTTTTGGATGTCTCATTGGTTTTCTTTCACCAGCTCAACATGACATCACATATTTTCTGAAAGAACATAATTTTTCACTGTTTCTTTTTTTAATTCATCCCTCATATCCTTTTCCTCTTCTCCTCCAACATCCCTCAAACAATTTGGTTTCATTTATTTTCTCATCTCATCTCTGCAGGTAAGTCATTTTATTCTTTTTATAATTTTTTGATTACTAATGAGGGGGTGTCAGTTCTGGCAAATCCGCACTTAAATTAAGTGCGGATTTCAAACCAAATCAGCACTTACAAATCAGCACTTAAATTTTGCAAAAAAGTCACTTATTTCAAAAAAGGGTGTCAGTTATGACCTCAAATCAGCACTTTTTTCCCGTTTTTTTTCACAACCACATTTTGGCCACAAAACATCCCTTCCTTTCTTACCCCATCCCTGTAACATGTGACACACTGACCTTCCTCGCTACCTACCCATCAATCCTTGGCACACACCCCTTCCTGACATTTTCAATATTTTGACCAGGCATGTTTACATTCTTTTTTACTTATTTCTTCTACTTTTTAATCTTTTTTCTTGTTATGTGCCAGTTTCATAATGCCTCCCAGACATTCCAAATCTCAAAAGGTAACTCAAAAATCTGCTTCGTCACAAAAGTCTCCTCGTAAAGCAAGCCCTACACCTGAAAAATCAAAGGCAGGTTCAGGTCAGCTTAAAAAGGATGATTATCTCATCATAATCAACTTCCTTAAAATAAAATCAAATTTTGAAGCATGTTTTGGATGTGAAAAGTCCACTCGTATTGGACGTCCACCTTCTTCAAAGGTTAATGGCTACTTGTTGATGGCCAATGAAGTAAGGAAGAAAACAAGGGGGAGAATCGATATCAATCCTAAACAAATGAAGGAGAGATTTAAGAGTTACCATTCAAAATATAAAAAGACTCATCATGCTGTAAATGAAACTGGCTTTGGTATTGAGGATGATGATTTGGAGATTGGAATTACTACTGTTTCCGAAAATCTCAATGTCATGTGTCCTTTCTATGAGGAAATGGATAATCTTTTTGGCACCCGAGTTGATGTAAACCCTTGGTTTCTACACGATACTACTAAGCATATACCTTCTGGATCCAAACCTTCCTATAATCCTCCCAACACACCTTTACTTGAAGAAGATCAATCCCCTCCACCTTCTAACCATAGTTCAGCTGAAGATGATCCCAACTATCAAGCAGAACAATTATATCGCAGAAGATCTGAATCCTCAGAGGCCCAAAATTTAAATGTATGTTTACTTTTTGTTTTTTCTTCAATTCTTCTCTGAATTTCTCTTTCTTTCTAGTCTCCTCCTACTCAAACTCAATCTCCATTAAATTATCTCAATTCTGGAAATGTGAATACCTCTTTAGAAGCTGCTTTAGAAGAACTTCCTGAAGCCTCTTGTTCAAACTCCAAACTAAAGCGTCAAGCCTCAACTTCAATGAACTTGAACCATCTATTAAAACGTGGTAATACTTCAACAAGCTCATTTGGCTCCCTTGAGGATTATTTTGAAAAAAAAGATATAAGTAAGTTTTGTTTACTATATATCTTAATCATTAACTCATTTATTTATTTATTTCAATTTAATTTTCTCAGCGAAATCAACTATTGCAAATAATGCCCTTGACTTTGAGAAGATGAAGTTTGATCATATGCTAAGGAAAGATCAGCAAGCCTTAGATTTGGAAGAAAAAAAATTTGAGGTAGAGCAGATGGAAAGAGTAAATGACCGTCAATTTCAAAGAGAAATGGCTACTTGTGAATTGGAAAAACAAGAGAGTTTTAAAAAAAAAGATTTCATTATGGAATGTGTTAAAAATGGCCAATCTTATGAGGACATTAAAAAATTACTTGACCTTTTCAATTGATAATTTGTTTTTCTAGTTAATTTAATTTTGTTTGATTTCTTTTTGGTAATATTTTCTTATATGCTGACTTATAAAAGGAAAAGAATATAGTACGTTATTTTTGACAAAAATTTGAATGTATAATAAAAATTTTCTATCTTTACTTTCTAGTCAATAAGTTTGCTTATCTAAATTTTTCTAAGTCATCAATTTCACATGTCAGATTTAAAAAATTGGCAATGCCCTCCCCTGCATTTTATTGAAACAAGGGGTGGGTACCACCAAATTTTTCTAAGTCATCAATTTCACATGTCAGATTTAAAAAATTGGCAATACCCTCCCCTGCATTTTATTGAAGTAAAGGGTGAAAGTCATCAAAATTTAATATAATTACATAAATTAATTAATATATAAATAAGATATGTCAAGTATACTACTTTTAAAGTAATGACAATTCCTTAAGCCAAAATGCAGATCAAGTCTAGAAACTAGGTTTGGGACTAAGGCTGGAGAGAGGGGTGAGGAAGGGTGTATGGGGTAGCGAAAAGGTTGGGAAAGAGTTGGAAGGGAAGATTAAGGGTTCCGAGGCATTTTAAATGAAGAAAAGGGTCTGGGAGAGGTTGAGAGGGGTGAAATGGGGATCAAAAGAGGATGGCATACAATGGGGCTGGGAGGATAGCGAAAGGCATGGGAAGGGAAGACAAGCATGTGTTGATAGAATTGAAAGGGATGGAGATTGGTGCAAACAGAGTGTGAAAATAGGAGGATGAACTCTGTTCTTTGGGCAACTAACAGAGTTCACTTCCATAAAATATTAGCTGAAACATAGTTTTCAATTCTGTAAAAACAGTCGTAAGTAATAGAAAAAGTCACTGATTTTTTTTATATGTAATCTGAAATTTTTTAATAAAATTATTGTATTTAAGAATTGCAATATTGTCAATCAATTTTTATTGATCAAATTAATTTAATAAAATATTATTTTAATAAGCTGTTTCAAACAATACTTTGCATTGAGTAGACTCATGGAATGATTTTTTCTGGCTTCCATTCAGTTATCCTCAGACTTTCACTATGTTTTCAATATAGATCCATTGTTATTTGTGTGATACTTCAAGTGAAAGTTCAGTATTACTTCAGTCTGAGTTCCATCTGATTTCCATCTGACTTCAAGTTGCGGACTTGCTAGCAAGTCCTCCCCCTATATTATGTGGTGTTTGCTGAAAATATGCGATTTCATGTTGAGTTGATGAAAGAAAACACAGAGAGAAAAAAAAATAAGACTTTAACAGCAAATTCAAAAACCAAAAAAATATGCAAAAAAATTTACCATTCTCAGTGAATAATACATGCAAATTGATAATTTGAAGAGAAAGAGAAAAAAATTAAAATTGCGTTGAAAAATGTTGGAGTGTTATTGGAAGGATTTTCGCCCTTATACTAGTTGATTGAGAAATAGAAGTGTTGGATATAGTCGGAGGTGAATCAACTTGTTCATCTTCATACAGCTCTAACCATTGATCTTTGAGGTCAGCAAGTAGGTTATGAAGTATAGTGCAACACAGAATCCAGTTGATCACCGCCTCCATTTCAGATTTATTTCTAAGAGGACTTCTTAATTCCCTTAAACTAGAAAAACGGCCTTTCAAGATTCCAATAGAATGTTCAATACGGACTCTTGACTTTGCCAAATGATTGTTGAATTTGGCATTTTGACTGTCTTCTGAAGCTGCTCCCCGAAAAGCAGGAAGTACATACTTTCCATTCACATAAGCAGAATCTGCAAGAAGATACTGATTTTCATCAAAGAATTTTTCAGGTTCATTTGAAATATGCATTCTTTGGAAGACGTAGGAGTCATGACATGAGCCAGGATAGCCAGCGAAGAATGATATAAATTTTTTGTTTACGTCACATATAAGCTGAACATTAATTGAATATCTATAAAGAAGATATATTTGTTTGTGTTAGTTTCAAGGAGGATGAAAGGAGTTAAAAATAATCTACCTCTTTTTACGGTCAAAGTAATTGTTTCCACCTTGAGCAGGTTTCTGGCTCAAAGGAATAGTAGTACCATCAACAAAACCAATACATCCTGGAAAGCCCTCTGCTTGCATAACCTGAGATGATTCAAGTCGCTCTTCTTTTGTTGGCCAGGTGAGAAGTTGAGATTCCAAGGAGTTGATGGCAGTGATACATTGTTTGGTATAAGTGTTAACTGAACCATACCCTAAATCAAAGACATTTTCTAAACGTTTCAAAGCGGCTCCATTACCATTTGAACCCAAACGACATAGTGTGATGGCCAATTGAATTGAAGGATGTCGTTGTTCTTTTTGAGAATTATTGTGAAATATGGGATGATCCTGAATAAGCTCAAGCAATTTAAGGAAACATTCCTGAGAAGTCCTGAAAAGCTGTCTAAAACTGGGTGTAGATAGGTTAAGAAGTGTTTGGATGGTGTACTTGGGGGTATGAAGTACTTGAGGCTTTCTGGGAAGAAGGTAAAGTTTCCTGGCCATTTTTGATAAAACGACAAAATCTTCTTCTAGATCAGAATCGGAATCAGAGTTCAAGAGCAGTTCAAGCGCCATGAAAGTCATTGCTTTATGTAATTTATCATGATTTGAAAGTGAGGAAGGCATGACTCTTATATGATATGATATTAAGATGTAAGTGATGTACGATGTTTTGAGTTATGAAGTGTTATGCTGCGGAGTGCTGCGTATGAATGGGATGATGCTGACAAATCAGTGAAATGGGACTTGATGGTGAAATCAGCACTTTTGGTTGAGAAAGTGCGGATTTGAGTGAAATAAGTGACTTATTTCATTTTGAAATCCACCAGTATTGGGGCTAGTGTGTTTTGGAAATCCGCACTTATTTAAGTGCGGATTTGGTCAAATTTAAGTGCGGATTTGTAAGTGCGGATTTGCCAGAACTGACACCCCCTAATTAGTATATTATATGAAAAAAAAGGATAATCCTTTATGAATATTTGTTAAATTTACTTTCAGATGACAATGCGAGATTCACATATATACTGATATGCCTCATCAAACAAGAAATGAATTATAAATATAAAATTGGTAACATTAGAATTTAAGATAAGAATTTGTTTTTTAAGTGACAGGAGGAGTGTCAGGCTAGGGTGTGGGCACCGTGACCAAACCTTTGATAAACTTGGATACAACTAAGGGAAAAAAAAAATTGAATAGTTTTATTTTGCAATATATCTTAGTCTGCACAAGATATTGCATTGTTGTCCCTAACTATACCAATATTGTTACTTTTCAAAAGTTATAGGACTACTAAGTTGATAAAATATTATTATGAATCACCCAATGAAATACCTTAAGCAACATTCAAAATTATTAAAATATTAATATTCAATTTGAGATTTGGATTAGCTAATTTTTCACAACTTACCACAGTTTTGATTAATATAATAAAACTTGAAAAAAATTGTTGAGATAACCTAGAAATGGGTGCAAGAAAATGATGAAACATATGACTTGAAACTTAACTCATACACTATTGATAAACTTCATGGATCCTGATTAATTTCTATCGAAATTAATTTTGAGACTAGCATATTGAATTTTAGCTATGACCAAGTACTGTAAGTGCCATGGTTTGTATTCAATATATTGGTGTTGAAATTAATTTTGATAGGAATCAACAAGTATCATATGGCACCATGCATGAAACATTGACAGAAACCATCAAATTTATGAGGCAATGAACCTCATAATTTCAATCGAAATTAATATAGACCCCTGCATATTGAATACAAGCCATTTCACATGGACTACACAGACATAGATAAAATTCAACATGCATGGCTTAAAATTAATTTTGATCGAGATTAACCAAGGCATTAAAACATCAATTTTTATATGGTGTACTTGATCAAACCAGTTTATCTAACTGCTTAGCTTACCTATACTTATAGGAATTTTATGCATAGTCCATGTCCATATTAATTTCAATCGAAATTAATGTTGACTAATACATAATGAATACATGCTATGCCACTTACACTTGCCAGGCATAGCTACCATTAAATATGCCAGTATCAAAAATTAATTTCGATTGAAATTAATGAGCATGATAATCATGAATTTCTGGAGTCAACTGCTTATTTTTATGCATGGTGCCTTGCCAACATTAATTTCGATCGAAATTACTTTTGATACTGGCATATTGCATGTATATATGCCTGGAAAGTGTAAGTGGCATAGTGTGTATTCATTATGTATTGGTCAACATTAATTCCGATCGAATTTAATGTTGACATTTGCATATTGAACCTAAGCCATAAAACAACCCAGAAGATTCTTCATAAAACTTCCCATTAATTTCAATCGAAATTAAGGCTGACCATATACATATTGAATGGTAGTTATATCTGGTCTGAGTAAGCAGAGATTACTTATATTCAATATGTATTGGTCAACATTAATTTTGATCAAAATTAATGAGCATTTTGATCATGAACTTTTTCAGTCAGTTAGTTGTTTCAATGCATAATGGCATGCCAACATTAATTTTGATCAAAATTAATGTTGAAATGATATAATGCTTTTTTGCATGACATGTAAAGGACGGCAAGTATTTTTAAGTATTGAAATTTACTATACATGTTGAGGGTAAATATAAAATTTACATATCCATATTAATTTCTATAAAAATTAATGTTGACCAATACATAATAAATAGTAGATATGCCTGGCTAGTGTAAGTGGAATAGCTTTTTTTCAATCTGCACTTGGCAACATTAATTTCGATCAAAATTAAGGTTCATGATTATCATCAATTTATTCAGTCAGTTGCTTACTGTTATGCATGGTAACATGTCAACATTAATTTTAATAAAAATTGAATTTGACATGCCACCAAGCATTTTCATGTAAGATGAAAAGTAGGGCACTCTATTCTTAAGTAAACACATTACAATGCATATTGAGCATGTAAATATCATTTACACATCAATATTAATTTCAATCAAAATTAATGTTGACCAATAAACATTGAACACAAGCTTTACAACTTACACACACCAGATATAACTACCATTCAATATGTATATGGTGCTCACTAATTTCGATCGAAATTAATGAGCAGTTTTATGAAGAATTTTTTGGGTCGTTTGCTGGTTTGGGCTCAATATGAAAATGTCAATATTAAATTCTATTGAAATTAATGTTGACCAATACGTAATGAATACACACTATGCCACTTACACTTTCCAGGAATAGACACCATGCAATATGCCAGTATCAAAAGTAATTTCAATCGAAATTAATGTTGGCAAGGCACCATGCATAAAAATAAGCAGTTGACTCCAGAAATTCATGATTATCATGCTCATTAATTTCAATCGAAATTAATTTTTGATACTGGCATATTTAATGGTAGCAATGCCTGGCAAGTATAAGTGGCATAGCGTGTATTCACTATGTATTGGTCAACATTAAATTCGATTGAAATTAATATGGATACATAAATGTGACATAAAGAGGTATGGACCATCAATTTGTTGAAAATACATTTTTATATCTCATACATTATTTGTTTTTCTTAAATAAAATGTTACTCTCTCTCAATATCACTTTATAACATTTACCAAGCTGCTTTGAAAAAAAACAGAATACATAAAATTCAATATAAGATAGCTATATTACACAGAAGATCACCGTTATACCTAAGGTATGATGATGTTGATGCTCTATTAATTGATTCCCGAATCTTTACCAGATCAATATCAGCTCCAACCCCAAGTGACTCACATTCATTCACAGATAATCCTTGCAAAAATGTTGCTGAATAGCAATTCTTGGGGAGGTATTTGGGAGAATTGAATATACCATTTTGTGCAACTGTCCTTTCTGATGACCGTGAATATGTTTTTAATGCTGATTTTTTTTGAGCTGGTGTATGGGCTAAGTCCTTTGTCATCTTATCCATTTTTTAAACAAATCATTGAGTTTAGGATTTTGCCATCCAGGAATAGCTCAGATAGGTGCAGTTGGGGCTGGTGCTGGGCCTTCCTCGATATCAGAGATGCACCTAGTATCATGAAAAAGCACAACAAAACCTGGCACATCACTGCAGAGATCTCTTGCTAACTTGTAGCGTGCACTAGCAATCTGAATTCCAACTAAATCAGCTTCATAATAACAAAAAGCAAAGTAAAATAAAAAACTTACCGTGGTCCGATAACGTTTTACTTGTGCCCTTGCCCTCTTTTCAATCTTTTCTCTTGCTACCCTTTCCTCTTCTTGCCCAAACAACCTTATCATCTCCTTCCCCTTATTAACTACCCATTTCTCAATAACACATTGAGTGAACTGAAGCTTTGACTGATCGATTGTATTCAAGGTGGTGAGCCATCTGGTACAGTGGTCGCATACTATGCTTCCCATGACTTGATTCCAAGTTGATTCTGAAAAATCACGGCAAGTCCAATCAAACGCAAATTTCCGAAAACCTTTTTCTTGCAATTCACGCTCTAAGTTTCTTTTGACAGAAAGTGGGATCGGTGCTCCTCCTTTTAGTCCTCGAGGCTCAGGTGCTGGAAAAAATTCGGGTAGTCGAATTTTGGATCGCAAGAAGGCTATAGAATTGGTTATCAGAAATTGTCGATCAGCTGCAGAATTGGCACGGTTAGAAGATTGGACTTGGGTTAGGACAGTTTGAATGGTTTTTAGTTTGAATTGGCTCCAATCTTTCCAATTTTCAATCTCCAAAGGTGTTGGGCTCGCAGGATATTTTGATATTTGTGTTGGTCCCCCAAGACAATACTTCAGAAAGTGGTAAATATTTCTATTTAGACTGTCCGAGCTCCTGGGAACATCATTCCTTCTAACTAAGCCTCTTACAGCCCTTAACCCCTCTTCTCGCTCATGAGACTCTGCTGAATTGAGTCTGTGGTAATCACTGATACCCATAATGATTGAGGGATTCACTAACAATTCAAATAAGTTAATTAAATTGGTTATTTTTCAATAAAAGAATACACTACAAATTTGACTTACCTGCTCCACTTGTGCTTGCTCCTTGGTTAGGCTGAGCAGATGATGATTGGTCTCCGAAAAATTCCCTCAATACTTCACTAGCCCAATCTCTTCCTAGCTGATCAGATTGCTGATTAGCACTTTCAGAAGCAGAAGGATGATTGGTATTAAAATTTCTAGGTTCTGAATGAGACTCTTGGCCTGGATTGGGATTAGGTGGTGGGTTAGGATTAGGTGGTACAGATTGAGATCCATCTGGAGGTGGAGGAGTATTTCCAGTATTAGTATGTTGAGGCGGAAAACAATCAGAATCGGTTGGGTCAACAGACATCCCTTCAAAATTATCATCCATAATGAACTGTAATAAAATAAAATAAAATAAAAATAATCAGTTGTTAAAATTTATACCTATCAAAGCTAAAGTAAAAAAAGATACTATGTATATAGTCTTGTAAACGTGTATGTTCTCTTGTCGAAAAATAAAGTGAATAATATATAGCTATCAGCTAAAGTTGGAAGGTCAAAATATTTATAGTAGATGAATGAGCAAGAAGATCATTCATTAAGTAAAAATTTTATCATATTTCTCATTATCATGATTTTATTTCTTTCATTCTTACATTTAGGATAAAAATGACTCATTGAAAGCATGGGTTCTCTCGCAATAAAAGCAACCAAAGTAATTGTTCACTGATTTATGATAAGGTAAGTTGGATGCATTGCATTTTTTAATCGAGCATTGAATTATTTCTTTCACCATTTACAAATATCACCAATCCTACAAATTTCCCCAATCCCAAATTAACACAAAGATGTTAGTCAACAGAAAATAAATTTGATTAATTTTTTCAATCACTACTGTCTGCAGTCCAATGGAAGTGACAACCTTGTCTTTGATTCCAAACATTCCTTTTTTGTGCTCGAAAGTAGCTGCATGTCCAATTATTGCATCTTTCTTAATCACAATTTGAGTTGCTTTGGCTACTCTTACTAACCGACAATGCACTTGTGGGAAAAGCTCATAGGGATCCTTTGATGTTTCTTCTGGACGGAGCTCTTTGAAAGGACTTACTATTAAATATATTTGATCAATCTCTTCCTTTGATCTGAAAAGATCATCAATTTGCCCAAACTGGCTATCTTTTCCATAGTAGAATTCAATTGTTGAATTAGCAATGTGTCGATGGTAACTAGTAAACCTCTTTCCATGTATCAATATGCTTGCTACATTTTCAACTACCCGATCCCCACTTTTCTCCGATGGTGTCAAAGCCCGTCTGGAAGTTTCTTTTCCCATTCGTGCCCTTACCCATTTTTTAAATAATGCCATACTTAGATGGATCCATTTGTTTTGTTTATCGAGATCAATATGGATTTTTTTAGTCTCACATTGATCATTATCTTCAGCTTCACCAAGATCTAATACCCTAGACTTCCGATACCAATGTTTGAGCATTGTTAGCGGTATCTCTCCTGTGGTAAATATTAATAAATTAGCACAGCTGAGTTTTTAAATCATTCCTTACAAACATTACATACGTGGATGGTGATTGTTTGGAATTTCAGATAATATATGATTCACCCGCTCTCCAGACCAAGTAGCTGTACCTGATGGTGGACCAAGACGCTTTATCATTTCAGGATAATGTTGAGTGATATGCAGATTTGGCTTTGCATTAATATTCTTCCAACCCTCTTCAAGGCACTCACGATACTCTAACAGAAATTGATCTAGATCTTTAAGCTCATTAGTCTGTATATTTTTTAATGTCAAAAAATTGGTGATCGAGCATAATGTTACAAGTGACTTGAGAAGATAATATTCTCTTGGTTTATCAGCTGAGGAAGCTGAAGATTCAGATTCTTTAAATTTTTCAAACCAAAGGGGTATAAGTGACAAAGGGAAGTAGAGAGTATACAGCATGTGCCATTCTGCTGCCTTGAGGGATCCTGCCTTTTTAGATCCTACTGATTTTGGAACTCGTGTTAGCCAGGAAGGTCTTCTTACTTGATCAATCATCTTCCATACAACCTGTAGCTCTGCTGCTGTGATTCGTGGATTACTACTACCTTCATTTTCTTTCTCCTTACCTTTCCTTTTATTTTCTTCATCTCTAGCTGTCTCATTTGATGAGTGAGATCCTTCACTCTGTGATATGCTAATGCTTCTTTGCCTTAAGTTATACAATGAATTCCTACTGTCACTGCTGTGAGACTGTATTGAGGCCACATCGCTATATGGAGGAATAAATTTGGAGCTGGATGACCTACTCTGGCTTCTTGATTGATTTGTTCCCAATCCTTCATTATCTAGTCCATGATGACTTGATGACTGTCTTGAACTCGTACGTCTTTGCCGCTTGTGCTGTCTCGTGTGTCCTGTATCATCATCATCATTATTCGTGGTGCTTAAGCTACTTCTACGTTTTTTTGAATGTTTGTGCAGTGAAGTATCAGAAAAGAAATCATCATCTTCTTCTCTTACATGCCAATTTTTATCCTTTTCCAGCTTTCTTTCTAGATCTTTTGCTGCATTTTGGATTTGAAAATAGCTTAGACTGTGATCTTTTAGGTTGCCAAGCATATGTGAATGCATTACATCAATTGAGCAATATTCAGTTGGACGCCAATATTCAAGGTTATTCAGCTCACTCCATTGTACCCCATGATTTTGAACAATTGATACACGCTCCCAATGTGACTTAGAATTTTTCCACTTTGTTGCCCAGCACATATGATCCTCATGATTCCGTAATGAAAAATTTCCCACATTCTTTTCACTAATTTCATCTTTAGAGATATTACAGAAAGAGCAGAACATTTTTGCAGAGTGACTCGAAAAGCCAGCCAATTTTCGTATTGCAGGAATGTCACCTATCAAAGAGAACAATGCAACTCTTAATTTCCGGCCTTGTGGATAAAGATGTGTCTTTTCAATCAATATACCATCCCATAGAGTTTGTAGATCATTAACCAGTGGTTTTAGAAGGTGATTAAGCTGTTCACTTGTGGGTTCTGTTGGTCCGGGTATAATAGAATACAAAAAAAGATTTTCCATTTTGTATCTATCTTCTTGAGGTAGGTTCATACACACCATCATAATATTGCCTACAGACTTCTGATGACCTCCAATCCTATTGCCACCAGGCCTAAACCAGTCGACATATAAAGTAAACATTAAGTTGCCTGAAGTTATCGTATATTCATCATCATTGCTATCCAGAGTTGGAGTGGTTATGGGAAAGTTTTTCCAAATTGAACCATCACAAACATCCTTCATCAAATCACACTCTACACGTTCTGCCACAGGGGTTTTCTTCTCAATCAGAAGCTCAAATTTGAACAGTTTGATCTTTTCCTTAAGCCAGTCGATAAAAGAATGGTGATGAAATGTTTTAAGAGATAAGTATTTTACATGTTCTTGATGTTCCTCCATCAAATACAGCCTTTCATCACATTTAACTGCAATTTGTCCTGCTCCAAACATTTTTAAATAGCGCTTTGATGATGAAAGAAACGGTTGATTGCAACATAGTATAGATGGTTGAGATTCATAGTTATACTCATAAAGAGCAAAGCATTTAGGACAGCATGTTTTAGTGAAAAATGATTGATTGAGCTTTAATCGACTAAAAACTGTATCTATCGAGCGTGGGACCAGGCGGACAATGCTATCAGAATCCAGTATTCCACTATCACCTATAAGTTTGAGCTTCTTAATTTCTTCATCCAAAAATTGAGTACAACCTTCTTTGCTCAAATGATGAATCAGAGAAAGCTTTGCTGCCTGCCACATAATTATTTGGCTATACCGTTCCCCAAGATTTGAGTTTCTAGAGACTGTTGAAGATACTTCTGCCCCCAATAGCAACTGACCCTATGTAATAAATCATTGAAACATCATAAAGACTTTAATTCTAACATTGAACTATAGATATACAGCTTACTGTTTCTGTGGAGCGGGAACTTCCAATGTTAAGTGGATTGTTGGAAGAAATAACCATCTGGGCCTTCCTATTTCTTTCCTCTTGATGTTTTGCATAAGAATTAGAGCTTTTGAAAGCCATACCAACTTCAAAGGACCCAGAAGAAGTTTGATACTTTCTATTGACACATCCAAGATCTTGACATTGACATACATGAAAAAATGGAGGCATTGTAATTGTGATAATTGTAGGAATAAGTTAGCTATTCGAAGTTACCGATTGAAGGTATTCCTTTTTTTGAAAGGCACTAGCTAATATAAGCTACATTTTTTTATCAAAAGAATATGATGGAATATGTGTTGAAATTATTTAAGTTTAAATGTTTAATTTTTAATCGGATAAATTATATATTAATTTAAAGTTATGCAGTCTACTTTATTTGTATTCTGTATACTCTCTGCATTTGTACAACAATGCATGCATGTTTATCAGAATATTTTCTATCATAGAAAAAATTCTGTTGTACGCACAAGCATCTTAATTATTTTTCTATCAAATGCCTTCTGAGTTATATCTAACTAACCTATAATTATTTGATTTTGATAAAAATTCTTAGTTATGGACTATAAGAAAAGTAATCCATATTTTTAACATAATTTTTAAAAAATTACCCCAAAAATCAAAGTTAAACCCAAAAATAAGTTTAATATTTTGTAAAAAACAATCACAAACATATTTCTTTCAATTTGAAAATTGGTCTGTACTAGGTAGAATTTTCTATAAAAAAAAATCAAAAATACTCAAATAATAGATGCTACAAAAGTGTAAACCTTAAAGAATTACATAAAAGCTGAAACCTTGTATAACTTTTCATACATAAATGTGATGAAGTGAAACTCTAGTCTATTTATTCAGGTTGAAAAAAATTACTCAATAGAATATGTATTACTATCATATTGGACCAAAAATAATTTTTTGGTAATCAAAAAATGAACATAGCCTCACATTTAACAAATTATTTTTGTGGAAGAATTTTTTGAAAAGAAAAAAAAATCCATTTCTTAAATGAGTCTGCTTTTATCACATAATCATTCTCTTTATTTTATACCATTCCTTTTGAGTTCAAGTTGCATATAAAAATATAATTTATGCATATTATAATTCCATAAAGTCGAAATATTTCTTATTCTTAATTTTTGTGATATTTCTCCTTAAATCAACTTTGATCATAAAGTTTTGGAGCTCAACAATTTATCCTTCCTCTTTGTTTAATTTAATTGAACACTTTCTTAATCTAATTATTTATGAACCCTAGTAGCTCTTACTTTCCTCATGGAAACCTGCCCACAAACACAAGAACACTTAATAGAATTTTTAATGAGACTTTGCCTCCATTCAATTCTCACTTTTGTAGATCTATACACAATTTTTGTCGTTCACTTTTGGATATTTCACCAGAATCAAATGGATGGAAACAAAACCCTACTGAAGAGCAATTAGACAGATTTTCATCATTCGACATGAATTCTTGCAACATTGCCTTTGAACTACCTCATCCAGAATCAAATTCAGCGGTTTCGGAAAAGTTTCCACCAATTTTCCGTGAATCTTTTATTGAGCACCTTTGCATGTGTGGTTTCCCAGGATCAACTTTCGCTTGGAACCTAGATTGGTTTGACAAATGGAACCAGGTCTTGGCAAATATTCTCATTAAACACTGGGACAATGCCTTAAAAACCAATAATTTGATTGCATATCCAATTGACTCAACTCAAATTAGCTTCTCAAATCAAATAGGAGTTCTTCACCGTTGGTTTTTAGGTCATGCTGATAGATTAAGACTTGGGAAGGATTCTCATAGCTCTCAAGAAATAATCAAAGTGAGAAAGCATAAATATAGAATAATAAAAAAAGTATGAAAATCCCTTTTTTTTCAACCGTTTTTATTTATGACCTTTATTTCAAATAACAAAGATTCTTAGAATTCAGTTAACCAAACTAAACTTCTAAAACAACTTCCACATTGTGAAACTTATCACAACCTTTTCACAAACATCAAGTGTTGTTCAGACACTGAAATTGATAATGATGGATCGTTAAGACGTATCTTAATGCAATGGCGGTCTGAAGATTTTTCTAAAGTTGCACAATATCTTGACCAACAACACTTTGATATTCGAGATAATTCAACCCACTCTGGAAGTGTGCTAAAGGACTTGGCCTTGTACAAAAGAATCAGTTTGGTTTCAACATTATCCCCTAACCTTAATCCTTCTCATGTCCCCCGGGGTTTGCCGAATGACTGTTATTCTCCCTTATATCTTGCATCTCTAAATCCTCAACAACTCAGACTTTTAAATCCTCAAAATCCCATAAATTTACCTGCTCTCCTTGAAATTCTTTCTTCCTCTAATGTGAGTGATTGACAAACTCCCTTAATAATAGGTTTGCACACTCATACTCCTCATTTCCACTGTTTGGGACACTTAGCCTTGAAAACAAAAACATAATTTTAATTATTACTATTATCATTAAAATTTATAGAAATGAAATTTGGCTTACATTGTTAGCTCCATTTTTTTCCTTTGAATCTTATACATGCTGAATTCTATACTTCCTTGTACAAAATAATTCAAAACATTTACTTCATTTTGCTGCCCCATTCTATACAGCTGATCAACAGCCTGTTGCTCAACTGCTGGATTCCAATTTGGCTCCTATTTCAACATTGAACATATAAAAAATTTAATATTTTTGTTCTTAATATGAAATAAAAGACATTGAGCTCACCATTATATATACATTTTGAGCACACCTGAGATCTATACCCACTCCTGCAGCCTGAATCGTTCCAACCAAAACTTGGCAATTTTTATTAAAATGGAATTCATGCATATATTTGTCTTGCTTTGTCCTGCTGAGTTCACCTGTAAGCTGGGTATACCTAATATTGTGGTCATCTAAAGCCATTTTTATTCTATTTTGAAATATTAGAAAATTGTTTTTAATAAGCCAACACAATTTTGTAAAACAATTCATTATAGAATCACTTACATCTGCAAAAAGTCTGCAAAGTTGGAGAATATAACAGCTTTTGGAAAATTTATATCCCTTTCACCAGACAAAAAGTTTTTTAAGTGGCCTATAAGATGACAAATCTTTGCGGAATGCTGCCAGGTGAAATCAAAAGCTGGAGTTTCATCCAGATTTTCGTAGATTGGATGGTTGCAGAATTTTCTTAAAATCATCAGCTCTCTTAGAAACTCAGATGAGTCCCAAGGGAAGTCAGTGCTTCTGGAGGGCCCATATCGCTCAGTGAATCCTTCTTGAAGCACATCAAGTTTAGACCTCCATGGATCTGCTAATTGAACTGATATCCCCCTTTGAATCTTTTTTGGAAGAGACAAAATTGCATCCTTTGTTCCACGTAGGCTTATGACTTTCATTAAGTGATTGATTGATTTAATAGAATTAGCCTTTCCTTTTTGCAAACCTGGAAAAAGGAAATTCTTCCATAACCAGTCTTCTTGCCACTTTTAGATTCTAAGAAAAAATATGAGACTTTGAAGGTCAGTGGGCCTGTTCTGAAGTGGAGTTCCAGTCAAGCATAGTCGGTGTTGGGATTCCAAGTCAAATATTGTTTGAGCCCTCTGCGAGTAAGGATTTTTAATGTAACTAAAAGAATATTTATAAAAATTGATTATAAAAATTAAGTTTTAAGTTTTAGATATAGAAATGGGCACTAGCTGAGCTTCATCTAAAACAACTCTATACCAAAAGAGCATTTGAGTCACCGGTATCTTTTTTTGGCTTTGATTTTTTGACATCGTTGGGCTAGCTATTTCATAGGTCGTTAAAACAATAGCAGTGTCCTGTAGCTCATTGACATTAGTATTTTGACAATCCTTCCCATAAAGAACCTTGAAAGGAAGCGCATTATCTTCAAAGTGCACACTTATTTCATTGATCCAATTTGATAGTGTTGCCAGGGGGCATATAATCAGTGTGGCTGAACTCCGGTTAATACCTTCTTGATTTTCTGATACCTGGAATTGTCTTGCTTCACCTTGAGTTGCACTTATAAGAGAAAGAGTTGAAAGTGTCTTTCCCAAACCCATATCATCAGCAAGTATTGGCCCGTTTCCTTCAGGCGTTAATTGATTGTTAGGAAACTGATCTTTATAGTCATCGAATCCAGTTCTAAGCCAATGGTTGTCCTGGTGCCTCCACATGATATCCAACTTTTCCTTTAACATTCGTTCATTGTCAATCATAAAATTTATTGCTTGAAGTTGATGTGTTTTGAGAACTGTTTTGATTCCTCGGATGAGTTGATCAGCTTTCCAATCTTGAGTACTCTGAGATATTTGGAAAGAGCCTTCAAAAATTACATGCGGGATATTAAAAAAGATAGTGGAGTCGTAGTTCAGGATTGGACATAAATTGATTTGTGCAGAAGAAAATGCTTCTTTAGCAAGACTGATTAGTGTACTTGAAGAAAAGAGGCATCCCCAAAGTTGATACTGATTACCAAAAACTGGAACCAAGTAAGCATGAAAATAGAAAGGCTTCATAGGATTCAAGGCACTTCTTTGGTTTAAATGGTGAGATCCAGAGCCAATGTCACCCAATAGTGGTCCAATGTGCTGACTCTGCACTTGAGAAAGATTACCGACAAGGGTTGGTTTTCTTTCTTCAAATAGTCCAAAAATATGAACATTCGAATGGCCTCGCTGTAAAATTGTGGGGGTCGGTGAGTTTTGAAATGTTGAAATTACATTCATATAAATTTGATCGATAGTTATTGAGAACTGTCCAACACATCTGAGACTTGACATATTAAGTAAGAATAGTATCTGAAGATAGTGGTTGTTAAAAGATGAATTGAAGCAAAAAATGAAGAATCAGTTTTGAATAAAACAACAAAATAACTTTTTAGCATATGCTATGCTAAGCTCATAATTCTTTCACATGTATTATTATTATCTTTTTAATAAATATTGGAAGTAAATCAATGATAACTGAAATGAATAATATGGCTTAAAAATAAATCTTGAGCCTATAGAGTAAATTTTGGTTTGTGGAGGAAGAAAAATTTTCTCAATAAAAATGTGCTTTATTGTTACATTATAATTACAAAATAGAATAATTTCACTCTTATTACACTTATTTATGTTTCTGTCTAATAGTAAAATGCTTTAGATGTCAGTTCAAAATCCAAATTGAAACTACTACCTAGAACGATGTCTTGATACTAACATACTTTTTGTAAGTCTTTCGACAGACACTTATGGTGATCTCAATAATATTAAAATTGATTTGAATTGTATGTTTTATCAAATATCTATGTAGTCTAGTGTAATAATTGAGATACTACAGTTTAACCTTCTGTTACCAACTTGGCAAGAAAATATATGTAGATATTCTTAGAACGAATATCAAATTTTGCTTTCCACAAGATGGGAAAGTGAATATTATGATATGTTAAGTGATATGTTCAAGCTTTGCTCAATCTGTGCTCAGCTCAAAATCAAAGTAATCACCAAGCTCCAAGAAACCTGTGATTGAGTTTGGTTGAACCTAGGTCTAACTGATTACCAAATCTTTGTCCAATTAATTTAAATCTGGTTTCACAATGAACTCCCAACAGCCTTCCAACAGCTTTCCAACCACTTCCCAACATTTTTAAATGAGGGGTATTGCTAGCAATACCCCCCCAAATTTTCTGTGGTGATATTACTTCTGATTCTTTATATTACAATGTATATGAATAATGATCAATACATCTGTATGTTGAGTTAGTGAGCAATTATAAAAATCTATACACCATAATTTTAAAATAATTTACATGATAAAATAAGTTTACAGCTTTTTTATCCTATTTAAAATGCTAATATATGTTTAACACTATTTTGGAGTTAATTTTTTCACCTTATATATTTCATGTTTCAGCTAATATTTTATGGAAGTGAATGCTGTTCTTTGCACAACAAACAGAGTCCATCCTCCTATTTTCAAACTTGGTTTGCACCAATCCCCATCCCTTTCAATTCTATCAACACATACTTGTCTTCCCTCCCCACCCCTTTTGCTACCCTCCCACCCCCATTGTATGCCATCCTCTTTTGGTCCCTATTTCACCCCTCCCAACCTCTCCCCAACCCTTTTCTTCATTCAAAATTCCTTGGAAACCCTAAATCTTCCCTTCCAACTCTTTCCCAACCTTTTTGCTACCCCATATACCTTTTCTCACCCCTCTCTCCAGCCTCCCCAACCCTTGTAGCCACATTCCTCCCCTTTACCTTGCCTCCACAATCCTTGAACCCTGATTTCCTCCCTTTCAACACAGTCCCTATTTCTATATATAAAAATAAAGTGCTAGGGAGGAGTGGGGAGGTAAGCAAACTGGAAGGAGAGGGGTGGAGAGGGAGAGGTAAATGTGGATAGGGGTTGAAAATGATGAAGAAGGGAGTGAAAAGGGTGGGGGGAAGGATGAGGTGAGGAAAAAGGAATATTTCAAAGGGAAAAGAGTAGGGTATTTTTGAGAGGGAGCAAAAAAAGACAATAAAAGAAGATAGTAATACAAAATAAATATACAAAAAATATAAAATATATAAAATATGTTACAAAGAGTGGGCACAGAAATTCCTTGAATTCTAAAAATCCACAAGTCCTATACTGTTATTTTCTTCATTTACTTAAATCAAATAAAAATCTGCATTTTAATATTTTGAAAATTTTGAAGATGAAGGGAAATAAATTTTAATAAATATTAGTATGAAAATATTTTTTTATTTACTAATAAAATATAGTATGACAATTGAATTTGAAAACTATATGTCTAAGTAAAGCCTTTGTAACATCATTTTTAAGATTTTTGCACCTTCTTCAAATATTTTAATGATTTATAATATTCAATACTATCTAGTCATAAAATAAGTTTATAATTTTTTTCAATTCTTGAAAATAATACAATAAATAATGTAAATGTGCAAAATAATCTTTCATGAACAAATTGACATATTTTAAATTATAGTTTCTCCATGTATTGATGGCCAAAGAAACTTATATAATTATGTCAGATGGTATCTTACCAAATCTATACTTTGGTGTTCTTTTTTTAAAAATTGCAAAGAAACTGCTTAAATAGTTTAAAAAATATGTATTTTTCAGAATAATTTGGGTGTGGTCTGCACTGTATCATAATTTCTATAAAAAAATCTCATTCTTCATATCTCAAGATTTGTTCAAAGTATTATTACCTATGCTTCATTAAATGTTCAAGTTGTATTCATATTGAGTTCACCAGAATGTCAATATTTTTTCTTGGTGGTTTCATCACTAATTCAATGTGGGCTCAAAAGGATATGAATTAGGGTTCAAGGTTGTGGACTTTCTAGCAAGTCTACCCCCCATATTTTGTGATGTTTCTAGTTTTGATACCCCCTATTTAAAAGGTATTTCACAACACAATAAGAAAGCCACAAACTTGACATTAATTCTCAGTAGTTTTGGGGGCACAATATGTCATATATGAAAAACTAATCATGGAAGATTTTGTGGAAAAAAGAGGTATTTTATTATGGAAGATTTCTAATTTTGATACCCCCTAATATTTGAATATAATGTGTTTCAAGTTACAGCTAAACTAACAAAGGTTGCGTTCCTTACCTCCCTTCTCAAAATAAAAAAAATGGAGTCAAGCTAAGAATATTTTGGTCTGTTGTTCCTACTCTTTTCCTCCCCGTAATTTATTTGATTCTACTCTTTTTTTTATGTGTGTGTGTGTGTTTGTGCGTGTGTGAAATCCAACCTCTTTGGGATTAATTGTGGTTATGAACGCTTTTAAAGTTTACTAATCTCCCTTCCTTCGATTACATAACCTAATGAGCGTTATTCTCTTTCCACCCTTTCTACACTCACTAAACATTTTCATCTCTTTATTCTGAAGCTCATCCCTTATTGTTATTAACTAGATAATTTTTAATTTCTAATCCTTGATAGTTTTGTAAAATGAACAAAAATATAATATCAATCTTATTATATAAAGAAGATGAAAAAATGGAACGACAAGAAATCTCCTAAAATCCAAAATTATGAACAAAATAATTAAATAGATAGAGCCACAAACTTTACAAGGGGGAACATAGGGGGTATCAGCTTTTTTTTTCTTGAAATAAATGGAGTAAGTGGTGTTTCAGGTATCAAAGTTAGACCCAAGTAATCAACAGGATTAGTTGAAAAAATCCACCCTTAGAATTGGAAAGCAGTGTATTAGAGTGAAATAGCTGAGCTATTTTAATTTTCTTATATACTAATCACTGGAAAATAAAAGCTGGCATCTGCTAGAAGGTTCCTATCTCCGACTGATTATGATAGTTCAACCGGAGGGAGGCATCTGCTAGCAAGTGCCAACTTTTTTTTTCCGGTGTAATGTTGGAGCTAGCAGATTAAAATCACCCGCGATTAAAAACGGCAGATCCCATGACTTTCACACCCTTTATTGTAGTTGATGAAATACAACTTAAAATTACTGCGAAAAACTTTTTGAACAACATCTCCAATACTTTTGTCATGAATTTCTTGCTTTTAGGAAAAGGAAACATCTAGCTTAGGAAACCAGTAACAGATAATTATGGAACTAGCCAAATAAGATGAGTGTTAAAAAATTCTTCTTCCACAAAGAGTACTAATTCATTACTTTTTTAGGCTTTCTTGATATTGATGCCATCAATAAATTTTATTTTAACTTGATGTTTGAGTGTTGCGCTTTCGATTTCATAGGCTCCTTGAATATGGGTGATTGTAAGATGGTACTAGAGGGCCGCCATCTAACTTTTATAATACTGTGTTTTTATCGGATTAGCTTTTGTTTAAGCAAAAATGCATTGCTTTACAGTCTATACCTAGACCATTACACACATCCATCATGCCCGGAGTTGGGTCGTAATAATAATAATAAAATATATTTGTTACCAAAACGAATAGTGGTATCCCATCTTCCAGCTAATGTGGTTTGGTAAGTAATTAGAATCATCTAAAATAATTGAATCCATAAGATCACTGATTGAGGTGTAAAAATAAAATGCTTGGTAATGTCACACATAGGCTAATTGTCTTGCTTTGAAATATCAAAATATGATAGCAATCGTTAGAAATGGAAGTGGAAGAAACATTTGACCATTCTGCTCAGTGAAATATTTATTTTGACACTTATCATCCAGTAGAATAACGATACTTCTTGGTTTTTCCCGATGTCGCTTTTGTATTTATGCCAGTGAAATATTTATTTTTCCAACACTGAATTATGTATTTTAAAATCTAATAATTTTTTCGGCTTTTGGATTCGATGCAGTCACCAGGAAAAAAAAAACTGACACCTTCTTGCAGGCGTCTATCCTTGATTGAACTATGGTAGTTCAATTAAGGAGAAGTGCCAACTTTTTTTTTCTGAAGAGTCAGCCTCACTTCACGTTGTATCCAATACTCATTTTCATGGGGTTATTTATATATTCGCCCCAGCATTTTTTACTCTACTTTCCCTAGTTGGGGGATAAAGTGTTCAGTTTTTTGGATGGAAAATCATTTCAAGCTCAAGCTAATTGTGTATATTTGGCGGTAACTGCAGTCATTGCTAAGACGTATCAAATAAGATCATGTGTACGCATTCTTGGATGCAGAAAGCAAGTTTCATTTAAATACTGCTAGGGTGAAGCTGTGAACATACTAACAATCTCCACACAGTACGTACAAGATGAAGCAACGATCGACCTTTTTGCTGGTGAAGAAGAAATGGAAGACTATTGAGACGTGTCAAGCGGGCACTAAGAAATCTTCGATAAGACTGTGATAAATATATATACACGAATATTTTCACAAACCAATCGAGGAAGCTAACTCGACACCCAGCAATTGTATCACATTCTGCATGAACCCAACCAAGAAGTAAGACGGCGGCGAGCCCCGAGAGGCGGCCAGACACTTGACTTCCCCTTCATTATTTTCGCCATCTAATCAAATCATGGAGCAGTATTCTGCCTCCGGTTCCTCTTTTCAACCCAGTCATAGCACAGTACCTCATCACGCGTCTCACGAATCCCAAGGAAATTACAGCTTGATAAATTCTCCAACTGAAGCTTTGCACCCCATGAAGAACGACAAAGCTTCTAGTTCTGTCAATATCATATCAGAATGCGCTCAAAGCCGCTATGTTGTTCTCTGTGCTTGCTTTGCCAGTCTAGGGGGTACCCTTTTTGGCTATGATGTATGCACATTTACTTTCTTTACAAAGAATTAACTTGGTCCTGAAAACTGACTTGGTGACTTTACTTTGCTACAGCAAGGTGTAATCTCCATAACGCTTGTGATGCCTCAGTTTTTAGCACGTTTTCCATCCATGGATCCAAAATCAAGTCCTTCAGCCAGTTTTCTGATTGGTTTAATGGTCAGTTTTACTCATCGACTAAAGATGGATCATAATTATTGAATTCCAAACTTTGTGTTCGTCCCCGCCAATTCACATTCACACTTGCTTCTGGCCTTGCCCATTGGCAACTCATACTCTTTCAGACGGCTATGATTGAGCTGGGTGCTATTATTGGAGCCGCTCAAGCTGGATATACCGCAGACCAATATGGCCGCAAGTTTGCTATCAAGATGTAATGTTTTTCCCTCAATTTTTTAGTTGGAAAAATAAGGTTTCTTGCAAGTGTGCTGACTGCATATAGCTCCTTCTGAACAATGGTTTGCAGTGGCACCGTTGTCTTCATTATTGGCTCAGTTATCCAGACTGCCGCTATTAATTATCCTTTGCTACTTGTTGGTAGGGCAATTGCAGGCATTGGGATAGGTGCTTTATCAATGCTGGCTCCTTTGTAAGGAACTATCTCTGATTTTTTAGCCCGACTTTTTCGTCCTCATTTTTTTTACATTGTGAAGATATATGAGCGAAATTAGTCCACCAAGAGTTTGTAACTTTTCATTGATCTAACTGCACTTTCCGTGAATATAACTAACAGAGTGGGATATTTCAGATTCGAGGAACCTTGCTTTGTTTGGAAGAATGGAATATAGTGTTTGGAATTGTTGTTGCATTTTATGTGACGTGAGTTTTATGGTAGATTCCTAATCAGTCTATATATCGTTCACTTTTAACTTGTTTTGTTGAATATTAGTTACGGTGCACGGTACATCTCTTCTGAGGTTGCCTGGAGACTTCCTTTTGGTCTTCAGATGTAAGTTCCGCTATTTTGATTTCAGATATTATTATTTATTTTGGGTAGAGATTGAATTTAGTTACTGCTTAAATAGAATACCAGCTATAATTATTCTTGGGGGGCTCACTTTGCTTCCGTCTTCTCCTCGATGGCTTGCTTCTAAGGGTCGTATTGAGGAATGTTTAGAGGTTTTGGCTCGACTTCGTCAGGTTTCTGCTTCAGATTCCAAGGTTCGACAAGAGTGGTTTGACGTCAGAGTAGAAGCTGAGTTCCAGAAAGAGATGGAAATGGAACGTTATGGCGAAAATCTTAGTGAGTTATCTTTGGAATTGAAACGGTGGGGTGGGACCGTTAAACAAGGTTGTTGGAAGCGTACTCTTGTTGGAGCGGGAGTAAGCTAAATTATTTTCTAATGAGATTTTATTCCAAAGAGTCAACTCAATTTCGAAACTGATCATCAAAAAAACTATTGTCCCCCTCTGCAACCCAGGTCATGTTCTTCCAACAATTTGTGAGTTTTCCTTTTACTTTTATGTCATATTGCGTGTTTTTTTTATTTCTGACGTGTTTCATTTGTTTCATATGTTAAAAGTTGGGAATTAATGTCAGTGGTACCTTGGAATGCGACCACTAGTAAATTGTGCGAGCTGATCAAGTAGAACTATTTCTATTTCGCTCTTGTTACAAAAGGCTTTAATATATTGTAAGTGCAAATCCAATGAATTCAAGATATTTTTTGAACTATCTTTGTTGATTCAGTTTACATGTATAATATATTTCCATTTCGACTAAATTAAACTTGAATTGAAGATTCACCCACTCTTTTTGAAACACTTGGCTTGGGTTATGAGCAACGATTGACCATGAGTGGTATTTTGAACATTTGTCAACTGATTGGGGTTGGAATATCATTTTTGATCATGGACAAGCTCGGAAGAAAGCCATTACTTTTGTTTGGAAGTACTCTTACAACCTTATGTCTTGGTTAGTGACAATCCCTTTCATCACTAGAAAAAAAAAGCTAGCACTTGTTAGCCAGTTTCGGTCCCTGATTAAACTATCATAGTTCAATTGTGGGTTGTTCCTCGCTTGCAGGTGCCAGCTAATTTTTGGGTTTGTAATCTCTTCAATATTTTCCTGCTAAAAACTAAGCCATTTCAATTGTTTCTGGTTGTTTTATTTATCCTTACTATTTAAAATTCAGTATTGGTGGCCATATTAGTTCACCAATATGGCGGACAGTGGGCTAAGCACAGCGTGGCGGGATGGACTGGTGTAACTCTTCTATTTGGTATGATCTCTATATTTTTATTAGATTTTATTTTCGCCGACAGTCTCACTGACGTTAGTATCCATGATGATGTTGCAATATGCAGTGTATATGGTCGCTTTTGGCATCAGCTGGTACTTTGAGCTATTTTATTGTTTGATAATATTTTTAAAACATTGAAGATGATATTTGTCTTTCTTTCTATTTTTCGACTACAGGGGACCAGTGGGATGGGCGATTCCTTCTGAAATTTTTCCTCAATCTTTAAGAGCAAAGGGGGTGGCGGTTAGCACAATTTCTAATTGGTTCAGTAAGTATCATTTATATCATATTTCACCGATTTTCATGTTTCATTTTCGATTCATTCAAATACTCTTTTTTGCAGATAACTTTTTAATTGGGTTGATTACACCTCCAGTTGAGTTGAAAAAATTGATGATAATAGTTAAATTTATCTCCTTTTTTTTGGCGTTATATCTAATGAGCCTTGGCGTGATCTATAACTATAAAACACAGCTGATACAAAAGACGTAAGCAGTTTATATTTTTAAGAAGTTAAAAAATATCTTGCACTAGTTTTACATTTTAATGCTGATCCATTCTGAATACAATCTTCATAGAAACGAAGGAGCCTTTCTCTTCTTTGCTGCATTTTCATTCAGTTCTATTTTCTTTGTTTGGATTTGCCTGCCGGAGACTGCTAACAAGACTTTGGAAGTATGTTTTATTTTTATAGAATTGTATCTCTCTCTCCCATTCTCCGACAAAATAAACAAAAATAAAAAACTGAATAAGAGACAGCATCATAGTATGTTCTTAATTGAAGATGTGCTGTGTTGATTTATGAAGTTAATTTGACATTTTTGTCATTAATTTTTTGTTATGTTTCGTTTTTTTATATTCACACATATCTCATTGCTAACTTTTTTTTGTCTGGGCCATAAATTGTAGGAAATGGACCAAGTATTTGGTGACAACATTGGGATTCAAGATCAAAATAGGCGGAATTCTTTGCTTATAAAAATTAAAGCTCTAGATGACCTTGATGAAAACTAAGGGTCATATGGTAGGAAGGGCAACCACAGTAAGTTCAAAATAGATATAAAAACCTTTAAAGAATGGAAAAGGTTGGTTTTGATTTTTGCACTTATGATTGTTCTGGTAAAAAACATTGTATAAGTGTTTGTATCAGATGGTTCTCCACTTTCCTAAAGGTGGAATAGTAGAAATATTCCTCATGTTGTGTTCTCCACTAGATTAATTCCATCTTTTTTTGCTTTTGACACGAGGGAGAGGACTAGCTCTCCTGGTTGTTTATCTTGATCTTCTTTTCGTTTATTCTCTGGCTATAATTCTGACGATTTTCGTATCGTTCATATTGCATATTTTTTATTTTTGCATGCATAATTTGTTGTCCTATGATTGTTTTAGAAGTGATCGAGTAATGAAACTAATGAAATACAAATGAGAATTCAATTTAAGCCATATAAGGTTGAGAATAACGGACTATAGAACCGGTGGAACATCTCCAGTGCCGTCAAAAGGCAGTCCACACACTTGCAAAAGTAACTTGCATATCACATAGTACTGATTTGCTAACGCATTTTTTAAAAGTTTAAGCTCATAAGCTTGTAATACTTCCCTGCTTGAGGATATATTTCTAAATCTAATATTTCGACAGGAATCTGCAATGCATTGTATTACAATGTTTTTCAACTGTCACATCAGTTAACCTTTTTCTTAAAAAAAAAATCTGGAATTTAGTTAAGCGTTTCGGTGGCAAGAAAAAGAATGCAATTTGTTTTATTGAGTGGAATTAAGGAACAATATTATTGCAAGGCGAAGGGTGAATATTATATTAAATTAAGATATCGATGGCTCATTCAAATACCAATTTACAACAATACATACGGTTGTAAAGCTGTATATAAATTGATATCTATAGGTGTAGGTGATCCCATCAACTTGTTGAAAGTATACATTTTTCGTTTTTTGATTATATATGGTTTTTTTAGGGCTACGACAATAAAGTTTACATGCAATGATTTTAACTCAAATTTAGGATTGGAAAATCAGAATGACACGCTTATTCGAGAAATATATATGTATGTTTATACAGCACAAAAAAATTGTAGTCCCTGTTAGCAGGTTAATTGATCTAACTTTTTTGTCAAGTTTCTATGAATCTTACATAATTTTATAGTTTAGGACGGAGCACATAAATGTTGGATTGCATCTTGTAAATGACATTGTATGTGCTCTTAGGATAGGCACCGGGTAGCGGATACTAGAAGACCCCAACTTACTTTTTGTAGCAAATTATTAAAACTTTCTCTTTATTTTTTGTTACTTTCGAGGTTATTCTGATAAGACATAAAAAACAAACCATTGAGAAGTAATCAAACGATTAGACTTACCCCAACATTGCTCAAACAGATGAGTAACAAAGACAATATGCTTCTCTGAAAGAGAGAAACCGGGAATTAAGAATCTCTCCATTAGATTTTTGCCTTATTTAGAAATGTCAAATCTCGACATTGAGGTATGATAAGTGACTGACGAAAGAGAAATTAATCATAGATGAATCAGGAACAATGCTATGTGTTAATAGTTGCAAAAATGTTCTAAATATCTTATGCTAAGTAAAGTTGATACATTTTTATTGCAGATTGAACAATGGGCCTCATGTTTTGGCTAATAGTTGTTCTTTCACCGGGAAAATGAGTTATGATCAAATGATTAGACATCTTCATTATTGGTTTTTTGACTATTATTGATGTAATGACTACTCATACTTAAACATACTGGGTCACAATTTACAAAAAAAAAGTGTATTACATTTTTGTCAATTTCCTAACTCACGCAATTATAAATATGTGCCCGAAAGCAATGTAAGTCTAAGGAATCAAAGGCACCACACTTGACTCATTTAGTCGCCAAGACTCAATTAAGACCACTTTTGAATCTGTAATAAAAGCTATCAAGTGGGATGTCTCGTCCTTTGGGACCTTTTTTATATTTCTTTTACTCTCATCTAACCCTGCAGTTGTCAAGTGAAGTTCATATTGTTTACTGCTTTTTGTCAATTTACATCCTTTGGGAAAAATATTTCAACATCTTTTCATTCTACCTCAGCGATTTTCTCTCATATATAAATTTTTAAATCTTTAGAACCACTCACTAGAGTTTCTCTCATCTTTCACAGATTTCTCGATCAAACGTTACATTGGAGTTCAATCTTGCGTTATGGATTATTAAAAAATCGAGCTGCAAAGAAGTTAAAAGTTACATTATCTTAGATTTTTTTTCATACTTCCTGTTTGGAAACCAAATATTCTCTGCTGTCATCATTCCTCCAGATGTTCTCTTCCCGTATAATCACCTTTTTCTTCATTACTTTTCATTTCCTCTTGGCTTACGGCGCCGACTTCTCACAATTTGGTTATCCGGCTAGTTAGTTTTCCCCAGAAATTACCATCAGTGACATAAAATTGCGAAAGTAAAAAAAATCATTTACATTTCTTTTATTATAGACACATCCGCCGCAATCGTCAATTTTTTTCATGACTTCTATACCGTTCTAGATATGAAAACTACTGAAGGCAATAAGAAATTGGGAGATTTCTTTACTTCAAATGCAAATTTTACTCTTGGATTAGGGACGATTGTCGGTCGTGAAGGTTAGTTTTAAATTTAGGATGACTGAATTATCATTATTGACCCAAATTAGTAATCCAATGACTCGTTCTTTTTTAGCAATATCAACGTTGAAAGCAGTTGCTTTACCAACCTGGGGACTTAAGGAATGGTCACATCTTCCAACTGCGTTGTCTTATGCATTTCAGGGCGACTCTTTAAAAATATCAGAAAATTCTTCTATACCGACAATTCTTGTTGAAGGTTATTTAAATATTTCTTCCTCTGATTCTTGGATTATCAACAAATATTCTGCAAACGTCAGTCTATTTCATGAAATCTCATATTTACATTTAGGTTAATTTATATTTTATTTTGACTTAGTATTACTTTACATCTGCGTATAACTTGGGAAAGGTTGGGGAGCTTTCAGGAATATATATTTCTTCTGAAAAGTATCTTTTTTGATTTAATAGATAATTATTTTGCTTAATAAAAGGTTAGTATATGAACTTGAAAACAGAGTATATGAACATAAAAATTTTATTTTCCAGAAACAATATATATATAAAACTTAAAATCTTCTTATGGCAGATCAAATCTTCAAAATTCAGTACCTAGCCGAGATCTACAGTTTTGCATTTGCTCACGGGTTTGTTGATCATCCTGAATCGTCTGTAGTTTAGCAGTTTTCTAAATTAAATTGAATACTTTATTCGTCAAATCAAACAATATTCTTTCATTTTTTTCCATGATTTGAAAAGAGCATCAGTTTGAATGGAATTTAATTTTCTCCAACTTAATTGAATCAAGCTCAAAATTTTCTATGATTATTTCTGGGTGGTTAAAAATTAAAAATGCTGTCAATAGAAGTTATAAATACACATGAACACAGAGACTGTCTGAAAAATACTGAGATCATTTAAAAAGCTTGCAAATCTGCTGTATCAAGATACATTCTTAGAAGGATTGAGGCTTGAATATTTTTCGCTATATAAATATATATATCAATAGCACTTTTAACCTCTATGAAATAGTACAAGTAAAAAGAAATATGTTGATTGAGAATCTCAAAGTGGATTGAGTATGTCTTTGTCTAACTTGATAAATTTGGAACTTTCAAATGTTTTCAAATGACATTATGTTTAATAAAATTATCATCACTATTCTTCTTAATATCAGAAAGACTTAAATATGTAGACAATTACTCTCCAATATGACCCTCAAGTATGTTTGATTGTGTTTTTGGTTGAATATCAATTTAAGTAGAGACTTGATTAAGAGTGATTTGCTTATACTTACCAAAAAAATCTCATCAACTTCAAATTATTTGTGCAGGCCCCCTATTTAACTTGAAAATTTTGTAACTTGATAAGAAAAAATGTTGTCATGTGGTGAGCGAGTGGTTTGTTATGGAACAACTTGACTTTGGACTATGTAATAGACAAAGAAAACAAGCAAGCAAAAGAGGAAGAAAACAATAAGCAAATTTGATTCATAAAAAGTATCAAACCCCCATTTGAAGAAGGGTTGACATGTGAGTGACTTCCAAGTAAGTGTAAATTGAAACCATAAAAAAGGTTTAATTTCTTCCTCACTCAAATTGAAAAAACAATGAAGTTCAACAGTTTTTTTTTATTTTTTTTGTTTTTTTTTTAGGCTACATACAAGTAAAATCCTTAAATCAGTTAAGGACGAATAGTAGGTGTACAAAAAACCTATTTCACGAAGAATGAAATAAATTCCAGACATTTCGAACGTTACTTGATTGGGGGATTCGGTCATCAACAATACGCACACCTTGAAACTTGAAACACAAACATGTCATGGTTTTGTTCCAGTGTTTCTGGGAGCAGAAATGTGTCTCGTTTGTCTTTCAGGTTGAAATTTCCTTCCTCCATCTGACATCAAATCCTGTGATAAATCATGACATGGAGTCCTGACATGGGAGATGTTTCCAAGCAAGATCTTGCAACCTGAAAAACATACAAGACACTATTTTGTCCTCAGTGGCTGCTTTTGGCTTTTTCATTGTATGAGCTGTCTTGGTTTTCTAGTGTACTGGGATTTGTGTTGGCATTAATTGTGTCTTTTAGATTGGTATGAAATTTGTAACAATGTCGCTGCGACTCAGACTACATGATTGAATTTAATAAATAAAAAAAGAAAGCAAGAATAGCTTCTTGAAAACTGTTACCCAAGGCCCCTCTTGTTCTTTCTTACACGTAGCAGTTAATCCCAGGTTAACTTGAATGAAGGCCCTGTTTGTCATGTCAGATCCAATCCCCAAGTTGATCCTTCGACATCTTCGTTTCATTTGATTTTGCTCTTCCAGATCTGTTGTTGATCCATCCACAAGTCACTGTACCATATCCTCATGGCATCTGAATTACTCCAAGCACAAAGTACATTTGGACACCCAGGACTTCTCTTGCTGATTTGGCTTCATGGGTGAGTTTAGGCGTTCCACATAAGTCTGAGAAGAGTAGCTGATATCAGTCATTTTCTAGATTCAAAGGGTAGAGTGACGTTTGTTGAGCCAGCAATTCTGAGTACTCATTTTTGTTTACCACAAACTCTTCTCCACTGTCTTTTGGTATCATTCTGGCCTGGCCATTTCACTGGCAGTGGCGATGACACTTTTGGTACCTTTCCACAACGACTTTCGTTTCTTTCCGCAGAAACTTGGCCTCAAACGCGTTGTGAATCGATCATATATCCTGCTTATGATACTCGTGGCTCGTTGGTAAGTTTTTATGTTTAATTATATTAGAAAATCGGTGTATTCTGCATATCGAAGGTGATGACTGAGATTTACTTGATCATTTTGTAGTCCGTTGCTGTTGAACGTTTTCTGGATTGGCTAACGGCTAAAACATCTGAGCGAGAAGCAGTGTTGGCTGAAGAATTAAAAGATCAAGGAAAAGGGGACGGTCAGCGGGAGGCAGCTTACATTGTGCTTCTAGGGCACAGGTTTGTGTCCTTATTTTTCAAAACGTTGAACATGTCTAATCCGTTCCATCGACACATATTTAGTATGGGTGGCTTAGTAGTAGCGGATGCAGCTCTCAAAGTTGTTGAAGAGCGTAGTGCAAAAACTCCATTGATAGATTCTATTATTTGGCCTGGGATCATAGGTCTCATTGGATATGATACCCCGTACTACGGTCTCAATCCTTCTGTTTTTACCAATACTGCTGCAGAATACTATAGTCACGCTAAAGGCGCCCACGATCTAGTAGCAGGAATGGGTGGTTTGGGAGCGATAGGCCTAGGAAGTCTTGGTGGCCTATTGGGTGGAGCTGCTTCAGCATCATCTAGTCAAAGCCAGCCTAAGCAAAATTCCAAAGATTCCGAAACAACGAAGGATTCAAAAAAGGAAAAGTCTAAAGTTGAAGCCAACCAACCAAATTGGTGGAAAGTTGGTCTTGCGACTGCAGGTATTGCCAGTCTTGCTGCTGCTGCCGGTGCAGGCTATTTGCAAAAGGATAAAATTTCAGAAAACATTGGTTGGACTACCGGTCACTTAGATTTTGTTGGAGAACTCTGGCAAAAAGATCGGTTAGTTTCTAGAATGGAAAAAACTTTGAAACTGGACCCCGCAATCGGATTCCATTGGTGAGCTGGTCCTTCCAATAGGTTTATCATTCTTTTCTACTAATGATTTGAGTAGCTTTTACACCGAAATTCCTCCTCGTCCTGAAGATTTGGAGACGCAGCGCCATTTTATAATCTTGCCTTCAAAAAATGGGCAAGATGAGCAGTTGACTTCTAAGGCCCTCCATAGCTTTTCTCCGAATCGAAATTCTCGAGCTAAAAATGAAGTTGAAGCGTATGTCAACTATTATCATTTTAATCTTTTTCTGATTAGTCTCTGGCTTCAGTATCTTAATCAGTTTGGTTTATTTTTTCTATTAAAATATTGGAATAATCAAGCCATACTTGTATGTTCAATGAGAAAGACAATACAGGATACTGGTCACTGCGAAAAGACACCTTAAAACTTATTTCTCAGTGGCTGGATAACGCACAGATTCGGCGATTTCGTATTTGGAAAAGAAATTCCTCCGACTCTACCACATCGGAAAAAAAGAAAGAAAAACAACCCATGGATGATACCTTGAATAGAGAAGAATTATAGGTCCTTGACTCATCATTTTTATCTTTATCTGCTGATCTGAATAATGAAGTTAGTTTTTGGATGACTGAACAGTTATTTCAAAACATATTCCGTTATCATTTGAGCAGTCCTTTGTAAGCTTTTTTTTCGATTTGAAAAAGTTGTTGTGTAATATTGCTTTTACCTCAAATGAAAAATAATAATTTGTAATTAATTCTGGGGATTATAAATTCAATCAAAGGAAAAAGGAATAATAATAATATAATCATGTTTATAGACCATTAGAGATGTCTATCTATTGGACTTCAACATATGCGTTTGTGAGCTGCGTCAGGTGAATTGTTGGAGAATTGAAATTTTTAAATTCATGTTATTAATATTACAATTGCTTTTTTGTATCTAGTCATGCTTTACTTAAAAACAGATTGAAATTAATCTTCAAAGAATTTATCTTGAAGCTCATTTTCTCCTTTTAACTACCCGCTGTATTCACTAATTACAATACAGGTATATGTTTTAAATAATCATCTTTGTGTAATCCAGATGAGAAACCTATTTTACATATATTTTACATCTCATATGAAAAAATAAAGTGTGACATGATAACGCACAAGAATAAAAAAAATGAACATATCTTCCAGATATTTGCAAGTCTAAAAATATTTGGTTCTGATTCACTTTTACTTCCCCTTCCCCTTCTCCTTCCCCTTTAAACTAAATAAAATTTAAAGCTCTTCAAAAATGAATAGAAAAACAAAATAACTTCTTTATGTAATTTGCAAATTTATAACATTTATATTTTTTTTAAAAATTTCTTTGTTTCAATTTTTTAGCTCCTTAAAATTCTTATATGTTTTAAAACTTTTTCATCTGTTTAATTTTTTTTCAATCATTTTTCAAGGCTTTAAAATTTTATAGATTTATTAGGGGGTGTCAAACATTACCATGTATGCCCGGCAGACTTCAGTCTCAAAACGCCATTCCCTGATACCATCATAAATGGCTTATTTGGGGTTAGACACGTTAAACATTAGGTCAAATACTTCCTCAAACACTTCCTATTCTCGCACCATTTTTGCAACCACAATTCAGCCTACCAAGAAACACATCCCCCCAATCCACTGCAAATCAGATCCAGTTGCCCCTAACCCCATGTTATCCTGTTTCTTTTTTTCTTCACTTAGATCTCCCACTCAAATTTATATATTTGTCATCACTGTAAGTTTTTCATTTTCATTTCTTTCATCATCACCTTATCATGCTCATTTTTTGTTCTCTCTTCTATTTCAGTTTGTCTTATCACACCAAATATTTGTTAGGATTTTGCTTTCTTATCCATCAAAGTTAATCATGGACTAATATTTTTATTTTCGTCCTAGTTTTAATTCTAATATGCCTTTCTTAAAAACCAGTACTCAAAAGTATACTTAACTAACCAAGAGTGAACTTCAGATTGTAATCAATTGGTTTCAAAAAAAATCAAACTACAAGGCCTTTTTTGGCTCTGAAAAGCTCACATGTGTGTGATACCCACCTGCCTCAAAAATAATTGGGTATTAAAAAATGGAAATTGAACTAAAAAAATAAAACAAAAGTTAAAATGGACTTAATGGCCAAGCAAATGAGGGAGAGACCCAAAAATTTTCAAGAAATATACAAGAAGGAAAAAATGGCTTCTTCTTCTGCTGGCTTTAGAGTATCAAAAGAAGATCACCCCAGTTTCTAAAAAAAACTCAATTCAATGTGCCCACTCTATCAAAAGATGGACAATCTCTTTGTGAAAAGAGTTGATTTAAATACTCTACACACTGAGGATTCTCAGCTATTGGGTTCTGAAATTAACTACAATTTAAACATGTCAATTGATCACAAGATTTAGAGGATTCTCCCAATAATTCTGTCCCTGAGCAAGATGATGCTGTATTTGTGAGCTTAAATTACTTTTCTAAAAAAATTTCCTTCACTTTTCACTATCACCACACAAAATTTGGGGAGGACTAACTAGAAAGTCCTCAACTTGAAGTCAGATGGAACTCAGATGGAACTCAGACTGAACTTATAATGATCTGGCATTGAACTTTACTTTTAGCTCCTATTAAGCTCTTAACCAAGGAGGAATGATTTGGAACTGAAATAATATTGAGAGTTCAATGAAAAATTAATAGAGACTCAAACAAGGGGAGTTTAGGAATCTGATCAATTCACAGTATTTTTTTTATAAAACACAGTTTAATTTAAGTTTTGAGTTGCAATTGATCAGTATAAAGACTGAAAATCACATAGTTTATTTCTAAAATATTACTTTTAACCTGTCTGATGGTTTTAATAATTTTTTTCAGAAAAAATATATAATAAAATCAGTGACTCTTTTTTTTGAAAAATCCATTTAATGGAAAATTTGGAGCTTTAATTCTTTAGTTTAAACCATATGGCCTCCTTCTTTCTTTGATGTAGTTCTCCATTTTTAGATTATGCATTATAATTGTTTTCAATTCAATTAAGTTATCCAGAAACATGTTGAACCATCAAAATTCTAAAAATATTTTCTTCTAGAATACAGTAAAAACACACAGAAATAAAAAAAATAAATGATAAAAATTTATTTTCCTAATCTCTGACTCAATGCTTTATTTTCACAGCTTTTTTATACTTACCACTAATATTTGAGAATTCATTTGATTATATGTCTGGAAAGAAGTATTATTCTTACAATAGTAAATTTTAACCCAGCTTTTTGAAATTTAAAAATGAAAGAAGATGATTAAAATTAAAATAAAGTTAATTTTTCCTCTCTTTTTTTTCTAGATATTCCTCAAATACTAAGCAGGTTTTTAATAAGAATTTGGTAAAATTAATACATATATGAGATTCTGGAAGATTTCATGATGTATTTCATGGAGAACCTTTAAAAATATTGTTAGTTGCTAGAGTTATCTCATGAGGTGAAAGAATTAATCACTACACAGAGAATCGTTCTTATGAAAAACCAAAATTCAAACCAGATTTAAGATTTGAAACATAAAAAATTACAAAACAGTATTAATTTGTTTAAAATTAAATTTTTATGCTATGTGTGCTTCCACGCTATATGGTGGGATAATTGCTGTGTCTACCTGGGAATAAGAGCCATTGATTTTCAAAAGTTTTCTCATATGAAAAAATGTGCTACAGGTTAAATTTTAGACTATTACATAGTGCAAGAACTGACTTCAATAGGTAAGTGTGGTATTTTTCCATCATTATATTAGCTTCTCATTGAAAAACTACTATATGATAATTATTTTGTAAAAAAGACACAATAGTTACTTTTAGTCATACTCATATAAAGAAGGTAGCATTAAAGGGCTCATATTTTAATTTAAATAAATATTAATACATAATTAAAATGAATAGACAAAATATTTCAATTCTAGTGTGTTGAGAAATAATTTAGGTGAAAAGGTGATGGTTCAATTTTTTAGTCTTTTGAAATTTTTTTTTGAAAGAAGTAATTCAAAACTGAACATTTACACATAGCTCTTGAATAATATATATGGGTTAAGTATTTATCAATGATATATTATAAATATGATATTCACACTGATAAGTAAAAATATATTATTTTGCTATTAAATTTCAAAGCCTATGAAATACAATCCCATTGAAATTTAATTTAAAAAAGGAATTTATAAATCTTCTTTTAATTGGCATTATCAAAAAATAATACTAGAATGAGTATATTGGTATAAAAATTTATTTAAATAGAGGATATTTCAACTATTCAGTACATAAAAATATATATTGATTTGTAAGAAACATATTTATTTTTTCTAAAAACTACCATTTTTCTCTTATCAGGATTCCCTTTAAATTACACATATAAATCAGATAAAATAATGTGAGGTTCTGAAAGATTAATATAATTTGAAATTTAAAAAAATAAAGTATTTTTATGAAATTTTTTGACTTTAAACAGAAGATCTGATAACTTTTTTATATATTAAATTTGTATCAAATTAACTTAAAGTTAGTTTCTTAATCTTTGATTCAGAGAAAAGAGTCATATCATAATATTTGAAAATCAACATACAACTATTTTAAATAAAATATTCTCTCAAAATGAATTATCATTAGTATTTATTTTCAGAAAATCAAAGTATTTAATATAAAAATATTTTTGATATAAGAATATACTTATGTTTAAATTTAAAAATATTTAATAGAACTTTTAAAAAGCTATAAATTCTCTAAAAGTTTAAATCAGCTTGAAAAAAAAGTTTTAAACAGGATCTCACTGTGAGTTCACTTTAACTTCCACCAAAATTAAGATATATAATTTCACAAAAATTCATATAGTCATGGCAATGAAAAAATTTTGGTAAATGAAAGTACTCAACAAGTTTGTTCTTTTAATTAATAGATTTCAGCAAAAATATTTTGTAAGCTAAAATATTTCTTTTTATTAAATATTTAGTTATTACATGTAATTAGTCTGGTATGTATAGCAATCATATAACTTGAAATCAAACAGAAATTCTAAATACATCAATGTATTTCATTTTAAAAATTTATTTAAATTCTATAACTTAATCTGAAGCTATTATGCATCTCATTAAACATATTCAGAGCTAAAGTAAAAGCTAAAGACACTCATTTAATAAAAGAAAAAAAGAGTGTTAGTACAAAATTTTAGTTTAGGGTTTTTTAATTTTCCCTACTTGTTTCAAAAGCCTAATTACTTTATTGGTTTTCTATAAGATATATATATTTTTAAGAAGCATTCTAAAAGTCTTTGTTAAAGATAGAAATAGTATTCAATCTATAATATTTAAACTCCTGTAAATCTTCAGTCTTAACATTCAGTGTCTATTACAAACATCAAATAAACCATTATCTTGTATGGATTGAGTGGCACAAATATAAGTACACCACTTTTACATTTTTTGTTTGATAGTGTGAAATGAGCACTGGAAATAGACAGGTTGAGATGTGTTGTTTGGCCAAAAGATAGAGTCCACCTTCAGTTTTTTCTACCTCATTTTGCATCCCTTTCAGCTCTTTACATGCTTTTGTCTTCCTTTTAGCCTTAGGACCTAAGAAGGCTGACTACTACTAGCGCTTACTCTAGCCTGGGATGGTAATGACTATGCTACTAAGCAGTGAGACTAACTAGACTGACTATGTTAGGATTACCAGCAGTGATACATGACTGACCATTCTGGTACAGAAGTGAGACTAAGAAGTAACTGGATTACTATGTAAGTTTTCCCATGAGGAGCACTCAACAACACTTGCCTTATATAACCCCCTTATGCAATATGCCCTCTTCTGCCTCTCAAAATTCATAGTGCCTATAGCACTCCTCCTCCTCACCTCTCAACCAAATCCTAAAATTACCCCCTCTTTTACCCATCCTGCCTCCTGCGCTCCTTCTCAAACTCCTTCAACTTTTCATTAGCATTAACAAAATTTTCCACTGGCTCCAAAGACCTATCTCCAACCCCATATCCTTTCCAATGCACCAATTACTGAATCCTTTCCCTGTACATCCTCTTAGAAATAAACTTTTACACCTCAAACACCTCTTCATTTTTCACCTTTATTGGTGCTGGTGGCTCCTCAGAGGCCCTGGGATTGTATCTTCTTTATGCTTTGTGAGAAATGAAATGTTAAAAACTGCATGTACTTGCCTCATTGATATTGGTAGTTCTAGTTCATAAGCTGAGTAAGATACCATGCATATTAATTTGAATGGCCCCACTTTCTTGTGATCTAATTTAGTTCTAGGGCACAATGTGGAAAGGAAACATGAGCTTAACCAAACCTTTTCACCTACCTGTAGTGCACAACTCTGGGTCCTTCCTTGATCATAATGACACTTCATTTATTTTTGAGATAACTTGTGAGCTTATTTTAGTTCTTGAAGTATACTAAATATTCTTTGGATCCACTCTTCTGCTTCTGGAACTTGTAATGTGGATGGGGTACCAATTGAGAATGTTGGATGATATCCATAGTTGGCATAAAAGGGTGACATGCCTGTTGTAGGAATGTGTCCAGTTATTGTATACAAATTCAGCCAGTGGTAACATTTGCACCTAGTCATTTTTCTGATAGTTAATGAAATGAAACAAATATTGTTCAATTGCCTTATTCACTATCTCAGATTTTCTGTAAGTCTGTGGATGCCATGCTGTTGACAAGATGGGCTTAATCTTAAATTTCTCATACATTGCTTCCAGAAGCTTAGATTTAAAAGTACTTCCCTTATCTAATACTATACTTTCAGGTAATAAGTGTAGTTTCCAGACATGTGCCACAATTAATTCTACATTACCCTCTGATGTAGCCTAATAGTGGTGGGGATGAAGTGTGCCATCTTGTTGCAGAGGTAAACTACTGTGAGGATAGAATTCTTTCCTTGAGACTTGGGTAATTCCACTATAAGATTTTAGGATAGCTCCCTCTATGGCTTTTTGGAAATGTTTAGTGGCGTCAGTGGTGTTGTTGTTGGACTAGCCTTGTTCCTCTGGAAAGAGTTGTATGTGGCTACATAGTGCTGGATGTATGCTTTCATGGACTTCCAGTAAATATTACAATTCAAAAGCTCCACAATCTTCAGCAGACCTGGGCTTCCTGCCATTGGGGAATTATACCTTGATTTTACCACCTGCCTCTTTAGCTCCTCATCATTTAGTACCACTATCCTTCCATTCAAATACAGTGCACCCCCTTCCAGATGATACTCTTCCTATCCTTTTCTTACCAGTAACTCTTTTGATAACAGTGACTTCATCAACTACTTTACTCTCTCATACTTTTCATGCCCTCTTCTTATCTATTCCATCAAGTCCTCATATGCCAACTCCACTTTGTCTAGGATTACACCCTCATCAAGGTCCCCCTTCAACAACATCACACCAAAAGTGTGTAGTTGGCCTGGTGCTGGATGCAAGTCAGGACATTATGATAGTGCATCAAGTTTCCCACTTTTTTTCCCTGGTCAGAATGTAACAACATAGTTAATGCTACTTAAAAGTTCTTCCCAGAGCACTTACCGGAAAGTCAGCTTTTTTGTGGTCAGAAAGGTTTCCAGGTTTTTATGATCCATGTAAATAATAAAATGTAGCCTGTGTGGAAATTCTTCCAAATAATGGTGCAAGGTGTGTAGCACTTCTACTGGTGCAAATAAATCCTTATCATATATTTCATAGTTGAATTTGGTGCCTATCAGTTTTTGTGACAAATAAGCTATTGGTTGCAAGAAATATTCAGGGTCTCTTAGAGATAATACTTCACCTAGTGCAAATATGAGCAGTCACATTCCAGAACAAATGGCTTTAATAAGTCAGGGATTTCAAGAATAGGGGCTGTAACAAATTGTCTTTTCAGATAGTCAAATGCATCTTGTTTCCTACTTTTCCAGATAAATCTTTCTTCCTTCTTTGTGAGGTCATGAAATGATTTTCAAATGTGGGAGTAATTTTCAATAAAACGGCAGTAAAAATTTGAAAAGCCTAGGAATGACTGAAGCTCCTTTACTGATGCTGGTGTTGGCCATTCTGTTACTGCCTTTACTTTCTCCTGATCCATTTGCACCTTATTTTTTCAAATGATCATACCCAAGTAGGGGATTTCACTCACTGAGAAGACACATTTCTCTGGCTTTAACCATACCTAGGCCTCCCACAAGTGCTTCAAACAGTCCTTTAAACTTATCTGATGTTCTTCGAATGATCTGCAGTAAATCAAGATGTTGTCCAGGTACATGGCTACATCTATCCCTATTCTGTCTCTGAAGATACTTTTGGTGAAACATTGGAAAGTGGAAGGCCCATTATATGGACCAAATGGCATTACCAACCATTAAAAATGACAAAATTTGGTGTGGAATTCTAGTTTTTGTTCATTGCCTTCTTTTACACATATGTTGTAGTAACCTGCCCTAAGATCTAGAGATTTAAAGATCTCTGCACCTTGAAGACTAACAATTAGATCACTAGTAAAGAGAAGGGGATATCTGTTATTTACTTTCAGCACATTTAAATTTCTGAAATCCATGCAAGGTCTTAGTGAACCATCTTTTTTTCCTAAAAAGATGAGAAGGGCAGCCCAGGGAGATTTGGATTCTCTAACAAAACCATTCTTTAATTTTTAATCAATCACCTCTTTTAGCACTTCTGAATCTAGGGTTGATAATGGGATTATTTGGCTAAATTTAGGGATTGTGCCTGGCATCATATCAATGGAGAAGTTTTATGGTTTATGAGGTGGTAGAGTCTTGACTTATCTCTCTCCAAAAAGTGGTAAGAACTCCCAATAAGCTTCAGGGACAATTTCCTTGAGGCTTTTTGTTGGCTTTGAGGACTGAACCTTGGCTGCAATCATGGCAGATATTTTCCAAGCTGTTGCATTTCATTCCAGTTCCTCTTCTTCCTCCTGTGCCCCCTCAAAGTCCTGAAACTTAAAATCATAAAAAAAGAATCAGTTCTTGCGGAAAGTCTACCAATGATAATGAAACACCAGGAGACTAACCAGGAGGGGCCTCTGACCCCTTCAGAGGCCAGGGGAAAAACACTTTCTCTGTGCCATCCACCTTTCCATCTTCCGCCTTCTCCTCATCTTGGTGCACTTTATCCCCTTTCTGCTCCTTTCCAGTGCTCCCTGTTGGTGCCTCATCCCCAGCCTACTTCTTAAAATCAAGAGGAAGCATAAGTTCTGGTGGAAAGTCAACTGATGATAAGAAAACATCAGAATACTTGCCAAGATGGGCCCCTGACCCCTGAGGGGGTCAAACCTTTAGCACCAGAATCCCCTTTTCTTCCCATCTGAACCTTCTCTTCCTTCCAATAAGCTTGTGGGTATATTGATGTAGCAATTTAGTCCCCAGTACCATGTTGCACTGGCCTTTCAACCCTGCACTGTGACTCCCTTCAGTCACACCAAAAACTGCAAAAAACCTTTTCTCTTACTTCTCCTCCCCCACCTGGGATTCTGTCAAACATAATTATATGTCTAGGGTGGTCCAATTTTTTTTTCTTTTTATTTCTCTGTAGAAACTTTCTAGAAATAACACAGTATGTGGCCCCACAGTCCAGTAGAGCTCATACATTTGTTGTGGTGTCAAGGGTCATTAAAGGCAAGTCTAGTATAATGTGATTATCATTTACTTCAATTGGCTTACATGCTGATTATTCTTCTACTAAGTCCCCCTTATCCTTTCCCTCTAATCTTCTTGTGGAGGTAATAAAGGTCACTCCTGAGCACTGTCTTTTACCTGGGCCTTTCATATGCTATCCTCCACCTCACAAGCCTTATTTTTCCTCTGCACTCCCTTTCTAGATGACCACCACTCTCACATTAAAAGCACAGTACTCTTCTCATACAACTCTGGTATTACTCATCAGATAGCCTTTTTTTCCACTAGTTCCACATGAATTTACTGCATCAATTTCTATGGTGTTTGGGTCTCTGGCACTGGCCCCACTTGATGAGGAATAGTTGTGCCACTGATGGGTTCCACTCCAACCATCCATCTGCTGATGCATAAAATTATTATAAATTTGGATGGCCAGCTACATGAGCACTTGGAGGGAGTTTGGAAGAGGGTGACTGATCTGGGTGTTCCTAATTTTTTGTGAGAGCCCATTTCTGAAGTGAAACATGAGTTCTCCTTCTCCCCATTCTGTAACTTAATTGGAATTGACCCGTAATTCTGACACATACTCTGTGACAGAGTGTTTCTGTCACAACTGGTTGAGAGTGTGCTCTAAGATTGTGGCCGCATTGGGGTCTCCAAAGGCCAATTTAAATGCCTCCATGGAGTGACAAAAAGTTGTTTCCAACTTGCCATTTTAAAGGAGTACCTTTTTATATGGCCTTGCCCAGCGTTCTGCCTCATCTTTGAGGTAGGAGATTGCAAACCCAATTTTTGATTTCTAACCTGGGAACTGATGACTGTTGAGCAGGACATAAAGGATTACCTGAAATGCATACTTATATGCCCAGGGGCCTCTCTTTCTATCAAAGATTTCTGGGACTGCAATTTTTGGGCCTTTAACAAGCAGTGCTGGTGTCATTGGTCATGCCTGTGCCTCAGCTTTGGTGGAGTCCAGTTCTGCTTCTGTTGGGCTATGGTATGAGGGCCATTCCTCAGCTATATTTTCCATTAGTCTGGTGTTTTTTCTTGCATTGAAGCAAGGGATTCTGCACCAGGTTGAACTAAGGGATTCATTTTTCTTCTGTAGTGTGCCAATTAAAATTGGAAAGAATGTTAGTACCTAAGAAGGTGGACTACTACTAGCGCTGACACTAGCCTGCAATGGGACTAACTATGCTACTAAGCAGTGAGACTAACTAGACTGACTATGTTGGGATTACCAACAGTGAGACGGGAATTACTATGCTGATACAGCAGCAAGACAAAGAAGTAACTGGATTAGTATGTAAGTTGTCTGATGAGAAGCGCTCCACAGCGCTTTCTCTATATAACCCCCTTATACAATATCCCCTCTTCTGCCTCTCACAATGCATAGCACTCACCATGCTCCTCCTCCTCACCTCTCAACCAAATCCTAACATTGAGTACGTTCCTACTTCATTACCACATCTCCCCTTTTGATAACCATCCCAAGGCAGTTACTGAAGTATCAAACATTCCAGATTAAGTTTCCATACTCCTTATCCCTTCCCTCCCCTCCCCTTTCCTTTTTTACCCCACCCCACTACCTTTTCTTCCTTTCTCATCTATACTCTCCTTTTTATCACTCCTCCCTACCCTTCCCCAACTCTTTTTCCTCCCACCTCAACCTTTCATCCCACCCTTAAACCCACCACACCTTTTTGAACATATCCCAACACTCTCCCTTCCAAACCCACCATTGTTGCTCTACATCCCAGCCATTTACCTTCAAAATCATCTTTGTCCTTTTGCTATTCACACCACCTCTTTTGCTTACAAATTCACCCCTTTTTGTCCCCATTGAGGAAAAGGGGTGAAAAGGAGAGTGATATTAGGTAGAGAAGGGTGGAGAGGGGAGTAAAAGGGGTAATATGTGGAGAAAAAGTAGTTAAGTGAGGTGTGGTGGGACGGAGAGGGGTAGAGAAGGGGGATACAAGAGGTGGTGAGAGGAAAGGACTGGAGAGAGTAGTACTACATTTAAGAGAGGGAGAAAAGGTGCGTTGGGAATGGTATGAAAGGGAAAGGGGAGTGAAGGAAAGTTTCCAAAAGGATAATTTTTAAAGAGAATAAATAACAGATACATAAATAGATTATAGGTAATTGAAAATGAAATGGCATGAAACCAAAAAAAAAACTTATAAATATTGTGCTACATTTTTTAGCCAAATGTTTTATTCTTGTCAAAATTTTACAATTTTTTTCTGTTATAATGAAGATAAAGGTATTTTTTTTTGAAAATTTAGTGACAATATAATAATTTACTTCTAAAAGTATGGTATAAACATTAATTTTTTAATTTTACAATTAACTAAATTATTTATAACTTCAATTTTGAGGTTAATATATCTTCCACCAATATTTAAAAGTTTGAAAAATATATAAGAGTATATATTCATATAGTGAGAAGAAATATATACTTCTTTAAGTTTTTACTGCTAAACTTTTGATGAAAAATATCAATTTAATAAATGTTTTTTGCTTGAATAACTTTTTATAGTATTGGATAATTACTCTATAAATTGATTGGTAAAAAATGATGTAAAATGATGTAAAAGGGTATTTAGTTTAATTTATATGAGAACTTCATCATTCTGAAATAAAAAAGAAAAGCATTTTTTTCCAAAATCTTATGAATGTTCCCACTTTTTTTTTGTAGGGGGGTTCACTTATTTCAATATTTCTACAAAAATTCCTGTAATTAAAGCCTCAAGATTGTTTTTTCTAATGATTAACTATGCTTCAATAAGTGTTTGAATTGATTTCAAGTTATTTTCAAAGTAAAATTACTATTTCTTCATGATTGTTTCATCACTACCTCAATGTGTGCTCAATTGGGTAAGAATTTGGGCTCAAGGTTGTACACTTACTATCAAGTCTGCCCCCCATATTGCATGGTGTATAATTTTTTATTTTTTCACATAAAAAAATCTATAACAATCATGAGACAGACTCAAGGTGGAACAAATGAAGATACTTTTCACAAAGATTTGGATGTGCACAACTGTGTAGAAGATGAGCCCATTAAAACACCAATCAGAATTAAAAGAAGAGCTTAAACATCCTTTAAAATGCATCAATCTAGTTAAAAATGTGTTTTATCTTCTTATGGTGAAATTGTGGAAAAACATGAAGAAAGTAAGGCTTTTTGATTTATTTAATTTCTATATGATTTTTTTGACTTTTCCTTGATTTTTAAGTAAAACTTGTTGTAGAAAAAGAACAAGCTCAGATATAAATTATGAAAATAAAGTCTCAAGAGAAGTCTAAAAACAGAGGTTATGATGTGAATAAAAAAAATTCTTTCACTTACTCAAAAAGGATGAAAATTCATTGGAAATTTACTAAGATTTTTTAAAGATGGAGATGGAGAATTCAAATTTTTAAAGCGAAGAATATCAGAAATTTCAATTTTAACAGCTTCAATTGGAAGAAGGCATATTACAGTTACAACATGACAAATTAAATTAAAAGAAAAAAAGTGAAAAAAAACTGGATGGAAAAACTTGATGTTAACATGTCTGAATGCATGAAAAAAAACAACAGAAATTGAACAATTGCTTTGTTTATTGGATCAATTTTATTTTATTTATTTTTGCTGGTAACTTCTTATATGCTGACTTTTCAAAGGTATTATTAAAGGATTTTTTTTTTTTGGAAAAAATTTGAAAAACTCATACATAAAACCTTACTTGATAAATTTTAGGACTTAAGAGGGTGGACTACTACTAGCCCTGATTCTAGCCCAAGATGGGAATGACTATGATGATACAGAAGTGAGACTAAGAAGTTTCTGGATTACTTTATAAGTTTTCCAATGAGGAGCACCAAACAGCACTTGCCTCATAAAACCCCCTTATGCAATATCCCTTTCTTCTTCCTATTACAATGCATAGTTCCCAAAGTGCTCCTCCTCCTCACCTCTCAACCCAAATCCTAACAACAAAGGTGTTGATGTAGAATTTTATGCATCTAATACCTGACCCACTTCTTCTCCCAGCTCTTCTCCATCTTTTCTCCTCACTCTCCATGCTTATATTTTCTTTTCCTTCCCTTTTCCACTGATGAATCATCAAGATACACCACACAATATGGGGGGCGGACTTGCTAGCAAGTCCGCAACCTTGGACCCAAACTCACCATAGATTGAACACACATTGAGCTATTGATAAAGGAACCATTCAATCAGGGATGAACACCACTCAGCAGAACAGTTTTAGGTGGGTGTTCAAGTAGAGTTCAGTATGGGTTCAGTATGAGTTCAGTCTGAGTTCCATCTGAGTTCCATCTGAGTTCAGGTTGAGGACTTGCTAGCAAGTCCACCCCCTATATTGCGTAGTGATACAAGCTCCAGAATTGAGGAAAACTATTCTTTCCCACCTGGATCTCAAGGAAGTGTTTCTGTACTTGGGATGTCAACTTGCCATTGTGTGGGAATTGTGTCTTTGACTGTTTTGCTTTCTTTCTGGTTCTGTATTTTAGTTTAGGAGTTTCTATTGATGCCAAGTTGTTTTCTATTGTTTTGGATGGTGGACTTTGTCATATAATCCAGTCTCTACTTGCTGTTTCTGTCTTCCCCATCCAAATATTTCTCCTTCTTTTCCCTTTTCTCCCTCCATTAATTTCTCCTGTCCTCTGCTTCCCCTTTGGCCGCTTCTGACAGTCATTTTACTGTGTGGGGAGAATAGGGTCTTTTGTTAAGGTTCTTTCCTTTCCTTTTCTGTTTTCTTTTCTAATAATATTATTTATCTTAAAAACAGAATATCACAGTTGTGTCCCTTATATTTTTAGCACACACTTTGTTGTAGTTACTTGTTGTTGTAAGGTGCACAGCTGCTTATTGATCTGTGTTTAGGTTTCCCCTGTGCTAAAACTTCTATGGTTTAATTAGTGAATCTTTTTATCTTATAATTCCTTTTTTTTCAATGGTGGATATGCAAGTTATATGTATTCAAGTTTTCCGGTGGGAAAACGCCTTAACTCATTCACTTAAATATTTTCCATATTGCATTTAATATTGCATTTCATAACACTTTCATCATGAAATTATCCTTCAAGATTCCCCTAACTATCTGTCAGCCTGTATATCTCCAGGACTGAGTAAAAAGTACTTATAAGTTATGTTAAACACATGAACTATACATGGGAATAATAAATAAGAGTACACAAATAGTATACATAAGTAAAATTATGATAATACACAAAAAAATGCCATTATAACACCTTATATACACGCATATATCCACCTTTTATAGGTCTTATGTACTTAATATTAAGTTGGGATATGTTAGGGTAATCTTAAGAACCTTAAGTATAAGGCTGCATAATTTTTAAGTACACTTAAAGCTGTTATATTCATTGTTTTATGCAGAAAACAAGAAATGCGCTTTATTTCACTTAAAAGTTGACTATATGCGCTATAAAATTGAGAATATCAAAATTGCGCTTTGACAGATCAATTGGGCTCATTTAGAACTATTGATTTGGCTATTTAAATGCATAAAAATAACACTTTTCAAATTTGGTGTTTTTTATGCCAGAAATGGTTTCTGTGTACTGGCCACATACTGCCTGCTTTTTTCCCGTGTGAATAGCTTCATTTTTAGCAAAGTTAGCTTTTTCACACTATAATTACCCCACATTCTACGCCCACTGTGGGGAAACACACTAAAATAGGCGACAGGCGCTTATTTAGTGTCCTAGCTTAATTAATAATGCATTGACCCTGTTTATATGCACTAATTTCATTAATAACCTCACTCTTGGCACTTTATTTCATCACCACGCTTAAATTCGCCTAATTTTAGTCAAGGATTTACCCGTGCAAGCGCCTGCCAAGAACTGCATGTAGTTACCCCACATCTCACGCTCTTTTTTAAGTTTTTGGGTGGTTTCTCAGTCAATTTTGGTTATTTTTGAATGGGAATTTCACGTAGTATAATGTCAGGATTAGCCCCATTATTTCTACAGTCAATCCCCCTGATTATTAAGCTATTATTAACCTTAAAAAAGTCTCCTTTAGTCTTTAATATTATTGTTTTATACGCATATACTCTCTTTTTGTCTTTTCCTTTAATTTTGATGGATTTCCCTTATTATTTCAGGATTTTGGCGGTTATTACTCTTCTAATTATGTCATGGGTCATTGGGAATGTTGATGGGAATGTCTATTAGTTGTTTAGAGGCGTGATTAACTGTGTATTGGGTGGTACATCAAGGGAATCATTAGGGAACTCAGTGTGTATAAAAGGAGGAGGTTTTTGGGTTGTATTTATTCATTCTTTATCATTTACAATTAACCAATATAACCAAACAAATTACAATACATATCAATTAGTACTTTTATAAGACTTTTGAATAGTATCTGAATTATAAAATCTATTTTTCTACCAACTACAAAGATTGTAAGCCATATATAAAACTAGTGAGAATTATATTACTGAGACCTTTAAATTTTGATTATATTTTACTACTTATTGGATTTATACTACAGTATTCATATAGGACCATTTAAATCTTCTAGACAACTGACTATTCAAGCTAGTTCACGTCCTTGTACTTGACCTTAGCTTGACAATTGGGGGCCTTTCCTCAAGAATTCTGTTATAATCCTGGTAAGTGAAATTTTCAAGAGAAGGTGCACGTAAATAATATCCCTATAAAAATATTTGGATAATTACAACAGGTTGGGGTCACTTATATAGTGATTTTAGAAAAAGAAGCCCTGTTATATTATAAAATTGTGATATTGAATCAACAATTTTACCACTAATTTAACTTATAATTGTTATTAGTGGGTCTGTTAATAGACCAATTAAATTTGAGATCTTTGCAGATAAAATTTTTACCACTAATTTAACATATAATTGTTCTTAGTGGGAGTCTGTCAATAGACCAATTAAATTTGTGATCTTTGCAGATGATAACCAATTAAACTGATTAATTGTTTTCTTTTAACAGGACTCTTAATCTTCTCTTTTATTGGTTTGTAAAATTCATTAAATATTTAGAAAGAATCATACTGACAGTTGTTTTCTTTTGAATATAAAAACACGGCTACATATTGTAGACCAGTTAAATCAAGTGACCACATAAAAGCATATTTGACTTTTGGCACTTAAATATTCACTTCATACCAATAAGTAAGCAAGAAAATTGTCTTCAGTGGTATTGATAAATACTGATAAAACTCCTTTTTGAAGTTTTCATATCTAAACTTTCAATTCCTTAAATTCCACGTAAAAATGTGTGACAACAATGACATTGTAAGTAATAAGGTAAAACCTTATAACTTAAGACCTAGAGCTGAAAGACCTGTTACAGGACATTCAAATGGAGGGCCAGGACTCTCCCATAATAAACAACACTCCGTCAATGTCTCTGGAGGAAAGGGAAAAGCTTCTAAAGCAGGTTTCAATAAAGAAATCAAAAAATACATTACAAGAACAAGTTCACTCCCTATCCACCCTAATGAACACCTTGACAGTAAGAGTCAACAATATAGTGGACCAGATCAACAATCTGGAAAAGAGAGCAGCTCAAGGTTTCATAGAAGTCAACCAAGCTCTAGTGGACATAAAGACTCAACCACCAACAGTAGCAACCAACAATTCCATAGCAACACCTCCAGCCCAAGAGGAGGACCAAAAAATTACAGTAAGCAAATGGAAATGGGATTGGTACGCCCAAAACTACAACAATCCTCAACAGCAGGGCTCCAGCAGTCACCCTTACAGGGGAAAGGCAAGGAGAGGCAGAGGAAGTGGGATAAGACCTTGGTAAGTCATCCAACTTCTTATGATCAATTATATCAACCTGACAATAAATTACTTATAGGTAATGAAATTGATAAGGAAATATTGGATATTATTGATAAGGATTTAAAGGATTATTCATTTGAACAGAATATTTTAAACTTGTCTTTACATGAGGACAATGTAAATAGTTTTATGGATCACCAGGAAAATACTATTAATATAAAAATTGAACCAAATGAATTAAATCTTGACCCTGAAAATGAGTCTTCTGAATTGGACACGGAAAAAATAGAATATTTTTTAAAAGAGAATCCAATGGAATCAAAAATAATAAGTAAATTATTATTGAGAATTGAAAAATTGGAAGAGTTTTCAAAAGAGTCAGACATTAATACAGAAAATGTATTATTGCAGCTAACACAATCATTGAGTACCACAGCCAATAGATTAAAAATTATTGAAAATTCAAATAATGAATTAATCAATGAGAATAAAAGATTAAAATCTGAGATTAGAAATTTAGAAAGTAAATTAGAACACTCTCAGAATATTATGGCTACCATAGAGGGACGTGTAAAATTGTCTTTTTCAAATGTAAATGATACTTTGACTCAAGTACCTGTAATAAAAGATAGGTTACAAAGGGTAGAAATTGAAGTAGCTAACATTTTGAAAAATACTGAAACAATAAAGGATAAGACCTCTTATGTAGAAAGAGTACCAGGTTTTATGAAACACTCTGAGGATAAACCAATGATAGAACATGAACATAGTGTCATAGGCTCTGAGAATATAAAATCAGTAAAAGATGAAATAAATGATCATCTTTCTAAAGTAAGTGAATTACTCAATATTCCTCAGGTTAGGGAAGCAAAAACTAGCCAAAAGAACTGGCCTAAGTTAGATCAGTACCCTTCTTTTGACGGGGATTCAAAATCTGATTGGCAACAATTCATACAAAGAATTGATAACTTAAAATTTTCATACAAATTACCTGATGAAGAAATTACTTCAAAGTTAATATCTTTATTTACAGATGTGGCCTTATTATGGTTTGAATCTGTATTGAGTGAGGGAATTAATTACTCCTGGAATGAATGGAAGGCACTAATTGAAAGGCAATTTGGTGGCCCAAAATTTAGAATCACTCAACAAAGACTGTATGAAAGGGCCAGATATAATCCAAATGCTGGAGATAAACCCATGGTCTTCTTAATGAATTTAATAAAAATCATGAAAGCTATGGATCCAAAAATGGATTATGAAGAGTGGAAAGAAAAAATAATATACAAGTTGCCTATATCAGTTAGAGACATTATTGTAGCTAGAACTGAAACTGTCAGAGACACCTCTGGATTCATCAATATATGCAATGAGATATTATTAAACCACAAATATGAAACCAAGTATAGTAATTACAGACAAAGTGTTGAAGTGGTAAAACCTACTACAAGTAAGTTACCAGTGGAAAAGAAAAAACCTTCAGCTCCCCTTGTCCCTAAGAGACAAGAAAATAACACTTGTTACAAATGTAATGAACCTTGGGTTAAAGGTCACACGTGTAAGAAAAGAATAAATGTTATTGAAACCTCACAAAATTCTGAACCTAGTAATCATGAAGATGAGAATGTGGAATCCAGTGAGGATTGCAAGAGTAACATATCTTACAGTGATGATGAAAATGAGATATTTGTATTAGAACAGGATATAATGTTCCTGAATGATGCTATACCTCATACAGACACATCTTTAACTTCCATAGAGGAAGCTGAAATAATTAAAGATGTATCTCATGATACTTACAAAATAACACCTATCAGAGCACCTGTTATCATATGTGGAAAAGAAATGAATGCCATTCTTGACACTGGGGCTGCAGGTAGTGTAGTTTCACTTAATGCATTAATGAAACTTGATAGTAAGTACCAGGAAAAACTAGAACCTGTTCAGACAAAGAACTGGAGGGGTTTTGGTTCAGTATTAAATCCAATTGGCAAATACAAAACTGCTGTATTCTTTAAATATAATAATGGATATGTTAGAGCAGTTTGTGAATTTGTAGTAATGGATAATAATAATTGTAGTGATTGGTTTATTATTGGCAATGATTTATTGACAAAATTTGGCATTAAACTAGATCCTGCAAACAGTTGTTTCACCATAGGGGTGAATGGTAAAAGGAAATTCAAAATATGTTCTGAAAATTCAATATATGCCATTTCTCCTAGAGAAGAACAACTGCAAGGTGGAAGAACCACCAATGAAGTGGGTGAATTGGAAAATGAAATCCAAAAGGCCTCTTTCAGTCCTCAACTCTCAAATATTGAACAAGAAGATATTTTGAGATTGATTAAATCATATCCTATGGCATTTGCTCATGGCTCAAATGAACTAGGATTGGTCAAAAACCATGAGATGAAAATCTCTTTAAGCTGTGATCTGGATAATATTCCTGGCAGCTTAAAAAAGAAACCTTACCCAGCATCTCCTGCAAAAAGGAAAGATATTGAAGACAATATAAAACTGTTGTTAGAAATGGGTATTGTTGAAAAAGTGGACACAACACCTAAGTATTGTGTCATTTCACCAGTATTAATCTCTTATGAAAAAGATAAGGCAAGATTATGTGGTGATTATAGAGCTCTGAATACATATACAGTAGATGATATTTACCCTCTACCAAGGATAGCTTCTATCCATGCTACCTTACAAGGAGCAAAATATATTTCCTGTCTGGATGGGAACAAGGGTTACCACCAGATTCCTGTGGAAAGAGATTCTCAAAATTACTTATTAATAACCACACATATGGGTATTTATAAGTATGTGAGAATGCCATTTGGCCCAAAGAATGCCCCTTCAGTCTTCCAAAAATTGATGGATAGTGTTTTTCATCAGGAAATGGTTGAAGGATGGCTATTGGTCTATATTGATGACATCATAGTGTTTTCAAAAACATATGATGAACATTTAAATCACCTGAAAAGAGTCTTTCAAAAAATGGATGAAATTAATATGACTATTGCATTAAAGAAATGTAAGTTTGGATTTCAATCCTTGAAAGTACTTGGACATGTTGTATCTGGATTACAAATTTGTGTTGACCAGAATAAAGTGGCAGCAATTAAAAACATTGGGATACCTAAAAATGTAAAAGAGGTTCAAAGTTTTTTAGGTATGTGTGGATATTATAGACAATATATTAAAAATTACCAATCCATTGCAGCCCCTTTAACAACATTAATCAGGAAGAATGAAGCTTTCATTTGGAATAATGAAAGACAGCACGCCTTTAACAAATTAAAGGAATGTTTGATGTCAGCTCCAATATTGGGACTGCCAGATTTCACCCTACCTTTTATCTTGTACACTGATGCAAGTTTCATAGGTTTGGGTGCTGCTTTACAGCAAAAACAGATAATAAATGGAAAATTATCTGAAGTAGTTATCTGTTATATATCCAGAACCTTAAGAAAAACAGAACTAAGGTATGGTGCCACACAGCTAGAATGTTTAGCCGTGGTGTGGGCTTTGGAGAAACTTCATTACTATCTGGAAGACCAGAAGTTTGAACTTATAACAGATTGCAGTGCAGTAAAATCATTACTAAACATGAAAACACCTAATAGGCACATGTTTAGATGGCAACTAGCTGTACAAGAGTACAGAGGAAGAATGACAATTACTCACAGAGCAGGAACATTGCATTCAAATGTGGATTTATTATCAAGAAGTCCTTTGCCAAATGATGCTGACAACCCAGCTTATGTACCTGAAAATGAGGTTATACATATATTTGGGATTTATATAGTGGATTTAGAAGAAGAGTTTATGCAAACTATATTGGAAAATTATTCATCTGATAAAGATTTGTCTAAACTATCTACCATTCTTAATGATCCAACAAATGCCTCCATGAGTGCATTAATTAAAACCTTGCCTCCAAAGTATAAAAATGCGTTGGAAAAAGGTAAACTATCAATTGAAGATGGATATATATATTACAGGAAAAAGTTAAGCAATGTAATAGTAATACCACCTTCTATGAAAGAGTTAATGTTGAGTACTTGTCATGATGACATCTTAGCTGGTCATTTTGACTTTAACAAAACATTAACCAGAGTTAAAAATACAGCCTGGTGGATAAACATGAAAGAGGATGTACAAAAATACATTGAAACATGTGACTCTTGTCAGAAATCTAAAAGATTAACTGGGAAGAGAGCTGGGTTGTTACAACAAATAGAGCAGCCAAAAGCTCCATGGGAAATTATAAACATGGATTTTGTAACTGGCTTGCCATTAGCAGGAAAAGAAAGTTTCAATTCTTGCTGGGTAATAGTGGATAGATTAACAAAAATGTGTAAGTTTATCCCTACCCATAAAGAGGTATCTGCAAAAGACTTGGCATTACTATGGTGGACTCAGATGATGAATACTGCTGGGTTCCCCAAAGCCATAATCTCTGACAGAGACCCTAAATTTACTTCAGAGTTCTGGACATCTTTGATGGAAGTATCAGGTTGTCAATTAAAATTGTCTACAGCACACCATCCACAAACTGATGGGCTGGCTGAGAGGATGATACAAACTCTTGAAGACATGATCAGAAGATATTGTGCCTTTGGATTAGAATACAAAGACAATGAGAAATTCACACATGACTGGGTAACATTAATTCCTGGCCTTGAATTTGCTTATAACAGCACAACTCATTCTGTAACAGAGAAGAAACCATTTGAACTCTGGCTGGGATATGTACCAAATACCCCAGTAAATCTTTTAAATAAGCTACCAAGGTTGGATATACACCCTGGCACTAAATCCTTTATTCATATGCAACAAATGTGTAGAAAGCATGCAGAAGAATGCATCCAAAAAGCATTTGAATATGAAAAGAAAAGGTGGGACAAATCTCATAAAGAATTTGAATTTAAAAAGGGAGATGAAGTCCTCATATCAACACTACATTTTAACTTACAAGGTAATGTTAAATTAAAGGATCCCTTTGTAGGACCTTTTGTAGTAAATAAAATGGTTGGGAATAATGCAGTGGAAGTCATATTATATGCTCCATATGATAGGAAACATCCAGTTTTCCCTATCTCATTATTGAAACCTTACCATGCAAATGATCCTGACTTATTTCCAAAAAGAAGGGGAAGGCCTAAAAAGCAACCTGAAGAAATTGTGGAAAAAGCAGAGATTGAAAAAATACTCAAGAAAAGAATCCTTACTAAAGAAAAAGGAACTGAGTATTTACTAAGATTTAAAGGGAAATCAAATGAATTTGATAAATGGATACCTGAAAAAGAAATTTCTAATTTATCCACCCTTCTTAAAAAATTTAAACAGAAATAAATTTCTGTTCAACCAGCTGAGGGGTTAAAAAACCAGTACTCATAATATTTTATTATGTTTTATTTCTTTAAAGTTGAATCTTTAATGCTACAGATTTATTCTGAATACCTGAAAATTACAAATTAAATAAAATAAAATGTATAACTTATCATTTTTTTTATTGTTTTTTTTGGGTGGGCGAGTGTCAGCCTGTATATCTCCAGGACTGAGTAAAAAGTACTTATAAGTTATGTTAAACACATGAACTATACATGGGAATAATAAATAAGAGTACACAAATAGTATACATAAGTAAAATTATGATAATACACAAAAAAATGCCATTATAACACCTTATATACACGCATATATCCACCTTTTATAGGTCTTATGTACTTAATATTAAGTTGGGATATGTTAGGGTAATCTTAAGAACCTTAAGTATAAGGCTGCATAATTTTTAAGTACACTTAAAGCTGTTATATTCATTGTTTTATGCAGAAAACAAGAAATGCGCTTTATTTCACTTAAAAGTTGACTATATGCGCTATAAAATTGAGAATATCAAAATTGCGCTTTGACAGATCAATTGGGCTCATTTAGAACTATTGATTTGGCTATTTAAATGCATAAAAATAACACTTTTCAAATTTGGTGTTTTTTATGCCAGAAATGGTTTCTGTGTACTGGCCACATACTGCCTGCTTTTTTCCCGTGTGAATAGCTTCATTTTTAGCAAAGTTAGCTTTTTCACACTATAATTACCCCACATTCTACGCCCACTGTGGGGAAACACACTAAAATAGGCGACAGGCGCTTATTTAGTGTCCTAGCTTAATTAATAATGCATTGACCCTGTTTATATGCACTAATTTCATTAATAACCTCACTCTTGGCACTTTATTTCATCACCACGCTTAAATTCGCCTAATTTTAGTCAAGGATTTACCCGTGCAAGCGCCTGCCAAGAACTGCATGTAGTTACCCCACATCTCACGCTCTTTTTTAAGTTTTTGGGTGGTTTCTCAGTCAATTTTGGTTATTTTTGAATGGGAATTTCACGTAGTATAATGTCAGGATTAGCCCCATTATTTCTACAGTCAATCCCCCTGATTATTAAGCTATTATTAACCTTAAAAAAGTCTCCTTTAGTCTTTAATATTATTGTTTTATACGCATATACTCTCTTTTTGTCTTTTCCTTTAATTTTGATGGATTTCCCTTATTATTTCAGGATTTTGGCGGTTATTACTCTTCTAATTATGTCATGGGTCATTGGGAATGTTGATGGGAATGTCTATTAGTTGTTTAGAGGCGTGATTAACTGTGTATTGGGTGGTACATCAAGGGAATCATTAGGGAACTCAGTGTGTATAAAAGGAGGAGGTTTTTGGGTTGTATTTATTCATTCTTTATCATTTACAATTAACCAATATAACCAAACAAATTACAATACATATCAATTAGTACTTTTATAAGACTTTTGAATAGTATCTGAATTATAAAATCTATTTTTCTACCAACTACAAAGATTGTAAGCCATATATAAAACTAGTGAGAATTATATTACTGAGACCTTTAAATTTTGATTATATTTTACTACTTATTGGATTTATACTACAGTATTCATATAGGACCATTTAAATCTTCTAGACAACTGACTATTCAAGCTAGTTCACGTCCTTGTACTTGACCTTAGCTTGACACTATCTTTCTCTTTACTTTTTTTTCTTCCCTTTCATCAAGGTTTTTTTTTTCTTTTTCTTACTGTTTTCATACTTTTATAATTATTCTCAACATTTATTTCTTTGAACTTCAATATTTATTCAATTTATTTTTCTATCTCTTCTCTCTTTGTTTTTCTACCCTTGCTAGCTTTTTTTTTCTTACCTTTTTTTACTCTTATTCACTAGAAAAAAAAGGTGGGAACCTGATTGCAGGTGCAAATGCCTATCTTTGATTTTAATCAGTTCTAGATCAGCTGTAATTCTTCTGGAAAGACCAAGCACTGAACACTGAGAATGTTAGCTCACGTGGCATAAAATCTGAGTTATCCTTGTGTCACAAATGGATTGAGGGATTGGCACCTGCTAGCAGGTTCCAGGTGTTTGTTTATGGTGATTTAACTTTAGTTCCAATTTACTCATATCTCAGCTAGGAACTCACTAATCTTTCTTTTTCTTTCTCTCACTTTTAATTACTTTTTTATCCCTTTGTTTAATTTTTTATGCAAATTGCCTTGGAGACAGTGCTAGGACATTTCCTGCCCATCTCCAAGAATTTTCCATAAATCATTTCTGCTTTATTTTGCCTCAGAAACTCTTGGAAACATTTCTGACATGTTTCCAGATGGGTACTGAATGTTATAAAATTGTATTTGCTTTGTATAAAATTTCTATGGAAACAGTGCCAGGATGATTCCTGCCAGTTTCCAAGCATTTCCTGTAAGCTTTTTTTTCTTTCTTTTGCCTTAGAGACATTTCCAAGGATTTATTGAATTTTTTTAATGAATTTCGTTGGAAAAAGTGACAGGATGTTTCCTACCTGTTTCCAAGAATTTTCCAAAAGTTTTTTTTCTTTATTTTACCTCAGAAACATTTCTGAGATTTTTCAAGGTGTTTATTGACTTTTTTTTTTTCTAAATATTGCTTTGGAAAAAGTGTCAAGATGTTTTCTTCCTGTTTACCAGCATTTTCTGTATTTTTTCCCCTTTATTTTGCCTCTGAAATGTTTCTGAGATGTTTCCAAAGTATTTACTGACTTCTTTATTATTTACTTTGTTTTTATTTTTACAAATTGCTTTGAAAACAATGACAGGACATTTCCTGCCTGTTTCCAAGTATTTTACATAAGTTTTTTTTTCTTTTTTTGCCTTGGAAGAACTTCATAAATGTTTCCAAGACATTTCAGAGGTGGTTTCTGACTTTTTTGTAATTTTTAATTTTTTTTTGAAAAAAAATCACTTTTCAAACAGTGCCAGGACATTTCCTGCCTGTTTCTGATCATTTTCTGAGTGTTTTTTTTAGAGATTTTTACAAGCCATTTACTAAGAATTTGTTTCTTCTGATTTGTTTCAGAAACATTTTGTCATGTCCTCTTCATCTCCCTCATTTTAACTTCCTTTTCTTCAATCAACTCTTCCAAAAACTTGTCCTCTTCTTCACTTTTTTCACTTTCTTCAATAAAATCTTCAAATGAATCAAAGAATATTTCTAATAGAAAAACATATATTTCTGAGGAGAAGAGAGTTTCATATCAAAAATGTAAATTAATTTGAATGAAAAAATGGTGTCAAGCATAATTTTTCCATTTAGAAAATCTGAATTTTAATAAAACTAAAAGATGTGAGAAAAAAATTTATCCAAAATTATTGCCCAAAAAAAATAAGTACTTAACTAGTAGTGGAAAGGATATTTTTTTTGCTTTTGTGAGTAATGGTTACAAACCTCAATTTATTTTAGAGGCTTATTCATTTGATATATTTCAAGATGAAGTGTTCAATATATTATCAGATCATATATTAACTTTATATAGAATGGCTTTATTTCAACAATCTTTGAATAATAAAAATATGATAGGAGGTATTATGATTGGACTTGAATGGAGAACTGGTTATGAAAATGGAAAATATCTTGGTAAGAGCTTATCATGATTTACTTTTTTGTAATATATTCTCTTACTTCAATATTAGGTTTTTATTCTTAACTTAAAAATATAAGCTCAATAAAAATGAAGGACATTTCAGAAGGTAAATAAAGCTTAGGACCATTCAATACATTTTTGGATAATTGTTTAAATACTTATGTATTTGTGCTTTTGAATCTAAGTATGAACCAGCTATGAAAGAAGGATTACCAAATTGGAAAGATATGGAATGGAATAAGCTAGAAGATAATTAATTTTTTTTTTCTAATTTTATCATTACTTTTAAGGATTTTATAAAAAAATTCATGTCAACAAAAAAAATTCTAATTTTCTTACATTTGGTCTTTTCTGTTATATGAATTCCATCAATGGTCAGCCAATTCCATAACCTGCTTTAATCAAAGGACATAAAATATACTTCCCAGATCATAAATGTATAATTGACTTTGGATCAGAGAATGGACTTGTGAAACAAATTTGGAATTTTTCTTCAGAAAATCATCAAAAATGTCAGCCTGGATATCCCCAGGACTGAATATAAGTAAAAATTATGATAAAGTACAACATATTCCATTATAACACCTTATACACACACATATATCCACCTTTTATAAGTCTTATGTACTTAATATTAACTTGGAATAAGTTAGGGTAATCTTAAGAACCTTAGATATAAGGCTACATAATTTTTAAGTAGACTTAAAGCTGTTGTTTTCATTTTTTTATGTAAAAAATCAATCAATGTGCTTTAAATCACTTAGAAGTTGAGTATATGCACTATAAATTTAATAATATTAAAAATGTGCTTTGAAAGATCAATTTTTCTTAATTAGAACTATTGATTTGGCTACTCAAATGCATAATAATAACACTTTTCAATTTTGGTGTTTTTAAGGTAGAAATGGCTTCCGTGTACTGGCCACATACTGCATGCATTTTTCCCATGTGAATAGCTTCATTTTTAGCAAAGTTAGCCTTTTAACACTATAATTACCCCACATTCTATGCCCACTGTGGGGAAACACGCTAAAAAGGCAACAGGCGCTTATTTAGTGTCCTAATTTAATTATAGGTGTGTTGACCATTATTATATGCACTAATTTCATTAATAACCTCAATATTGGTGCTTTAATGCACTACCACACTTAAATTAGCATAAATTAGTCAAGGATATACCCATGCAAGCACCTTTCAATGACTGCATATAGTTACCCCACATCTCACGCCCTTTTTTGGGTTTTTAAGTGGTTTCTCAGTCAATTTTGGTTATTTCTGAATGGGGATTTCACATAGTATAATGTCATGATTATCCCCATCATTTTTAATTTTAATCCCCCTTAATGTTGAGTATTAATTAGTTTTATTTGTTCCTTTTTAGTCTTTTATTTTAATGTATTACAGACATATACTCTCTTTTTTTGCTTATTCTTTATTTTTGATGGATTATCCCTATTACTACAAGATTTTGGCAGGTAATATCAGTTTAATTACGTTACTGGTCACTCTTTATATTGTTCTAAAGTTCAATTAGTTGGAATGAGGTGTCATTAACCGTGTATAGAGCTGTTAAATCAAGGGGCTCATTGGTGAAGTTATTGGGTATAAAAGGAGGGGGGTTTTGGTCATGTTTTCTACATTCTTTATCATTACAATCAAACATATAACAAATAGAATTACATTATGTATCATTAGCACTGATAACTTTTTTGAATGGTATCTGAATTATTATATCTATTTTTCTTCCAACTATAAGATTGTAACCCATTTATAATTAGTGAGATTAAAATTACTGAGAGCCTTATAACAAGTTATATTTTAATACTTATTGGATTTGTACTACAGTATTTGTCAGCCAGGCTATCTCAGGAGCCCATTAAATTGTCATAATAACTTATTGGAATCATATAAGGGAATAACATTATGTATTTTATGTATTTACAATAAAATATTTTATTGAATAATAAAATTTTATAAAAATTTATAAATAAGTAAAATAATTATTATATTAATTATATTATTAAGTAAATTATTTATTACATAAAAATATATTATATTCTATAAAATCATGGCTCATTTTTATGTATTTAATTTTTATAAATTAATAAATTAATTATAAAAACATATTATAAGTGTAATAATAAATTTAACTTATAATGTAATTACAATTTGAATAATAAAATTTATATATTAAATACAACTTGTCATATAATATTAACCATAAATATTAGGTGCTTTTTTTGACCCTTAATTGTGTCAGTAAAATTATTAAATAAATTAAAACACTCATTTAATAAAATGATATTAAAATTCTCACTTTAAATTAGTAATATCATTAAATTAATTATTTGTTTAAATTAAACTGGTTATTAAATTATTTAAATAGTTAAAACAATTATATACTTTTTTTATATACTGGGTTATATTTATTACATAAATTTTGGCAAGCAAATAATTTTATTTGTTTTAATTAAACCCTTTACATCTTACTGTAATAACTTTTTAGGATTTTTTTTTCTCACAGTTCTCATGTTTCATACTCACTTAGTTACTTATTATATTAAATAATTGTTTTGGGATTTTATGGTGGGAAAAATATTTAATTACTCACAGGTTTAGTTTACTGTTTCATATTTTTCTCTTAATTAAATTCTTTTGATTTCTTGTTTCACATTACTACTATTTTGTATATACATTTATGGCACTTTAGAGGTCCTCCTTGCCTATAAAAAGGCCTTGGAATTCCCCTTTGTCATCCATCACTTACAATACTTTTAACAATTTAAATACTTTATTATTATTTTTGACACTACAAGCTTTATAAAATATTATATAAATAACTAGAGGTTGCTTTAAGTCTGTTAGTAATTATATTTGATATTTAAGCATAAACAAACACACTTACTTGATCATTAGTCCCAATTAAACCAGTCCTTCTTGTTGTGTCAATACTCACAAAAGTTGTCGTTGTAATTCTCTTATAAATAATATTTTTATTATATTTCTTTTTTTTTATTTTCCCCCCTTATTTCTTCTTTTATATTTCCTGTTCTCCTTCTTTCTCCTTTTCTTCTTCTAGACGACTGGCTGATAATTGGGAGCCCTTCCAAACAGCAACAATGACTTTTGACAAACGACTCAATGCACAGACCACCTAGTTCAAAAACCTCAATTTTTGAAACAACCATGTTTCAAACTTGGGTTCAACCTTTTATGTTTATAATATATCAATTTACATATATTTTAAGGTGATTTATTGATCACTATAGTAAGTAAAACTTTGCACTTATCAACTATATTATTAAATTTTTATTGCAATAACAGTGCTTTGGCTATTTTGCTAAGTCACTGAGTGTAAGTGATTAAATTTTTTTTCCTAGTTGACCATAATAGAATTGTTCTTCTAGTCCTAGAAGATCATTATTTTCTTAAATAATTATTAAATTAATTTTTTATTAAAATTTTTATATTATTGGTTGACCATAATAGTACTCAGTGCTTAGTCCCAAAATTACCAATATATTTTTTGATATTAATTATTTTTGGTTGACTTCTTAAACCTTTTTTGGTTGGTCCCAAAATTATTTTTTATAACCCTTAATAATATAATTTTTAATTTTATGTTTTTTGTATTACATTTTTATTTTTAATTGATTTATAAACTGATTAAATTTATATTTTTATTTTTTAAAAAAAATTTGAAAATTTTTTATTTTGAAAAATATAAATTTAATCATTAAATTAAATCCAATTGATTTTTGTTCACAGTTCTTATGTCCAGTATTTTGGTAATCAGCATGGATAATCTTCATGTTGATGAAATTGATGTGGATGTTGATAATGAATCTGTAGGTTTTTCAAAATTAACTTACAAAAATTCTTCAGCTGAAAAAAAAACTTCATATTCTTTAGGACATAGAAATGTCAGGAGGTGTGGAAAACCCCCCTCCCCCAATTTCTGGGAAAGAAGTAAAGCCTCAGATCAACCAGAAAATCCTCTGAAGGAAATAAAAATAAAAAGATCCCTCTGGTGAAGCAAATAAACAATTTGTCCAGTCATATAAAAGAACTGAAGGCAGAAAACATGAAGTACAAGTCAAGAGTAGACACACTTTGGTAACAGATGTAGGAGCTCTTAAATCACAAGTAGGTTCAACCTCCTCCTTTATCAACCACTCATCCTCAGCCTCAACCTCAGCTTCATCAAGCACCCAGCTCTTTCACTCAAAGTCAAAACACTCTGCAAGTGTAACTGTTGAAATGGGACTACCTGATGAGCCATTACCAGAAGAATGTACAGAAACCAGCAGCTCAGAACCCTGGCCCATCCAGGACACAAACCTACCATCAATCTCCTCAGGCCCATCCTTATCAGAGAGGAGGAAGAAAGAAGTAACAGGGGAAATTTCCATCCTTGCCATGGTAAGTAATTTGTTTGATAAACATGTTGGTATGCATAATAATAAATCTACCTCCACAGGTAATCTTGTTGAAAATGGTGAAAGAACTGTTAAACATATTAAGAGACAAATTCCTGTCATGAGTAGCCCTAATGATGTAATTAGTAAATTGTCATTTGATGAGCCTTTACATTTAACTTCAACTTCTTTAATTATTCCTTCTCTTGAAATTAAAAATGATTCTGTTTCAACTGAAGTCTATGCCTTGCTTGAGAAAACTTCTGAGGAAATATTGAAAGATACCTTTGACTTTAAAGTTGTAAAAGACAAAATTCTGAGAGATGTATTAGTGCATGAAAGTGACAGATTGAATAATTTGCATTTACATTGTAAAGTGAGTTATTCTGTACAAGATACAGCTTATTAAAAATGAAAGAGACTTTGAATATTGTTCTTGGTCAACAAAAGCAAATAAGAAGTGATCATAGAGCTATTTCAGATATATAAAACTTTAAGTGAATTAAAACCCTTTATTGATGAGAATCCTTCATTAAAAAGTGAAAATAAGTCTCAACACAATGAGTTTAAAAAGCTGAAAGTTGATTTCCAGGATCCGAGTAATAAATACTCAGTTTATGAAGATAGAAATGTTATATCCCTTGCAAAAATCAATGACCAAATGTCTGAAATTCCACAGATAAAAAATATTTTGTCTGAACTACAGGAAAAATTCTCAGACTTACCTGTGAATCATTAAGGTGTAGATCAAAATGCTGCCCATAAGCTGAATACAAATAAAGGAAAAGAGCCTGAACAAAGCAGCTCCTTTCTTCCTCCTATTTCAGCCATTAAACAACCTTAAAATGAGTCTTTGAAATCTTTTGTAACTAGCAAGAAATATTTTAATGGCTATGAACCTGCTGTTTCTGTAAATAATGAAATCTCTGAACACCTGTCAAAACTTAAAGAATTGTTAATCAAAAATAATTATAATCAAAAGATGGACCATCCCAGTAGCCAGGAAAATTTGCTTAAACTGGATCAATATCACACCTTTGATGGTGACTCTTCATCTGATTAGCATCACTTTGTCTGAAGAATTGATAATCTAAAAAATTCTTATAAATTTCCAGATGAAGAGATTTTTTCTAAATTAATTTCTTTATTTTCCAATGTAGCTTGAATGTGGTATGAATCTGTCTTATTGGACAATCAACATTATACTTGGAAAGAGTGGAAAACATTGACTGAAAATCAATTTGGTGGTTCAAAATTCAGACTTTCTCAAAAGAGATTATATGAGACTGCTAAATATGTGTCCTCCTCTCCTGAAAAACCTAATGTTTTCCTCATGAAAATAAAAAAAATTCTTAGAGAAATGGATCAAAAAATGGATTATGATATATGGATAGAAAAAATTCTTTATAAATTGCCAAATTCTCCAAGAGATTTGATTGTGGCAAGGACTGAGAATGTTAGAGAAAATGATTCCTTTATTAATATCTGTAATGAAGTTCTACTTAATCATAGGTTTGAACCAAGGAATTATCCTTTAAAATCTTATCATGACCAGCAAAAGCCTTCCAAAAAAACTTCCAGACAAAACTGGTAAACCGTCTGCCCCAGTTGCACCAAATAAATATGCAACTAACACTTTTTTTAATTGTAAAAAACCATGGTAGAAAGGAAAAATTTGTTACTAGAAAATTCATCTTGTTGAACAAACTGAGGAATCTAAAAATACTCAAGCTGATCTTGATGATTCCTCAAGTGACTATAATAGTAATATTTCTTATGACCATGATTCTTCTCAAGAATTTCTAGTCTTAGAAAAAGATATCCAATATTTAGATAATTGGTCTGAAAATTTTGATGTTGATTTATCTTCTGTAGAAAATTCTGGAATAATAAGGATATTACTGACAGTTCAGTTTTAATATCTCCCTTGAGAGCACCAGTTATCATAAATGGTAAAAATGTTGAGGTTATTCTTGACTCTGGTGCTGGAGGAAGTGTAGTGTCTGAGAAAGCACTAGATTCTGTGGATAAAGATTATCAAATCAAATTGTTACCTATAACATCTGAAAAATGGAAAGGTTATGGTTCTGTTTTATGTCCCATTGGCAAATACAAGACCACTTTGTTTTTTAAATATAAAGGTGGTTTTGTCAGAGCTATTTGTGATTTTTTTTTGATGAAAAATGATAAATTAAGCAATTGGTTTATAATGGGAAATGACGTTTTAACCATGTTTGGCATTATATTGGATCCTGTAAACAATTGTTTTACCTTGGGCATGAATGGGAAAAGAAAGTTTAAAATTTCTTCCTCTAAAAAGCATGCTGCACCCTTATTTAAATCTTGTAGCTCATTGATCCAATTTAAAGGTAGACAAACAGAGGAAATGGATGTATTATTGTCTGAAATAGACACAGCTTTATTTGGTGATCAATTAATTAATGATCAAAAATATTCAATAGTTGCATTGATTACATTTTTCCCTATGGCTTTTGCTCATGGTTCTCATGTGTTAGGATTGGTTAAAGAATAAATGAAAACTTATTTTTCCTTTAATTTGAATGAAATACCTCCTAGCCTTAAGAAAAAAACTTATCCTGCTTCTCCCATAAAGAGAAAAGATATTGAAGATAATATCTCAACCTTATTAAGTATGAATATTGTTGAAAAAGTGGATGTTACACCTAAATGTTGTGTCATCTCTCCAGTTTTGATCTCCTATGAGAAAGATAAAGCTAGACTTTGTAGAGATTATAGAGCATTGAATACCTATACTGTAGATGATATTTACCCTTTACCCAGGATAAAATCTATACATGCTACCTTGCAAGTTGAAAAATTCATAAGCTGTCTGGATGGTAATTAAGGTTATCATCAAAAACCTGTTGAAAAATCCTCCCATATTTTTTTGCTAATGGCAACTCATATGGGAATTTATAAATATGTTAGTATTTCCCTTCAGTATTCTAAAAAGTAATGGATAACACATTTCAACAGGAAATAATTGAAGGATAGTTAATGATTTATATTGATGATATCATAGTTTTTTCTGTATCTTTTAATGAAAATATCCAACAATTAGGAAGAGTCTTCCAGAAAATGGATGAAATTGACATGATTCTATTTTTGAAAAAGTGTAAATTTGGTTTTCAATCCCTGAAAGTCCTAGGTCATGTAGTTTCTGGCTTACAAATATGTGTAGACAAAGGTTAAGTTGCTGCTATCCAGAATGTGAAAGAACCAACTTCTGTAAGGAAAATACAAAGTTTTTTGGGAATGTGTGGCTACTATAGACAATAAATTATAAATTATCAAGTCATAGCCGTACCACTTACCAAATTGACTAGAAAGGATGTGGCTTATATATGGAATGAGGATACTCAAAAAGCTTTTGATACATTAAAGAAATTTTCAATGTCAGCTCCAATACTTGCCCTTCCAGATTTTAATAAGCCTTTTTTCTCTATACAGATGCAAGTTTTATTGGACTTGGAGCTGGTCTACATCAAAAACAAATTATTAATGATAAAATTTTAGAAGTAGTAATTTTTTATATTTCAAGAGCCTTGAGAAAGAGTGAATTGAAGTATTGTGCCACTCAATTAGAGTGCTTAGCAGGTGTATGGGATTTATAAAATCTTCATTATTATCTAGATGATCAAAAGTTTGAATTAGTTACTGATTGCAGTGCTGTGAAATCCCTCTTGAACTTGAAGGTTCCAAATAGACATATGTTTAGGTGGCAACTTGCTGTTCAAGAATACAGAGGTAGAATTACTATAATTCACAGGGCTGGAAATGTTCATTAAAATTTGGATATGTTGTTTATATTACCTCTTCCAAGTGGTGTATCCAACCCAGCTTATGTACCTGAAGATGATACTGTACATATACATGGTATATATATTGTTGATATGGAAGTGGAACTATTGCAATTAATTCTGGATTCATCTGATAAAGATTCTGATTTAAATAACTTATTTACAATCTTGAATGATCTAAAGAATGCTTCTATTCAAGCATTGATAAAAACTCTTTCTCAGAAGTACCAAAATTCTTTGAATAAGTGAAAGTTTTCCATTTAAGATGGTTATATTTATTACAGGAGAAAACTTACAAATGTCATTTTTATTCCTCCTTCCATGAAAGAAACCATCTTAAAACTTTTTCATGATGACATATTATCAGGACATTTTGATCTTGAGAAAACTATAATCAGAATTAAAAACAATGCTTGGTGGGCTAATATGTCTGAAGACACTAAATTTTATGTTGAATCTTGTGATTCTTGTCAAAAATCTAAAAGATTGACAGTTAAAAGAGCAGGATTTTTGCAACATATTGAAGCACCTAATGCTCCTTGGCAAATCATTAACATGGATTTTGTCACTTTTCTTCCTGTAGCAGGTAAAGACAGTTATAACTCTTGTTGGGTAATAGTGGATAGATTCACCAAAATGTGCAAATTTATTCCCACCCATAAAGATGTATCAACAAAATAATTAGCTTTCTTATGGTGGTCATACATGTTTAATATTATTGGATTTCCAAAAGCCATTATCTCCAACAGAGACCCAAAATTTACATCTGAATTTTGAATGTCTTTGATGCATATTTGTGGCTGTGAGTCAAAATTATCTACAGCTCACCATCCTCAAACTGATAGTCTAGCTGAAAGAATGATTCAAACTCTGGAAGATATGATTAGAAGGTATTGTGCCTTTTTATTAGAATATAAGGGCAATGACAGATTTACTCGTGACTTAGTTACTCTATTTACAGGTCTTGAATTTGCTTATAATAGCACTGTTAATTCTGTCACTGAGAAAAAGCCTTTTGAGCTTTGGTTAGGTTATGTCCCAAACACTCCTGTTCAAATTCTCAATAAAAAATTACCAAAGTTGGAACTACACCCTGGTGTAAAGTCTTTTATGTAAATGCAACAGCTATGCATAAAACATGCTCAAAGCTCTATTGATAAGGCATTTGAATATGAAAATAAAAGATGGGATAAATCCCATAAAGAATACACATTTAAGAAGGGTGATGAAGTTTTGATATCTACTATCAATTTCAATCTACAAGGAGAAAACAAATTAAAAGATCCTTTTGTGGGACAATTTTTTGTTATAAGAATGGTTGGAAATAATGCAGTAGAAGTTGTATTGTTTTCTCCATATGATAGAAAAAATCCTGTTTTCCCCATTTCCTTGCTTAAACCTTATACTTCCAACAATGACTTATTTCCCAAAAGAAGGGGAAGACGTAAGAAAAACCCTCAGGAAGTCACAGAAACTGCAGAAATTGATAAAATTCTCAATGATAGAATTATCACTTCTAAAAGAGGTATTGAATATTTATTGGGATATAAAACCAAATCATCTGAACATGATGGATGGATACCTGGAAAAGAAATCTCTAATCTTCCTACTCTGATAAAGAAGTATAAAAAGAAAAAATATTAGCATTTTTTTATTGTTTTTTGATAGTGAGGGAGTGTCACCCAGGCTATCTCAGGAGCCCAGTAAATTTTTATAATAATTTATTGGAATCATATAAGGAAATAACATTATGTTTTTTATGTATTTACAATAAAATATTTTATTGAATAATAAAATTTTATAAAAATTTTATAAATAAGTAAAATAATTATTATATTAATTTTATTATTAAGTAAATTATTTATTACATAAAAATATACTATATTCTATAAAATCATGGCGCATTTTTATGTATTTAATTTTTAAAAATTTAAAAATTAATTATAAAAACATATTATAAGTGTAATAATAAATTTAACTTGTAATGTAATTACAATTTGAATAATAAAATTTATATATTAAATACAACTTGTCATATAATATTAACCATAAATATTGAGCGCTTTTTATGAACCTTAATTGTGTCAGTAAAATTATTAAATAAATTAAAACACTCATTTAATAAAATGATATTAAAATTCTCACTTTAAATTAGTAATATCATTAAATTAATTATTTGTTTAAATTAAACTGGTTATTAAATTATTTAAATAGTTAAAACAATTATATACTTTTTTTATATACTGGGTTAAATTTATTAAATAAATTTTGGCATGCAAATAATTTTATTTGTTTTAATTAAAACCTTTACATCCTACTGTAATACCTGTTTAGGATTTTTTTCTCATAGTTCTCATGTTTCATACTCACTTAGTTACTTATTATATTAAATAATTGTTTTGGGATTTTATGGTGGGAAAAATATTTAATTACTCACAGGTTTAGTTTACTGTTTCATATTTTTCTCTTAATTAAATTCTTTTAATTTCTTGTTTCACATTACCACTATTTTGTATATACATTTATGGCGCTTTAGAGGTCATCCTTTCCTATAAAAAGGCCTTGGAATTCCCCTTTTTCATCCATCACTTACAATACTTTTAACAATTTAAGTACTTTATTATTATTTTTGATGCTACAAGCTTAATATAATATTATATAAATAACTAGAGGTTGCTTTAAGTCTGTTAGTAATTATATTTGATATTTAAACATAAATAAAAACACTTACTTGATCATTAGTCCCAATTAAACCAGTCCTTCTTGTTGTGTCAATACTCACAAAAACTGTTGTTGTAGTTCTCTTTTAAATAATATTTTTCTTACATTTCTTTTTTATTTATTTCCCCCTTATTACTTCTTTTCTTTTTCCTCTTCTCCTTCTTTCTCCTTTTCTTCTTCTTTTTCTTCTCCTTTTTCTAGATTACTGGCTGATAGTATTCATATAGGATCATTAAAATCTTCTAGACAACTGACCATTCAAGCTAGCTCACATCTCTGTACTTGATCTCAGCCTGAAAAAACAACACAAGAACCTCCAGGATTAGAATATTATAAAATGTCTACCAATTTTAGGTGTTCTTTTCATATCAAAAATATTTTCATAAATAGGGTAAGTAGAGTTAGGCACTAAGGTTCAAATAAAAGTAAATAATTAGGGAGGAAGGCTAATTATAGTAAATAAAGGATTTGCAAATATTTTTTATTTCTTAAATTTATAATTAATTTTTCATCAGAGATAATCATAAACTTAAAGTAATGGGCCATTGGGCCATGCTACTTTATATAGTTAATCATTCCAAAAATTAATTTATTGAGTGAGTTAAAAATAAATTTCCATTTTAAATGTATTCTTTGACTTTTTTCACATCAGAACTCACTGGGAGGTAGTATTCTAAATGCCATTACTTTTAGTTCTTTGATTATCTTTTTTGACTTTTTTACTTATTAATTTATGAAGTAAATATCACTACGCAATATAGGGGGCAGACTTGCTAGCAAGTTCTCAACCTGAAGTGAGATGGAACTCAGACTGAACTCATACTGAACCCAAACTGAACTCTACTTGAACACCCACCTAAAACTGTTCTGCTGAGTGGTGTTCATTCCTGATTGTATGATTCCTTTATCAATAGCTCAATGTGTTTTCAATGTGTGGTGAGTTTGGGTTCAAGGTTGAGGACTTTCTAGCAAGTCTGCCCCCCATATTGTGTGGTGTATGGAAATTAGGTAATCCTGACCCCCTCCCACAGTAAATTGCAGAGGAGTGTATTTCCATTTTTTTGATATTTTATAATTTGTTTGGAAAATAATTTTTTAATGCATATATATACCAAAAAAAAGTCAAAACAAAAAGATGAAAATATTAAAATAAATTTCTTAATGACAGCCTTTATTTTAAGATTAAAGATAAAAGTTCAATACATTTACTTGCAAGTTTAAAAGACATACATTTTAAAATTTAACTTCTTTTCAAAAATAATACTACAAAGGAAAAATCAGCTCTAAACACTTTAAGTGTACAATACAAAAGAAAACCAAATAAGGAGGCCTCAATTCATTAGATGTTACACACAAATATAAGTGTGAAATACAAGAAAGGTAGCTCTTTTTCTAAAAAAAAACCAAGAAATTTCACTTAGTCCATTATATTTTCACTATATGATGTCCTTACCAAAATCATCATTTAATCAGGTAGATTAGAGTACCAAAGACTATAAGCTCACAAGGAGATACTTTATTCCTTGCACTGAATGTGAAAGTCCCAATGACCATTGTGTTAAAAACACGGGAGTAAAAGGATTCAGCTCAACATGTGAGTGTTTTTGATGGCATCATATACAATGTAATCTCTTTGAGCTTAATTCAGATACTCAAGGATAATTTAAATATACTCAATACTGGACTAATGAGGTAGAAAGAGAGATTATGGAATATAACTTCATTATCTATCTTTGATATCTTTTGGTTTGAATTGTATGAACTCTGCTAGGCCATAATATAAACTACTTGTACTGAACAATTTGTTGATAAAGAGGCTTCAAAAAAGAAAATATTCACAGAAAAAGGATAAAGATAATTATTACAAGTGAGTTTTATGTAGTTATTTAAAAAAAATATATGACTAAAATTTAGAACTTTATTAGTTATAAAACCATCACAAGGTAATACTATATATTCAAAGGATGAAGATAACATTTAGAGTTAGATATTTGAATATGATGATGCTAAGCAATAAGAAGCTATCATGGAGGTTATTTTTAAGTGAGTTGAAGGTTTTAATGAAGGAGTAGGAAATTTTTTTTTAGAAATTAGTAGGTAAGTGAGTTAGAAACATATATAAAGGTTTAATGATGTACAAAAGAATATAAGAGATATTTTAAAGGAATTTCATAAGGATATAAAAGAAGAAATAAAGAAAGAAATTGAGTAATAGTAGATAATAAATCTGTGTCTTCAAAATAAGAAAGAGTGATAGAAAGAGTTTTAGCACACATTCCACCAGGTTGAGCTTATTAACAGGAGAATGATTTAATAGTTGGGGGTGGTTCAGGAATTTCATCTTCATAAAGACAGATTCATTCATCCTTTCTTGTGCAAGGAGTTTATGTAGCATCAAGCATGAAATGATCCAATCAATTGCAAATTTAATTTCTTTCTTTTTATGTAAAAGACTCCTCATTTCCTGTAGTGATGCAAATCAACCTTTCAAAATTCCAATTACATGCTCAATCCTAACTCAAGCCTTGGGAAGATGAGTGTTGAACTTGGATTTTTCAGTATTTTCATCACCAGCTCCATGAATTTCTGGTATCATGTATGTACCACTACTGTAAGCAGAGTTGTAAAGAAGTGTCACATGTTACGTGACACTCAAAGAGAAAGTACCTCAACTGCCCCACTATTCAAGCTCTAACTCCACTAGCAATGCGCAAAAAGCGACTGTGGGAAAATTACATTCTATTGTGTTCTCAAATTAGCCCCACTATTCAAACTTTAAAATTATTTTAAAATTAAAAACACTTATAATTTTCAAACATAAGAAATGTAGGTGCAGTCTAGTGTTAAGATTGAGGCAATCTTCAAAAGGGGTAGTTGTGGGTCTTAGGGTAATTAGGAGGTCTGGGAATTAGGAACAGGGTAGAAGGGTTATGAGGTTGGAAGATTGGTAAATGGGAAATCTGGTGGATTAAATGGGTCTGTGGGTATATGGTGGCTGGTTGGTTAAGGGGTCAGTGTGAGGAGGAATAGGATATTAAAAGGGGGTTACTTTGGTTTGACGTTCTCTAGAATTAAATTATAAAATATATTTGTGATAGCAATCAAACTCTTATTAGGCTATTATTATATTTGTCCTTTTTTTCTTTATAATCAATTTCATTAAATCCTAAAATACTTAAATCTTCCCTTTGATTATTAAGTTACAACCCTTTGTGAGATTAACTACAATAGTTAGTGTCCTTACCATATACATTAATTATTCCTCAAAGATTATCTTGAACCATTATTAGTTACTTAGATCTACCTTAGAACCACTTCCTCAAAGTAGTACTCTGTGCTTTGAAGATTTAATTCCCCTCTTACTTGTATCTCACCCACTTTGGGATCACCCTCAACCCTGTGCATAGGTTTTCCAATGACAAGAAGATATTTATTTTCATCAAAGTAATTCTACAGTTGCTGAGAAATCATCATTTTTTGAAAAACAGAAGAGTCATGTAAAGCACCAGGAAATCCATCATGAAAAGCAATAAAGTTACTATTTCTATTCCAAAACAATTGGAGAGCAATAGAATACCTAAACATAGAAAAAGTAAGATAGGATTAGTAATAGATATCAAAACATGTAAGATATAGGCTGACCTCTTTTTAAAATCAAAGTAATTATTTCTATCCTTTTCAGGATTTAGGCTCAAAGGTATTGTTTTTCCATCAACAAAGCTTATTTAACCAGGGAATCCTTCATTATGTATTGCCTGAGGATTTTCCAGTCTAAACTCCTAAGTATTCCATGTGAGGACTTGTGATTGAAGAGACTGGATGGCTTTGATTTTTTGCTTAGTGTAAAGATCAACAGTACCATGACTTAGACTGAAGAGATTCTTAAGACAAGTTATTGCATCACCATTCCCATTTGAGCCAAATTGGCAAAGCACAACAGAAATTTGTATTTCTAGATCATGTTGTGGGAAATAAGAGTTGTTCTGGTAAAAAAAATTTTCATGGATCAGATCATGAAGGCACTTGAAACCTTGATGTGTAGTGCAGAACATTTGTCAAAAGCTAGGATCAGGAAATTCAAGAAGCTTTTGGAGTGGATATTGTGGTTGATGTTGAATTTAAGGTTTAAGGGAAGTAAGGTAGTGGTTCTCTAACAGATGAACCATATAAACTAAATCTATTTTTTCATCAGAATCAGTATCAGACTCAACCATGAGATCAAGGGGTAGAGCATTAGCACTTTTTTGAAGCTGTTGATGAATTGAGGGACCCATGTTAGTGTTTGGTCAGGAAAAAATAAGGGTGGGAGTATTCAAGGATGGGAGGAATTAAGGGTTGGAGTATGATCATAGGGGGGCCTTAAAACTTGGTAAAAAGTGTACTATGTGTGGATAAATAAGCCCTTAGGGATAGGGTTAAGAAAAATTTTAAGTTATGGTTGTGTTTGTACCTAATTTTGACTAATCAACTTAAGGGAAAGAAATGCTTGAAAGGCTTAGATGTACATAATGGATGGAATGTTAAGGGGCAAACATGCTGTTGAAGTATTTTCCAGATCCACTAGTGTAATTCAAACTAAAATGACTTACTTGGTACCTTTTTTATGACTTTCTTGAATGGTGTATATGTTAATGTTTGACTTACCCCATTTTATAATTTTTTTTAATTATTAATCACTCTTTTTTTTATTTTAATTTTTAATCCAGTTTTGTAAATTTTTTTGAATAATTTATATTTTCCATTTTTCTTTTCATTAACTTTATAAGTTATAAAAGTTAAAATTTAACCTTTTTTTTAATGTTTATAAAAATTTTAGATCTTAAATGATTTTTTAAATTTTCCACAAAAAAAAAAAAAAAAAAAAAAAAAAATTAATTCCTTTATATTTTTTCTTTAATTTTATTAAAATTTTTGAAATATATATATATACTTTTAATTTTTTATTTTATTTTTAAAAGTTTTTATACTTAACATAAATTTTTTTATTTTTTTCTTCAAATTTAGATTAATTTTTGAAATATTTTTTGAAAAAAAAAATAAAAATAAATTCAATCAACTTTCTTTTTCAAATATTTTACATCATTGATTTAATTTTTAATTTCTTTTAATAATAATTTTTTCTTCTCATTTGTTTTATTTTTTTTGGATTTTATTTTTTTAAATTTCATATTCCTTTTTAATTTAATTTCAATTTTTTAAATCTAAGTTGAAATCCTGTCTTGTCATATACCAATTTTTTTTTTCTTTATTTTTATTTTTATTTTTAAAAAAAGAAAAGGAAAAAGTTATAAATTTTTATGGCCATCATGGTTTTCTTTTTCACTGATATTATAAGTTATATAAGGCCAAACACCCCTTTGATTGTAAAATATTTTGTTGATTCCATCAATCAAGCCACATGCCATCCTTTTCATTCAGATTTAACCCACCAATCAAATCAGGAAGCACTCAAATGGATGGCCAAGTCAGAATGAAACATATTCTTGTTATTAATATTGCTAAGTCTATATCAATTATAAAATTTATTCTATTTAATACGGTGATAAAAGGCCAGATCAAAATAGATTTTAAAGATATCAAGATGCTTGCTAGAGTTTAATGATGTTCAAAAACCATCTTTTATTTTTATCAACTATGCCTGCCTTCCTGTTTTTTTATTACAAAACATTTGAACATGCATGTTTGTTCTTTACAGAAAAATCATGAGTTCAAATTACTTGAGCATCAGATGTAATGGATATTTGAGTCAAAGAAAGCAGCTTTCAAAGCAGCATTTTTTAAACTTTTTTAATGCTGATAGTGACTAGTAATATTATCTGCGCTAAGCCACACCTTTGGCCTTTTGTTTGGAAACAAGTTTGGCCTTTTCAATTTGGGCTGCCGAGTTTTTGGCCAGCATTGCTTTGTATGACTTGATGTCAATGTCCTTGTTAAAAAGAATGAAGTGCAGAGTGCACAGTCAATTAAATGATCAGTTAACAACAAGACTATTGATTACATGAGAATAGATCAACTGACTTGTTTGGTCAAATTAACAATCTTTTTGTTCTTGACCTCCCATAATTCCTGAGCAACTTGTGAAATTAACCGGAAATCATGAGAGACAACTACTACACCTCCAGAAAACTCTTTAATAGCAATTGCTAGTGCATCTATCGACTCCATATCCAAGTGCTGATAGCGAAAAAAAAAATTAAATAAAAAGAAGAATCAGTTGATGAACATTTGATTAAAAGGGAATAGCGGCTAATGACATTGGTAGGTTCATCGAGCAAAAGGATATGAGGAGTTTCCATAGCTAGCTGGGCAAACACCACACGATTTCTCAATCCATCAGAAAGTTGTTTAATGGGAGAAGTTTGATGTGCGCCAGTTAAGCCAAAACGACCTAATTGCGACCGCCAAAATTGGGTTTCTTTATCAGGAAACTAGGATAGCATGAGAACGAAAAAAGCAAGTTTTAGCGCGACTAATGAAGCAGTGGATATACTTGAAAAAGTGGAATCAGTACTTTTTCATGAAACAAAGATTCAAAATATTCAAGTGGACTTTTGCTATAGGGAAGTTGATCAGCAGAATGTTGGCTGTATCTAGCAAGCTTAAGTCCGGCATGTTTTGAGATCGATCCCTCGGTTGACATTAGCTTTCCTTCAATGAGATTGAGGAGTGTAGATTTTCCGGTCCCATTTTGGCCAACAATAGCCACACGTGAGTCCATACTTAAAAATAAAGAATAATTAAGATCAATGTTTGTTGAATATTGCATCAAATGGATAAGGATTTCAAAATATTCACTCGATTCCAAACGATAAGTTTTGGTAAAGATAGTCTTCCTTCTTTCCACTGTAAGAGAAAGCAACTTCATTGAAAGCAATGATTGGGGGCGGCAATTTTCGGACATCCTCGAAATTGAACCTGAGTTGCTTTTTTATGAAAATTGGTTGAATCAGGCCTGCAGCTTCCATTTTATCAATGATTTTCTGTTTCGATTTGGCTTGTTTAACTAAATTGGCATATGTTCCTGCACTTGCAATAAACTTTTTGATATGAGCAATTTCTTCTTGCTGCTTGGCGTATGCTTTCATTTGGTTAGTTTCATTTTCGCTCTTGGTTCTCACATATGTTGAATAGTTACCACCGTAATAAATGAGTTTCCGTTGATGAGTTAAATCCATAACTTGATAAGAGATATTGAATGTCATTAGATATGCATATTAATATCAATCTTTTTTAAAAAAATGCAAAAATCAAACGAGACTCACTGTTGGTACACACTGTATCCATAAAATCAGCTGAATGCGATGTGATAACCAGAATATGATTGTAAGTGCTTAAATATGCCTCAAGCCAAACAACAGCCTCAAGATCCAAATGATTTGTTGGTTCATCCAATAACAAAAGATGAGGTTTAATAAATAGAGCCCGGGCCAATGCTACTCTCATCCGCCATCCACCAGACATGTCGGCTGTAGGTTTCTTCATCATAGCTTGATTGAATCCGAGACCATAAAGAATAGCCCCAGCTTTGGCTTCAAAGGTGGAAGGATCTAACTCTTCCAATTCTTCATACTTGAGTTCCAAGGCCATCTGATCAACATCGTCAGCCATTGACATATCTTCTATTTCTTTTTCCAGTCTGGCTACTTTTTCCTTGGCAGAGTTGACAATAAATTCAAGTGCAGTAACTTGAGCAGGTTCAGCTTCACCTTGGACTAAATAAATCTATAGAGGTGCATGTGAGATCAGGAACTAAGATAAAGCATCATTTTCATAATCCACACGTGAAAATAAACGTACATCGATATGAGGAGGAATTTCGACGTCTCTCTCAGCTAAAGATTCCAAAAAAGTAGTTTTTCCGCTACCATTTTCGCCCAAAAGACCATATCTAAAATATAAGACAGAAGCAGATGAAAAATGAAGGGCAATTTGGTTGTTGAGTAAAAGGGAAGTAAGTGAAGGGATAGAAAACATGAGAAAAAGAAAACCTTTGTCCATAATTCAACGCAATCTCAGCATTTTCGATCAGGAGACGACCATGATAATTGAGACTGTAAGAAGAGATTTGGATGTCACGACTTTGAGGGTCAGAGGTTAGGACACCGCTGCCCGAGCGATCAGTGGAAGCCTTGAGCTTTGCCATAGATTGAGTGACATCATTTGCCGATGGAGACGATAAAATAGAGGTAGGAGCGGTGCTTGAAGAAAGGCCAGTTGAAGCAGAGGAATCTTGGTTAGAAGACTCAGCCTTGGCAGCCAATTTAGCAGCCTGATGAAAGAAGAATGTGAAGTGAAGAGTGAGTATTGATAGACGGATGATGATGAGAGAAAAAAAGGAAGAAAGAGTGCACTCCACCTTTTCGGCGAGACGCTTTTGTTTTGAGGCGGAGGGCGGCATGAGATTTTGTGATGGTTGATGGACAGAAGAAAAGAAATGAAGGACTTAGGTTTTGGGTTGAGGGCGAGGGAAGGAACACTATGCATATAACATAATGCATGCACCATATTGCATACCACACTATGCATACATCATATTGCATATATCAAATTGCATACACCACTATGCATACACCATATAGCATAACCCACTATGCATAAACCATATTGCATACCCCACTATGCATACCCCACTATGCATACACCATAGTGCATAAACCATATTGCATACAACATATTGCATACATCCCTATGCATACACCATAGTGCATACCCCACTATGCATAAACCATATTGCATACTCCACTATGCATACTCCACTATGCATAAACCATATTGCATACATCATACTGCATACACCATACTGCATACACCACTATGCATACACCATATTGAATACAGCATCTTGCATACCCCCCTATGCATACACCATATTGCATACCCCTGGGTCTGCTTTCTCTCCCCCAGCCACAAATGCACTCAGCCAACATCCACACCAACCTTGTCCACATCTTCCATGCCGCCACTGCTCTTCGCACTCAGTGGGACTCTCTCATCCTCACTCATGGACTTACCTTAGCTCTCAAGATCATCGACTTGCACACCCAGATCACGTAACCCTTTTCTCCATCTTATTATTCATTCTGCTCTCCTATCCTGCCTATTCATCCATCTCCCATTCATCCTCATCACTCCCCCTTCCCAGTTCATCCCTCAAAAATGCTTCCCTTGAACAAAAAGTTTCTACTTCAGATATCTATCTCCATGATGGCTACATTTGGAAATTATCCCTTTCTTTGCATGACTCTCAATCTCAATTGGCTAGCATCATGGATTCTTTGGTATTGATTGTTATACTTCACTCTTTATTCTTAACCATAAATCCAAATCTTATTTTTACCTGATGGATCTCGTATTTTAGTCTCTTGTATCCCAAAAAGTCAATTCTTTATTAGATACCCTGGAAAATCTAATCAACCACACCTGTCACCAATATGGCCTGTCTTCAACTTACAACACTCCCATTGGTTTAACTTGGCCTCTTCCAAAATTTTGTAACTTTTCTCATCTCATACATTCTTTTGAACTCTCCATCTCAACCACAACAAAATCAGACGACCAATTCTTATTGTCTTGATTTATTTATTTATTTTATTTTCATACTTTTCCCAGTTGATCCGCTCTCAGAAATGGCTGCTCAATTACAATATTCTGTGTTAGTCTACCAAGATTTGTTCCAGGATATTGTCTCACCCGACAAGTCAGATAATGAAAAACAAGCTGCTTTGAGTTATTGGGCTTGTCAACCTCTACTATCTACACCAGATGATATGTTGGAATATTGGAAAGTGGAACTTTTACTCAAATCTACCGACAGGATCTTGACTACTCCTGATAAATCTAAAGCTAATATCTCAAACAAATCTAGCGCCAAGAAATCAAGAACTCCTGAGAGACGAGAAGTAGAGCGATAGACATCGAGTTGGCACAATATTAATTTTTGATCACTATGTTATAAATAAATTATTCTTTTTTTTTTTTTAAATAAAAAAATAAAAAATCATTTCTTAGTTGATCAAGATTTAGTGATGTGAATTGCCAGTTGTTCCTAAAAAAGAAAGCAGCACAGAATATAGGGAAATTAAGTTGTTCACTATATATATATGTATATTGCAAAGGAAAACCAAAAAAAAAAAAAGAACAAAAAAAAAGGAATGATTACTTACATGTGGTCATCCTACCAACAGCTTTATACGCCAACCCAGGATAAAATTATCTTGAACATAAGCAGAATTTTATCAGCATAACAGAACTGCTTTTTTAAAAAACTTGTTTGCAAACAATAAGAGCATCTACAGCCGTTTCAGCAAATATTCAGTAGCTATATGCATTTTACTGGCGCCATTTGTTACTTAATTGCCATATTCATCAGCCGTATGCAAATTCTTTAACTAAACGCGCGTTAAAAAAAATATTCATCAATCGGGTAACTCATTCAATAACTACTAGCACATCCATTTCACACTTCAACTCATACAAACACATCTCCAATAACATGACACAACAATTCATGCACATTATAGATGAACTACAATCTATTGAAGAAGAAGAAATCATATTTAGAGAACTTTTAGAGTCAATGAAGTCAAGTAATTAAGCCCATAAGAAATTATTTATTAATTGCTATTGCATTGATGGACATCACCAGCTGATGAAAGACTACTGTAATACAAATAGCACCTACAACTCAACCATGTTTCACCGCCATTTTTTCATTGGGAAAACTCTATTTCTTTAAATTTCTAACAATATATAGCTACATAATGTGTATATTGGACACAGAGGACTGTAAGTCAAATGTGAAGCACTCGGGTTGCTCGTTAATGCTTACCCATGACAAACCAAGTTGTTCTTCTTGGGGGTGTCAATTAGGAGGCCTTTTTTTTCCTAGATTCAGTCAACATAAATGAGTTATTATTGAGCTATTATAGATGAGAAGGTGTGGTTGAAGTGTTTAATGCAAATATATGTATTAATTGAATGAATAGTAGTGGCTATTGTTGTGTGAAGTGAGGGTGAAAAAACGGATAAGTAATTAATGAGGCGCGTCTGGCTTCAGTAGGTAATGGTTGAGTTGAAAAAAAGTGGCGCGAGGTTTTGGCAATTACAGAAGCTACTCAAGCGACTTTGCTCATTTGATTATATGACTACAGAATAAATTAGTTACTAGAGTCTAATTGAGCAACGATTGGGGAATAAGTTGGTAAAATATGCATACCGAACCACTTTACCGACACGGCTGGGGATGCTCTAAAAGCAGGGGGAATAGGAAGAGAATGAGTGTTTCATATATCCTATAGAATTATCAACCATCTCGTGTACAATATTCATCACTCAGAGTTTAGGAGGCTGCTAGAATTGGTTGGACCAACTTAGAAAGCTTGATCAACCTCAATTTCTCTCCTCAAACATGATGATTTTGTACTCAAGTGTTACCTTTTAATCTCATTGATGCAATTAAGTGAAAATTAAATGCATGATTAAACTCCGAAACAATTAATTTGTCTACTAGGAAAAAAAAGGATGCATTGCATGTCCAGCTCCCAATCCAGCGATTCTAGCTTTAGCCGGTTGGTGTAAGCGTGCGAGTGCTTTTTGGTTCGTCAGACACAATGCAATTGGGAACCCTTGAATCCTGATTAAATTGACCGTTCGCAACTTATTTTATAGGATGGATGATCCATAAATCTCTTAAAACAATCGGGCAGGTTTTCCCATTGTAGACTTGAGATGAAGAGATTTAACGTTCTGCCAATCTGGAAACATTTCAAATAATACATTGCATAATTAGTCTTTGATGGTATGCTGCGATTATGAGATGTTGAAAATAAAACACTAAAGCGGCACTTACTTTTCTTCAACAAAGATACTAAGAAGTTGATTGACAACATGGTGTTGGCAAGCAACTGATCCTCAGTCATTTCTACGTGACCAACTGCAACTCCTAGACAAAGAACCTTCTTGAGTTGGAATTTGATTGTGGATTTCAAATCCGTGACTTTCTGGGATAAGTCATCTGCCGAGTTAACAGGAGTAGGGAATTTGCCTGCTTTCGACAATCCAGGTCCAAGAAGACGGGGAATCTAGATGTTTAGGTGTCAACTTTAGCTATCTTTAATGAACAAGACTTCCCAAGAAGATCTGATGGCTAACCTGTTTAATCAAAGCATCAGATGCTAAGAAAGCGTCATATTTTTTAGCCAGCTTCTTGACCAACTTCTTGTTCTTGTTGAGCTTTTTGAGATCATCAACGCTCATATATTCTTGAGAAACATTCAACAAAAGGGAAAGTTAGCTGCCAATAAGATGCGCGAGAAAGCAATAATTGGAAATACCAAGATCGATCTGCTTTGCGCGATCAATGTCCGCAGCATCCGCAAGAATGCAAACTGTCATGCGGGGCCGGGGCACATGGGAAAGCTTGATGGTTCCACTGAAACGCTTGTCTCTTTGGGGATCATAGTTTTTCAAACCAATCTGAAGCTCCCTACAGTTAGGTGATGATTGAGTGAGATTACAAAGCTATCAAAAACAAAAGAGTGAGATACGATGGTAACTGACACAGTCTCCACGAATTTTCGCTTTTTGGCTTCGTTGTTACTGGCTTCTAATAGCTCGCGGATAGAGCCTCGCACGCTTGACACTGAAATTTTGCTGAAAACAACAGAGTAAGAATATATTCAAAAAAAAATTAAATTAAATTAAAGTAAGATGTGGTCCCCACCTCATTTTGAAAAGAAGGAGTAGATTGGATGGATAGACAAACGGCCAATGCAAGGGTGAAGATGGATGCAACCAAGTAGCGCAGTGCTGTATCACACTGTTAGGTTAACGCTACATTTCTTAGGTCTACCAAATTTGGACGGATTTGATAGTGAATACATGCACAGTGAAGTTCAAGTCGACCGTCATTTTGAATATTGCTTGAAAAACCATGCACCATGCACAGCCAGACATACAAGAACTGGCCTGTTACCTCAAAGAGAGCCAAAAGAAAACTCTTGGTGTGATGTTCAATACCCTCACAACTCTTTTTTTCTCTCACATGGTCAATAAAAGGGATCACTATTTTGGATATTACTACCAAGTGGCTTTAAGAAAGCCTTTAAACAATAAAATACAGAAAAGCAACAAATTAACCCTGCTGATAATGATTTTGATAAGAAAGTTGATGACTTAATGAAAATCATCGGATTTAATGAGTCCTATTTTGAGCTGGGGAAGAATGTCATGTCAAATTAAATTCTAGAGGCAAAAAAATTAAAAAATACTAAAAAATGTTTCTCCAACCTGGATTCTGAAGTCGTAAATCCTCAATAATAACTTGTGAGACTACTTTTTCTACAAACAAATGCTGCTTTAGTCACTTTACTTCGAAAAATATGTACCAAAACACATTTTATTCAAAACGTTTTTACTTCTCATTTGATTCCCTGGCTTAAAAATGTGGATTCTGAACACAAATTGGCCTTTGTTGAGGACAATGAACTATTCAAATTTTTCAAATTTTTTCAAGAGTATTGGAAATTGGTTAATGTGCAAAAAATTGTAAATTTTCTCTTACTAAGTAACTGAATCTTCATTACAATTCAGTTTGTCCAATATTTGGCTCTTTTGTATCTTCAACTGTGCAGTTGCTTCTTCCTGCAGCTTAAGGTCTTGTAATGGATTCAACATGTCACTTTCATGCTTTATTACTAATGTAATGGAATTCTCTCTCATTTTTCAAAATACTGTAAATTATGCCTTCACCAAAGTGGCTGTTGTGTTGGTGGAGTATTCCAATCATGAAATTCAAATAGCAATATGCAACACAGGGAATGTGGGGTGAGGCAGGGGCTTGCTAACAAGGCCACTCATTTATTACTAATTTGAGCACTGATTGATACACTCAATGAACCCAGTTTGAGCTTTTTTGTACACCAAGGAACACAAAGGCAAAAAAAATTTTTTTAACATGCTTCTAACCACTTTCCAAAAGTTTTTAAACCCAGCTCAAATGAGGTTAGTTTAGATTAGGTCAGGTTAAAGAAGGGGTCTGGCTACACAATTCCTGTGAAATTCTAACTCTCATTCTAGCTTTGAAGATCCTTGCAATAGTTTGATATTAGATTTACAGATTAATTCTTATTTCACTTCTATTACTATTCGCTCCAATATTATTTTTTCTTAATTTATCTCAGATTAGTTTTAAATTGTATATATGTTATTTTCCAAATATGAATCAATTACCAATTACAATCACTTCATAATGTGCTTTCTATAGGAAGGATGGTATGATTCTCTCTTATCCCCCTCCATATTAAACATCATCTATCTATCACAACAAACCAAGTAAGATATCCCTGATGGGGATATCCAGTGTGAGTTGGGGATATTTTAGTGAGGGACATAAGGTCAGAAAAATAAATGTAAGAAAAGTAAGTGCAAGAAAAATATGTGTATGGAAAATATGTGCAAAAAAAAAAAAAGTGTAAAAAAATATGTAGCAACCATGGGAAATTTTGTTTCTTAATTATTTTTTTTCTCCAGAAAAAAGATTTTTTTATTTCATTTTTTATTTTTTCCTATTTTTATACAATTTTTTTTTGTAAAAAAAATTCTCATGGTTGCAAATGATTCTTCTTACACTTACTTTTCTTGCACTTACTTTTCTGGCCTTATGTATCCTTCCCTAAAATATCACCAACCCCCACAAGGATATCCCCATCAGGGATATCTTACTTGGTGTGTACTGTATATAACTCATCATGAACATTTCATTGCTTACTTATTTTTATTTTTAGCCTAATTTTCTTTTTATCATTGTTTACTGGTGCCAAGTCTTTTTTTCCATCTCCATTTAAGCGTGTTACTAACTTGAAATCTGTCTCAGTCTAAATGCTCCCTTTCCCAATTTTTCCTCTGGTGATGATACAGATGTGGGAGAAGCCATGGTTTAAAGTAGAAATGTAAAGTTTCAACAATCTGATAATATTTGAATAAGGGGTTCTTTGAAGTGTCATTAACTACTAGCTAAAAGGTATCATTGAGAAATAAAGAGAGACCATAGTGAGGTAATATTAATGAATGAAAAACAGATCCTAACTAGTCTGTTGCCCTCAGTTATCTAAGTAAAGCTAGGCTGGAACATGTTGCCCAAATTTCAACAAAAAACTCTTTCCTCAAAAAGAATGATTTACCTATTCAAAGGGGAGTACCCCCAACCTATCTACAGACCTTTTGAATAAGAAAGTCCTTTATAGTGAAAAGAAATTTGATTATTTTTTTCAAACTTTTCACAATTTTTTCTAACTTAAAAGTAGCATGTATGATGGTTTATGAGAAAGACAAAAGAAAATTACTTCATGTTAAAAAAGTTAAATTTAATTACTTTAGAGGATAAGTTTTTGAAGAAAATTAAACTAGTAAATATTAGAATAAGCCAATTTTAATTTATATAAAGCAGCTAATAATTATAGTAAAGCTTTCGAAATTAATTAAAATAAGATGTTTTACTAATATTATTAATTTAAAACATTAAACAAAGTAAAAATTACCCATTTGTTGAAATATAAAAGATAAAAAGGAAATAATAACTATATTTATAATATTAAATAAAATATAACAACATAATATCTCATATTTTATATTAGAAGGTCTCAAAACTTACCATATATGCCACATAAACGTGCCACAAAAAAGGTACCAAAACCACCATAAAAAAAAGAAGTACACCTGCCCTGGACAGTTGTATTTTGACAGCATATTTATCTCCAAAAATATCTTCTTTTGGCTTAAACAAGTCATCAAAATATTTCCCTTATTAATCATGATTAGTGAGAAGTAGGTAGAGAACCCAAAACTAATTACAAAAAATCCAACACTTAGATTGTTCTTCACCTATTCTTTACGATATTACTAATATAAGTTAGGTATTTAACTTGATAGCACTTAATAAATACCTTAGTCATACACTTACCCTATATATTTATCACTTTTCATTAAAATAACATGCCAATTTCAATCCACCATCAACTTGAGATCACTGCTACAGCTGTGGCTCTTGATCTAATGGTCAATCCTGATACCAATTCTAATCCTAAACTACCCCCACATATAGAACCTAGCCATACTTCATCATCTAAAACAAGTGCTATGCATGCTAAAATACTACCAATCACTCTTTATAATTTTGAAGGCCTAGCTTGACTAGTTTAAAATTTTTTGTAATGAAATTCCCCAGTTTCCAAGCTTCATTTGTTTTGGCTCAGCTCTCAGACTTGAAATCACATAACATTTCTAAGATTCAGTCTCACTGAGATATCTCATCTTCTCTTCTTCTCTCACTTGCATCACTTATTTTTGGTTCTGAAACTTCTCACTTCACAGCTCTCAAGATACGTCACTCTCTCATTTATTGTAATTTAATTGCTGATTGAAATGTCTTTTTTCTGTCTCTTTTTTTTTCTTATTTTTTAATCATATTTTTTGTTTTAATAATTAATTGATATGTTCTTTTTTCCTTTTTTCTTGGCCCTCCATCTATTTTATTCTTGTTTTAATGCTTTTTGGGTGCTTTTTAATCAATTTTAGTGGTTTTCTCTTTCTTGGGCCTTTTTTTCTAAATTGCTTCAGAATCATTTGGAAACCATTAAGAAATTATTTCCAAGTATTTCTCACTTTTTTTGAGATGTGTTTGGGCAATTTTTGGTCTTTTTTCTGCTGAAACAATTTGTAAATTTTTCTCAAGCATTTCACAGTGTTTTCAGGTGTTTTCAGGTGTTTTTTTTTTTTTTTTTTTTTTGGCTATCTTGGGTCCTTTTTTCACTAAAACCATGCAGAAACACTCATAAACATTTGGAAACAAGTTGGAAATGTTTTAAAAGATTTATGAAGTGATTTTAAGGTGTTTTTTGGAACTTTTATGTAGTTTTTAAGCACTTTTTTTTGGAGAATTTTGCAACATTTTCTAGGAACCTTTGGGGAACTTTTTTGGGTACTTTTGAGGTAATTTTTTGGAGACTTGTGGATGCTTTTTTTGGAGCTTGTTGAAATTTTTATGAAAACTTTTTTAACTTCGATGGAGACTCCTTGAACTATTTCAGGAATGGTTTATACAATTTTATTATTTTTTTCATTTAGATTAATTTTTTTTCACTGTTTATGAAAAAGTGACCAAAAATCAAGAGTTGGTCAACCAGATTCATAAAGTAAGAAACAAAGTTAATTTAAAAAATAAAACATTAGGTAGCCAACAAAAGTAAAGAGTCTAATATAGGTTTTCAAGTTTTATTTTTATTTCATGAATTAACATTTAGCAAGTCATATATAATACTCTACTTACTTAAATTAATGAGCCATCAGACCATGTGTTGTATGATGGAAATTGTCAGCCAGGCTACTAGACTTACCCGGTAAAATAATTAATTATTTTACTGAGATGAAGCCACACCTTTTTTATTACTAATAATTAATTATTTAATATTTTACTTATGTATTACTTACAACTAACTAGCTAAGTATATTAAGTAGTGTAATAATTAATTTAAGTAAATGTCCCATACATTTTTACTCCCTAACACCATGCTCAATAATGCAGTTGATTGGGAATAAAGATTTATAATAAAAATATAATAAAAAAAACATTAAAAATATTATATTACTTAATTGAGAGATTTGGATTTCCGTGAAATCAATATAATTAACTCAAATGCATTGTATTAATTGTGACAGTCCAAGGGAACTCATAATTTATTACCAATAAAATTGATGCCTTGTTGACGTACCAATTAATTTATCTTTTATTTTATGTCATATATTTACTCCTAATTAGTCAGCTTCTTTCTCACATCCTTGTAATAGATGGTGAAAATTCTGTGTCTTTATTTCCCTCATTTTTGCCTATAAAAGGCCCTCACTTTTGTACCTTTCAGATCATTCTTTACTTTACTCAATTTATTATAACTACATACAAAATCTGTTTATTATTATTGTCAAGGTACACTTTTGGTCTAGAAGATTGGTATGAAGTTTTTACGAGGATTCTGAAGGTTTAAATGGACTCTCAACAAATTTATACATATCTCTTAAATCTAGGATGATTATTTTACTCAATTTAAAAGAGGTATGATTAAAATATTGATATAAATTATATATTAGAGTTACGTATAGTAAATACTAATGCTATAGATTATAAGAATAAGTGTTTGATTTGTTAATGTTGTTATAAAGTAATGTAGTAATGGAATGATTAAAAGACAACAAAAAGAGAGGCCTTTTATAGGCAAAGGAGAGACAAAGCACGGCAATCAAATTCTAAAAACAGTAGTATGAAAGAGAGAAAAGAATATTCCAGAAGGAGTATTTCAAATAATAAAGTTATTCTAAAAAGAAGGCGTCAAAAAGATGCATTTACAGAGTATGTCAGAAATACATCAATTTATTTAATATTTACTGTAGAAGTCAATTCTAAATAAGAAATTTGAATTTTTTGTATATATTAAATATTATTTGAATATTAAAATCTTATTTTATCTTAATATCTATTTTTTAATATAAAATTTTATTTTTTCCAACCTGTCAAATGAGCACGGTGTTAGAGAAAAATATAAGGGACAAAATTATATTTTTAATTTTTATTATTTATTTAATTTTTTAATTTTAACATTCTGTAATTAGTTAATTTATTCTAACTAATTTTAATGTAACTAAATTATAATTAAATAATAATTAAAATGAAAAGGTGCGGCTTCATCCAGTTAAATAATTAATTATTTCACTGGGTAAGTCTAGTAGCCTGGCTGACAATTATCAATTATTGTTTTAGTATTTACATTAACCATAATTCTAAACCTTTAAAAATAATATTACTCCACCTCTTTACCTCTTCTTATTTGAGTAATTAATCTTTAAAAGATAAAAAAATATGTACTAAGTTTGGAATCCTTTAAAACCATTGTTGCCGCCCTTGGACCTCCCTGGAAAACCTTCTAGACTTGAAAGACCCCTTGACAGAAATCATGGGGACATTTATTTTCTTCATGAGGCTCATGTATACACTTGTGTTTGATTTCATTGAATTCAGTCACAGACAATTTCTACACACATTTTTACTTGAATAGTCATTAATTTAGGTTTGTTAATTATCTTATATGACTTTTTCACATGTTAATTTATGCAATTAACTTAAACTTTGGCAATATATGCCCCTACTTCAATGAAACACAGGTAAGAGTATTTCCAAAATATTTTTTTGCCAAAATAATTCTTTAAGTTAGAAAAAAAATGGTGATACACACTGCCTACTATGATAAATAGCAGGGAAGGGTATTTAAAAAAAAATCTTTTTTGACATAAATTTTTTTTGACTTTGAAAAAATTTGGTGATCTGAACCCAGAAAAGAATCTGAAAATGAGGACAGTTTTAGAGAAAAAATTTAAGAAAGTGATAGGTTAAAAACAAAAGACAAATTCATAAATGTAATTGATTGAAATATTGAAAGAATGATACAGGGAGTAGGATCTAGATTATTAGATATTAGTAGTTTATTTAGGCAACAATTTTGTGAATAGTTTCAATTTTAAATTTCTAATTTTCCCCTCTTTGAATTCTAACCTTATCTCTCTCTAAATCGAAATAATCTATCACAATTTCCACAAAATTTTCATCCTTTTATTGTGAATGATGCTAAAAATTAGCCAAGCCCTTTTCTTGAGTCTTTTGCTATTAGGGGTTGATTCTTTAACTTCTAACCTTCTATTGTTAGTTACTTCCTTGAAAACTTCTTAATTTGATGAGACTTGGTTCTGGTTAATAAACGGGAAGTAAATAAGCAATACAAAAGAAAAATTATTGAAATAAGTAGCTTAAGCAGATTACCATGGGCTCATCAAGCTCAATGTTAGAATAGATAGTTGGTTCTTTAAATTCAGGAGAGTCAAGAAAAGGATCTAAAATAAATTCTTGATTATTAGTATGAGATTCAGCAATTACTGGACCTTAATTATATTTATGAAGATTTAGATAAAAATAAGAAAAATAAAGGATAGAAATTTGAGCAGGAAAATTTGATAAAGAAAGGAGTAAAAAGTAATTGACTTATTGTGGTGTGAAGAAGTAAAATATGATTTGGAAAAGAACTGGGAGAGAAGAGATGTGAGGTGGAGTATATGGGTTAGGATTGAAGGAAGGCAATGCACAGTTGATTTGAAGGATATGGGTATTGGTGGGCTGAATTGTTGTTGAGAAAAATGTACAAAAGTAGGATGTATTTGACCCCATTTTTAAGACACAAAGTACCAAGTCAGCCATGTTTCATGGTGTGATTGTGGGTTGTTTTTCAAATAAAAAACACTATGAATGTTTGGAAAGTTTTGTGATCCCTTATTTTAAGTTTTAAATTTATATTTAAGTATCTATATATATATAAGTTTACATAATATACATAAATTTTTATTCTCTCCAGTATCTTACAAAACTGGGAAGTTTTTGAGCTCCTTTAAAGCATGGCTGTATTTAGGAGTTTTAAAGGAATGAGAGATGCAAGAAAAAAGAGATTTCAAATATTATGAGAAATAAATATTCCTAAAATAATTACCCCTAATTTTTTCAAAAAATGGTATTGTCATGGCACAGCTTAGACTTCCCTTGAAAAATGTTTCTCACTCTCACCAGAAAAAAAATGTGAGCACCTGATAGAAGGTGCAAATCCCTATCTTTAATTTAATTCAGTTTTATCTCAGCTGTAGTTCTTCTTAGAAGAATGGGAAGTAAAACCTGAGAATTCAAGCTTTTGTTCCATAAATTCTGAGTCATTCTTGAATTATAAATGGATTGAGGGAATGGCACCTGCAAGAAGATTCCAGATAAATTTTTGTGGTGTCAAATATTCAAATTTTAATAAGTAAGTTTTTTTTAAATCCTTTCTTCCTGAATTAAATTAAAATTATTTTAGTTATCAAATCAGTTCACCAGAAAAAATATGTTTGAACCTGCTAGCAGGTGCTTCCCCCAATTGAACTAAAATAGTTCAGTCAGGGATGGGCACCTGTTAGCAGGTGCCAGATATTTTTTCTGGTGGTTATTCATAGATTTTTAACTTTAGTTTTTCAAAAATTTGCACACAAAAACCAATGCTTAAAAATAAAAAACCTAATTTTTTTCATCATGACCAATCTCTTCACTATAGAGGTGTGGAGCCATAAATCTGGTATTCTTCAAAAAATTCATAATAGGGGGTGTCAGTTCTTACAAATTTGCACATATCTAAGTGTGAATTTCCAAAAAACACTAGCCCCAACACTGGAGTATTTAAAAAGTGAAATAAGTCACTTATTTAACTAATTGTGCACTTTCTCAACCAAAAGTGCTGGTTTCACCATAAAGTCCCATTTCACTTACTTTTCAGAATGATTAAGTTCATATGCCTCACTCTGAAGAATAAAACTTTATAACTCAGAGAATCACACAACATTTAAATTCTATATCATATAAGAGTCACATTTTCCTCACTTCCAAATCATGATAAACTACATCAAGCAATCAGTTTTATAGCTCTTGGTCCCTTTGATTCTGGTTCTGAAGAAAAAGTTTCTGATTATAAAAAAATGCTCAGAAAATGTTACCTTCTTACCAGAAAGTCTTAAGTACTTCACACTCTTAAATTGGTAAGGCGTATGCAGGACCAAACCATGTTTCAAAAAAACTCTCAAAGACAACAACATGAAACTTCAATTCTATTGGATGTCTCAATATTTATTTTGGGCGCAAATTGTGATGGAGCTACCTTGAAACATTTGGAAAATTTATTCTCCTTTGTGTATGGCTAAATTAATGGCTTTACCAAAAAATGCATCACTGATATTCTTTACTTACAATATTAACTGCTTTTCTGGAAAAGCAAAGCAGAGAAACTTGAATAATCTCAGGTCATTCAAGTAGAGTATCTCACAGGATGTATTGGTTTTGTTGATGGTACAACTACTCCATTGAGTTGGAAACCTGCTCAAGGTGAAAAAAATTACTATAACAAGAAAAAGAGGTAGAATTTTTTTTATTTTTTGAAGAATGCAAATGATTTTTTTCACCAGATAAGTATTATGCACAAAAATGTTTCATTACTTTTACATGTTTTTTGTTAACAAAATGTGATTAAGTACCATGAAAAACCTGGTACATTATTGGGTTTGTGTTTGTAAACTAAAATACATCCATGTAAGAGTGTAAATTTTTATAATTTGTAATGTAAAATCTATATTCCTTTTAATTTTATAAGTCTAACATAAAATATATTGTTTTTTTTATAAATTCCTTTCTTAAATTATCAAGTAAAAAAAATGGCAATACCTCCCCCTAAATTTTATCCTAGTAGGGGGTCAATATTGCCAAATATCAATTTCAAGCCATAAATTAGTGATAAACAAGTTAATAAAAGTAAATTTTAAATTTAAAGTTTTTAGAACTCATGAAAATAAATGTGTTTAACACAAATAAAGACATGAGCACATGCAAAGATAAATTATTAAAACATACCACAAAAAATGGCCTGATGGTCTTAAGCTTTAAGTAAGTGAAATGCTAAGATTCTTGTCTACATTAGAGAGTATCAAATTTAGAAATCCTCCCTTTCAAAATACCTCTTTTTTCCAACAAATCGAACATGATTATGTGTCAATATATATCATATTGTTCCCAAAAAAGACCTTTTTACTGAGAATTAATGCAAAGTTTGTGGCTTTGTTTTTGTGTTTTTGAAAAACTTTTAAATAAATAAAAATGTCTAACTTTGGTACCCCCTATTAATTAATGAAATGAATAGAGAAAAATGACAACCTTTCTTAGACCCCATACTTTGCATGCCTACCTAAACTTTGAGAAGTAACAGAATCTTCTTTTCTTACCTTACTTACCTTATTCATTAAGTCTTGATTGATTTGAAAAGAACATTCAAGATGAATGAAGTCATCACATGATTCCAAAGTTGAGGGGGCTTGTGTTGCTTGATGATTGTCCTTAAAATGATGAAAAAAGTAACCATTTTTTTGATTTGAGTCAACATGATTCTATAATATACAAACAAAATTGATTATAATGATATAAAATTTAGAAAAATAGAATCTTACTTACTTGAATATAATCCCACAATGATAAAACCAAAAATCTAAACCATAAAAAACTCCAAGCCAAAAAGACACCAAAAGAGCACCAAAATAAAGCCAATAACTTCCCAAGATTGCAAATGAAATCAGTAAACTTGATATTTTCATTGGAAATGCAAAGTGACCAATACAAATATGCAAATTATCATGATATAAGTATTTCAGGAGCTGTATTTTCTAAGTATATAATATCAAAGATTATCAAAGAATAATATTGAAAAAAAGGCTAAACTTTAAAGGCCAATTTCTTGGCAACCATATAACAAAATTTAAAACCATTTGATGTAAATAGATGGCAGGCTTCTCAATAATATTCAGATAAAAAGATGTGAGATTTAATTGAGCCTATCCTAATTCCAACTTTTTTTTCCAATTTGTACAAAAAATAAAAAATTAAGGTGAAAATGACAACAAGAGAAGTTAAGTAAGTCTACTATTATCCAAAGATGTGTCTGATATAGATTTGAGTATGAATTCATGAAAGAAACTGAGAGCTAGTTGAAAAAAGTCTGGTTCAAGTGTTTTAGAAAAAATCAGAGAAGAACCATCAAATGATAATCAAAATCTAATACTCAGTTACTTGAATAAAACATAAAATCCTACATAAACATCATAAAAGCATATAAAGAGCCCTACTTTATAAGTATATAATATGAAAACAAATACTAGTGAAATTAGAGAAAAAACGCTCAACTTTCAAGCTCAATATCTAAGAAAACACAAAGCCAAAATAAATTCTGGTAGAGAGAAATTAAAATGGGGCTTCTGCAAAATCTTCAGTTAGAAGGAAGTAAGATTTTATTAGGGGGTATCAATGTTGACCGATCCGCAATTAAATTAATTGCGGAAAATAATCTGCATACCCCAATTATCTTCCGCAATTATTTTTGCTAATAATTGGGTTATTAGACACTTTACATGTCAATGTTCACCTCTTATCCGACATTTATTTACTCAATTTTCCATAACCACATCTTGGACAACTTTCTGGATATCCCAGCCTTCTACCTTGCTGCGCACTTCCATTCTCATCCCATCCTGTTCATTCTATCCGCTCAGAATTTCTCCCCATTTCATCTATTTGATTCTTCTCCTTTTCATCTCGCTATCTCATCTGCTTGTTTCTGCTCCTTTTCATCTTCATTTATAATAACATGCCTTTTCATCCTAGATCTTCTCAAAGGCAGCTATCACCCAGTTGTTCTTCAATTCCCACTACTTCCTCTTTTCCCCGCTCAGCCAAGAAATCAAAGACTGTTCAATTAAAAAAAGATGATCATCTCATTCTTATCAACTGGCTGAAAACCAAATCTAACTATGATTCTTGTTTTGGTACTGAGTATGCCACTAAAGTAGGACGGCCCCCCACATCAAAAGTTAATGGCTATCTTCTAATGGCAAATGAATTACGCAATAAGACCAAGGGAAGGATTGATCTTTTGCCTAAACAGATGTCTGAACGCTTCAAGCATTATCGAGCAAAATACAAGAAGGCAAAGGCTCTTTCATCTTCCACTGGTTTTGGGGTTACTGACATTGATATAACTAAGGGTATAAAATCCATAGACAATAAACTTGATTCTTTATGTCCTTACTTTAAAGAGATGGATGCAATTTTTGGAGAGCGAGCCGATGTTAATCCTGTAAACATGTTGGATGGAGAAGATCCTATCTCCGAACATGATGTCGAAGCAAATCTTTTCCCATCCTCTTCCTCCACTCAAGCCTCCCCTCTTCTAAATTCTACGAATCTAGATAGCTTTGCTATTGATCCTATTGGCAATTTAACCCAACCCAATCTAACTCAGGTCTGTTTCTTTTATCTTATCAATTCTATTTTTTTATTTACTTATAATTTTCTTATTTCTTAAAAGGCTGATGAACAAACCCAGGATCCTCAATCAACTGAGTCTGAAGCTAGTGACAATGATGAGGAGGAAAATGCTACGTTGAACAAAAAGAGAAGGGCTTCAACTAGTCTAAATTTCCTCTCCCAAAGAAGACGAAAAAGTGATACTTCATCACAAACACCTTTTTCTTCGATGGAACAGTTTTTAGAGAAACGTGATGCTGGTAAGTGATATCATACCTCTTATTACTTTACTTTTCTTTTCTTCTACTTTATGTTAATTTTTATTCTCACTCTAGAACAAGTGGAAATTGCTAAAGAGACACTGAGCTTTGAAAAGAAGAAATACGAGCTCTCTTTAAGGAGGGATGACAGAGTACAAGATTTGGAAGAGAGGAAGTATGAGCTCTCCTTACGGAAGGATGATCGGATCCAAGATTTGGAGGAGAAGAAGTTTGAGCTCTCTTTACAGAAGTATCGTAGGGCCCAAGATTTGGAGGAGAAGAAGTTTGAGTTAACTCTTAGTATTGAAAAATCCAAAAATAAGGAAAAAACACTCGAGCATCAAAACTTAATGGAACAGATGAAGTATAAGCATGATCTCCAAGAAAGTTCTAAAAAGAAAGATTTCTTGATCGAATGCATTAAAGCAAACAAATCTGTTGAAGAAATAGAACGTTTAATGAAATTTTTTGTTGACTAGTTTCTTTTATTTCTTTCACACTTCATGTGTTCATATTTATTTGTACATAAATTTTACAATTATTTTCTGTATTTCTTGAAATATCGTATTTTAATGATAAATATTCTTTTTTTAAATAAAATTTTCAAGTCTCCTTTGAAAATTTGACAATCCCCCACCCCTGGATTTTTTTGAAGTAAGGGGTGGGTATCACAAAAATTCTTTCATGTCATGAATCTTGAAAGTTTTATATGAAAATTTGGCTTTACTACCCCCTGCATTTTACCGGTATCCTAAAAATTCTTACATGTCAAGAATTTCACAAGTCTTATAAAAAATTTTGGCACAACCCCCCATGGATTTTATTGAAGTAAGGGACGGGTATCACAAAAATATTTACAAGTCAAAAAAATTCTATATCTCACCACACAATATGGGGGGCGGACTTGCTAGCAAGTCTGCAACCTTGAACCCTAATTCATATCTTTTTGTGCCCACATTGAATTAGTGATGAAACCACCAAGAAAAAATATTGACATTCTGGTGAACTCAATATGAATATAACTTGAACATTTAATGAAGCATAGGAAATAATACTTTGAACAAATCTTGAGATATAAAGAATGAGATTTTTTTATAGAAATTTTAATACAGTGCAGATCACACTCAAATTAATCTGAAAAATACATATTTAAAACTATTTAAGCAGTTTCTTTGCAATTTTTAAAAAAAAGATGAGCAATGTATAGATCCGGCAAGATACCATGTGACATTATTATATAAGTTTCTTTGGCCAGAAATACATGGAGAAACTACAATTTGAAATATGTCAATTTGTTCATGAAAGGTTATTTTGTGCATTTATATTATTAATTGTATTATTTTCAAGAATTGAAAAAATTATATACTTATTTTATGACTAGATAATATTGAATATTATAAATCATTAAAATATCTAAAGAAGGTGCAAAAATCTTAAAAATGTTTATTTCCCCTCTTCTTCAAAATTTTCAAAATATTAAAATGTAGATTTTTATTATATTTAAGTAAATGAAGAGAATAAAAGTATAGGAGTTGTGGATTTTTAGGATTCAAGGAATTTCTGTGCCCACTCTTTGTAACATATTTTATATATTTTATATTTTTTGTATATTTGTATTACTATCTTCTTTTATTGTCTTTTTTTACTCCCTCTCAAGAATACCCACTCTTTTCCCTTTGAAATATTTCTTTATCCTCACCTCATCCTTCTCCCCAACCTTTTCACTCCCTTTGTCATCATTTTCAACCCCTATCCACATTTTCCTCTCCCTCTCCACACCTCTCTACCCCTCTCCTCTCCTCTCCTTCCAGTTCGCTTACCTCCCCATTTCTCCCTAACACTTTATTTTTATATACAGAAATAGCGACTGGGTTGAAAGGGAGGAAATTGGGGTTCAAGAATTGTGGAGGCGAGGTAAAGGGGAGGAATGGGGCTACAAGGGTTGGAAAGGCTGGAGAGAGGGGTGAGGAAGGATATATGGGGTAGCAAAAAGGTTGGGAAAGAGTTGGAAGGGAAGATTAAGGGTTCCGAGGCATTTTAAATGAAGAAAAGGGTCTGGGAGAGGTTGAGAGGGGTGAAATGGGGATCAAAAGAGGATGGCATACAATGGGGCTGGGAGGATAGCGAAAGGCATGGGGAGAGAAGACAAGCATGTGTTGATAGAATTGAAAGGGATGGAGATTGGTGCAAACAGAGTGTGAAAATAGGAGGATGAACTCTGTTCTTCGGGCGAAGAACAGAGTTCACTTCCATAAAATATTAGCTTGTGGGTAAAGAGAGGTGAAGGGGGGGGGTTTGAGGCGCCAAAAGAGAGGTGAAGGGGGGGGTTTGAGGGACATAAAGAGAGGGGAAGGGGGGAGTATTGAAGCACCTAAAAAGAGGGGAAAGGGGGTGATGAGGGACCTAAAGAGGGGGGAAAGGGGGGATTTGAGGCAGCTAAAAAGGGGGTAAAAAGGGGGTCAGAGACAGGTAAAGAGAGGGAAAAAGGGGGGCCTTGAGGATCATAAAGAGAGGTGAAGGAGAGAAAAAAAAACAAAAAAATAAAAAGATAAAAAAGAGAAAAAAGCAAAACAAAAATTAGTTTACCCTAGAACAAAAATAATAGAAGCACTTACAAAAAAAACAAAAAAACCAAAAAAAAGCAAAAAAAAAGCAAAAAAAAAGCAAAAAAAAAAATTCATGATTAGCAAATAAAAAACCATGAAAAAAGAAAAAAAATGACCTACCTGGTGAGTTGAGTTGAGAAAATAAATGCAACCAAAATATTTGAGGGATGTTTGAGGAGAATAGGAAAAGGATATGAGTGATGAATGAAAAAAAAAATCACTGACAAAATATGCGATATAAGAAAATATGCGATTTCATGTTGAGGAAGTGAAAGAAAACCAATGAGCAATCCAAAAAAAAGATATTCACCGTAAATTCAAAAAAAAAATGAATATTCAACAAACCAAAATACAAAACCAAGTGATTAAAGTACACAAAGAGGACATTTGGAAAGTATGAAAACATAAAAATTAAAAATTAAAAGGGTGAAGAGAAATGTTGAAGAGTAATTGGCATTATAATGGGGCGTATGCCGGTTGATTGAATGATTTGTGAATCAAGGGAGGGGAGTGCCAGTGGTGGTTCAGGATCCTCTTCTTCATAAAGATCATTCCACTCATCCTTTAAATCAGCTAGAATATTGTGGAGTATTACGCAAGTCAAGATCCAATGATTTGCAGTTTTGATCTCCAATTTTTTTTGAAATTGGATTCTGAGCTCCCGAAGACTAGAAAATCGTCCCTTTAAAATACCTATAGCATGTTCAATTCGTACTCTTGATTGTGCAAGGTGATAATTAAATTTAGTTTTGGGGTCATTTTCTGAAGTTGCACCACGGAAAGCAGGTATAATGTACTTTCCACTTGCATATGCTGAGTCTGCAAGGAGGTACTGAGATTTGTCAAAGTATGATTCAGGGGATTGAGAAATCCTCATTCTTTGGAAGACGGAAGAGTCATGACATGATCCAGGGCAGCCACTGTGAAAAGCAATAAATTTTTTATTGACATCGCATACAAGTTGAACGGCAATAGAGTATCTAGAAAGAAGATAAAAAGTTAGATTGTGAAAGATGAGAACTTGGAGAAGATTTTGAAGAAACCTTTTTTTGCGATCAAAATAATGGTTGCCATCATGAGCAGGCTTTTGACTCAAAGGGATGGTTGTTCCATCAACAAAACCTATACAGCCAGGGAAACCTTCAGCTTGCATTACTTGAGAGGATTCAAGTCGCTGTTCTGGAGTTGGCCAAGCAAGAGTTTGAGACTTGAGGGAAAGGATAGCAATCATACAGCGCTTGGTGTATAATATCACGGTACCATATCCTATGTTAAAGAGATTATCCAAACGTCTTACGGCAGCACCATTTCCATTTGAGCCAAAGCGACATAGAGCAACAGCAAGTTGGATGGCAGGATTACGCTGTTTGTTATGAGAATTGTTATGGAAGATAGGATGATCGGAGATGAGTTGATAAAGTTTGAAGAAAGAATCAGGAGAAGTTCTAAAAAGTTGTGTGAAGTTTAAATGAGGAATGTTGAGAATGGAGGCCAGATCATATCGGGGATCATGATAAAGATTTGGCCCCCTGGTAATGATGTAACGCTTTTTTGAAAGAAAACACATATAAGCTAAAGCATCTTCCAAATCAGAGTCAGATTTATAGTAAAGAACTAAAAGAAAAGTGATAGCATTCATTGTTGAGTGAAGTAGCTTCCTAGTAGAGAGGTGTTTCATTGTTGCCGGTGGAAGGGTTAAGTGATGAGGGAAGTGGGAATTCACCGCCAAATGTGCAGTTGGGGTGTGTAGATAGAAAAAAAACTTAAGTGTTCGCCACCAAAATTAAGTAGCATAGAGTGAGGAAATACTTAAGGATGGCATCAGCAATTATAAGTCATGTGACTTTCTTAAAAATCCATCATGGATGAGATGAGTTTGGGATCAGGAATTAGGAATGGAAATTGGGGTATAAGAGGCGGGATAATGCATTATCGTGGATTTCTTATCCACTAGCCCTGGGGCTATTGGATAAGAATCTTCCGCAATTAATAATGTCTGATCCCGGGAAAAAAAATTCCTGATCCCTAATTGCGGATCCCTGAACATTGATACCTTCTATTATACCTATCCCTAATTTCAAGTTTTGTTTTTTAAACTTGCACAAAAATTTGAAAAGTGAAAGTCAAAATCACAACAAGAGGGGTCAAATAAGTCCACCATTATCCAGATAAGTGTCCTATATAGATTGGAGTATGCATTCATTATAGAAAGTGAGACCTAGTTGAAAAAAGATTGGTTCAAGTGTTATAGAGAAAATCAGTGAAGAAAAATCAAATACTAATAAAATTCTAATGTTCAGGTTATTTAATGAATTCTAAAGTCCTAGATAATCATCAGAAAAGCATTTGAGAAGCCCTCTTTTCAAAGTATGTAGTATAAAAATAAAAAATATTGAATTTGGACAAAAAAAGGCTCCACTTCTAAGTTCAATATCTAAGCAACCATTAAGAAAAATTCAAATCAGTTTGAGAGAAGTGAAAGTGAGGCTTTGGGAGAATCTTTACTTAAAAAGAGATGAGATTTGAATAAAACTCATCCTAAATCTGAACTTATTTCTTCAAGTTGAATTAAAATTTGCAAAAAATGGTACAAATAAAAAAAAAGATGGATTAAATAAGTCCACCATTATCGAGATAAGATTTCTAAATGTATTTAGGCATAAAAACTTCATAGAAAGAAAGAGATACTAGATAGGCATTAAAAAAAGGAAATGATTCTAAACTTGATTGAAAGATTGTAAAAAATAGAATGAGAAAGATTTTAGTATAAATTTGGGGAAATTGAATATGGAGCAAGTGAAATGCATATAGAATGTGCTATGAATGTGTATCAATGACATGGAAACAAAAAATGAAGTAGTGCCAAAAAGAAGGCTCAAATTTTCAGGTCAATATCTCACCAACCACAAGATTCTGAGAAGGATGAAAACTTCAGCTGGAAAAGGTAATGAATCAAGAAATATAGAGGAACAAACATACTTTTATGTGAAAGATAAACATTTGAGCCAACAATGTTGACCAAGAAAAATTCAAAAAATTTAAAAATGACACAATGAAGTGTTTCAAATTTCATTAAGGAATGTGTTCCAAGTATTGATGGGTAAGGAGGGAGATCTGTGTATGTCATGCCACAGGGATGTTGTGGCCAAAATGTGTTTGTGAAAAAAATTGTGCAATAAGTGCTGATTTAAGGTCAGAACTGACACCCATTTATGAATTAAGTGACTGTTTTAAAAAATATAAACACTGATTTATTTTAAAATCCACACCTAAGTTAAGTGCATATTTGCCAGATATTACACCCCCTAATGAGAAAATGATTGATATATGGTATTTCAAATCATATATTTTAATTTTTAGGACTATATTTATATTTTGAAAAAAAAGATAATTTTTTTAAGCATTCATAGGTAATAAAGGTCTTAAAATTTATAATATAATGTAAAAAGAAACAATATTCCATTGTCTTATCATAATAGGGGGTCTCAAGAATTACCAAATATTCAAAATAAACATGCCACAAAAAAGGTACCAAATCTGCCATCAAAAAATGAAATACACCTGCCCTGGACAGGGTGTATTTCAGCAGGGGTTTTCCCCGAAAAAACCCATTTTTTGGGTCAAATAATTAATCTAAACACTTCACCCTTTAGTCATGATTAGAAAACACTAGGTAAAAAAATTCCATCATCTTTCTTTCCTTTCACTATTCATTAAGTGCTTCTTCAAATGTGAAATATGTGACTTATAAGCACTTAAGAAATCTGTTTGTCATACACTTTCCCTTAATCTTATTTAACATCCACTTTTGTTGCAATAATTCTCTCCAGTTTCCCAATATCTTTTGTTTTTGTTCAGCTCCCAGCTTTGAAATGACATAAAATTTCTATGATACTGTTTCACTATGATATATCATATTCCTAATCTCTTACTTGTATCACTAATTTTTGGCTATGATACATCTCAATCCACAGCTCTCAAGGTAAGTAAATTTCTCATTCTTTGTTATTTAATTACTGATTTAAATACCTATTTTTTTCTCTTTTTTTTGCTATTTTTTATCATATGTTTTAAATTCATTGATGATTGAAATATTCTTATTTTTGTCTTCCTATTTTCCCTTTTTTTCCCTTTTTATCTAGGCTTTCAACCATTTTTATCCTTGTTTTATGGACTTTTTGGTGTTTTTTGGTCACTTTTAGGTTTTTACTCTTTAATTGGAGTTTTTTTTTTGTCCAAATCACTTTTGAATCATTTGAAAACAATTCAGAAGTGTATTCTTAGACTTTCTCTGTAATTAATATGTGTTTAAACACTTTTTGGCCTTTTTTTGCTAATATTCCTTTTAATCATTTGGAATCAATTTGAAAAATTTATTTCAAGAATTTTCTGTTGCTTTTAGGTGTTGTTGGGTACTTTTGTGCATTTTTTATCTGAATTTTGGACAATTGTTTTGGAAGTTTTTTTCACTTTTTATGGAAGCTTCAGGCACCCTTCTAGACACTTTTTATTAAAGTTTTGGGTACTTTTCAGAAAAAGTTTTGGGAAAACTTTGGGAAAATTCAAGATGTCTTTTGGGGAGATTTGAGACAGTTTTTATATGCTTTACGGAAGTTATTTAGGTAGAATTAGAAATTTTTTTAGCAGTTTTTGTGATCTCTTTCACAACTTTTTGGGACCCTTTCTCATAGGTGATTTAGGGAAAGAAATGTAAGCTTGTTTTATCTAATTTTTATTAAATTTTTTCATCTAGATTGATTTTTCTTTGCATTTCTTAAAAAAATGAGTGAAAGTCTAAAGTTGTTCAGCTGGATTTATAAGGCAAGAAAAGAAGGTAATGTAAAAAGTCAAAATTTAGGTAGGCAAGAAAAGTATGGGGTCTAATATAGGTTTTCAAGTTTTATTTTTATTTCATGAATTAAAATTTAAACAGTCATATAAGATAGTTTACCTATATAAATTAATGAGCTATCATACCTTGTTTTTGTATAACAATAATCATGGGGACATTAATTTTCTTAACGAGGTTCATGTATACACATGTTTTATGATTTCCATTCACATTTTACATGAATTTTTGTTAATAGGGGTTATAAAAGCTAGAAATCTGTAATTATATAAAATGTAATTCAAAACACAAACAGGAAACCAAAAAACAGACATAAACTCTCAGGAAAAAGGTTTTTTGTGGGCACAATATGGCATATTTTAAAAACTAATCATGGGTGATTTGGTGGAGAAAAAAGGTATTTTGAAATAGAAAATTTCTTAGTTTGATACCCCTTAATATTACTTTGTTAATTATTGTATATGACTAGTGTATAAGTTAATTTATATAATGAACATAAAATTTGGCAATCTAGGCCTCTTCTTTAATAATACACAGGGGAGGGTATTGCCAAATTTATTTTTCAAAAATTATTTTTTGACTTAGAAAATTTTAGTAATCAAAACCCTATAATACAGTATATAGCAAGGCACATTATTTTCAAAATAAGTTTGTATACTGTTTTTCCATAGATTATCTTAGTGTACCTAGATCCAATATCTCTACTAACCAAATTATATTTCTAGTTTTAATTCTCCAAAATATACTAAATGAGGATCTCATCTAGTATCAAAGAAAATTATAACAAGAGCTATCATCTCACAAATAAGTTGCTAATGTTTGGAAGTTTTTTCTTGAGACTCTAACTTTGTGATTTAAATATGAGTTTTTCCCTTTTTTGAAACAATCTTAAATTTTAAGAATAAGATAAATAAATTTGAAAAATTATTAATAAATAAAAAAATAGTTTTTCTCATGTTTGTAAACAATCTTCTCATAAAAAAACAGTCTTTGACATAGATTTAGTTGTCCCAAAGTAAGAAAAAGCTTTTCACTTGAGTCTATGTCTTGGAGGTTTTGACTCTTTATCTTCTAGCCTTTCATTGTAAGTTAATTTGTTATAATTCTCTTGACTTGATGAGTCTGGTTTCTGTTTGATACATTGGGAGTAAGTTAGAAACACCAAATATAAAATAATAATCAGATTAGTCTAATATTTCTTCCATGTACCCATAAAGCTCTATTTCAGAGTATACAGTGAGTTATTCAAATTCAGGAGATTTGATTAAAGAATCTATATTAAATGGAAGCTTTGAGGATAGAAATTTGAGCTGGAAGAATTGTTGAAAAAAGGAATGAAATATAAATAAACATATTGTGGTGAAAAGAGTTAAAATTTTATTCTGAAAAGTGGGAGGGAGAGAAGAGATATGATTTGCATTCAATTGGAGGAATGTGGGTATTAGTGGGATGAGCCATGGTTGAGAAAATGGAACAAAAGTAGGAATGTTTTGACCCCAAGTAAAAAATCAGCCATGTTTCATGGTGTGTTTGTGTAGAATTTTCCAAATAAAATCTACTAGGCATGTTTGGCAATGTTTGAAACCCCCTAATTTTCATATTTGTTGGACATCCATCTTTTGGATGTAAAATTTACAACAAGAGGGGTATGAAAGATGTATCAAGAAATAATATATGGGTAAGTTGTTTGAAAGTGTCCACGGGGTTTCTTGAATATGGAAGAAAAAAACAACAAAAGTAGAAGAAGAAGAGAACACACAAAAACAATAAGGAGAAACTCAAGGAATAACTACATCTAATAAAGAAGATAAGAACTCTCAAATACAACTATTGGAAGTTGAAGGTTTATTTAAATCAAGTAAGTAAATTTATTTTTATCTGCTATATCAAAACAAAAATAAAAAAATTGAACTTCTCTTAAAGAAAACTTGTATATAGTTAATTTTCTCAATTTATGCATTGTAAACTCAGTAATAAATTTGATAGAAAAATACTAGATATTGTAACAAAAAATGTTATTTTGTGAATTGTAAAGTAATGTAAGTAATGGTGACTACAAAGGGAGAAACAAAAGCCTTTAAATAGGCAAATGAGGCCCTCTAAGAAATTACTAATGGTAAAAAAGAAAAGAAACAACTAAGATGGAGTGTTACAGAAAAATGAGGGTTCTACATAACTACTTACAAAAACAGAAAAAAAGAAACCAATTTATCCATCCTTTAAACCCTGTACCAATGTAAGTGATGAAATAGGATACTAATTTGATCAAAAACAGAAAAAATGTAACTATAGTAATTACAAACATGTTAAATTTTGTTGTATTGTAAAAAAATCCACTTTTTAATGAAACAAAAATGTATTATACTATTTGGGAGGTGAAATTTTTTATATTTAACTAATATATTTTAAACCAATTTTAAGTAAGCAATTTAAAATTTTTTACTAGTATAATAATTATTTTAATTAAACAAGTATTTTAATAAAAACATTATTATTAAAATAAACCACTAATATTTAAAATAAAGGTTTTACTTGTTTAATGTATTTATTTTATTATTTATTTATTTATTTTATTTTATTTTATTGGTCAAATTATGAGAAAAATGGAGTGCTCAAAGATTAGGTAAAGTATTTTTATTTTTATGATTTAATCTATATAATTAATTAATTAATTAATTAGATTATAAGTTGAAGTTTTTACTTAGAATATTTTGTATTTAATTAATTATAAATTTATAATCATTAAGTACATAAAAAAATACTAATCTTTATATAAAATATAGTTTTATATTGTAGTTAAATGTATATACCTTATATATAATAGGGGGTGTCAGTTCTGGCAAATCCGCACTTAAATTTGACCAAATCCGCACTTAGATAAGTGCGGATTTCCAAAACACACTAGCCCCAATACTGGTGGATTTCAAAAGTGAAAAAAGTCACTTATTTCACTCAAATCCGCACTTTCTCAGCCAAAAGTGCTGATTTCACCATCAAGTCCCATTTCACTGATTTGTCAGCATCATCCCATTCATATGCAGCACTCTGCAGCATAACACTTCATAACTCAAAACATTGTACATCATTTACATCTTCATATAATATCATATAAGAGTTATGCCTTCCTCACTTTCAAATCGTGATAAATTACATAAAGCAATGACTACATAACAAGAATAGAGATTAAGAGGTAGAAGAAATAAGTAAAAAAGAATGTAAACATGCCTGGTCAAAATGTTGTAATAAAATGTTGAAAATGTTCGGAAGGGGTGTGTGCAGAGGATTGATGGGTAGGGAGCAAGGAAGGTCAGTGTGTCACATGTGACAGGGATGGGGTAAGAAAGGAAGGGATGTTTTGTGGCCAACATGTGGTTGTGAAAAAAAACGGGAAAAAAGTGCTGATTTGAGGTCATAACTGACACCCATTTTTGAAATAAGTGACTTTTTTGCAAAATTTAAGTTCTGATTTGGTTTGAAATCTGCACTTAAGTTAAGTGTGGATTTTCCAGAACTGACACCCCCTAATAATAAAATTAATATAAAAATTTATTTAAAACATATTGTTATATAATTTTATTTTAATATAATATTTAATTTGAATATATATTAAATACATATTTTTCTTATTGTAATTTAACATAATAGGGGGTGTCAGTTCTGGCAAATCCGCACTTACAAATCCGCACTTAAATAAGTGCGGATTTCCAAAACACACTAGCCCCAATACTGGTGGATTTCAAAATGAAATAAATCACTTATTTCACTCAAATCCGCACTTTCTCAACCAAAAGTGCTGATTTCACCATCAAGTCCCATTTCACTGATTTGTCAGCATCATCCCATTCATACGCAGCACTCCGCAGCATAACACTTCATAACTCAAAACATCGTACATCACTTATATCTTCATATCATATCATATAAGAGTTATGCCTTCCTCACTTTCAAATCGTGATAAATTACATAAAGCAATGACTTTCATGGCTCTTGAACTGCTCTTGGACTCTGATTGCGATTCTGATTCTGATCTAGAAGAAGATTTTGTCTTTTTATCAAAAATGGTCACGAAACGTTACCTTCTTCCCAGAAAGCCTCAAGTACTTCATACCCCCAAGTACACCATCCAAACACTTCTTAAACTATCTACACCCAGTTTTAGAGAGCTGTTCAGGACTTCTCAGGAATTTTTCCTTAAATTTCTTGAGCTTATTCAGGGTCATCCCATATTTCACAATAATTCTCAAAAAGAACAACAACATCCTTCAATTCAATTGGCCATCACACTATGTCATTTGGGTTCAAATGGTAATGGAGCCGCTTTGAAATGTTTAGAAAATGTCTTTGATTTAGGGTATGGTTCAGTTAACACTTATACCAAACAATGTATCACTGCCATCAACTCCTTGTAATCTCAACTTCTCACCTGGCCAACAAAAGAAGAGCAACTTGAATCATCTCAGGTTATGCAAGCAGAGGGCTTCCCAGGATGTATTGGTTTTGTTGATGGTACTGCTATTCCTTTGAGCCAGAAACCTGCTCAAGGTGGAAACAATTACTTTCACATTCTCGTCAAAAATTTTCACCAAAATATTTACAAGTCAAAAAAAATTCTATATCTGTTTTAAAAAATTGGCAATACTTTCCCCTGCATTTTATTGAAGCAAGGGGTGGATATCACCAAAAATTTTCTAAGTCATCAATTTCACATGTCAGATTTGAAAATTTGGCAATACCCCCCCCCTGCATTTTATTGAAGTAAGTGGTGGAAGTCATCTAAATTTAATATAATTACGTAAATTATTAAATAAATATCTAATATATATCAATTTCCCTAGTTTAAAGTAATGACAATCCCTTAAGCCAAAATGCAGATCAAATCTAGAAACAAAAGTTTGGGACTTTCCACAGGTATAGGCTAGAGGAACCCCATGAAACAAATAAATGTTATTATGATTACCATTTATACAACACAAGGTTGTGGGACCATTACTTTAGTTGAGGAAATTGATACATAAAAAATATTTATTAAAAATTTACAAAAAAATATAAAATTTTCAATGACAACTCTAATCCACATACTTTTTGGATCTAAATAAAGTTTTTTTAAATCAATTAACTTTACCTTCTTTCATTACCTTATTGATTCTTTGAAACAACTTATGACTGATTTGAAATGAGCAACCAAAATGTGTTAAATGTTGACAGGATTCCAAACCAGGAAGAGCTTTGGTTGTTTGATGATTATCCTTAGAAGAATTCCAAATAGTTTTGATGATACCATTTCCCAAACCAAAATCAATGATGCACCGGTGGTCTGGAAAATATAAACCATGTCATTTGATTTTAGCTGGAGATGGTATTGGTTGGCCAGTAATCGGTTTGATATGTGAGAATATACCAAAAGTAAGGAGTCGAAGAGCAAGAAAAGAGTTAAAGGAAGGTAGAGTGTCCCATAAGCAAAAATCTTCATCTTTTTGAGCTTTAGTGATATTCTTGAGCAACGAATACATGCCTATATAATTGAAATACCTAGATAATAATCATATAAGAGTTTCAGAATCCTTATCCTCTAAATATGCAATATAAAAATGTGAAATAAGACAAGTGAAATTTGGAAAAAAGGCTCAACTTCAAAGGTCAAAATCTCAGCAACCACTGAACCTAATTCAAACCTGTTTGAGGGAAATGAAAGATATGATTTAGTAGAATCTTCAGTTAAAGGACATGTGATTTAAATAAACCTAACCCTAATCTGTTACATAAAAAAATGAAATAAAAATTTAAATTGGGAAAAAAAAGGCTCAACTTTAATGGTCAATATCTCAGCAACCACTGAATCAAATTCAAATCTGTTTGTGGGAAATGAAAGGTAGCCTTCAGGAGAATCTTCAGTAAAAAGAACATTAGATTTGAATAAACCTAACCCTAATTCCGAGTCTGATTTTCAAAATTTTACAAAAACTTGAAAAGTGGTAATGAAGATGAGATCAAAAGGAGTTTTATAAGTTCACTGTTATCCAGATAAGAGTCATACATATATTTAAGTATGAACTTTTCATAAAAGGAATGAGATATCATATAGGCATGAAAAAAAGGAGATGAAACTTACCTTGATTGAAAAGTAGGAAAAATAGAGTGAGAAAGATTGATGTTGGAATTGTGGGGAAATTGAATATGGAGTAAGTGAAATGCATAAAGAATGTGCAATGTATGTGTTTCAATGAAATGGAGCCAAAAAAAAGTGAAATAAGGGAAAGGGGGGATAATGACCATGCCAAGGAGGGATGAAGAGTAGGGTGATGGAGCTAAAAAAGAAAGTAAAGAGGGAGAGAAAAAAAAGGTTAATTATAACATTGAAATCCAAAATAACCACTTAAAAAAAAAATTTAGATAAAAAAAATAAAATAAACAGAAAAAAACAAAAAAAAATTATAATTAGTAATCAAAAAATCAAAAAAAAGAATAAAGTGACTTACCTGGAGAGATGAGATGACAAAATGAATGAAACCAAATTGTTTGAGGGATGTTGGAGGAGAATAGGAAAAGGATATGAGGGATGAATGAAAAAAAAAAATCACTGACAAAATATGCGATTTCAGAAAATATGTGATTTCATGTTGAGCTGGTGAAAGAAAACCAATGAGCCATCCAAAAAAAAAAAAATTCACCGTAAATTCCAAAAAAATGAATATGCAACAAACCAAAATACCAACCCAAGTGAATGAAGTACACAAAGAGGACATTTGGAGAGTACAAAATGGTATGAGAAAGAAAGGGATGATGTGGTCAACATGTGGTTTTGAAAAAAAAAATCACAAAAAAAGTGCTGATTTGAGGTCAGAACTGACACCCATAGAAAAAAGATTAAGAAGTAGAAGAAATAAGTAAAAAAAGAATGTAAACATGCCTGGTCAAAATATTGAAAATGTCAGGAAGGGGTGTGTGCCGAGGATTGATGGGTAGGTAGCGAGGAAGGTCAGTGTGTCACATGTGACAGGGATGGGGTAAGAAAGGAAGGGATGTTTTGTGGCCAAAATGTGGTTGTGAAAAAAAACGGGAAAAAAGTGCTGATTTGAGGTCATAACTGACACCCTTTTTTGAAATAAGTGACTTTTTTGCAAAATTTAAGTGCTGATTTGTAAGTGCTGATTTGGTTTGAAATCCGCACTTAAGTTAAGTGCGGATTTGCCAGAACTGACACCCCCTAATATTTTACTTGCCTCTCACTCTAGCCTGGCTGACAGCAAGTCTTTACTCAAATTTTTCCAGTAAGGGTATAGACTTTCATGGAAGTCCCCCCGATTTTTTACTGGTGTTTATGAGAAAAGAGCCAAAAAAAACACAAGGGAATGAAAAAAGAAACACTAAGAAACTAAAAAAGAATGATCAAATTAAAAAAAATATCCAAGTTCAAATAACTGGGTAATTTTCATATTTTGTTTTATTACATGAGCTTTGAAGTACACTTACACTTCCTTTAAAACACATTTTAAATTAAACTGATTCCAGATTAAGACTAATTAGGGGGTTTCAAACATAACCAAACACACCTAGCCTGTTACATTTGAAAAACGCCACACAAACACGCTATGAAACATGGCTGGTTTGGTACTTGGGGGTCTCAAACATGGGGTCAAATATTTCCTACTTTTGTACAATTTTCATAACCACAACTCAGCCCACAAGTGCCCACATCCCCCCAATCAGCTGGGCATCACCTTCCTTAAATCCTCACCAATATACTTCATGTCACAACTCTTCTCCCCCAGTTCATTTCAAAATCAAAATTTTCTTTTTCACACCACAGTAAGTCTATTATATATTTTAATCTGTTTTTTTGAAAATTTTCCTGCTCAAATTTCTATACTAACAACTTCTTATTTTTATACAAGGCATCATAAATATCTAAAAGATTTTTTAGTTTCTCCTTTTCTTCAACAAAATTTTCTATTTCACTAATCTCTTTGTTTAGTGTTAATTTATCATGCTTCTCCCATAATCTACTTCTCAAAAAGTTACTCAATTGAAACCGTCTGACCTACAGATTGTAATTAACTGGCTGAAAATTAAATCTAATTTTTATGCCTGTTTTGGCAGTGAAATGTCCACTCAAGTTGCTCTTCAGCCCACATCAGAATTGAGTGGCTTTAATCAAATGGAAGTGGAGTTGAAATCAAAATCTAAAAGTAAGATGGATTTGACAACAAAGCAAATGAGGGAAACATTCAAAAAATATCAAAAAAATACAAGAAAGCATAGATGGCTTATTCTTGAACTGGGTTTGGAGCTACCAAAGATGATGAAAAGCATGCAATCACATCTGTTTCTAAAAAACTCAACTTCATGTGTCCTCTTTATGATCAAACAGACAAACTCTCTGGAAAAAGGCCCAATGTTGACCCATTGCACATGAATCAAGGTTCAAGAATTTCTAAGTCTCATACAAATAGTCAACATTTTCCATTAGATCCTTCACTTGACTCTCAAGAATTTGGAGAACCATCTGCATATTCTGACATTGAGCTTGATGAGCCCATGGTAGTAAGACTACAATACTTTTGCTATTATTTTTTCTTTTGTAGTGCTGATTTACTACCCATGTATAAAACAGACACAAGCCTCACCAAATCTAGAAATTTGTAAGGAAGTAGCAGAAAATGAAAGATTAGAAGATAAAGAGTCAACCCCTCCTAGAAACAGACTCAAGAAAAGAGCTTCTGCTAGTTTTGGGTCAACTCAATTAACATCAAAGGCTTTTTTTTCTGCTTAAAGGGAGATTTTTAATAAATGCAAGCAAGGTTATATTTGTTATTCTTGTTTTGACTAAAGTCAGACCACCAAATTATTTCTAAGTCAAAAAAAATTATATAAAAAAAATTTTTTGGGCAATACCCTCCCCTGCTATTTACCATAACAGGGGGTGGGTATCACCGTTTTTTTTCTAAGTCAGAAAAAAATTATGACAAAAATAATGGCAATACCCTCCCCTGTGTTTTATTGAAGTAGGGGCATAGATTGCCAAAATTTATGTTCATTTCATAAATTAACATGTAAAAAAGTCTTATAAGATAATTAAAAGACCTAATTTAATGAAAATTCAAATAAAAATGTGAGTGGAAATCATCTGTGACCAAAGTCAATGAAAGCAAACACAAATGTATACTTGAACCTCATGAGAAAAATAAATTTCCTCATGATTACTGTTATACAACACACAGCCTGATGGCTCATTCATTTTGGTAAGTAGAGTATCATATATGACTTTTAAAATGTTCAATTGTGAAATAAAAATAAAAATTGACAACCTATATTACACCCCATACTTAATCAAAATTGGATGAAACTTAACTTAAAATCTCTCCTCAATCTACCTGAAAGAAATAGTCCCAAAAATTTCCAAAAAGAGTCCCAAAAGTTTAAAAAAATAGCCCTGAAAGTTTCCAAAAAAGAATCCCAAATTTACTGAAAAATTGTTCCAAAAAGGTGTCCTGAAAGTCCCATAAGACATACACAAAAATTTCCAGAAAAATGCCAAATAGTGCCAAAAAAAGATCCAAAAATCACCCAAAAAAGATCCAAAAATCACCCAAAAAAGTGCCAAAACAACTTAAAAACACTTTAAAATGCTTTTAAAATGTGTCCAAATGGCTTACAAAGGTTTCCTTGCAATTCCCAATTGATTTAGTGAAAAAATAGACCTAAAATAGCTCAAAAACACCTAAAAGTCACAGAGAAAAGTTTAGAAAATTTTTCTGGAATTTTTTAACAAAATAAAATACCAAAAACAGGCCAAAACACCCCAAAGTAAGTGTAAAATTCTTGGAAACTATTTCTGAATTGTTTCTGAATGATTCCAAAGCAATTTAGCTCAGAAAAAGACCAAAAAAGTGAAAATGCCTAGAAATGCCCAAAAACACCAAAAAGTCAATAAATCAAGAATAAAAATGATAGAGAACTAGAAAAAATAGAAAATAAAGAGGAGAAAGGGAAATAAGAACAGATAAATCAACAATCAAAACAAGAATGATGATAAAAAATGAAACAAAAAAAGAGATAAGAAAAAAGACATTTCAAATTTCAATTAAATTTATAAAAATGAGAAAGTGACTTACTTTGAGTGCTGTGACATGAGAAGTATCAGAACCAACAGTGAAAGATGGAAGTTAGAGATGTAGAGAAGATTAAATATTTTAGTGAGACAGAATCCTAGAAATGTTATGCGTTTAAAATAGTTATTTGATTTCAAGTCTGGGAGCTGAACCAAAACAAATGAAACTGAGAAACTGGGGAATTTCATAGGAAAAAATTATTACACAAAAAACAAAATTGTAAATCAGCTAAGCTAGGTCCTTAAAATGAGTTACTTGCTTTGTATAAAGGTGAACTGTTCACTGATGGTGGACTGAAAGTGGCATGTTATGTTAGTGAATAGTGGTAAAGATTCAGGGTACACCACAAAAAAACACGTGGAACCTGTTAGCAGGTGCCAATCCCCGAATCTATTTGTGACACAAGAATAGCTCAGATTTGATTCCACACAAGCTAGAATGCTCAGTGTTCAGTGGGAAGTCTTGCAAGAAGAATTACAGCTGAGCTAGAACTGAATCAAATCAAAGATAGGGATTGGCACCTGCAATCAGGTGCCCACATTTTTTTTCTTGTGGGTAAGTGTATGATTATGGGATTAATTAAGTTCTGGTAAGTCAAATACCTTTCTCATATGAATAAGCCCTTAAGGATTAGGTGAAAAAAATCTAGGTGTTGGTGCTTTTGTACCTAGCGCTGACTAATTATGATGATGAAGGGAAGGGTTTTGATGACTTGTTTGAACCAAAAGAAGACATGTTTGGGGACCAATATGCTGTTGAAATACACCTGTCCAGGGAAGGTGTATTTCATTTTTTGATTTCAGGTTTGGTACCTTTTTTGTGGTGTGTTTATGTGGCATATTTGGTAATTTTTAAGACCCCCATTGATTATAAAGAAACTCTAGATTCACAGAAATAGTTTCTGTGTTATTTATTGCATTATTTTTGGGTCACAATTTTTTCCCTATTTTTATTGGCTGAACCTAGATGGTCCAATACAACAGATTAAAAATAGGGTGATATAATAGCAAGTCCTTCTTTTAACCTCATTTGATCTTGGCTGCAACTGAACTGAATGTTTGTTGGAAGGTTGTAAAAAAAAATTATTTTCTTGAACATTTGTGCACAAATATATGCAAAGTTTTTTAACTTAGTGGATAAATTAGTGGTAAATTGAATAATAAGAGAGGATAGTATTTAGTAAATCACACCACATGAAATGTGGTGACAGGTCAGGAAACGTAGCATGAAATTTAAGGTTCATTTCATAAACCTTATAATTTATAATTGCTTCAAAAAACTATAAAACATTACCTGGTGAAATAAAGAAAGGAAATGGATTATAAAAATCGAAATGGTGGTTTACAGAAGAAATTTGAAAAGTGTGAGAAGAAAAAATTTGTCATATAATTCAGAAGGACATATTTCCTGAAATTTAAAATATAAAAATTTTATGTTTTAAAGTAATTTTTGAATGAGAAAACAGTAATTTATAAGAATATTCAAATATTTAAAAAATTGCAATAATTTCTGTATATAGAAATTTAAACTTTTTGGACACAAGGACACATAATGAAAAAAATTATTTTCTATTGATCTTATGTCTATTTTTAAACTGGGTCTAAAACTAGGACAAAAATTAAAAAAAGACTTTCTTGGAAGTCAACCTCCATATTTTTCTGGTGTTTTTAATTTTGAGTGTAGTTTTGTCAAGGTACGCTTTTAGTCTAGAAGTTTTGGTACGAAGTTCTACGAGGATTTAAAAGGTTTAAATGGATTCTCAACAAATTTGTACGTATTTCTTAATTCAAAAATGATTGTTTTACTCAATAAAAAGAGGTAGAATTAAAATATTAATATAATTTATAAGTTAGAATTACGTTATTGTAAATACTAATGATATAGAATATAAGAATAAGTTTTTATTGGTTATTGTTGTAATAAAATGGTTTAGTAAGATAGAATGAATAAAAGACAACAAAAAGAGAGGCCTTTTATAGGCAAAGGAGAGACAAAGCACGGAAATCAAATTCTAAAAACAGTAGGAAAAAAAGAGAGAAAAAGAACATTCCAGAAAGAGTATTTCAAATAATAAAGTTATTCCAAAAAGAAGGCGTCAAAAAGATGTATTTACAGAGTATGTCAGAAATACATCAATATTTTTAATATTTACTGTAAATGTCAATTCCAAATAAGAAATTTGATTTATTTGTATATATTTAATATTATTTGAATATTTAAATCTTATTTTATCTTTGTATTTTTTTTTTTTTAATATAAAGTTTTATTTTTCCCAACCTGTCAATTGAGCACGGTGTTAGAGAAAATATAAGGGACAAAATTATAATTATAATTTTACTTATTTATTTAATTAATTAATTTAATTTTAACATTCTGTAACTAGTTAATTTATAACTAATGTTAATGTAACTAAATGATAATTAAATAATAATTAAAGATGATAAGGTGCGGCTTCATCCAGTAAATAATTCCTTATTTCACTGGGTAAGTCTAGTAGCCTGGCTGACACTCCCTCACTCTAAAAAAAAATAATAAAAAAAAATGCTATGATTTTTTCTTCTTATACTTTTTTAGTAGAGTAGGAAGATTAGATATCTCCTTCCCAGGTATCCAAGAATCATATTCAGATGATTTATTCTTGAATCTCAATAAGTATTCTGTACCTTTCTCAGAAGTGACTATTCTGTCATTTAATATTTTTTCAATTTCTGCTGTCTCAGTGATTTCATTTGGGGTTTTCTTTGGTCTACCCCTCCTTCTTGGAAATAAATCACTATTGGATGTGTAAGGTTTCAAAAGAGATATTGGAAAAACAGGATGTTTTCTGTCATATGGGGAATACAGAATAACTTCAACTGCATTATCTCCAATCATTCTTCTGACAACAAAAGGACCAACAAATGGATCTTTTAATTTGTTATTACCTTGTAAGTTGAAGTAGACTGTAGAAATCAACACTTCATCACCCTTTTTAAAAGTGTATTCTTTATGGGATTTGTCCCATCTTTTCTTCTCATATTCAAATGATTTTTCAATACATTTTTGAGCATGATTTCTGCATAGTTGTTGCATTTGAAGAAAAGATTTTACACCAGGATGTATATCCAATTTAGGTATTTTGTTATTGAGAATTTGGGCAGGAGTATTAGGAACATATCCAAGCCAGAGCTCAAAAGGCTTTCTTTGAGTAACAGAATGAACAGTGCTATTATAAGCAAATTCTAACCCAGGAAGTAAGGTAACCCAATCATGAGTGAATCTGTCATTATCTTTATACTCAAGGCCAAAGGCACAATATCTTCTTATCATGTCCTCTAAAGTCTGAATCATTCTTTCAGCTAAACCATCAGTCTGAGGGTGATGGGCAGTAGAAAGTTTCAGATCACAACCACAAACATCCATCAGAGACATCCAAAATTCAGAAGTAAATTTAGGGTCTCTGTCAGAGATTATGGCTTTAGGAAAACCAGCAGTATTAAACATATGAGACCACCATAAGAAAGCTAATTCTTTAGTGGAAACATCCTTGTGGGTAGGGATAAATTTACACAATTTTGTGAATCTGTCCACAAGAACCCAACAAGAGTTATAACTGTCTTTACCAGCAATAGGTAATCCTGTTACAAAGTCCATGTTTATTATTTGCCATGGAGCATCAGGAGGTTCAATATGTTGCATTAATCCTGCTCTTTTACCAGTTAATCTTTTTGATTTTTGGCATGAATCACAGGATTCAACATATAATTTTGTGTCCTCAGACATATTAGCCCACCAAGCAGTGTTCTTAATTCTGATCATTGTTTTTTCAAGATCAAAATGTCCAGCTAATATGTCATCATGAAAAATTTTCAAGATGATTTCTTTCATAGAAGGAGGAATAACAATAACATTACTCAACTTTCTTCTATAATATAGATATCCTTCATCAATTGAAAATTTTCCTTTTTCCAAACCTTTTTGGTACTTTGGTGGAAGGGTTTTAATTAATGCTTGTATTGAAGCATTCTTTGGATCATTTAATATGGTGCATAACTTTTTCAAGTCAGTGTCCTTATCATATGATTCCAGAATAAGCTGTAATAGCTCTTCCTCCATATCAACCACATATATCCCATGGATATGGATAATTTCATCCTCAGGATCATAAGCAGGATTTGAGTCATCATTTGGTAAGGGTAACCTTGATAACATATCCACATTTGAGTGACCAATACCAGCTCTGTGAATAATTGTCATTCTCCCTCTGTATTCTTGAACAGCCAGCTGCCATCTAAACATATGTCTATTAGGTGTTTTCAAGTTTAATAGGGATTTAACTGCACTGCAGTCAGTGACAAGTTCAAATTTCTGGTCATCTAGGTAATAATGAAGCTTTTCCAGAGCCCATACTACAGCTAAACACTCTAATTGAGTAGCACCATATTTCAATTCACTATTTCTCAAGGTTCTTGAAATATAACAAATTACTACCTCTGAAACTTTATCATTTATCACTTGTTTTTGATGGAGGGCAGCACCAAGACCAATAAAACTGGAATCAGTGTACAAAACAAATGGTTGATCAAAGTCAGGTAAAGCAAGAATTGGTGCTGACATCAAACAGTGTTTCATAGTGTCAAAGGCTCTTTGTCTTTCACTATTCCAGACAAAAGCAACATCCTTTCTAGTTAATTGGGTAAGGGGTAAGGCTATGACTTGGTAATTTTTAATATACTGTCTATAGTATCCACACATTCCCAAAAAACTTTGGAGCTCTCTCACTGTTGTAGGAGCTTTCACCTGTTGTATGGCTGCCACTTTGTTCTGGTCAACACATATCTGTAAGCCTGAAACAACATGACCAAGAACTTTTAAAGAATGGAAACCAAATTTACATTTCTTCAAAGCAAGTGTCATATTTATTTCATCCATTTTCTGGAATACTTTACACAGGTGTTTAAGATGGTCCTCAAATGTTTTTGAGAATATAATGATATCATCAATATAAACCATCAGCCAACCTTCAATTATCTCTTGATGGAATGTGTTATCCATTACTTTTTGGAAAACAGAAGGGGCATTTTTAGGACCAAATGGCATCCTAATATACTTATAAATACCCATATGAGTGGCAATCATCAGAAAGTTCTGAGAATTTTTCTCAAAAGGTACCTGGTGATATCCCTTATTACCATCCAAACAGCTGATATATTTAGCACCCTGTAAAGTAGCATGTATAGAGCTGATTCTAGGTAAAGGATAGATATCATCAACAGTATAAGTGTTTAGTGCTCTATAATCACCACATAACCTGGCTTTATCTTTCTCATAAGAAATTAGGACAGGTGAGATAACACAATATTTAGGTGTTTCAACTACCTTTTCAATAATATTCATTTTTAAAAGGGTAGAGATATTATCTTCAATATCTTTTCTCTTTGTGGGAGAAGCAGGATAAGGCTTCTTCTTTAAACTAGGTGGTATATCAGTTAATGGGCAAGACAATGAAAGTTTCATTTCTTCTTTAACTAATCCCAGCTCATGTGACCCATGAGTAAAGGCCATAGGAAAAGACTTTATCAAGTTAATGATGGAATCTTTATCCTCACCAGAAAGTTGTTCTCCAAAAGAGGCATTGTCAATTTCAGATATAAGGGCATGCATTTCCTTTGTAGATCTTCCTTTATATTGAACCACAGAATTACATGTGTTCAATTCTGGTTTTAATAATTTTTTAGGGGAGGAAATTTTAAATTTTCTCTTCCCATTCAACCCCATTGTGAAACATTGGTTTGAAGGATCCAATTTTATACCATACTTGGTTAAAATATCATTCCCTACAATAAACCAATTGCTCAAGTTATCATTTTTCATGACAACAAAATCACAAATAGCTCTTACAAAACCATGGTTATATTTAAAAAACACTGTGGCTTTGTATTTACCAATGGGGGACAAAACAGAGCCATACCCTCTCCAATTTTCAGAAATGATATGCAACAGTTTAGATTTATAGTCTTGATCTACTGAGGTAAGTGCTTTTTCAGATACTACACTTCCTCCAGCTCCAGAATCCAGAACAACTTCAATGCTGGTTCCATTAATCAAGACTGGTGCCTTAAGAGGGGCAATAACAATTGAGTTATCCTCAATGTTCTTTATGATCTCAGCATCCTCAACTGTAGATAAATCATTATTATCAATGTCAATAGTATTTAAATAATGAATATCCTCTTCCAGCATCAAGATTTCTTGTTGAGATTCATATGAAATATTGCTAGCACAATCACTTGATGTATCGTCCAGTGCCACTGTGTCATCAGCATGCTCCTCTGTTTGTTCTACAAGATTTATCTTCCTGTCACAAACATGGCCTTTCTGCCAAGGCTTGTTGCACTTGAAGCAAGTGTTTGTTGCATATTTCTTTGGTGCAACAGGGGCAGAAGGTTTACCAACCTTTTCCTGAGGTTTTTGTTGGTAAGTGGAGGGTTTCTCCAAAGGGGTCCTAGGAATGAATCTTCTTGCATCATACTTATTGTTTAGAAGTATCTCATTGCAAGTATTAATGAAAGAAGAGGGTTCTTTGGAGAACTCAGTCCTAGCCACAATCAAGTCTCTCAGAGACATTGGTAATTTATAGAGGATCCTGTCCTTCCATAAATCAAACTCCATATTTGGGTCCATTGCCCTTAAGATTTTGACAAGTTTCATTAAAAACTCAATAGGTTTATCAGTAGAAGAGCTATATTTAGTTTCCTCATACTGCCTTTGTTGAGCCATTCTGAACTTGGAGCCACCAAATTGTGCTTTAATTAATTTCTTCCAATCCTCCCATGAGTAGTCATTCCCATCCAGGAGAACAGATTCATACCACATCAGGGCAACATTAGTGAACAAAGAAATTAATTTGGACACAATTTCCTCATCTGGGAGTTTGTAAGAATTTTTTAAATTATCAATTCTGCAAATAAATTGTTGCCAATCAGAGGAAAAATCACCATCAAATGTTGGGTACTGGTCAAGTTTTGGCCAATTCTTTTGATTTGAAGGAGTCTCCTTAGTACTAGCTTGTTTCTGAGTAAGAAGCAGCTGTAATTTCTCTAATTGTGCTGAAATCTCATTGTTTAATTCTGTTGCAGATCCTGGTGCATCATCAGTTTTTGATGGAAACTCAGTGTTATCAACAGGTATTTCTGGATCAATTTTTATTTTAGATGAACTAGCCACAGGTACTGGTTGAGCATCCTGCACTATATGTTCTTTCACAGAATTTTCAGAATATTTTTGGTCATTTAACAATGAGTTCAATGTTTCTTCAATGGTTGTTAGTCTTGTTTTCATTCTTGGAAGACTAGATAAACTTTCATTGACAGTTGCAAAAGATAATTGGTTTTTATGTTGAAAAGATGACAAATGGTCACTCAATCTTTTCAGATTTATCTTATCTATTTCTACCTCCTGGAAACAGGCAGATACAGTATCTTTTAGTTTAGACAAATCATTTTTTATATTTTGCCATAAAGCAATTTTCTTTTCATGGGTTGCTTTGTAATGAGACAATTCATCAGAGACTCTCTGTGCTTCACTTTTTAATGCTTGATAACCCTGATCAGTTAACAAACTATTATATCTCTGAGTCAATTGCATATTGTTCATTATATGATTTTGCTTGGCAATAATATCTCTCAAGTGCTCATCATTAATTCTTGCTACATCTGGAGTGTTTCTCAATAAGGAAACTGAGTAACTTTCCAGGCTCTCATAGAACTCAGGGTCAAGAGTTTCATCAATCACAGCCATATCAGGATTAATCATTGAGGTAGCAATTAAAAGTAATGGATTGGATACATGAGATAACTGTCTACTATTCCCAGCCTCTATAGGTCTCAAGGTTTCATCCTGCCTTCCAGATTTACCTGAAGGAACAGAGTCAGCCACAAGAAAAGGCACTTGAGAATCAATAGAGGGACGTACCAGGGTTTGCTGGGTATCACCATATTGGGTTTCCTTCTTCTTTTGCCTCCTTGATAATGGTGGGGAGGAGTGGGGTTTGCCTGGGTGGGCCTTGATGGACCAGCCTGAGGTAACTGATGCTGGTTTTGAGCCAGGTAGTCCCACTGAGTGTTTAGCCAGTCCCACTGCCACTTGGACACTTTTACCATCTCTTGGGATTGGGGAGCCAATTGTTGTTGATCCCTGGGAGGAAGAGGTTTCCTTTTCTCTTGGAGAGAAGTATTTTTTCTTTTCTCCCATTCTTCCAAGGCATCTACCCTTACCTTTAGTTTTAAGCTGTCTGTCTTTAACTCCTTTATGTGGGTTGACAGATTCTTTATCTGCTGGGACAACGGCATCTTTTTTATCTTGAAGCCTCTTGGAATCTCTTCTGGTGGGTTTGTCCTGGGTTTCTGATCCTGAGTATTGTCCACTAGGATTTCTACTTCTTCCATTTCCACATCCTGTTTGGGGCAAGGATTTATTAGTTTGAGAAATTCTTCTTGTTAAAGGAGAACTTACAGAAGTAGGCTCATCATAATCAATTAAGTCTAGTTCTTCTTCACGTGAAGCAAAGCCACTTTGATCAGTCATCTTAAGATTCTACTGAAATGAAGGAAAAGAGACAAAAAATTAATTAGTCTTTATTTTTAATTTTTATTTAACAGAAAAAATAAAATAAAAATAATAAAAAAAAATCTTGTTAGGATAAAAATCAACTTAAATAAAATTAATAAAAAAAATTTAAAACCAGGATAATGCAATCAACTGTAGAAATAAATTAGAATTTCTATTAATTTTTATTTTCAGGATTTAAATCAACTAATTTATTACCAGGATTTATTGTCAACTGAAATAATCAAATATGAATCTTTATTAATTAAAAAAATTTATTTTGACTGATCACTTAACTACCAGGACTTAATGTCAACTGAAGTAATTAAATATGAAGTTTTATTTTAAAATTTTATTACTGATCACTTAACTACCAGGACTTAATGTCAACTGAAGTAATTAAATATGAGTTTTATTAATTAAAAAGATTTATTGGATTACCAGGACTCAAAGTCAACTGAAGTAATGAAATGTTAATTATTTATTAAAAAAAATATAATTGTCAGGATAATTTGTCAACTGGAACAATTAATTAATCAGGACAAATGTCAACTGAAAAATTATAATAATTATTTTATTTAATAAAAAATATTATTGTCAGGACAGTTTGTCAACTGGAACAATTAAAATTCAAATTAATCAGGACAATTGTCAACTTAAAAATGATAATAATTAATATTAATATATAATTATTTTATTACCTCTGGGACTAAGAACAGGTATTGCTCTATTATGGTCAACCAGGAAAAATAAAAAAAAATATAATAATAAAAGTAAATTCCAATTACCAGACACCTCCCCCTGCAAAATGAGCAAATTAATGCCACTTACAGAGTGCTGAGTAAAAGGAAATACGTAGCAAATGAAGAGTGAAGAGTAACCCACAAATAGTAATCACAATAATTACCACGATATATACGATCTTTAGTCAGTATATGAACTTAAGTTTTGGAGCGCGGTTCGATTCCCGTTAGCAGCAAAAACTTTTATCACGTGACGTATGACGTTCGTCGTTTTTCTCGCCTCCACTTGTCCTTTACAGGTGCTTGCACACCGATGGTCCCCTTGATTACGCCTCAAGTAACGTTGCGCCGTCGATATTTCGGAAAGGATCCCAAATGTCAAGGTACGCTTTTAGTCTAGAAGTTTTGGTACGAAGTTCTACGAGGATTTAAAAGGTTTAAATGGATTCTCAACAAATTTGTACGTATTTCTTAATTCAAAAATGATTGTTTTACTCAATAAAAAGAGGTAAAATTAAAATATTAATATAATTTATAAGTTAGAATTACGTTATTGTAAATACTAATGATATAGAATATAAGAATAAGTTTTTATTGGTTATTGTTGTAATAAAATGGTTTAGTAAGATAGAATGAATAAAAGACAACATAAAGAGAGGCCTTTTATAGGCAAAGGAGAGACAAAGCACGGAAATCAAATTCTAAAAACAGTAGGAAAAAAAGAGAGAAAAAGAACATTCCAGAAAGAGTATTTCAAATAATAAAGTTATTCCAAAAAGAAGGCGTCAAAAAGATGTATTTACAGAGTATGTCAGAAATACATCAATATTTTTAATATTTACTGTAAATGTCAATTCCAAATAAGAAATTTGATTTATTTGTATATATTTAATATTATTTGAATATTTAAATCTTATTTTATCTTTGTATTTTTTTTTTTTTAATATAAAGTTTTATTTTTCCCAACCTGTCAATTGAGCACGGTGTTAGAGAAAATATAAGGGACAAAATTATAATTATAATTTTACTTATTTATTTAATTAATTAATTTAATTTTAACATTCTGTAACTAGTTAATTTATAACTAATGTTAATGTAACTAAATGATAATTAAATAATAATTAAAGATGATAAGGTGCGGCTTCATCCAGTAAATAATTCCTTATTTCACTGGGTAAGTCTAGTAGCCTGGCTGACAAGTTTTCAATTTTTCCTCAGCTCAAATTTTACTTATTATCTAAGGAATTCTTTAATATTTCACAAAATAGAAATAAATGAGTTCTCTCAATTAATAAAAACATGAAGTTCAAGGAGGTATATCTTCTAATTTTTCTGAAAACCTACATCCTAATTCACCAATAATTGATCACAAATTGAGGTAGTGATAAAGCAATGAAGGAGTAAATTTGAATTTTAAGTGAAATTTTCTTGAAGAAAATTTGAAAATCAATTGAATATTAATTTTTTTTAATTTCCAATCTGTACTCAGTAGTTTTTGATTCAGTGCTCAGTCAATTCTTAGTCAGTTCTTAGTTGCTTCTCAGTTACCCCTCAGATATTATATTCCAATGAATTTCAAGTAAATAATCAACACTCAATCAGTAATTAGTAAGTTTTAAGATAGGTCCAGGGTTAATTTGAGGGTGGAGAGACTTTCTAGTGAGCTCCCTCACTGAGCACCTTTTAGACTACACAATTAATTCTCAAAATTCCCCCTTTAAAATTCACACAACTGTTTTGGAATTCTCCCAATTCCTTCATCAAACTTTTTCAACTCATCTCTGACCACACTATCTTTCATAAAAATTCTCATAATAAACAGCATGATCCTGCCTTTCAACTTGTTGTTGCACCATTTCTGTCAGTGTATGCTAGTATTTAAGTATGATTTAATAGTAAATATCAATGGTCCTAATACTTAATATTGAATAATTTATAGATTAAACCTCAAGGAAAGACTAATAAAACTGATATGCTAAAATTTTAACTCACAATATTTGGATTGGTGCGGACTAGTGGAGGAAAATAGGCTAATAAAATATAATTATAGGTAATACAAAGTTAATATCAATTTATATGAGCTTTTAAATATATTTTTATTTGATAATAGTTGTTTTATAATGTTAATTTGATGTTTAGTAAGCTAATGATGTCCAATAACCCATCACATCCTCCCTTACTTTTACAAAAATCAACTGGAATGCACAGAAATTCAATCCAAATGATGTCACTGCTATCCCTGGCAATTACATAGTGTTTAATTGATGTGTTGTAAGTAAGTGATGTCCAATAACCCGTTAAATCCTCCCTTAATTATACCAAAATCCACTGGAGTGCACAGACCTTCAACCCAGATAATGTCACTGCTATCCCCGGCAATTACAGCACTGTGAGAACCCATCACCTCCCCATGGTGTCCAATTCAAGAAGTTTTAACACCCAGACCTCCAGTAAGGACCCTTCATCACAATTAATAATATCATACACCCATACCATAAATAGACAAAACAGATAAAATTGGATACCATAAAGAAACAGGTAAAATAACTCATCCAAAGAGAAAAAATGTAACCCAAAGCATATAAAGGATCCAAATTAACTTTCCAAGCCCCCAATAAGTTCCCCAAGTATCTACATTAATGCAGAAATCATATCCCAACCCATAAATCTGTGAAAATCCATTAAAGGAAGCAGATTAAGTTGTCCAAACTGGATATATGCACCTGAAAAAGGTGTAAGTGCTTGTGTGAGTGTGGTGAGTCCATTGAATACATCCATATGAATTAAGATAAGCAGAAAAATAAAGCTTATACACCATTTAGTGGGTTAAACCCTCATATAGGCCTATATATACATAATATAACTGCATATTTACACTGAATATGAGGTATATGTATACATATAAGCTTATGTATGTCTATATTTACTTATTATCACTTAAGATAAGTATATTTTGACTAAATTAGCACCTTAATAAGTATTAGGGGGCTCTGTATAAGCTATTTGAACTTATATAAGTCATTTAATAGTGTAATAAATAAATATATAATCATAATAACCACATATATAAGTATTATAGCCATATTAGGGGGTGTCAGTTCTGGCAAATCCGAACTTAAATTTGACCAAATCCGCACTTAAATAAATGCGGATTTCCAAAACACACTAGCCCCAACACTGGTGGATTTCAAAATGAAATAAGTCAATTATTTCACTCAAATCTGCACTTTCTCAACCAAAAGTGCTGATTTCACCATCAAGTCCCATTTCACTGATTTGTCAGCATCATCCCATTCATACGCAGCACTCCACAGCATAACACTTCATAACTCAAAACATCGAACATCACTTATATCTTCATATCATATCATATAAGAGTTATGCCTTCCTCACTTTCAAATTGTGATAAATTACATAAAGCAATGACTTTCATGGCTCTTGAACTGCTCTTGGACTCTGATTGCGATTCTGATTCTGATCTAGAAGAAGATTTTGTCTTTTTATCAAAAATGGCCACGAAACGTTACCTTCTTCCCAGAAAGCCTCAAGTACTTCATACCCCCAAGTACACCATCCAAACACTTCTTAAACTATCTACACCCAGTTTTAGAGAGCTGTTCAGGACTTCTCAGGAATGTTTCCTTAAATTTCTTGAGCTTATTCAGGATCATCTCATATTTCACAATAATTCTCAAAAAGAACAACAACATCCTTCAATTCAATTGGCCATCACACTATGTCATTTGGGTTCAAATGGTAATGGAGCCGCTTTGAAATGTTTAGAAAATGTCATTGATTTAGGGTATGGTTCAGTTAACACTTATACCAAACAATGTATCACTGCCATCAACTCCTTGTAATCTCAACTTCTCACCTGGCCAACAAAAGAAGAGCGACTTGAATCATCTCAGGTTATGCAAGCAGAGGGCTTCCCAGGATGTATTGGTTTTGTTGATGGTACTGCTATTCCTTTGAGCCAGAAACCTGCTCAAGGTGGAAACAATTACTTTCACATTCTCGTCAAAAATTTTCACCAAAATATTTACAAGTCAAAAAAATTCTATATCTGTTTTAAAAAATTGGCAATACTTTCCCCTGCATTTTATTGAAGCAAGGGGTGGATATCACCAAAAATTTTCTAAGTCATCAATTTCACATGTCAGATTTGAAAATTTGGCAATACACCCCCCTGCATTTTATTGAAGTAAGTGGTGGAAGTCATCTAAATTTAATATAATTACGTAAATTATTAAATAAATATCTAATATATATCAATTTCCCTAGTTTAAAGTAATGACAATCCCTCAAGCCAAAATGCAGATCAAATCTAGAAACAAAAGTTTGGGACTTTCCACAGGTATAGGCTAGAGGAACCCCATGAAACAAATAAATGTTATCATGATTACCTTTTATACAACACAAGGTCGTGGGCCCATTACTTTAGTTGAGGAAATTGATACATAAAAGATATTTATTAAAAATTTATGAAAAAATATAAAATTTTCAATGACAACTCTAATCACCATACTTTTTGGATCTAGATAAAGTTTTTTTAAATCGATTAACTTTACCTTCTTTCATTACCTTATTGATTCTTTGAATCAACTTATGACTGATTTGAAATGAGCAACCAAAATGTGTTAAATCTTGACAGGATTCTAAACCAGGAGGAGCTTTGGTCGTTTGATGATTATCCTTAGAAGAATTCCAAATAGTTTCGATGATACCATTTCCCAAACCAAAATAAATGATGCACTGGTGGTCTGGAAAATATAAACCATGTCCTTTGATTTTAGCTGGAGATTGTATTGGTTGGCCAGTTATCGGATTGATATATGAGAATGTACCAAAAGTAAGAAAATTGGCATCATACCTATTGATATGAATCCTATTGTGGAATCCTCTGTAAAAGAAAAATCAGAACAAATAAAATTAAAAAAAAAATTAATTCAGTAAAATGTAAAATTATTTGTAAGAAATATTAAAAATTAATATCTAAACCTTTTTTGTTTTGTAATTTACAGGGAAAGACCTTACCAGAATTTAAAAGTTTTTTTTTTCTAAAAATCTGCCAAAAAAAAAAAAGTTACATTTTAGTATGTGTTTTTGAAAAATAGGTAGCCCCTCTTTAACTCTCATTACAGTACGCTTTCCCCCCCTTTCTTTCTCTGAAATCACCTCCAAATTCCCTCCCTCCTTGCCTGTCTCAAAATCCCCCTGAAACCCCCTCCTTAATTGCTACAAAACCCCCCCAAACTCCCCCTTTTACCCCTCTTTCCCCCCCCTTACACTCCCCTTAAACCATCACTAGGTCCTCCTCCTCCTTAACAAACAATTGCTAACAATTGTTTGTTAAGTAAACGAATCATTAGCGATTCGTTTACTTAACAAACAATTGTTAGCAATTCATTTACTTAACAAACAATTGTTAGTGATTGTTCGTTAAGAAGGAGGGGGGGTAGAGGTGGCTAAAGGGAAGTGGAAGGGGGGAAGGGGGAATTTGATGTGGTTAAAGAGAGGAGAAGGGGGGAGTGTTGAGGCACCTAAAGAGAGGGGAAGGGGGGGTCTTGAGGCACCTAAAGAGGGGGGAAAGGGGGGATTTGGGACAGCCAAGGAGGGTGAAAGGCAGGTAAAGAGAGAGGAAAAGGGGTGAAATGAGGCAGCTAAAGAGGGTGAAGGAGAGAAAAAAAAAGAGAAAAAAAGAGAAAAAAGAGAGAAAAAAAAAAGTTAGTCTAACCTTGAAAATAAAAAAAAGGACTTACAAAAAAAAAAAAAAAAAAAAAACCAAAAAAAAACCAAAAAACAAAAAACAAAAAACAAAAAAAAGAAAAATAAAAAAATTCATGATTAGCAAATAAAAAACAAGAAAAAAGAAAAAAAAAGACTTACCTGGTGAGATGAGTTGAGAAAAAAAAAGTAACAAAAATATTTGAGTGATGTTTGAGGAGAGGATGAAAAGGATATGAGTGATGAAAGAAAAAAAAATCACTGACAAAATATGTGATTTCAGAAGAAAATATGTGATTTCATGTTGAGCTGGTGAAAGAAAACCAATGAGCCATCCAAAAAAAAGATTTTCACCGTAAATTCCAAAAAAAAATGAATATGCAACAAACCAAAATACCAACCCAAGTGAATGAAGTACACAAAGAGGACGTTTGGAGAGTAAAAAATGGTATGGGAAAGAAAGGGATGATGTGGCCAACATGTGGTTTTGAAAAAAAAAAATCACGAAAAAAGTGCTGATTTGAGGTCAGAACTGACACCCATTTTTGAAATAAGTGACTTTTTTGCAAAATTTAAGTGCTGATTTGGTTTGAAATCTGCACTTAAGTTAAGTGCGGATTTGCCAGAACTGACACCCCCTAATGAAAGTCAAGTTATAAGCTTTATTTTTCTGTTGTGAAAACTTTTTTTAATAATTAAAGATTTCTAACTTTGACACCCCCTAATACATATTTACTTCCAAATCATCCTTAGAAAAAGTGCTTCAAAAAATGGTCATGCTAATTTTAAACTTTTTTTTGACATCTTTTCAGTTTACTTTGGAAAATATTTTGACTAATTTCATGAAATTGCAGTGTTTTCACTCTCCTCACTTTTTCCAATTATAACCATCTTCCAAAACAGTCACACTAACTCCTAGCCTTCAACCATCAACTTTTGACCTCTAATCAATAGCCCTATCTGTAAAACTATGCATAAACCAGTGCTACAAAATTTCCTGTGACAACCAGACTAAGGCATTTTTCAGGACAGAGAATTCCACTTTCTAGACCAAAATGAGCAGAGACATTAACCTGTGACCTTTGACACCAAATAATGTCTTTGAACACTGTTTTTCCTTTGAATTTTTATTTCATTATTTTTTATTTTTGTCTTTTTTTTCTTTCCTCAGTGTAATTACTTTAATTGTTTGATGCTCTAAAAACCTGTTATTTAATATCCAGCCATGATCCCTCCCCCCACTTGCTACTGCCAGCATCTCCTCTTGCTACCATTTCCCCCTCCACTTCTATCTCTACTTACCACAATCACCATTACCATTTCCACCTCCACTCAGAACCACCATTATCATCACCAACAACTCCATCACCTCCTATCACCATTACTTCCACCTCTAACTCCCCCTCTCTCTGCCATCAAAATCAAAATCAACACCTCCACATCTCTCCACCATCACCACCTCCACTTGTCACCATCACTTTCACCATCACCATCTCAATCTCCCCCTCTTTCCACCATCACCATAACCATCACCTCCACCTACCCCTCACACCACTATCAATATCAACACCACCAACTCCTCCTCCCCCTCCTCTGACAACCATTTCCACCTCAGCTCACCACCATCACCACCAGAAGTAGCAGCAGAAGCACTCACCACTACCCCCACCACCTCCTCCACTGCTACCTCCAATTCCTCTTCTTCCCACCAGTACCACCTCCACCTCTTCCTCATTCCACCATCACAGCCTCCACTCAAAGAAATTATGAGTATCAAGGGGATGGTGAGGAGAAAATAAATAAAACTATGTTTAAAAATGATTTGATTTTTTCTGTACATAATTTGAAGCTTTAGTGATTTATTTTTTAGCTAAATATTTCCATTGAAATGAAAAATGGTAATTTTCCTATGTTTCCTTTGAATACCCTGGTGTTACTGCAGAAAAATGAGAGTCATAAAAAATCAGCAGAGTTAAGTAAAAGGGATGGGTAGAGACACTTTCAATTGTTACAGGAACTTTCTTGTTTTAGCAGAACACTCAAATTAGTGCTGTATGAATTTTAAGGCCATGGTTTGGCTTGAAATTGGTTGTACAAAGGCTGCCTGCAACACCACTTTCCTATGTATTGTTACCTAGAATATTACCTCTACTAAATAAAATTGATAGGAATATAACCCTTAGCTTTATAAAATAAAATAATTACAAGAGAAATATAATATTAGGGCGTTTCAAGCATGGCAAATGTGGAAACACATTAAATTCATTTCAAATCACAAAAAAAACGAGTCCCATCTATATAAAGTCATCAAAAGAAGTATATTTAACAGTAAAAATTAATATAATCAAAAGTTTATAAGTTTTTTTGATTAAAAAAATGAGTTTTTCTAGTGGCTGATTTGCAATGTTTGACACCCCCTATTAAAATCATTGGAAATAATTCATGAGAAAAAGATACTGCTAACTTATAAGACTTAAATTACCTTATCAAAGGAGATAAAAAAAAGTGAAAGATAGGTTTAAATAAGAAATTTAGACTTATACTGGCACAATGAAAAATGAATTTTGTTGTTTAATGACATTTCTGATACTTTTTTAGAAGTTTTTTGCACAAGAAAAAGGGTGATATCATTTTTATTGTGTTATTGGAAATTTCTTATGTTGATGGGCAGGTGTATTAGCTAGATTGAGATATTATTGGCTGTGTATAGGATTGGTAAGCCAGGGGAACATATTGGAGAATTATTGGGTATAAAAGGAGGGTTTTTTTGGTCTTATTTTCTAAATTCTTTATCATTAAAATTAAAACATATAACCATTACAATTACAATACATTTCATTAGTACTCTTAGAAGTCTTTGAATAGTGTTTGGAGTTTTATATTTATTTTTCTACCAACTATAAGATTGTAACGCATTTATCATTAGTGAGATTAAATTACTGAGACCCTTATATTGAATTATATTAATATTTATTAGATTTGTACTACAGTATTCATATAGGAACATTTAAATCTTCTATAAAACTGACTAATGAAGCTATTCATGTCTCTGTAATTAAACTCATCCTGACACAATTATTATTCAATTTCAACCCAATTTATAGAATTAATTTTAATTTAATGAAAATAAATTGAGTTAAAAGAATAAATCAAATACTTAAAGAAGTAAATTATATATAATATAAAAATTTAAATAAGTTAATTAAGTTTTAAAAATTAGTAACATAATAATTTATATTATTTAATAAAATTAAAATATTAATTTCATAATATTATAATACTTTCAATAAATAAATCAATAGTTTTTGATTTAAAATTTTAATCAGTCTATTTTACATATTTTAAATAAGTCACTGGCTTAAAGAATAATGAAGTTAGAGTCTCAAGAGAAAGCTGCCAAAAATCCACATAAAGAGGAAAAAAATGATGAACTAGATGTCTGGTTCAATATTTTGTCCCTGTTCCATTACTAGGTACATTTTTTGTGACAAGCCATTTAATTTTACTATTTGATCCCACCTTGTTTTTTGCCTTTGGGAGTGGATTAAGGTGGTCTGGTTCATGAAGGCTTGTAAGAATAGAGAAGAGGAGGTTCAAGAGGCTTAGGGGGAGATTGAAAAGTGTAAAAAGTTGGTGAAGAGGATGAGTGGTGAAAAAAGAATGAAACTATAACAAAAAAAATTAATAGAATTTTTGGATAAATCCATGAAGATGAGAGGAAATGAGCCAAGATGATGCCAATGTCAGAAAAGCAAAAAATAAGATAGGTTCAAACAAGGTCACTCCACAAATAAGACCCTGAATCATACCCTGAAACAAAAAAATGAACAAGACAACTAGCTAAGGGATTTTTTTCTCTGTGAACAACTTAATTTTGCAGCTGATAGGCCTTGTTTAAATAGTCTTCAATACTAGATGACAAACTCATTTAAAAAAATTTTCAGAATCAAAAATAGAATTATAATTTGGATTTAAAACAGATTAGATCTGGATAAACCAAGAGAATTTATGGTGACACAGTATGAAAATTTATTTTTGTAAAAATGTTCCCTTCTATTATGAGGTGCCAATCACCAAATTTTTTTAAGTCAAAAAAAAGTTTTACCATAGCAGGAGATGGGGAACAAAAATTCTTTTCCAAGACAAAAAGAGTTTATCTCAAAAAAAAATTGGAAATACCCTTCCCTATAATTCATTACAGCAGGGGGTTGAATTAAACTAATTTCTTGTAAGTCACAAAACATTTTTGACAAAATAGATATTTAGCAATACCCTTCCCTGTGCTTTATTGAAGTAGGAGACTAAATTGCCAAATTTTAAGTTCATTCCATAAGTTATTTTGTAATGGAGTCACATAAAATATTTAAAAAATTTATATTAATTAAAATTCATGTAAAATATGAATAGAAATTTTCTGTGGCCAAAGTCAATGAAATTAAACACAAGTGTATACATGAACCTCATGAATAGAATGAATTTACGCATGATTATTGTTATGAAACACATGGCCTGATGGCTCTATAATTTAAGTAAGTAAACTATCTTGTACAAATTTTTAAACTCTAATTTATGAAATATAAATAAAAGTTGACAACATATACTAAGCTCCAAAATTTTGTGGCCTACCTAATGTTTTATTTTTTACATTACCTTCTTTTCTTACCTTATGAATCTAGTTGATCTACTCTAGATTTTCAGTAATTTTTATCTAAACAACATAAAAAAGTTAAATCTAAATGAAAAATAATATAAATAGAATAATGCATATCTAAAAATCTTTTCTCAGAATATCTGAAATAAATAGTCCCAAAAAGTCTGAAAAAAAGTCTGCTAAATTTTTCAGTCAAGTGCCAAAACATTCCACAAAAATGTGCCCAGAAGTCTCCAAAAAAAAACTACCCAAAAACACTTAAAAGTTACTTGGAAGTTCTCAGATAATTTTTCTAAATTTTTTCAGTAAAAATTGACCAAAAAAGCCTGAATAGAGCTAAAAATCACTTGTATATGCTCAAAAAAAGTTTCCAAATCATTTTAGCAAAAACAAAGCCCCAAAAAACCTTTAAAAGAAGTGGTAAATTCATGGAATTGTTTCCAAATTATTTCTGCCTTATTCTGAAGCAATCTAGAAAAAAAAGCCAAAAAATGAGAAAATACCTAAAAATGAACCAAAAAATACCAAAAAGTCAATAAAACAAGAATAAAAAAGATTGAGAACCAAGAAAAAATGGGAAAAAATTGAAAAAATTGAAAAATGGAACATTTCATTAAGAAATTAAGCCAAGAATGATGATAAAAATAGGAAAGAAAGAAAATGACAAAAAAATGACATTTCAATCAGCAATTAAATAACTAAAAATGAGAAAGTAGCTTACCTTGAGAGAAATGGAGTGAGAAGTATCAGAACCAACAATGAGTGATGCAAGTGAGAGATGAAGAGAAGATGATATATCATAGTTTGACAAAATTATAGAAATGTTATGCAATTTCATGTCTGGGAGCTAAGCCAAAATGAATGAAACTGAGAAACTAGCGATTTTCATTGCAAAAAAAAGTGAACAGTGATGAAGATTCAGGATAAGTGTATGATTATGGTATTGATTAAGTGCTGTTAAGTTGCATAACTCACTTGTATAAATATGCCCTTAAGTATTAGGTAAAAAAAGTCTAGGCGTTGGCATCTCTGTTCCGAGTGCTGACTTGTCAGTGTATGCTAGTACTCAAGTATGATTTCATAGTAAATATTAATGGTCCTACTACTTAGTATTAAATGATTTTTGGATTAAAACTCAGGGAAAGACTAATAAAACTGTTATTCTCAATTTTCAACTCACAATATTTGGATTGGTGCGGGCTAGTGGTGGAAAATAGACTAATAAAATATAGTTATAGCTAATATAAAGATAATATCAATTTATAAGGGCTTTGAAATATATTTTTATATGCTAATAATTGTTTAATATTTTTTATTTGATGTTTACTAAGTAAGTGATGTCCAATTACCCACCAAAGCCTCCTTTACTTATACCAAAATCCACTGGAGTGCACAGACCTTCAATCCAGATGATGTCACTGCTAACTCCAGCAATTTTAGCACTTTGAAGGCTCATAACCTCCCCATTTTTTCCACTTCAAGAAGTTTCAACATCCAGACCTCCAGTAAGCACCATCTATCACAATTAATGATATCATACACCCATACCATAAATAGAGTAAATAGATTAAAGCAGATACCACAAGGAAACAAGTAAAATAACTCATAAAAATAGAATAAAATGAAACCCAAAGCATATAAAGGAACTAAATAAACTTTCCAATCACCCAAAAACATTCCCAAGCATCCAATTCAACCCAGAAATTGTATTTCAACCCATAAATCCATGAAATTCCATTAAAGAAAGTAGATTAAGTTGTCCAAACTGGATATATGCATCTGAAAAAGATGTATATTCTTGTGTAGGCATGGTGAGTCCATTGAATATTTCCATATGACCTAAAATAAGCAGAAAAATAAAGCTTGTAGGCTATTTAGAGGGTTAACCCTGCATATAGACCTATATATACATAGTATAACTGCATATTTCACTGAATATGAGGTTTATGCATACATATAAGCTTATTTATGCTTATAATTACTTAATATCACTTAAGATAACTATACTATGAATAAATTAGCACCTTAATAAGTCTTACAGGGCTATGGATATGCTATTTAAACTAATATAAGTCATATTATATTATAATAAATATATATATAATCTCAATAACCATATATATAAGTATTATAAATTTATATTTAACTTATAAGCTTAATTGTTAGGATTTGGTTGAGAGATGAGGAGGAGGAGCACTATGGGGGCCATGCATTGTGAGATGCAGAAGAGGGGATATTGAATAAGGGGGTTATATGGGGCAAGCGCTGTGGAGCGCTCCTCATTAGAAAACTTATATAGTAATTCAGTTACTTCTTAGTCTCACTGCTTAGTAGAATAGACAGTACCATCCCAGGCTAGTGTCAGTGCTAGTAGTAGTCTTCCTTCTTAGGTCTTAACATTTTGTCAAATATTAATTGGCGCACTACTGAAGAGCAATGAACTCCTCAGGCCAACCTGATGCAGAAACCCTTTCTGAAATTCAAGAATAAAACACCAGACTCATGGAATGTCTAGCTGAGGAATAGACCTCATACCGCAGCCCAACAAAAGCAGAACTTGATGCCATCATAGCTAAGGCACAGGCATAGCCTACAACACCAGAGCCACTTGTTAAAGGCTCAAAAATTCCAGTCAGAAAAATCTTTGATGGAAAGAGAGGCCCCTGGGAGGATCAGTACACATCACAGTTAAAGCTTTATGTCCTACTCAACAGTCATCAGTTCCCAGATGAGCAATCAAAAATTGTGTTTGCAATCTCTTACCTCACAGATGAGGTGGCATGCTGGGCAAGGCCATATAAAAAGGAGCTCCTTGGAAATGTCAAGTCAGAAACAACTTTCCATCAGTTAATGGGGGCTTTAAAACTGGCTTTTCTCAACCCCAATGTGGCCCCAAAATTGGAGAACACTCTCAACCAGTTCTGTCAAAAACACTCTGTCACCAAATATGTGTCAGAGTTCCAGGCCATGCTAGCTACATTAAAACATGGGGAGAAGGAGCACTCATTTTTCACTTCAGAAATGGGCTCTTTCAAAAAATCAGGAACACTCTAATCAGTTACCCTTTTCCAACCTCCCTCCAAGTGCTCATGGAGCTGGCCATCCAAATCAATAATAAGTTTACGCATCAGAAGATGGTTGGTTGAAGTGGCTCCCTTCAGTGGTGCAACTGTGCCTCATCAATTGGGGCTAGCTCCAGGGACCCAAACGCCATGGAAATTGATGTAGTAAATTCACATGGATCTAGTGGAAAAAAAGGCTATCTGACAAGGAATACCAGAGGCATATGAGTATAGGGCTATGCCTCTGATTTGGGAGTGGTGGTCATCTGGAAAGGGAGTGTTGAGGAAAAATAAGGGTTAATGAGGTGGAGGATAGCACACGAAGGGTGTAGGTAAAAGATAGTGCTTTGGAGTGAAGGTTGTCCCCTCCACATGTAGATTGGAGGGGAAGGATAAGAAGGACCTAGTAGAAGAGTTATCAGCATGCTGGCCACTTGAAATAAATGATAATTGCATTATACTAAGCTTGACTTTAGTGCTTCTTGAGGCCACAAAAAATGTTCAAGCTCTACTGAACTGTGGTGCCACAGACTGTTTTATTTCTAACAAGTTATTACAGACAAATAAAAATAAAAATGAAAAATTGGACCACCCTAGGCATCTAATTATGTTTGAATGATCCCCAGGGGGGGAGAAATAAGAGAAAAGGTTTTTTTCAGGTTTTGGTGTGACAGAAGGGAGTCTCAGTGCAAGGCATATGCAACAAACCTGAAGGACCAGTACTACATGGTGCTGGGTATGACTTGGCTGGACCAATATAGCCTGCAAATTGATTGGAAGAAGAAGAAGGCTCATATGAGAAGGAAAGGGGTTCCTGGAGCTAAATTATTGGCTCCCTGGCCCCTTTGGGGGTCAGGGGCCTATCCTGGAAAGTCTTCTGATGTTTTTTTATCATCATTTGACTTGACTAAAGAACTAATGCTTCATCTTGATTCTAAGAAGCAGGCTGGGGATGGGTCACCAACAGGAAGCTCCAGAGAGGGCCAAGGAGGGGATGAAAGGTGCCAAAAGGAGGAAAGGGAAAGTGGAAGGTGGAAAGGTGGATGGTGACAAGAAAGAATTTTCCCCCTGGCCCCTTCAGGGGTCAGGGGCCCCACCTGGCAAGTCTCCTGATTTTTTATTATCATCAGTAGACTTGCGGCAAGAACTGACACTTTCTCTTGATGCTAGTTTCAGGACTTGGAGGGGGTTCTGGAGGAAGAGGAGGAACTGAAATGAGATGCAACAGCATGTTATATCCACCAAGATTGTATACAAGTTCCAGTCCTCAAAATGAACAAGAAGCCTCAAGGAAATGGTCTCTGAAGCCTATTTGGAATTCTTACCACTGTTAGAAAGTGGGAGAGTCAAAACCCTACCACCCCACTGACCACACAACCTTTTCAATAACCTGATACCAGGCGCCACTCCTTAATTTAGTTGCATAATCCCATTTCAAATCTTGGTATCAAAACACTAAAAGAGATGATTTATAAAAAATTTGAAGAATGATTTCATCAGAGAATATAAATTTCCCTGGGCAGCCCCTGTGATCTTTTCAGGTAAAAAGGGCGGGTCATTGAGACCATGTATAGATTTCAGAAGATCAAATGCACTGACAGTTCAGAAAAGATACCTCCTTCCGCTGAATATTGAGTTGATTGAAAGTCTTCAGGGTGCAGAAATTTTCACATCCCTAGATCTCAGGGCATATTACCACAACATATGTGCAGAAGGAGACAAACATAAACTGGAATTCTGCACTAAATTTGATCATTTTGAATGATTGGTAATGCCATTTGGTCTGTGTAATGCACCTGCCATTTTTCAACACTTCAAAAATGGCATTTTCAGAGATAGAATAGGGATAGATGTGGCAGTTTATCTAGATTATATCTCGATATACTCCAGATCAATGGAGCAACACCAGATACATGTGAAGGATTGTTTGTAGAACTTGAAAGAAGCCCAAGTATGGTTGAAACCAGAGAAATGTGTCTTCTCAGTGAGTGAAATCCCCTACCTGGGTATGATCATCTCAATGAATAGGGTGTAAACAGACCAGGAAAAAGTAAAGGCAGTAACAAAATAACCAGCACCAGTTTTGGTAAAGGAGCTCCAGTCATTTTAAGGCTTTGCAAATTTTTAATGCCTTTTTATTGAAAATTAATTCCACATTTTCTGGCCATTAAATGACCTCACATAAAAGGAAGCCAAATTTACCTGGACAAGTAGCCAACAAAACATGTTTGACTACCTGAAAAAACAATTTGTGACAGCCCCTATTCTTGTTATCCCTGATTTATTAAAGCCATTTGTTGTGAAATTTTACTTCTCAGAATTTTCACTAGATGCAGTATTATCCCAATACAATTTTGAGAATGTCACTACACAATATGGGGGGCGGACTTGCTAGCAAGTCCAAAACCTTGGACCCAAACACACCACAGATTGAACACACATTGAGCTATTGACAAAGGAACCATACAATCAGGGATGAAAACCACTCAGAAGAACAGTTTAAGGTGGGTTTTTAAGTAGAGTTCAGTATGGTTTTAATATGAGTTCAGTCTGAGTTCCATCTGAGTTCAGGTTGGGGACTTGCTAGAGAGTCCACCCCCTATATTGTATAGTGTGTCTTGTACCCAGTAGCATAATTTTCACAAACATTTCTAGGCACCAAAAAAAACTATGAAATATATGATAAGGATTTATTGGAACTAGTAGGAGCAGTGCACACCTTGCACCACTTCTTGGAAGGAGGGCCTCACTGGCTACAAGTTATTATTTACACAGATCATAAAATATTGGAAACCTTCCTTTCCACTAAAAATTTGACTCAACAACAAGAATTCTTGAAAGAACTTCTAATTAGTATTAATTTTGTTGTTAAATTCTGATTAGGGAAGAAAAGAGGCAAACCACATGGGCTCTTATGAAATCCTGACTTGCTCCCAGCACCAGACCAGCTACATACTGTTGGCAAAATGTTATTGAAGGGGGACCTTGAAGAGGGGGTAAGCCTAGATGAGGTGGAATTAGTGGATGAGAATTGGATGGAAAGGATGAGGGAGTGCAGAAGTTGGTGAAGGGACTGTTATCAAAAGAGGTATTGGTAAGATAAGGATTGGAGGAGTATCACCTAGAAGGGGAAGCGCTATATTCAAATGGAAGGATAGTGGTTCTAAATGATGAAGAGTTGAAAAGGCAGGTGTTCAATTCAAGACATGATTCCCCAACGGCAGGACACCCAGGATCACTGAAGACTGTCAAGCTGGTAAATTTCAACTTTTACTGGAAGTCTATGAAGGCATTCATCCAGCGCTATGTAGTGGCTTGTGACTCTTCCCAGAGAAACAAGGTCAGTCCAACCACAACACCATTGACCCCACTACACATTTCCAAGAAACCATTGAAGAAGCTCTCTTACAATCTTATAGTGGAGTTACCCAACTAACAAGGGATGAATGCAATCCTCACAGTACTTGACCGTTACACCAAAATGTCAAACTTTGTCCCCACCACTAAAAAGTCACATCTGAGGGTATTACATACCTAATGGTGGCACACATGTCAAAGCTGCATGTATTGCCTGAAAGTATAGTATCAGATAGGGGAGGTAATTTTAACTCTAAGTTTTCAAAAGTAATTTATGAACAACTGAACATTAAGCCCAAATTTTCAACAGAATGGCATCCATAAACTGACAGGAAATCTGAGATAGTGAATAAGGCAATTGAACAATACCTGCACCACTTCATTAACTATCACCAAGATGATTGGGTACTACTATTACCACTTGCTGAAATCTCATACAATAAAAGGACACATGCTGCAACAGGCATGTCACCATTATATGCTAACTATGGATATCACACAACATTCTCAATCAGTATCCCATCCACGTTAGAAGTCCCAAAAGCTGAAGAGTGGATTCAGAAAATAGTGAGAATATTTTGAGAACTAAAGGCAGAGCTCAAGCTATCCCAGCAAGCGATGAAGCAAGCGATGAAGCATTGTGGTCATCCAACATTGGATGGGGCCTTTGTTGTGTAGTTTGGCACTGTTTGGTGATGTCTTAAATGGCATTGATGTCTGTTTATGGTGTTTTTCTGTATTCATAGGCTGAATAATGAAGCTAAAGAGATGATTCTACTATCATTGGATAGCCCTGGTTTTTCTTTATGTTTTATGTTCTAAGGGTATTTATGGTATTTTTGGGTTTTAAGGGCTCAAATAGGCAGATATCACTTTTTCCTATAACTGTTACATTTTTTTCACGTTTTTGGGATAATATTAAGTCTTAGGTTTATGTCTTTAGCACTATTAGATAGCCCTGGTTTTTCTCTACATTTTATGTCTTGTGGATTTTTTAGCATATTTTAAGGTTTAAGGTGTTTTCTGTTGTTTTATGGTTTTTTTTGTTGTTTTTGGTGGTTTTCTGGCTTCAGGGGGCCCGCTTGCCTCAGTAATAGCATGCTGGGGAGCGTTTCCAAAGGGTTTTTTATGCAATTTGGCTGGAATAAGGGACAAATTAGTTGCTGTAGCATAGATTTTTGATGGGGGTCTATGTGTACATATTGAATAAGACACACCACGCAATATGGGGGGCGGACTTTCTAGCAAGTCCGCAACCTTGAACCCTAATTCATATCTTTTTGAGCCCACATTGAATTAGTGATGAAAACACCAAGAAAAAATATTGACATTCTGGTGAACTCAATATGAATATAACTTGAACATTTAATGAAGCTTAGGAAATAATACTTTGAACAAATCTTGAGATATGAAGAATGAGATTTTTTTATAGAAATTTTAATACAGTGCAGATCACACTCAAATTAATCTGAAAAATACATATTTTAAACTATTTAAGCAGTTTCTTTTCAATTTTTTTAAAAAAAAGAACACCAATGTATAGACCCGGCAAGATACCATCTGACATTATTATATAAGTTTCTTTGGCCAGAAATACATGGAGAAACTACAATTTGAAATATGTCAATTTGTTCATGAAAGTTTACTTTGTGCATTCATATTATTAATTGTATTATTTTCAAGAATTGAAAAAATTACATACTTATTTTATGACTAGATAATATTGAATATTATAAATCATTAAAATATCTAAAGAAGGTGCAAAAATCTAAAAAATGATGTTAAAAAGACTTTACTTAGACATATAATTTTCAAATTCAATTGACATACTATATTTCACTATTAAATAAATAAAAAATTTATACTAATATTTATTAGAATTTATTTCCTCTCTTCTTCAAAATTTTCAAAATATTAAAATGTAGATTTTTATTAGATTTAAGTAAATGAAGAGAATAAAAGTATAGGAGTTGTGGATTTTTAGGATTCAAGGAATATCTGTGCCCACTCTTTGTAACATATTTTATATATTTTATATTTTTTGTATATTTATTTTGTATTACTATCTTCTTTTATTGTCTTTTTTTACTCCCTCTCAAGAATACCCACTCTTTTCCCTTTGAAATATTTCTTTATCCTCACCTCATCCTTCTCCCCAACCTTTTCACTCCCTTTGTCATCATTTTTAACCCCTATCCACATTTTCCTCTCCCTCTCCTCTCCTCTCCTTCCAGTTTGCTTACCTCCCCGTTTCTCCCTAACACTTTATTTTTATATACAGAAATAGGGACTGGGTTGAAATGGAGTAAATTGGGGTTCAAGGATTGTGGAGGCAAGGTAAAGGGGAGGAATGGGGCTACAAGGTTTGGAAAGGCTGGAGAGAGGGGTGAGAAAGGGTATATGGGGTAGCAAAAAGGTTGGGAAAGAGTTGGAAGGGAAGATTAAGGGTTCTGAGGCATTTTAAAAAAGAAAAGGGTCTGGGAGAGGTTGAGAGGGGTGAAATGGGGATCAAAAGAGGATGGCATACAATGGGGCTGGGAGGATAGCGAAAGGAATGGGGAGGGAAGACAAGCATGTGTTGATAGAATTGAAAGGGATGTAGATTGGTGCAAACAGAGTGTGAAAATAGGAGGATGAACTCTGTTCTTTGGGCGAAGAACAGAGTTCACTTCCATAAAATATTAGCTGAAACATAGTTTTCAATTCCGTAAAAACAGTTTTAAGTAATAGAAAAAGTCACTGATTTTTTTTATATGTAATCTGAAATTTTTTAATAAAATTATTGTATTTAAGAATTGCAATAATGTCAATCAATTTTTATTGATCAACTTAATTTAATAAAGTATTATTTAAATAAGTTGCTTCAAAAAATACTTTGGATTGAGTAGACTCATGGAATGATTTTTTCTGGCTTCCATTCAGTTATCCTCACACTTTCACTATGTTTTCAATATAGATCCATTATTATTTGTGTGATACTTCAATTGAAAGTTCAGTATTACTTCAGTCTGAGTTCCATCTGATTTCCATCTGACTTCAAGTTGCGAACTTGCTAGCAAGTCCGCCCCCCATATTGCGTTGTGACAGTTTGGGGAAACTTTAATTATCAATCAACCATCTGGTAATAAGATCACTGTTTCTCACTCAGTTTCCACTGTTTTTTGTCCACACAATGTTTTTTAAAAGGTGAGTTCTTCATTTGATTTAAATTTGGCAACTGGTTTCTCTGGTGTAGCTTTGAAACCTGCATCAAGTATTATTGCTGTTTTCTGTGCAAAAAGTGCACTGTGTTTTGGTTTTATGATGTGGATCTTTCTGCATTTCAGGTTTGTTTTGCTCTGTGGTCTATCTAGGCTACTGTCCTGACTTTTAAAGAAGTCAAAAATTTTGTTGGAAGGGGTATTGTAATAGTCTCTAATTTTCTGTAGCAAATAAATCTCACCTGGTATTTCTCAAAGGGACAGGGGTTTTTATCTCTAGTTTTTCTTCAACTCTCTTGGTCAAGGCCTATAACGAGCTCTATAGGATTGTCTACAGAATCCTCATGATCAAGGAAAGACCCAGCATTGTGCACTACAGGTAGGTGGCAAGGTTTTATTAAGCTCACTTTCCCTTTCCACATTGCACCCCAGTGCTAAATTAGATCACAAGAAAGTGGGGCCATTCAAATTCAAGTGCAAGGTATCTGACTCAGCTTATGAGCTGGAGCTACCAATCTCGATGAGGCAAGTACACCCAGTTCTCAACATTTCATTTCTCATAGAGCACAAAGAAGATATAATTTCAGGACGCCCAGAAGAGCCACCAGCACCAATCCAGGTGGAAATGAAGAGGAATTTGAGGTGGAAAAGATTTTTTCTAAGAGGATGTACAGGGGAAAGGTTCAGTACTTGTTACCTTGGAAAGGCTATGAGGTTGGAGATAGGTCTTGGGAACCAGTATAAAATTTGGTGAATGAAAAGGGAGAATAGTAGGAGTTTGAGAAGGTGCATAGGGACAGGAGGGGTAAAAGAGGAGGTAATTTTAGGATTTGGTTGCAAGGTGGGGAGGAGGAGCGCTATGGGAGCTATACATTTTAAAGAGGTGGAGGAGTGGATATTGCATGAGGGGGTTGTATGGGGCAAGCGCTGTGGAGTGCTCCTCATCAGACAAAATCTATAATAAATCTAATTACTCTCTTGTCTCACTGCTAAAATTAGCATAGCAGTCCCGCCTTCCCTCACTGTTGGTAGTCCCAACATATTCAGTCTAGTTTATCTCACTTCTTTACCCAGCATAGTCAGTCCTGTTAAGGCTAGAATTAGTGCTAGTAGTAGTCTTCCTTCCTAGTTTTAAACATTTTTTCCAATATTAATTGGTGTGCTACTAAAGAACAATGAATCCCTCAGGTCAACCTGATGCAGCAACCCTCACTTAAATTCAAAAAAATGGCACACTTGCAAGAAAAAAATGCCATTCTCATGGAAAATTTAGCTGAGGAAAGGCCCTCATATCATGGCCCCACTGAAGCAGAGCTGGAGGCTGCTAAAGCCCAGGCACAGGGACCGCCTACAACACCAGTTCCACTTGTTAAAGGCCTAAATATTGAAGTTCCAGCCATCTTTTCTTAAAAACACTGTACTCAGGAATATAAATATGTGTTTCAGGTAAACCTCTATGTCCTTCTCAATGGACATCAGTTCCCAGACAAGCAAGAAAAAATTGGGTTTGCAATATCATACCTCACAGATGAGGCAGCACACTAGGCAAGGCTCTACACCAAGGAGCTCCTCAAAAACTCTTGTGAGGTGAAAACCTTATTTCAGTTCATGGGGGCTTTTGAATTAGCCTTTGGAAACCCAGAAGTGGCCATTGTGGCCATGACCTCAGAGCATGCGCTCAATCAGTTGCAACAAAGAAACTTGGTTTCTGAGTATGTTTCAAAATTCCAGGGCCATTCCAGATATTTCACAACATGGGGTGAAGGGGCGCTCGTGTTCCACTTTAAGAATGGGCTATCACCAAAAATAAGAAACTCCCTGATCATTCAACCTTGTAGAACCTTCCTCCAAACACTCATGGAACTGGCCATCCAAGTCGACAATGGGTTCATGCATAAATGAATGTATGGCTATAGTGGCGCTTGTCCGTGGAGCAGCTATGCCTCATTGAGTGGGGCTAGTGCCAGGGGCCCAAATGCTATGGATAATGATGCAGAAAATGCATGTGGCGCTAGTAGGAGGAAAAGTTAGTTGTATGATGAGTATCAGAGGTGCATGAGCAAAGGTCCATGTCTCAGGTGTGGAAGCAGTGTTTATCTGGCAAGGGAGTGCAGATGAAAAATGAGGGTTAGTGAGGTGGAGGATAGTGCGGGAAAGTAGCTGGTAAAAGACAGCACTTGGGAGTGAAGGTTGTTCCCTCTTTGAGCGTATTAGAGGAAAAAAATAAGGTGGCATTAGTAGAAGAACTATCAGCTAGTAAGCCACTTTAATTGAATGATAATTGTATTATACTGAACTTGAATTTAATGACCCTTGATGCCACAACAAATGTATAAGCCCTGCTGGAATGTGAGGCCACATATTGTTTTATTTCCAACAAGTTCTTACATTGAAATAAAATGAAAAAAGAAAAATTGGACCACCCTAGGCGTCTAATTATGTTTGACATATCCCCAGATGGGGGAGGAGAAGTAAGAGAGAAAGTTTTTTTCAGGTTCTGGTGTGATTAAAGGGAGTCTCAGGACAAGGCATATGTGAAAAACCTGAAGGACCAGTACGAAATGGTACTGGGTATGACTTGGCTGTACCAATATAACCTGCATATTTATTCAAAAGAAAAGAAGGTTCAGATGGGAAGGAAAGGGATTCCTGGTGCTAAAGTATTGGCCCCCTGGCCCCTTCAGGGGCCAGGGGACCATCCTGGAAAGTCTCCTGATGTTATGTTATCATCAGTTGACTTGCCACCATAACTGATGCTTCCTCTTGATTCTAAGCAGGAGACTGGGTATGGGTCACCAACGGGGAGAACCAAAGAGGGCCAGAAAGAAAATTAAGTGCACCAAGGAAAGGAAAAGGCACAACAAGGAAGGTGGATGGCGCAGAGAAAGCATTTTTCCCCTGTCCCCTTCAGGGATTAGGGGCCCTGCCCATCAAGTCTCCTGGCTTCTTATTATCATCAGTAAAATTTCTGAAAGAACTGAAACTTTCTCTTGATGCTAAGTTCTAGGGCTTGGAGGGGGTGCTGAAGGAGGAGGAGGAACTGGAATGTGACGTAACAGCTTGGAACATATCTGCCAAGATTTCAGCAAAGGCCCAGTCTTATAAGCCAACAAAAGGCCTCAAAGAAATGGTCCCTGAAGCCTATTGGGAATTCTTACCATTGTTCAAAGATGGAGGAGTCAAAACCCTACCACCCCAACAACCATACAACTTTGCCTTTGACCTGATACCTGGTGCCACTCCTCAATTTAGTCGCATGATACCATTGTCAACTTTGGAATCAACAGCCCTAAAAGAGATGATTGAAAAAAATTTAAAGAATTGTTTCATCAGAGAACCAAAATCTCTCTGGGAAGCAATGGGGATTTTTGCAGGAAAAAAGGATGGGTCACTGAGACCGTGTATGGATTTCAGAAGATTAAATGCACTAAAAGTTTAGAACAGATACCCCCTTCCTCTGAATAGTGAGTTGATTGACAGTCTTCAGGGTTCAGAAAGTTTCACATCTCTAGATCTCAGGGCAGGCTACCACAACATATGTGTGAAAGAAGGAGATGAACATAAACTTGAATTTCGCACTAAATTTGGTCATTTTGAATGGTTGGTAATGCCATTTGGTTTGTATAATGCACCTGCCACTTTTCAAAACTTCAAAAACAGCATCTTCAGAGATAGAATAGGGATAGATGTGGCAGTTTATCTATATTACATCTTGATTTACTCCAGATCAATGGAGGAACACCAGATACATGTGAAGGACTGTCTTCAGCGCTTGGAACAACCCCAAGTATGGTTGAAAGCAGAGAAATTTCTCTTCTCAGTGAGTGAAATAGCCTGCCTATGTATGATTATCTCAAAGGATAGGGTGAAAATGGACCAGGAAAAAATAAAGGCAGTAACAGAATGGCCAACACCAGTTTCAGTAAAGGAGCCCCAGTCATTTTTAGGCTTTGAAAATTTTTACCGCTGTTTTATTGAAAATTACTCCTACATCTGCCAACCATTACACAACCTCAAAAAAAAAGATGCCAAATTTACCTGGACCAATAGCCAAGAAGATGTGTTTGACTATCTGAAAAAACAATTTGTGACAGCCCCTATTCTTGCAATACCTGAGTTATTAATGCCATTTTTTCTGGAATGTGACTGCTCAGATTTTGCACTAGGTGCAGTTTACCCCAATACAAAACTGAAAATGTCTTTCACCCAGTAGCATATTTATCACAAAAACTTCTAGGCACTGAACTAAACTATTTAACATATGATAAGGAGATATTGGCACTAGTAGAGGCAGTGCGTACCTGACACCACTATTTGGAAGGAGGGCCTCATCATTTACAAGTTATTATTTATACAGATATTAAAAACTTAGAAACCTTTCTAACCACAAAATATTTGACACTCTGAAAAGAACGCTGGGAGAACTGCTGAATAGCATTAATTTTGTTGTTACATTCAGACCAGGGAAGAAAATTGGCAAACCTGATGTGCTATCATGACCTCCTGACTTGCACCAAGCACTAGACCAGCTACATACTTTTGGCATGACTTTATTGAACAAGGACCTTGAAGTGGGGGTAATCCTAGATGAGGTAGAATTAGTGGATGAGGAGTTGGTGGACTAGGTAAGGAGGGGGCAGAGAAAAGATTAGGAAGTTCAGGAGTTGGTGAAAGAACTGTTATCAAAGAAGTTATTGGTAAGGAAAGGATTGGAGGAGTATCATCTGGAAGGGGAAGCACTGTATTGAGATAGGATGATAGTGGTTTTTAATGATGAAGAACTCAAAAAGCAGGTGGTAAAATCAAGACATGATCCCCTAATGGCAGGACACCCAAGAAGACTGAAGACTGAGGAGTTGGTAAATTACAACTTTTACTGTAATTCTATGAAGGTGTACATCCAGCGCTATGTAGTGGCATGTGACTCTTGCTAGAGAAAAAAGGTCAGTCCAAACAAAAAACCATTGAACCCACTGAATGTTGCCAAGAATCCATGTAAGGAGCTCTCCTTAAATTGTATAGTTGAGTTACTCAAGTCACAAGTGAAGAATATTATCCTCACTGTAGTTGACTGTTACAACAAGATGGCACACTTTTTCCCCACCACTACAAAAGTCACATGAGAGGGTATTGAAGACTTGATGGTGGCACATTTCTGGTCATTACATGGATTACCTGAAAGTATAGTATCAGATAGAGGAAGTAATTTTAACTCAAAGTTGTTGAAAGCAATGTATGAGAAACTGAACATTAATCTCACATTGTCAACAGCATGGCATCCACAAACTGATGGGAAATCTGAGATACTGAACAAGGCAATTGAACAATACCTAAGCCACTTTATTAACTATCAGAAAGATGGTTGAGTACAGCTATTAAAACTTTCCGAGTTCTCATTAAATAACGGGACACATGCTTTAACAGGCATGTCACCATTTGATGCTAACTACTGATATCAACCAACATTCTCAATTGTTAACCCATCCACATTACAAGTCCCAGAAGCCAAAGAGTGGATTCAGAAAATACTGAGTATACGACAATAATTGGAGGCAGTGCTTAAGTTATCCCAGCAAGCAATGAAATGTCATCATGATCTAGGAAAGACCCAACATTGCACACTACAGGTATGTAACAAGGTTTGGCTAAGCTCATGTTTTGTTTCTACATGGCGCACCAGCACTGAATTAGATCACAAGAAAGTGGGACCATTTAAAGTCAAGCACAAGGTATCCGACTCTGCTTATTATTTGGAGCTACCAATCTCAATGAGGAAAGTACACCCAGTTTTCAAAATTTCATTCCTCACAGAGCAAAAAGAAGATACAATTCCAGGACACCCAGAAAAGCCACCAGCACCAATCCAGGTGGGAAATGAAGAGGAATTTGAGGTGGAAAAGATCATTTCTAAGAGGATGTACAGTGGAAAGGTTTAGTACTTGTTACATTGGAAAGGCTATGATGTTGGAGATAGGTCTTGGGAACCAGTGGAAAATTTGGTGAATGAAAAGGGAAAATTGCAGGAGTTTGAGAAGGTGCATAGGGGCAGGAGGGGTAAAAGAGGGGGTAATGTTAGGATTTGGTTGTGAGTTGGGGAGAAGGAGTGCTATGGGTGCTATGCATTGTAAAGAGGAAGAGGAGTGGATATTACATATTGGTGTTATATGGGGAAAGTGTTGTGGAGTGCTCCTCATTGGGCAACTTCTATTTTAAATCTAATTACTCTCTTGTCTCACTGCTAAAAGCAGCATAGTCAGTCCCACCTTCCCTCACTGCATGTAGTCCCAACATAGTCAGTCTAGTTTTTCTCACTGCTGTACCCAGAATTGCCAGTCCCTTTAAGGCTAGTGTTAGTGCTAGTAGTAGTCCACCTTCCTAGGTCTTAAAACTAAGGGAAAGTTGAAGGAGTTTGAGAAGGAGCACAGTGGTCAGGAGGGGTAGAAGAGGGGGTAATGTTAGGATTTGTTTGAGAGGTTAGGAGGAGGAGCACTATGGGTGCTATGCATTGTGAGAGGCAGAAGAAGAGTTATTGAATAAGGGGGTTATATGGGGAAATTTTGGTGGAGCGCTCCTCATTGGATGACTTATATAGTAATCCAGTTACTTCTTAATCTCACTGCTATATCAGCATAGTCAGTCCTGCCTCACTGTTGGTAACCCCCACATTGTTATTATAGTTTGTTTCACTGCTTAGTAGCATAGTAGGTCCTGTCCCAGGCTAGCACCAGTGCTAGTAGTAGTCTACCTTCTTAGGTCTTAACAGTAATGCCATTTGGTCCATGTAATGCACCTGCCAATTTTGAACACTTCACCAAAAGCATCTTGAGAGACAGAACAGAGATATATGTAGTGGTATACCTGGATGACATCTTGATTTACTCCAGATAATTGAAAGAATATAATATACATTTAAAGGACTGTTTTCAATGTTTGAGGGAGGCTCAGGTATGGTTAAAGCCAGAGAAATGTGTCTTGTCAGTGAGTGAGATCCCCTACTTGGGTACAATCATTTCAAAAAATAAGGTGCAAATGGATCAGGAGAAATTAAAGGCAGTAACAGAATGGCCAATACCAGAATCTGTAAAGGAGCTCCAATCATTCCTAGGATTTTCAAATTTTTACCACCTTTTTGTTGAAAATTACTCCTACATTTTCCGACCATTGCACAACTTCACAAAGAAGGAAGAAAAAATTTATCTGGATGAGTAGGCAACAAGATGTGTTTGAATACCTGAAAATTTAATTTATGACAGCTCCTATTCTTGCAATATGTGACTTATTAAAGCCATTTGTCCTGGAATGTGACTGCTCAGATTTTGAACTAGGTGCATTATTATCCCAATACAATGCTGAGAATGTCTTGCACCCAGTAGCATATTTTTCACAAACACTTATAGGTGCCAAACTAAACTATGAAATATAAAATAAGTATTTATTGGCACTAGTAAAAGTTGTGGGCACCTGGCACCCCTACTTGGAAGGAGGGCCTCACTGGCTACAAGTTATTATTTACACAGATCATAAAATCTTGGAAACCTTCCTTACCACTAAAAAGTTGACTTGCCAACAAGCATGCTAGGAAGAACTGCTAAGTAGTATTAATTTTGTTGTTACATTCTGTTTAGGGAAGAAAAGAGGCAAACTACATGGGCTCTTATGACATCCTGACTTGCTCCCAGCACCCTTCTAAGTAGCATTAATTTTTTGTTACATTCTGATTAGGTAAGAAAAGAGGCAAACCACATGGGCTCTTATGACATCCTGACTTGCTCCCAGCACCAGACCAGCTACATACTGTTGGCACAATGTTATTTAACGGGGACCTTGAAGAGGGGGTAAGCCCAGATGAGGTGGAATTGTTGGATGAGAATTTGATGGAAAGGATGAGGGAGTGCAGAATTTGGTGAAGGGACTGTTATCAAAAGAGGTATTGGTAAGATAAGGATTGGAGGAGTATCACCTAGAAGGGGAAGCGCTATATTCAAATGGAAGGATAGTGGTTCCAAATGATGAAGAGTTTAAAAGGCAGGTTTTCAATTCAAGACATGATTCCCCAACGGCAGGACACCCAGGATCACTGAAGACTGTGAAGCTGGTAAATTTCAACTTTTACTGGAAGTCTATGAAGGCATGCATCCAGCACTATGTAGTGGCTTTGGACTCTTCCCAGAGAAACAAGGTCAGCCCAATCACAACACCATTGACCCTGCTATACATTGTCAGGAAACCAAGGAAGGAGCTCTCCTACAATCTTATAGTGGATTTACCCAAATCTCAAGGAAAGAATGCTATAATCACGGTAGTTAACCACTGCACTAAGATGGCACACTTCATCCCCACCACTACTAAGGTTAAATCAGAGGGTATTGCAGACTTAATGGTGGCACATGTCTGGAAATGACATGGATTACCAGAAAGTATAGTATTGGATAGGGAAGTACTTTTAACTCTAAGCTGCTGAAAGAAATGTATGAGCAACTGAACATTAATCCCATCTTTTTAACAGCATGGCATCCACAGACTGACAGGCAATCTGAGATAGTGAATAAGGCAATTAAAAAATATTTGTGCCATTTCATTAACTATCAGTAAGATGACTGGGTGCAGATGTTACCACTGGCTGAATTCTCATACAATAAATGGACACATGCTGCAACAGGCATGTCACCCTTCTATTCCAACTATGGATATCAACAAATATTCTAAATTGGTACCTTATCCATGTAACAAGTCCCAGAATTGTAAGAGCAGATCCAAAACATATTGAGTATACATCAAGAACTAGAAGCAGCTCTTAAGTTATCTCAAAAATCAATGAAGCTTCATCAGGATCAAGGAAGGACCCAGCATCATGTGCTACAGGTAGGTGACAAGGTTTGGTTAAGCTCATGTTTCCTTTCCACTTTGAGCCCCAGCGCTAAATTAGATCACAAGAGAGTGGGGCCATTCAAAGTCAAACACAGGGTATCTGACTCAGATTATTGACTAGAACTACCAATCTCAATGAGGAAAATACATCCATTTTTTAACATTTCATTGCTCACAAAGAATAAAGAAGATACAATCTCAGGACATCCAGAGGAGCCACCAGCACCAATCCAAGTGGAAAATGAAGAGTTTGAGGTGGAAAAGGTTACTCATAAGAGGGTGTACAGGGGAAGGTTTCAGTATTTAGTGCATTGGCAAGGATATGGGTCTCGGGATAGGTCTTAGGAACCAATGGAAAATTTGGCAAATGCTAAGGAAAAGTTGAAGGAGTTTGAGAAGGAGCACAGGGAGCAGGTGGGGTAAAAGAGGGAGTAATGTTAGGATTTGGTGGAGAGGTGAGGAGGAGGAGCACTATTGGCACTATGCATTGTGAGAGGCAGAGAAGGGGATACTGCATAAGGGGGTTATATGGGGCAAATGCTGTGGAGCGCTCCTCATCAGACAACTTATATAGTAATCCAGTTACTTCTTAGTCTCACTGCTGTATCAGCATAGTCAGTCCCTTCTCACTGTTGGTAATCCCAATATAGTCAGTCCCATCCCAGGCTAGTGTCAGCACTAGTAGTAGTCTGCCTTCTTAGGTCTTAACATTAATGCAATTAAGCTTATCTTATTTTAAACTTAAGAAATACTCAGTCCTGGGGATACCTAGGCTGACATGATTAATCATGATGAAGATGGGAAGTATATTGATGACTTGTTTGACCCACAAGAAGACATGTTTGGGGGAAAATAAACTGGTTAAATACTCTTCTCCAGATATGGTGTTTTTGTTACCTTTTTTGTGGCATGTTCATGTGGCATATTTGGTAAGGTTTGAGACCACCTAATATTCAAATTTCAATAAGTGAAGAGAGTGAGAATTATTATTTTTTATGGTTTTAGCATGCTGATTTTACAATTGATATGAGGATAAAAAGTGACCAGAACACTTGTCCACCTTCTGTACAGTTCCTGGCCATATATCTCCACCTGAAAAAGCAAATTTTTAATTTTGGACATTTTCCATTTCTTTCTTATGCCACAATCACTGCTCATGTCTCAAGTCAATATCCATTCTTTTATCTTTTGTATTTTTCTAATAAAATTTGTTTATTTTTTTACTTCAAATTTATTGTTTGATAACTCTTTAAAGCACCTCCTTCATTTCTAGCTATACCATTAACCTATGGCCCCAACTTCAACTCCTAAAAAATCCTTAACAACCAAAACAAAAGTAGAAATGGTTTTTATATCAATGTATGGTAAAAATCCACACAAAATCACCCACTGATTCTCTGTTTCTTGAACCACTGTGTAATTTCATCAAAAATCACAAGTTCACTGGTACAGTGGAAACACCCAATCACCCTGGCTACCCTTGCAGGAAGGTATATAATTTCACAAATTTATTAACCTGATAGGGGGTGTCAAAACACTACAATCTGCCATTAAATTAATGGAAGAAAAAAAATGAAATACTCCAATTGTTCTCTGTCATTATTTGACAAAAAGCAGGTTGTTTGATGCAGGAAAGATGCAAGTTTAGGCTTAATGCAACATTTTTTTTTTTTTTTTTTGTAGGATCTATCAGTATGGCTGAAAATTGGGGTATTAGAACAAAATAAATGGGTTATTTTCATTTTCTTATCTGCTAGCCCCCAGGCTAGTGATAAAAAAACTTATGCTATTTATACTAGGGGGTGTCAAAGCTAGAAGTCTGTAATTTTTAAAGGATATTTCACAGCACAAAACATGAAACCACAACCTTAACATTAATTATCATTAAAATGGTGTTTTAGGTGTAAGATATGCCTTATATGAAAAAAATATTCATGTTTGATTTGGTGGAAAAAATAGAGATTTTGAAATGGTAGATTTCTAAGTTTGATACCCCCTAATATCTAATCTGGTGAAAAAAAAGGGGGCAGATCCCTAATTATGGAAGTGAGTCCTTCGATACCCCCTAATGAGATTCCTCAAACGTGTGAGGCGGTCAAACAGGTTTGTCGAAACCTTCTCAAGACTATTCAGGAAAATTTTATTGCTTCATTACTTGTTAGGATGCATGTTGTTGTTGAAGTGTGTGGTTGATCTACCTGTTGATGAAAATAGGTATTTTTTAAGTAATTATGATATTTAAAGTATAATCATCTGTTACAAATACGTGGAATAGTGTTAATGTTTGGACACAAAAATAAAACTTATAAAATATCAATCCCAAGGTTTGTCAGTCACCTTGTAAGGGTGGAATTGCTAATCACAGGGGCATTTCCACATGTATCTTCATTTTAGAATATAGATTGTATCTTTCCATTAACCTAATTTATCTCTTCAGCTACCTTCATAATTATTCCGTTATTCACCCCAATAAGTTACCATTTAGTTACCATTATTAGTTGCCGTCTAACTTCCGTTATCTACATCTATACAAACTAAGTTTCCCCAACCTGCAGGAACTACTACTGCTTAAAAGAGGAGATGCCTTCATTTCTATTTCCTCACCCACCTCATTACTTTCTCTACTTTATATTATTGACTGTTTGACCCTCACTCTAGAGTATTTGCCTATCTTTGACCTGGACATTGACCTTAGACCTTATCCTTGAGTGTATACCTGGCAAGTATATTTGACTTACTAATTTACCTGTTTACGGCATCTTTACACTTCAAGATGATAGTTAAAACTTTCTAATTGGGGAGATAATCAATATCATACCACTAAGTTATTTGTATGTTGCTCAAAGAGAACTTCTATGAATCTAAAGCATTCAAGATGATGATGGCTATATATGCATGATCAGCAGACATGAATGCTCACATTGATGCGGAAGTTAAGTCCAGGACTCTGGACACAAAGTGACGGGATTTAAAAGCACAGGTTATACAAACTGTAAAGGAAAAAAAGGATTTTTATATTCAAATTGGCATGGGATAAGTTAGGGATACTCGCTTTTGATTAAGCAAATCATATTTTTTTTGAGGGAACTTTTTATTTATATCTTTTTTGTCACAATTTTCGCAACCTTTTTCAACTTACAGCAAAATCCGAAAATATTGAGAGAAGATCACAAAAAAAAAAAAAAAAAAAAAAAAAAATTCTTTCTTTCTTTTTTTTTCTTTTTTTTTTTTTTTTTTTTTTTTTTTTTTTTTTTTTGGCAGGTCAAAAGTTGAGCAGCGAAAATTTTTTTATAGACAGCTTCAGTCCATTTCTTTGGGATTGGATTGTTTTTTTCTTTTCAAACTTTAATAGGAAAGTGAGTGAAATGAGGTAAAATGAGGTAGAAAAGTGATACAGAGTCAAACAATAAACTGAACTTGCCATGAAAACTCTGCAGCTCAACTTTCAGTTCTGCTGAAGAAATTTCAAAATTTTGCGATTTTGTCTCCATATTTTTGAATCGAGCTGTAGCTGTAGTGACATTTAGTAACTTGAAGATACATTTCAGCATGATAAAAATTTACGACACCATATTAAATTAAAAATTTGAAACCTAAAAAAAAAAAAAAAAAGGATGTTTTTAATAACTCATCATCAATGAAGTTGTTTTTTTTTTTTTTTTTTTTTTTCAGAGTTGATGTTATATAGAAAAGATGAAACCTAACTATATAAAAAAAAAAAAAAAAAAAAAAAAAAAAAAAGAATAGAAAAAGCTCTAGCACGCCCTTTAATACAGCTAGATTAAGAATTATTGATGCAACTTGCTCAAGAAAGCGCCAGTTTGTCACAGAAAGTTTGGTGTGACAATACCATCATTCTCCCGCCAAACTTGCTGTGACAAACTTGCATGTTTTTTTTTTTTGTAAGTTGAATCATCCATTCTTAATCAAGCTGTACCAATATATCAGAAAAGGTTTTACAAGTCAAAATTAGCAGCCCACTTGCACTAAAAAAAATTGGTCATTTTTTTTTCACTCTTTGTTTTCACGTTGTCTGCAACAAAATTTTTGTGTGTCATTCATAGTTTTAATCTCTATGGCGTCGTTCAGGCTATCTATTGCCTTCATCCCTCATCTAATAAAAATCACACATCGAGGAAATACACATTCACCTATTCCTCTCGTCCCCTCCCCCCCCCCCCCCCCCCCCCCAGAAAACATGCAAAAACTCATAAATATGAAAGGATCATCCATTTCAATAGCACTCATATATCTCTTCTTTCTCTACATCTAATGAAGGTTTTGTTTTTTCAATTTCCGTCATCACAGCTAAAAGTCTTTGACTTATACTCTTAAATTTTCATACTTACACAACTGCACTCTTACACACACCACTTTCGCATAACATAGCATAGCATAGTAGCATAAGTGTACCCCTTCGCAACCAATTTTTCTTTATCCTCTCTCCATTCCACTGACTTGATTTTATAAAAATCTATAAAATAGTGACAAAAACATCAAACAGACAGCATATAGTTGACTAATATCATAAATATATATAAATATATAATAAAAGATGGAAATAATTTTTCCCGAAAATGACAAAAATTCATCTTCACGTATTGGGTGTCAAAAAATCTAAGATAAGAAAAAATAAGCTGGAATGAATGGGTAAGAAACAAAATACAACCATCTTGAGTAGGAAACATTTAAAAAAAATCAATGTTTCTGTACAAGCACAGTATGCTGCAATAACATTGTGCTTGGCCCGGGTTTTCCTTCTTAAAGTGATGAGGGAGGGGATTATATATGAAAAATATACAGATATAATATATTAACTGCTTTATGATAAAGACATCTAAGAAAAATATTATATATGAGTGAATTAAGTTAATTCACCGGTATGATGAATAAAACACGATAAGTCTGGAAGTAAAGATGATGTAAATATATTGAAAAAACACTGAAACCTATCACGTCGAGCAAAATACGCACTCTTTCGAAACATTTACTAACCATTGATGTGTTAGAAGTTCAAAACTTGTATAAAATAGGGCTAGCGGTCATCTGAATGTGCCTGGGATTCACTGACATGTGGATGGAGGGAGACCAGAGCAGTGGCACTCAGCTTCCATCTACGTATATTCTCTTCTCCATCCCCAAGTCTTTCTCGTCCCCCACGAACCATGACCCAATCTGGAGAGCTGGAAGGATCGTTGTTCATGGGCATGGAGTAAGAATGTATGGCACTTGTAGATGAATGGCTAGATCTAACCAAATCAAACGTAGATCGATGAGAAGGACCAGGACGAAATAATTGTTCGATGTCACCTGATTTCGAAACATCGGTAGATATTTCAAATAAAGGACAGTGAGTGCTAACTGGGCGACCCCCCATAGCATCCAATGATCTTCTCCTACTTGTATGGGAAGATTGAGTTCTCCTTCCTGAGCTTTTCCGGATTGGGATCGATTGAGTTTGTTCAATAACAACAGAATCGTTTTCAGACGGTGAAACTTTTCGGGGAGTATCCAACCCCAATCCAACCATTGCGTTAGACAAACTGTTGGCCGGAGTACGATCAGTGCTAGAAGGGGTATCGGTGATAACTTCCTCAATAGATTTTGGTTTTGAGCGAATAGTAGGGACAACACCTGTCTCTTCTTCTACAACCTTTTGAAGAGACAGAGTGGGAGGATACAAAGAAATCATTCGATTGGAGATATCTGCCAAGCCAGGAGGTCGGTTACTTGAGCTCGAAGAATGTCTTAGATGCTCAGAGGAATGCCTTAGGTGATCAGAAGAATGTCTTAGTTGGTCAGAAGGATGTCTTAGATGTTCAGTCGATTGAGAGTGAGTATGATGAAGAGCTAAGGATGATGAGGATCCGAAATTCCGTTCCAGGGCAATTTCTGAAGACAAGTTGAAACAAGAGTTTTAAAAATAAATAAAAATAAAAATAAAAAAGATTATTGATTAATACTAAAAAATAAAAGAAAAAAAATACATACGCATAATGTTTGCATTTTTGGGGTCGATTCTACTCTCAGTGGATGAGTTAGAAACAGAGCGGCAGGGAGCATCCGATACATGATCAGTGGTGGATGAGCTAAAATCTGGATGATATGTGAATCTAGCACTTAACCTGAGTATTTGAATCAGCACAGTGAACCAAATTCATAATCATTGGTGGGCATAAATAGTAAATAATATCTAACCGTTTAATGGATGTTTTGTTGAGTCTATTTCGACCCGATAATTTTAAATCAGCTAGGAATGAGCCCATATCATTTGCGGAGACGTCACTTTGAGTATGACGATGTCTTCGGAAAATTGATGGGGATTCTGGCACAACAATAGGCTTCGGAATCAGAAGCGGATCACGCTCAGTAGTGCTATTAACAGCGAAAGAGGCCGCTTTCGAGGCTCTGATTGACTTCTTTTAACAAAAAAAAAAAAGCAAAAAAAGTAATAAAAAAAAGGACAGCATCATACTCAATACAGGTTGCATGCCAACAAATTAAGGAAAAAGAAAAGAAAAGAAAAAAAAAAAAAAAAAAGAGGGAAACTCACCGACAATAGACGAGATCGATTTATGAAACCAAGCGCTGCACGAGAGCTGTAGCGAATACGACGAGCGGGTGAATTTGTACTAATATAAAGTTCCGAGTCAGATAATTCTAAAGCCTCTCGGGAGACCACCACAGGAGATCCGGCTGGAAGAAGTGAATATCGATTAACTAAAACGGGAGTTGAGCTGTGAGGGTCAGTTGAGGAATTGGAACGATCAACGTCGAAAGTGACGCGAGAATGAGTTGAAGATACGTTTGATGAATTGAGAGAAAGGGTTGAATGGACGGGAGGGTGAGTGCATAAAGATGAAGAAGACCTAGAAGATGAAATAACCGGGGGAGATACAGGATTTGGCACTTGGGATTGCAAGTCAAAAGATTTTGAGCGGTCAGCATAGGTTGTGGTGCAACGACCTCGGCTTGCGCATTTCTCAAGTTCCAGTTTGTGGTTGAGTTTATCAATCTGGCTTTCTAATCTTTTAATCTTTTTGTTAGATGCGTTGTGAGGGATGCGTCCACGCTCAAGATCATCACTATCGGCCCCGCTAAAGTGGCGCATGTGTCCGCCAATAATGGATGGCCTATTAAAGAAACCAGACCTGAATTTAGAGGAGCTGGGTGCAGTGAGTAGACGCTTCCGTTTAGAGGGAAGCTGACGGGCGATTTCTTCATGGGTGACACTGGGGTAATCAAGTAACTCGAATCCCTCCAATTCATCACTCATTCTTCTTGCTGGCGCGACAGGCGGAGGACACGCTGTTGAACCCCCGGTAACAATACGTATGCAGCCTGTCTGATCCAAATCTTCAGGAGAGTCGTCTTCACGACTGGTGATTGAGTTGCAGGCAGTGGTTGGTGTAGAACTAAAAGTAGGATTTGGCGACAATTGTGGCAGAGTGAAAAGATGAGGAGGCTGATGATAGTGTGAGCCAAGAGTGGATGTGGGTGAAGTGTAATTATCCAAAGAATATCGACATGAGTCTGAAATGGATGAGGCTACTGGTCGAGGACCGCCTAAGGCGCGGGTGTGTCGAGGCCGAATTGGAGTGATACTTGATGGGGCTGGGGAAAGATTGGGAGAAAGAGATCTGAAGCGGTCCCGTCCTACGATTCTGACTCTGTCAGTAAGGTCCTGGATGGAAGGTGTGCCAGAGGGGTGCAAAAGACCCTGATGGGAACTTGTATAAGAGCCTGAGAGATCAGGAAGAGATACAGAATTGTTGACGCTTTTAAGACCGAGATCAGAAGGACGTGAGGATTGGAGGGGAGTAGATTGGAGGACTTCCTTGTCATCATCTGCTGGCATATAAACTAGTGAGAATGATGTGGAACAAAAAAAGCACAATAATCAAGAGATGAAGTATTTACCAGCATCAGAAAGCAAAGTCTGGCGGCTTCTTAGTGAATGCTTCCGCACTTTAGAAGTAGGTGTAGAAAGAACATCTAGCCGCATATCAACAGTATGAACAGGTGGAGAAGGAGATTCAGGTGTCACATTAGTGCCTGAAGATGCGGATCCCAACAGCTTAGGGTCAATATTGACACCAGATTCAACAGTAGCAATAGATGCCGTCGATGATTTCACAGAGCGAACTAAACCAGAAAGTTCACGCTTGATCGAGCAAGGAAATGGGATCCTCCAAGGAGCCGAGGGAAGCAAGGCAGGGTTGGAAGGTGTGGGGCGGGGAGGTGAAGGCTCCATCTGAGACTTGTATCAGGACTTGTATATGTGAGAGAATGACTAATTCGATTTACGCTTAAGGAGAGCAGGACTAAAAAAGAGTCAAACAGACCATGAAAACATTTAATGAAAGGTTAAAAAAACTTGAAGGAGTGATGAGGTGTACAATAATTTAAAATTATATGTGATATATATATTAATTTATTAAAAATATAAATGATAAATGATAAATAAGTATTGGTGCTTAATTCCAGCTCATCTCGCCTTGCTTATAAATTTAAATTTCAGTCAGGAGTTCATCACGGTCTCTTATCAGTGCCAGGAGACAATCACCTAACGGTGACTAGTGCGACAATATCAACTATAGATATGTCTTCCGCCACTGCCGTAGAATCTACCTAGCTTTCTCGCCTGCTTTGGTGTCTGATTCCTCCTTTTTCCCGCATCTTCCCATCCAGTTCCCTTATTCTCCAGCAACGATCCCATCCAATCTCACGCTCGTCCTATTTATTCCAATGAGACAGCAGCTTAGATTCATCATTTAACTACTGCCCATTTTTGTGCACCTCGTCCCAAATGCTGGAGTAGTAATCATTAGCTTCTCGCTCGATTGGTTCTGTCATGTTGTCATGCCGGCGTATTGCGCTGCATTCGTCTAGGAGATTACCGCTTGACTTGTCGTCCAAATCCAAAAACTTTAATCCTAGGATCCTTATTCAAAGTTGGGTAGATATACCATGTTTTTTACTTTCATTTTTTTCGGAAAAAATAGACAGTAATTTAATAATGAAATGAAAATATCGTATGTATATATTGTAGAGAATGATGCCTTGCAGAACCAGGGAAAGGTCTCCGATGTATTCGGAGGCTACACTATATACTGATGAGAGACTAGCTAAGTACATAGTATGGTAACACCATAACATCCCCCCCACTTAGTTAGACGAACATCACCCTACACTAATAATAAAAGATTGTAACGAGTGACAATGAAAGGGAATAGTAAACTAATTTAAAAAGAGTGTGTTAAAAATGTTAAAAGACAATACACTAAGAAGCTAAATTATTCCAGTTTGTAGTTTAAAAGTATTTAATGAAAGTAAAGAAAAGTTATAAGAAAAATTTGTACATCCCCCCCATCAAGACATCAACAAATCACCAAGTATCGGAGTAGAAATTGAAGGAAAATAAGAAACTTGATGGAGTAGGTGAGGTGAGAGTGAACTGAGATTTGAGATATTCGGTATGAAAATTGAGGATTGAGCAAGAAGGGAATTGTGAGCGGTGTGTGAAATGGTAGATTTCCGGACTTGCTTCTGATTGATTGGTGACTTTAGAGAAATGAGATAATGGGGTTTCGGGAATGCTGCCTGTTGAGGCCAGCATGTGGCGAAGGTACAAGATTTAGAGAAAGGGGTGGTTAACGAGGTGGGTTTTGAGAATAGTTTGTGGCAAAAAGTTTTGCTCGTATCGTCGCAAATCACGATGAGGGAAGATGCCTCACACACCATAGCGGAGCGGATGCCTTTGTTAGGCAGGATGATAAGATGGCGCCCATACACCAAATTTAGAGAGGAAAATGCCATTTTTTTTTGGCTGAGGCGAGAACAGCGCCCATACACTGTTTTGAGAGTAGAATTGAGAATATGGCGCCCATACACCATGAGGAGGAGGGAAATTGCAGTATCGTTGCAATGAACGGGGTTCTACGAAGGGTTCTCCACGAGCGAGACAGCCCATAACCTGTAGAGAATGATGCCTTGCAGAACCAGGGAAAGGTCTCCGATGTATTCGGAGGCTACACTATATACTGATGAGAGACTAGCTAAGTACATAGTATGGTAACACCATAACATATATAGATCTTAAGTAGATTGTATATCCTGGGATATTTCAAGTTCAAGAATACTTTTTGCACCTGCAATGTGTCTTCTCAAAGCGAGAACTCAAACCGCGCCTTGGAGCATGTACAATCGTCCGTTAAATAAACAGATTTTAGCTCAATTATGCCAAGAAACGTGGCTGGATTAAAATTTGTTAATTTAATGGATGATGGTACATACAATGCTATCATATATACATATATATAATATAGCAGTATGATGTAAGGGCAATTTTATTCATTTATCAACATTCAACCTGAATTACCATGTAGAACAGAAGTGCATGTATCATTGCTTTAATTATTTTTTGTAGGATTACGTCAACTATGAAAAAAATATGATCTTTTCCATTTTGCCGGCTTCTCAGCGTATGATTTCTTTAGACACAATTGCTAATCTTCTAGAACTGGCTTTTTAAAATGTATGCACCCGTGGATGGCTAACTAACCAAAGCTTTTCATATACGTAAGATCAGCCAGGATCTAGTTGAGTTTGCCAATTATATATCTTCTTTAATTTTATAATGCGAAGATCAAATTCTTCGGTTGTTTTAGTCTTGAAGTAAAAAGTTTTAAATAAAGGATGATCATCAAATTGAAAATGAATATAGTATAATCTGCGCAGCGCATATCTTTCTTTCGTGAGCTGTTTGAGTTTTTTGTATTTCATTCCAGTTGAATTGTTTGCCCTTGAGTCTGTCCCTCATGGCCGTCTACTCAATTTCACCGCCCCACTACTAAAAACTTTGAGACTCCTTAATTAGCATCATATGAGTACAAGATATATGCCCCTGTTGTAGGCGAGCAGCCTTACAAACATTAGTACAAGGGGTCCTCAAACTTATTTTCCTTGTTCTTTTGACTAAAGCAATACATCGAGACTAAGACGTGCTTTATGATAATAGTAGCTCTTACAATCAAGGTTAATATAAGTGTTAGCATCTAATGCTTACCACTAAGCGCTGTATTTTTAGCGAAATGAGTAACAATTTTTATTGTTATTTTATTTTTTTAGTTTCTTACAAGCAGAGAGGCATGTTGGATCAGACATAAAAAAGAAAGTAAATACATGGGGAGTAAGCAACTAGGGGAGGTTAACTGTGCAATATGTATACGAGAAATAGGTTAAATAGATAGAGTGACTAATTGGTGAGGGGCAAATTATTAAAATTAAGTCTTCAGCGGTAGAATTTTAAACGTGTTCTAGAAAAATATGTACCTGCAGGCTCCATAGCCAGACTCCAGAAAGTCATGACTCCTTTCATCACAATGAAAATCCCTTTTCGAACAAGACTGTGTTGGATTACAAAAGGAAGGATTGAATTGTTATTGTGAAATGTACACGCAGACCCACCCTATATATATACATAATTCAAAATTTAAACGTGGAGGAAATGTGGGGCAACTAATTAAAAGAAATGCAGTGTGGCGTCGGCGATTTGGGATGATATGTATTCGTTATTAAAGATTGATTTAATCACAAAACTTCTACAGCCAAGTGCGCAAAACTTGTGGGATGTTTGACGAAAAAATCAAAGTTGCTCTCACCAAAAAATGATTTGCCTCATCAAAAGGGTCGGGGATAAGTCGGGGGGTTACTTCCTTTTGAATTGGCAAATCATTTTTCGGTGAGGGATCCTTGAATTTTTTCGTCAAAAATTCCCCACCAAGCCATACCACTTTTTTAAGTTTCTTTTTCCGAGTTTTAGACTGGGCAGATATGTATCTAATTAACTCCGAAATCAAAACCCCGGGGTAGGGGGAGAGAGGAAAGGAACATATGTAAACATGGGCACAAAAACGCAAAACAATAAATCGCCACATACAGTCACTATCCGTTTTGGTTGATTGGCCTTTTAGACTTCTTTTAAGTTCAGTGTGATGTGGAAGAGCTTGTAATCTATTGGGTGATGTACGAATGCATACATACATCTATGCGGACCATCCTTTTTTTTTTTTGAACTGGAAGAACATGTGAATTAGGCAACCCAAAACACGTTCACTTCTCTATTCCTACAAGCCTTACTTCACACACTACTACCTCTTTTGTTTGATATGTAAAAATAAACAACGCTGGAATTGAGCTTGGTTTGTTTTTGTGTTTGTATTTGAATCTTCTCGGACTAATTGTTTGATAGTAAAACACTTAAAAAGGCATACACGTGATTTTCCTCACGCCCATCCTCGCCACAATAAATACCGGCCTGAAGTTTCACCTTAACGTCTGGCGTCATCTATTAACATATGATGATGATTGTTAACAGCATCAATATGCATCTCCCTGAGTTTCTCGTTTTCATAACTCATTATTAATTAGGAGAAAAATACAAAATCTTCCCTCAGTTGTTATACAAACACTGGGAGAAGACTACTATAAATACATAAATCCTAAGCCACAATAGTTGTGGACATAAATTTACACACTAATGGGTTAACTGTTATGTGAACTGATATTATTATCAGGAGAAAAAAAAGTCAGAATTTTACCGGCTAATAATACAGCTAAACTGGAAAGGCTTGCGGTTTTCTTGCCACTTATTCCCTGCCAAAAGCGACTTAAACTCATGTTTCTGGCAGGGAATCGGAGATGAGAACCCCGCAAGCTTTACAGGCTTTGCTGTAATATCTAGTTCTTCATGGCTTAATGACAATCTATCTGGGGAAATTGCGCGATCGTATTTCTCTTGTACAGTACCCAGCAAGAAGTCCTTGCGATTTGGTGGTAGTTGCTAGAAGTGTGTATGCGAGAAAATTGCGAGAAATTATTGTGGGCTATTATACGTTTGAAGCAAAAGACATTGAATTAATATTAGGGGGTATCAAAGTTAGAAATCTTCCATTTAAAAATACCTCTTTTTTCCGCCAAATCAACCATGATTATTTTTTAAGGTATGCCATCTTGTGCCCCCAAAACATCTTTTTACTGAGAATTAATGTCATGCTTGTGGCTTTCTTTTTGTGCTGTGAAATACCTTTTAAATAATTACAAATTTCTAACTTTGATACCCCCTATTAAATGAATGCTTTTTATGTTTCTTAACTTTTAGTCTCAGCAAAGAGAGTCAAATTTTCTGAATATTACCAATTGATGTACCACTTCTTTGCAAGTTCATATAGTATAGTATGGTATTGAATTGTAATGTGTGTGTGTATAGGCATCCTTTTCCAAGGGATATTTCAAGTAGTTACGAACATGACCTCGAAAGAATGGCTTAAAGATTATAATTAGAACGCGCCATTTCTTTAATACTGAATACAATCAGAGGCAATATAAAGTGTACACTTACCCCAAGCTTTTACATAATTCATAAAACAGTTCGGGCTGGCAAAATGAACAGAAGCTATGGCTCATAAGCATAAAAAAGAATCTTGATATACGTTTCGCCCAAAAATATTCTTTTCTAAAGGGTCATTTGCTTTGCCAAATAAACTCCCTCAATTTCCTTTTGGATGAAACAGATAAGACCATCATAAAATAAAAAAATTCAATTCAACTTAAAATTCTAAATTTCTTCAAGGGATTAATAATAGGGGGTATCAATGTTGACCGATCTGAAATTAAATTAATTGCGGATAAAAATCCTTATACCCCAATTATCTTCCACAATTATTTTTGCTAATAATTGGGTTATTAGACACTTTACGGGTCAATGTTCACCTCTTATCCAATATTTTTCTACTCAATTTTTCATAACCACATCTTGGACAACTTTCTGTCATAACCACATGTTGCACAACTTTCTGCCATGACCACATCTTGGACTACTCTCTGGATATGCCTTCTACCTTGCTGTGCACTCCCATTCTCATCCCATCCTGTTCATTCTATCTGCTCAGAATTTCTCCCCATTTCATCTATTTGATTCTGCTCCTTTTCATCTCACTCTCTCAACTGCTTGTTTCTGCTCCTTTTCATCTCGCTATCTCATCTGCTTGTTTCTGCTCCTTTTCATCTTTAATTATCTTAACATGCCTCATCATCATAGATCTTCTCAAAGGCAGCCATCACCCAGTTGCTCTTCAAATCCCACTACTCCCTCTTTCCCCCGCTCTGCTGAGAAATCCAAAACTGTTCAACTAAAAAAAGATGATCATCTCATTCTTATCAACTGGCTAAAAACTAAATCTAACTATGATTCTTGTTTTGGTACTGAGTATGTGACTAACGTAGGATGCCCCCCCGCATCAAAAGTTAATGGTTATCTTCTAATGGCCACCAAATTACAGAATAAGACTAAGGGAAGAATAGATCTTTTACCAAAACAGATGTCTGAACACTTCAAGCATTATCAAGCCAAGTACAAGAAGGCAAAGACTCTTTCATCTTCTACTGGTTTTGGTATTACTGACCTCAATATCAGAAAGGGCATCAAATCCATAGACAATAAACTTGATTCTTTATGTCCTAACTTTAAAGAGATGGATGCTATTTTTGGAGAGCAAGCTGATGTTAATCCTGCAAACATGCTGGATGGAGAAGATCCTATCTCTGAACATGATGTCAAAACAAATATTTTCCCATCCTCTTCCTCTACTCAAGCCTCCCCTGTTTTAAATTCAACAAATCTAGATATCCTTTCCACAGATCCTTATGGTGATATAAACCAACCCAATCTAACTCAGTTATGTTTTTTTTCTTCTATCTTACCATTTTTTTTCATTTACTTATCTTTTCTTATTTCTAAAAAGGATTACAAAAAAACCCAGGACCCACCATCATCTGAGTCTGAAGCTAGAAATAATGACAAGGAGGACATTAATGTACCAACTAAATCCAAAAAAAAAGCAAAGGGCTTCAACTAGTCTAAATTTACACTCCAAAAGAAGACAAAAAAGTGATACTTCATCACAAACCCCTTTGTCTTCTATGGAAGAGTTTTTGGAGAAACGTGATGCTGGTAAGTGATACCATACCTCTTAATACTTTAATCTGCTTTTCTTCTACTTTATGTTAATATTTCTTATCACTCTAGAACAAGTTGAAATTGCTAAAGAGACTCTAAACTTTGAAAAGAAAAAATATGAGCTCTCTTTAAGGAGGGATGACAGAGCACATGATTTGGAAGAGAGGAAGTGCAAGCTCTCTTTACAGAAGGATGATCAGGTCCAAGACTTGGAGGAGAAGAAGTTTTGTCACCGGTTGACCTACGCACAAGGTCGAGGGTGTTCCTGGAAGTGAGATGGAGGGAGGAGTTTAGAAACCTCTTTGAAGCACAGAGGAAATGTTTGAGGAAGTGATTCAAAGATGACTCCAAGGAAGAGCTACTGCTTTGAGATATGTTCAAGAAGAATTCTAATATAATTTAAAGGTAATATTAAGATTCTTAAGATCTTACAAAGGGTTGGAAACTCAATAATCAAAAATTTAGGATTTAGAAATGATTACTGAGAAAATAAGGAAAGATACAATAATAATGATTTAACCTGAAGCTTTACCACTATTAACTATATATACGTTTTATAATTTAATTCTAAAGAAAAATCGAACCAAAACCCAACCCCTTTTATATCCTTTACTCCTCCTCGCATTGACCTCATACCCATCCACTATTCCGCACACCACAGACCATTAGAAAATACACCTGTTACACCTGGACCCTCCTCACTAACATCTGTCAACCCTTTAATCCTCCACTAACCATCCCGTCCATGCTCACTACCCCTTTTAATAACCCACAGATATTTAATAAACCTTTTAGCAGACTATTACATTGACTATTGTGCTGTGTGTCGCTTATTGAGGAAAAGACTAAGACACACTATTGAGAGATTGACTAATTTAGATTTAGAGTTTAAACTAGCGTGGTTGAATAGTGAGTGCACAAAGGAAAGTTGCAGTTGCTATGTAGAATTGCTTTCTGCGCTTCAAGTATGGATTTAGACCTCTGTATTATTGATTTAATGAGCTGCTTTTGCCTCAAGTGTCATGTGGCGCGTGACAAGTTTGAGTTAAATCTAAATATTGAAAAATCAAAAAAAGAGGAAAAAACGCTTGAGCATCAAAACTTAATGGAAAAGATGAAGTATAAGCATCATCTGCAAAAAAGTTCTAAAAAGAATGATTTCTTGATAGAATGTGTTAAGGCCAATAAAACTGTTGATGAAATTGAACATTTGATGAAATTTTTTGATAACTAGTTTGTTTTAGTTCTTTCACACTTCAACTGTTCATATTTATTTGTACATAAAATTTTACAAAAATTTCCTGTATTTCTGTACTCTATCCATCTTTAGTTGAATTTTCTTATTTTAATGTTAAAAATTCTTTTTTAAATAAAATTTTCAAGTCTCATTTGAAAATCTAACTATCATCCCCCTGCTTTTTTTTGAAGTAAGGGTTGGTTATTACCAAAATTCTTTCAAGTTAATAATTTTGAATGTCTTATGAAAATTTGGCAAATCTCGCCCCTTCTTGTAGTTAGGGAAGGTTATCATCGAAATTTCAAGACAAATTTTGCAAATCTGATATGAAAATTTTGCAATACCCTCCCTGCATTTTATTGAAGTAAGGGTTGGGTATCTCCAAAATTTTTATAAATCACCAAAATATTTACAAGTCAAAAATTTTACATGTTACATTTGAAAATTTGGCAACACCCCCCCCTTACATTTTATTGAGGCAAGGGGTTGGTATCACCTAAATTTTTGCAAGTCTAAGTCTTCAATTTTGAAAATTTGGCAATACCCCCCCTGAATTTTATTGAAGTAAGGGGTGGGAGTCATCAAAATTTAAAATAATTACATAAATTAATATATAAAGAACTAATATATATCAATTTCCCTAGTTTTAAAGTAATGAAAATTCCTCTAGCCAAAATGCAGATCAAATCTAGAAAAAAAAGTTTGAGAATTTCCACAGGTATAGGCTAGAGGAACCCCATGAAACATATAAATGCTGTCATGATTACCATTTATACAACACAAGGTTGTTGGCCCATTACTTTAGTTGAGGAAATTGAAATATAAGAGATATTTATTAAAAATTTATGAAAAAATATTAAATTTTTTATAACACCACTAATCCCCATACTTTTTAAATCTAGATAATGTTTTTTTAAATCTATTAAATTTACCTTCTTTTTTTACATTGTTGATTCTTTGAATCAGCTTTTGACTAATTTGGAAAGAACATCCAAAATGAGTAAACTCTTGACAAGATTCCAAACCAGGTGGAGCTTTGGTTGTTTGGTGATGATCCTGATAAGAGTTCCAAATTGTTTTGATCACACCATTTCACAAACCAAAATCAATGATGCAGTTGTGGTCTGGAAAATATAAACCATGTCCTTTGATTTTAGCTGGAGATAGTATTGATTGGCCAGTTATCAGATTGATATATGAGAATATTCCAAAGTAAGAAAATTGGTGTCATTCCTATTGAGATGAATCTTATTGTGGAATCCTGAATGAGTAATAATAACATTTGAAAATAAAAGATATTTGTTTCTTATTTCTACCCATTTGGCATCACACCAATTTGGTATTCCAACTTTTGTAGCAACTTTGTCAGCCTGTATATCCCCAGGACTGAGTAAAAAGTACTTATAAGTTATTTTAAACACATGAGCTATACATGGGAATAATAATTAAGAGTACACAAATAGTATACATAAGTAAATTTATGATAATATACAAAATATGCCATTATAACACCTTATATACACGCATATATCCAACTTTTATAAGTCTTAGGTACTTAATATTAAGTTGGAATATGTCAGGGTAATTTTAAGAACCTTAAGTATAAGGCTACATAATTTTTAAGTACACTTAAAGCTGTTATTTTCACTGTTTTATGCAAAAAAACAAGAAATGTGCTTTATTTCACTTAAAAGTTGACTATATGTGCCATAAATTTGAGAATATCAAAAATGCGCTTTGACAGATCAATTTGTCTCATTTAGGACTATTTATTTGGCTATTTAAATGCATAAAAATAACACTTTTCAAATTTGGTGTTTTTTATGCCAGAAATGGCTTCTGTGTACTGGCCACATACTGCCTGCTTTTTTTCCATGTGAATAGCTTCATTTTTAGAAAAGTTAGCTTTTTCACACTATAATTACCCCACATTCTAAGCCCACTGTGGGGAAACACACTAAAATAGGCGACAGGCGCTTATTTAGTGTCCTAGCTTAATTAATAATGCATTGACCTTGTTTATATGCACTAATTTCATTAATAACCTTACTCTTGGCGTCTCATTTCATCACCACACTTAAATTTGCCTAAATTTAGTCAATGATTTACCTGTGCAAGTGCCTGCCAAGGACTGCATGTAGTTACCCCACATCTCATGCTCTTTTTTGAGTTTTTGGGTGGTTTCTGTCAGCCTGTATATCTCCAGGACTGAGTAAAAAGTAACTATAAGTTATGTTAAACACATGAACTATACATGGGAATAATAAATGAGAGTACACAAATAGTATACATAAGTAAAATTATGATAATACACAAAAAATGCCATTATAACACCTTATATACACGCATATATCCACCTTTTATAGGTCTTATGTACTTAATATTAAGTTGGAGTATGTTAGGGTAATCTTAAGAACCTTAAGTATAAGGCTACATAATTTTTAAGTACACTTAAAGCTGTTATATTCATTGTTTTATGCAAAAAACAAGAAATGCGCTTTATTTCACTTAAAAGTTGACTATATGCGCTATAAAATTGAGAATATCAAAATTGCGCTTTGACAGATCAATTGGGCTCTTTTAGAACTATTGATTTGGCTATTTAAATGCATAAAAATAACACTTTTCAAATTTGGTGTTTTTTATGCCAGAAATGGCTTCTGTGTACTGGCCACATACTGCCTGCTTTTTTCCCGTGTGAATAGCTTCATTTTTAGCAAAGTTAGCTTTTTTCACACTATAATTACCCCACATTCTACGCCCACTGTGGGGAGACACACTAAAATAGGCGACAGGCGCTTATTTAGTGTCCTAGCTTAATTAATAATGCATTGACCTTATTTATATGCACTAATTTCATTAATAACCTCACTCTTGGCACTTTATTTCATCACCACGCTTAAATTCGCCTAATTTTAGTCAAGGATTTACCCGTGCAAGCGCCTGCCAAGAACTGCATGTAGTTACCCCACATCTCACGCTCTTTTTTAAGTTTTTGGGTGGTTTCTCAGTCAATTTTGGTTATTTTTGAATGGGAATTTCACATAGTATAATGTCAGGATTAGCCCCATTATTTCTACAGTAAATCCCCCTTATTATTAAGCTATTATTAACCTTAAAAAGTCTCCTTTAGTCTTTAATATTATTGTTTAATACGCATATACTCTCTTTTTGTCTTTTTCTTTAATTTTGATGGATTTCCCTTATTATTACAGTATTTTGGCGGTTGTTACTTGTCTAATTATGTCATGGGTCACTAGGGATGTTGATGGGCATTTCTATTAGTTGTTTAGAGGCGTCATTAACTGTGTATTGGGTGGTAAATCAAGGGAATCATTGGTGAACTCAGTGTGTATAAAAGGAGGAGGTTTTTGGGTCTTGTTTCTACATTCCTTATCATTACAATTTAACCAATATAACCAAATAAATTACAATACATATCAATTAGTACATTTATAAGACTTTTGAATAGTATCTGAATTATAAAATCTATTTTTCTACCAACTACAAAGATTGTAAGCCATATATAGAATTAGTGAGAATTATATTACTGAGACCTTTATATTTGATTATATTTTACAACTTAGTGGATTAGTACTACAGTATTCATACAGGACCATTTAAATCTTCTAGACAACTGACCATTCAAGCTAGTTCACGTCTTTTTACTTGACCTTAGCCTGACAATTGGGGGCCTTTCATCAAGAATTCTGTTATAATCCAGTAAGTGAAAATTTCAAAGAAGGTACACGTAAATAATATCCCTATAGAAATATTTGGATAATTACAACAGGTTGGGGTCACTTATATAGTGATTTCAGAAAAAGAAGCCCTGTTATATTATAAAATTGTGATATTGAATCAACAATTTTACCACTAATTTAACTTATAATTGTTATTAGTGGGTCTGTCAATAGACCAATTAAATTTGAGATCTTTGCAGATAAAATTTTTACCACTAATTTAACATATAATTGTTCTTAGTGGGAGTCTGTCAATAGACCAATTAAATTTGTGATCTTTGCAGATAATAAACCAATTAAACTGATTAATTGTTTTCTTTTAACAGGACTCTTAATCTTTTCTTTTATTGGTTTGTAAAATTCATTAAATATTTAGAAAGAATCATACTGACAGTTGTTTTCTTTTGAATATAAAAACATGGCTACATATTGTAGACCAGTTAAATCAAGTGACAACATAAAAGCATATTTGACTTTTGGCACTTAAATATTCACTTCATACCAATAAGTAAGCAATAAAATTGTCTTCAGTGGTATTGATAAATACTGATAAAACTCCTTTTTGAAGTTTTCATATCTAAACTTTCAATTCTTTAAATTCCACGTAAAAATGTGTGACAACAATGACATTGTAAGTAATAAGGTAAAACCTTATAACTTAAGACCTAGAGCTGAAAGACCTGTTACAGGACATTCAAATGGAGGGCCAGGACTCTCCCATAATCAACAACACTCCGCCAATGTCTCTGGAGGAAAGGGAAAAGCTTTTAAAGCAGGTTTCAATAAAGAAAACAAAAAATACTTTACAAGAACAAGTTCACTCCCTATCCACCCTACTGAACACCTTGACAATAAGAGTCAACAATATAGTGGACCAGATCAACAATCTGGAAAAGAGAGCAGCTCAAGGTTTCATAGAAGTCAACCAAGCTCTAGTGGACATAAAGACTCAACCAACAACAGTGGCACCCAACAATTCCATAGCAACACCTCCAGCCCAAGAGGAGGACCAAAAAATTACAGTAAGCAAATGGAAATGGGATTGGTACGCCCAAAACTACAACAATCCTCAACAGCAGGGCTCCAGCAGTCACCCTTACAGGGGAAAGGCAAGGAGAGGCAGGGGAAGTGGGATAAGACCTTGGTAAGTCATCCAACTTCTTATGATCAATTATATCAACCTGAAAATAAATTACTTATAGGTAATGAGATTGATAAGGAAATATTGGATATTATTGATAAGGATTTAAAGGATTATTCATTTGAACAGAATATGTTAAACTTGTCTTTACATGAGGACAATGTAAATAGTTTTATTGATCACCAGGAAAATACTATTAATATAAAAATGGAATCAAATGAATTAAATCTTGACCCTGATAATGAGTCTTCTGAATTGGACACGGAAAAAATAGAATATTTTTTAAAAGAGAATCCAATGGAATCAAAAATAATAAGTAAAATATTATTGAGAATTGAAAAATTGGAAGAGTTCTCAAAAGAGTCAAACATTAATACAGAAAATGTATTATTACAACTAACACAATCATTGAGTACCACAGCCAATAAATTAAAAATTATTGAAAATTCAAATAATGAATTAATCAATGAGAATAAAAGATTAAACTCTGAGATTAGAAATTTAGAAAGTAAATTAGAACACTCTCAGAATATTATGGCTACCATAGAGGGACGTGTAAAATTGTCTTTTTCAAATGTAAATGATACCTTAAATCATGTACCTGTGATAAAAGATAGGTTACAAAGAGTAGAAATTGAAGTAGCTAACATTTTGAAAAATACTGAAACAATAAAAGATAATACCTCTTATGTAGAAAGAGTACCAGTTTTTATGAAACACTCTGATGATAAACCAATGATTGAACATGAACATAGTGTTATGGGCTCTGAGAATATAAAATCAGTAAAAGATGAAATAAATGATCATCTTTCTAAAGTAAGTGAATTACTCAATATTCCTCAGGTTAGGGAAGCAAAAACTAGCCAAAAGAACTGGCCTAAGTTAGATCAGTACCCTTCTTTTGACGGGGATTCAAAATCTGATTGGCAACAATTCATACAAAGAATTGATAACTTAAAATTTTCATACAAATTACCTGATGAAGAAATTACTTCAAAGTTAATATCTTTATTTACAGATGTGGCCTTATTATGGTTTGAATCTGTATTGAGTGAGGGAATTAATTACTCCTGGAATGAATGGAAGGCACTAATTGAAAGGCAATTTGGTGGCCCAAAATTTAGAATCACTCAACAAAGACTGTATGAAAGGGCCAGATATAATCCAAATGCTGGAGATAAACCCATGGTCTTCTTAATGAATTTAATAAAAATCAAGAAAGCTATGGATCCAAAAATGGATTATGAAGAGTGGAAAGAAAAAATAATATACAAGTTGCCTATATCAGTTAGAGACATTATTGTAGCTAGAACTGAAACTGTCAGAGACACCTCTGGATTCATTAATATATGCAATGAGATATTATTAAACCACAAGTATGAAACCAAGTATAGTAATTACAGACAAAGTGTTGATGTGGTAAAACCTACTACAAGTAAGTTACCAGTGGAAAAGAAAAAACCTTCAGCTCCCCTTGTCCCTAAGAGACAAGAAAATAACACTTGTTACAAATGTAATGAACCTTGGGTTAAAGGTCACACGTGTAAGAAAAGAATAAATGTTATTGAAACCTCACAGAATTCTGAACCTAGTAATCATGAAGATGAGAATGTGGAATCCAGTGAGGATTGCAAGAGTAACATATCTTACAGTGATGATGAAAATGAGATATTTGTATTAGAACAGGATATAATGTTCCTGAATGATGCTATACCTCATACAGACACATCTTTAACTTCCATAGAGGAAGCTGAAATAATTAAAGATGTATCTCATGATACTTACAAAATAACACCTATCAGAGCACCTATTATCATATGTGGAAAAGAAATGAATGCCATTCTTGACACTGGGGCTGCAGGTAGTGTAGTTTCACTTAATGCATTAATGAAACTTGATAGTAAGTACCAGGAAAAACTAGAACCTGTTCAGACAAAGAACTGGAGGGGTTTTGGTTCAGTATTAAATCCAATTGGCAAATACAAAACTGCTGTATTCTTTAAATATAATAATGGATATGTTAGAGCAGTTTGTGAATTTGTAGTAATGGATAATAATAATTGTAGTGATTGGTTTATTATTGGCAATGATTTATTGACAAAATTTGGCATTAAACTAGATCCTGCAAACAGTTGTTTCACCATAGGGATGAATGGTAAAAGGAAATTCAAAATATGTTCTGAAAATTCAGTATATGCCATTTATCCTAGAGAAGAACAACTGCAAGGTGGAAGAACCACCAATGAAGTGGGTGAATTGTAAAATGAAATCCAAAAGGCCTCTTTCAGTCCTCAACTCTCAAAAATTGAACAAGAAGACATTTTGAGATTGATTAAATCATATCCTATGGCATTTGCTCATGGATCAAATGAACTAGGTTTGGTCAAAGACCATGAGATGAAAATCTCTCTAAGCTGTGATCTGGATAATATTCCTGGCAGCTTAAAAAAGAAACCTTACCCAGCATCTCCTGCAAAAAGGAAAGATATTGAAGACAATATAAAATTGTTGTTGGAAATGGGTATTGTTGAAAAAGTGGACACAACACCTAAGTATTGTGTCATTTCACCAGTATTAATCTCTTATGAAAAAGATAAGGCAAGATTATGCGGTGATTATAGAGCTCTGAATACATATACAGTAGATGATATTTACCCTCTACCAAGGATAGCTTCTATCCATGCTACCTTACAAGGAGCAAAATATATTTCCTGTCTGGATGGGAACAAGGGTTACCACCAGATTCCTGTGGAAAGAAATTCTCAAAATTACTTATTAATAACCACACATATGGGTATATATAAGTATGTGAGAATGCCATTTGGCCCAAAGAATGCCCCTTCAGTCTTCCAAAAATTGATGGATAGTGTTTTTCATCAGGAAATGGTTGAAGGATGGCTATTGGTCTATATTGATGACATCATAGTGTTTTCAAAAACATATGATGAACATTTAAATCACCTGAAAAGAGTCTTTCAAAAAATGGATGAAATCAATATGACTATTGCATTAAAGAAATGTAAGTTTGGATTTCAATCCTTGAAAGTACTTGGACATGTTGTATCTGGATTACAAATTTGTGTTGACCAGAATAAAGTGGCAGCAATTAAAAACATTGGGATACCTAAAAATGTAAAAGAGGTTCAAAGTTTTTTGGGTATGTGTGGATATTATAGACAATATATTAAAAATTACCAATCCATTGCAGCCCCTTTAACAACATTAATCAGGAAGAATGAAGCTTTCATTTGGAATAATGAAAGACAACACGCCTTTAATAAATTAAAGGAATGTTTAATGACAGCTCCAATATTGGGACTGCCAGATTTCACCCTACCTTTTATCTTGTACACTGATGCAAGTTTCATAGGTTTGGGTGCTGCTTTACAGCAAAAACAGATAATAAATGGAAAATTATCTGAAGTAGTTATCTGTTATATATCCAGAACCTTAAGAAAAACAGAATTAAGGTATGGTGCCACACAGCTAGAATGTTTAGCCGTGGTGTGGGCTTTGGAGAAACTTCATTACTATCTGGAAGACCAGAAGTTTGAACTTATAACAGATTGCAGTGCAGTAAAATCATTACTAAACATGAAAACACCTAATAGGCACATGTTTAGATGGCAACTAGCTGTACAAGAGTACAGAGGAAGAATGACAATCACTCACAGAGCAGGAACATTACATTCAAATGTGGATTTATTATCCAGAAGTCCTTTGCCAAATGATGCTGACAACCCAGCTTATGTACCTGAAAATGAGGTTATACATATATTTGGGATTTATATAGTGGATTTAGAAGAAGAGTTTATGCAAACTATATTGGAAAATTATTCATCTGATAAAGATTTGTCTAAACTATCTACCATTCTTAATGATCCAACAAATGCCTCCATGAGTGCATTAATTAAAACCTTGCCTCCAAAGTATAAAAATGCGTTGGAAAAAGGTAAACTATCAATTGAAGATGGATATATATATTACAGGAAAAATTTAAGCAATGTAATAGTAATACCACCTTCTATGAAAGAGTTAATGTTGAGTACTTGTCATGATGACATCTTAGCTGGTCATTTTGATTTTAACAAAACATTAACCAGAGTTAAAAATACAGCCTGGTGGATAAACATGAAAGAGGATGTACATAAATACATTGAAACATGTGACTCTTGTCAGAAATCTAAGAGATTAACTGGGAAGAGAGCTGGGTTGTTACAACAAATTGAGCAGCCAAAAGCTCCATGGGAAATTATAAACATGGATTTTGTAACTGGCTTGCCATTAGCAGGAAAAGAAAGTTTCAATTCTTGCTGGGTAATAGTGGATAGATTAACAAAAATGTGTAAGTTTATCCCTACCCATAAAGAGGTATCTGCTAAAGACTTGGCGTTACTATGGTGGACTCAGATGATGAATACTGCTGGGTTCCCCAAAGCCATAATCTCTGACAGAGATCCTAAATTTACTTCAGAGCTCTGGACATCTTTGATGGAAGTATCAGGTTGTCAATTAAAATTGTCTACAGCACACCATCCACAAACTGATGGGCTGGCTGAGAGGATGATACAAACTCTAGAAGATATGATCAGAAGATATTGTGCCTTTGGATTAGAATACAAAGACAATGAGAAATTCACACATGACTGGGTAACATTAATTCCTGGCCTTGAATTTGCTTATAACAGCACAACTCATTCTGTAACAGAGAAGAAACCATTTGAACTCTGGCTGGGATATGTACCAAATACCCCAGTAAATCATTTAAATAAACTACCAAGGTTGGATATACACCCTGGAACTAAATCCTTTATTCATATGCAACAAATGTGTAGAAAGCATGCAGAAGAATGCATCCAAAAATCATTTGAATATGAAAAGAAAAGGTGGGACAAATCTCATAAAGAATTTGAATTTAAAAAGGGAGATGAAGTCCTCATATCAACACTACATTTTAACTTACAAGGTAATGTTAAATTAAAGGATCCCTTTGTAGGACCTTTTGTAGTAAATAAAATGGTTGGTAATAATGCAGTGGAAGTCATATTATATGCTCCATATGATAGGAAACATCCAGTTTTCTCTATCTCATTATTGAAACCTTACCATGCAAATGATCCTGACTTATTTCCAAAAAGAAGGGGAAGGCCTAAAAAGCAACCTGAAGAAATTGTGGAAAAAGAAGAGATTGAAAAAATACTCAAGAAAAGAATCCTTACTAAAGAAAAAGGAACTGAGTATTTACTAAGATTTAAAGGGAAATCAAATGAATTTGATAAATGGATACCTGAAAAAGAAATTTCTAATTTATCCACCCTTCTTAAAAAATTTAAACAGAAATAAATTTCTGTTCAACCAGCTGAGGGGTTAATAAACCAGTACTCATAATATTTTATTATGTTTTATTTCTTTAAAGTTGAAATCTTTAATGCTACAGATTTATTCTGAATACCTGAAAATTACAAATTAATAAAATAAAATGTATAACTTATCATTTTTTTATTGTTTTTTTTGGGTGGGCGAGTGTCAGCCTGTATATCTCCAGGACTGAGTAAAAAGTAACTATAAGTTATGTTAAACACATGAACTATACATGGGAATAATAAATGAGAGTACACAAATAGTATACATAAGTAAAATTATGATAATACACAAAAAATGCCATTATAACGCCTTATATACACGCATATATCCACCTTTTATAGGTCTTATGTACTTAATATTAAGTTGGAATATGTTAGGGTAATCTTAAGAACCTTAAGTATAAGGCTACATAATTTTTAAGTACACTTAAAGCTGTTATATTCATTGTTTTATGCAAAAAACAAGAAATGCGCTTTATTTCACTTAAAAGTTGACTATATGCGCTATAAAATTGAGAATATCAAAATTGCGCTGTGACAGATCAATTGGGCTCTTTTAGAAATATTGATTTGGCTATTTAAATGCATAAAAATAACACTTTTCAAATTTGGTGTTTTTTATGCCAGAAATGGCTTCTGTGTACTGGCCACATACTGCCTGCTTTTTTCCCGTGTGAATAGCTTCATTTTTAGCAAAGTTAGCTTTTTCACACTATAATTACCCCACATTCTACGCCCACTGTGGGGAGACACACTAAAATAGGCGACAGGCGCTTATTTAGTGTCCTAGCTTAATTAATAATGCATTGACCTTATTTATATGCACTAATTTCATTAATAACCTCACTCTTGGCACTTTACTTCATCACCACGCTTAAATTCGCCTAATTTTAGTCAAGGATTTACCCATGCAAGCGCCTTCCAAGAACTGCATGTAGTTACCCCACATCTCACGCTCTTTTTTAAGTTTTTGGGTGGTTTCTCAGTCAATTTTGGTTATTTTTGAATGGGAATTTCACGTAGTATAATGTCAGGATTAGCCCCATTATTTCTACAGTAAATCCCCCTTATTATTAAGCTATTATTAACCTTAAAAAGTCTCCTTTAGTCTTTAATATTATTGTTTAATACGCATATACTCTCTTTTTGTCTTTTTCTTTAATTTTGATGGATTTCCCTTATTATTACAGTATTTTGGCGGTTGTTACTTGTCTAATTATGTCATGGGTCACTAGGGATGTTGATGGGCATTTCTATTAGTTGTTTAGAGGCGTCATTAACTGTGTATTGGGTGGTAAATCAAGGGAATCATTGGGGAACTCAGTGTGTATAAAAGGAGGAGGTTTTTGGGTCTTGTTTCTACATTCCTTATCATTACAATTTAACCAATATAACCAAATAAATTACAATACATATCAATTAGTACATTTATAAGACTTTTGAATAGTATCTGAATTATAAAATCTATTTTTCTACCAACTACAAAGATTGTAAGCCATATATAAAATTAGTGAGAATTATATAACTGAGACCTTTATATTTGATTATATTTTACAACTTAGTGGATTAGTACTACAGTATTCATACAGGACCATTTAAATCTTCTAGACAACTGACCATTCAAGCTAGTTCACGTCTTTGTACTTGACCTTAGCCTGACAGTTTCTCAGTCAATATTGGGTATTTTTGAATGGGAATTTCACGTAGTATAATGTCAGTATTAGCCCCATTTTTTCTACAGTGAATCTTAATTATTATTAAGCTATTATTAACCTTAAAAATTCCCCTTTAGACTTTTATATTATTGTTTATTACGCATATATTCTCTTTTTATTTTATTTCTTAATTTTGATGGATTTTCCTTATTAATACAGGATTTTGGTGGTTGTTACTCTTCTAATTATGTCATGGATTAATGGGAATGTTGATGGGCATCTCTATTAGATTTTTAGAGGCGTCATTAACTGTGTATTGGGTGGTACATTAAGGGAATCATTGGGGAACTCATTGTGTATAAAAAGAGGAGGGTTTTTGGTTGTATTTCTTCATTCTTTATCATTACAATTTACACCATATAGCCAAATCAATTACAATACACATCCATTAGTACTTTTATAAGTCTTTTGAGTAGTATCTGAATTATTAAACTCTATTTTTATACCAACTAAAAAGATTGTAAGCCATATATAAAGATAGTGAGAATTATATTACTGACACCATTATTTTGAATTATATTTTACTATTTGTTGGATTTACATCACAGTATTCATATAGGACCATAAAAATCTTCTAGAAAACTGACCATTCAAGCTAGTTCACGTCTTTGTACTTGACCTCAGCCTGACAAACTTCATGATTATTTTTGAATGCTTTATTTCAGAGTTTTTTAATAGGAAGAGCAAAAAAAGTATTAAAATATGGTAAGGTGTCCTATAAGAAAAAATCTTCATCTATTTTGGCTTTAGATAAAATTTTGAATAAAGAATAAATGCCTATGGAAATAAAATGAGTGACATAATTTTAAGAATGAAAATATATTATTAGACATACCAAAAGAATAGCCTTTAGCAAATCCTAGTCTCCAACCAAATCCAATCATAATACCACGCAACAAATTTGTATTCCTTATTGGTAAGCAAACCAAAGAAATTTGATAAATAGTTATGATCAGATCGGATATTTTATTAAAATATTCATCTTTTGAACCATTAAAAGAATGATTTTCCTAAATAAATTGAGGTTTAAATAAATTACTGATAACGGCTTTGATTTCATTGTCTCCTGATTCAGTTAAGTATTGTAAATCTTCTGGTAACTCTTTTGGATAAGATTTTTTTTGACACACTTTAGTTTTATAGTACAAAATATTCGATATATGGTCAAATAACCAATTCAAATAATTTTTTTTAGTTTTCTTTTATTTGACTGAAACCATTTATCATTATTTTTTTTGATATTTTGGAAGTTGATCAAATAGATGTTAATTTCAAAGAAGATAATAAAGATTATTAAGAGGATAATAAATAAGATGATAAAGAAGATAAAGAGAATTATGATAAAGAAGTAAGAGTTGATTCTGACAAAATAGACAATTTTTTTGTCTAAACCAAAAAAAATAAGTCTCAAAAAAAATTTTTTTTGGCAAAAAAATAAAACTCACAAAATTTATAAACTTCTTGATAAAATTTAATCAAATTAAATGTTTTTTGAAATAAAACCAAATATCAAAACTGTCCTTAAAAATAAAAAATTAAAATAAAATAAAATAAAAAAAAACAACCAAAAAAAAAAAATTAAAAACAAACATCAGTAAAATTATTTGCCTAAAAAAATTTTTTTTATCTATATACCACTTAAAGTCCTTGAAAAAAATTAAATAAAAATTATTTCATAAATTATTTTCATAAACAAATTAAAAATGTATCAGAAAAATATTTACCAAAAAAAAAAAAACAAATTATAAACACACCAAAATTAATTTTGATACATCTTGAAGCATCAAAAAAAGTGTCAAAAAAAATTTCTAAAATTCTGAAAAAAAATATATACAAAATTTACAAATTAATGTTAATTTTATTTTAAAAAATTTTACCCCTACTTGTCTGCCTCATTTCCCTCTTTTTAGAATCCTCAAACACCCCCCCTTCTTGATCATCCCAAATATCCCTTATCCCCCCTTTCCCCCACCTTTGAGGTGCTTTTTTCTCCCCTTTTCCCCCCTCCCTGTCAGCCTGTATATCTCCAGGACTGAGTAAAAAGTACTTATAAGTTATGTTAAACACATGAACTATACATGGGAATAATAAATAAGAGTACACAAATAGTATACATAAGTAAAATTATGATAATACACAAAAAATGCCATTATAACACCTTATATACACGCATATATCCACCTTTTATAGGTCTTATGTACTTAATATTAAGTTGGAATATGTTAGGGTAATCTTAAGAACCTTAAGTATAAGGCTGCATAATTTTTAAGTACACTTAAAGCTGTTATATTCATTGTTTTATGCAAAAAACAAGAAATGCGCTTTATTTCACTTAAAAGTTGACTATATGCGCTATAAAATTGAGAATATCAAAATTGCGCTTTGACAGATCAATTGGGCTCTTTTAGAACTATTGATTTGGCTATTTAAATGCATAAAAATAACACTTTTCAAATTTGGTGTTTTTTGTGCCAGAAATGGCTTCTGTGTACTGGCCACATACTGCCTGCTTTTTTCCCGTGTGAATAGCTTCATTTTTAGCAAAGTTAGCTTTTTCACACTATAATTACCCCACATTCTACGCCCACTGTGGGGAAACATGCTAAAATAGGCGACAGGCGCTTATTTAGTGTCCTAGCTTAATTAATAATGCATTGACCCTGTTTATATGCACTAATTTCATTAATAACCTCACTCTTGGCACTTTATTTCATCACCACGCTTAAATTCGCCTAATTTTAGTCAAGGATTTACCCGTGCAAGCGCCTGCCAAGAACTGCATGTAGTTACCCCACATCTCACGCTCTTTTTTAAGTTTTTGGGTGGTTTCTCAGTCAATTTTGGTTATTTTTGAATGGGAATTTCACGTAGTATAATGTCAGGATTAGCCCCATTATTTCTACAGTCAATCCCCCTTATTATTAAGCTATTATTAACCTTAAAAAGTCTCCTTTAGTCCTTAATATTATTGTTTTATACGCATATACTCTCTTTTTGTCTTTTTCTTTAATTTTGATGGATTTCCCTTATTATTTCAGGATTTTGGCGGCTATTACTCTTCTAATTATGTCATGGGTCACTGGGAATGTTGATGGGAATGTCTATTAGTTGTTTAGAGGCGTGATTAACTGTGTATTGGGTAGTACATCAAGGGAATCATTGGGGAACTCAGTGTGTATAAAAGGAGGAGGTTTTTGGGTTGTATTTCTTCATTCTTTATCATTACAATTTAACCAATATAACCAAACCAATTACAATACATATCAATTAAGTACTTTTATAAGACTTTTGAATAGTATATGAATTTATATAATCTATTTTTCTACCAACTATAAAGATTGTAAGCCATATATAAGAATAGTGAGAATTATATTACTGAGACCTTTATATTTGATTATATTTTACAACTTAGTGGATTAGAACTACAGTATTCATATAGGACCATTAAAATCTTCTAGACAACTGACTATTCAAGCTAGTTCACGTCCTTATACTTGACCTTAGCCTGACACTCCCCCCACATCATCTCCACCCCCTTTACTGGCTAATGAATTACTTAGTGATTTTTTAGCTAGTAAAAAATTTCTTGGTGCAATCTTTTACTAGCTAAACAAATTGCTAAGCAAATCATTTAGCTAGTAAAGGGGGGGAGATGAGGCGAAGGGGGTGGTTGTGAGGGGGTGGAGGCAATGAGAGGGGAGGGGAGAGTGATGAAGCCGTCAAAATGGGGAAAAGGGGGTAAAGCAGGAATATAGGGGGCCTAAAGAGGGAAAAAGGGGTGCTTAAAGAGAGGAAAAAGAGCGCCTAAAGGGGATAAAAGGGGGGGAAAGGTGGGGAAAGGTAAGAAATGAGGGGTGATAAAGATAATAAGGGGGAAAGGGGGGATTGAGGGAGTCAAGAAGGGGGGAATGGAGGGAAAAAGAGCAGGACAAGAGTGAAAAGAGGGAGAGAAAAAAAATTAGTTTAACCTTGAACCAAAATAAATGAAGCACTTACAAAAAAAACCAAAAAAAAAGTAAAAAAAAAATCATGATTAGCAAATAAAAAAACAGCAAAAATGAAAGAATGACTTACCTGGTGAGTTCATTTGAGAAAATAAAAGCAAAAAAAATATATGAGGGATGTTTGAGGAGAGGATGAAAAGGATATGAGTGATGAATGAAAAAAAACACTGACAAAATATTCAATTTCATGTTGAGCTGGTGAAAGAAAACCAATGAGCCATCCAAAAAAAAGATATTCACTGTAAATTCAAAAAAAAATGAATATGCAACAAACTAAAATACCAAGCCAAGTGAATAAAGTAAACAAAGAGGACATTTGGAGAGTACAAAAAATAATTTAAAAGGGTGGTGAAGAGAAATGTTGGAGAGTAATAGGCATAATGACAGAGCGTATGCCGGTTGAATGAATGTTTTGTGATTCAAGGGAGGGGAGAGCCGGTGCTGGTTCAGGATCCTCTTCTCCATAAAAATTATTCCATTCATCCTTTAAATCAGCTAGGATATTGTGGAGTATAATGCAAGTCATGATCCAATGATTTGAAGTTTTGATCTCCATTTTTTTTTGAAATTGGATTCTGAGCTCCTGAAGACTAGAAAATAATCCCTTTAAAATACCTATAGCATGTTCAATCCGTACTCTTGATTGGGAAAGGTGATAATTAAATTTAGTTTTGGGGTCATTTTCTATACTTTCACCACAGAAAGCAGGTATAATGTACTTCCCACTTGCATATGCTGAGTCTGCAAGGAGGTACTGAGATTTATCAAAGTATGAGTCTGAGGTTTGAGAAATCCTCATTCATTAGAAGACGGAAGAGTCATGACATGATCCAGGGAAGCCACTGCAAAAAGCAATAAATTTTTTATTGACATCACATATAAGTTGAACGGTATGGTAAGGTAAACTCTTACAGTCGCCTTGCTGTAAGCAGAATCCGGAGGAGATATGTGGATTTAGCTGAAAACCCCGTCCTTCCAATAAAAATAACAAAATGGGAATTCTAAATCACTAAGCTAACCAATCTACTTGGATCTGATTGATGAAAATAATGAAACTCTAAAATATTTAACGCTTATTGAGATTAAAAGAAAGTGGCTGTTGAGAAAGAAATACTGATAACAACAATTAAGGTGTACCAGTGAAAGATCTGTAAAGATTGACTTTTATGTTTTTATAATAATTTGAATTTTTATGAGACAGCAATAATCAAGTCCCAGTGATGAAGACCTTTCTAAAGATACCCTGTATGAAGTGTGATTTAAATTGTTGAGTAGTATTTCTAAAATGTTATATAAAATATAAAGTTATAAGGGTATTACAATTTATTTAATTTGTTGAGTAATAAAAAATGAGACCGTGGTGGTTAAAGATTAAGCTGTATGATGTGTCCCCCCTCTCAATTTCGAGTTTGAGAAGCGCTTAAGTATTCCTAGTCACGTGCCTAAGTTTTCCCCTCCAGAGCTCTTCCAGAGTCAATCCGGAGCCCATACGGAGTCAAAGCGGAGTCCGTACGGAGTCCGTACGGAGTCGAAACGGAGTCCGTCCGGACTTCCGGACTCAATTAGAACCTTAAAACTATAATAAAAAATCTAGAAAAATTACACATAATAGAGCTACTTCCCCTTTACATACCAAACTAATTTTCGTAGTCTGCGCAGCTCTAATTACCCCGTGAAAATTCATCAAAGTTAAGTAATTTTTGAAAACGTAAATATTTCTATAAAACTTTAAAATTCATTTAAAAATATAAGAAAAATAGTAAAAATTCTGGGAAAATTTCCCAAGGTTCTTGAGTGACTTGACTTGATACTAATAAACTTTTCAGACCGTAAAAATAAGTTTTCTCCGTAAAATAAATTGTTTTCATGTAGGCATTCGCTCGTGACCAATTTCTTCATATTTAAAACTCAAATAAATTAAATAAAACCCTTTTATAAAAAATAATAACGCCAATCTTGCACGCCGTAATAACTCCATTTACATATTTAGGTGCCGTACTAAACTTTAGGCTACCTCATCCTCCCTCCAATCGAGAATGTCCCCATTCTTATAACTTTGCATAAGTGGTTGAGCAATTCCAAAAGAATTATCTTTTCTAATAAAATAATTTGATAAATTTGTTTTAGCTGGTCTTCTTTTAATTCTTTATAATAAAAACGTTGTTTCTTCTTCTCTGGCTTGATATAACATAAAATAAAATAATATAAATCTTGTGATGATTCCACTACTGAGAGCAAGGTTTGAATCCCTTCAGACTCCCATATACCAGTCTTCCTTCTTGTCACAGCATTGAGAGAGTGGATCTTCCTATGAGCCGAATACTCCTGATTCCAACCTCATAGGGCCCCCCACTGAGCCGAATTCTATGATTCCAATCTCGCCATAAGGTCCTCCAAGCTTCACACCAAAAAAAAAAATGGCCTAACTATGAGGCACTAAAAAAAATCATTCCCTAAAATCCAACTACCATCCTAACTTCTGATTCCTTCATCACAATTTTCAAACTTTGCTATACAGCAAACCCATAAAATACTTTTGCCAGGCTTCCAATAATAATATTAACTTTAGACCATGTTAAAGCGCCACAAATTTTACCTAATTAACCATTATGCTTTCTTTAGCATCATCACCACCTAAAATTTTAACCTCCTAAAGCTATCAGCACCCAATTCCAGAAATAATTGAATAACCAGTTTGGAGTCTTAGTGGACAGTGATAAATTAAAAGATTGAATTGAGTTATCCAAACAAGATTGACATTCCAGTTTAAAGTCTTGGTGGACCAAACATATAATCGATTGCCAGTTTATGGTCTTGGTGGACCAAAGATCGTTTAAGTGCATAAATATCTTGATATATTCCTAAGTAAGGCCTAGGCTTGACCAAAGATTGAATAAATTTGATAATCCAGTTTAATGTCATAGTGGACCAAACATTTGATCGACAAGTAATCCAGTATAAGGCCATAGTGGTCCAATGAATGTTGAATTATCCTGCAGATATTAATTTTCCAGTTTAAAGTCATAGTGGACTAAACAATGAATGAACTACCAGTTTAAAGTCATGGTGGACCAAAAATTTGATCGATAAGAAATCCAGTATAAGGCCATAGTGGTCCAATGAATGTTGAATTATCCTGCAGATATTAATTTTCCAGTTTAAAGTCATAGTGGACTAAACAATGAATGAACTACCAGTTTAAAGTCATGGTGGACCAAACATTTGATTGATAAGAAATCCAGTTTAAGGTCATGGTGGACCCAACAGCTTGATAACAGTCCAGTTTAAGGTCTTGGTGGACCTAACAGCTTCTCTATCCTTGAACCCAGATTTTGCCACCAGCCTTCTTCATCCTAGTTTCAAGTTTTCTTCTTCAAAAAAATATCTCCTAACAAGATGAAACCTTCTGACTTCATTGCTTCAGCTGATCAATCTTGCAAATACTGTGCCTTCACCCATAGGGAATGTATCTTCTCTTTTAACTGGCAAAAGCACACTTATAACAGGGCCTGTTTATCCTGCTATGAGAAGAAAAGAAAATGTTCTGGCTTGAACTGTGGTTCTTTCCCCATCACTGCTACTAGCTTCGCCGCCTTCTGCAAACCTCTTCCTTCTTCTTCACCTTCTACTCCACCCCCTATTCCATCAACCTCTAAAGATCCCATCCCTTTTTCTCCATCAGCCTATTTAAATCTTTCTCCATCACCTAATCCTCTGGGTCCTTCTCTCCAATCTAGACTTGCTGCTACTCCCCCAAGAGCTCTTGCTGCTCCCAGGGCCATGCTTCAACCTTCTAACAATTCTTCTCCTTCTTCCAACATCTTGAAGCACAAAAGGTCCTATAATAGCCAGCAGTCTTCATCTTCTCTTGTTTCATCCAAAAGGCCCAGAACATCTACTTCAAACACCAAATCCAACACCAGTCCTCCTCATCTATCAAAAATAAAAAATCCTTTTCTAAACATAAAAAATCCCACTCCATTACCAAGTAAGCCATTTATCTATGATCATGATAGTGTTGAAACAGGTTAGTTGTCTCTTTTTATTTTCTTAATCTTCAGGTTTTAATTTGCTGATATTTTAATTTGATAAGCGTCCACCGGTTCTCCAATTTCATATTCAGCTTATGAGCTACCAGAACCTAATCCAAGCTTCCCTAGAGTTCCAATTCACCTAGTGTCTGAAAAGCTTTTTGCTAATTTTAATAACCTTATCGCTTATTTCCATCGATACCCACCCTCTGATAGATCAGAATCTTGGATGAGAGAGCAACTGTTAAGAGACCTTTTCAAAATAGCCAACTGGCTTCAACACTATCGTGACCGTGAAATAAGATTCGAATCCCAGGAAATCAATCAAGGTCCTTCTAAATTTTCTAATTTCGATTCTTCAAAAGATAACAATCCTTGATGGTGTTCTTCCTGGTATGTAGCTTTCTTGAATAATGTTTGAAAAATAAAATATAAACATCTAAACTACCTAAAACTAAAATACCTTTTATTTTTTTTTATTATTATTATTATTATTTTTTTTATTTTTTTTTATTTTTTTATTATTTTATTTTATTTTATTTTTTTTTATATTTTTAGTTATTTTATTATTTATTTATTTTTTTATTTTTTTATTTTTATTTTATTTTATTATTATTTTTTTTTTTATATTTTTAGTTTTAATTTTTTTTTTAAAAAAAAGATAGTTTTGAGATAAAAGTTAAAATTTAATTTTTATAGTAAGATAAACGAATGTGAAAAGAAAATAAAAAAAGTAATAAAAATTTTTTTTTTTTTTTTTTTTTTTTTTAATAAAATTTTAAAAGATGCCCCCCGGCCATTTGATGAGCCGTACCCTCGACATCATACCCACATCCAAGTGCAACTTGATGTGGTTACACAATTTTGAGAAATTGAAAAGAAAAGAAAATAAATGAAAGTTTTTAGAAGATAATTTTTATAATGATGATCACTGGGTGGGCTCCCTCCAATTTATAAAAATGATTAGAGACCACCAGTGAGCATCACCTTTACATTAATTAATAATATATATTAAAGAAAAGAAATCACAATCTAACATAAAAAATCAAAAACAAAATAAAAAAAAATCTTGAATCCGGCGTTGAGAGCGGTGTCTCTTGATTCGTTCCAGTTTATAGTCTTAGTGGACTTCCTAAAATTAAAAGACAAAGCCAGGATTTAACTAGAAACAGGGAAAATTTTGGAAACGAACATTATGGGGTAATTGTGTATAGAGCAGCCAGCCCATCAATTACCCCCATACTTGCCAATATTTAATTAAGAAGGTTCCCCTGTGAACACTTCTTCCAATAAATTTTAAAATTTTTCCAACACTATCTTCACCCATATTTTAAGAATTTTAAATTTTGAAAATTTTCAATGAAGGTTTTCTCGCATTTCGTTATGTTTCATCACAGTTTCGTCGCCCATATGCAGTGTAATGATAGTAAAGTATTTTTGATAAAAATAAGAAGATAGTTTATACTCGTTGCGGAGGAATCCATAAAATTTCGTAGATATCATAGTTTATCCTCATTGCGGAGGTATAAAATTTGATAAATGTCATTAAAATTGTAGTTTATCCTCATTTTGGAGTTATCCATATAATTTCATAAATGTCATAGTTTATCCTCATTGCGGAGGAAGACTTTGGCACTCCTGGTGCCTCTAGGATAGAACCGTTTCACTTGATTGGCCGCTACCCTCTTCTTTAATACTACTCCATCCAACTCTTCTAGCACATATGAACTGCCGGAAACTTGCTCCTTGATTTTATACGGTCCATTCCACCTATCTGCAAACATCTTTCCCCATTGACTTTCCAAACTCCTATTATACACCAGGACCATATCTCCTGGGTTCAAAGGTTTCCTTAATCGATGTGCCAACCGCTCATCCCAATATCTGACTGATTGATTTCTGATCTTCATCATCCGCGAATATGCCTTTTCTAAATATTCTTCTTTCTTTTCTAGCTGCATCATTCTTGCACACAATAATTCTTCAGTAGTTTTGACCGTGTCCCAGTCAACCCCAAGATATGATTGAGCTTCTAAATCAACCGGTAAAACTGCTTTCTGTCCAAAAACAAGTTCATAAGGTGAAAATCCGGTAGTCCTTTTGGCAGTGATTCGATCAGCAAATAAAACTAAAGGTAAATAACGCCTCCACTTTTCGGCACTTGTCCCACACATTTTAACTAAAGCATCCTTAATAACTTGATGCCCTCTTTCAACCATGCCTTCAGCTTCGGGATAATATGGGGTTGCTACCCTAACCTTTGATCCAACTTTCAATACGGCCTCTTTAAACTCTGTCCCAAATTCAGGACCTCCATCTACCGTCACCAACTTCATCACCCCATACCTATATACCCAATTATTCAAAAAAAATTCTGCCACATTTTTGGCAGTTAAATTAATAAGAGGCGCTGCCTCTACCCAACCAGATAAATCATCTCTGGCCACAATTAAATATTTATACCGTCCCTCTTTTATATGAACGGCATCTAAACTAACTCTTCCAAAGAGCGTATATTCACCGGTCGCGCGTCCAGGTTCTTTTGGCCTTAAATAACTTCGTCTTTGACATTCTTCGCATGACTGAACCCACTGTTTAACAGCCATCTTCATGCCAGGCCACCAAAATCGATCAGAAATTCTTCTAAAAGTTTCTCCAACGCCTCTATGCACGAGATCTTCATGCAGTGATTTCAAAACTAATTCTTGCCCCTTCTCTTGAGTTATAACTACTTGAGGATTTGGATACCTTCTCCTCATTAAATGTCGACCAGATAGGTAAAACGTAGATGACTTCCTCTTGATAGCCACCCATTCATCGTCTTCACAATCTTCTGGCCTCTCTAAAGTCAACAAATATTTGACTAACAAAAAATAAAAACCAGTCTGACCCCAGACTTCATCTTGAAAATCAATTAATATAACATCAATAGGGACTTCTCTATCACCAATATCTCCTGCACATGAATGAGCCAATAATCGTTGACCCCTAAATAAATCTTTAATCGAGCTATGTTGACGTTTTTCTTCTGAACCTTTGAATCCTTTGTAAACCGTATTCAAAAATACCTCTTTCTCTTTATCCACCTTTTTATTTAAATTCTCTAATTCTCCAACATATACACCATTCCTTAATTTACTACTATCCCACACTACCAATCCATCTTCCTCTACATACACCACATCTTCTTCTACCTCCTCTCTGCCGAATTTATCTACACTTTTTCCAACACCTTTATTAACATAAAAACTATTTTCCAGTTTATCCTCTTGGTGGAGGTCATCATCATCATAATCTAAACACAATAGTCCTGCCAGTTTAACCTCATGGGGGAGGTATGGAAAGTCTTCAGCTCCTTTAGTGCTGGCTTTGATAATAGGTATATCTTCATCGAACTCTTCTGAGTCTGAATCTTCTTCAGTGGGTGGTCTCCTTGATAAACCATCTGGCATAGTAAAAGTTTTGCCAGGCTTATGAACTAAATCAAACAAAAAATGTTGAATAAAAGCTACCCATCTCTTCATGGGTGCGTTCGGTAAACTTGGGGAATTAATCATCTGGATTAACGATTTCGCATCCACTTGCAACTCAAAATGTTGCCCCCACAAAATATGCTGAAGTTTCTTCAGTATTTTTGCCACACCACATAATTCCAATTTTGGTTGAGAATATCTTGATTCGACCTCAGTAAATACTACAGATTCATACCTAACTGGCCTGATGTAACCAGCTTTATCCATCTGAGAGAAAACCGCCCCAGCTGCAACCTGACTTGAATCAACTGCTAAATAAATTCTACCAGCATCTTTTCCATAATCCAACCTGTGCAGGACTAAATCCTTCCCTAAAACCTCCTTCAACTTCACAAGATAATTTTTATAATGATGATCACTGGGTGGGCTCCCTCCAATTTATAAAAATGATTAGAGACCACCAGTGAGAATCACCTTTACAATAATTCATAATATATATTAAAGAAAAGAAATCACAATCTAACATAAAAAAATCAAAAACAAAATAAAATAAAAAGAATCTTGAATCCGGCGTTGAGAGCGGTGTCTCTTGATTCGTTCCAGTTTATAGTCTTAGTGGACTTCCTATAATTAAAAGACAAAGCCAGGATTCAACTAGAAACAAGGAAAATTTTGAAAACGAACATTATGGGGTAATTGTGTATAGAGCAGCCAGCCCATCAATTACCCCCACACTTGCCAATATTAAATTAAGAAGGTTCCCCTGTGAACACTTCTTCCAATAAATTTTAAAAATTTTCCAACACTATCTTCACCCATATTTTAAGAATTTTAAGTTTTTTGAAAATTTCAAAGAAGGTCTTCTTGAATTTCGTTAAGTTTCATCATAGTTTCGTCGCCCATATGCAGTGTAACGACAGTAAAGTATTTTGATAAAAAGAAGATAGTTTATCCTCGTTGCGGAGGTTGATAAGGTTTTTTTTATAAAAATCATAGTTTATCCTCATTGCGGAGGAATCCATATAATTTCATAAATGTCATAGTTTATCCTCATTGCAGAGGTTGATAATTTTTTTTTTTTTTTTTTTAAATATCATAGTTTATCCTCATTGCGGAGGAAGACTTCAGCACTCCTGGTGCCTCTAGGATAGAACCGTTTCACTTGATCGGCCGCTACCCTCTTCTTCAATACTACTCCATCCAACTCTTCTAACACATATGAACCGCCGGAAACTTGCTCCTTGATTTTATACGGTCCATTCCACCTATCTGCAAACATCTTTCCCCACTGACTTTCCAAGCTCCTATTATACACCAGGACCATATCACCTGGGTTCAAAGGTTTCCTTAATCGATGTGCCAACCGCTCATCCCAATATCTAACTGATTGATTTCGGATCTTCATCATCCGCGAATATGCCTTTTCTAAATATTCTTCTTTCTTTTCTAGCTGCATCATTCTTGCACACAATAATTCTTCAGTAGTTTTGACCGTGTCCCAGTCAACTCCAAGATATGATTCAGCTTCTAAATCAACCGGTAAAACTGCTTTCTGTCCAAAAACAAGTTCATAAGGTGAAAATCCGGTCATCCTTTTGGCAGTGATTCGATCAGCAAATAAAACTAAAGGTAAATAGTGTCTCCACTTTTCGGCACTTGTCCCACACATTTTAAGTAAAGCATCCTTAATAACTTGATGCCCTCTTTCAACCATGCCTTCAGCTTCGGGATAATATGGGGTTGCTACCCTAACCTTTGATCCAACTTTCAATACGGCCTCTTTAAACTCTGTCCCAAATTCGTGACCTCCATCTACCGTTACCAACTTCATCACCCCATACCTATATACCCAATTATTCAAAAAAAATTCTGCCACATTTTTGGCAGTTAAATTAATAAGAGGCGCTGCCTCTACCCAACCAGATAAATCATCTCTGGCCACAATTAAATATTTATACCGTCCCTCTTTTATATGAACGGCATCTAAACTAACTCTCCCAAAGAGCGTATATTCACCGGTCCCGCGTCCAGGTTCTTTTGGCCTTAAATAACTTCGTCTTTGACATTCTTCGCATGACTGAACCCACTGTTTAAAAGTCAATTTTCATGCCAGTCCACCAAAATCGATCAGAAATTCTTCTAAACGTTTCTACAACGCCTCTATGCCCAAGATATTCATGCAGTGATTTCAAAACTAATTCTTGCCCCTTCTCTTGAGTTATAACTACTTGAGGATTTGGATACCTTCTCCTCATTAAACGTCGACCAGATAGGTAAAAAGTAGATGACTTCCTCTTGATAGCCACCCATTCATCATCTTCACACTCTTCTGGCCTCTCTAAAGTCAACAAATATTTGACTAACAAAAAATAAAAACCAGTCTGACCCCAGACTTCATCTTGAAAATCAATTAATATAACATCAATAGGGACTTCTCTATCACCAATATCACCTGCACATGAATGAGCCAATAATCGTTGACCCCTAAATAAATTTTTAATTGAGCTATGTTGACGTTTTTCTTTTAAACCTTTGGATCCTTCGTAAACCGTATTTGAAAATACCTCTTTCTCTTTATCCACCTTTTTATTTAAATTCTCTAATTCTCCAACATATACACCATTCCTTAATTTACTACTATCCCACACTACCAATCCATCTTCCTCTACATACACCACATCTTCTTCTACCTCCTCTCTGCCGAATTTATCTACACCTTTTCCAACACCTTTATTAACATAAAAACTATTTTCCAGTTTATCCTCTTGGTGGAGGTCATCATCATCATAATCTAAACACAATAGTCCTGCCAGTTTAACCTCATGGGGGAGGTATGGAAAGTCTTCAGCTCCTTTAGTGCTGGCTTTGATAATAGGTATATCTTCATCGAACTCTTCTGAGTCTGAATCTTCTTCAGTGGGTGGTCTCCTTGATAAACCATCTGGCATAGTAAAAGTCTTTCCAGGCTTATGAACTAAATCGAACAAAAAAATGTTGAATAAAAGCTACCCATCTCGTCATGGGTGCATTCGGTAAACTTGGGGAATTAATCATCTGGATTAACGATTTCGCATCCACTTGCAACTCAAAATGTTGCCCCCACAAAATAAGCTGAAGTTTCTTCAGTATTTTTGCCACACCACATAATTCCAATTTTGGTTGAGAATATCTTGATTCGACCTCAGTAAATACTACAGATTCATACCTAACTGGCCTGATGTAACCAGCTTTATCCATCTGAGACAAAACCGCCCCAGCTGCAACCTGACTTGAATCAACTGCTAAATAAATTCTACCAGCATCTTTTCCATAATCCAACCTGTGCAGGACTAAATCCTTCCCTACAACCTCCTTCAACTTCACAAACGCCTTCTCACACTCTTCATCCCACTCCCAGTCTGCATCCTTTCTCGTTAACCGTCTCAATGGAGCTGCCAATGAAGAAAAGTCCTTAATAAACATTCTAACATATACGCAAACGCCTAAAAACCCTCTAACTTCGGTCGTATTCTTGGGTCTTGGAAGGACTGAATTTTGTTAACTTTCTTCTTGGACATAATCCTACCCTCTCTACATACCACATGGCCTAATATTTCTAAGGCTGGCACACAACAGGAAAATTTTGAACCTGAAATATTTAAACCAGCCTCTTCAATTCGAAAAAAGATTCTTTCTAAAGTAATTGCAAACTCCCAAATGAATTTGCGTATCCCAGGATTCTCTTCCAACACCTGGTTATCATAGTCAGTTGTTGGTCCCTTAATTCCTCCATCATCTATAAAGATTCCAGCATATTGTGGAATTTCATCTTGAAGGATCCAAGCCATCTGAGCTTGATAAACTGCAACCGAATTTGTTGCTCCTTGAGGTAATCTTGTTAACTGTAAACGTCCTAGTGGTGTATCGAATGTAGTGAGAGGCCTTGAGTCCGGATGTAGCTCTCTCTCATCATATCCACCCATAATATCTCCCAAACCATAACACACTCTCCCTGAAAACGCTTCGACAAACTCCTCAGCACTAGGTGGTATCCCAGCATCCTTTATTGTAACCCTATTTAATTCCCTTAGATCATGAACAACTCTAAGCTTGCCATTTGGTTTCTTGATACAAAATACCGGACTAGAATAACTTGACGTTGATTGCTCATACAGTCCAGTGCGTATCCGTTCTCTGACAACTTTGATATAAGCTTCTTTCAATGCAGCCGGAATAGGAATTGGTTTCTGCTGCCACGGTTCATGACATACCACAGGAATCTTGTAAGGCTCCCCATAGGAATGCTTCAACACACCCCTCTCCTCTTCTACAAAAGCAATGGCCTTCTCTCGCTTGACCATCACATCCAACAACAACTTCTTCTCTTCTCCAGACAACCAACCATCAGGTCCAAAATTAACAACACCCAGTCTCTCAAAAGTGATTCTTGACGTCTCAGAAAATTCAGGCGGATTCTTTACCAAGGGACTTTCATAAGGATCTCTTGATAACCTTGGTCTTCTCAAAGGTGGATTTAATTCAGCAGGTAGCGGTTCATTAATAGGTCGAACTTTATTTGCTACCTTCTTATATTTGGCTGCATCCACATCTAAATAAGCTTGAGGTATAACATTTACTTTTGTATCGCCATTAAAAATTTCATTAAATGAATCTTCTTCATTGTCAGAATCGGAATAAGAAAAATAAGAAAAATATTTTATTTCTTTTTTAAATTTTACCCTTTTTTCCTTTCCCTCGTCTAATTTATAAACAGATTTTCCAACACCTTTGCTTCCCTTATCCAACAGTAAATCACCCGTAAAGAAAGTTGGCAGTTTAACCTCTTGCTGGAGGACTGGAAATGAATTTTCACAAAAATTATTTTTTTGTGTTTTAATTATACTGAGATTTTTTATTGGATTTTGATAAGATTTTCGCAGTTTACCCTCTTGCTGGAGGTCCGTGATAGAAGGAGATAATTGCAGTTTAACCTCTTGCTGGAGGTCACAAAACATACCCTTCCAATTTTTATCCAACCTAATTTGGCCCATTTTGCCTTTTTCACCGTTTTTAAATTTAATAGAAAAACCGGGTAAATCCAATAAACATATAGAAAAGTCCATAACATATTTGCACTCCAAAGTAATATTAACAGAAAATAATTGAGAATCCACTTGAATTATCTCCAAGTGAGCTGACCTATTGCAATCCGGGATCTCATCCTGAGGAGAGATTACAACATTAGAGTGATCAGCCCCTGCTACCCCAAAAAATGAGGGCCTCCATAATAATTTGAATCCTGAATAAATTGAAGACATAACAATAAAAGAAAATTTCAGCCCAGTTTAGGTAGTTTATCCTCATTTCGGAGGAATTAAATTCTTGATATCCCCTGGAGATAATCCATAATTTTGCCCGTAGGGCTTATCCACTGATTCCATAAAACCCAAAAATAAACCCCCAGAATTTGTCCTATAAAAGGACATAAAAAATAAACAACGTTTTTCCAAAATATGAGTGCATCTAATTTATGCACTCTATTATCGAATGCCACTACACTCTTTATTAGTGCAGGGAAAACCATATCCTCCTTAACATTCTCTCCCTGAGATTTTAACAAATCCACCATATCCATATCTTCATTGCAGACAGTCTCTGCTTCTAAAGACAAAACCTGAGGCAAGAAATCCTCTAAATCCGATTTCAAATCATTCGACACAAAATTATCCCCATCATCCAAAATTTTGTCATTAATGACAACAATATCTTCATCTTCAAAAATCTCTTCTTTCCCAACAGAATTGTTAACAAAAATAATATCTTCAGGCTGGAAAAAATCTTCAGGAATGGCTGATTCCAAAAATTCAACAGAAGCTGATTCTTCTAAACCGCCCTCTTCTATCTCTTGAGCAAGAAAAACCTCTTTTCCAGAGTCCAAATCAACAGAATTATGAGTATCCAGATGTTCTAAAATAGCCTTCTTTAGCACCTCCATACCAGGAATCCTAGTTTCTCCATCTGGGAGATCCTTCATTAAATTCCCATTAATAAGCACCATCAAAACATCTTTCTTAACCTTTTCCCCCATAGCATCCCAAAAAACATACTTTGATGCATTATCATGAAATAAAATTTCATACTCCAACAAATAATCCAGAACCACCTGAAATTCAACCATAAACTGATGATACTGATGCAGAGATGTTACACCACCTTTTGATTGCCATTTCCTAGCTATATCCTTTAGATCCTCAAATGAATAAACTTTTGGCCACCTTTTTTCCATTTCCATCTTGAGCTTTCTCCAATCTTGATCTTTATAACCATCCATAGAAATAACCTCCTTTTCCACCTCTCTGTCCAAAATAAAGAACCTAATCTGCTTCACCATATCCAAAGGTAAAGCACCATCAATCGCAGCTGCAGTTTCATACCTATGTAAAAATCCTTCTAAATCATCTCCAGAAAACTTGGGCCCAACCCAAGATACAATCCTTACTGATGCCCTAACAGGTACACCAGCAGCCAACATAGCAGTTCCACTAGTAGAAGACATCCCAAAACATAAGAAAAGCGTTAACAACCGTTAAAATAACAAGCCTCTTGCAGGCCAATAACAAAAATCCAATTAGAGTTCCAGAAAATAAGCCTCTTGCAGGCTAATAACGTTCTTGATCCAAGTAAGTCTTTAAAGAAAGCTAGAGAAATCGAACCCCACGTTGGGCGCCAACTATGGTAAGGTAAACTCTTACAGTTGCCTTGCTGTAAGCAGAATCCAGAGGAGATATGTGGATTTAGCTGAAAACCCCGTCCTTCCAATAAAAATAACAAAATGGGAATTCTAAATCACTAAGCTAACCAATCTACTTGGATCTGATTGATGAAAATAATGAAACTCTAAAATATTTAACGCTTATTGAGATTAAAAGAAAGTGGCTGTTGAGAAAGAAATACTGATAACAACAATTAAGGTGTACCAGTGAAAGATCTGTAAAGATTGACTTTTATGTTTTTATAATAATTTGAATTTTTATGAGACAGCAATAATCAAGTCCCAGTGATGAAGACCTTTCTAAAGATACCCTGTATGAAGTGTGATTTAAATTGTTGAGTAGTATTTCTAAAATGTTATATAAAATGTAAAGTTATAAGGGTATTACAATTTATTTAATTTGTTGAGTAATAAAAAATGAGACCGTGGTGGTTAAAGATTAAGCTGTATGATGTGTCCCCCCTCTCAATTTCGAGTTTGAGAAGCGCTTAAGTATTCCTAGTCACGTGCCTAAGTTTTCCCCTCCAGAGCTCTTCCAGAGTCAATCTGGAGCCCGTACGGAGTCCGTAAGGAGTTGAAACGGAGTCCGTCCGGACTTCCGGACTCAATTAGAACCTTAAAACTATAATAAAAAATCTAGAAAAATTACACATAATAGAGCTACTTCCCCTTTATATTCCAAACTAATTTTCGTAGTCTGCGCAGCTATAATTACCCCGTGAATATTCATCAAAGTTAAGTAATTTTTGAAAACGTAAATATTTCTATAAAACTTTAAAATTCATTTAAAAATATAAGAAAAATAGTAAAAATTCTGGGAAAATTTCCCAAGGTTCTTGAGTGACTTGACTTGATACTAATAAACTTTTCAGACCGTAAAAATAAGTTTTCTCGGTAAAATAAATTGCTTTTGTGTAGGCATTTGCTCGTGACCAATTTCTTCATATTTAAAACTCAAATAAATTAAATAAAACCCATTTATATAAAAATAATAACACCAATCTTGCACGCCGTAATAACTCCATTTACGTACTTAGGTTCCATACTAAACTTTAGGCTACCACACTGCATATCTTTCCTTCCCTTTCTCTTTTTTTAATACCTATATTTTCCTTTTCACTGAATCTGACCTTCATCATGATTTGTGGGCTAGTGTGGTGTAGAAAATTTTGTTTATAATACTAAGCTATAGACACAATCCAAGATGGGTTAGCTCTCCTATCAAAAACTAATTTAAAAAAGAAGCAAATTCCACTCTAATTTAAAAAGGTAGTGATAAAATTTATGTAAGTGTGATGGAGAAAAAAAGAGTAGAGAGAATTTTCTATAAGAGGTTTATTTTAAGGATAAAGACAAAAAAGTAATATATCTTAAACATAAGTAATCTACTGAAAGCTAGATATATTCTCAGTAAGTGCTATTATTCTCAGTCACTCCCACATTGAAGCACTCTCTCTAATACTATCCTTACTGCAGTAATTAAATAAATCTACAGTGCTACTTCTAGATATGTACACCTTCTATTCAGACAAAAATAAAATATATCTACATTTCTTTATCTCTAGTATAATACTCTTATATTTACACATTTATTCTCTAATTTAACTATTTCACACACCTCTTTATTAAAGAGTGAGTTCTATTTCATATAAATTGTATTTCTAGTGCTCTTCCCATATGATCTTTGTTCCTACTGGTTTTCCTACACAAGTTCAATGCTAATCTAAGTGTATCAAAAATTAATCTAACTACCTCAGTAATCTAAGTAAAGAATTAGTATCAGTCTATTCTAATAGCTTTTGCATTATCAAGACAAAATCAAATATTAGAAACTTACAATACACCTATCTTTACATACCCTACACTTCCTGAGATCCTTAGCTTCATAATAAGTACTTTACCGCCTTCTATACTTATTATGGAATGTGCACTTATTGTGTGAGTGTCCACTAATTGTGAAACTCTCCATGATAAGTAAGTACCCTCCACTATCTTAAGTCTTACTTTTACTTTTATTATTGTCAAGCACTGCATATTTGACTTGCTTTTTAGCTGCTCATTCTTCTAGCGCTGCATTTGAGCATCCCTACAGGTTTATATCAGCAATGGGTATTTGTAGCTCATTTTTAAGATCTTTTTCCTTTATCTAAGTGTGAACCTTATACCCTTGCTTGATGCTAATTCTTAATTTTATACTATTTCTCTAGAGCTAGCCACAACTTCCTTGAGTACATATCATGTTCTTGTCCTATAGTCTAGTATGTACTTTCCCCTCACCTTTACTTGCCACAGCTTATACATCCGTAGTGCACTAAAATTGTGTGTGGAGAGTCTACCTTTTCTCCAATTTTTGAGACCTCTTTGTTGTTCTTTCTGTGTTACTGAAGGATGTGTACCACAGCCTCCCTTTACTCATGAGCATCCCCAGGTGCAATAAAACCTGGTGCATATCTTGCACTTCTTCCTCATTCCTTCATCATATATTTGTTTCACTCATCATCTTCTAGCGCTAGTTTCTCTTATCTTCATCTATCTTCTTATTATCATCATGATTCCCAACAATGATATTGTCAATGCCATGTGCCAATTTTCTGACACCCAAAAAACTTCCATTGCTACTGCCCCCACTGTCAAGACTATTCTCACTGGAGCCAAGTGTTGTCAGTGCTGTACTGAAAATGGCATTACTCCATGTTGTTTTTCAAAGTTTTATCATGGTGATGGCCTCTTCACATTAAGTTCCTTTGTTCTTCCATTTCTAAATCCTGTTACTTTTTTCTTCTCCTTTAGTTGTTCCACTTCTGAAAATCTTGCAAGAAGAGATGCAGCCTCAATGGTCCTCCAGCCATTTCTATGCCAGTTGCTCCTGCTTCTGTGAAAGTCTAAATTTTAGTATGGCATTCAGAAATATTACAGATGAATTAAGAATCTTTATTTTTAAAGATTGGAAAGGACAATCTAATTTTATATAATTTTATCTTAAAAAAATTGGATGGTTTTATTTTTTAAAACGAGTCAATTATACAAGTCAAGTTGAAGCAATTATTTAACAGAAGAAAATGCAATTATAGGTTCAAAATTACATGGAAATGGAATTCAAGAGTCTCAATAAACTTTATAAATTTTCTGAAATTTTTTGCTATTTTTATTATATTTTTAATAATATTATAAAGCATTTTTGATTTTTTGAAGTTTACTTATCTTTGATGATTTTTAATTAGCTGAATAGGACTTCACAGACTACAAAAATTAGTTGGTTATGTAAAGAAGAAGTTTCTCTATTATATATAATTATTTTAGAATTATTATTATAGTTTTAAGGCTATAATTGAATGCAGAAGTCTGTATGAGCTCAGTACAAACTCTGGGATACTCTAGAGGGGAATAATAGGGCACATGACTTACTATGCATATAAAGCCTGTAGACTTGAAATTAGAGACATCTATCTAACTTATCTAACAGTAAAATATGATAAAATAACAACCAAAAATGAGTTATAACAACTTTCTTCTTTATTTTACATAACATTTCATAATTTGAAATACCCTTATAAATATAACATTTTTACATAACACTTCATAAATATTACTCAACAATTCATAAATATACACTTATAGGGTATCATTAGAGAGGTCTCAGCTTCAGGGACTAATTTTTAAAATCTTTTCAAAATAATAAATTTTTTTTTAAAAACATATATATTCAATCGTTTATATAAATTTTCTAAGTGCAAATTCACTGTTGTATTTCATTCCATCATCTTAAAGGACACTGACTCTTTATCTCAAAACCATCTAAATTAATTGTTCAAATGGCCATTTAATATAAAGTAGACTTTTTAGCTTAGTTAATTGAGAGCTCTATTTACTTAAAGGGACAGATTTCTCTTAGGTTTATCCAACTTCCTTGGATTCTGCTTACAGTAAGGCAACTGTAAGAATATTTTTACACCTCCACCATCAACTTCAAATCCTATGGGTCAGTTGTCCATCAAGCTCTCCCTACTCTGAAATTCCTCAAAATCCTTGGGTTGAAACATAATCATGGGTCTAGAAGAAGATCCATTCTGTGCCACACCTCCCAGTGCCACATTTTCACCTGCTGGTGTCATGAACAAAGTTGGCTGGCCTGAGTGCAAAGCTACTCCTCCTCCTGCTAATCTCCACAACTGGTTTAAATATCCTTAAACCCCAATTGATAAAATTGAGGAAGAAGCTCCTTTAATACATCCCCCTAGCCCTCAAGACTGGAAAGTCCTCAACTGAGCTGTCCCAGCACCCTATTAAAATACAATTGGTAAAATTAATACTTCATTTGACGCATTATTCTCCTACCTTGAAAATACCCCTTCACTAGACAAAGAAGATATCCAAAATTGAGTTGCCCTAGTCAAAACTCTGAATTCAACTTATAATGATGTCTATAATGATTGGGAGTATGCCTTCCTTGATAGGCGCTAAAGTAAGTCCCATCCTTCTTCTGTAATTACTAACATAAAATTAACTTTCCACTTCTTTTTTAGCAAATTTTCTTCTTTCTTTCTCTTTATACCCATTTTTATCTCCTGTAAAATCATCTTGTAAATAGTGTAATCTTATATTTATAAAATAAATCATTCCTAAAAAAATCTTATTTCAAAAAAATATTTGCCTATTTATTTTCTTTGTGAGAATGAAATGATCTTATCAGTTCTTCTAAGAAAATAGAAATTTTCTATACCTCTTACAAACTCATAAGGTTGACCTCCCCTGAAATAAAGTAAGAGAATAATTAAACTATTCCCTAGATAACTAACTTTGTTAGTGCCACATTTTATTCACGCATTATATTCTTGAAGAAAGCTCAGATCATTCCAAGAGCTGCGCTTCCTTAGTGCTATCTTTCTTTTCCCTTAATCTTGGGTACACTTCATTCTTCTATGCCATTAATTCTCCACTTGGATACTATTCAGAACTCTTTCTTTCTATACACCTTTATAGTGCCAAATTTATTACAAATAGAACCCTATTATCTATTGTTCTTCCTTATCTAAATCCATTTTCCATAAAATCTAAGTAGAAATGACTTAGTACTGTACTTTACCTAGAGATCAGTCTTGTGCCTTTTGCTGTCAACATAAATTTAGCTTTATTTTCTCTAAGCCTTGAATTAATGTTGCCTTTATACCTGCTTGTGACAAGTTTTTTTATTTTAATAAGACTTTTACTTTTACCTATGATTATCCTTCATCTACTAGTGATTTTGTACAGTTGCCTCCTGGAGATACATCTAGAACTCCTACTGTAATAGCTAGTCCTATCAGCACTACTCATCCATCCACTGAGACTTTAACTGTTGATAGTGCATCTCTTAACACTTATACTTCAAGATAAATCTCTATCCAAACCAAGGCAAAATCTTCTGAATCCTTTGAGTTAGATGTTTCCATTCAATCATCTTCTACAAATGTACCAAATGTAATGAGAATAATTTCTCCTTCTGTGCACACCACAAATTCTCTCACAAGTAAGTTCATCATTTCTTACTTCTTAAATATCAAATCCTAATTTTTCATTTTACTTTGAAGGTTTTAGTGAATCAATTTCCTTGGGATGGGCTCCCCAACCTCTCCCATTTGTTCACTCAATGAAAATCTTTTTGTGCCGCCGCCTTATCTATGATGCCATTTCATCATCATATAATTGTGCTCCTGAATTTCCAGAAAAAAAATTAAACACCTGCTATCATCATATTGAAATGATTGGTCAACTAATAGAAAAAATAATCTCTAAATAAATCCCTGGTTTTCCCGCGGATACCACTAAATTCAGCATGCCTAAAGAATGAAAAGGATTCCCTTCCATTTTTGATGGTGATTTTGATTAATCATTATCTTCCTTCATTTCCTTCTGATCAGAATTTTTACTTAGGCACTTGCACATAGTCACATTTTAAACTATGCTTCCATTTATGAAAAGCATCATGAAAAATTATGAGCAAAGTGTGTAGCACTTTGAAATGATTTTGCCTCTTCCTCATATAAAATTCTTCTAGTGAGTGCTTGCCTGTGCTCTCTCTACTATCTCTATATGAATAAAAAACTCTTACTTAACCTTTTTTGTTGAGATTTCTCATGAAGATAGATGCTTGAATTGGGCACTCCATCTGCCAATCTTCTTCAGCTAAAGTTACACACCTTCTGCTAAGTCTAAAGTAGCTTTCAGATTTGCCAAGAAAGCTGTTCCTCCATCTAGTTCACCCACTTCTTTATGTCTTCTCTGAAAACAAAAGATCTTCAATACATATAATCTAAGTTGAGCACTAATGCCAACTTTTTATTCAGCCATAGTTGCTTTGCCATTGCTAATGCCCTACCCATAACAGCTGTGTCATATTCTTGCATGAATTCTAATAAAACTTTTCATACTGATAATAGTTTATATTCCTTCCAGAGTAAATGTAATTAATTTTGTTAGTTAAGGCTCTTCCCAGAGGTAATTCTGGTAGTTTTACCTCATTCTGGAGGTAATTCTTTTATTACTGGTACCCCTCCTGGGTAGAATCTTTTGATCTGATCAGCCGCTACATGTTGCTTCTATTCAGTAGTATCTAATTTCTCCAGTAAATAAGACCTTCAAGTTATTGGTTTTCTGATCCATTAAGGACCATTCCATCTGTCTGAAGACATTATTCCTCATTGGCTTCTATTGTATACTAATACTGAATCCTCTTGTTTCAATGGTTACCTTAGTCTATCCACTGAGCACTCATCCCAATATTTAACTGATTTTTTCCAGATCTGTATCAATCTGTTATATGCTTTCTCCATAAATTCATCTCTTCTTTCTATTTGTGCTACTTTTTCTAAGATTAAATCTTCTGTAGAGTGAATTTGATCCCAATAAAATCCTAGAAAAGATCCAGCTTCCAGATTAATAAGTAAAACTTCCCTCTGACCAAACATGAATTCACAAGGTGAAAATACTGTTGTCATTTTAACTGAAATACTATCTGCAAACAGAACTAATGGAAAATAAATTCTTTATTTTTTCCCATTAGTTAAACATAACTTAACTAGAACATCTTTGATTACTTGATGCCCTCTCTCAATAATTACTTCTGCCTCTGGATAATATGGTGTTGTAACTAAAATTTTTGGTGCCAATTCTTCTGACTACCTCTTAAAAGTCTCCTGAAAATTAATTGCCACCATCCACTGCTACCATCTTTATTACCCAATATCTATACACCCATTCTCTCTTCAAAAATTCAGCTAATTTACTTGCCTTGAGGTTTACTAAAGGTGCTGCTTCAACCCATACTGATAAATCATCTCTTGCTACAACCAAATGTTTAAATTTCCCTTCTTTAATATGGACTGCATCTATGTTGATCCTACAAGAAATGGTTTCTTGACCTGTGGCCCTTCCCTCCTTTTTTGGCTCTCTGTAACTACTGGGCTGACATTCTGGAAAAGATTGAACCCAATCCTTCACCTCTGCTCTCATATTAGGCCATCAGAATTGTTCTTTGACTCTCCTATAATTCTTGTCTTGTCCCCTACTCCCCAAATTTTCATTTAATTCTCTAAGAATTTTCTCTTTTCTTTCTCTATCCATTAAAAATAGTTACGGCGTAGAAGACTGTTTGCTCCATATTCACCCATCCTTCATATAATATTTTCTGGCGCTTCCCCCATTTTTTACCACATGTCTTCATTACACTCTTCCTGTTGACTATTCCCTTCTAAATACATCTTTGACTGGCTCCTCAGCTAAATCCCTTTTTCTAATGGTGTATAAATTTCTTGAATTGATATCAAATCAACATCCTCTTCTTATCCCTCAGAATCATGTATTCTTACATTTCTTGTTACTACACTAGATTCCACATCTAGCGCTTCCTTCCTTCCTTTTAAGAATGCTCCTAAATTTTTTTACTCATAAAATTTAACACTTAGTTCAGTGCCTTCATAAGACCCTGATAATATTCTATCATTACAATACTTCTGTATTTGTTTAGCCTCTTTACAGACATCCCTTGATGATAGTTTAATTTCTTCCCAGACATTCCCTGATTGTTTACCATCTTCCCAGATTTTCCCTATAACTACTTAGCCTCTGATAAAAATAATGTAGCCCATTTATCCACTTTTTATCCTCTTAAAATTCTTCTGTCTCAGAATCTTCTTCACATAATGACCTTCTGGATAAAGAATCTGGCATTGTGAAAGATTTTCCTGGCTTATAAACCAAATAAAATGAAAATAAATTAATTTTGCCATACATCTAGGCATAGGCACATCCGGTAAACTTGGAATACTAATTTTCTGCACTAATGATAGCACGTCAAGCTACAACTCAAAAAGTTTGCCCCCAAAGCATCCATTGCAACTTCTTCAGAATATTTGCAACTCCACATAACTCAAATTCAGACTGTGAGTACCTAGACTCTAAATTTGTAAGATTCTATTATTCATAAAGGAAAGGCCTACCATTACCTTCCTTATCCTCTTGCATCAAGACTGCACCTACTTCATACACACTTGAATCCACCTCTAGAGTAATCTTTCCAGAACCTGGTCCATATTCCTATTTCTTTAAAAGAATATATTCTCTTACAATTCTCTTTGAAAATTCAAATAAGTCTTCACATTCCTCTGTCCAATCCCATACAGCATCTCTCCTTGTCAAGCTCCTTAATGGAGAGTATAACAAGGTAAAATCACCAATAAACATTCTTACATATGTAAAAATACCTAAAAATCCTCTAACTTCCGTAGTGTTTCTTGGTCTTAGTCACCTGAGTACCTTGTTTGTCTATTTTTCTGAAATGATCCTCCCTTTTCTACATAAAAAACGCTCAATGATATCTAGCACTGGCACCCAAAAGAAAAGTTTTGAGCCTGAGACTGTTAATCCAGCCTCCTCTATCATAAAAAGCACTCTTTCAAGTGTGATTACATACTTCCAAATAAAAATCCTGATGCTTGAGTTCTCCTCCAGAACCTTTCCATCATAATCAGTAGCTTGTCTTCATATATGGCCTTTTTCAATAAAAATTCCAATATGTTCTGTAATTTTATCCTACAGGATCCACATCATCTTTCCTTGATATACTAACACAGAATTTGTTGCATATTGGGGTAACCTTGTCAACCTGAAGCACCCCAATGGAGTTTCAAACGTAGTCATAGGCCTTGACAATATATCTAACTCATGCTCATTGTATCCTCCCATCATGTCTCCTAATCCATAGCCCACTTTTTTTGAAAAATATTCCACAAACTTCTCTGGAATTGGTGGCAATATCACATCTTTCACTATACCTTGTTCATTCCCCTTAAATCATGAACAAGCCTTTATTTACTGTTGTGTTTGACAACACAAAATATTGGACTTGAGTAACTAGACATTGACTCTTCATAAAATCCATAGCTTAACCTTTCTCTAATCAATTCTGTATATTCTTCTCTTATAGCTTCTGGTATAGGAAATACTTTCTTCTTCCATGATTCATGATGTATAACTGGAACAATATAAGGTTCTCTATAAGTATGCTTTAATAAGCATTATTCATCTTCTGTAAAGAAATAGACTTCTTTCTAAGTTCCATAATATGTAACAACAAGTTCTTCTCCTCCTGTGACAACCAGTCCTCTGGTCCAAAATTAACCATCTGAATTTCTTCCGACATTATCCTGTTAGTAGGTGTAAATTCAGGTGGAAATTTTGTTAAAGTTGTCTTTTAAGGATTTCTTGATAGCCCTGACCTCTGTAAAGGTGGATTCAAGTCTGGAATTGGTACATTTACTGGCTTAAACTTAACCACTACTTTTTTATACTTTGATGCTATAAAGTGGCAGATACTACCTTCATTAATTAATATTATACCTTTCCTAATATAACTTCAGGCTGTACGTACATCCTGTTTTTGTCTCTTCTTTTTAATTTAAGTGTAACTAAATCCATAATTAAAAAAATTAAAAAGCCTAGACACAGTACACTTTATAGTAGTATTACCAAGACACCTATGAAGTACCACTTTACATATCCATGCCTGGACTGACTGATTATTATCAAGGTTTCTGTTATACAGGGAGATAGTAATGCCTAAAATGACAGCCCCTAATGAAAAGATTGATGCCTCCCTGGTGGATGCCCATTTCCACCCTCCTCATAAAACTTTCTTTCTTTCTCTAAAATCACAGCTCCAACATACTTAGTTTCCCAGCCACTATCCTTAGGTGCTACCAAGAATTCCATTACTGGAATAAAATCATCATTTATAATCCTAATTCCAATAGTTTTATTTAAGCAATAATCTATAGTTGCCAAATAATCCATCAAAGAAAGTGTTCCTAAAACTTTTTTTACCACCCCCATAGGAACATAAAAGTGCAAATCTCTTTATGCTCCAAAAACTTGCATCTTAACATACAAAGCCACCCATATAACTTGTAGCCTACCACCACCAATACCTGAAACAGTGCCTTAACCATCTTTAACTGGAAAACCTAATTCCACTGCATCTTCCACTGAAAACACATTGATCTGAGAACCAGTATCTACCAGCTCTCTCATCTGTTTTCCATTAATTGTAACTTTTAGATACCCTAATGGATCTGCATAATGTGGAACCCTTGGCAACCCAAAATATGGCTGGAATTCATGTTCCTTTGTATCATACTTGGCACAATTAGAAACTCTTTTCTTCCTACATTTATCAACTATTCCATTTTCTACATCTGGGGCTACTGCTATTAGAACTCCTAATGGAGCTGAAATTTTTCTATGTAAACATTGCGCAACTAAATATTCAGCTGCCTTTGGAAATATAGAGTGAACAAAGAAATGCATCTTCCATTTTTGTTGAGCCTCCATTGTACCATCTTTTGCTCTTCCATGTGTATTTTTAGGTTTATTATGCCTAGCTCCAAGCATTCCTTCAACTAGTACCTCTCTTTTCTGTACTACTTCTGGCTCCTTTAGCATTGGTTGGTACTCAACCCATTGATCCATGTGATAATCCATTTTATTCCCAGTTTCATCCTTTATTTTCACATCCTCAAGTGGCTGTGGAGTATTCTCCCTTGTAGTATATCCTACCTCTTCAATATCTTCAGGGTTTGCATAATTAGCACCCACCCACCTTGGCCTGTTTATAGTTGTGACTGCCATCTTTTTGTGCTTTGCAGAAAGCATCTCTAGCTGCACTGCAGTAAGTGGCATTGAAACTGCTCCTTCTTTTGCCTTAAAATCCAATACTACACAAGTTACTGCAAAATTAACCGATTTCACATTCTTATCTTTTGTTTATGTCTCCTTGCCTTTACTATATTTTTCTTCCATAGCTTTTTTATTGATATCATCGATGACCCTTGCTTGCATCTCTCAATCTTTATCCATAAAAAGATTTGTACCATCTTCCAACATTAGAGTTATTCTATCCTTATAAACCACTCTTTCTTCTTTATCCTTCTGAAGCATTTTACATCTCATCCTGGTATGACCTTCTTTATTACAGTAATAACATACCATAGAAGGAAAACACAATGGTTGCGGAGTAAATCTAGGCTTAGGTTTAGCTGCTTCACTCAGCCTCCTCTCCAGCTTGTCAATCCTAGCCATTACTGAATCAGGATCCCATGCTGACATTTACATTTTTGGGGTCACCTCTTGTGGATATGACCCTGTGCTTGATGATACCTCTATCACCTCTACGTCATCCAAAGAAGCCCTAGCTGCTTGGTGCTCTACCCAATGCAACTTCATCTCAGCTTCTACCGCTTTCTCTACCTCTTTTAATCCTGGGTAATGATAATTCCCATCTTTCTTCACAACTAGCATTCCCTTGTTTTTTAAACGTCTCTTTGCCCAATCTTTCACTTCAGGTGCTAGCTCTTTGCAAAACCAAGGTAATGATGCATTAATGTTACTAAAGTCTTTATTAATGACCACATATTTTACTATTTGATCAAATTCTTCCCTGAAATTTTTAAAATATTTTAGGTCTCTGATATCCCCTTTAGCTTTTGCCTTATTTACCATAATATATAGATCCTTGATTTTGAGCCTAGTTTCTTCAGTAAATTTTGGCCAACGTTTTAAAATCTGCACTTTTAGCACCTTCCAGTTGCAACTTTCATGACAATCCAGCTCCTCTAGATTTTCCTTACATTCGTTCACAAAAAAAACAATACATAATGCACAATATCATAATCTTTTTGACACAGCATCAGCTAGACTCCGGATAGAACCAATATATATTACTTACCTGTTGAAATGGAATCTTCTAGACTCCAAATAGAACCAGAGAGACCAGGTGATGATGTGTCCACAGGTAGATATAGTTTACAGCTAAGTACATAAGTATTCTAGGCCATACCATTCCCCCACTTTGATATTAAACTATATCAGAATATCCAAGTATAAAAGAAAATGTAACAAGTTACCAAGAAAAGGAATATAGAGGTGTTTTAATGAGAGTGTATAAAATGAAACCAAAAGAAAAATCTAAAAACAAAAAAATATCTAAAATCTAAACTAAGCTAGTACAATAGTTAGATGTATTTAAAAAGAGTAAATAAAAGTATAATGAATAAAATAAATACATCCCCCTCATCATGATAGCATCATACCACAAAGTAATATATGAAAATAAAATAAAATTAAAGTAAAACAAAAACACCAGGGAGAAAGGATTTGACAAGTAGTGAAAGACAAGCAGCTTTTTGAGATTTGAGATTGTTGGTGCAAAAAGTGAAGATTGAGTAAAATTGGAAGTTTTTTTTTAAAAAAAAAGATTTAAAGTTGAGATTTTTCAGCCTTGCTCTTGTCATGGTGCAGATTTCAGGGAATTGAGATGAAAAAGAGATATGGAATGTTGCCTGTTGGGGTCAACACATAGCAAAGTTATCAGATTTAGAGAAGATGGGTGCTCCTTTTTAGGGCCACATAAATGAGCAGGGTATTGAGATTGGTAGCCTGTTGAGGAAAAGGAAAAGGGAATTTGGCATATAGAAGATTCAGAGGAAGACATGGCTGTTTCTGGCCGCTAAAGTGAGAAGGAATGAGTCAGAAAGACCCAAGATGAAACCTGTATCTGTCATCAAAGGGAAAGGGAAAGGTTTGATAAACCAACAATAAGTTGTTGGAATCAAGAAGCTGGTGGGTCCAAATTCTACTTTGTCACAAAGTGGAGCTGCTGAATACAATGCAGGACAGCCCATAATCTGTTGAAATGGCATCAGCTAGACTCCAGATAGAGCCGGAGAAACAAGTTGATGATGTGCCCTTGGGTAGATATACTTGATAGATAGGTACATAAGTATTCTAAGTCATAACTAATATGAGCCTCCATGAGCCTCTGCCACCTGTTCAAACCTCCTTATATACTTTTAAGTATTTATTCCTGTAAATCGCAAGCTTTCATCATTGCATCTAATAACTGTCATATCCCCAAGTGGTAACAATGCTAATGAGTTAGGCAAATTTTCCCTTTCCTGAGTAACTTTAGAGGTAGTTGCTTTAGGCTCCATACTACCCTATCTAACTTTAAAAGTCTCTAAAAAGTAAATGAGCACAAAAAAAACTAAACTGAATATATTCTTTCAATGCAGACCTATGCTATACTTTGATAATGGCTTTGTTGATCCACCCTTTGTAGACCTAAGACTCTTCCTTGAAGAGCTGGCTTGATTGTGTCCGACTGATGAAGCCCTAAAAAATGATAGATATAGAAATTACCAGACTTACAATCCAGTTGCCACTGTTGTGACACCAATTGTAGAAATAAACTTCTATAATACTAAGCTATAGACTCAATCAAAGATGGGTTGGTTCTCCTATAAAAAACTAATCTAAGAAAGAAGCACCTTCCACTCTATTTTAAAAATACAGTGATAACATGTATATAAGTGTGGTAGAGGAAAGAAGAGTTAAGAGAATTTTCTATAAGAAGTTCATTTTATGGATAAAGACAAAAAAAGTAATATATTTTAAATATAAGTAATCTACTGACAGCTTGATAAAATCTCAGTAAGCGTTAGTATTCTCAGTCACTTCCACTTTGAAGCACTCTCTCTAATACTATCCTTACTGTAGTAATAAAATAACTCTACAGTGCTACTTCTGGCTATGTACACCCGCTATGCCCACAATAATAAAATATATAAATATTTCTTTATCTCTAATATGATACTCTTATACTTACACAAATATTTTTTAATATAGATATTTCACACAACTCTTTATTAAAGAGTGAGTCCTCTTTTATATACATTGTAAGTCTAGAAATCTTCCACTATGCTCTATGTCCCTACCGGTGTAGACAATCCTATAGTACTAGCTATAGGCCTTGACCAAGGGAGTTGGAGTAAAACCAGAAAGAATAACCCCTGTCCCTTTAGAAAAACAAGTGAGATTTACCTGTTTCAGCAAATTAGAGATCTGTTTGCTAGACCCTCTAATTAAACACACTTGACCCCTTTAAAAGTGAAGATAATAGTCCCAGAAAGACTACCAGAAAGAGTTGAAATGAACAGTAATATATGCCAACAAAACACAAGCCAATGATACAGTGAGGAACAGAGAGGCAATGAGTAAAGAGATAAGATGATCCCCTAAAAATCTTCCCACACACGCATCATACAGCCAGCGCACAGACCACCCTGACCAATTCCCTGCCCGAAATTCAGCTTTCCCAGCCTTTTTCATGCATAAAAGTGCATTTTAGCGCTTCCCCAGCGCTCAGGTGGCCAGGCCGCTTGGAGGTGTCTCCGCTTAGGAGCGGGCGGTCCTCTTGGGGGGGGTAAGGCCGCTTCTAGGCCCTAAAACACCCATACAACCAATAAAAACCCTAAAAACCCTAAAAACCCATAACTTCACCAATAAAAAAGATAAACACACATAAGACATACCAAAATGAAAAAAATAAAGGACAATAAGCTGAGACATAATAAGTGACCCTAGCTTAAGCCTACATAAGCACCACTAAGCAATAAACATCTGATAAATACCAATAATAACACCATAACTACCCTATAAAACAAGGTAACCACCCATAAGGGATACCAAAATGAAGAGAAAAGAAAGGACATTAAGCTGAGACATAATAAGTGACCCTAGCTTAAGCCTCCATAAACACTACTAACTATCTCCTAAATATAAAAAAATCCACTAATAACACCATAACCCCAATAACATCCTACATACCAAATACCCCAAAATATGCACTCCAAAGGCCTACCCATGTTTGTATCACCACACCAGTTTTCCTACACAAGTTCAATGCTAATCTAAGTGTATCAAAAAGTAATCTAACTAGCTCATTAATCTAAGTACAGCATTATTATCAGTCCATTCTGATAGTTTTTGAATTATCAAGACAAAATCAACTATTAATGCCTTACACTACACCTATCTTTACATACCCTACACTTCCTGAGATCCTTAGCTTCATAATAAGTTCTTTACTGCCTTCTATACTTATTATGGAATTGGTGCTCGCTGTGTGTGTCCACTAATTGTGAAACCCTCTGTGCTAAGAAAGTACCCTCCTCAAGCTGAGTCTTAATTTTACTTTTCCTATTGTCAAGAACTGCATATTTGACTTGCTTGTTAGCTGCTTTTTCTTCTAGTGCCGTGTTTGAGAATACCTACAGGTTTATATCAGCAATGGGTATTTGTAGCTCATGTTTAAGAGCTATTTCATTTATCTAAGTGTGATCCCTATAATATTTCTTGATTCTGCTTCCTAATCTTATACTATGTCTCTAGAGCCAGCCACAATTTCATCAAGTACATACCAGGTTCTTGTCCTATAGTCTAGTATGCACTTTCCCCTCACCTTTACTAGCCATGGCTTATATATCCATACTGCACTAAAGCTGTGTGCAGAGAGTCTTTCTTTTCTGAAGTTTTGGAGACCCCTTTTTTGTGCTTTTTTAAACATCCTCCATAGCAAATCCTTTGTTGTGCTTGCTGAAAATCTGAGTCATTGCTGTATTACTGTGAGATTTGTACCATAGCATAAAAACACACCTACAATCTTACTGAAGCAGATCACTTCCTAAATTCCATCATTAACCAGAACATGACACTTATCTCCCAAAAAGGTGTACTAACTTCTTGAAACGCCAGGAATTTTACCTGAGTAATTGAATTTGTGTTTGCAAATTTTTCAGACCTAGGTTTGGTGACTGGCTGTGTCACAAATTGTGATGGATCCACCTCTTATCTCTCTGATAATGGATCCATTATCACTAGTTTCTTTCTTACCTCTCTCCCAAATAAGCACAAATATTTTTGTGATTGGAAGAATTTTGATTAGTATTCTCTTTCCTCCTTTCTTTCCTCAATATCCTCTCCCTCTCCCTCTCCTTCTCCCTCCCCCTCTGAAATTAATCATATAACTTCCTTTTTTTATCAACCTAATTGAATGTTTTTCCTGCTACAGAAGCCTATATTTTTGTTTTGTGTATTTTGGAACAGAGAAATCTTGGATTGCCTCTCAAGAAGTCCTGTTACAGAGCCCAGAGGAGAAAGGGCTCCTCCCCTACTCCCCACAACACAGCTGAGTTTCTTTCAGCACCCAAAACTTTCCAATACAAAATAAATAACCTACCAAAATCTCACTGGAAAAATTTCCTGTATTCTCTTGCTCCTCTCACCCTTCACAAATAGGCTAAGTACCTTTTACTCCCCCCTGACCTGCAATTGAATTCCCCTTTAAAAGATGGAGGAAGATCTATTATCACTTATTACATTCTAAAAGCCTCCATGATTTTTGAGTGAATTTCAATTGCCTCAATCCCATGCAACTTGGCTGACAACCCCTCCCCTCCCCCACTCTTCCTTTTTAGTCTCTTTCCTTTAACATGCATGAGCTGATCACTACCTTTCTCAAGACTAAAAAAGGAAGAGAACCAGGTCCTGATGAGACCCCCTAATGTGCTTCTCCATTGTAACCCCCACACAATTTCTAAAATTCTCTTACCCCTGTTCCAGAAGTGTTTTACCTCAGGACACTATCCTAAAATTTGGAAATGTGCCATATTGGAAATCATCCCCAAACCTGGCTGTCCCAACTATTCTTTCCCTAATGATTTCCACCGAATAGCTCTTCTCAACACAATGGAAAAACTGTTGGATTCAATGCTGACCAACCATTTGTCCTTCTACATGGAATCAGGCAATCTTCTCCCTAAGAATCACTATGGTGGTCATCCCCTGAGAAGCATGTCTGATTCCCTACTACACCTCACTGTCTGTACCAAGGAACAGTGGCAGATATTTAAGGTTATTGGAACACATTCTTTAGATTTTGAAGGGGCTTTTTAATCTTTGAAAACATAATGAATTCAAAACACCCTCCTTTCACTCCTTCTCCCTTGGGACTTAATACCTCTTATTACTAACTATTTAGAGGGATTCAACACTGGTATTTCATTCTCCACATAAAAATCTTCTCATGACTTCTTCCCCAAGGGACCCTTTCAAGGCTCTCCTTTATCCCCTCTGCTATATACAGTTTAAAATTTTATGTTACTCAGGCTTCCTCTCCTCTCATGGTTCTGATTAGCCATTTGATATATTGACAATGTCATACTCTTTCCAGCTGACAAACACCCTGATAAATTTACCAAAATTATAGCTCAAATAGGTGAAAAGGCCCTTTTCTGGGGTCACTCACATGCAGCCATTTTTTATGTATCCAAAACCAAGTGGTTATTACTGACCAAATGTCTTCCTAATTTAAAATATCCCCCCTCACTACTTTTCATTTGCAACCCCTTAAGCTTGTACCCTCCTTCAAGTGGCTGGGTATGAAACTGGACTCAACACTCTCCTTCAAACCCAATGGCACTAAGCTAGTTTCCAAAGGGCTCCAAGCTACCACCACCATCCATTTTCTTTCTTTATCTGGTTGGGATATCCCACTTTGTCATTTAAAACTTCTCATTTATTCACTAATTCATTCCAGAACATATTATTCTGTCATTGTTTGGAATAATTCAAAAATAATTTCTTGAGCCACAAGAATGCTGCAATTTGTTGAAAACAGGGCCACCCAAAGAGCACTTGGCTGATTTTGTTCCACACCAGTGTACCTCCTTCTACATAACTTAGCTTCCCTCTCAAGCAAAATTTTTTTAGATAATTTTTATGCAAGATGTGGATGAGACCTCTCAACATTCCCACTGCTAATCAAATGATGCCTTTTTCACAGTCAGTCCCCAATTCCTTTTTCCCAAGGTGCATCTTCATCCTCTTCACCTCTTATCCTCTCCTTGCCTTTTTCCTTTATTCTTTCCTCTCAACAATATGGACACCCATACCTCAGTGACATCTTCTCCTTAGGCTCCTCCCTTATTTGAGACAGTTATTTACCTATCTAAGAAAGTGTCTCTTTAGCATTTGTTCAATTCATTTTTATCTCACCCCTTTACTTCACACTTCATTTGAACTGACAGTTCAAGATACAAATAATATTTCTTCTTCACTGTGTTTGACCCAAGTATCCCTCTCCCTATCATAACTCAACTAGGAGATGCTTCAATTTATTCAATTTTTGAAGCAGAGCTGGTGGTGATTCTAACAGGTCTCCATCTCTTTTTGACTAACCCATTCCAGAGCATCTTACCATCTATCACTATCCCTTCAGACACTCAAGCTGTCATTAAGAAATTATCTTTCCTGTCTTAACCTTCCCCAAATGCTTCCGTGATTCTTGAAATATTGCATGCATTTAACCTTATTCCTGAGCATAATCACACATTGAAACTAAAATTGCAATGGTGCCCTGGCCACTTAGGCATCCCAAGAAATGAGTTGGTTGACTCCTTGGCCAATGGTACTCACCCTCTGGCCCCTTTTTCTGAGTCTTTCATTACATTTGCTCCTCCTCCTCACTCTGTGTCTACTTTAAAATCTTTCTTTAATAAAAACCACTTGTCAATTCTCATTTCCCACTCCATCACCAGATGATCTCATGTAACTCCAAGGAAAATGTGAACCATTAAAATTTTCAAATTATATTCCATACTTCCAAGAACACTGGCCACTTTCTACTCCCAATGTTGTTCTGGTCACTTCCCTTTAAAAAATTACTTCTTTCAGTTCAAGTAAGTTTACTCTCCTCTCTCCAGACTTTTCATTTTTATGGCAAAGGACACACTGGAACATGTCTTACTTTTTTGCCCTTCTCACTCTGATATTTCTTGCTCTCTTATCAAAGAAGTAGCAAAACACAAGTTTCCATTTACTACTACTTACCTCTTCTCAAAATCCCCTGCCAAAGAGGCTGTGAACAATTACTTAGTTGATACTTGTAGATTCCCTAAAAACTTGCCTTTAACCCAATAGTGATTTTCTATGTGTTATATTTTAAATTGCCATTATTTTCTCCACATTACTTTTGTTTCTTCCAACTATGTATTTACTGGCTCATGTGATACTGCTTCTCCTACATGCCCCTTTTTTGGTAAGAAGTATAAAATATATAAAAAAAAGCCAACTATTTTAGCTTTCTCCTCAGTTTTTAAATACTTCTTTTCAGATGAATTTTGAGGCATAGGTAGAAATGTTTTGTAAAAAAGGGGTTAAGGAAAAAAAAACCAGTATTCCCCTGTTGGTGTGAGTGGCTGTTGTGGGGGTATGAAGAAGGAAATAAAAAGGGTGATTGTAAAGATTATGCATGCAGCAGGTGGATAATTTTTTCACCCACTGTACATACAGATGGCTCAAAAAAGTTTGCAGATTTATTCCCACTTATCGCCCACCAAAAGTGAGTGACATATATTCATTTTTTTGGAAGTTGATGGGAGACGTAAAACCTATAAAATTTTCTAAATTAGCTGTAAAGTGGGTTGCCAAAAACAAGTGCCTCCTGTTAAGCATGTTTTTTGTTCTTACTTCACTTTATTTTTGTTCTCTCACTGCCACCATCACTTGTCCAACCTCAAGATTCCCATCCTATTATTATTCTTTTTCATAGTATTGGTAATGTGTTTATACCACAGGGTGAAAAATAATATGACTTTTAGGCAAGTCATTTTTTAGTGATCTCATAGTAACCCATGAAGTAATCCTTGAGGAACCTTTTTGAGGGGTATATGAGTAGAAATCCATCAAGTAAAGATATTTTGGAAACACTTGTAGATTTCTTTGCTACCACCCCCTGCCAAAAGCATGATTCAAGAAAATATGACATATACTTTATTTAATATTCAATATGCATAAAAAATGCATATTTAATAATCATTCATATTTCATATTAAATATAGATTCAGAATGCATATTCAATATGAACAATATATGTAACAAATTTGAAAAAATATGCATATGCAAAATGCAAAAATATGCATATGAATATGCAATATTGAAAAATAACTTTATTCAATATAGTTTAAATATGCATATGCAATATGCATAATATACATGTATTCAATATGAAGTCTTATTTGGTCATGAATATGACTGTCAAACCAAAATCACAATTGCCCTCATGAATTTTCACACTTGACTAGTAGTATGGGGAATACAAGATAAGGTCAAGCAGTAAAAAAATACTGTGTGCATTCATTTTTGGGCAGTGAAAATCAGAAGTGCAGAATTATGGTTGGTGCCCATAATTTAATATGATTCTTTAATATTGAAGAAGTATTTTTAATATTGAAAATGAATTTTGGTCAGTTGGTATTTGATCTAGCTGTCCCATGGTCTTTTCTCAGTATTGTCATTACTCCTTAATATGATTGAATGATTTTCAATATTGAAATTTTATTTTGGTTGCTTTTGAAGTTGGCTCTATTTTAAAACTGTTGAGATAATTTTATACTTGACTTGCATTAATTCTAGTCAAGTATAAATTAAGTAATTAAAATTTTAAACTTGTATTATGAGTACATGTTGGGTGCAGTTATATCAAGATCATCATCACTCAAATAAAATACTTGATTATATATCATGATGGCTGAGTTATTGAATAATTTTCAATGTTGATAAAGGCTTTAGGTCATATTTTCAAGGGCTTGTTGGCTGGTTGGGTTCTGTCTCCATTTTAAAAACATCATATATTTGATAATAATGAGATGATTATATATACAGTGCTCTGAACACTGTGTCTCAAGTATATGGTGTATTTCACGTAATAAATTTTTGTCCTCCATCTTACTCACAACAATCTTGAAATATTGTGTTATAATGTGTTGGTTAACTCTGCAGATAGGCCAATATTTGTTTCCTCTATAGCACTTGCTAATCTCAGTGCCATGCCCTCATTAAGGATGGTATTCCTTTTGAAGGACACAGAACTTTTGACACTATGCAGAAGCCAGAGTTAAAAAAAAGTGGGATGATTTTGTAATTGATTTGGTTTACATGATTAATAATTAAATATTCTAAAACCTGAGATATGCTACCAAAGTACAAGTGAATTCAGTAAAATAAAGTATGTGGGTTGAATTATTTTTAAATAATTCCATAATGTAATGTATCTCTTCAAAAATTGGAAAGGAAATTATATGTGCAAACCTGTTAAAAGTCTTTCTGTTTCCCCTCTGTAGCCCTTTTTTGGCCCCCAGGGGCATCCCACTCAGCCCCCCCTGGTTACTCGGAAGGGCCTTTAAAGTTAACTTCATGTATGTCTTTTGTCTTCCCATTTTCCCCAAATAGCTCCTTGTGGGTGATACCCAGCCATTTTCCTCACCCTATATATCATGAGCTTTATTGCACTCTCATGACTCCAGCCCAACATCCCATGCTTCTGTAGGATACTCCCAATATTCCTCATTTTCCATGATCACCTCCTCTTGCACCCTTTTGGTTTCAGGGTGTGTGCCAGAAAACATGCTGGGTCTTTTCATAACATTACCTAGTGTATTTCGCACCTGCACCCTTGGTTAAATGAGTCAAATGTTGCTATGAATTTTGATCCATTTGAACCATGACTTCATGCCTCCATTTTCAGGTCACATGCTGAAAAGATGCAGTTTCTTTTCAGCACGTGACCCTGAGAATGGAGGTTTCAGGCAATGGGTCAAATGGATCACAAGTCAAGCAACTTGTTTTACATCTGACACAAGGGTGCCTGGTAGCCAGCACCAGGTCATGTGCTGAAAAGACGCAGTGTCTTTTCAGCATGTAACTTGAGAGTGAGGCTGTAAGGAATTGGGCCAAGTAGATCACAAGTGAAGAAAATTGTGATTCATCTCACACAAGGGTGCATGTGAGAAAGTACAAGGTCAAGTTCTTAAAAGACACTGCATCTTTTTATCACATGAACTTGTACTGGCTCTCATTACATCTTTTTTTTACTTCTTATATACATATATAAATATATATCCTACTCTCCCCCTCCTCTTACTTTCCCCTCCTCTTGCTTCCCTTGTCTTACTTCATGCACATCAGTTTTTTATTCTCTTTGTATTCCCATAATTTAAATCATCACCTAAAAAATAATCTTTGAAATTTTAAACTCCCAATTGATTATGTTGATACAACTGATCAAAATTGATTAAAGTAAAAAGAAAGATAAAGAAGAAAAGTAAAGAAGAAAAATAAGAAAAAATATACAGAATTTCAAACAGCAAGTTAATGATTCTGTAACATTCATAAAACAAAATGATAATAAAAATATCTACAGTAGTTAAAACTGCCTTTTTTTTAAAAAAAAGAATTATAGAATCAAAAAATCAAAAAATCAAAGAATTAAAAATATCTAGGTTAGTCTAAATTTACAATTAATTGCTTTGAAATTCATGAAATTAAAAGATTAAAAAAAATTAAAATATATAGATAAGCTATAACTGTGTATTTTTCTTTGGAGCTTGTGTTTGGAAAGGGGAGTCACAGTGCATGAGTGCAGAGTTAAATATAAGAGCATATTTATATTAATAGGAGAGAGTCTCAGCTCAATATTATGGGAGTAAAGAGTTGGAAGATTGATGAAGCAGGAAAACATGAGTGATCAGTTAGGGTGTAAAAAGTGATTGGAAGTGATTGGATTCAAGAAAATGGTCCCACCCTTGTCTGGAACACCAAAATAAGGTCAAATACTTGTAAGGTCCTTTTTACTTTGTGTCAAAATAAATTTTGAGAATGATTTTAATAAGTTTCACACTCCTTGTGGGACTACTGGAGTTACTACTGAAGTTACTCTGGGGGTAGTCTGAGGGACAAAAAAACAACTTGCCTACAAGTTGTATTATTTTTCACCCTGTGTACCTATATACATTTTGGGGAAATCAATATTTTATTTTGAATTGAAATTTTAAACAATTTTTTGACTAATTATTTAGCTTATTTTTAATTCTACAGGGAGAAAACCAAAACTCATTATCAAACTATGAGCCAAATGTGTTTCACTTGAGGAGTGGGGTAGCAGTGCATACCATATTTCCCATCTTTACCAGCTTCCATGCACTACTGTGTGTTCTTTATTGAAAATAAACCAGGTTTGAGGGGCAGTTAAATCATATTAGCACTCTGGATGTCCACAAAAAACTACAGGTTGTGACATGCATTAAATTACTCTCTTTCTCTCTCTGACCATTGAAGAATGACTAGCACTGAAATTTCTGACGTTGTTTTCTCAGAAATCTCACCTAGAGCCATGAAAAGACATGCTAAAAATCTTGGTTTCTCTTGTCAAGTGGCTGTTAAGAAGCCCTTCTTGAATGCTTCTCACAAAGCAAAGTGTCTCAAGTTTGCACAAGACCACTTAAAGTGGAACACTGATGACTTGAAGCATGATTTATGGTCAGATGAATCAAATTTTGAGGTAGGGAAGCAGTTTTCACAAACATATGTCTGGCTTAAAAAACAAAAAGTTTCATTCAAAGTGTCTTCAACACACTTTCAAAAGTGGGTGCTTTTTTCAACACCACCAAGTGTCCCTTGGTTTTTTTACCTGAAAAACAGCGCACAGAAAGTCATTTCATAAAAAATGTTTATGTCTAAGCTCTTATCCCCCGGATCAAAGAAGTTGATAGCAAAAATCAAAATATTTTGTTGGAAGATAATGCACCAGTTCACAATTCAAAGATTTCTCACAACTTCTGATCAACTGCCAACTTGTGTAAAATTGAAGATTGGCATCCACAATCACCTGACCTCAATCCCATAGAAAGTTTCTGGTTGAGCTCAAACACCAACTCCTGAAGTTTATATTACTTTATCATGCATAAAGTATTACTGAGAATCAAGAAGCTTTAGCTCAAGGTTGGGATGGTCTAATTTTTTTGCTACTTCCTTTTTCTGATATCACTTATAAATATCCAGGATTCTAATGAGTTGTTTTTTAGGCTATGTCTTCTGAAATTTTATTATATTTGAGATCAAAAAAAATTCAAAAAAAATTTAAAACAGAAAAGAAATTTACTTCTTATATCTATATCATATTCTTATTCTACATGGTTGAATTATTAAAGTTACCAAACCTCATGTAGATAGAATGGTTATTTAAACTGTTATGGTGAAATGAAAACAGGTGTTTATTTTTGGCCACCCACTGTACATGAAGTCAAATTCACAAAATGCCACTCAAAATGCCTCTGTACCCCAACCTATCACTTAATGAATGTCGAAATTTGAGTGATAAATATTTGACATAACTTGTATTTAGTTAATTTTTTTACATACTGGTGATTAATATTGCAATCAAGTAACAAATAGTTCCTGTATAATGCATGTAACTAATGAATATTTTCTGGAACAGCTGAAGATGCTCTAAACCACACATGGATATCTTCATTAGGGGGTATCAATGTTAAGGTATCCTAAATTGAATTACTTAGAAATAAAAATGATTATACCCCAGTTATCTTCCACAATTATTTTTTCTATTAATTGGATTATTAGACATGTTACATGTCAATTTTCACCTCTCTTCTGGCATTTTTATCCTTATTTCTTCATAACCACATCTTGGACATCTTTCCAGATGAGCCAGCCTCCCTACCTTTCTGTGCACTCCCATCCTGTCTATTTCTTCCATCCATTCATATCACTCCCCATCTCATCTGCTCATTTCTGCTCCTTTTCATCATCATCATCAAATATATAGACATGACTTGCTGTCACAGATCTTCTCAAGAGAAGCCTCCTCACAGTTTTTCTTCAAATCCCACTACTCCCTCTTTCCCCTGCTCAGCTAAGAAATTAATGCCCTTTCAATTAAAAAAAGATGATCATCTCATTCTTATCAGCTGGCTGAAAACTAATTCTAAATTTGACTCTTGTTTGGTTACTGAGAAGGCAACTAAATTAGGATTTCCCCCTTAATTAAAATTGAATGGATATCTTCTAATGGCCAATGAATTACAAAATAAGACAAAGAAGATAATTAATCTTTTGTTTAAACAGATTTCTGAATGCTTCAAACACTACCAAGTCAAGTACAAGAAGGCTAAGACTCTTTCATATTCTACTGGTTTTGCTATTACTGAGCTTGATAGTAGTAAAAGCATCAAATCTATATACAATAAGCTTCATTCTTTATCTCCTTACTATAAAGATATGGATTCCATATTTGGAGAGAAAACCAATGTTAATCCTAAAACCATGTTGGATTGAGAATATGCTATGTCCAAACATGATTTAAAAAGAAATCTTTTTCCTTCCCCTTCCTCAACTCAAGCCTCTCCTCATTTGACTTCCACCAATCAAGATATCTTTTCAATAGATCCTTATGGAAATATAAACCAACCTGATCTCACTCAAGTGAGCTTTTATTTCTTGTCTTTTATTTATTTTTTTATCTCTAAAAAGGCTAATGAACAAACTCAGGATCCTCAAGAAAGCAAGTCTAAAGCTAGCATCAATGATGGAGAGGAAATTTTTTCTTCAAAAAAAAGCAAAGAGCATCAAATACTCTGAATTTGAACAGTCAATGAAAAAAACAGAGATATTTTTTCCCAAACCCATTTTTCTTCCATTGATGATTTTTTGAAAAAACTTGATGCTGGCAAGTGATAGCATACCTCTTAACACTACATCAAATGTTAATTTTGTCTTGTGCTGAAACAATTATTTCTTGCACTGAAAGGTGTTAGGTGGGTCTTAAGTGCAAAAAAAAATTGTTTTGCAATTTTTGCACAACTTTCAAGTAACTTTTGTGCACCATGGCAAAACAGACATGTGTTATAGTGTAATATTTTAGTGATATTTTCTTTTCTTTTGTTAATATTCCTTTTCACTCTATGTAAAGTTGAAGTTGAAAGGGATACTCTTGACTTTCAAAATCAAAATTAGGAGCTCTTTTAATGCAGGTATGATAGGACACAAGACTTGGAGGAGAAAAAATTAGAGCTTTACAGAGAGATGAGAGTGAAAATTTTAGGATTTGGATTGAGAGGCAAGGAGGAGGAGTGCTATGGGGGCTGTAGGGGCGCTGTGGGCGCTATGCATTTGTAAGAGACAGAAGAATTGATATTGCATTAAGGGGTTATATGGGGAAAGCACTGTGGAGCGCTCCTCATTGGACAACTTATATAGTAATCCAGTTTCTCTTAGTCTCACTGCTAACTCAGAATAGTCAGTCCCTCCCTTCTCACTGTTGGCAACCCCAAAATAGTCAGTCTAGTTAGTCTCACTGCTATATTAGAATAGTCAGTCCTGTTTCAAGGCTAGCATCAGCACGAGTAGTAGTCTGCCTTCTCTGGTCCTAAAATTCTGTTTGATCTCAATTGGAATACTACTAAAGAAGAATGAACCCTGCAGGCCAACCCAAAGCAGCACTCCTTGCGGTAATGCAAGAGAAAATGGCACACTTGAAGTAACAGAATGCTATGCTTATGGAGCACCTAGAAGAGTCAGAGCCCTCACACTTTGTCCCCACTGAAGCAGAGTTGGATGCTTCTGAAGCCAAAGCCAGAGCACAGGCATCTCACCCAACATTAGAGCCCCCTGTTAAAGGTCCAAAGATTGCGGTACCAGAAATTTTTGATGGGAAATGAGGACCCTGGTAAAATAAGTATGTTTTTCAGGTAAACCTCTATGTCCTGCTCAATGAACATAAGTTACCAGATGAGCAAGAAAAAATTGGTTTTGCAATATCATACCTCACAGATGAGGTGGCACACTGGGCATGGACGTTGTAGAGAGCTCTAAGGTACTAAGCAGTAGAAACAATGCAAGATGGGTTGGTTCTTCTTTTCAATTTCTAAAAAGAAGTACCTTCCACTCTTATTATAAAGACAGTGCAATAATGTGTACGCTAATACCTGACTAGATAGCTTATAAGTTGAGAGATGAGTTAAAAGATAAGGAAAAAACAAATATTACTATTGGGATATTTCTATTCTTAATAAGCGCCAATATCCACAGCTACTCCCTCTTGAAGCTCTCTCTTTGAATATGCCTTATTATAGCAATAAAATAAGTCTAATAATAGTTAAATTACTGAATCTATATATTCCCTCTGTGTTGCGCTTTTTCACTAAACTATATGAAATACACACACAGACGCACAAAATCTAAAAGGCTCAGAATATCTCCACTATACTCTTAAATACTTAATTGCAAAAAAATCCAATATCTTACTGTTATCAGAGTAATCACAAAATAGACAAATCACTATATATCACAATATATTTTGAAAGTATATAATATGAAACTCTAATGTTTGTAATAAAACAACTGATTTGAATAATAATTTCTCTGCCTAACTACTCTCCTTTTCCTATTAGATGGCCTTTCCTTTTTATACTTTTCAGCACTCCAGACACAGTTCCCTAGTAGATCTCCAGCACTGTCTTTAGCACCATATTAGTAAAACAATAAATAATCCATTAGTAAACTAAATGCACCACTTGTAACAAATACAGAACCAAAACATACCCTAAGCCTACTAAAACTATTATTAACTTGTTTCACTCATATTGCACATGTGCACTTATGACTGTACCTTTGCATTATTTCAGCGCTACTTCCCATGTTGACACCTTTTATTGCTAATCCTTGTTTCTTCAACTCTTGGGTAGTTTTGTGATCAAGTCCCCATTCTCCTCACTTCATTACTAAGTCCATAGTTCTGAAAATTTACTTAAATAGTTAGACTCTGCAACTTATGTTACCTGTTTCAGTAAATTATTTCACTTGCCACGGTGAAGTATACCATGTACTTGAGGCCTTCCTTGAGACATAATTCCTTTCTTAATGCATAACACACATTTATTGGAAAATCCAAATCCATAATGTTTAGTGATTGCACTCCTAAGCTGATAATACACAATTTCTTTTGTGCAGCACATCTTTCAGAAAAATCCAAGTGCACAGACCCTAAATCCTCCACCAAGATTCTCTTTTACTTTGTTCTTTGAAACACACTATTACACATTCATGATAACACTATCTACTGCGCTATGATTCCCATTGTTCTTCCTGGGCTGCACAAGCTTATTGGTCTAAAAGATAGATTACCTGCATGGCACATACCACATTCTACCTCTACTCATAACTGTCTCAAGGAGCCTATAAATACCCCGCACCTTGCAGCATATTCTTCCTCCATCTTCTTCTACTTTTTATACCTTTTTATATTATTGTATTCTTTTATTTATTTATTCAATTTTAAATAATGAATAAAAGAAATAACTCAATTTATACTGAAAATATTGCCAATGGTGTGGAGGCCATCTGACAATTTTTGCAAACACAGCCCCCTGCTGCTCCTCCCATGAAGCCAGTTACTATGCTTATGGGTAGGACAAGATGTGCCTACTACATCAAAAATGGAATAACCCCCTTCCACTTTTCAAAAGCCTTCCGTGGCAAAACTTATTTTAAAATGAGTTTTCCTTCATTCTTCTTCCTTTTCTTTCATCCTATCATTACTAACTTCCATTTCTTACATCCTTTTAGTTGTGCAATTTTTGCAAAAGTTTCAAGAAGAAGTGTAGCTACGATGGACCGCCCACTGTTGCGCGTCTAAACCCAGACACCTCCACCTTGGATTTGATGATTCAGATGACCATCAAACTTCCTGCACCTGCACAAACTACTCCTCCAATTAACAAAAGTTTCAGGGCTTATTTTCAAGCGCCTACTCCCATTAGTGTTGCTTCTGTTCCTAGATCGCTCTTTTCAGAAGAGAGTATTCATACTGTAAGTTCCTTTCTCACTTTCTTCCTCTCCTGACCTAAAAATAATACTCTTCTTTTCTTTCCTAGGATGCACCAGCCACTCCTTATTCTGAGAGGCCTCCTCTGCCCAATGTACCTCTATTCCTTCCTGTTCTGGAAGAAGTTCCCACCTTGGATGCGGCTGCTCCTCCAGAGTGCACACCTCAACCCGCAACTCCCAACTGGACAGCTATGCAGCCAGCTGATGATGCCATTGTCCTGGATGACTAGCCCACCAATTTCCCTTTGCAGAACAACAAAGAAGATCCCACCATGGCTTGAAACTGGGAATTTTCAGAGCATATTGCCTGTGCACCATTCAATGCGACCGTGTGTCAAATGAACAATATGTTCACTTCTGTCAAGGAATTTCTTGAGGAAGTCCTGGTCTATACTCACGCCAAGTATAACCAATGTACTCAGTTCATTATCACCTTGCAACAAAACATGCAAGAAGCTGTTAATGACTGGGCTTTCTGTGTCCCAATTTTCAATGACACAGAATACTAAGAATAAACTTTTCTTTTTAATATTATTTTCCCTCCCTTTTATATATATATATATATATATATATATATCATGTACATAGCCTGTAAAACTAATAAAAAATTTTTATATTCCCATTTAAATGCCTTGTGAGAGCCCTACATGATGAGTTTCCCCCAAAAAATCCTCCTTCTTCCAAACTTGCCAGCACACCCTTTTACTAAGTGCCTCTGAAAGATGAAACAAAAAAAAAGTAAAAAAAATCTTAAGATCAGCGCTACTCCCTGTAGCAGCAAACACTTCATCTGCATCATATATGCATGAGTTCCCTTAAATTCTTCAGATCTTTGAAATATTTGACTTTCCCTTGACTGCAACAGATTCCACTTTTCCCTTGGGTTCCATTTTCTATGACATAAATCCTTCAAATGTTCCTTAGAGACCATTCAGTGCTCAAGTAAGATATTGTGCAACTGACGCCTTTTCTATTTTGCCATTCTTAACTTATAAATAGCCCTCTAATCATCAACATTTCTATCATCTTAGTATCATGACTCAATACTGCACTGTTCCCAGAGATCAAGCATGCTCTTTCTGAAAATGTCGCAATTTCCTTTTCACCTTTTCTAGACCTCAGGGGTATGCCTCCTTTAGACCTGCCTTCAATAATTGTTTTAGATATCATAAGACTTGTAACACCTCCCTAAACCAAAATAGTCCTCAGCCTACTGGCTGCATTCGTTTCCCACCTATTTCCACCAGTAGCGCTCCTATAATAACCATTATTAGTCCTACCAGTGCTAATTTTTCTCCCATTACTAATGTCCCTTACAAATCATCTTCACTTCCCACTAATTCCAGGCACAAAATATCCATTCAGACTAGCATTTCACCTTCTTCCACCCCTAGCTCCAATGCTTCTATGCATTCAGGCTCCTCTACAGATGCTCCGGACACCGTTACTGTTGCCTCACTGTAGGCATGCCCCCCTAAAGTTTTAGCAAGTAAGTTCTTTTCATTATACATACGCCTCCATTACCTACTGACTCCTGTTTTATCTTGTAGGCTTCACCAAATCCATCTCCCTGGGATGGGTCCCTATTCCACTACCTTTCGTACATTCCATGAAAATGTTTTCTAGACTTTGCCTTAAATACAACTCTATGTCTCTATCCTATAATCAGGCACCAGCCGTTTCTGAAACTGAGCTCAAAGATTGCTACACCCACATAGAAATGATAGGTCAGCTAATGAATGAGATAAGTTCTTAAACTATTTTTGGATTCCCCGCAGATCCTTGTTGCTTTGTCATGCCTGAATAATGGAAAGGATATCCTAATATATTTAACAACAAAACTGAATAATCCACTAGTTCTTTCCCTATAAGCCTTCTTTTTCCAATATCTCTGTACATAGTCCCTATTTCTTTACTATGACTTTAAATAAAAACCCTAGACACAGCGCTATTATTTTACACCTGTCTTCAATATTAGTTGTCTTTTAAATTTTAGAGCTCCTAACTTTGCTCCCTCTACTTTCTTTAAAAGACTATAGACCCTGTAAAAAAATCATAGAATAAACTTTAAACATTAGAATTTTACTGCCTTTACTGCAATATAAAACACATGATGTAAATAAGTTATTGAACTGCAGAGCGCCTCATCTATAAATTTTTATTCCACTCCTGGTTGATTAACTCATTGGCTGAATTCCCAGTGTCTTTTGCGTTTACATGGTACACATCTCCTTCAATCCCTTTTCCTATTTTGTCATGTCTCCTTGAAAGATGAAAATATAAGATTCCATTTCTCTCTATGCCCTCATCTGAGCGCTTATGCCAGTTTCCTGTTCAGCCATAGTCCTCCTAGCATCCAGTGAGCGCCTTCTACCCATCACAACTGCATCAAAGCCTCCTATGAGTCCTCTTAGAAAAATAAACATTAAACATAACTTGTAAGTTTAACCTCATCCTGGAAGAAACAAAAACAAACCATAAAGAAAACATTGATAGTTTAGCCTCTTTTGGGAGGTAATTTTGGTAGTTTACCCTCATTCTGGAGGTAACAAAAATAAACCATAAAGAAAACATTGATAGTTTAGCTTCTTCCCAGAGGTTATTTTATACCACTGGAGCACCCCTTGGGTAGAATCTTTTGATCTTATCTGCCACTACATGTTGCTTCCATTAAGTACCATCTAATTCCTCCAGTAAATAAGACCCTCCAGTTAATTTCTTCCTTATCCTGTAAGGACCATTCCATCTGCCAGCAAAAAAGTTTACCCCATTGGCTTTCTAGACTTCTATTATAGACCAAAACCAAATTTCCTGGGTTCAATGGCTTCCTCAATCTATGCGCTAAGCCCTCATCCCAATATTTAACTGATTTGTCTTGGATCTGCATCATTCTTTCATATGCCTTCTCCAAAAACTCATATATCCTTTCATGTTGGGCCAAACTCGCTAGAATTAAATCTTTAGTTGAGCACACTTGATCCCAATTGCATCCTAGAAAGGATCCAGCCTCTAGATCAATAGGCAGTACCGCCCTTTTACCAAACATAATTTTATACAGTGAAAACCCAGTTGGCCTTTTAACTGAAATCATATCTGCAAACAAAACTAATGGCAAATAGTTCTTCCACTTTGCACCATTATTTCCACATAACTTAACCAGCACATCCTTTATAACTTGATTCCCTCTTTCTACTATTCCTTCTGCTTCAGGATAATATGGTGTTGCAACACATAGCTTAGCGCCTATATCTTTGACTACATCTTGGAATTCTCCAGAAAATTCAGTGTCTCCATCCACAGTCACCATTTTCATTACCCCATACCTATAAATCCATTCTCTCTTTAAGAATTCAGCTACATTACTCGCCTTATGGTTTACCAATGGCGCTGCTTTGACCCATCCTGATAGATCATCCCTGGCTACTACCGAGTATTTAAAGCATCCCTCTTTTATATGAACTGTGTCTAAACTGATCCTACCAAAAACAGTATCTTTTCCTGTTGCTCTACCCTTCTCTTTTGGATTTCTGTAACTTCTATGCTGACATTCTGGACAAGATTTAACCCAATCTCTTACCTTTTTCTTCATATTGAACCACCAGAATCCTTCCCTGACTCTGAGATATGTCTCATCTTGACCTCTATGACCTAAATTCTCATGCAACTCCCTGGGTATTTTCTCCTTCCTTTCCCTAGTTTGAATGACTGACTGAGGAAATAAAGACCGATTCCTCCATAACTTTCCATCTTTAATAAAATAAATTTTAGCTTTCTTCTTGATATTGCACCAAACTTTTTCATCACAAAATTCTGGTCAACTACTATCTTCCAGATATAACCTTAGAAATTCTGCTTCCTCATCAGCAGGCGCATCATCTTCAAAATACTCTCCATTCTCTGAATGAGTATTATTATCTTGACTTCCCCTTGAGTTTTCTTTGTCATATGAATCTTCTTCTGTCTTGTCTAGAGCACTCCTTGTTGATGCATTAACTTCAGCATTCTCTAAATCCAGTTGCTGAATACATTTTCTACAACATCATTTGTGTCATAATTACCTAGTTTATTGTCTTTGCAGAAGCCTCGTAACGTTACTAGTTTATTGTCTTTGCTGACGCCTTGTAATGTTACTAGTTTATTGTCTTTGCGGACACCTCTACCAAATCCCTCATAACAATAATCTATCCCATTTACCCATCTTTTATCTTCTTTGAAATCCTTGGCTTCCTAGTCTTCTTCACACAATGGCCTTCTAGATAACAAATCTGGCATTGAGAAAGACTTCCCTGGCTTATGCACTAAGTCAAAAGAAAATAAGTTAATCTGCGCCACCCACCTAGTCATGAGCACATCTGGCAAGCTTGGGCTACTAATTATTTGCACCAATAATAGTGCATCAACCTGAAACTCAAAATGTTGCTCCCAAAGCATCCACTGTAGCTTCTTAAGTATTTTCGCTATTCCGCATAACTCCAGCTTAGATAAAGAGTACCTAGACTCCAATTTAGTAAAAGTCTTAGATTTTTAAAGGACAGGTCTGTCATTACCTTCCTCATCTGCCTACATCAAAACTGCGCCTACTGCAGACAAACTAGAATCCACCGCTAGAGTAATTTTCCCAGTGCCTGGTCCATATTCCAAACTTTTCAGAAGAATATCTTTTCCTAAAATCCTTTTTAATAACTCAAATGACTCTTTGTATTGCTCCATCCAATCCCATACAACATCTTTCCTCATTAAGCACCTTAAAGGTGAAGATAGCAAAGAAAAATCTTGAATAAACATTCTTACATATGTAAAAATGCCTAAAAACCCTCTAACTTCCATAGTATTTCTTGGTCTTGGCCATGTAAGCACCTTATTCTTTTACTTTTCAGTAATATCCTCCCTTCCTTAAATACAATATGTTCCACTATATATGGCACTGGAACACAACAAGAAAACTTGGATCCAGAGATTGTTAATCCTACCTCCTCTATCTTAAATAGCACTCTCTCCAAGGTAATTGCAAATTCCCAAACAAACCTTCTAATATAAAGATTCTCCTCTAACACTTCCCCATCATAATCACTGCTGGTCCTTCTATACCCCCATAATCAATGAAAATTCCTACATGCTCTGGAATCTTGTACTGCAATATTCACATCATCTGCACTTGGTATACCTCCACAGAATTTGTTTTGCCTTGCAGTAACCTTGTCAACCTGAAACATCCCAGTGGTGTTGCAAATGTAGTCATGGGCTTGGATGATTTGTCCAACTCACTCTCATTGTATCCTCCCATAATATTACCTAATCCATAACATGTGAGTCCTGCAAAAGAATCCACAACTTTGGTGGCATTCCTGCATTCTTTACCGTAACCTTGTTCATCTCCCTAAGATTGTGAAAAAGCATAAATTTACCACAGCGCTTAACAACACAAAACACTGGACTTGAATAAATATAAATAGACTGTTCATACAAGCCAGACCTTAGCATTTTCCTAATTAATTCTGCATACTCTTCTCTTATGGCCACTGGTATTGTAAAAGCCTTCTTCTGCCATGGTGCATGAGGTATAACTGGAACAATATAAGGTTTATCATAAGAGTGTTTCAAAAAACCTCTTTCCTCTTCAGAAAACACAATATCCTTCTCCCTAAGAGCCATAACATGTAACAACAACTTCTTTTCTTTCTGAGATAACCTATCCTCTGGTCCAAATTTAACTGTCTGAAGCCTCTCCATTGTGATTCTACTGGTAGGCATAAAATCAGGCAGAAACTTTTTTAAAGAGTATCATAAGGATTCATAGAAAGTGCCAGCCTCTGAAAAGGAGGATTCAAATCTGGAATTGGTACATTTACTGGTTTAACCTTGAAAGATACTGGTTTATACTTTGATGCAAAACAGCACTTGCTGCTTCCTTTATTACCTAAAATCAAACCTTTTCTAATATAAATTTGGGCTGTACCTAAATCCTGTTTTTGTCTTTTCTTTTTAATATAATTATAACAAAATCCATAATTAATAAAATTAAAAATCCTAGGTATAATGCATTCTACTGTAGTATTACCAAGACACCTATGAAGTACCACTTTACATATTACCTCTTGTTGGACTGACTGGTCACTATCCGGGTTCCTCTCATCCTGGGAGATAGTAACACCAAAAAATCCAGTCCCTAATGAAAATGCTGGAGCCCTCCTAGCAGTTGCCTCATCTTATCCTCTGAGACTTCCTCATAAATCTCTCTTTCTTTCTCCAATCTTGCAGCTCCAGAGTACTTAGGTTCCCAGCCACCATCCTTAGGCGCTACTAAGACTTCTGTCACTGGAATACCATCATCACCCATAATCCTTATTCCAATAGTCTTATTCAAACAGTAATCAATAGTTACAGAATAATATATTAAAAATGGTGTACCTAAAACTGGTTTAACTGCACCCATTGGAACATAAAAATGAATATCTCTTGTTCCCCCCACAACTCTAGTGTGTAAATACTCTGCTACACCTATAACAAGCAACCTACCTCTGCCAATTCCTGAAAAAGTGTGCTCACCATCTTTTACAGAAAGACCTAGCTTAACAGCATCATCCACTGAAACTACATTGATTTGTGAATATGTATCCACTAACTCTCTAATCTGCTTACCATTTACAGTAATTGTCAAATACCCTAAGGGACCTGCATAATGTGGCTCCTTAGGCAATCCAACGACTGGCTGAAATGACTTCTCTTCTACATCAAATTCAGCGCAATCAGCAACCCTTTGCTTCCTGGACTTATCCACAATCCCATTCTCTACATCAGGTTCTACTTCTGTCAGCACCCCCAATAGAATTGAAACCATATTTTTTAGACATTGAGCAACTAAGTCCTCAGCTGCCATAGGAAAATATAAGGGAACTGGGTGCTGAATTTTCCATTTAGGATGTGTTGCCTTTGCACCAGCTTTTGCTCTTCCAGGTGTGTTCTTTGGAGTATTATGCCTTGCTCCTGGCATTCTTTGAGCAGGTACCTCCCTTTGCTGTACTACCTCTGGCTCCTCCATTGTCACAGGCTGCTCTTCTACCTGATGAACCACACCATACCCACCAGGTTCTATACCTTCCATTTCAACATCTTCAATAGGTGCAGGTGTATTTTCTCTATTAGTATACCCTAATTCCTCCATATCCTCTGGATTTGCATACCTAGCTCCAGCTCTTCTGGGCCTACTAATTGTTGGTGGGGCCATTTTCTTGTGCTTCTCAGAAAACATCTGCCGACACACTGCAGTAAGTGGTGCTTCAACTACTCCTTCTTTTACTTTAAAATCCAAAACTTCCCAAGTAACTGCAAAATTAATTGATTTCTCATCCTTTCCTTTCTCTTTAGCTTCAGGCTCTTTGCCCTTGCTCGACTTGCCCTCCATAGACTTCTTATAAATATGATTGATGACCATGGCTGGTATCCCTTGATCCTTGTCTTTAACAATCTTAGTCCTATTTTCCAACATAAACATATTTTCATCTTCGAAAACTACCCTATCCTCTTTATCCTTTTGAAGCGCATTACACCTCATCCTAGTATGCCCTTCTTTATTACAATAGTAACATACCATAGTAGCAAAACACAATGGTTGGGAAGGACTGTTGGGCCTAAAAACCTCTTTCACTTTCACTGCTTCAATTATTTTCTTCTCTGATTTGTCAATCCTAGCCATAACAGAATCTGACTCTTTAGTAAAAACTTTAGCTTTAGGAGACATCACCTGAGGAGAAAATTGAACATCAGGCACATCCTCATCCATTTACTCATTATACAAAGTAACTCTAACTGTGCATCACTCAACTCAAAGCAACTTCTTTTGGCTTCCACTGCTGTCTCTACTGCCTCTAATCCAGCGTTCTTATAACTAAAGTCCCTCTTCTTGAATAACTTTCCTTCATTATCCAGGCATCTCATTGCCCATTCTCCCACTTCTGGCGCTAACTCTTCACAAAATCAAGTTATAGATGCATTAATATCTTTAAAATATTGATTTCTGACCAAATACTTGTCCATTTGATCAAATTCTTCCCTGAAACTTTTGAATTCCTTAGGGCCTCAAAAACCCCCTCCAGCTTTGGCCTTTTTAACAGGAAATTTAGATCCTTAATTGTTGTGGTATGCACATTGCAGGTAACTTATCTTTTAGACCAAACAGCCTGTGTATCCCAGGAAGAACAAAGGAGAAGCATAGTGCAGATGATAGCACTATTATAAATATATAATTATGGTTTTAAAAGAACAAAGCAAAAGAAAAGCACGGAAGGGGATTTAGGGTTTTTGCGCTTGGATTTGGCAGCAGGATTTGTTGTATAAAGGAATTATCAACTTAGGAGTGCAAGCGCTGAACATTATGGATTTGGATTTTCCAATAATTGTGTGTTATGCGTTAAGGAAGGAATTATGGCACAAGGAAGGCCTCAAGTACATAGTATACTGCACCGCAGCTAGTGTTGTAACCTACTGAAATAGGTAATGTAAGTTGCAGAGGCTAATTAGTTAAGTCAATTGTCAGAACTATGGACTTAGTAATGAAACAAGGAGAATGGGGACTTGATCACAAAATTACCCAAGAGTGGAAAAGACTAGGATCAGCGCTGAAAGGTGACAATGTGGGAAGTAGCGCTGAAACAATGCAAATGTACAACTATAAGCGTGCATGTGGAACATGAGTGAAACAAGTAAATACTATTTTTAGTAGGCTTAGGGTATGTTTAGGCTCTAGAGTTGTGAAAAGCAGTGTATTTAGTTTACTAATGAATTAGTTAGTATTTTGCTAATGTGGTGCTAGAAAAAGCACTGGAGATCCACTAGGAAACTGTGTCTAGAGTGCTGAAAAATATATGAAGGAAAGGCTATCTTATAGGAGTAGGGAGAAGAGTGAGGTAAAAAATTATTATTGAGATCAGTCATTTTGATTATGAACATCAGAGCTTCATATTATATAATTTCAAAATATATTGTTATATATAGCAATTTTGTCTAGTTTGTGATTACTCTGATAAAAAGTTCAAGCATCTGTGTGTGTATTTTATATAGTTTAGTGAAAAATTGCAACACAGAGAGAATATATAGATTCAGTAGGATAAACTATTAATATAGTTATTTCATTGATATAATAAGGCATATTCAGAGAGAGCGCTTCAAGAGGGAGTAGCTGGGGATATTAGAGATTATTAAGAATAGAAATATCCAGATAGTAATATTTTTTTTCCTTATCTTTTAACTCATCTATCAACTCATAAACTATCTAGTCAGATACTAGTATTACACATTATTGCGCTGTCTTTAAAATAAGATTGGCAGGCGCTTCTTTTTAGAAATTGAAAAGAAGAACCAACCCATCTCTTATTTTGTCTACTGCCTAGTACTTTAGAACTCTCTACATTGTGTACCTAGTTTCCTCAGTGATCTTCGGCCACCTCTTAAGCATCTGTTGCTTTAGGGCTGACCAATTACGCTCTTTGTGACCCTTTAAGTCCTCTAGATATTCCTTGCACTTGTTTGCTACAAAAAACAATACTTGACACACCATATCATATTTGGTTGCTCCATGAACTTCAGCTGCTTGTTCAAACCTATGCAAGAGCTTTATGGTATTAATTCCTGCAAAAACACAAGCTTTAATCTTTACACCTAAAAATCATAGTTACCTTCTGTGGTAACAACACTGACAAATTGGGCAATTTAACCCTCTCCTGTCATCCCCTAGATGTAGTCGCAGTAGTTTCCATCTTCAAAATAAAAGTCAAAATGGAAGTAAAAAAACACACACTTGATAATTAAATCCAAGTATATCCACAATACAGCCCTAGGCTATCCTCTGATAATGGCTATTGATCCACTTTTTTAGACCCTACAACTCTTCCATTGAAGTGCCAGCTTGATTACACCTTCTTGAAAAAACCCTAAAAACCAAACAATCTAATTAAAGCACTAGTTGCAATTATGCCACTGTTGGGACACCAATTGTAGAGGGTTCTAAAGTACTAAGAATTAGACACAATGCAAGATGGGTTGGTTCTTCTTTTCAATTTCTGAAAAGAAGCGCCTGCCACTCTTATTTTAAAGACAGTGCAATAATGTGTACACTAATACCTAACTAGATAGCTTATAAGCAGAGAAATGAGTTAAAAGATAAGGAAAAAACAGATATTACTATCTGGATATTTATATTCTTAATAAGCGCCAATATCCAGAGCTACTCCCTCTTTACGCGCTCTCTTTTAATATGCTTTATTATAACAATAAAATAACTCTAATAATAGTTTATCCTACTGAATCTATATATTCCTTCTGTGTTGCACTTTTTCACTCAACTATATGAAATAGATACACAGATGCACAAGCTCTAAAAGACTCAGAATATCTCCACTATACTCTTAAATACTTAATTGCAAAAAAATCCAATCTCTTACTGTTATCAGAGTAATCACAAAATAGACAAATCGTTATATATCAAAATATATTTTGAAAGTATATAATATGAAGCTCTAATGTTTGTAATCAAACAACTGATTTGAATAATAATTTCTCTACATAACTACTAATATTTTCATATTGGATAGCCTTTCCTTTTTATACTTTTCAGCGCTCCAGACACAGTTCCCTAGTGGATCTCCAGCGCTGTCTTTAGCACCATATTAGTAAAAAAATAAATAATGCATTAGTAAACTAAATACGCCACTTGTAAAAACTACAGCACCTAAACATACCCTAAGCCTACTAAAACTATTATTAACTTGTTTCACTCATATTGCACATGTGCACTTATGACTGTACCTTTGCATTATTTCAGCGCTACTTCCCATGTTGACACCTTTTATTGCTAATCCTTGTGTCTTCAACTCTTAGGTAATTTTGTGATCAAGTCCCCATTCTCCTTGCTTAATAACTAAGTCCATAGTTCTGAAAATTTACTTAAATAGTTAGACTCTGCAACTTATGTTACCTGTTTCAGTAAATTATTGCACTTGCCGTGGTGCAGTATACCATGTACTTGAGGCCTTCCTTGAGACATAATTCCTTCCTTAACGCATAACACAAAATTATTGGAAAATCCAAATCCATAATTTTTAGCACTTGAGCTCCTAAGTTGATAATACACAATTTCCTTTGTGCAGCATGTCTTTCTGAAAAATCCGAGCGCACAGACCCTAAATCCTCCTCAGCACTTTTCTTTTCCTTTTTTCTTTGAAACACACTATTACAAATTCATGATAACGCTATCTACTGCACTATGGTTCCCATATTTCTTCCTGGGCTACACAAGCTGATTTGTCCAAGAGATTGGTTACCTGTGTGGCACATACCACACTGTACACCAAGGAGCTCCTCAAAAACTCTCAGGTGGAAACAACCTTCCATCAGTTCATGGCTGCTTTTGAATTAGCCTTTGACAACCCAGATGTGGCCACAACCTCAGAGCATGCGCTAAATCAGCTGCAAAAAAGAAACTTGGTCACTTAGTATGTGTCGTAGTTCTGGGGCCACACCAGTTACATCATAACATGGGGGGAAGGGGTGCTCATTTTTCACTTCAGAAATGGGCTCTCATCAAAAATAAGAAATGCCCTAATTAGTCACCCTTGTACAACCTCCCTCCAAGGAATCATGGAGCTGGCCATCCAAGTTGACAATGAGCTCACCCATTAACAAGCAGATGGTTGGATTGGCGCTCTTCAATGGCACAATTAGGCCTCAAGTGGGGCAGTGCTAGGTACCCAAATCCCATGGATATTGACACACAAAATGTACAAGAGGCTAGTGGGAGGAAGAGTTTATTGGATAATGAGTATAAGAGGCACTTGAGCAAAGGTCTGTGCCTCAGGTGTGGAAGAAGTGGTCACCTGGCAAGGGAGTGCAGAGGTAAAATGAGAGTTAGTGAAGTGGAGGACAGCGCAGGAAAGGCACATGTAAAAGACAGCCATCAGGAGTGAAGGCTGTGCCCTCCTTGAGCAGATTAGAGGGAAAGGATAAAGGGAATTCAGTAGAGGAGCTATTAGCATGTAAGACAATTGAAGTGAATGATAATCATATTATACTAAACTTGCCTTAAATGACCCTTGATGTCATGACAAATGTACAAGCCCTACTGGACTGTGGGGCCACAGACTGTTTTATTTCCAACAAGTTTTTACAGAAAAATAAAATAAAGAAAAAAGAAAAATTAGACCACCCTAAGCACCTTATTATGTTTTGATGGATCGTCAGGTGGGGGAGGAGAAGTAAGAGAGAAGGTTTTCTGAAGATTTTGTTGTGATGGGAGGGAGTCTCAGTTCAGGGAATATGGGACAAACCTAAAGGACCAGTACAACATGGTACTGGGGATGACATTGTTGGATTGATATAGCCCAAAAGTTGATTGGAAGGAGAGGGGACTCTGTTGCTAAAGTATTGGCCCCCTGGCCCCTCCAGGGGTCAGGGGCCCATCCCAGCAAGTCTTCTGATATTTTGTTATCATAAGTTGACTTTCCTCCAAAACTGATGCTTCCTATTGATTCTAAGAAGCATGCTGGGGATGGGTCACCATTTGGGAGCACCAAAGAGATGCCATAAGGTGGTAAAACACAGAAATAACGGTAGAAGGCGCAAAAAAGATGGGGAAAGGCAAAGGATGGAAAGGTGGATGGCACAGAGAAATAATTTGTCCCCTGGCCCCTCCCGGAAAGTCTCCTGGTGTTTCATTATCATCAGTAGACTTTCCAAAAGAACTGAAACTTTCTCTTGAGGCTAAGTTTCAGGACTTGGAGGGGGAACTGGAAGAAGAGGAGAAACTGGAATGTGATGCAACAGCTTGGAACATATCCACCAAGATTGCAGCCAAGGCCCAGACCTTGAAGCAAACAAAGAGCCTCAAAGAAATGGTCCCTGAAGCTTATTGGGAATTCTTACCACTGTTTGAAGAAGGGGAAGTCAAGAACCTTCCACCTTATTGACCATATGACTTTGCCATTGATCTGATACCAGGCGCAACCCCCCAATTTAGCTGCATAATCCCACTTTCAATCTTGGAGTCAGAAGCACTGAAGGAGATGATTGATGAAAATTTAAAGAATGGGTTCATTAGAGAATCAAAGTCTCCCTGGGAAGCCCCTGCGATCTTTTCAGGGAAGAAAGATGGTTCACTTAGACCTTGAATGGATTTCAGAAGGCTAAATGCACTGACAGTAAAGAACAGGTATCCCCTTCCTTTTACCAGTGAGCTATTTGATAGTCTCCAAGGAGCAGAGATCTTCACATCCCTAGATCTTAGGGTAGGTTACCACAATATACGGGTAAAAGAAGGTGATGAGCACAAACTGGAATTCTGCACTAAATTTGGTCATTTTGAATGGTTGGTAATGCCATTTGGTCCATGTAATGTGCCTGCCACTTTCCAACACTTCACCAATAGCATCTTTAGAGACAGAATAGGAATAGATGTGGCTGTATACCTGGATGACATCTTGATTTATTCCAGATTAATAGAGGAACATAAGATACATGTAAAAGAGTTTTTTCAGGGCCTGAGGGAAGCCCAAGTATGATTAAAACCGGAAAAATGTGTGTTCTCAGTGAGTGAGATCCCCACCTGGGTATGATCATTTCAAAGAATAGGGTATAAATGAGCCAAGAGAAAGTAAAGGCAGTAAAAGAATGGTCAACACCAGCATCATTGAAAGAGCTCCAGTCATTCCTAGGCTTTGAAAATTTTTACCGCTGTTTTATTGAAAATTACTCCCACATTTTTGGACCATTGCATGACCTCACAAAGAAGCAAGCCAAATTTATCTGGAAAAGCAGCCAGAAAGATGTGTTTGACTACCTGAAAAGACAATTTGTGACAGCTCCTATTCTTTCCATCCCTGACTTATTGAAGCCATTTGTTCTTGAATGAAACTGCTCAGATTTTGTGCTAGGAGCAGTATTATCCCAATACAATGCTAAAAATGTCTTGCAACCAGTAGCATATTTGTCAAAAACACTGCTAGGCGCTGAAATAAAGTATGAAATATAAGATAAAGAGTTATTGGCACTAGTAGAAGCCGTTAGCACCTGGAACCACTATTTGGAAGAGGGGCCTCACCGGTTACAATTTATCATTTATATAGATCATAAAACCTTGGAAACCTTCCTGCCACAAAAAACTTAACCCGCCGGCAAGCGCACTGGGAAGAACTGCTAAGTAGCATTAATTTTGTTGTTACATTTTTACCAGGAAAGAAAATTGGTAAACCTGATGTACTATCACAACGTCCTGACTTGCATCCAGCACCGGACCAGCTACATACTGTTGGTGCAATGTTATTTAAGGGGGACCTTAAAGAGGGGGTGGTCCTAGATGAGGTGGAATTGGCAGATGATGCTTTGATGGAATGAGTAAGGAGGGGGCAGGGAAAAGATGAGGGAGTGCAGGAGCTGATGAAGGCGCTTATATCAAAGGAGGTATTGGTAAGGAAAGGATTAGAGGAGTATCACCTAGATGGGGAAGCGCTATATTGGAACAGGAAGATAGTGGTGCCAAAAGATGAAGAGCTAAAAAGGCAGGTGGTCAAATCAAGGCATGACTCACCAAAGGAAGGACACCCAGGACTGCTGAAGATCATAGAGTTAGTGAATTGTAACTTTTACAGGAAGTCCATGAAAGCATATGTCCAGCGCTATGTAGCAGCATGTGACTTGTGCCAGAGGAACAAGGTCAGTCCAACAACAACACTACTGACCCCACTAAAAATTGTCAAGCAGCCATGGAAGGAGCTCTCCTATGATCTTATAGTGGAGTTACCAAAGTCTCAAGGGAAGAATGCTATTCTCACAGTAGTTGACCATTGCACTAAGATGGCATACTTCATTCCAGCCACTACCAAGGTCACATCTGAAGGTATTTAAGACCTAATGGTGGTGCAAGTTTGGAATCTGCATGTTTTTCCTGATATCATTATATCAGATAGGGGAAGTACCTTTAACTCTAAGTTGTTGAAAGAAATGTATGGGTAACTGAATTTTAAGCCCATATTGTCAACAACATGGCACCCCCATACTGATGGACAATCAAAGATAGTGAACAAGGCAATTTAACAATACTTACATCACTTCATCAACTATCAGCAAGATGATTGGGTGCAGCTCCAACCATTAGCTGAATTTTCATACAGCAACTGGCTCCATGTGTCAACAGGCATGTTCCCCTTTTATGCCAACTATGGGTATCACCCAACATTCTCAATTGGCACCCCAGCAACACTGCATTTTCAAGAAGCAGAAGAGAGAATTCAGAAGCTGCAGGAGATACATGAAGAACTAGAAGCACCGCTCAATTTATCCCAGCAGGAAATGAAGCGCCACCATGATCAAGGAAAGGTGCAGCATCAGGCGCTGGGGGTAGGTGAAAAGGTCTGGTTAAGCTCACGCTTCCTTGCTACATTGTGCCCAAGTGCCAAACTTGATCACAAGAAATTAGACCCATTTAAGATAAAATGCAAGGTATCTGAGGCGGCTTATGAACTGGAGCTACCAATCTCAATGAGGCAAGTACATCCAGTTTTCAACATTTCATTTCTCACAAAGCACAGTGAAGATACAATTCCAGGACTTCCAGAAGAGTTGCCAGTTCCAATCCAGGTGTGAAATGAAGAGGAGTTTGAGGTGGAAAAGGTTATTTCTAAGAGGACATATAGGGAAAAGGTTTTATTATTTGGTGCATTGGAAAGGATATGAGGTTGGAGATAGGTCTTGGGAACCAGTGGTAAATTAGGTCAATGCTAAGGAAAATTTGAAGGAGTTTTAGAAGGATCACAGGGGGAAGGAGGGGTAAAAGAAGGGGTAAAAGAGGGGGTAATGTTAGGATTTGGATTGAGAGGCAAGGAGGAGTGCTATGGGTGCTGTAGGGGTGCTGTGGACTCTATGCATTTGTAAGAGACGGAAGCAGGGATATTGTATTAAGGTGTTATATGGGGCAAGTGCTGTGGAGCGCTCCTCATCAGAGAAATTATATAGTATCCAGTTACTCTTAGTCTCACTGCTAACTCAGCATAGTCAGTCCCACCCTTCTCACTTTTGGCAACCCCAAAATAGTCAGTCTAGTTAGTCTCACTGCTGTATTAGCATAATCAGTCCCGTTTCAAGGCTAGCGTCAGCACAAGTACTAGTCTGCCTTCTCAGGTCCTAAAAGCACATGACTTTGAGGAGAAGAAATTCAAGATAAATAAAAATGAGAAGGATCTCAAGTACAATTTCCTATTGGGTCCAATGAAACTCAAGTATCAACTTGAAGATGGCTCAAAAATGAAAGTTTTGTTGATAGAATGCATTAAATCTAATAAATTTGTTAAGTAAATTGAATGCTTGAAAAAAAATTTTGATGACTAGTTTTTTTTATTTTGTTCATAATTATTTGTAAATGAAAGTTTTTCATAATTTCATCCATTTCATTACTCTATCTATCATTAGTTTAATATTTTTTTTAATTTTGAAAATTCTTCTTTAAATAAAATTCTTGACTTGAAATGATTTTGAAACTCTGATTTGAAAGTTTTGAAATACCCCACCCCCATGTCTTATTAAAGTAAGGGATGGGTATCACCAAATTTTTTTCAAGTCGAAAATTTCACAAATCTTGTAAAAAAAATTTGGCAAGACCCCCTCCTTTGATTTACTCTGGAAGGGGGGTGAGGATTACCAAATTTTCATTTTAATTTCATAAATAATTAAGTGGATAAATCAAAAAAGATAATCAACCAAGTAAAAGTAATGGAATCCCAAATACTACCTGTCAATGATTTCAGATGTGACAGAAGTCAAAGAAAACATATGACAAGAATGGTATTATGAACTCATTCATACAAATTAATAATATCTTGAATGAAAACCTTTTTACAATACAAAGGCCTAATGGTACAATGCTTAGAGTTGATTGATAATCTTTAATAACTGCTATGTTAAAAATTTAAGAATTAAAAATATTTTCTTTGGAAATCCATTAATTACCATATTTAGAACCCCTCCCTAATGTCTTACTAGCCATTGACCTTTCATCCCCTACTTTACTTAGCTGGTTTATTAAACTTTTATTGATCTGGAAAGACCATCCAAAATGAGTAAACTTTGTGTGAAATTCTAATACAGAAAGGACCGTAGTATTTTGATGATTAACTCTTGAAGAATTCTAAATTTCTTTGGTAATCCCATTTCCTAAACCAAAGTCCATGATACATTTATGATCTGGAAAGTAAAGTCCATGGCCTTTGATTTGATCTGGTGAAGGGATTGGTCTTCCAGTAATAGGATCAATATAACAGAAAAAACCAAAAGTAAGTATATTAGAATTGGGGTTTTCCACATGGATCTGAAGGACATTATATTTGAATAAACCTAATCCTAATTCTGACTCTAATTTTCAAAATTGCACAAAAGCTAAAAAATTGCTGATTAAAATTTCAACAAGAGGGATATAGAAGCCTATATAATCATCAGATAAGAGTTTCAGAAGCCTTATTCACTAATTATGAAATATAAAAACATTAAATAAATAAAGTGAAATTCAGAAAAAAGGCTCAACTTTAAAGGTCAATATCTCAGATACCACTAAACAAATTCTAATCTGTTTGTAGGAAATGAAAGAAAGCCTTCAGAAAAAACTTTAATTAAAATGAAATTAGATTTGAAAAAACCTAACCCTAATTCCAACTCTGATTTTTAAAATTTTACAAAAAACTTGAAAAGTGATAATGGAAATAACAACAAAAGGAGTTCGATAAGTCCACTGTTATCCAGATATAAGTCCTACATGTATTTAAGTAAAGAATTTTTATAGAAAGAAAGAGATATCATATAGTCATGAAAAAAAGGAGATGAAACTTACCTTGATTGAAAAGTAGGAAATATAGAGTAAGAAAGATAGATGTTGGAATTGGGGGGAAATTGAATATGGGGTAATTAAAATGCATAAAGAATGTGCAACGTATATGTTTTAATGACATGGAACCAAAAAAAAGTGAAATGGTGGAAAGGAGTGATAATGATCATCCCAAGGAGGAATGAAGAGTAGGATGATGGAGCTAAAAGAAAGAAAGAAAAGAAGGAGAGAAAAAAAGGTTAATTTTATTATGAAAATAAAAAATCACTTAAAAACAATTTTAAATACAAAAAAGAAAAAACAAAAAAAGAAAAATTAAACAAAAATAAAAATTATAATTATAATTAGAAAAAAAATAAAAAAAAAGGAATAAAATGACTTACCTGGAGAAATGAGATGAGAAAATAAATGAATCCAAATTGTTTGAGGGATATTTGAGAGGAGGAAAAGGATATGAGGAATTAATGAAAAGTAGAAACAGTGAAAAATTATGCCATTGAAGAAAATATGTGATTTCATGTTGAGCTGGTGAATGAAAACAAGTGAGACATCCAAAAAAGAGACATTCACCATAAATTCAAAATAAAAATGAATATGCTGAAAACAAAAAAATTAAACCAAGTGAATAAAGCACACAAATTGAACATTTGGAGAGTATGAAAAAAAAATTGAAGGGTTGGGTTTCAATATGTTAGAGGGTAATTGGAATAATGATAGAGCATATGCTGGTGAAAAGAAAGTTTTTTGATTCAAGGGAGCGGAGAGCTGATGCAGGTTTTAGATCCTTTTCTTCATATTAGGGGATATCAAAGTTAGAAATCTCTGTTTTCAAAATACCTCTTTTTTCTGAAAAATCAACCATGATTATTTTTTTAAATATTCCATATTGTGCCCATAAAGCACTATTTTACTGAGAATTAATGTCAAGTATGTGGCTTTATTTTTGTGTTGTGAAATACCTTTTAAATAGTTACAAATTTTTAACTTTGATACCCCCTATTAAAATGAGGAATTTCAAGAATTGAGGCAAGATCATATCTGGGATCATGATAGAGATTTAGCCCCCTTGGGATGATGTAACACTTTTTGGAAAGAAAAGACATATAAGCTAAAGTGTATTCCAAACCAGAGTCAGAATAAGAGTAAAAAGCTAAAGTTAAAGTGATAGCATTCATAGGTGAGTGAAGTTGCTTCCTAGTAGAGAGGTGCTTCATTATTTTTGGTAGAAGGTTTATGTGATGAGTGGGAAGTGGGAATTCACCACCAAATGAGCAGGGGGGGTGTGATGATAAAAAAAATTAAGCTTTTTTCACCAAAATTAAGTAGCATAGAGTGAAGAGAGAAAAAAGATGGCATCCACAATTATATATCATGTGACTTGCTGACAAATCAATCATGGATGTGATGAGTTTGGGATCAGGAATTAGGAATTGATATTGGGGTATAAGAGGTGGGATAATGCATTATTATGCAATCCTTATCCACTTGCCCTGGGGCTAGTGGATAAGACTCTTCTGCAATTAATGTCTGATCCTGGGAAAAAAATTCCTGATCTCTAATTGTGGATCCCTTAACATTGATACCCCCTGTTGGAGATATCTTACTTGGTGCCTAGTGTTGTGAAGTTGGGGAGAAGTTTTTTGAAATCACATCTACAGCTAAATTGAAAATGGTTGGTGAAGGATTCCATATTTTTTCCCAACTTACCCAGCATTTTCCTCATTACTTCATCCTGCTAGCCTGCTGCCTGCCAAACTTGCTGGGTATGTTGAGCAAAATTTTGAAAAGCTGCACCAACCTTTTTCAATTTTGCTGTACCATTTTCAGTATAGTGCAATGAGGGCTGAGCAGCCTGTGAATTAGGAGAAACCTTGCCCACAACTTGCATCAAGAATCTTGAATAATTATGCAAACTACTACTTGTAAGTTTTTTTATTTTATTTCTTACAATTTCACCCAGCTAGGGGCATGAAGGCATTGTAAACTAATTGTCAAGGTACATGTGAGGAGTAATGAACGCAGTGGGTAAGTTGTCTTGGAAATTAACAGGATAACAGAGGAGCTAGGTGCCTTTAACAACACAGATGGGGTTGCCATAGGGGGAAGGGTGGAGGTTAATCCTCGAGGAGTTGTGGTTTTGATGGGCAGGGTTTTCAAGAATGTAAGGAGAGTGGAATTCCGCAGCTGACCCAAGATGAATGACCAGGAACAATCGTCCAGATAATTGGGGGATGGCAAAGTAGGGTGGGTTCTCCAGTCTTCATGCATGTGTCCATCCACTGTAAGTTTCTGAGGGAGAATCGAGATATTGTTGGGAGAATGAGACATCAACACCAGCATGAAAATGAGTGTGCCAACCATGGTCAAAGAGGGTGTGGTTAAAAGGGGTGAGGAGGCAAGGATTTACTACTTGTAAGTGGAAATATCTAGTTAGTATGTGCCTCTAAAGTCAAGTAGCAAAATGGTGACATAGATGTAGGGCAGAAATGGTAAAGATGTTGGGCTTTGCTACAGCTATATTAACAATGGTTGGTGTAACCTGCACAAAAAAGTGTGAGTTTTTCACAGCAATTTGGCGGGAGAAGGATATTTCCACGCCAAATTTGCTGTGACAAGGTGGCACTTTTTTGAGCCAGTTGCGCCAACCACAGGGGGAAAAAATGGCACCAGAAGTCGCACCACGTGCAAAGCTGTGGGGTATGCATGTGCTGCGACATCCTCTTTATATTACATTTGAATTGAATCGGATGTCGCAGCACAAGCAAAGTTGTAGTGCCCAGAAACGAAAATAGAGGCTATTCATTATTCACATTTTTGCGTTTTTTTCTTTTTTTTTTCCAATACTCACCCTTAAATCTTCGTATACTTATCACTCAGCTTATCCCTGAAATGGTACGAGAACAATCATGTCTATTGCAAGACTTATATCCAATCCATCCAAGTTTGGGGTTACTTTTCATGGAAAAAAATATGCGAAAAAGTAATATTCTGGCTGCGATGCAAGTCTGATGCCGCACTAGAAAAAAATAACATGGCACCTGGTGCCTGCCTCCCCCTTACTGAATTGACTGAGTTAGAGGTATGGACCTGATTTGAGATGCCAGCTTTTTTCCCAGTGCAAGTCTTTTGACTTGCCTACCAGCGAAAATAATATTTTTTTTGTTAAGACTTATTTTTTTCATGAAAAATAACTGCAAGCTGGAAAGAATTAGTTCTAGACAAGAGCAAGGTGTAATCCACGAAAGTTCTAAGGTTTCGGCTGCTGAAAAAATTCAACTTCTGAATAAGGATTTTGTGATCCAGCTGAAGCGTTGATTCGACCCTTGATACTCATTAAAAAAGTCATTTTTGACACCCTGCAAAAGCTTTGACCTGATTTTCCCGATAATTTGTTTTGTTTTCACCGGTGAATGCCATTAGATAAACGCATCAGTAGTAATAATAGCCAAATTTCAAACATGATATCCGGGATACGTTAAAAATAGAGTGAAAAACGAAAACAAAAACAGCAACTGGACTGAGCATAAAACCCCATAAGTAATAGCATACATTTTACCGTCAGGATTAAGACGCAATAAGGTAATATTAAAGTGATCGGATAACAATGAAAATGATTTATAAAGTCAAGAAAAATTATGCTCATTGATACAGAAGGTTTGAAGCGCAAAATGCCGAAGGATTTGTTTATCAACCTGGGCATGATCATGGTAGCTCAGCTCAAGACTGACAAGAAATACAGGAACCCTTCAAAGATGCGCACTTAAGTTCTGGAAGCTCAATATTTCATGGCTATATGGCATGACTACCGAATATTGTCGGCATATTGTTTACATTTTGGGTTTGAAAAGATGTAGAATATAAGGTAACTGACCCTCAACTCAAGTCTTATAATCCGTCACCCCTTCTGGAGCCAGTCGTTTATCATCATAGACCTATCAATTCATTTCGAAATGATCACATTATTGACTCTCACTTTCTTGATAGCCTTTGGTGGCTTCGTCAGAGTCGCTCTGACCCTAAAGACTGAAATTGAATATGATTTTGTAATAGTCGGAGGTGGCACTGCAGGTGATTGAGTATATGAATTATCTTTTAAAATTTGAATTTATTTATTTTCGAAAAAAGTTATCTGACTCATCGTGTTTGAAAGGCCTGACGTTGGCTTCTCGTCTAAGCGAAAAAGGAGTCCAAGTGCTGGTCCTCGAGGTAATTCCAGAGAGATTCTTCATAAGATTCATTTGACTATCTTCTACCATGATCGTATCAGTTGAAGCTTCAAATTTCCTTCTTAGGCGGGAGGAGATGGAAGAAACAATCCCAATATCACTATTCCTGGAAAATATGGTTTGGTTATTTTCATTCTGTTTTTTCTTACGATTTCTCAGTCTTTTGTCTTTGCAGGCAGTGGACAAAAGACACAAGTAGACTGGAACTATACAACCGTTCCTCAAAAATATGCAAATGGAAAATCTATTGACTTACCTAGAGGAAAAGTGTGTCTGGGGAAAACTGGTTTAGAGAGATTGATTTAACATACTAATATGTTCAACCAATTTTTATCTCATTTGAAACTAGGTTCTTGGGGGCTCTTCTGCGCTCAATTATCTGATGAGCACAAAATCATCTAGAGATGATTATGATGGACTTGAAGCAGTAGGAAACCCCAATTGGTAAGTCTGCGAAGGCTTGTTTATTGAACCTTGATCGCATATTGTTTTCCTTCACCTTCTAGGAATTGGCTTACAATTGACGCAGCATCCAAAAAGAGTGAAAAGCTGATCATTCCTCCCAGAAGTAGCAATTACACCTATGTGGAGAATTTTCACGGAAAAAACGGCAAAGTATCATCAAGATTTCCACTATCTATTCCCCCATTAGTTTTTTCATACTTTCGAGCTATCAAAGGATTAGGCCATTATTTTACAAAAGATGCATTCGGGGGAAATGCCACTGGAGCTTGGATTTATCCCTCTGCCATATCCGTAAACTCTACACGAGTAACTAGTGCAACTGCATACTGTATGTGAATGGGTCTCTGATGATATAATTTGTGTTAAATATTAATTCCTACCTTATAGACGATGATAATGTGAAGAAAAGAAAAAACCTTCACATTGAGCTCAATGCCGAGGTTGTAAAAGTATTCACTGTGTCAAAAAACTATGCTGTAACGGCGGTCGCTGTGCAATATAAAAAGGATGGGCAATTTATTACTGTCCCAGCTTCAAGAGAAGTCATCATTAGTGCAGGATCTCTCGCAACTCCTGTCATTTTGGAAAGAAGTGGCTTTGGAGATGAAAAGCTTCTGACAAAATTCAACATCCCGATTCAAGTTCATTTGCCTGGTGTGGGCAACAACTTGATAGACCATCCATCTATTACCTGCCTCTATCGTCTACAAAATGGTATATTTTCAGCAGATGAACTGCGTATTAATAAAACTTACTTTGAAGAGCAAACTAAATTGTACCAAGAACAAAGAAAGGGCATTTATGCTGATGCAGTTATAGCTTTAGATTATCAGCCTTTATCAATAGTTGTAGATGCATCAGAAATTGAGGAAGGATTATCATTGATAAAAACCAAGCCACCTTATCTTTCCAAAAAAGTGTATGAACAAATTGTCAAGCAAGTAAAGAGTGGTTCTGTCCTTGAGTTTATTCCCTTGGATAAATTTCTGGTAAGTTAAAAAATAGCGTTATTATACTCTTCAGTCAATGAAATTATCCTATTGTCTTGATTTATCTATTTTCCTGATATTTAGGAGGACACACTTGCACCAGAACCAAAAACTGCATAGTCAGAAACATTCTAATCAATAAAGTTAACTGAGAGCTAATTGAAATATTCCAATTTCTAGCTTCTCTATTTTCATCTCCTTACAATTCCCATTATCTCGTGGATCTATCCATTTACAAAGCACAAACTCATCTATCCCCCCTTTAATAGATCCCAGTAAGTGACATGACCGGAATTCCAGCACAATATATATCTTAGCACTAATTTTTTACTTTATTGAGATGTAATCTCTCATCCATTTGATCTATGGCTTTTATCAAAGGCATTATCTCATTCAAAGCGTATAATGCAGCAACCCGTATGGAGGGGTATCATAAAAGATGAAGTTTTACCAGGCCCGAAGGTGAAAACTGATGCTGATAGGAGTAATGACGTCAAGTCACGAGTCAGGACTGAATGTTAGACACATAACTGATGTCTAGAAGTTTTATTTTTTGATATTTTCAAAAAAAAGTTGATATGAACATATATCTTTTAGATCACGCATTTGGAACTGCTTCGATGCTACCCAGAGATCAAAATGGAGTGGTTGACTCATCTTTGCGTGTCTATGGAACCCGAAATTTGCGAGTTGTTGATGCTAGGTAAAACTAACCTTGCCATTTAGTTTAATAATGGCTAACAAGAGTATCCTGCTCCAGCATATTACCATTTCATATTTCCGCCCACCCAACATTAACAGTTTACGCTATAGCTGAAAGGGCAGCTGAAATTATCATGAAAGATCATAAAATTGAATAGATCATATTTCATTGGATTCTATGAGGTAAGTTCAAAACCTAAAGTTGATAACATCAATTGACGCCTTGCTTGCTTAACTGAAATTTATTTATTTTGATCACTTCCTTGAATGGATGTTATGCTTCATAATTATCATTATTTGTCTGAAAAGTTGTTTTATTTCTATATAAGTCCTTAGTCAAGATCTTTTGCATGTTCAAAACAACATCAAGACTTGTCAAAATTTGTTTTCCAAAAAATAAAATAAAAATACTGGATAATAGAATCAATTAAGTGAGATATCTTCTAAACCCTCAGTCATGAATATGAAATAAAATCATCATCATATAAAAATTTATTTTTAAATGATTTAAGTTTATACACAATTACGAGTAGCTTATGGAGTAAGATTCAAACGACTTTTTTAAATGTATCAAATGGAAGATTTAAACTGTCACAAAGTCATATTCAAGTATAAGAGAGGTGACTGGTGCATAAAAAAAAAGTGGCACCAACTACTGAGTACCAGTTTCGTTTACAATCAAATCAACTAAAACAATTTTCTCTTTGTTATTGCATCATTCCTACATTGAATTTTTCTTCTCAATATCTCTTTTCATTTACTATTATTCGCTACCATTTCATTTTACGTCCTACTCACTAAAAATGGTGTCGCGAATAATTATTAGATAAATTCAGATTGTGTGTAAAATGGTTTAATTTTTATGCCTTTAGGACGCAAAGTGATCTCATCAAACAACAAAATAAAAAATGAATAAAAACCCCGAAGCACGGCTTCATGATGATTTTATAAGGATTTATTCTTGAAAATATAAAGATAAGTTACGTGAGGAAACAATATGATTTTATTGTCCCAATCATGCCATGCTTCGCTATTTCCTTTTAGAATAAGACGATTCCATATTTCATCAATTTGAGTATTAACATGGTTTTGTTCCTCAGGAGTAGAAGCCGTAATATAGCTCTTTGAAAGGACTCTTTGTTTAATTTCGTCAAGATTCATGGGTAAAGACCAGTGAACGATGTGGGTGGGTGGAAGTAAGTTTTCAGACGATAAAATATTTGGTGTGCTAAGTTTTTCCATTGAGGCAGACGGCGAAGGGATAAGTTGCAATGAGGTCTTGAAGGTGGGTGTCGTAAATAAGACACTCCACAAGCCAAGATGAAATTGTGGCGTGTCTTTTTCATAAGTTTCATACACATCGCGCAACTCGCCTACCCAGCTTGCCAATTCACGGTCTTCCAGATTCCTTTGAACGAAACAACAAAAAAGATTGCACATTCCAAATAACCACATCGAACACCATCAGCATAGAAAATCATATAGAAGACACTAAGCGCATCAAAATATTAAATAAATGTTAGAAAATGCTGATACCAGATCAAGGCAAATTGAGCCCCCGGTTTGAGAACTCGAACAACTTGTTGCAGAGCTTGGTCATGGGCAAGAGGATCATTACCGTTCCAATGCCAAGCTTGTGCAACCACAACTAAATCGGCTGAATGATCTTCAACTTGTGGGAATGATGAAAATGTACCGTCTATACATTCCACTGTTGCAGTACCGGACGATGGAGTTGATTCAGCAAACGAAGCACGCATCCCGGCACAGGGCTCAACCGCAACGAGATGTTGAATGCGACCTTGAGCAGCCGCTAAAAGAGCCCTGGTGAACAATCCTGAACCGGCGCCGAGTTCTACTACTTTGGCATTGGAGGACGGAAGAAGGTGGAGCAAGGCTTGCAAAGCCTCAGGCGGATATGATGGCCGGGCACGGTTGTATAAGCCAGAGGCTAATGGAGAACATGTATTATGAGGTTTTCGAAAAATTCATCAACGATAAATAGAGACTCACCACCAGACTGAGCAAACGCAGACAGGGCTAAGGGATGACAGGCCATTATTGGGAGGAGAAATCAGTTTGTGGAGAGACTTTGATTATGTTTCTGACGGGAGAAATGTGTCTCAGAAATTGCAACTGACTACTCTACGTCTGAGTTTAATATGATCAGGCTCCATATATTTCCTACTCAGAGAAATGTGAGAATTTTCTGTCTTCATCATCCTGACAATACGTTTTAATGTAAAACTAAAGGCACAGTAGCCAATTTTCCATAACTCCAATCCAAGTCTGTCTGAATAACCACCTAAATGACTCTAATGGACTCACTTCACCTTTTACCAGAAAAGAAATGCTAAGGCCTGATAGCAGGTGCCAAGCTAATCCTTATCTTTGATTTAACTCAGTTTTGGCTCTAATTTAAACTTTCTGCTAGGCTAGCACATTGAACACTGAGCACACCCAGTTTGCACAACATCAGATCCAAGTTTGCTTTGAGTTAAAAATAGGGGGTGTCAAAGTTGGCAAATCAGCACTTAAATTAATTGCTGATCTCAACCCTAATCGGCCATCACAAAAACTATCCTCTAGTTTTTAACTGTAATACCTCATTAGGGGGTATCAAAGTTCAGGGATCCGCAATTAGGGATCAGGAATTTTTTTTCCCCAGGATCAGACATTATTAATTGCGGAAGATTCTTATCCACTAGCCCTGGGGCTAGTGCATAAGGAATCCACGATAATGCATTATCCCACCTCTTATACCCCAATTTCCATTCCTAATTCCTGATCCCAAACTCATCACGTTATGGTAAGGTAAACTCTTACAGTCGCCTTGCTGTAAGCAGAATCCGGAGGAGATATGTGGATTTAGCTGAAAACCCCGTCCTTCCAATAAAAATAACAAAATGGGAATTCTAAATCACTAAGCTAACCAGTCTACTTGGATCTGATTGATAAAAATAATGAAACTCTAAAATATTTAACGCTTATTGAGATTTAATGATTGTGGCTGTTGAGAAAAGAAATACTGATAACAACAATTAAGGTGTACCAGTGAAAGATCTGAAAAGATTGACTTTTATGTTTTTATAATAATTTGAGTTTTTATGAGAAAGCAATAATCAAGTCCCAGTGATGAAGACCTTTCTAAAGATACCCTGTATGAAGTGTGATTTAAATTGTTGAGTAGTATTTCTAAAATGTTATTTATAAAATATAAAGTTATAAGGGTATTACAAATTTATTTAATTTGTTAAGTAATAAAAAATGAGACCGTGGTGGTTAAAGATTAAGCTGTATGATGTCTCCCCCCCCTCAATTTCAAGTTTGAGAGGCTCTTAAGTATTCCTAGTCACGTGCCTAAGTTTTCCCCTCCAGAGCTCACCCAGAGTCAATCCGGAGCCCGTACAGAGTCCGTACGGAGTCAAAGCGGAGTCCGTACGGAGTCGAAGCGGAGTCCGTACGGAGTCGAAGCGGAGTCCAAACGGAGTCCGTCTGGACTTCCGGACTCAATTAGAACCTTTAAAACTATAATAAAAAATCTAGAAAAATTACACATGAGAGAGCCACTTCCCCTTTACATTCCAAACTAATTTTCGTAGTCTGCGCAGCTCTAATCACCCCGTGAAAATTCATCAAAGTTAAGTAATTTCTGAAAACGTAAATATTTCTATAAATCTTTAAAATTCATTTAAAAATATAAGAAAAATAGTAAAAATTCTGAAAAAATTTCCCAAGGTTCTTGAGTGACTCGACTTGATACTTATAAACTTTTCAGACTATAAAAATAAGTTTTCTCCGTAAAATAAATTGTTTTTGTGTAGGCATTTGCTTTTAACCAAATTTCTTTATATTTAAAACTCAAATAAATTTAATAAAACCCCTTTTATAAAATAATAACGCCAATCTTGCATGCTGTAATAACTCCATTTACGTACTTAGGTGCCATACTAAACTTTAGGCTACCACAACGTCCATGATGGATACTTAAGAAAGTCACATGACTTATAATTGCTGATGCCATCCTTAAGTCTTTCCTCACTTTATGCTACTTAATATTGGTGGTGAACACTTAAAGTTTTTTTCTATCTACACACCCCAACTGCACATTTGGCAGTGAATTCCCACTTCCCTCATCACATAAGCCTTCCACCAACAACTATGAAACACCTCTCTACTAGGCAGTTACTTCACTCAACTATGAATGCTATTGCTTTTCTTTTAGTTCTTTACTATAAATCTGACTCTGATTTGGAAGATGCTATAGCTTATATGTGTTTTCTTTCAAAAAAGCATTACATAAACCCAAGGGGGCCAAATATTCTTCGTGTAACCAGATATGATCTCCACTCCATTCTCACAATTCCTCAATTTAGCTTCACCCAACTATTTTGAACTTCTCCCAATTCTTTCTTCAAACTTTATCAACTTATCTCCAAACATCATATCTTTCATAACAATTCTCAAAATAAACAGTGTGATCCTGCTATTCAACTTGATGTTGCACTATGTTGCTTTGACTCAAATGGAAATGGTGTTGATGTAAGACATTTGGATAATATCTTAAACATAGGATATGGTATGGTGATATTATACACCTAGCACTGTATGATTGTTATCCTTTCCCTCAAGTCTCAAAAACTTGCTTGGCCCACTCCACAACAGGGACTTGAATCCTCTCAAATAATGCAAGCCAAAGGTTTCCCTGGATGTGTAGGTTTTTTTGATGGCACAACTATACCTTTGAGTCAAAAGCCTGCTCATTATGGCAATCATTATTTTGATTGCAAAAAAAGGTTTCTTCAAAATGTTCTCCAATTTCACATCTTTCATAAACTAACTTTTTATCTTTTTTGTAGATACTCTATTGCCATTCAACTTGTCTGTGACATCAACAAAAAGTTTATTGCTTTTCTTAGTGGCTTCCCCATCTCATGTCATGACTCTTCTGTCTTCCAAAGAATCAGGATTTCTTAAAGTCCTGATGCACACTTTGATAAATCTCAGTACCTCCTTGCAGACTTAGCGTATGCAAGTGGAAAGTACATTATACCTGCTTTCTGTGGTGAAACTCTAGAAAATGAATCCAAAACCACCTTTAATTATCACTTTGCCCAATCAAGAGTATGGATTGAACATGCTATTGGTATTTTAAAAGGAAGATTTTCTAGTCTCTGGGAGCTCAGAATCCAATTTCAAAAAAAATTGGAGATTAAAACTGCAAATCATTGGATCATGAATTGCATTATACTCCACAATATCTTAGCTGATTTAAAGGATGAGTGGAATGATCTTTATGAAGAAGAGAATCCTGAACCAGCACTGGCTCTCCCCTCCCTTGAATCACAAAATATTCATTCAACTGGCATACACTCTGTTATTATGCCAATCACCCACCACCATTTTGACACACAACCCTTTTAATTTTTTGTTTTCATACTCTCCAAATTTCCACTTTGTATACTTTATTCACTTGGCTTGGTATTTTTGTATGTTGCATATTCATTTTAATTTTGAATTTACAGTGAATATCTCTTTTTTGGATGGCTCATCAGTTTTCTTTCACCAGCTCAACATGAAATCACATATTTTTTCAGTGTTTCATTTTTTCATTCTTCACTCATATCCTTTTCCTCCTCTCCTCAAACATCCCTCAAATATTTTGGTTGCATTTTTATAACTCATCTCACCAGGTAAGTCATTTTTTCATTTTTATTGAATTTTTATTTGCTAATCATGATTTTTTTTTTGCTTTTTTTTTGTTTTTTATTTTTGTCTTTTATTTTATTTTTTGTAAGTGCTTAAATTAATTTTTTTCAAGGTTAAACTAATATTTTTTCTCTCCCTCTTTTCTCACTTGTCCAGCTCTTTTCCCCCCCTTTTCCCCCTTCTTGACTGCCTCAATCCCCCCTTTCCCCCCTTATTCTCTTCCTCACCTTTCCTCCCTTTTAGGCACTCTTTTTCCTCCCTTTAAGCCCCCACTTTTCCCTCTTTAGGCACTTCCCCCCTTCCCCCCTTCCCCCCTTTAGGCCACCTCTCAACTCTCCCCCTTTTCCCCCTCTCCCCTCCACCGCTTCCCCCCTCCCCCCCTTCCCTCTCACCTCACCTCCACCCTCTACCTATTAGCTAACAAATTTCTATGCATTTGTTAGCTAGTAAATTTAAAAGCTAAACAAATTGCTTTGTGATTTGTTAGTTTATTAAAGGGAGGAGGAGGCAAGGTGAGAGGGGAGGGGGGAGGGGGAGATTTGAGAGGTGGCCTAAAAGGGGTAAAAGGGGTTAAAGGGGGGGGAAAGGGCCTAAAGAGGGCAAAGGGGGGCCTAAAGGGAGGAAAAGGGGGAGAAGGGGGTATTGAGGAGATCAAGAAGGGGCAGGGGGGTTTGAGGACACCAAAAAGATTTAAATGAGGCAGACAAAAAGGGGGAATATGGGTGTATGTAAAAGAAAATTTAAATTATTTTGTATTATTTTCTTTATTTTTTACAGATTATTAGCGGTTATCAAAGTTAAAAATTTGTAATTATTTAAAAGGCAATTCACAACACAATAGAAATCCACAAAGTTGACATTAATTCTCAGTAGAAAGGTGTTTTTGAAGAACAATCTGGCATATTCAAAAAAAAAATCATGGTTGATTTGGTGAAAAAAAGAGGTATTTTGAAATGGAAGATTTCTAACTTTGATACCCCCTATTATAAAAAAGAATTTTTTTTTACAGTTCAAGCTGAATCAAAAATAAATTTGGTGTGTCTATAATTTTGATTTTTATTTTTGGGAAAAAAAATTCTGATACAATTTTTTTTTTTTGGTTTAATTTTTTGATTATAAATTTTTTTTAATTTTTTTTTCAAGGACATTAGTTGATATATCTAACACCAAATAACTTTAAAATTCATTTTTTTGGAAAAATTTTTTACTAATGTTTGTTTTTAATTTAATTTAATTTTGTTTGTTTCAATTTTTTTCTCAACAACAGTTTTATTAGATGATTTCTTTTCAAAAAACAATTATTTGGATTAATTTTTATCAATAAAATTCTCAAGGATGATTAAAAAAACTAAATTTTGTGAGTTTTATTTTTTATCCATTTTTTTCGTTTTTGACACAAATTTTTTTTTTCTCAGAGAAAAAAATGTCTATTTTGTCTGAATCACCTCTTACTTCTCTATCATCATCCTCTTTATCCTCTTTATCATCTTTTTCAAATTCAACTTCATTTCAATCCTCATCCAAAATATCAAAAAAAATAATGATGATTAAACTAAGCAGAATAAAAGAAATTTAAACAAGAAAATTGATTTGGATTGTTTATTTGACCATAAATCAAATATTGAGTACTATAAAACTAAAGTGGATCAAAAAAATTCTTATCAAAATGAGTTACCAGAAAATTTAAAATATTTAACTGAATCAGGAGACAATGAAATTAAAGCTGTTATCAGTAATTCTTTTAAAACTCAATTTATTTATGAAAATTATTCTTTTAATGGTTCAAAAGATGAAACTTTTAATCAACTTTCCAATCTCATAATAAAAATATATCAAATTGCTTTGGTTTTCTTACCAATAAGTAACACAAATTTTTTGGGTGGTATTATGATTGTATTTGGTTGGAGACAAGGATTTGATAAAGGTTATTATCTTGGTATGTCTGATAATATGTGTTTCATTATTAAAATCATTCTACTCATTTTATTTCAATAGGCATATATTCTTTAGTTAAAAATTATCTAAAGATTAAAAATATGATGATTTTCTCTTATTGGACACCTTAACTTCTTTTAATACTTTTCTTGCTATTCAACTCAAAAAACTCTGCTATAAAGCTTTTGAAAATAATCATCAACTTGCTACCAAAGTTAGAATACCAAATTGGTGCAACCCAGAATGGGAAGAAATTAGAAATGAACATCTTTTATTCTAAAATGTTATTATTACTCATTCAGGATTTCACAATAGGATTCATATCGATAGGAATGATGCAAATTATCTTAATTTTTGGATTTTCTCATATATCAATCTGACAACTGGCTAACCAATACCATCTCCAGCTAAAATCAAAGGACATGGCTTATATTTTCCAGAACATCAGTGCATGATTGATTTAAGTTTGGGAAATTGTGTGTTAGAAACAATTTGGAACTCTTCTCAGGATCATCACCAAATGAACAAAGCTCTACCTGGCTTGGAATCTTTTCAAGAGTTCACACATTTTGGATGTTCATTTCAAATCAGTCAAAAATTAATCCACCAAAAAAAGAAGGTAAAAAAAGAAGGTAAAAAAAGAAGGTAAATTTAACAGATATAAAAAAAATTTATGTAGATTAAAAAAGTATGGGGATGAGTAGAGTCATCAAATATTTTTTATTTTTTCATAAATTTATTTTAAAAAACTCTTATATTTCAAATTCCTAAAGTAAAGTAATGGGCCAATGACCTTGTGTTGTATAAACAGTAATTGTCAGGCTAAGATCAAGTACAAGGACGTGAAATAGCTTGAAAAGTCTTTGTCTAGAAGATTTAAATGGTCCTATATGAATACTGAAGTATAAATCCAACAAATAGTAAAATATAATTCAGAATAAAGGTCTCAGTAATATAATTCTCACTATTTTTATATGTGGCTTACAATCTTTTTAGTTGGTAGAAAAATAGATTATAATAATTCAGATACTACTCAAAAGTCTTATAAAAGTACTAATTGAAGTGTATTGTAATTTATTTGGCTATATGGTGCAAATTGTAATGATAAAGAATGAAGAAAACAAGACCCAAAACCTCCTCCTTTTATACACACTAAGTTCCTCAATAAATCCCTTGATGTACCATCCAATACCATGTTAATGACGCCTAAAACAAGTAATAGACCTCTCCATCAAAGCCCCTAGTGACCCATAACATAATTAGAAAAGCAACAACCACTAAAATCCTATTAATAATAAGGGAGATCCATCAAAATTAAAGAAAAGACAAAAAGAGAGTATATGCGTGGAAAACAATGATATAAAAGACTAAAGGAGACTTTTTAAGTTTAATTATAGCTTAATAATAAGGGGGACCTACAGTAGAAATGGAGGGGCTAATCCTGACATTATACTACGTGAAATTCCCATCCAAAAATAACCAAAATTGACTGAGAAACCACCCAAAAACTTAAAAAAGAGCGTGAGATGTGGGGTAACTACATGCAGTCCTTGGCAGGCGCTTGCACGGATAAATCCTTGACTAAAATTAGGCCAATTTAAGCGTGGTGATGAAATAAGGTGCCAAGAGTGAGGTTATTAATGAAATTAGTGCATATAATCAAGGTCAATGCATTATTAATTAAGCTAGGACACTAAATAAGTGCCTGTCGCCTATTTTAGTGTGTTTCCCCACAATGGGCATAGAATGTGGGGTAATTATAGTGTGAAAAAGCTAACTTTGCTAAAAATGAAGCTATTCACATGGGAAAAAAGCAGGCAGTATGTAGCCAGTACACAGAAGCCATTTCTGGCATAAAAAACACCAATTTTGAAAAGTGTTATTTTTATGCATTTAAATAGCAAAATAAATAGTCCTAAATGAGCCCAATTGATCTGTCAAAGCGCAATTTCGATATTATCAATTTTATAGCGCATATAGTCAACTTTTAAGTGAAATAAAGCGCATTTCTTGTTTTTTGCGTAAAACAATGAATATAACAGCTTTAAGTGTACTTAAAAACTATGTAGCCTTATACTTAAGGTTCTTAAGATTACCCTAACATATTCCAACTTAATATTAAGTACATAAGACCTATAAAAGGTGGATATATGCGTGTATATAAGGTGTTATAATGGCATTTTTTTGTGTATTATTCTAATTTTACTTATGTATACTGTTTGTGTACTCTCATTTATTGTTCCCATGTATAGTTCATGTGTTTAACATAACTTATAAGCACTTTTTACTCAGTCCTGGGGATATACAGGCTGTCAGTAATCATAATAAAATTAAATTGTTTCATGGGTTTGTCTTTCCAATACCTATGGAAAGTCCCAAACTTAGTTTCTAGACTTGGTCCACATTTGGGCGGGAGGAATTTTCATTACTTTAAAACTAGGGTATTGATATATATTAGTTGTTTATATATTAATTTATATAATTATATTATATTTTGGTTATTCCCACCCCTTACTTAAATAAAATTCATTGGGGGTATTTCCAAATTTGAAAATCTGACATGTATAATTTTTGACTTGTAAAAATTTTGGTGATACCCACCCCTTACTTCAATAACATGCAGGGGGGGGGGGGAAGTATTGCCAAATTTACAAATGTGACTTGGAAAATTTTTGACTTGAAGTTTTGTTGATACCTGTCCCTTACTTCAATAAAATTCAGGGGGGAGTATTGCCAAAATTTCTTATAAGACTTGTAAAATTCTTTACTTGAAAGAATTTCGGAGATACCCATAAAATGCAGGGGGTAGTAATACCAAATTTTCATAAGACTTTCAAGATTCTTGACTCGAAAGAATTTTGGTGATAACCACTCACTTCAAAAAAATGCAGGGGGGGGGGATTGGCAAATTTTAAAATGAGACTTGAAAATTTTATTTAAAAATCAATTTTTAAAATTAAAATACAAATATTAAACTAATGATGGATAAATTAATGAAATACAGGAAACTATTGTAAAATTTTATGTACAAATAATTATGAATAGTTGAGGTATGAAAGAAATAAAACATACTAGTCATAAAAAAATTTCATTAGACATTCAATTTCTTCATAAGATTTATTGGCTTTAACACATTCCATTAAAAAAAATTTTATTCTTTGAATTTTCTTCAAGATCATGCTTAAATTTCATCTGTTACATTAAGTTTTGATGCTCAAGTTTTTTCTCCTCTTTCTTTGATTTTTCAATACTAAGAGTTAGCTCAAATTTCTTCTCCTCCAAGTCTTGTGCTCTATAATCCTTCTGTAAAGAGAGCACGTACTTCCTCTCATCCAAGTTATGTGCCCTATCATCCTTTCACCAGACAGCCTACATACAGAGTTAGGGGTGATCAAAAAGTAAGTGAGATACAAGTAAGAGGGAAATTACAACTTTGAGGAAGTGGTTCAAAGATAGATCTAAGTAACTAATAATGGTTCAAGATAACCTTTGAGGAATAATTAATGTATATGGTAAGGACACTAACTATTGTAGTTAATCACACAAAGGGTTTTAACTTAATAATCAAAGGGAAGATTTAAGTATTTTAGGATTTAATGAAATTAATTATTAAGATAGAAAAGGACAAATATAAAAATAGCCTAATAAGGTTTTGACTACTGTCACAAATATATTTTATAATTAAATTATAGAGAACTTCAAACCAAAGTAATCCCCTTTAAATATCCTATTTCTCCTCACACTGACCCCTTAACAAACCAGCCACCATATACCCACAGACCCATTTAATCCACTGGAGTTCCCATTTACCAACCATCTAAATTTATAACCCTTCTACTCTTTTCCTACTTCCCAGACCTCCTAATTACCCTCAGACCCACAATTACCCCTTTTGAAGATTGCCTTGATTGTAGCACTAGACTGCACATACAATGCTTATGTTTGAAAAGTGTAAGCGTCTTTATTTTTAAGATAATTTTAAAGTTTGAATAGGGCTTCTAATTCAAGAGAACAATAGATGGTAATTTCCCCATGGTTGCTTTTTGTGCATTGCTAGTGGAGTAGTTGAGGTACTTTTGATTCAAGTGTCACGTGACGTGTGAAAGAAGCCCGGGTATAAAACACAAGCTCTGTTCACCACACAATATGGGAGACGGACTTGCTAGCAAGTCTGCAACCTTGAACCCAAACTCATATCTAATTGAGCACACATTGAGGTGGTGTTGAAGCAATCATGAGGAAATATTGATTTTAATTTGAACACAACTTGAAATTAATTCAAACATTTAGTGAAGCACAGTTCATCATTAGAAAAATAAATCTTGATGCTTGACTTACTAGAATTTTTGTAGGAATATTGAAGTAAGTGAATCCCACTACCAAAAAAAAGTGGGCACATCAATAAAATTGTGAAAAATCATGTTTTTTGTTTTTTGTTTAAAAATATAAATAAATTGAACTAAATCCGCTTTGCATGCTTTTACAAGATTTTTTACTAATCAATTAATAAAGGAATCTCCAAATACTATAAAAATTTACTCAAGAAAAAAAATTATTAAAATGATACTTTTCATCAAAAATTTATTAGTAAAAAATTCCTGAAGTATATATTTGCTCTCATTGTACAAGTATATATTCTTAAGTATTTCTCAATCTTTAAAGTATTAGTAGAAGCTACATTAAGTTCAAAATTGATGGTAAAAATAATTTAGTTAATTGTAAAACTCAAAAAATTAATATTTATACCATAACTTTAGTTTTAAAAATATTTTATTGTCACTATTTTTTCAAAAAAAAAATTTACCATTACCTTCATTATAGAAAAAAAATACGTGTCAAATTTCAACAAGAATAAAGTATATGGCTAAAAAGTTTTGCACAATAGTTATAAGTTTTTTTTTGTGCCATTTCATTTTCAAATCTCTATAACTTATTATATATGTATGTTATTTATTCTCTTTAAAAATTATCCTTCCTAATACTTCCCTCCCCTATTTTGTGCTTTGCATATGGTTCCCCTCACACATTCTCTCACTCTCTTAAATTTAGTACTACTCTCCCCAGTCCTCTCCCCTCACCACCCCTTGTATCCCCCTTCTCCACCCCTCTCCCTACAACCTCACCTCATCTAAATAAATTTGTTGCACATATCCCCCCTTTTGATCCCTTATTCACCCTTATATATCCCATATCTTTATGAATAAAATTAACTGATCTCCTTCTCATCCCTCTTCCTCTATATGGAAAAAAGGGGTGAATTGACAAGCCAAAGAGGTTGGGTGAGCAGCAAAAGGATCAAGATGATTTTGAGGTTAAATGGTTGGGATAGGGAAGAAGAAGGTTGGATTTGGAAGCAAGATGTTTAGGATATCTTAAGAAGGGCTTGGTTGGCTAAAGGGTGGAAAGGAAAGGTCAAGGTGGGAGATGAAAGAGGTGGGGTGGGGTAGGGAGGAGTGAGAAAGGGGTGAGTATAGACAAGGAGGGAAGCGCGAGTAGTGTTGTGGGGTGAAAAGTAAAAGAGGAGGGGAGGGAAGTGGTGAGGAGTATGGAAGCTTATGCATGAATGTTCAATACTACAGTAAATGCCTTGGGATGTTTATCAAAAGAAGAGGTATGGGAATGAAGTCAGAAGGAATACAAAGGCAGAGAAAGGAATGTATAGAGCTCAAAAGGATGTGAAACGAGGTGGAAAAAAAACTGAATGTGGACTCTATCTTTTGGCTGAAGAACAGAGTTCACCCTGTATGATTTCAGCACTAATTTTCCGCAATCAAAACCAACATGTAAAAGTGGTTTATTACTATTCATACCCCTCAACAAATACAAGCTATTGATTTATTCAATGTTTGTAATAAGTACCAAAAACTGAGACTGAAGATCTACAGGAGTGTAAAAACTAGCCATTAAATACTATTTCAATTTTTTACAAAGTCTTTTACAGAATGTTTATTAAGAATTTACATACAATAGAAAACCAATAAAATGGGTAAAATTTTGAAACAAGTTGGAAAAAGTAGAAAAGCCTATATTTAAATTTTGAGCTAATGCAGTTTTTTTATTTATAAGATGAATGTATAGAGCTTTTAATTTATTTCAGAAAATTTTAGTGAGATGTATGATATTTTTAAATTCAAAAATAAAATTTATATAAATATTTAAAATTAAACACATTGATATATATAGTAAGCCTTTTGCTTTATTTTATGTTCTATGATTACTGTACATGAAATAATAGTTAGACATGATAACCAAAAATTTAATAAAATGAGAATTTTAGCTTCCTCAATATCTTTTCTATAATCCATTAAATAAAAGAAATAACTTTTTAAGTCCTTTTTTTACAAAAGTTTTTTCATTTCAATGACTATCTACATTTTCCAAAAATAATATATATTAATTTTGGTGGAACTTAGATTGAACTTACAATGAGATCCTGTTTTGGACTGTGGTTCAAGCAAAGTAAAACTGTGAGAAAATTTATAATTTTTTAAAATTTTTATCAAATATATTTAAATGTAAACATAAGTATATTCTTATCTCAAAATAATTTATATTAAATACTTTAAATTTCTGGAAACAAATACAAATGATGAGTCATTTTGGAGAAATTTTTTATTAAAAATATTTATATGTTGATTTTCTAGTATTATGAAATTACTCTTTTTTCTTCATTAAAGATTAAGAAGATAACTAAAAATTATTTTAATACAACTATAACATATAAAAAAGTTATCAGATCTTCTTTTTAGATTCATACTAACTCAAAAAAACAATTTGTTCATTTTAAGTACAAATTATATAGATCCTTCAAAGCCTCAAATTTTTTTCTTGATTTTCATGTGCAAAATAAAGGGAAATCTCATAGGGTAAAAATGGTATCTTTTTAAAAATTTAAATAAATATATTTCAAATAAATATATATTGTTGTAAAAACTCAAAGTTTAACCTTAAGTTTCTGTTTTAAATGTGTACTGATGAGTTGCAATATTATCCATCCAAATTCATTTTTTTAAATATATTCATTCTAGTATTTCTTATTTATAAGGCAAATTACAAGAAGATTTATAAAATCTTCTGTTTACATATAATTTCAAAGGGATTTTACTTTAAAGAATTAGAAATTTAATAGCGGAGTAATATTATTTTTACCTATCAGTGTGAATATCATTTTTCTAATAAATGGTTGATAAATTGTTAACTCATATATTCTATCTAAGAAGTATGTGTAAATGTTCAGTTGTGAATTAATCCTGCCAAAAAAATTTTTCCAAAGACTAAAAAAGAAACCTGAAACTTTTTACTTAATTTGTTCATCAAAAACATAGAATTGAAATATTTTGTCTATTCATTTAAAATATGCATCATTATTTATTTCAATTAAAATATAATCACTTTAAAACTAGCTTTTTTATATGAGTATAGCTCAAAATAACTATTGTGTCTTTTTTACATAATAGTTATAATATGGTAGTTATTCAATGAGAAACCAATATAATGATGAGAAATTACCACTTCTACCTATTAAGTTCAGTTCTTGCACAATAATTTACTCTGAAATTTGACCTGCACCACATTTTTTGACATGAGACCACTTTTGAAAATCTATGGTACTTATTCCTAGGTGGACATAGCAATTATCCCACCATATAGCATGGAAGCAAACTTAAACATTAATATTAAATTTAAAGAATTTTATGCTTTTTGTTGTATTTTATCTTTAAAATTTTACTCCTAGTTTGAAATTCAGTTTTTCATATGGAAAATTCATTGAGTAGTGATTAATTATTTTAACTCATGAAATCACTCACCAACTGACAATATTTTTATAGAATTTTAATGAACTAAATCATGAAAAGTTCTGGAATCTCATATATTTATTATGTTAACTAAATGCTGATTGCAAAACTACTTAATATTTGAAGAATAAACAGAACAAATAAAAGTTCAAAAATGAATTTCCTTTTGATTTTAATCATTGAATTTCATTTGAAAATTTCAAAAGCCGGATTAAAATCTACTATTATAAGAGATCTACTTTTTTACAGAATTATAATCAAATAATTTCTCAAATATTAGTGTTGAGTATAAGGAATTTATTAGAGTACTTCATTTAGTCAGAGATTGAGAAAACATATTGATAATTCTTTTTGTTTAGTTATGTGTGGTTTAACGGTATTATAGAAGTAAAAATATAAGAGATTTGATGCTTAAATATTTTTTTTGATAAATCAACTGAATTGAAAATAATTATATTGAATGAACAAAAAAATATAAAAATACATGAAATAAAGAATCAGGACATATGGATTAAAATTAAAAACTAAATCTTAAAATTCTGGGTTAAAAAGAGTTTTAAACAAAAAGAGCAACATATATAATTTTATATTTTTTCTCAAAAAGTTAATTAACTCATTAGAAAGCTTAGAGGTAATAACTTTTTAATAAGTGCTATGATTTTCAGTCTTTTTACTGATAAAGTGAGATTCAAAATTAGAATTTAATTGTGTTTTATTAAAAAATACTGTGGATTTATAAGATTCATAGGCTCCCCAACTTTGTATTTTTATTAATTTTTCATTAAACTCTCAATATTATTTCAGCACAGTATCATTCATCCTTTTTTAAGAGCTAAATAAGAGTTCAAAGTAAAGTTCAGTATCAGTTCATTATAGGTTCAGTCTGAGTTCTATCTGAGTTCCATCTATATTCAAGTTGAGGATTTGATAGAAAGTCCCCCCCAAATATTGTGTGGTGAATGGTATTTTCCATCCTTGGGGAATCCAAGACTTTTAATTCCCGCTTGAAGGAGGAAAAATTTGGAAAGTTAAAAACCCATAAAACTCTCTTACTAACCCTGTATTTAGATTCCTCTTATTTTACCAGATAGATTGGAATTTGGTCAACATCTACAAATGCCAGCTTGATTTTTTTTTGAAAAAGATAAACTGATAAATAAAAAAGAAGCTCCAGAGTCAATAAGACAACTGAAGGGAATATCCTCAAAGATAATTTGTCTAAAATATTTTACAGAAGCTCCAGTCCTTAGGAAATAGAGGTTCTGTGAACTAGGAGAGATGAAATAATTTCCTTTGCACACAAGTAAACTATTCACTAGTTTTTTGACTAGCAACCATTAACTTCTCTATCCTTTAATTTACCATATTAATCAAACTTGTGTTTACCCCAATAATACATACACAACCCATTATATGCTCTTCTTTTTCTCTCAGCTTCCTTTAATTCCCCTTTTGGATCCAATACCTTACTTAAATTTCCTGGGGAAAGATTTTGGGTTGAGCTTTGTCTTTACCCTTTTGATTGGGTTTGGTTTGAGATGATGATTGAGTGGGTTAAGGATTATTCAAAGAAGTTCCTGATTTGAAGTTTGAGCTGTGAGATTTATTGGAATGATGCCTTTGTTGTAGATGGCCCCAATGAGCGCTTTCAAGTTCAAGAGTCCTATCCATTAGGCGTTTTGAAGTCATTATCCTTTGACCATGAAGATTTAATTGGTCAAGAATCCTCAAAGGGAGTCCATTTTTTGAAATGATACTTTAAGGAAGCATCATTCCAACCTACTCATGTTTGTAAAGCCCTGAATTTTGAGATATTCTCAGAAGCTTTCCCATAATTGTTCAAGAAAATGAATTCTAATTCAATTTATGCATTATTGGTTTTATTAGGGTCCCCAAATAAATTAAATATCTGATATTTGAATTTCCCCAATTATTAATGAGTAAATGAGTTTAAATCAAAGAAAGCATGAGAAAATATTGTTAAAAGCATCATGATTCTTTCCCCAATAACAATGATTGGGAATAAATTACCTTGGAGAAATCTGTGGTATAAGCTCAAGGGTCATAGTGGAACAGTAATTTGCAGGTTTGAAAAAAAGGTCACAATATTTCAGGATTTTCTCCATCATATTTATCCAGAGATTTCATTGAAGGAGTTTTAAATTTAGAGCTCTCCAAAGGAGAAGTATTAGAAATTTATTTCAATAATAATTTCATAAAATCTTCCAATCAAGGAGCTGGGCCAGGTTCAGAGGTTGGGCCCAAAGGGTTGATAGCTGGGGATGATGGTGTCTTGTACATAGTACCCTCACCTTCTTCTTCTTAAATAGAATTTTTTAAGTCCTGAGGAATGTCTTCTACAGATTGAATTGAATGTTTCCTTTCCCTTAATTCAAGAGGTTGAAGAGAGTGAGTCTGCAAAATAGGTTTCAATTCTGGTGGACTATCCCTGGCATTAGCTCTAGTAAAATTTCACATAGGAGGAGTATGGTGAATTGGTGCCACTTAGACTTAGCTCCTAAGTTATTTAGTAGTGAAAATTAAAAATCAAAACTATGGATAATTAAATTTTACTGTCCCTGGACAGCCTAGGCACAAGCTCTAGGGTGTTCTTGAGTAAGTGAGATCAGAAAAGATGATTGAAGACTACTTTGAGGCACAGAGGAATACTTCAAGGAAGTGATTAAAAAATAAGTTGAAGATACTTTAATACTGCTTTGAGATGAGTTCAAGGTGAATAATAATGTAATTTAAAGTAACACTAAATATTCAGGTTAACATCACAAAGGGTTGAAACTTAATAATCAAATGGTGTTTAGGAGTTTAAGAGTTTGAATAGAGATTGATTATTAAGAAAGGTAGGAAACCATAATAGACTTATATAAATTTAACTAATATCACAAAAATATTGTAATTTAATACTAAGGAACATAAAACTAAATCCACCTAGTTATATAGACAACTCCATCTTGCATTAACCCCTTGAATAACTGACCCTTAGTTTATCACTGACCATCCAATAAAACCCATCATTCCTTTGACTTTACTCCTATTTCTAATAACAGACCTTTAATTACCCTCAGACACACAATAACCCAAATCTGAAAGTATATAATTTACCATAGCACTATTACCTTGTGCATTTTTTTTAGATTGAGAATCATTAGCATTTGATTGACTAATTTAAATTTAAGATTTAGATAGTGTGGTTGCTAGTGAGGTTGAATTGAAACACACTAAGGGCAAAAGAATTTTCTATGTGGATTTTGCTTTCTATGCCTCAAGTATGGATTTATGTCCTGATTTATGGATTAAAAGATTGACTTTTGCCACAATTTTCATGTGTCATATTATAGTACTGTACAGTGGCCAGACCAAAATTTTCACCCAGTGCATGCATAATCCAGGCTATTGGCCTTTTTTTTTGTCTTTCTAGAACCAACACCATTTTTATTCACAACTCAAGATATTACTAATTTTATGATTTACCTTTTACATTTTGTTAATTATTCCTTTCTTTCTCATTTCCTGCCAAGCTGACTCATTAATCTCCTATCCAATATTTACCTTTTTTTCCATTTTTCACTCAAACTACAACAGGGTCCTCAGCTCACAAACAAAATCTCATCCATGAAATGAAGATCACTATATTTAAAACATCTTCAGCTAGAAAAAAAAGTCTTTGTGGAAAATGCAAAAAAAAACTTCAAAATTTGACAAAAAAATTGTAATTTTTTGGGAAACACCATTATCAATGACATTATCACCCAATCTCATTCTATCATCTGCTTTGAGAAAATTATTTGTAAACTTCTCAAATCTAATAGTGAAACACTGTAGAACTACATGTCCCCCTCTCTCCCCAACTCTTTTCCTCCTCTCACACTTGCTAGGTTTTTCTAGCCTCCCCCTCCAGCATCCATTGCTGTTTGCTGCTCATTTAGTGGCTTCAAACTACCTCAGCTATTTATGTTATTTTTTCTTTTTCACTTCTTAATCATTTTGTTTTTGTATATGGAGATTATATGATCCTTCTTTTACCATTTTTTTAGTGATTTTTTGCTTGTTTGGTTTTTTTATTGACCTTCCAAATTTTTTATTAATTAAATTTAAATTAGTTTTTTCCCCTACAACTTTTTGGATAAAACAATGCCATACTTGAAATATAACCCAAATTCAAAGTTCTTTTCATTATGGAAGTATTGAATGGTAAAATACTTCATGATATAAATCAAAAAAATTTTTGTAAAATCCATGAAAATTATCTTTGTAATTGAATTAGCTATAAAAAACCACAAAAGCTGTGGTAACAGATACAAAAACATATCTTAAAACTGTTTGTACATTACTTTTACATGAAGAAAATAGGCAGTTTATTCTCAAAATGATATCAGAGGATCCTGAAATATACCAAGATGAAATTAAGGTAAGTTTAAAACAAGAGCAAAATATAAAAGTATCTAAATCTACTATAGGCAACAAGCTTTTAGATTGCCTTCATCTTAGTAAAAAAGTTACAATGTGTCAATCCAGCACAGAGCCCTTATCAAAGAGCTAAATATTTTGCAACTTTTTAAATGCTAGACACTTCTTTTTTAGTGTTTACTGGTGAGCTTTAAATACTATTTTTTATTTAATTTATAACTGATTTTATTTTGGTTTGGATGAGTGTGGTATACCCCTTGATAATGTCTATGATTGGGAAGGTTGGTCTTTTAAGGGGCAGCATACAGATAGTGTAGATCATGTTGGAGACATATATCAATTCAACTTAATCTAAGCAGTTTCTATAACTGTTTTGGTGGCAAGAATGATCCAGAAAGATATTTTAACTCAATTACATTTTGAGTTTTTTTAAAGAAAATATTAGTGAGATTGATTTGTGAGGTGTATATGTTTCTACAATGTGTAATTTTATGTATGTTGCTTTTTTTGTTGCACATGATGAATCCCTACCCATCATAAAAAAGCATTCTTGTCTTAGATAATTCTGCTTTCTATAATAGGGGCAGAATAGCAGATATTGTAAGGAATTGTGGATGTAGAATTTTATATTTACCAGCTTTCTCTCCCAATTTCAATCCAATAAAAAATGTCTCTCAGTGCTTAAATCTAATCTCAAAAGACATGCAAAAATTTGTGATGGGCCTGAAAATGAAGTGGTGATTCATTTTTGGGTGAAAATTTAATTTACTAAATACTTATTGAAAAAACTGTTTCAGGAAAGTGTTTACATAGTGTGACAAGATCTTTTCTGATGGGGATAGGTGATATATAAGGCCTTAGAGACACTGGCAGAAATTAAATAAGATTATAAAAATTTAATTGCTTGCTTGTTTGATGATGAAGCACTTACTGAGAATTTTATAAAAGAGCCAATCATTAAAATAATGGTATCAGATATTTCTTATAAGTATTATATACAATATCATTGTATTACTTTTAATTTTAAAGAATATTATAATATTTTTTTTACTTTTTTTATCTTTATAATAGGGGGTATCAAAGTTAGGAATTTGTAATTCTTTAGAAGGTATTTCACAACACAAAAAAAAGACACAAACTCAACATTAATTCCCGGTAAAAAGATATTTTTGGGGCACAATATGGTATATTTCAAAAAATAAACATGGTTTATTTGGTGGAGAAAATAAATATTTTGAAATGAAAGATATCTAAATTTGATACCCCCTAATAAATATAACTGTAAATTTTTATTTGATATTTTTTATTTAATTAATAAACATAAGTATTATTTAAAATATTATTGAATTTACTTTAATTCTAAAGAATATTATAATATTTGTTTTTAATTTTTTTATCTTTTTAATAAATATATTTTTTATTTTTAATTTAATATTTTTTATCTAATCAATAAATATAAACCTAAATAATTTAAAGTATCATTGTTTTGAATCTGTTTAGATATTAAGTAAGCAAGATATGTTTTTGCACATCAGACCAAAGCACAAGCATAAGGTGTAGGCATTCCATTTTCTTCCAATTCATTTGCTTCAAATTCACCAAAAAAAAACCAGTGGTTAAGTGTCATTTTTTGCAATGAATTTTTCAAAGTGGAGTTTTTTGGGTCAACCTTTTCATAGCAAAAGAAGTCCAACATAGATGAGTCACTTTCAAGATTTTTGTTTTTCAAAACAGGGATAAAAGAAGAAAGATTTTGTTGATTTTGAGCTGGTTCAGGCTGGCAACCAGATGATTTAGGTAGAGCATTAATATTGGTACCTAATATTTCTTCCAAAAAATTGAGGTTGTTCAGTTTACTGTTTGAAACATCTTTATTAGGGGGTTTCAGTTCTGGAAAATCTGCACTTACAGATCCAAACTTAAATTTGACCAAATCCACACTCATTTAAGTGAGGATTTCCGAAACACACTAGCATTAAAACTGGTGTATTTCAAAATGAAATAAGTCACTTATTTCACTCAAATACACACTTTATCAGCCAAAAGTGCTGATTTCACCATAACATCCCATTTCACTGATTTGTCAGCATCATCCCATTAATACACAGCACTCTGAAGCATAACACTTTATAACTCAAAACATTGTACATCATCTACATTTTTGTACCATATAAGAGTCATACCTTCCTCACTTTCAAATCATGATAAGCTAAATCAAGAAATGACTTTCATAGCTCTTGATCTCCTTTTTGACTCTGATTGCAATTCTGATTCTGATCTTGAAGAAGATTTTCTTTTTTTATCAAAAATGGCCAGGAAACTTTAACTTCTTCCTAGAAAGCCTCAATTACTTCATATTCCCAAGTACACAATTCAAACCCTTCTTAACCTATCTGTACCCAGTTTTAGACAGTTTTTCAGGACTTCACACAAATTCTTCCTTAAATTACTTGAGCTTATTCTGGACCACCCCATCTTTTTCAATAATTCTCAAAAACCACAATGTGCTCCTTCAATTCAATTGGAAATCACACTATGCATTTTGGGTTCCAATGGTAATGGAGCTGACTTTAAATGTTTGGAAAATGTCTTTGATTTAGGGTATGGCTCTGTTAACACTTATTCAAAAAGCTGAATCACTGCAATCAACTCCTTGGAATCTAAATTTCTCACCTGGAGAACTAAAGAAAAGTGACTTGAATCATCTCATGTTATGTAAGCAGAGGGCTTCCCAGGATGTATTGGTTTTGTTGACATTACTACTATTCCTTTGAGTTAGAAACCTGCTCAAGGTGGAAAAAATTACTTTGACTGTAAAAAGAGGTGGCTTATTTTTAATTCCATTCCTTCTTTTTCTTTCATACTAACACAAGCAACTATATCTTCTCTATAGATATTCAATTTCCATTCAGCTTATATGTGATGTGAAAAGAAAATTTATATCTTTCTTTTCTGGCTATCCTGGTTCATGGAATGACTCCTATGTCTTTTGAAGAATGCAAATGTCAAAGAGCCCATATAAAACCCTCAAATCTACCCCTCAATCCCCCTTACACCTTCTTCAAACACCCCCTATAACCCCTCATATCCCCCCTCAAATCCCCCCTACAACTGCTTCTATTTCCCCCTCCTCCTATTTTTTTTTTAAAAAACAATTGTTCTCAATTTTTTGTTATTTAACAATTGATTGATAAAAATTTTTTGTTAACTAATTGAATTGCTAATGATTTGATTAGTTAACAAAAAATTTTTATCAAATTTTTTTTAGTTAATTAAAAAATGATAATGATTTTTTGTTAGTTAATGAATGAATGATAATGATTTTTTGTAATAAAATGAACAGGTGGGGGGGCTAAGGAAGGCTTGGGTGGGATATACTAGGGGGACCAGGGGGGAGGTTGAAGCAGGTCTAGGGGAAGTTTAACTGGGTTTGGAGGGTTTTGAGGAGGAGTTTTGGAGAGGGTGGGGTTGGGGATTAAGGGGGGGAATTCAAGGGGGTTATAGGGGGTGATTGATGGGGTTTTAGAGAGTTTTTGGGATGATGTTTTGTAGTGGTTTGGGGGGATTTTTGTGGGTGTTTTGGTGAGGATTTGGGGTGTTTTTGAGGGATTTTGGAGTGGGCTTTGGAAAATTTATCCAGGGTAGAAAGGGGACTAAAGAGGGAGTAATGAGAAAAATAATAGAAAATATTTACAGGAACCTATGAGGCTGCAATTAAAAAATTGACAGAAAATTTTTATTAACATTTTATTTTTTTATTTTTTTTTGTTTTTTTGTGCAGAATTAATTAACCAAAAAAAAGTTTTCAAATTGAAGTAAAGTAATAATTATTCTTATTGATTATTTTTGGAAAATATTTAAGATCATTTAATTTAAATTGGGTGAGTTTTTAATTATTTTATAAAAAAAATTGATGTTATTTTGATCAGTAAAAAATTTTCATAAAAAAATTGTCTATTTCTTCTGATTCAAGCCTTACACATCTATCTTCATCTTTATCTTCTTTATCATCTTCTTAAATTTCTACTTCATTTCAATCATCAAAAAAAAATTTAGAAAAATTGTCAAAAAACGAAAATTTGTGCAAAAAAATTTCAGAAAAAATAAAATCTGTTACTTCTGAGTCAAGCCTTACACCTCTATCTTCATCATTATATTCAATATTTTCTTCTTTATCATCTTCTTCAATTTCTACTTCATTTCAATCATCAAATAAATTTCCGAAAAATTTTCAAAAAAAGAAAATTTGTCCAAAAAAATTTCTGAAAAAAAAAATCTGTTTCTTCTAATTAAAGACCTTATGCCTCTATCTTCATCATTATCTTCTTTATCATCTTATTCAATATCTACTTCAATTAAATATTCTTCAAAAACTTAAAAATGAAAAATGATAATTAATCTTTTACAATAAAAGAATTATACAAAAATATACTTGAATATTTTATTTGGGCATATATGAAACATCAAGTATTATAAAACCAAATTCAATAAAAAAATAAATATCCCAAGAATTCACCTGAAGATATCAAATATCTAACCAAATTACTAAGTGATGAAGTTAAGGCTGTAATAAGTAATACTTTTAAAACTCAATTTATTTACAAAAATCATTCATTCAATGGACTTGAAGATGAATCCTTTACTCAACTATCTGATCTCATTATGACACTATATCAAATGGCTTTGGCTTGCTTACCAATAAGGAATAAGAATTTTTTTGAAGGTATCATGATTGGTTTTGGATGGAGACAAGGATTTATTAAAGGAGATTCTCTTAATAAGTATAATAATTTTTATTGTTTCATTATTATTATAATTCCTCATTTTAATTCCATAGGTATCTATTCTTTTCTCAGAAATTTATTTAAAGAGGAAATATATAATAATTTTCAAAAATGGGACTCTTTACCTTCCTTTAATTCTTTTCTTTCTCTTTGACTTAATAAAAATCCGTAATAAAGCTTTTAAAAAAAAGCTCAAACTTTCAACCAGAGTTGGAATTCTAAATTGGTGTGACTCAGAATGGGAAGAAATTAGTGATGAGTATCTATTGTTTTTGAATGTTATAATTAATCATTCTGAATTTCATAACAAGATACATAACAATTTGAATGATGCCAATTTTCTTACTTTGGGGAACTTCTCTTATATCAATCTTATTACTGGATAACCTATTCCTTCACCTTTAAAATCAAAGGACACAGTTTATATTTTCCAGATAATAGGTGTATAATTGATCTCAGATTAGGAAATGGAATCATAGAATCAGTTTGGAGCTCTTTTCACAATAATCACCAAACAACAATAGCTCCTCCAGGTTTGAAATATTGTCACAAATTTACTCATTTTGGCTGCTCATTCCAAACAAGTCAAAAGCTAATCCATAGGATAAATAAGGTAAAAAAAGAGAGTTAAAAGTAATAAATTAAATAAAACTTTAGGTAGATCAAAAAGGTATGGGGGTTTGTAAAGTCCTCAAATATTTTTTGTTCTTTCATAAATTTTTAATAAATAAATCTCATATTTCAATTTACTAAACTAAAGTAATGAGCCAAAAACCTGGTGTTGTATAAACTGTAACCAAGATAAAATCAAATTGTTTCATGAGCTTCATCTTGCCTATACCTGTGAAAAGTCACAAACTTAGTTTCTAGACTTGGTCCGCATTTTGGCTTGAGGAACTGTGATTACTTTAAAACTAGTGAGTTTGACTTATCTTATTTATTTATTTATTTATGGAATAAATCTAAATTTTGGTGATTTTCACCCCTTACTTCAATAAGATTCAGGGGAGGGTACTGAAAAATTTTCAAATCTGACATGGAAAATTGATGACTTGGAAAAATTTGGTGATACCTTCCCCTAGCTTCACTAAAATTCAGGGGAAAGTATTGCCAAGTTTTTCAAAAAGATACATAGTTTTGGTGACTTAGCTCTATCTAGAAATGTAAATTGGTGGTTATCTTAAAAATTATGTTGGTGATGAGGATTTTTGCACAAGTGTCAGTATTATTTTACCACCTCTAATTCCAAAAGTGCAGTATTTTAGAGTCCATTAAGGAAAAATGCTGTTATCAGAATCTCATGATATAAATAATTTTTATAAGATTAAAAGTAACTATTAAAGTTATTACCCAACCATTAACCAAATAAAGAACTAATAAATTAAAAAATTCAAGTAATTTTTTAATGTCTTCATATTATTGGCCATTTTCTATAAATTCTGTGATGAATTCTTTTTTTTAAACTTTCTTGATTTTCCTACTCACAACTGGCCATTTCTCGTTGAAATTCACAGTATTTTGTTTTCTCTAAGCAATCATGAGCTCTTTCCATGTCCTCTGCCTCAAAATTAGCCTTTTCAAAATTTGATTGAAGCAAAAAATAATTTTCCTCCAAATCTAAATACCATTCATCTTTCATAAGTATATTATCAAAATTCATCTTCTCAAAGTCAAGGGCATTTTTTGAAATAGAGAATTTTTTCTGAGAAAATTGAATAAAAAAATAAATATCTTATTGAAGAAGATATATAGTGACCAAATCTTACTTGTATCTTTTTTCTCAAAATAATCATCAAGGGAGGAAAACAAGGTAGTTGAAGTATTAACACCTTTTAAAAGATGGTTCCATTATATTGATGTTGAAGCCTGACACTTTAGTTTGGAGTTTGCTCTAGAGGGTTCAGGAATTTCATCTAAAGCAGCTTGCAAAGCAGGATTGTGATTTCTGGATTTTTTTTTTTAGAAATTTTAGTTTGAGTAGGAGGAGCCTAGAAAAGAAAGAATGAGAAATTTAGCAAAGAATTGAAGAAAAAAGAGAAAGTAAAGATACATTAAAATTTTGGGGCTCTGAGGACTCAGATCTACTCCAAAATAATTGTTCTTCTTGATAGTTGGGATTATCTTCAGGTGAACTATAGTTAGAATCTGGAGGGGATTGATGTCCTTGAGTCTCAGGAGTGTTGGGAGGATTATTGGCTTGTTGTGATACAGAGGGCATATTGTTAGTTTTATCGTGTATAAACCAAGGTTTGAAATATACTCAGGAACTGAAAAGATTATCCATTTCCTCATAGAAACAACACATGACATTGAGCATTTTAGAAACAGTAGTAATTCAAATCTCCAAATCATCATCATCAACACCAAAGCCAGTGGAAGTGGAAGTGAAATGAGCTTTTTATATTTTGATTTATAAATTTTGAGCCTCTCCTTCATTTTCTTAGGATTAATGTCCATTCTCCCTTTTGTTTTATTTTTTACTTCATTTTCCATTAACAAGAAGCCATTGACCTTTGATGAAGGTGGAATTCTTACATCCAAAACATACATAATAATTTGATTTAATTTTGAGGAAGTTTATGGTTTGTTGCAGTTTTCAGAAACACTACTTTGTAAACACTGTAAGAATCACAATCTCTAGATTTATAAGAAATTAATGAGTAAATATTTTTACAAAATAAATAGAACAATAACTTACCTGAAAAGACTACTTTGGGTTCTTTTGTTCAATACAACACAAAATTGTACGCTCTTCATTTAGTGAATCTGCCATGTCTAAAAATTTTTGTAATATTTGATCTGAATTGCAACAAGTCTTCCTCCTTGCAGAAAAAATCCCACCATTAAGAGCTACCACAAACCAAGATAGTGTGTTGAGTTCCACTTGTTCACAAATGTGTTCATCCCACAGATAGTTTTCACCATTATTGATAGAAGTAATTGCTTCATCTTTAAAAAATGAGAAGTTGCTGTTATTGAAAGGCCAAACAAAAGGAAGATTGTGTGGTTCAGGATAAATTTTTTAACTTTTTGAAGTCTAGAAGCCCCAGTTGATTTCCTTCTTTGTGATCTAGCAGTAGCTTCATCCTTTAGGATGAAAAAAATGAATTCTGTATAAACAGTTATAAAATTATGTGCAGATAGCTCCAAATCTTCATCAGGCTCTATGGGAGAGCCTTGGGATCGAATATCATCTGAATCATGGGTATAGGAATCATCAACTACATATTTTATTGAAGGAAATTCAGTGATAAAACTCATTCACTAAACATTGAGCTGTAACATAAAAACATCATCAGTGTTAATATAAAAAAAGTGGGATAGAGAAAGACTTACAAATTAAAAAGGAGTAGAAAAAATAAGAAAATAAAGAAAGAAAAAAATAAATTAGGGGGGGGGAAAGAAAGAAGTGGATTGGGTCCAGACAGTAGAATGGAATTGACATGTGGTGACTTTTTTTTGTTTTTTTGGTCACTTTATGCTTGAAGCATCCAATATCCATAGTAGTTGTGAGTTGGACCAATCTGGATGACTGGGTGATAGTGATGTTTCCAAAAGAAGTGAAGTGGAAGAAAAAACATAAAATGTACATTGAAATATCTATAATAGGGGGTGTCAGTTCTGTAAAATCCACACTTAACTTAAGTGCTGATTTCAACCCAAATCAGAACTTACAAACCAGCACTTAAATTTGGCAAATAAGTCACTTATTTCATAAATGGGTGTCTGTCCTGATGTCAAATCAGCACTTTTTTTTTTTTCACAACCACATGTTGGGCACATCATCCTTTCCTTTCCCATAGAATCCCTGTCACATTTGACACACTGATCTCCATCCCTTCCTTCATCCTCACTGAGATTTGAAACATTTTATTGTGACATTTTAACTAGGCATGTTTTTTCCCTTGTTTTTTTTCAACCTCTTTCTTAATCTCTTTTCTTGTAACATACCATTTTCATAATTCCTCCCCAAAAATACAACACTTAAAAGGCATCTCAAAAAATTATTCATCACAAAAGTCTCCTAATAATGCTAGCTCCTCACCTGAGAAACCAAAGTCTGGACAGCTAAAAAAGGAAGATTATCTTGTCATAATCAAATTCCTCAAAAAAAAAAATCAAATTATGATGCATGTTTTGGATGTGAGAAGTTCACCCTCATTGGACATCCAACTTCATCAAAGTTAAATGGCTTCTTGTTGATGGAAAATGAAGTAAAGAAAAAAACAAAAAGAAGAATCAACATCACTCCTAAGCAAATGAAGGAGAGGTTTGAAAGTTATCAATCAAAATATAAAAAGGCTCATTTCTCTTCCAATTCCACTTTCTTTGGTGTCAATGATGAGTATTAAGAGATTGGAATTACTACTGTTTCCAAAAATCTCAATGTCATTTGTCCTTACTCTGAGGAAATGGATATTCTTTTTGGTTCCCAAGTTAATGTCAACCCTTTTTTTCTACACAATACTACTAAGGATATACCCTCTGGATCCAAAACTTCCTATAATCCTCCTGAAACACCTTTACTTGAAGTAGATTAAACCCCTGAAGCCTCTCACCATAGTCCAGGCAAAGATGATCCTGACTATCAAGCAGAACAATTAGTTTGGAGCAGATCTGAGTCCTCAGAGCCACAATTATTTAATGTATTTTTACTTTTTCTTTTTTCATAAATTCTTCTCTAAATTTCTCTTTTTTTTTCTTTCTTTTCTAGTCTCCTCCTACTCCTACTCAAACTCAAATTCCAAAAAAGATTATCAATCCCACAAATGAGAATCATGCTTTGGAAGCTGCTTTAGATGAACTTCCTGAACCCTCTAGCTCAAATTCCAAACTAAAGCGTCGAGCCTCAACATCAGTGAACTTGAACCATCTTTTAAAACATGGTAATACTTCATCCAGCTCTTTGGCTTCCCTTGATGATTATTTCAAGAAAAAAGATATAATTAAAAATAAGTCACTATATATATTATTCAATAACTTAATTTTTTTCATTTCTCTTTTTGTAGCAAAATCCTGTATTGCAGAAAATTCCCTTGAATTTGAGAAGTTGAAGTTTGATCATATGCTAATGAAAGATCAAAGGGCCTTAGATTTGGAGGAAATTTGTTTTTGCTTCAATCTAATTTTGAAAAGGCCAGATATGGGCAGAGGAGATGGAAGGAGTTCATCTTTGCTCAGAGAAATCAAAAGACAGTGAATTTCAAAGAGAAATGGCAAGTTGTGAATTGGAAAAGCAAGAAAATTTCAAAAAAAAAGAATTTATTACAGAATGTATAAAGAATGGCCAAACTTATGAGGACATTAAAAAATCACTTGAATTTTTTAATTGATTAATTTCTATTGCAGGTAAAGTGACATTTTTTCACATTTATAGTATTTTAAAAATTTGTTTTGTAACTTTTTTGATTATTTTTATGTCTGATTTGTGATTGATTCACGTGCTGGAAAGACGCAGTGTCTTTTCAATCATGTGACTTTATTTCAATTTCTTTAGTTCAAATTGTCAGCTAGACCTCATTAATTTCTTTCAAATTTACTGGTGCAATGCAAAACTTTCACGTGAGCAGAGAAGACGCTGCATATTTTCAGCACGTGGCCTATCTTTTCTCAACACTACATTCTTTTTTTCTTCTTTTTGATTGAACATACAAGATGCTAACTCAAGGTTTATATGTCTATTATACCTCATTAATTTCTTTCAAATTTACTGGTGCAATGCAAAAATTTTAAGTGAGCAGAAAAGACGCTGTGTCTTTTCAGAACATGACCTTTTGTTTTTTAACACTATATTCTTTTTTTCTCCTTTTTGACTGACCATACAAAATACCAACTCAAGTTTTATCTGTCTATTCTACCTCATTAATTTCTTTCAAATTTACTGGTGCAATGCAAAACTTTCAAGTGAGCAGAAAAGACGCTGCATCTTTTCAGAACGTGACCTGTCTTTTCTCAACACTACATTCTTTTTTTCTTTTTGCTTTACCATACAAGATTCTAACTCAAAGTTTATCTGTCTATTCTACCTCATTAATTTCTTTTAAATTTACTGGTGCAAATCAAAAATTTCAAGTTAGAAAAAATGAAACTGTGTCTTTTCAGCATGTGACCTGTTGTTTCTTAACACTACATTCTTTTTTCTCCTTTTTGATTGACCATACAAGATGATAACTCAAGTTTTATCTGTCTATTCTTGATTATTAAACAATATTTTGGTGAAATAATTGATAATGATGCAGTGTGTTGTTAGTATTACGTTTCTTTTACATAGTTTCACCACAATTTTACTTTCCTGTAGTCTACCTGACATTTTGAACCAGAGAAGTGGAAATTAAGCCATGCAACAGAAAAGAAACTGAATCTTTTCTGCATTTGAATTCAATAAAATTTCAAACATAAAAATAATTAAAAAAAGCAAGAAAAAGAAAAAAAAAATTAAATTAAAAAAAATTCCAAAGAAACTACATTCTTGACCAATGAGGCTCTTGAAGAATATTGAGGTTGGTATCTGGCCCATCACTAGCTACTTTTTCTCCCTCTACTGGAACCATACCACTACCAGGCCTAGATAAAACCTAATGAATACACATTAATTCATGTCAAGAGAGAGAACACAGCATCATTTTTTTCTTTGAGACATAAATTTTTCAAGCAAGAATTTTCTTTGCAAGTCACTTTCAAACGCAACACAAGTTGCTTGCAAATGCAAGCAGCTTGTGCCAAGTAGATGCCCCAGCTGAAACAAGTCTGCTGGGGCAACCATGTAATTTTTTTCCCCAGAAGACTTGTCTCAGGTGGGGAAAGCTTAAATGGGGCTATTTTTTTTCCAAAAATAAAAGTTTGCCCCAAAAGAATTGCCCCAAAAGAAGCAAGTCTTCTGGGGCCAAAATAAATAAATAATTAATTATAAAAAAAAATGATGGCCCAGCAGAAGCAAGTATTCTTGGACAAAAAAAGCAAAAAAAATTGAATAAAAATTAACTGCTGGGGCAACAAAAAATATTTAAAAATAAGGATTAAACAAAATCTGAAGGCATAAAAGTTGGGCCTTTTCCAGGCACTCTGAAGAATCTTTCCTAAAACCCAACTAGGACCAAATTGTTTTGAATTCCTTTTCAAAATTTTCTTAAGATACTCAGCATGTTTGTTAAATTAGTTGTGGACCTTATTCTATCATAAAAAGTTGCTGACAATTTTTTTGTTTTTTTCTTTTCTTTTATTTTCTATTATTTTATTTCATTTCTCTTTTTCTTTTATTTAAATATTTTTTATTTCAGAATTATATTAAACCCAACCAGGGCAAATTTGTATTGATTTTAAATACAAATTTTTTTTGAGATACTGAGAATGTTGGTTTAATTAGTCATAGACCTTATGCCATCATAAAAATTTTCTAATTTTTTTTTTTGGTTTTGGTTTTTTCTTTTCTTTTCTATATAATTGAATTTTTTTAAATTTCAGAACTAGATTATCTAAATGGGTGGAAAAAGGCACAATGGTCGACAAAAAAAGCTTCTCAAATGCAAATGGCTGGTGAAAGGTGGAAGGATGATGTTGGTTCTGACTTTGAAAAGGTTTGGTATAAAGAGTATCCACTTCTGGAGGGATTTGAAATAAATGAGCCAATACCCTCATCATTTCCTGGATCACACAGCACAAGAACCTACCAAATTGCACATGTTTCAGAAAGGCCTTCAGTTATTCAACCTAAAAATTAAAATAATCATCCTGTTATAGTGAATTCATTTAAACTAAAGGAATTGGCTGAACTTGGTAAACTGGAAGATGCTAAGAGATGCTTCAGGTACATGAAATTATTAAGACACCGGAACAAGACCAATGGTGCTCATCTGGAAGCAGGGGGAGAGGGGAATATTTTTGCTTCTGGAGAACAGTTAGGGAGTCAAAATGTATTTGATATAAGTAATTTACAAATTTTAAATTTCCAAATTCAAAAATCTGAATCATGATTCAGGTTGCTACCAATATTTGAAAATAGATGATTGGGAAGTGAGGGAGGCACTTGGATTTATATTTTCATTTTATTCTTATCTATTTAAACTATTAGCAAAGAAGTACTATGAGGAATCTTTGAAGCTTGGAGCTGAAATAAACCTTACTTGTTATGATGGGTTGGAGGCCTTTGGGGAAAATCTAACATGGAATTCAGATGGGTTTTTTGAATTCTCCCCATAAGGATTTGGACAACAGTAAACTTAGTTTAAGTGTCTGTTTCCAACAACTTTAGATGGACTTTTTGATGAATGCTCATGAGACAGAAGTAGGCCAAGGAAGAATGGAGGTCATTTTGTATATCCTGAATTGAAATACATGGTTGAGTTCAAAAAGTGTGATGGAATATGGGTTGTTATATTGCCAGCTAATATGCTATACCATTAAACAACACCTGTAAAAGAGTTTGGAAATTCTTCAAGGCTTGGTTCATCCATCCAGATAAGTGAAAAATTAGCCAATTCTGTTAAAACTTTAAAAATCTTAATCCCAAATATAGATATGTTGGACTATATTTCTATGAAAGAAAAAGAAAAGTTCAAATTTTTGCATGATAACTTTCTTTCATCAATCTTAGATGATAATACTAAAAACATGGAACAAGTGTATTATTATTACAAAAAAGCATGTAAATCATTAGAAAATTATATTTAGTGGATGATTTTTAGAAATTATAATGTGATTACAAAGTCAAAAGAGAAGAAAAAAGTTTAAGAATAAATCATAGCTAATACTCCCAATGTGCTAGGGTGATTGGAAGAATTTTTGCCCTTATACTAGTGGTTTGAGAAGTTGTAGTGTTGGATATAGTTGGGGGTGTTTCAAGTTCTTCATCTTCATACAACTCTAACCATTTATATTTGAGGTCAGCAAGAAGGTTATAAAGTATGGTGCAGCAAAGAATACAGTTGATGACAGCCTTCATTTCAGAACTATTTTTAAGAGGACTTCTTAATTCCCTTAAACTGGAAAACGCCTTTCAAGATTCCAATAGAATGTTCAATATGGACTCTTGACTTTTCCAAATGATTGCTGAGCTTGGCATTCTGACTGTCTTCTGAAGCTTCTCCACAAAATGTAGGAAGTACATATTTTCCATTCACATAAGCTGAATCAGCCAGAAGATACTGATCTTCATCAAAAAAAAGTTCAGGCTTTTTTGAGATTATCATTCTTTGAAAGACGTAGGACTCATGACATGATCCAGGATAGCCAGCAAAAGAAGATATAAATTTTTTTTTGACATCAAAAATAAGCTGAACAGAAATTGAATATCTATATAGAAGATATAGTTGCTTGTGTTAGTATGAAAAAGAATTTAAAGAATTAAAAATAAGCTACCGCTTTTTATGGTCAAAGTAATTTCTTCCACCATGAGCAGGTTTCTGACTCAAAGGAATAGTAGTACCATCAATGAAACAAATACATCCTGGGAAGCCCTCTGCTTGCATAACCTGAGATGATTCAAGTAGCTATTTCTTTGTTGGCCAGGAGAGAAGTTGAGATTCCAACAATTTGATGGAAGTGATTCAATTTTTTGTATAAGTGTTAACAGAACCATAGCCTAAATCAAAGACATTTTCCAAACGTTTCAAGGCAGCTCCATTACCATTGGAGCCCAAACAACATAATATGATGGCCAATTGAATTGATGGATCACATTGTGTATTTTGAGAATTATTGTGAAAGATGGGTTGATCCTCAATAAGATGAAGCAATTTAAGGAAAATTCCTGAGAAGTCCTGAAAAGCTGTCTAAAACTGGGTACGGATAGCTTTAAATTATTTGGATAGTGTAATTGGGGGTATGAAGTACTTGAGGCTTTCTAGGAAGAAGGTAACATTTTGCAGTCATTTTAGATAAAAAAAGAATATCTTTTTCAAAGTCAGGATTGGATTTGCAATCAGAGTCCAAGAGGAGATCAAGAGCTATGACAGTCATTGCTTGATGTAGCTTATCACGATATGAGAGTGAGGAAGGCATGACACTTATTTGGTAGAAAAATGAAGATGATGCACAATGTTAAGAGATATGAATGGTTATTTTCACCGGATGACCTACTCACAGGGTTGAGGGTGTTCCTGGGAAAGTGAGATGGAGGAAGGAGTTTAGAGACTTCCTCAAAGTACAGAGGAAATACTTGAGGAATTGATTCAAAGATGGCTTGAAGGAAGAACTACTGCTTTGAGCTATGTTTGATAAGAATTATAATATAATTTAAAGGTAATATTAATATTCTTAAGATCTCACAAAGGGTTGGAAACTCAATAATTAAAGATTTAAGATTTAGAAATGATTACTGAGAAAAATAAGCAAATGTACAATAATATTGATTTAACCTAAAGCTTTACCACTATTAACTATATATACGTTTTATAATTTAATTCTAAAGGAATATTGAACCAGAATCCAACACCTTTTATATCAATTACTCCTCCTCGCATTGACCTCATACCCATCCATTATCCCGCACACCACAGACCACCAAAATTACACCTGTTAAACCTGGACCCTCCTCTCTAACATCTGTTAACCCTTTAATCCTCCACTAACCATCCTGTCCATACTCACTACCCCTTTTAATAACCCACAGAAAATTAATAAACCTTTTAGCGGACTATTACATTAACTATTGCGCTGTGTGTTGCTTATTGAGGAAAAGACTAAAACACACTATTGAGAGATTTACTAATTTAGATTTAAAGTTTAGACTAGCGCGGTTAAATAGTGAGTACACAAAGGAAAGTTGCAGTTGCTATGTAGAATTGTTTTCTGCGCTTCAAGTATGGATTTAGACATCTGTATTATTGATTTAATGAGCTGCTTTTGCCTCGAGTGTCACGTGGCGCGTGACAGATGCCCAGGTATAAAACGTAAGCTCTGTTGAGCGTGAGAGATATTTTTCCCACACTACTTTCTCTCATCTCTTCTTTTAATTATTTTTATATTTATTTATGTCAACTTGTCCTACCCCAACTCCCATGCCTCCACACCCCAAAGCGGATGGTGGAATCATTACCCGGCAATATTCTCAAGCCTGAACTGCCTGCAAATCAATGGAATATTTCTGCGTTGAAAGCACGGCTACACAAGGTCCTCTCCAGAAATGCGAGTTTTGCCACTGGAGACGGGTGACGTGTGATGGCCTATCAAAAAATGTGGACATCAAACGACAATTTACAAAAACTAAATACTGGGTAGTACCAAAGACCAAAGAGGTGGTGGAAGATATCTGGGACGTGTTGGTCGGGGATGATCAGTTGGTGGAAGAGATCAAGGAGGAGGTCGAAGATACTGTGGCAGCCTGGGTAACCCAGGCCACAGGTAAAAAACGAGGGGTGGAGGAGGAGGTAGATGAGTTGGTTGAAGAGGATGAGGTTGAAGTCCCCATCTTGAGGTGGATGCCAAAGAAGCGGCGGATGGTCATCGAAGATGACAAAGAGGAGAAGGAAGTGACGGTGGAAGTCACCCCAAAATTATTTTTAGAAGCTGACCCATCTTCTGAAGTAAGTCTGCTTTTGTTTTATTTTAAAAAATTTTGTTACTGATGACCATATGTTTTTAAAATTCAGATGTCATCGCGGAAGCTCCAATTGTGGAAGCTGCTCCATTGCTTCCAGTTGAGGAAGATCAACCAGTGATTAATTCGAGGGAGGACAACGAGGAAACTCTTGACCAGGTATGGTCAAAGAAACCTCGGCAGGGTTGACAAGCTTGATTCATCAAAGATTTAAGTGGGGAGGTCGACAAGATTGTTGATGCCGCCTCCTTTGATGTGGCAGAAGAATTGCTGAAGATTGGAGAAGTGGTACCGGTAGGAGAGGAGGAGGTATTTGAAAAATGCAGGAAGGAAATAAGGGTGGTTTTGGAAAAAATGAAGAAATTGGTTTGGGAGAAAATACAGGAGAAAATTTGAAATGGAAAGAGAAAAAAGAAAGAAAGAGGGAAGGAGAAAAGTAGAAAGCAATTTTTGTATTTATTTATTTATTTTATTTTGTTGTTTTAATTGAAATTTTGATATATATTTTATAAGATTTTGAGAAAGAAAAAGAAAAAAGGAAAAAAGAAAAGATTTGAATAAATTTTTGTTTTAAATTTTGAAAGAAGGAAAGAAATAATGTTTAACTGAGAAAATTTTAGTTTAAGTTTTGAAAAGAAAAATTTAAGTAAGAAAAAAAATAGTTGATTGAAACAATTTTGTTTGAAATGAAAATTTAATGAGAGAAAAATTTGTTATTTGTGAAAGTTTTATTTATTAAAGTTTAGAGGTATTTAGGTTATTTTGAAAAGAAAGAAGAAAAAATAGTTTTGAAAAAATTTGAAAGAAAGAAGTAATTTGTTCGAAGAATTTTAAAAGAGAGATTTAGAGGTTGAAGTGAAGTTTGAGAAAAATTGTCGTATTTAGTTCGTGAGAAATTTTGATAGTTTGAAGAAAAAGAAATAAGGGAAAAGAAGAAAAGTTTGAAAGGAGAAAAGAAAGAAAATTAAAAGAATTATTGATTTTTAAAGTTTTTATTTTAATGAATTTTAAGACTTTATTTTTTTATTATTTTATTTTATTTTATTTTTTAATTTAATTTTTTTTAGTTTATTTTATTTTATTTAGTTTATTTATTTATTCTTATAGAAGGTTGAAAAATGCTATTGAAAAGAAGAAAGAAGAAAAGAGAAAACAGAGTAAGGATTTTTTAGAAGAGAAGAAGTTTTAGAATTTTAAGAAAAGAAAAGAAATGGGAAAAAAGAGAAAAGAGAAGAGAAAAGAAAAATAAATGAGAGTTCTAAGGTTTTGGTTTTAAAGGATATTTAAGATGAAAAGATTTTAGGAGTTCAGGGGCGTTAGAAACATTGATGGATGGCTCCCAGGATGTTTTGTCTGAGTCATCGAGGAAGCCTTCCCATTCCACGAGGTATTAAAGTTTCCCTTTGCGCATTCTTGAATCAAGGATACAACTTACTTCCCACTCTAGATGGTCTTCTACTTTGACCGGTTCCAGAGGAGGTTGGTTCCTGCCTGGGTATGTTTCTTGAGCCAGTTCCAGGAGAGATACGTGGAAAACAGGGTGAATAGCCTGCCATTTATGAGGTATCTTGAGTTGAAATGCAGTTTTAGAGACTTCAGAGTCAATTTCCAATGGTCCCAAGTGCCTTTTGGCCAGTTTCTTTGATGGCTGAGTTTTTCAAATGTTTTGTGCATTGAGCCATACTTTGTCGCCAGGTTTAAAGGAAGGAGCAGATTGTCGATGTTTGTCGGCCTGTTCCTTTTACGTTTGAATCGCTAATACCAAGTTTGATTTAAAGTCTTCTTGGAGTTGTGATATGGTTTGAAGATAATGTTCCGCAGGATGACTAGTTCCTACATGGATTGAGTTGAATTAAGGATGTCTTCCATAAACAGTTTCAAAAGGAGATTGTTGTGTCGAAGAATGAGTCGAGTTATTATAAGCAAATTCGGCCAATGGTAACCATGAGGTCCAATCGTCTTGTTGGTAACTGACATACATTCAAAGGTGCTGTTCGAGGATTTGGTTGACCCTTTCCATTTGTCCATTGGTTTCAGGATGATAGGCCGTGGAGAGATTCCTCGTGATATTAAGTTGTTGACACAATTGAGTCCAGAATGTGGATACAAACAATGAGCCTCTATCTGAAATAATATCATTAGGTAAGCCATGTTTGGAAAATACATATTCTAGAAACAATTTTGATAAATCTTCTGCTGTAGAAGTAGTAGTGGTTTTAATGAAAATAGACATCTTTTAAAATCTATCTACTATTACTAATATAGCATCAAAATTATTAGAAAGAGGAAGTTGAGAAATAAAATCCATCAATAAAGATTCCCAAGGTTTAGAGGGAATATGAAGTGGTTGAAGCAACCCATGCTTCCGGTGACTGGGAGCCTTATTCCTATTACATTCGTAACAAGATCTTATATAGGCCTTGATTTCTCTGGTCATTCCTGGCCAGAAAAAATCCCTCACTATTAACTGGTAGGTTTTATCAACCCCAAAATGACCAGCTAATGGAGAATCATGTCAACTATTGAAAATCCATAATTTTATTTCATTATTGTTGGGTATGACTATTCTACCTTCAAAAACTAATAGACCTGATTCAATACTAAATCTTTTGGCCCCTTGCTTTGAGATTATTTTGTCTTTTATCCCTAAACAATAATTGTCCTTCGACTGAGCTTCGAGGATGTTGGATAGTGGATTTTGAAAAGATTGAATTGTCATCAAATTAAGTTGATGAGTCGTTAACATTGATTTGTTGAAAATTGATTTCACATTTGCAGGGTTCTTGTCAGCAAATGTGTTCCCCCGCTGTGGGTAAATGTGGTCCCGACATGACAGGATATCTGGGAAAATGCAGCTCTTACCTGGGTGATAGGAAATAGAAAAAGGAAATTCAGACAAAAATTCAGCCCACCTGGCTTGATGCCTGGTTAAAACTTTGGAAGACATAAAGTATTTCAAAGCATTATTGTCAGTTAGGATTTGAAAAGGACTATCTAGGCTGAGAAGAAAAGAGCACCATTTTTTATGACAATGAATAATAGCTAAAAACTCCTTGTCATGAATTTCATAATTTAATTCTGCCGCAATGAGTTTGTGTGACTCAAAAGCAACAGGATGAAACAATTTTGTTTCAGGATGGAATTGAGAAATGACCCCTGCAATAGCATAATTGCTAGCGTCTTTCTCAACTATTGTTGAAGCAGAAGGATCAAAGTGTCAAAGAATTGGAGCTGTGGTAAACACAGTCTTCAATTTTTCGAATTCCTTTTTTGCTGTAGAAGTAAAAACACAAGTAATATCTTTTCTAAGAAGAGAGGTAAGATTGAAAATAGTTTTAGAGTAATCTTTAATAAATCTTCTATAGAAATTGGCAAAACCCAAAAATCCTTGGAAGGATTTAACGGTTTTGGGCTCAGGCCATTCCAGGATTTTTTGGACCTTTTTGTTGTCCATGACTAAACCATCAGTAGACAACGTAAAACCCAAAAAATGAATAGACTTAAGATAGAATTTGCATTTATTGTGCTTGGCGTAGAGACCGTTATCTCAAAGGCGATTTAGAACCTGTCAAACATGATGAATATGTTCATCTAGTGTCTTTGAGAAAATTAAAATATTGTCTAAGTAGATGACAACAAATTGTTTGACAAAATCTTGAAATATTTCATTAACAAAAGTTTGATAAGTAGATGGTGCGTTACATAATCCAAAAGGCACTACTAAATATTCAAAACTACCAAATCTAGTGCGCATTGCAGTCAGTGGCTCATGGCCTTCCGCAATGCAAATAAGATTATAAGAACCTCTAAGATCAATTTTAGAAAAGAAATTAGCACCATTAAAAAGGGTAAGAATCAATGACATAGGAGGAACTGGATATGCATTCTTCTTTCTAACTGTGTTGAGCTTTCTATAGTCAACACACAACCTAAGGCTACCTTCTTTTTTCTTTATAAAAAGAACAGGGGAGCCGATTGGAGATTTACTGGCTCTGATGAAACCTTTGGCTACATTCTCTGAAATGTAGTCTTGAAGAGCTTGAGATTTGTCCTTCAACAAAGAATAGACAGGACCTGCCGGAGGTACTGGACCTATTAACTCTATTTGATGGTCGTAGGGCCGATGAGGTAGTAATATATTGGCCTTGTGGATTGGTAAAACACCAAGGAAATCATGATAAATTTCTGGTAGAGTTGATTTAATGGCTTCAACATTGATTTGGTCATCCTCATCATCTTTGAGAGAATCTGTCGAGGGAAGACCAGAATTGAGAGAGCATAATTCAACTACTTTGAGGCAATTTAAATCCTCTTTGAGTGAAGTGATTGAGCTAGAAGGGTTAGCCAATTTCTCATTTAGAGAAAGATCAGATGCCTGCAAGTTATCCGGCAGAGATTTGTCCTCTAGCAGGACATTGTCAGGCGGGTTGTTTAACTCCCTATTGAACTGCATTGAAGAATCAGAAATATACTTAGTGCATGGGGTGATCAATCCCCATGACCAATCAATTTCAGGATTCCAATGCATTAGAAAGTCATGGACAAGGATGGTATCATCTATTCTTGGGGCATCCAAGACTGATAATTCCCATTCAAAGGGGGAAAAATTTGGAAAGTTGAAAACCCATAAAACTTTCTTACTTACCTAATATTTAGGTTCCTCTGATTTGACCAAATAAATTGGAGTTCAATCGATATCTGTGAATGTCAGCTTTAATTTCTTGGAAAAGGATAAACTGAAAAAAGAAATTGAAGCTCAAGAGTCTATAAGAAAACTGAAGGGGGTATCCTCCTTGAAAAGAATGAATCTCAAGCGGTTTAAGGCAACTCCAGTCCTTAAGACATGGAGATTCTGTGCACTGGGAGAGATAAGATAGTTTGCTTTGCACACAAGTAAACTATCTACTAGTTTTTTGACCTTGAACTAGTACCTTCTCTTTCCTTCAACTTTACACAATCTTCTAGCTTGTTCTTACCCCCACAATACATACATAGCCCATTATCTGCTTGTCTCTTCCTCTCAGCTTCTTTAAGTTCCCCTTTTGGATCCAGTACCTTACTGATATTGCCTGGGTTTGAGCCTTTTAGTCGAGGTTTGTCCTTTCCCTTATTGGATTTGGATTGAGTTGTCGGTGGGTGTGAAGAAGGTCCCAATTTAAAATTTAGGCCTTGAGATTTGTTGGCATATTGAAAATGTTGTACTCGTCCTTGGTAAACGCCGTCAATTTCGAGGGTTTGATCGATTAAATCCATTAAAGTAGTCATCTTCTGACCATGAAGATTTAATTGATCTGGAATCCTCGAAGGAAGTCCCTTTTTGAAATGATACTTGAGGGCAGCATCATTCCAACCTATTCAATTTTGAAGTGCTCTGAAGTTCAAAATATATTCAGAGGCTTTACCATTATCACTCATGTGGAGGAAATCCAGTTCAATTTCTGTGTTGTCAGTTTCATTAGGGTCACCAAACAACGTAAAAAGTTGGTCTTCAAACTTTTCCCAGTTATTAATGAGTAAGTGGGTTTCTGTCAAAGAGAGCATGAGAAGATAAGGTTTGAACCATCTTGCTGCTTTTCCGGCTAGGAATGAAGAAGCATAAACAACCTTTGATCAATCATTATTGAAGTTTTGAGGGTCGTTATGGAACAGGAGCTTGCAGGTTTGAAAGAAAGGGCGCAATCTGTCTGGATGTTCTCCATCAAATTTATCAGGAGATTTCATGGAAGGAGTTTTGAATTTAGATCCCTCTGAAGACGTTGGATTGGAAAGGGTTTTCATGAAAAGTCTCATGAAGTCTTCCAGAGGATTAGATGGTCCAGGTTCCAAAGGTTGACCAGAAGGGTGAGTAGCAGGGGTAGATGGCGCCTCATGCATTGTATCCTCTCCTTCTTCTTTCTCGCTAGAATCATCAAAATCCTGGGGGATGTCTTCTACAGATTGGACTGAATGTCTCCGTTCTCTAAGGTTGAGAGGTTCCAAGGAGTGAGTGCAGGAAACAGGCCATGTGGCTGTTGGCCTGCCTCTGGCGTGAGCCCTAGTAGTAGCTCCCGTAGGAGGAGTGCGTTGAACAGGTGCCATTTAAAGAATTTAAAACACCTGAAAAAAGGACGTAGTAGTGCCAAAGAATGAGAACTATGGAGAATTAAATTATACTGTCACCGGACGACCTATGCACAAGGTCGAGGGTGTTCCTGGGAAAGTGAGATGGAGGAAGGAGTTTAGAGACTTCTTTGAAGTACGGAGGAAATACTTGAGGAAGTGATTTGAAGATGGCTCAAAGGAAGAACTACTGCTTTGAGATATGTTCAATAAGAATTCTAATATAATTTAAAGGTAATATTAATATTCTTAAGATCTCAAAAAGGGTTGGAAACTCAATAATCAAAGATTTAAGATTTAGAAATGATTACTGAGAAAAATAAGGAAATGTACAATAATAATGATTTAACCTAAAGCTTTACCACTATTAACTATATATACGTTTTATAATTTAATTCTAAAGGAATATCAAACCAGAATCCATCACCTTTTATATCCATTACTCCTCCTTGCATTGACCTCATACCCATCCATTATCCCACACACCACAGACCACCAAAATTACACCCGTTACACCTGGACCCTCCTCACTAACATCTGTTAACCCTTTAATCCTCCACTAACCATCCCGTCCATGCTAAATACCCCTTTTAATAACCCACAGATACTTAAAAAACCTTTTAGCAGACTATTACATTAACTATTGCGCTGTGTGTTGCTTATTGAGGAAAAGACTAAAACACACTATTGAGAGATTGACTAATTAAGATTTAAAGTTTAGACTATTGCGGGTGAATAATGAGTACACAAAGGAAAGTCACAGTTGCTATGTAGAATTGTTTTCTGTGCTTTGAGTATGGATTTAGACCTCTGTATTATTGATTTAATGAGCTGCTTTTGCCTTGAGTGTCACGTGGCACGTGACGGTTATGCTGCGGAGTGCTGTGTGTGAATGAGAAGTGTTATGCTGTGGAGTGCTGCATATGAATGAGATGATGCTGAAAAATCAGTGAGATGTGCAGAATGGTGAAAGCAGCACTTTTGCTTGAGAAAGTGCATATTTGAGTGAAATAAGTGACTTATTTTACATTTGAAATTAATAAAACCGGAGTTCCCTTTAATAAATAGAATATCCACCATATTAGTAAACAGTCCCGCTTCTCCTCTGATGAGTGATCTCTGCAAGGTACCCATAAAGGTAACAAATATCTTTGAGCGCAAATAACAGAGATTGTATTTCAATAAGATAATCAACCTTTAATAAATAAAATATCCGCCCTATTAGTAAGCAGTCCCGCTTCTCCTCTGCTGAGTGATCTCTGCAATGTACCTGAGATCACAACAAACAAGAGGATCAATATGTAAATCAAAATAGAATAAAGCAAATCATAATATGAAACAGACCTATAAGGTAACAAATATCTTTGAGCGCAAATAACAGAGATGAAGAAAATGTACCAGGATATCAGCTCTCTATTTAAATAAACAAATGCACTCAAAGATACAAAAATAGATCAAGATTGAATAGCAGATTATCACAGAAGAATGAACTAAAGTGGGAAAACTAAATGTACTAAAAATTATACAGGGATCACATACGTGCAGGAAGTTCTCACAACATGAATGACCTAGATAATACAATAATCATGTATATAGAATTATCACGCAGGGTGAGAAAACACTAAATTAGAAGAGTTACAAACATTATAGAAGCTAAGTAATTTCACAGAAATCCACCAGTGTTGGGGCTAGTGTGTTTCATAAATCCGCACTTAGATAAGTGCAGATTTGCCAGAACTGACACCCCCTATTGGTGGTAAGTTGAACAAATGTGGTTGATTGGCTGATAAAGGCGTTTCTCAAAGAAATGCAATTTTTTTGTCAAAAGTCTAAGTTTTTTTTTGCATTTTCCATAAAGCATTTTTGGTCTAGCTCTACATACTATTTTAATTAATACACAATCTGTGCTCCTGGCACAATCCAATCACATTATTCAAGTCTTGTTGCAAAAACATGAAAACACCTCAAAAATATAGTTTTGTAATTTTATCACCCAATGACAGTTCCTGCTATGTTAAATGCCTTTAAGTAGTCTTGGGATGGATTTTCTGACCATACTTCGGAAACTTGATTGCATCTTCGCTTTCAAAGGTGCAAGTTGCCAGGGAAACAAACAGTGAAGCTACATCTTGGTGACGCTTTTTTTGGTCAAATTTGTCCAATTTTTACTAATCTTTTTTGCTCAATGCTCATACCAACCCCATCCCTTTCATTAAGGAAAGGCACAGACTTGTCAGCTTACTCGTTGTCAATTTCAAGAATGATTTTTTTTCAAAAAATGTAATCTTTCTATGAATTGATGTCCGGCTGAGTTTATTTTGTTACAGTCCTATTCTACATGGTCGTATGAGTTAGAAATGTACAAGCTCATGTCTGTAGAGTGAATATTTAGGGATTTATGAGAAAAAAAACAGGTGGAAATTATTGTCCGGCCACTGTACATGCTCTCACAATCTATATACATGTATCACGTGGTAGTTAAGTTATCCTATGTCTATGTACATAACACCTTTACAGCCTCTCTAATTTTACAAGGTCAGTGATCCGGCGAAAACCTGGATTTGCTCCAGCGACAGCCTGGCTTTCTAAAAATATAAATTACCTGAAAATCGTTCAATTATGCATTTAATTACTTCAACAATAGCCTAGCTTATGAAATCATTTTACTTAAGACTACTGGCTATCTAACACTAACATTTACAATAAAAAATAATGGCACTCTAACTCTAACTTTGAAGAGGAGTAAAAATGAGTGAATGATAACCCTAACTTTTTTTGAGGGAATGATACTGCTAACTTGTGTGATGGGACAATACTGCTAGCTAACTTGAGTGAATAGGTTGTCACTAAATCAATTAATAAATATATAGTGGGTTGTGCGCGACAGTAGGTTGTATAATATACAAGTAATTACTATTTTTAGAATACTAGGTTGTCGCTGGAGCGATTCCAGGTTGTCGCCGGATCATTGCCCTTTTAAATTTGATCGCCTTTTCAAATTTTAAATAAATTTTGATACTTATATATATTTCAAAGAGATGTAAATCTGCACTACATAGATCGAATGTAAAACTTGATTCTTCTTAACTCAATTTCCACCCCGCTTTTTTAATCAATATTTTTTTAATATTATAAGAATTAACTCAGATATAGTAAACATTACAAAAAATTAAAATTTATAAACTATAAATTTTGTTGAGCTGTTCCGCGCAACGACAATTAGAATAAAAACTCTTTGTTTTAAATTCATATAGAATAGAAACCTTTTCCGAACCAGATGTTAAAATATTATCCTTGATTCTCATTAATTTATTTTTACATAGAAATCATATGATGACATAGATTGAGAAAAAGATATACAGAGATGTGATGCTTTAACAGGTTTAAAGATAAATATTTGTGTGTCTTCTTATTTGATGAAATTTTAAAATAGAATGAATTTTCCCCCGCACGCTTGAGGAAATGAGATGACTCGCTATTAAGAAAAAATAACTCAAGGTCTTGTTGCGATCCTTTCATCCTTAACATTCTATTGTTAATTTTGAGTTTAAATTTGATTTTTTCTTGCTAAGATGGAGAATCTATGAAATCCCTTGTGATGAATCAGGGTGCTGAATTATGTTGGGTTTTTCTACGGAACACTGTAACCTGTATCTATAAACTCTGTGGCGAGTATCATGCATTCTCATCTGGACTGTTGAGGGGGTAAAATATCGTGAGTCGATATAGCTGGATATTAGTAAAGTAGATTGCTATCTAGATGTTTGAAGCTATCGGGACGGAAGTAATGAGAATTGTCATTTCATAGTAATGTAGTTTTTAACACGTGCAATCGCGGTACCCTGAAAACACCCCCGATCACTGCATACTAGCTCTACTTGGCTAGGTTTATAGGCCTTGGGCTCTAAATGTTTAGTTCACAAGTTACCCTTGGGAAAATAGAAAATCAATGAAATGAAAAATCTCCGGTCGTCACAACCGATATCCGTCTTACTCTACCCCAGGTCTTACTGACTTGGATTTCGGTTGGTTGTTTTAGGGGAGTAGTAGGGATAGTTATTCTTTCTTATTTTTCCGTTTAAAATTTTGTTTCCATATGGTAAAGACCATCCTTACATGTTTTGTTATACTCGTATTTCTCTTGACTAGTAATCTTGTGCAGGTTTATTTTCGGCGGTACATTCGCTTGTGAAATCCACATGCGGCTGTTTATTACAATATATTTTCACTCCTTATTTTCTCTTTTTTTGACACAAAGCTCACCCAAAAAGAATATTTTGGTTGAACCTCAAAGAAATATAGAAAGTCAAAGCCAATTGAATGAGATAGTATCAGAAATAAATCTCAAGATACACATATCAGTTCTGATAGTAAGCTCATTGAAATTTAGCATTAGATTTCGTCATTTGAGCAACTAATGAATTACACCCATTTTGATATTTACTTTTTTCAGGGAGCCTTGCTGATTTCGGTGGGCATTATCTTGTTAAGCAGTCGAGGAACATGCGCTAGAGGCTGGTTTTTCTTTTCAAGTCCACCTTCAAATTTTTCAACATCCAATATTCAAAAGCCACTTATTTCAAGAAGCCCGTTTGCTTCCTTGCGTCATTTATATCATAAAACACTTTTGCGAATCTTCCCAGTTTTGGGATTGACACTAGGCCAAATTTTAATTCAACTGGTATAAAACTACTTCAAACAGGTAAAAATTATTGAAAAAATACTAAGCTTAATGTTTTTGAAGTTCCCCATAGCTATTGCAGTCATGCTACTCAAATTTCGTAATTCTGATTTAGAAGATAACCCAAGGCGACCGGGGTTTCTGGCAATTTCATGTTTTCCAGCCTTGATTCTCCTTTCCATCAAAAACAGTCCTGTTTCCCTTACTGGAAAAGGGTACGAAAAGGTAAAATAGGCTATCCTAAGCTAATTAATGATGAGAAGATAGCATCCACAGGAAATGACGTCGAAATTTCTATTGTCTAATACACAGTTCAATCACTTGCACCAAATTTTTGCTTGGTCAATCGTGTCACTAGCATTTTTTCATGGGTATCTATTTATGCGACTTGACTTAAAAGGTTTTATCAAAAACAAAATGGCTATGTATACCGGATATGCCAGTTTAAGTACTATGTACGCAAGCTTTCACTTCATTTTTTAATGATTGAGAAATATGATTTGACATTTTCCCCAAAATTATTGCATCTGAGCAGGGTTATGGTTATATGTTCCTCATTTCCGCTATTTCGGCGACGTTTTTATCAGACATGGTATATTTTCCACATAGTAGGATACAAAATCATCTCCATTGGTCTTTATTTCCATCATCCGTCACTTCAAAAAGTATTTATCTTCTTGTTGAATCAAAGAATTAGCTTCTTTTCTAGCCGTGATGAATACAATCATAATATTTCTCTCAAAAAATATAGTACTTAATCATATCGGGAGGGCTTTATTTTTTTTCAAGTGCTTTCCAAATATTGAAGTCAAGATTTTCAATCGCCACTTTAACGCCGGCACCAGGATTATTCACTAAAATTGAAGTTGCAGGAATAAAAACTGGATGGAGAGCTGGTTAGTCCTCATTATTTAAGATACAATTCCTCCTATGCGAAAAAAAAATTCCCTCTCTCTCAAAAAAAAAAGACTGATGGGTGTAAAAATGTTGCAAACACAGGTCAACACGTTCGTTTGCGCGTATTTGGAAAATTTTCACATTTATTCGAGAGCCATCCGTTTACGATTGCAACTTCTCCTCTAGGTGATGGACACACCACCAGTTTAATATTGTATGCCAAAGCTTCAGGGGACTTCACCAGAATGTTGCATCAAAAAAGTCTTGAAATCGAAATTACATCTCAAAATAACCAGTGTGAAACTTCTGATTCTCCTTCGGAAAAAGAATGTAACCGAGAAAGTTCACAAAGTTTCCCTTACGATTTTTACGCTTCCTCTCATGATGTTGAAGAAATAAAACCTTTTAGAATCAGAGTCCATGTAGAAGGGTGCGTTAAAAGATTTTCTGATTTAAAATTATGGATGGTATTTTGAACCTTTTCATAATTGAGGTAATAATAGGCCATATGGCGGGATCGGATGGAAGAATATGTGGGATCATGGAAGTATTTTCTTATGCGCTACTGGAAGTGGCATTACCTTTATTTTGAGCGCTGTTACAGATCTCATAACTGCCTCATTAGCAGGTCTCACCGTCACAAGAAGAATAAGAGTGGTTTGGGTTGTAACAGAATGGGGTATTTTTTTTTTTGTTCTTCTTTCTTGCTCTCAGCCACAGCATTCCGCATGCATTAAGTGAATATCTAATTTTTTTTTTTAAAAAAACTGGAATAAATGCTTAGAAACTGCACAATATTTCGGAAATATCTTAAATTCGAACTATGAAAGAGCGATATCCGCAGGAATTGACTTGGATATTAAATTCTATATCACTGAAGAAACTTCAAGTTCGATTGAGATAGCTGATATTCACGTTAAATGGGGTCGACCTTATCTGGGGACTGAATTTGTCAAGTTCCTAACTCATTGTACGGATCAATCAAGGCTATTCTGTGCATGTTGTGGGAATTCGGAAATTGTAGAACAGATGAGAAAAGAAGTATCAAGAATCTCTTTCGGAACGGTTAAGCAGATAGGTGGAGTGACCCTTCACACGTGAGTGACTTTTTAGATTACTTTGGAGAGTGACTAAATTTCTCAGCATGATTTTATCATCTCTCAACTAAAATTTGTTTTCCAAATTCAACGGGCTTGATTGATTTAATTGGGATCAGAGAAGGGACGGGATTTTAGATGCAATCAGCTTTACATTAAAAAAATTATATTTGTTTCAAAACTTTGATTCCCGTACCAGTATCTATACAGAGGACTTTTCAGATAGATAAAAAATATTTCATTAACTAAGTTGTAAAAAATAAAAATAACAATTAAACTCATTATATTTTTGGCGAATTCTTGGCGATTACATTTATTAGGGGGTATAAAAGTTCACGGATCCAGCACTAGATATCCACCATTAAATTTGAGTGGATCTTCCTTGCTTAATGTCAAAAAACAGTAATACACTATTCCCAGCGCTGGTGTATAAGAAACTCAAAATAGCCAACTTATTTTGCTCTAATACCCCCATTTCCTATCTTAATGACAGATCCCACACTCATTTCATCCACAATGAATTTTCTAGCAAGTTAGATGTTTTATAATAGCAGATTTCATCTTTAGGTCTCTCCGGCATTTAGGTGACTTGAAATTGGTGAAATAATCCCAATCGATATTACTATGCAGACACTCCTGCTATTCTCATCACTCAAAGCGCTATGCACCAAGTAAGATATCCCTGATGGGGATATCTGGCGCGAGTTGGGGATATTGTAGGGAGGGAAATAAGGGTAGAAAAATATGTGTAAGAAAAATAAGTGCGAGAAAAATATGTGCAAGGAAAATAGGTGCAAAAAAAAAATATGTGTGAAAAAAAAGTGTAAGAAAAATATGTTGCAACCATGGGAATTTTTTTTTTCTCAAAAAACTGATTTTTTATTTTCATTTTTTTATTTTTTATTTTATTCTCTGTTTTTTTACCTTTTTTTATTTTTTTTGAAAAACAAAAAATTCTCATGGTTGCAAATGATTTTTCTTACACTTACTTTTCTTGCACTTATTTTTCTTACACTTACTTTTCTTGCACTTATTTTCTCACAGTTACTTTTCTTCCATTTATTTTTCTGACCTTATGTCCCTTACTAAAATATCCCCAACTCGGACTGGATATCCCCATCTGGGATATCTTACTTGGTGCGTAGTGAAGTTAACTTGTCTTCTTGCTTGCCAATTTCCTCACTCACTTTTATGCCCCACAAAATTTCCCTTGATCACTTTCTCTTGCGTGTTTCCTTGTCCCTCAAAAATTCCCAAATTTATCCTACCAACTCAAAAAAATTATGTTAAGAAGTATGATACATACAGGATAATCATTAATGGCTGAAAGGGTAAAGAAAAAAAGATGAAAAGAAAATTCTAAGGGGAGCATGGATGGTGACACTACCAAATTTGTTTGTTACGCCACACGGCGTCACAGTTGCGTAACGGTTGTGTGACAAATACATAACAATTATTATTGATTGATAGCGGACATAAAGGTTGATATGTATTTATTATGCAACCGTTACACAAATTTTACGCATTTGTTATGCCTTGTGGCGCCACAAATGGTGTTGCTAGTGTAATGAGTGATTGTAGTGGATTGAGGGCACTGAGTGCATGGGTTGGGAAAGGAAAATGAATATTTTGGTTAAGATGTGGTTGAAAAAATTTGAGGGAAAAAATGATTATTTTGGGTGGAATTTGATACGGCTAGACCAAGAAAGCTGTGTAAAAATGCAAAACAATTTACAACTTTTTGCCTTTACCCACCCACCTTTTGAGACATGATGCGAGCACGCAATGGTCCAATTTGAGTGCAAAGCCAAGTTGATTTCCAAAAATAATACTTGTAGTACAAAAGTGAATTGTACACTGTGGATATATACATACATTTGAAGAATGGGATACTGTGAATGGCTGTTTACAGGATAAATTGGTCCATTGCGTGCTCACATTGTGTCCTAAAGGAGGACAGGGAAAGACAAAAAGTTGTAAAAAAATTTGCATTTTCACAAAGCTTTCTTGGTCTAGCTGTATTCCAAACACCAAAAAACCAATTTTTAATAAAAAAAAAGGTAAATAATATAACACTACGCGTGAAAGTGGTGTTACAGGCTGTTCTATGACAACTGACCACAAGTCAAAAACTGGCTTTGAAAAATAACAAAGCACATATCACAAAGTGCTGCTACTGCTAAATGTGTCTTGCAATAGTGCTAAGTGTTGCTGCACACCCCTTTCACTTTTTTATGCTCATTTTTTATTAATTTATTTTTTGTCTCCCTCAGCTTTGAGCATTTACACAAGTGGTGGTGGGTGGAAGTGGAGTGGTAGCAAGGTGGTAGTGGGTGTGTTAGGATTTGGGTTGAGGGGCAAGGAGGAGGAGCACTATGGGCACTATGCATTGTAATAGGTGGATAAAAGGGATATTGCATAAGGGAGTTTTACTGGGCAAGCACTGTGGGGTGCTCCTCATCGGAAAACTTAAATAGTAATCCAGTTACTTCTTAGGCTCACTTCTGTATCAGCATAGTAAGTCCCACCTCACAGTTGGTAACCCTGACATAGTCAGTCTATTTAGTCTCACTTCTTAGTAGCATAGTCAGTCCTGTCTTAGGCTAGCATCAGCACTAGTAGTAGTGCACCTTCTTAGGTCTTAACATTTTGTCTGATCTATAACCAGAGTACTACAAAAAGAATCATGAACCCCCCAAGTCAATTTGATGAAACACTCCTCACTGCAATGCAAGAGCAGATGACACTTGAAAGAAAAGAATTCTAGACTCATGAAACATCTATCAGAAAAAAAACCTCTTATTGCAGCCCCACAGAGGCAGGGTTGGACACTGCTGAAGCCAAAGCACAGACACCACCAATCAAAGGCCCAAAGATTTCAGTGCCAGAAATCTTTGATAGAAAGAGAGGCCCCCAGGCAGATCAATATGCATTGCAGGTAGACCTCTATGTATTGCTCAATGGCTATCAGTTCCCAGATGAGCAATTAAAAATTTGATTTGAAATATATTACCTCACAAATGAGGTGGCATATTTGGAAAGGCCATTTACAAAAGAGCTCCTTGAAGGTGCCAATTCATGGAAGCATTTGAGCTAGCTTTTGGTGATCCTGATGTGGCAACAACCTTGGAACATGTGTTAAACAAACTACACCAAAAACATTCAGTGACCGAGTATGTGTTGGAGTTTGGGGGCCATTCCAGTTATGTTGAAACATGGGGTGAAGGGGTGTTCATGTTCCACTTCAGGAATGGGCTCTTACAGAAAAACAGAAACACCCTAATTAGTCACCCTCACCCAAACTCCCTCCAAGCACTCATAGAACTGGAAATACAAATTGATAACGAGTTTAAACATCATTAAATGGATGGTTAGAGTGGCACTTGTCAGTGGCACAGCTATGCCTCATCAAGTGGGGAAAACACCAGGGACCCAAATGCCATGGATATCAATGCAGTATATGCACAGGGTGCTATTGGGGGGAAAATCTTTCAGATGAATAATACCAAAGATGCATGAGAAAAGGCTTGTGTCTAAGGTGTGGGATCAGTGATCACTTGGGAAGGAAGTGTAAAGTGAAAATAAGGGTTATAAAAGTTTAGGATAGTGCAGGAAAGATGCAGGTAACAGACAGTGCTCAGGAGTGAATTTTGTGCCCTCATTGAGATGATTAGAGGGAAAGGATAAGGGAGATTTAGTAGAAGAATTATCAGCATGTAAGCCACTGGAGTGAATGATGATTGTATTTTACTGAGCTTGTCTTTAATTACCCTTTATGCCACAAAAAATGTACAAGCCCCACTAGACTGTGGGACCACAGAGTTTTTTATTTCTAACAAGTTTTTACAAAAAAATAAAAGAAAAAAGAAAAAATGGACCACCTTTGGCATTTAATTATGTTTGTCAGATCCCCAGGTGGGGGAGGAGAAGTAAGAGAGAAGGTTTTTTTCAGGTTCTGGTGTGACAGAAGGGAGTCTCAGTGCAATGCATATGCAACAAACCTGAAGGAACAGTACAACATGGTACTGAGGATGACATGGCTGGACCAATATAACCCACAGATTTATTGGAAAGAAAAAAAGGTCCATATGAGGAGGAAAGGGGATGAAGGTGCTAAAGTATTGGCCCCTGGCCCATCCCGGATAGTCTTCTGATGTTTTATTATCATAAGTTGACTTGCTGCCAGAACTGATGTTTCCTCTTGATTTATGAAGCAGGCTGGAGATGGGTCACCAATGGGGAGCACCAGAGAAAACCAGAGAGGAGATGAAGCACACCAAGAGGAGTTAACACCAGTTCAAAAGTTAGACGACTTGCAGTCAAGTGGTTGTTTAGTACCTGTGGTCTAACCTGAGTCAAACCTGTGTTGGAACTTTGGTGAGACAATTTTTCATCATGACACATAGCTCATATATTTTTAGAAAGAAAGTGTAGATATTTTTCAACTGAAATAGAACTGAATTTGGAAATATATTTCTCTATGCACTGCCTTTGAAGAAAATTAAATGTTTCAGCTACATTAGTAAATACATTACCCAGTGCAGTGCATTACATACACTTACTGGTACAAGGTTCTTATGATACAAGAGGTAATATTTTATCTCAAATATTGGATATAATTTTACTTCATACTAAATCTGAAATGCAGGAAAAATTGTGGTGACATATGGCCCCATGTTTCCCCACATGTGCTCAGCAAAGAGCTCAAATCCAAAATAAAATCATTTTTCTATGTTGGCACACAGAACTACATACAAAGTATACACCATATCCCAATTACATGAGGAAAAGAATTTCCTCATGTCATCAGAAAATGGTGCAACTGCATAAGGATGAGGCAACAATTTGCCTCATCTTATGCTTTGTGGAAAGTCATATGAGAAAGGGGTAGGGAAGTTGCCTACATGCATACATGAGGCGACATGTCGCCTCATGTATGCATGTTAGATACTTGCTTCCTTTTTGACTTCTGTATTGTTTTAACCTTGAGGATATATTGCATACATGAGGCGACATGTTGCCTCATGTATGCATGCAAGCCATTTGCTTTCTGTTTCACTTCTGTATGTTTTTGAGATCAAGGGTATATTGCATACATGAGGAGACATGTCGCCTCATGTATGCATGCAAGCAACTTGCTTGCTTTTTTACTTCTGCATGGTTTTATACTTAAGGATATATCGCATACATGAGGGGACAAGTCACCTCATGTATGCAATAACAAGAGCACTGATAAAAAATAGTGCAATAGATTTTTTTTATCATCACTCTTGTTATTACATATATGAGGTGACATGTCACCTCATATATGCAATAAAATTCTTTGAACTTCTTCATTATGGTGAGAAATGCATTGGTGAATGCCTACCATACCAAAGAAAATCCACATCATGCAACTTGTTTACATGCATACATGAGGCAACATGTTGACTCATGTATGCATGTAAAAAAGTCACATTCTGGGGAACTCAATTGGTATGGTAGGCATGCACAAGTGCATTTCTTACCCATATAAGTTAAACTTCAAAAAAAAAAATTTCATACATGAGGTGACATGTTGCCTCATGTATGCATGTAAAAAGGTTCCATGATGTGTATTTTCTTTGGTATGGTAGGTATGCACCAATGCATTGCTCACCTAAATGAAGGATTTCAAAGAATGTTATTGCATACATGAGGAGACATGTTGCCTCATGTATGCAATAACAAGAGTGCTGATTAAAAATTTATTGCACTATTTTTTATCAGCGATCTTGTTATTGCATAGATGAGGTGAAATGTCCCCTCATGTATGCAATATATCCTTAAGTTCAAAAAAATACAGAAGTAAAACAAAAAGAAAGTTGCTTGCATGCATACATGAGGTGACATGTCGCCTAAAATTAAAGATATTATATGAGTTCATGTAAAAAATTTTCAATGAGTGAAATTAACCCACATTTACCTAACAAAAAAAGGGTATGAGACTTTTCAATGTGCTTTCATTGATGCTTGTTCTGGTAAAGTCTACAATGCTAACCTACAGAAAGAAAATTATGACAAGTTATTTCATGGGCCTGAAATAAATGGTGCAAGAGTAGTTATCATGGATGACTTATTTCCAGGAAAAAAAGGTAATGTAACGCTGAGACACAATTTTTGGAAGCCACTCAAGATCAAATAAGATAGAATGTTTTAACAATAAGCAGTGAAATAAACTTTCTCTAATTTTCTATTTGGTACAGAGACACTCAGAGTTTTGGACTGTCTTGTAAGTAATTTAAGCACTGAAATTCATTCAAAGGTTACTTCTGATGTTACTTTAAGATACCTGAAAACCACTTGACTGCAAGTTGTCTAACTTTTGACCTAGTGTAAAGACCCAACAGAGAAGGGGTGAGGTGCATGATGAAAATTTGGAAGGCACAGAAAAAGAATTCTCCCCCTGGCTCCATCAGGGGTCAGTGAACTCTCCCAGAATGTCTCATGGTTTTTTATTATCATCAGTAGACTTGCCACAAGAACTGACAATTTCTCTTGATGCTAAGCTTCAGGACTTGGAGGGGGTTCTGGAGGAAGAGGAAGAACTGGAATTCAACACAACAGCATAGAAAATATCTTTCAAGATTTCAGCCAAGGTCCAGTACTAATAGCCAACAAAAATACTCAAGAAAATTATCCCTGAATCCTATTGGGAGTTCTTACCACTGTTTGAAGATGGAGGATTCAAAACCCTTCCACCTCATCAACCACACAACTTTTCCATTGATCTGATACCAGGTGAAACTCCTTAATTTAGCTGCATAATCACATTCTCAATCTTGGAGTCAACAGCGCTAAAAGAGATGATTGATAAAAATTTGAAGAATGGTTTTGTCAGAGAATAAAAATCTACCTGGGGGGCCCCTGTAATTTGTTCAGGTAAAAATGATGGTTCATTGAGACCTTGCATAGATTTCAGAAGGTTAAATGCGCTGAAAGTTAAAAATAAATACCCCCTTCAACTAACTAGTGAGCTGATTGATAGTCTCCAGGGCACCAAAACTCTCACATCCTTAGATCTTAGGGCAGGTTACCATAAAATTTGTGTAAAAGAAGGTGATGAACATAAACTAGCCTTTTGAACTAAATTTGGTCATTTTGAATGTCTGGTAATGACATTTGGTCCATGTAATGCACCCACCACGCTCCAACATTTTACCAATATTATCTTCAGAGATAGGATAGGAATATATGTGGCAGTGTATCTAGACAACATTTTGATTTACAGCAGATCAATAGAGGAGCCCAAGATATGTGTAAAGGACTGTTTTCAGCGCTTTAGAGATGTGCAAGGCTGGTTAAAACCAGAAAAATGTGTCTTCTAAGCGAGTCAAATCCTCTATATGGGTATGATCATTTCAAAGAATAGGGTACAAATGGACCAGGAGAAAGTAAAAGAAGGTACAGAATGGTCAACATCAGCATCAGTAAAGGAGCTCCATTAATTTTTAGGCTTTGAAAATTTTTATCACCACTTTATAGAAAATTACTCCCACATTTTCCAACCACTGCATTACCTCATTAAAAAGAAAGCCAAATTAATTTGGACAAATAGCCAACAAGATGTGTTTGATGACCTGAAAAGACAAATTGTGACAGCTTCTATTCTTGTATTCCCAGACTTACCTAAGCCATTTTTTCTGGGATATGACTGCTCAGACTTTGCACTGGATGTGGTATTATCCCAACATAATTCTGAAAATATCTTAAACCCAGTAGCATATTTTTCATGTATACTGTTAGGAGATGAATTGAACTACAAATTATATTACAAGGATTTATTATCACTATTTGAAGCTGTATGCATCTGGAGCCACTATTTGGAAGGAGGACCTCACCATGTACAAGTTATTATTTACAAAGATCATAAAAATCTGTAACTCTTCCTGACCACAAAGAAGTTGACTTTCCAGCAAGCGCATTGAGCAGAACTGCTAAGCAGCATCAATTTTGATGTTCAATTCAGACAGGCAAGAAAAGCAGCAAACTGGATACAATGTCACAACATCCCAACTTGCACCCAGCTCCAGATTAGCTACATACTGTTGGAACAACACTATTGAAGGGGAACCTTGAAGAGGGGTTAATCCTAGATGAGGATTTGATGGAATGAGTAAAAAGGGGGCAGGAAAATGATTATGGAGTGAAGGAGTTGGTGAAGGCGCTATTATCATAGGAGGTATTGATAAGGAAAGAAGTGGAGAAGTATCACCTGGAAGGGAAAGCACTGTATTAGAATAGGAGGATAGTGGTGCCAAATAATGAAGAGCTCAAGTTGCAGGTGGTCGAATTGAGACATGATTCCCCAATTTCAGGACACCCAGGACCACAGAAGACTGTAGAGATTGTGAATCACAAATTTTACTGGAGTTAAATTAAGGCATAAATTCAGAACTATTTAGCAGCATGTGACTCTTTCCAGAGAGACAAGGTTTGCCAAAAAACACTACTAACCCCACTAAGCTTTGCCAAGAAGCCATGGAAAGAGCTCTCTTACAGCCTGATAGTGGAGTTACCCAAGTCACAAGGAAAGAATGCTATCCTCACAGTTGTTTACCAATTCACTAAGGTGGAGCACTTTGTCCCCACTACTACAAAGGTTACATCAGAGGGTATTGCAGACTTAATGGTGGAGCATGTCTGGAAACTAAATGAATTACCTGACAGCATAGTATCAGACAGGAGAAGCACTTTCAACTCTAATTTGTTGAAGGAAATGTATGATCAACTAACAATTAAGCCCATTTTGTCAAAAGTGTGTCATATTCAGACTAATGGGCAATTGGAGATAATGAAAAAGACAATTGAAAAATACCTGTGACATTTCATTAGCTACCAGAAAAAAGATTGGTTGAAACTGCTACCATTGGCTGTATTCTCATACATCAGCTGGACACATGCAGCAACTGTAATAACACTTTTCTATTCCAACTATGGATACAACCCAACATTCTCAATTGGTACCCAATCAAAATTTCAAGTTCCAGAGGCTGAAGAACGAATTCAGAAAATACTATGTATACGACAGGAGTTAGAAGCAGTGATCAAGCTATTCCAACAGTCAATGAAGTGCCATCATGATCAAGGAAAGGCTCAAAATTTGGTGCTACTGGTAGGTGAAAAGTTTTGGCTAATCTCAAAATTTCTTTCTACATTATGCCCAAGAACCAAGCTAGATCACAAGAAGTTGGGCCCATTTAAGATCAAGTGCAGAATATCTAGCTCAGGATATTAATTGTAAAAAAAAATTTAAATAAGACAAGTGCACCCAGTGTTCAATATCTCTTTACTCACAAAGCACCAGGAAGACACAATAGCAGGGCACCCAGAAGAACCATCAGCACCAGTCTATGTTGGAAATGAAGAGCAGTTTGAAGTAGAAAAGATTATTTTTAAGCAGGTGCATAAAGGGAAGGTTCAGTACCTGGTGCACTGGAAAGATTATGGAGTAGGAGATAGGTCTTGGGAGACAGTAGAGAACTTGGATAATGCTAAGGAGAAGGAGTACAGGGGGAAGGAGAAGTAAAAGAGGGGGTAATGTTAGAATTTGGGCTGAGGGGAAAGGAGGAGGAGCACTATGGGAGCTATGAATAGTAATAGGGAGATACAAGGGATTTTTCATTAGGGTGTTTTATGGGGAAATAGCTGAGGGGTGCTCCTCATTAGACAACTTATATAGTAATCCAGTTACTTCTTAGTCTCACTGCTGTATCAGCATAGTAAGTCTTTCCTCACTGTTGGTAACCCCAACATAGTCAGTCTAGTTAGTCTCACTTCTTAGTAGCATAGTCAATCCTGTCTTAGGCTATCATCAGGGCTTGTAGTATTCTTCCTTCTTAGGTCTTAACGGGTTGGTAGTGCAGGTTTAGGTGGTGGGTGGAGGTGTTGGTTTGGAAAGTGGTGAGTGGTGGTGTTGATTTGAGTGTTGATGGGTGGTTGTGTGGGTCTGTGTGATGATGGGTGATTGTGTCTAGTGGTGGTGGTAGGTGATACGTGGTGGTGCAGATATTTGTGGTGTTGAGTTCTGGTATGAGAGACAGAAATTGGGGTGTGGACTGTGACAGAAGTCGTGTTGGTGCAGGTGGTTGTGAGGTGGTAGCAAGGCAGTAGTGGGTGGAGGTGGGGAAAAGAGAGAGTTTATATTATCCCAATTTTATTTTGTGATGATAAATGAAAGGACTCACCTGGAAACAGATATGAAGCTTAAAACCATCCTGTTGATCTTAAAACTCAAAGGTTAGAAGATGCTATAAGAATAAAGAATTTTGAACAACTATCATTTTAATAAGAAAAAAAAGGAAAGAATAAATAAGCTTAAACACAAAGGAAAAGAAAATTTGGCAACATTATTTTTTGCTGCGTGCCACAAGTCATTATCTCTGGCCATTTTGATTTTTAAATTTAGGAAGGTCTGTGCTGTGATATTCCTTAGTCTTCTTGTCACAGGACAGTTTAATAAATTGTTTTTTTCAGCCTGTATTTTTCCAGGACTGAGTAAAATATGCATATAAAAAATGCTAAACACACATATTACACATGGGGACAATAAGTGAAAGTATACAATAGGGGGTGTGAAATATTACCATATACTCCTGGTGGACTTCAGTCTCAAAAAGCTATTCCAAGATGCCATAATAAATGGAAGACTTGGTGTTAGAAATGTCTAACAATTAGTCAAATACTTCATAAAATACTTCCTATTCTTGCACCATAACCCCAACCACAATTCAGCCCACCAATACACACATTCCTACAATCCACTGTACATCAGACCCATTTTCTTGAAACCCCACATAATCCTGAACTCCAGCTCAAAATTATATATTCATCCATTCTAGAAAAAATTTTAAAACACATTTCTGAACATATTTAATAATGCATATCCTAATCATCATGCAATTCTCCTTGCAGATTCCCCCAACTCTCTTCCTCTTTACATCTTTTTCTGCCCTTCTATCAAGGTAAGTTTTTTTCTTTTTCTTCACAGCTTCTCATGTTCCTCATTTTACTCTTCAAGCCCCTTCCAAAACTTACCTAAGGTGAGTGGTACCTGATCCTGCTTTTCTTTTTTCTGATATTTTTCTCTATTTTTTTTATTTCCTCTATTTTTTGGGGTTTTTTTTTCACAAATTTCTTTGAAAACAGTCCCAGAACAAATCTAGACTGTTTCTGAGTGTTTTCAGTAAGATATTTTTATTTATTTTTAAGCCTCAGAAATTTTCTCGAAGAATGCCCAGCACATTTCTGAGAGTCTTTACTAACTTTTTTTTTCAAATTGATTTGGATACAGTACCAGAACATGTCTAGACTCTTTATGAGCCTTTTTGGTGAGTTTTTTTTTCTTTTTTTCTTTTTTTAGCCTTGGAAACACGCTGGAAGCATACCAAGCACATTTCCAAGTGTTTTTACTAACTTCTTTTTTAAAATTGATTCAGAAACAGTACCAAAAAATTTCTAGAGTGTTCCTGAGCCTTTTGGTAAGTTTTTTTTTTAGCCTTGGAAAGGTGCTGGCAGAATGCCTGGCACATTTCCAAGTATTTTTACTAAAATTTTTTTTCCAAATTAATTTGGAAACAGTACCATAAAATTTCTAGACTGGTTCCAAGCCTTTTTATAAGTTTGTTTTTTAGCCTCAGAAATGTGCTGGCAGCATTCCCAGCACATTTCCAAGCGTTTTTACCAACTTTTTTTTACAAATCAATTTGGAAAAAGTAACAGAACATTTATAAACTTTTTCTAATACTTTTTGTTAAGTTTTTTTCCTTTGGAGACAGTCTGAAAACATTCCCCCTACAATGCTGATTCATTTATCTAATATTTTTTTGTAAATAGAAAATAAATATGTCCTCCTCATTTTTTTCTTCACTTTCATCAATCTCCCCCTCATCTCATGCTTAAATTCCATTGATCAAGTCTTCAGAATATATTCCAAGGGGCCCTTTTGGTCAAGAAGACTTTTCAGCAGTCCAACAGCATTGAAGGTAAATGTTACTCAAAAATTCAATATTTTTGTACATATTTAATTATTTATAATTTATTACCCAATAAAAAGGTAAATAGCTTTTATTATTATTGTTATGTTGAAATACTAGAGATACTCAATTGTAAATAATAAGAGTGGTAATATTAGTAATAGATTTATTGTATATATAATAACTGATTGTAAAGTAAGAGTGGGATGATATAAAACAGCCAGATTGAGGGGCCATACATAGGCAAAAGAGAGAGAAAATATGGAACCACAAGTCTACATACATGAGTATCACAGGGAGAAAAATTCCAAAATAGAAATTTCTAGTTTAAAATAGTTCTAAAAAGAATTTTCTTATATACAGTATTTATCTGTATATGCCAGGTTAATTAAAAGTATTTGATTTACTTAGGTTTTTCTGTGTATGTCAATGTAAATAAAATAATTTGATTTTAATATTTAAGTATTAATATAATTCAGTCTACTTTTCAGCTGTCATGAGGATGATGTCAAGGAATAAAAAATGTGGGAACATTATAATTATATATTTACTTAATTTTACTTATTAATTAGCTAAAAATTATAAGTAATTTATAAAGAAAGTATAACTAATAAAATGAGAGGTTAAGGTGTAGCTCTACTCTAGTAAATAATTGATTATTTACTGGGTAAGTCTAGTAGCCTGGCTGACACTCGCTCACTCCAAAATAAAAATAAAAATTTTATGATTTTTTTTATATTTCTTTAGTAGAGCAGGAAGGTTAGATATCTCTTTCCCAGGTATCCAAGAATAATATTCATGAGATTTATTCTTGAATCTCAGTAAGTTTTCAGTACCCATTTTAACAGTTATAATTCTGTCATTTCAAATTCTATCAATTTCTTCTGTCTCAGTGATTTCTATAGTAGTCTTCTTTGGTCTTCCTCTCCTTTTTGAGAATAAATCACTATTGGATGTGTAAGGGTACAAAAGAGATATTGGAAAAACAGGATGTTTCCTGTCATATGGAGAATAAAGGATAACTTCAACTGCATTATCACCAAAAATTCTTCTGACAACAAATGGACCTACAAATGAGTCTTTTAATTTGTTATTACCTTGTAAATTGAAGTGACTGTAGAAATAAGTACTTCATCACTCTTCTTAAAGTTGTATTATTTATGATATTTGTCCCACCTCTTCTTCTCATATTCAAAAGATTTTTCAATACATTTTTGAGAATGACTTCTGAAAATTTTCTGCATTTGAAGAAACAATTTTGCGCCAGGATGTAAATCCAATTTAGGGATTTAATAATTAAGAATTTGGGCAGGAGTATTAGGAAAATATACAAGCCAGAGCTCAAAAAACTTTCTTTGAGTAACAAAGTGAACAGGGCTATTATAAGAAAATTCCAGACCAGGAAGTAAGGTGATCCAATCATGAGTGAACCTGTCATTATCTTTATACCCAAGGCCAAAGTAACAATACCTTCTTATCATGTCCTCTAAAGTCTGAATCATCATTTCAGCTAATCTATCAGTTTGAGGGTGATGGGAAGTAGAAAGCTTCATATATCAAGCACAAACATCCATCAGAGACATCCAAAATTCAGAAGTAAATTTATGTTCTCTGTCAGAGCATATGTCCTTTGGTGAACCAGCAGTATTAAACATATGAGACCACCACCAGAAGGCTAACTCCTTAGTGGAAAAATCTTTGTGAGCTGGAATAAATTTAGACATATTTGTAATAATGTCCACAATAACCCAGCAAGAGTTACAACTCTTTCCCAGCAATGGGTAGTCCTGTCACAAAATCCATGTTCATAATTTTCCATGGCGCATCAGGAGATTCAATATGTTGCATTAATTCAGCTCTTTTCCCAGTTAATCGCTTTGATTTATAGCAAGAATCACAAGATTCTACATATAGTTTGGTGTCTTCAGACATATTAGCCCACCAAGGAGTGTTCTTAATTCTAATCATTGTTTTTTCAAGATCAAAATTTCCTGCCAATATGTCATCATGAAAAATTTTCAAGATGATTTCTTTCATAGAAGGCGGAATAATAATTAAATTACTAACATTTCTTCTATAATAGAGGTAGCCTTCATAAATTGAATATTTACTTTTTTTCCAAAGCATTTTGGTAAATTGGTGGAAGGGTTTTAATTAATGCTTGTATTGAAGCATTCTTTGGATCATTTAATATAGTACACAGCTTTTTCAAGTCAGTGCCTTTATCATATGAATCCAGAATAAGCTTTAATAGCTCTTCCTCTATTACAACCACAAATATCCTATGAATGTGAAATATTTAATCCTCTGGATCATATGCAGGATTAGAGTCATCATTTGGAAAAGTTAACCTTGATAGCATATCCACATTTGAGTGAAAAATACCAGCCCTATGACTTGTTGTCATCCTCACTCTGTATTCCTGAACAGCCAACTTCCATCTGAAAATATGTCTGTTAGGTTTCTTCAAGTTAAAGAGGGATTTTACTGCACTTCAGTCAGTTACATTTTCAAATTTCTGGTCATCCAGATAATAATGTAGTCTCTCCAGAGCCCACAAAACTTCCAAACAATCAAGTTGAGTGGCAACATATTTCAATTCACTATTTAATAAGGTTCTTGAAACATAAAAAATTACTACTTCTGATACTTTGTCATTCATAACTTGTTTTTGGTGGAGAGCAGCACCAAGGCCAATAAAACTGGCAGCAGTGTATAAAACAAATGGTTTATTAAAGTCAGGCAAAGCAAGAATTGGTGCTGAAATCAAACAATATTTCATAGTGTCAAAAGTTCTTTGTCTTTCACTGTTCCAGACAAAAGCAACATCTTTCCTAGTTAATTGGGTTAGGGGCAATGATATTACCTGATAATTTTATATATATATCACCACACAATATTTGGGGGGGACTTGCTAGCAAGTCCTCAACTTGAAGTCAGATGGAAATCAGATGGAACTCAGACTGAAGTAATACTGAACTTTCACTTGAAGCATCACACAAATAATAATGGATCTATATTGAAAACATAGTGAAAGTGGGAGGATAACTGAATGGAAGCCAGAAAAAATCATTCCACAGCAGGAAAAAAGTATGCACTAGACATCTAGTGCTATTTTTGCTTCCTTAGATAATTCCATGGAGGATTCTTTTTGTGATTCCATCTTCATACTCCCTCCCCTGAACTCCCCTTATCTCTCAGCTCCCCTGACTATTATATCATTCTCCTCTGCATGCATCTCCTCCTGTCTTGTAATCTAATCTCTCCTTATGTCTCTTCTCCTCCCCATTTGTGATATTTCTCCTTTCCCTGGTTAACATCCACAGGGGGAAAAAAGAGTGCACTAGATGTCTAGTGCTTTTTTTTGCTTCATAAAATGATTCTAATGAGGATTCCAGTAGTGATTCTGTTTGTGTACTCCCTCACCTAACATTTGTTTATCTCCCACCTTCCCTTTCTATTTTCTCTCTCTTCTGCTGAGACAATACCTCCTTTTTCCCAATCTAATATTTCCTTATTTCTCCTCTCTTTTCAATTTGTTATATCTCCACTTTCCACCATTATTCTCCCCTTCCACTTTCTATCTTTATATTTAACTTTAACTTTCCCTTATTATCTTCCCCTTCCACTTTCTATTGTTATATTTCCCTTCCACTTTCTATCATTATATTTCCCTTCCACTATCTATTGTTATATGTCCCCTTCCTGTATTTCCACTCTATTCTTACAACTCTCCTCAATTACTACTAGACTAAGGAGGGGCAATGCGCATCATCCGAGTCGCTCGCTGAATAGTCTAGAGGCACTGAAAAACAGGTTACTGAAGCAGTGAAGAGTTTCCATGTGCATACCAAAGGAAAGCAGCAGAAGTAGACAAAAAGGAAATGTAAGAGCTAAGTGGTGCAGTAATAAATGCAGTGATAGTCACTCACCATAATGGTGATGTGTACAACTGGAGTTGAAGCTGGTGTAAAGGAGAATAGGGCTCAAACAATATCAGCTTCACTTAAGACTCTACTGTGTTAGCTTAGTGGTGGAAGCTATACTCGTTATTTTTTCACTGCTTGTCCAAATTTTTTTTACCCAATTCTGAGCTCAAAAGTGAAAATTTGTGAAGGAGAATGAACGATTATGCTTGCCAGTCTTAATTATGCAATATCAATATCAATATTGAATATCCTCTTTATTGATCCAGTTGATATAATATTTTCAACAACAAATTAAGAATTAAGTAAGCACAACTTTGTCATTGCAATAGACATATAAGTCAATATGGTTGTTGCTAATCCAATGAGCTATTCAGGTTGATAATCGAAGTGAAAATGGCCAAGTTGTAGCCATTTCAACCTAACATGTTATTTTCACTAAGAAGTGCTATATCTCACTCAAATTTTTAAATACAATAAAAATTTCAAGATATAAAAAGATTAATATAGTGATTCCGAATCCAATGAGCTATTCATATTTAGAATAAAAGTAAAATTGGTAAATTTATAGCCATTTCAACCCAACATGAACCTAGCATGTAATTTTTACTGAAAAGTGACACATCTCATTAATTTTTATGACTTTGCCAATAAGACTTATATTCTAAATCTGAATAGCTCATTGGCTTGCAACTACAATACTAAACTTTATATATCTTTAAATGATTATGGTTACTTAAAATTTGAGTGAGATGTGGAAGTTCTTAGTGAAAATCACATGTTAGGTTGAAATGGCTATAATTTTTCCAATTTTACTTAGATTCTGAATCTAAATAACTCATTGGATTCGGAATCACTATATTAACCTTTCTGTATCTTTAAATTATTACTTTAGCTAAAAATTTAAGTGAGATATAGTACTTATTAGTGAAAATAATGTGTTAGGTTGAAATGGCTATAACTTTACCTATTTTACTTAGATTCTAAATATGAATAGCTCATTGAATTCGGAATCATCATATTAACCTTTCTATATCTTAAAATTATTATTGTATTTAAAAATTTGAGTGAGATATAGCACTTCTTAGTGAAAATCACATGTTAGGTTGAAATGGCTACAACTTGGCCATTTTCACTTCGATTATCAACCTGAATAGCTCATTGGATTAGCAACAACCATATTGACTTATATGTCTATTGCAATGACAAAGTTGTGCTTACTTAATTCTTAATTTGTTGTTGAAAATATTATATCAACTGGATCAATAAAGAGGATATTCAATATTGATATTGATATTGCATAATTAAGACTGGCAAGCATAATCGTTCATTCTCCTTCACAAATTTTCACTTTTGAGCTCAGAATTGGGTAAAAAAAATTTGGACAAGCAGTGAAAAAATAACGAGTATAGCTTCCACCACTAAGCTAACACAGTAGAGTCTTAAGTGAAGCTGATATTGTTTGAGCCCTATTCTCCTTTACACCAGCTTCAACTCCAGTTGTACAAATCACCATTATGGTGAGTGACTGTCACTGCATTTATTACTGCACCACTTAGCTCTTACATTTCCTTTTTGTCTACTTCTTCTGCTTTTCTTTGGTATGCACATGGAAACTCTTCACTGCTTCAGTAACCTATTTTTCAGTGCCTCTAGACTATTCAGCGAGTGACGCGGTTGATGCGCATTTCCCCTCCTTAGTCTAGTAGTAATTGAGGAGAGTTGTAAGAATAGAGTGGAAATACAGGAAGGGGACATAAGGTAGGGTGTTGGGAGCAATGAGAAAGAACACAGTCATTAAGTGACATAGACTGAAGTCGCAAGTCAAATCACAACAAGGGTATTGGGAGATCAGTCAGTATTTCATTACTATCTCGCTATCTTTATATACTCTAACATAACTATCTACATAACGTTCTACTAGTTTCTAGTATATTCTACTGCCTTCTCAATAGCTCCTCTACAAAGGGATAGAAAAAAGCACTAGACGTCTAGTGCACACTTTTTTCCCACTGTTATTCCATGAGTCTACTCAATGCACAGTATTTTTTGAAGCAACTTATTTAAATAATACTTTATTAAATTAAGTTGATGAATAAAACTCAACTGACAATATCACAATTCTTAAATACAATAATTTTATTAAAAACTTTCAGATTACATATAAAAAAATCAGTGACTTTTTCTATTACCTACAACTGTTTTTACAGAATTGAAAACTATGTTTCATCTAATATTTTATGGAAGTGAACTCTGTTCTTCACCTGAAGAACAGAGTTCATCCTCCTATTTTGACACTCTGTTTGCACCAATCCCCATCCCTTTCAATTCTATTAACACATGCTTGTCTTCCCTCCCCACACCTTTTGCTACCCTCCTAGCCCCATTGTATGCCATCCTCTTTTGATCCCCATTTTTCCCCTCTCAACCTCTCCCTGACCATTTTCTTCATTCAAAACGCCTTGGAACCCTTAATCTTCCCTTCAAACTCTTTCCCAACCTTTTTGCTACCACATATACCCTTCCTCACCCCTCTCTCCAGCCTCCCCAACCCTTGTAGTCCCATTCCTCCCCTTTACCTTGCCTCCACAATCCTTGAACCCCAATTTCCTCCCTTTCAACCCAGTCCCTATTTCTGTATATAAAAATTAAGTTTTAGGGAGGAATGGGGAGGTAAGCAAACTGGAAGGAGAGGAGTGGAGAGGGGTAGAGAGGTGTCAGCCTAGATATCCCCAGGACTGATTAAAAAGTACTTATAAGTTATGTTAAACACATGGACTATACATGGGAGAAATAAATTAGAGTACAAAAATAGTATACATAAGTAAAATTATGATAATATACAAAATATGCCATTATAACACCTTTTATTATTGCTTTGGTTATAAATTTCAGACTTAGCACACAGAAACCATGAATAAATGGTACATTTTTATTCTATAAGCTTTTTTGATTTCAAAAATTATTTGAAAATTTCTGTCAGCCTGGATATCCCCAGGAATGAGTAAAAAGTACTTATAAATTATGTTAAACACATGGACTATACATGGGAAAAATAAATAAAGGTACACAAGTTGTATACATAAGTGAAAATTAGGATAAAATACAATATATGTCATTATAACACCTTATATACATGCATATATCCACCTTTTATAAGTCTTATGTACTTAATATTAAGTTGGAATATGTCAGGGTAAACTTAACAGCCTTAAATATAAGGCTAAAAAATTTTTAAGTACACTTAAAGCTGTTGTTTTCATTGTTTTATGCAAAAACAAAAATGTGCTTTAAATCACTTAAAAGTTGATTATATGCGCTATAAATTTAATAATATTAAAAATGCGCTTTTACAGATCAATTTATCTTAATTAGGGCTATTGATTTAGCTACTCAAATGCATGAAAATAACACTTTTCAAATTTGGTGTTTTTTATGCCAGAAATGGCTTCTGTGTACTGGCCACATACTGCCTGCATTTTTCCCATGTGAATAGCTTCATTTTTAGTAAAGTTAGCTTTTTCAAACTATAATTACCCAAAATTCTATGCCCACTGTGGGGAAACACACTAATATAGGTGACAGGAGCTTATTTAGTGTCCTAGCTTAATTATAAATGCATTGACCCTCTTTATATGCACTAATTTCATTAATAACCTCATTCTTGGCACTTTAATTCACTACCACTCTTAAATTTGCCTAAATTAGTCAAGGATTTACCCGTTCCAGCACCTATCAAGGACTGCATGTAGTTACCCCACATCTCACACCCTTTTTTGGGTCTTAAGGTGGTTTCTCAGTCAATTTTGGATATTTTTGAATAGAGATTTCATGTAGTATAATGTTATGATTAGCCCCAACATTTCTACAGTTAATCCCCCTTATTATTAAGTAATAATTAGTCTTAATTTTCCCTTTTTACTCTTTTATATTAATGTATAATACGCATATACTCTCTTTTTTGCTTATTCCTTTTTTTTTGATGGATTATCCCTATTACTACAGGATTTTGGAAAGTGATATCATTCTAATTATGTTACTGGTCATTCTTTTTGTTTCTGGACATGTCTATTAGCTAGAATGAGGCGTTATTAGCTTTGTATTGAGCTGGTAAATCAAAGGGGTCATTGGGGAAGTAATTGTGTGAAAAAGGAGGGGGTTTTTGGTCTTATTTTCTACATTCTTAATCATTACAATTATACATATAAACAATACAATTATAATACATATCAATAGTACTTATAAAGTCTTTGAATAGTATCTGAATTTATTAAATCTATTTTCCTACCAACTATAAGATTGTAAGCCATATATAATTAGTGAGATTAAAATTACTGAGACCCTTATATTGAGTTATATTTAAATACTTATTGGATTTGTACTACAGTTTTCATATATGACCATTAAAATCTTCTAGACAAGGACCTTTCCTCAAGAATTCTGTTGATTATCTTCCAGTAAGTAAAAATTTTAAAAAAAGAGGCTACAAGTAAATAAAATCCCTATAGAAATATTTGGATAATCAAAACAGGTTGGGGTCACTTATATAATATAGTGATTTCAGAAAAAGAAACTCTGTTATATAATAAAATTGTGATATTGAATCAACAATTTAATGACTAATTTAACATATAATTGTTATTAGTGGGAATCTGTCAATAGACCAATTAATTTTGTGATCTTTGCAGATAAAAATTTTTATCACTAATTTAGCATAAAATTGTTATTAGTGGGAGTCTGTTAATAGACCAATTAAATTTGTGATCTTTTCAGATATTAAACCAGTTAAACTGATTAATTGTTTTCTTTTAAAAGGACTCTTAATCCCTTTTTATTGGTTTGTAAAATCCATAATAGGGGGTATCAATGTTCAGGGATCCGCAATTTGGGATCAGGAATTTTTTTTTTCCGGGATCAGACATTATTAATTGCGGAAGATTCTTATCCACTAGCCCTGAGGCTCGTGGATATTATCCCTCCTCATATAACCCAATTACCATTCCTAATTCCTGATCCCAAACTCATCTCATCTATGATGGATTTGCAAGAAAGTCACATGACTCATAATTACTGATGCCATCCTTAAGTCTTCCCTCACTCTATGCTACTTAATTTTGGTGGCAAACACTTAAGTTTTTTTTCTATCTACACACCCCAACTGCACAGTTGGCGGTGAATTCCCACTTCCCTCATCACATAACCCTTCCACCGGCAACAATGAAACACCTCTCTACTAGGAAGCTACTTCACTCAACAATGAATGCTATTACTTTTCTTTTAGTTCTTTACTATAAATCTGACTCTGATTTGAAAGATGCTTTAGCTTATATGTGTTTTCTTTCCAAAAAGTGTTACATCATCACCAGGGGGCCAAATCTTTATCATGATCCCCAATATGATCTGGCCTCCATTCTTAACATTCCTCATTTAAACTTCACCAAACTTTTTAGAACTTCTCCCAATTCTTTCTTCAAACTTTATCAACTCATCTCCGATCATCTTATCTTTAATAACAATTCCCATAACAAACAGTGTAATTCTGCCATCCAACTTGCTGTTGCACTATGCTGCTTTGGCTCAAATGGAAACGGTGCTGCTGTAAGACGTTTGGATAATCTATTTAACATAGGATATGGTACGGTGATATTATACACCAAGCGCTGTATGATTGCTATCCTTTCCCTCAAGTCTTAAACACTTGCTTGGCCAACTCCAGAACAACGACTTGAATCCTCTCAAGTAATGCAAGCTGAAGGTTTCCCTGGCTGTGTAGGATTTGTTGATGGCACAACTGTACCTTTGAGTCAAAAGCCTGCTCATGATGGCAACCATTATTTTGATTGCAAAAAAAGGTTTCTTCAAAATCTTCTCCAATTTCTCATCACTCATAAACTAACTTTTTATCTTCTTTCTAGATACTCTATTGCCGTACAACTTGTATGTGACGTCAATAAAAAATTTATTGCTTTTCATAGTGGCTTCCCCGGCTCATGTCATGACTCTTCCGTCTTCCAAAGAATGAGGATTTCTCAAACCCCTGACTCATACTTTGACAAATCTCAGTACCTCCTTGCAGACTCAGCATATGCAAGTGGGAAGTACATTATACCTACTTTCCGTGGTGCAACCTTAGAAAATGACACCAAAACTAAATTTAATTATCACCTTACCAATCAAGAGTATGAACTGAACATGCTATAGGTATTTTAAAGGGACGATTTTCTAGTCTTTGGGAGCACAGAATCCAATTTCAAAAAAAATTGGAGATCAAAACTGCAAATCATTGGATCATGACTTGCATTATACTCCACAATATCCTAGCTGATTTAAAGGATGAGTGGAATGATATTTATGAAGAAGAGGATCCTGAACCAGCACTGGCTCTCCCCTCCCTTGAATCACTAAACATTCATTCAACCGGCATACGCTCTTTCATTATGCCTATTACTCTCCAACATTTCTCTTAACCATCCTTATAAATTATTTTTTTGTACTCTCCAAATGTCCTCTTTGTGTACTTCATTCACTTTGGTTGGTATTTTGGTTTGTTGCATATTCATTTTTTTTTTGTAATTTACAGTGAAAATCTTTTTTTTGGATGGCTCATTGGTTTTCTTTCACCAGCTGAACATGCAATCACATATTTTCTGAAATCACATATTTTGTCAGTGATTTTTTTTCTTTCATCACTCATATCCTTTTCATCCTCTCCTCAAACATCACTCAAATATTTTTGTTACTTTTTTTTTCTCAACTCATCTCACAAGTTAAGTCTTTTTTTTTCTTTTTTCCTGTTTTTTGTTTGCTAATCATGAATTTTTTTATTTTGCTTTTTTTTGTTTTTTGATTTTTGTTTTTTTTTTTTTTTTGTTTTTTTTTTTTTTGTAAGTCCTTTTTTTTATTTTCAAGGTTAGACTAACTTTTTTTTTCTCTTTTTCCTCTTTTTTTTTCTTTTTTTTTCTCTCCTTCATCCTCTTTAGCTGCCTCATTTCACCCCTTTTCCTCTCTCTTTACCTGCCTTTCACCCTCCTTGCCTGTCCCAAATCCCCCCTTTCCCCCCTCTTTAGGTGCCTCAAGACCCCCCTTCCCCTCTCTTTAGGTGCCTCATCACTCCCCCCTTCTCCTCTCTTTAACCACCTCAAATACCCCCTCCCCCCCTCCTTATTAACAAACAATCACTATCAATTTTTCTTTAAGTAAAAGAATTGCTATCGATTCGTTTACTTAACAAACAATTGTTAGCAATTGTTTGTTAAGGAGGAGGAGGCGCTAGAGATGGTTTAAGGGGAGTATAAGGGGGGGGGATGTGACCTTATTTGGGGGGATTGAAGTGGCTAAAGAGGGGAGGAAATGAGGGGGGTTTTGGACATGTAAAGAGGGGTAAAAGGGGGAGTTTGGGCGGGTTTTGTAGCAATTAAGGAGGGGGTTTCAGGGGGATTTTGAGACAGGAAAGGAGGGTATTTGAGGATGGTTTTGAGGCAAGGAGGGAGGGAATTTAGAGGTTATTTCAGAGAAAGAAAGGGGGGGAATGGGTACTGTGATGGGAGTTAAAGAGGGGTTACCTATTTTTCAAAAAACATACTAAAATGTAACTTTTTTTTTTGGCAGATTTTTAGAAAAAAAAAACTTTTACATTGTGTTAAGGTCTTTCCCTGTAAATTACAAAACAAAAAAGGTTTAGATATTAATTTTTAATTTTTCTTACAAATAATTTTTCATTTTACTGAATTAATTTTTTTTTGATTTTATTTGTTCTGATTTTTCTTTTACAGAATATTTTTTTTATTATTTTGACAGGATTTTCTGTGAAGGTTTTTTATAACCAAACTTCAGGTTTTCTTTTGTAATTTTTTTTAAAATAAATTTTACTGAAAATTTTTAAATTTATTTTTTATTTTTTTAAAAGGATATTGCTTTAAATTTTATTTTAAAAGATATTATTACGTGAGTTTTTTTTTTTAAATATGTGTTGAATTTTTTTCTGACATTTAAATTTTTTTCAGATCAAATAAATGTCTTCTTCTTCAGATTCACCCCTTACTTCTCTATCATCTTCATCTTTATCCTCTTTATCATCTCTATCATATTCTTCAAAATCAGCTTCAATACAATCATCTCCTAAATCATCAAAAATATTTAATGATAATCAGGCTCATCAGAATAAAAGATATCCAAAAAAAAAAATTATTCTTCTAAATCATCCAAAAAATTTAAAGATAATCAGTCTCATCAGAAGAAAAGATATCTGAAAAAAAAAAATTCATCATCTAAATCATCAAAAAAAATTAAAGATAATCAGTCTCATCAGAGGAAAAGATATCTAAAAAAAAATTTCTCTGTGAAAGTTATTTTCGTCATATCCCAAACATTTTTTTTCATAAAACTAAAGTAGATAAAAAAAATCAATATCCAAAAAAATTACCAGAAGATATCAAATATCTAACCGATTTTGGTGATGATCTAATTGTTGCAGTTATCAGTAATACTTATAAGGCTCAATTCATTTTGGAAGTTCATTCATTTGATGGTGTAAAAAAAGAAACTTTTAATCAACTATTGGATCTTATCATAACTCTTTATCAAATGGCTTTGGTTCAATTACCTATAAGGAATACCAATTTGTTGGGTGGTATCATGATTGGATTTGGTTGGAGACCAGGTTTTGTTAAAGGATATTCTCTTGATATGTCTAATAATTTTTTTTCCATTCTTAATATCATTTCACTTATTTCATTTATATAGGCATATATTCATTGGTCAACAATATCACTAAAGCTCAAAAAGATGAAGATTTTTACTTATGGGACACTCTACCTTCCTTTAACTCTTTTCTTGCTCTTTGACTCAAAAAGCTCTGTAATAAAGCATTTGAAAAAAATCATTAACTTGCAACCAAAGTTGGAATACCAAATTGGTGTGACTCCAAATGGGAAGATATTAGCCACAAATATATTTTATTTTCTAATGTTATTATCACTCATTCTGGATTCCACAATAGGATTCATATCAATAGGAATGATGCCACTTTTCTTACTTTTGGTATATTTTCATATATCAATCCGATAACAGGCCAACCAATACCATCTCCAGCTAAAATCAAAGGACATGGTTTATATTTTCCAGACCACCAGTGCATCTTTGGGAAATGGTATCATAGAAACTATTTGGAATTCTTCTAAGGATAATCATCAAATGACCAAAGCTCCTCCTGGTTGGGAATCCTGTCAACATTTATCACATTATGGTTGCTCATTTCAAATCAGTCATAAGTTGATTCAAAGAATCAACAAGGTAAAGAAAGAAGGTAAAGTTAATCGATTTGAAAAAAACTTTATCTAGATCCAAAAAGTATGGGGATTAGAGTTGTCATCAAAAATTTTATATTTTTTCATAAATTTTTAATAAATATTTTTTATATATCAATTTGCTCAAGTAATGTGATGAGCCAACAACCTTTGGTTGTATAAAAGGTAATCATGATAACATTTATTTGCTTCATGGGGTTCCTCTTGCCTATACCTGTGGAAAGTCCCAAACTTTTGTTTCTAGATTTGATCTGCATTTTGGCTTGAGGAATTGTCATTACTTTAAACTAGGAAAATTGATATATATTAGATATTTATTTAAAAATTTATGTAATTATATTAAATTTAGATGACTTCCACCCCTTACTTCAATAAAATGAAGGGGGGGGTATTGCCAAATTTTCAAATCTGACATGTGAAATTGATGACTTAGAAAAATTTTGGTGATACCCACCCCTTGCTTCAACAAAATGCAGGGGAGAGTATTGCCAATTTTTTAAAACAGATATAGAATTTTTTTGACTTGTAAATATTTTGGTGAAAAATTTTTGGTGATACCCATCCATTACTTCAATAAAATCCATGGGGGGTTTTGACAGAATTTCTTATAAGACTTGTGAAATTCTTGACATGTAAGAATTTTGGTGATACCGGTAAAATGCAGGGGGTAGTAAAGCCAAAGTTTCATATAAGACTTTCAAGATTCATGACATGAAAGAATTTCGGTGATACCCACCCCTTACTTCAAAAAAATCCAGGGGTGGTTGATCGTCAAATTTTCAAAGGAGACATGAAAATTTTATTTAAAAAAAGAATATTTAACATTAAAATATGAAAATTCAAGTAATGATTGATAGAGTAATGAAATACATGAAATTATTGTAAATTCTATGTACAAATAAACATGAACAGTTGAAGTGTGAGAGAAATAAAACAAACTAGTCATACAACAATTTCTTTAAACGTTCAATTTCCTCAACAGATTTATTAGCTTTAGCACATTCTATCAAGAAATCTTTCTTTTTGGAATTTTCTTCATGATCAAACTTATATTTCATCTGCTCTAATAGGTTTTGATGTTTGAGTGTTTTCTCCTCTTTTTTTGATTTTTCAATACTTAGAGTTAACTCAAACTTCTTCTCCTCCAAATCTTGAGCCCGACCATCCTTCTGTAAAGAGAGCTCGTACTTCCTCTCCTCAAAATCTTGGGCCCAATCATCCTTCCGTAAAGAGAGCTTGTACTTCCTCTCCTCCAAATCTTGGGCCCAATCATTGTTCCATAAAGAGAGCTTGTACTTCCTCTCTTCCAAATCTTGTAGCCTATCATCCCTCCTTAAAGAGAGCTCATATTTCTTCTTTTCAAAGCTTAGAGTCTCTTTAGAAATTTCTACTTGTTCTAGAGTGATAATTAAAGTTAATATAAAGTGGAAGAAAAGTAGAGTAAAGTAATAAGAGGTATGGTATCACTTACCAGCATCACGTTTCTCTAAAAATTGTTCCATAGACGAAAAAGGGGTTTGTGATGAAGTATCACTTTTTCATCTTCTTTGTGAGTGGAAATTTAGAATACATGAAGCCCTACACTTCTTGTTCAAGGTAATATTTTCCTCCCCATCATTGTCACTACCTTAAGACTCAGTTGATTGAGGATCCTGGGTTTGTTCATCAGCCTTTTAAGAAATAAGAAAAAGATAAGTAAATAAAAAATAGAAATGATAAGATAAAAGATAAAAGAAACAGGCCTGAGTTAGATTTGGTTGGGTTAAATCACTTATAGGATCTACAGAAAATATATCTAGATATGTCTCATTCAAATGAGGGGAGGCTTGAGTGGAGGAAGAGGATGGGAAAAGATTTGCTTCAACATCATGTTCAGAGATAGGATCTTCTCCATCCAACATGTTTACAGGATTAACATTGGCTTGCTCTCCAAAAATTGCATCCATCTCTTTAAAGTAAGGACAGAAAGACTCAAATTATTTGCCTATGGATTTGATACCCTTAGTTATATCAATGTTGGTAACCCCAAAACCAGTGGAAGATGAAAGAGCCTTTGCCTTCTTGTATTTGGCTCGGTAATGCTTGAAGCGTTCAGACATCTGTTTAGGCAAAAGATCAATCCTTCCCTTAGTCTTATTCCATAATTCATTTGCCATTAAAAGATAGCCATTAACTTTTGATGCTGGGGGCTGTCCTACTTTAGTTGAATACTCAGTACCAAAACAAGAATCATAGTTAGATTTGATTTTCAGCCAGTTGATAAGAATGAGATAATCATCTTTTTTTAATTGAATGGTCTTAGATTTCTCGGCTGAGCGGGGGAAAGAGGGAGTAGTGGGATTTGAAGAACAACCGGGTGATGGCTGCCTTTGAGAGGATCTAGGATGACAAGGAATGTTAAAATATAAATGAAGATGAAAAGGAGCAGAAACAAGAAGATGAGATAGAAAGATGAAAAGGAGCAGAGACAAGCAGATGAGATGGTGAGGGGTTCTGAGCAGATAGAATGGACAGGATGGGATGAGAATGTGAGTGTGCAGTAAGGTATAAGCCATATCCAGAGAGTAGTCCAAGATGTGGTTATGGCAGAAAGTAGGTCAAGATGTGGTTATGACAGAAAGTTGTCCAAGATGTGGTTATGAAAAATTGAGTAAAAAAATGTCGGATAAGAGGTGAGCATTGACACATAAAGTGTCTTATAGCCCAATTATTAGCAAAAATAATTGCGGAAGATAATTGGGGTATGCAGATTATTTTCCACAATTAATTTAATTGCAGATCGGTCAACATTGATACCCCTTACTATATAGAGAGAATCTTACTGACAGATTTTATTTTTTAAATATAAAAACAAGGATTCATATTGTAGACCAGTTAAATCAAGTGACCACATAAAAGCATATTTGACCTTTGGCAATTATACATTCACTTCATACCTACAAGTAAGAAATAAAATTGTCTTCAGTGGTATTGATAAATACTGATAAAACTCCTTTTTGAAGTTTTAAAATCTCAAATTTCATTTCTTTGATTAAATTCCATGTAAAAATGTGTGACAACAATGATATTGTGAGTAATAAGGTAAAACCTTAAAGCTTAAGACCTAGAGCTGAAAGACCTGTTACAGGACATTCAAATAGAGGGCCAGGATCTCCCCACAAACAGCAACACTCTACAAATGTCCTGGATGAAAGGGAAAAACTATTAAAACAGGTATCAATATAGACAACAAGAAATACCTTACAAGAACAAATTCACTCCCTCTCCACTCTACTGAACACCTTGACAATAAGAGTCAACAATATAGTGGACCATATAAACAATCTAGAGAAAAGATAAGTTCAGGGGATTGTAGAAGTCAATCAATCTCTAGTAGAAATAAAGGCTCAACCACCAACAGTGGCACCCAACAGTTCCAAAGCAACACCTCCAGCCCAAGAGGAGGACCAAAAAATTACTGTAAGCAAATGGAAGTGAGATTGGTACGCCCAAAACTACAACAACCCTCAACAGCAGGGCTCCAGCAGTCACCCTTACAGGGGAAGACCAAGGAGAGGCAGGGGAAATGGAATAAGACCTTGGTAAGTCATCCATCTTCTCAGGATCAATTATATAATACTAACAATGAATTACTTATAGGTAATTAAATTGATAGAGAGTTATTGGATATAATTGATAAGGATTTAAAAAATTATTCATTTTAAAATAACATGTTAAACTTATCTTTAAATGAGGACAATGTACATAGTTTTATTTACCACCAGGATAATGCTATAAATATATAAATGGAACCAAATGAATTAAATTTTGAACCTGATGATGAGTCTTCTGAATTGGACACAGAGAAAATTGAATATTTTCTAAAAGAAAATCCAATGGAATCAAAAATAATTAGTAAATTATTATTAAGAATTGAAAAATTGGAAGAATTCTCTAGAGAGTCAAACAATAATACAGAAAGTGTATTATTAAACCTCACACAATCATTGAGTAAAACAGCCAATAGGTTAAAAATTATTGAGAATTCAAATAATGAATTAATCAATAAAAATAAAAGATTAAACTCTGAGATTAAAAATTTAGAAAAAAAATTAGAACATTCTCAGAATATTATGGCTACCATAGAGGGACGTGTAAAATTGTCTTTTTCAAATGTGAATGATACCTTAACTCATGTACCTGTAATAAACGATAGGTTACAAGGAGTAGAAATTGAAATTACTAACATTTTTAAAAATACTGATAAAGTAAAAGATAAGACCTCTTATGTGGAAAGAGTACCAGTTATTATGAAACACTCTGATGATAAATCAATGATTGAACATCAACATAGTGTCATGGGCTTTGAGAATATAAGATCAGTAATGGATGAAATAGATGATCATCTTTCTAAAGTAAGTGAATAACTCAATATTCCTCAGGTTAGGGAAGAAAAAACTAACCAAAAGAACTGGCCTAAGTTAGATTGGTAACCTTCTTTTAGCAGGGATTAAAAATCTGATTGGAAACAATTCATTCAAAGAATTGACAACTTAAAATTTTCATACAAGTTACCTGATGAAGAAATTACATCGAAATTTATATCTTTACTTAAAGATGTGGCCTTATTATGGTTTGAATCTGTATTGAGTGAGGGAATTAACTACTCCTGGAATGAATGGAAGGCAATAATTGAAAGGCAATTTGGTGGCCCAAAATTTAGAATCACTCAACAAAGATTGTATGAGAAAGCCAGATATAATCCAAATGCTGGAAATAAACCCATGATATTTTTAATAAATTTAATAAAAATCATGAAAGACATGGATCCAAAAATGGATTACGATGAGTGGAAAGAAAAAATAATATATAAATTTCCTATATCAGTCAGGGAAATTATTGTAGCTAGAACTGAAACCATCAGAGATACTTCTGGGTTTATTAATATATGCAATGAAATATTATTGAACCACAAATATGAAACCAGGTATAATAATTCCACGCAAAGTGTTGAGGTAGTAAAACATACTGCAAATAGGTTACCAGTGGAGAAGAAAAAACCTTCAGCTCCCCTTGTCCCTAAAAGACAAGAAAATAAAACCTGCTACAAATGTAACAAACATTGGGCTAAAGGTCATACTTTTAAGAAAAGAATAAATGTTATTGAAAACTCACAAGATTCTGAACAAAATAATCAGGAAGATGAAAAGGAGGAATCTAGTGAGGATTGTAAAAGAAAAATTTCTTACAGTGATGATGAAAATGAGATATATGTATTAGAACAGGATATTATGTTACTGAATGATGCAATACCTCATACAGATACATCTTTGACTTCCATTGAAGAAGCTGAAATTATCAAAGATGTATCTCATTATACTTACAAAAAAACACCTATTAGAGCGCCTGTTATTATATGTGGAAAAGAAATGAATGCCATTCTTGAAACTGGGGCTGCAGGTAGTGTAGTTTTTATTAATACTTTAATGAAAGTAGATAGTAAGTATAAGGAAAAACTAAAACCTGTACAGACAAAGAGCTGGATGGGTTTTGGTTCAATATTAAATCCAATTGGAAAATAAAAAACTGCTGTATTCTTTAAATATCATAATGAATATGTAAGAGAAGTGTGTGAATTTGTGGTAATGGATAATAATAATTGTAGTGATTGATTTGTTATTGGAAATGACTTATTGACCTAATTTGGCATCAAACTAGATCCTGAAAATAGTTGCTTCACTATAGGCATAAATTTGAAAAGAAAATTCAAGATTTGCTCTGAAAATTTAGTTTATTCCATTGCTCCTAAAGAAGAGCAACTGCAAGGTGGAAGAACCACCTCTGAAGTGGTAGAATTGGAAAATGAAATCCAAAAAGCCTCTTTCAGTCCTCAACTCTCAAAAATTGAAGAAAACAATATTTTGAGATTGATAAAATCTTATCCTATGGCATTTGCTCATGGCTCAAATGAACTAGGATTGGTCAAAGACCATGAGATGAAAATATCTTTAAGTTGTAATCTGGATAATATTCCTGGCAGCTTGAAAAAGAAACCTTAACCAGCTTCTCCTGCAAAAAGGAAAGACATTGAAGACAACATTAAAATGTTTTTAGAAATGGATATTGCTGAAAAGGTGGACACAACACCTAAGTATTGTGTTATTTCACCACTTTTAATCTCTTATTAAAAAGATAAGGCAAGATTATGTGGTGATTACAGAGCTCTGAATACATTCATTGTGGATGATATTTACCCTCTACCAAGGATAGCTTCTATCCATGCTACCGTACAAGGAGCAAAACATATTTCCTGTTCAATGGAAACAAAGGTTACCACCAGATTTCTGTGGAAAAGAATTCTTAGAATTTCTTACTCATAACCACACACATGGGGATATAAAAATATGTGAGAATGCCTTTTGGCCCAAAAAATTCCCCTTTAGTCTTCCAGAAAATGATGGATAGTATTTTTCATCAGGAAATGATTGAAGGATGGCTTTTAGTTTATATTGATGACATCATAGAGCTCTCAAAAACATATGATGAACATTCAAGTCACCTGAAAAGAGTATTTCAAAAGATGGATCAAATTAACATGACAATTAAATTAAAGAAATGTAAATTTGGGTTTCAATCCTTGAAAGTACTTGGACATTTTGTATCGGGTTTACAAATTTGTGTTTACCAGAACAAAGTGGCAGCAATAAGAAACATAAGTATACCTAATAATGTGAAAGATGTTCAAAGTTTTTTAGGTATTTGTGGATATTATAGGCAGTATATAAAAAACTACCAATCAATTGCAGCCCCTTTAAGAACATTAATCAGGAAAAATGAAGCTTTCATTTGAAATAATGAAAGACAACACACCTTTGATAAATTGAAGGAGTGTTTAATGTCAGCTCCAATATTGGGACTGCCAGATTTTAACCTCCATTTTATCTTGTATGCTGATGCAAGATTCACAGGGTTAGGTGCTGCCTTACAGCAAAAACAGATAATAAATGGAAAATTATCTGAAGTGGTTATCTGTTATATATCCAGAACCTTAAGAAAGACAGAATTAAGGTATGGTGCCACCCAACTGAAATGTTTAGCCGTTGTGTGGGCCTTGGAGAAACTTCATTACTATCTGGAAGACCAGAAGTTTGAATTAATAACAGATTGAAGTGCAGTAAAATCATTACTAAACATGAAAACACCTAATAGGCACATGTTTAGATGGCAGCTAGCTGTACAAGAGTACAGAGGAAGAATGACAATCACTTATAGAGCAGGAACATTTCATTCTAATGTGGATTTATTATCCAGAAGCCCTTTGCCAAATGATGCTGACAACCCAGCTTATGTACCTGAAAATAAGGTTATACATATATTTGGGATTTATATAGTGGATTTAGAGGAAGAGTTTATGCAACCTATATTGGAAAATTATTCATCTGATTAAGATTTTACTAAATTATCTACCATTTTAAATGATCCAACTAATGCCTCCATGAGTGCATTAGTTAAAACCTTGCCTCTAAAGTATAAAAATGCATTGAATAAAGGTAAACTTTCGATTGAAGATGGATATATATATTACAGAAAAAAGCTAAGTAATGTAATAGTAATACCACCTTCTAAGAAAGAGTTTATGTTGAGTACTTGTCATGATGACATCTTAGCTGGTCATTTTGATTATAAAAAAACATTAACCAGAGTTAAAAATACAGCCTGGTGGATAAACATGAAAGAAGATGTACAAAAATACATTGAATCATTTGACTCTTGTCAGAAATCTAAAAGATTAACTGGGAAGAGAGCTGGGTTGTTACAACAAATAGAGCAGCCAAAAGCTCCATGGGAAATTATAAACATGGATTTTGTCACTGGCTTGCCATTATCTGGAAAAGAAAGTTTCAATTCTTGCTGGGTAATTGTAGATAGATTAACAAAAATGTGTAAATTTATCCCTACCCATAATGAGGTATCTGAAAAAGACTTGGCTTTACTATGGTGAACTCAAATGATAAAAACTGCTGGGTTCCTCAAAGCCATAATCTCTGACAGAGACACTAAATTTACTTCAGAGTTCTGGACATCTTTGATGGAAGTATCAGGTTGTCAATTGAAATTGTCTACAGCACACCATCCACAAACTGATGGGCTGGCTGAGAGAATGATACAGACTCTAGAAGATATGATCAGAAGATATTGTGCTTTGGATTGGAATACAAAGACAATGAGAAATTCACACATGAATGGGAAAATTAGTTCCTGGCCTTGAATTTGCTTATAATAGCACAACTCATTCTGTAAAAGAGAAAAAACCATTTGAACTCTGACTGGGATATGTACCAAATACCCCAGTAAATAATTTAAATAAATTACCAAGGTTAGATATACACCCTGTTACTAAATCCTTTATTCATATGCAACAAATGTGTAGAAAGCATGCAGAGGAACTCTTCCAAAAAGCATTTGAATATGAAAAGAAAAGGTGGGATAAATCTCATAAAGAATTTGAATTCAAAAAAGGAGATAAAGTCCTAATTTCAACACTAAATTTTTACTTACAAGGTAATGGTAAATTGAAGGATCCCTTTGTAGGAACTTTTGTAGTACGCAAAATGGTTGGTAATAATGTTGTGGAAGTCATCTTATATGCCCCATATGATAAGAAACATCCAGTTTTCCCTATCTCATTATTAAAACCTTACCATTCAAATGATCATGCCTTATTTCCAAAAAGAAGAGGAAGGCCTAAAAAGCAACCTAAAGAAATTGTGGAAAAGAAAGAGATTTAAAAAATAATCAAGAAAAGAATTCTTACTAAAGTGAAAGGAACTGAGCATTTATTAAGATTTTAGGGGAAATCAAATGAATTTGATAAATGGATACCTGAAAAAGAAATTTCAAATATATCCTCCCTTCTTAAAAAATTTAAACAGAAATTAATTACTGTTCAACCAGCTGAGGGGTTAAGAAAACAGTACTCATAATATTTGGTTATGCTTTATTTCTTCAAAGAACTAATATTTAGTGCTACAGAATTTTCTGAATACCAGAAAAATAATATAAAATAAAATAGTGTATAACTAATCATTTTTTTTATTGTTTTTTTTGGGTGGGTGAGTTTCAGCCTGGATATCCCCAGGACTGAGTAAAAAGTACTTATAATTTCTGTTAAACACAAGGACTATACATGGGAGAAATAAATTAGAGTACAAAAATAGTATACATAAGTAAAATTATGATAATATACAAAATATGCCATTATAAAACCTTATATACAAGCATATATGCACCTTTTACAAGTCTTATTTACTTAATATTAAGCTGGAATACATTAAAGTAGTCTTAATAGCCTGAAATATAAGGCTATATAATTTTAAAGTACACTTAAAGCTGTTGTTTTCATTGTTTTATGCAAAAAACAAGAAATGTGCTTTGAATCACTTAAAAGTTGATTATATGCGCTATAAATTTAATAATCTTAAAAATGCGCTTTGAAAGATCAATTTTTCTTAATTAGGAATATTTATTAGGCCACTCAAATTCATAAAAGTAACACTTTTCAAATTTGGTGTTTTTTATGCCAGAAATGGCTTCTGTGTACTGGCCACATACTGCCTGCATTTTTCCCATGTGAATAGCTTCATTTTAAGTAAAGTTAGCTTTTTCAAACTATAATTACCCCACATTCTACGCCCACTGTGGGGAAACACACTAAAATAGGTGACAGGCACTTATTTAGTGTCCTAGCTTAATTATAAATGCATTGAACCTCTTTATATGCACTAATTTCATTAATAACCTCATTCTTGGCACTTTGATTCACTACCACTCTTAAATTTGCCTAAACTAGTCAATAATTTACCCTTTCAAGTGCCTTCCAAGGACTTCATGTAGTTACCCCACATCTCACGCCCTTTTTTGGGTTTTTAGTTGGTTTCTCAGTCAATTTTGGTTATTTTTGAATGGGGATTTCATGTAGTATAATGTTATGATTAGCCCCAGAATTTCTACAGTTAATCCCCCTTATCATTAAGTAATAATTAGTCTTAATTCTTCACTTTTAGTCTCTCATATTAATGTATAATACGCATATACTCTCTTTTTTGCTTATTGTTTATTTTTGATTAATTATCCCTATTACTACAAGATTTTGGAAGGTTATATCATTCTAATTATGTTACTGGTCACTCTTTTTTTTTTGGACATGTGTATTAGATTGAATGAGGCGTAGTTAGCTGTGTATTGAGCTGGTAAATAAAAGGGGTCATTGGGGAAGTAATTGTGTAAACAAGGAGGGGGTTTTTGGTCTAGTTTTCTACATTTTTTATCATTAAAATTAAACATATAGCCAATACAATTACAATACATATCAATATTACTTATAAAGTCTTTGAATAGTATCCCAATTTATTACATCTATTTTTCTACCAACTATAATATTGTAAGCCATATATAATTAGTGAGATTAAAATTACTGAGACCCTTATATTGGGTTATATTTAAATACTTATTAGATTTTTACTACAGTATTCATATAGGACCATTAAAATCTTCTAGAAAACTGACCATTCAAGCTAGTTCACCTCTCTGTACTTGACCTCAGCCTGACAAGAGGGGTGGAGAGGAAGAGGAGAATGTGGATAGGGGTTGAAAATGATGATGAAGGGAGTTAAAAGGTTGGGGAGAAAGATGAGGTGAGGATAAAGGAATGTTTCAAAGGGAAAAGAGTGGGGTATTTTTGAGAGAGAGTAAAAAAAAGATGATAAAAGAAGATAGTAATAAAAAATAAATATACAAAAAATATAAAAAATATAAAATATGATACAAAGAGTGGGCACAGAAATTCCTTGAATCCTAAAAATCCACAACTCCTATACTGTTATTTTCTTCATTTACTTAAATCAAATAAAAATCTACATTTAAATATTTTGAAAATTTTAAAGAAAAAGGGAAATAAATTTTAATAAATGATAGTATGAATTTTTTTTATTTAATAGTAAAATATAGTGTGTCAATTGAATTTGAAAATTATATGTCAAGGTAAAGTCTTTGTAACATCATTTTTAAGATTTTTGCACATTCTTTAGATATTTTAATAATTTATAATATTCAATATTATCTAGTCATAAAATAAGTATATAATTTTTTCAATTATTTAAAATAATACAATGAATAATATAAATGCACAAAATAGCCTTTCATGAAAAAATTGACATATTTAAAATTATAGTTTCTCCATGTGTTTCTGGCCAAAGAACTTATATAATAATGTAAAATGGTATCTTGCCAGATCTATACATTGGTGCTCGTTTTTTAAAAAATTAAAAAGAAACTGCTTAAATAATTTAAAATATGTATTTTTCAGAATAATTTGGCTGTGATCTGCACTGTATTAAAATTTCTATAAAATAATCTCATTCTTCATATCTCAAGATTTGTTCAAAGTATTATTACCTATGCTTCATTAAATATTCAAGTTGTATTCATATTGAGTTCACCAGAATGTCAATATTTTTTCTTGGTGGTTTCATCACTAATTCAATGTGGGCTCAAAAAGATATGAATTAGGGTTGAAGTTTGCGGACTTGCTAGCAAGTCTGCCCCCCATATTGCGTGGTGTATTGTCTATAGTATCCACACATTCCCAAAGAACTTTGGAGATCTCTAACTGTAGTTGGAGCTTTTACATGTTTTATGGCTGCCACTTTGTTCTGGTCAACACATATCTGTAATCCTGAGACAACATGACCAAGCATTTTCAAGGAATGACACCACACAATATGGGGGGCGGACTTGCTAGCGAGTCCGCAACCTTGGACCCAAACTCACCACAGATTGAGCACACATTGAGCTATTGATAAAGGAACCATACAATCAGGGATGAACACCACTCAGCAGAACAGTTTTAGGTGGGTGTCCAAGTAGAGTTCAGCATGAGTTCAGTATGAGTTCAGTCTGAGTTCCATCTGAGTTCAGGTTGAGGACTTGCTAGCAAGTCCACCCCCTATATTGCATAGTGTGAAAGCCAAATTTTCATTTTTTCAAGGCAAGTGTCACATTTATCTCATCCATTTTATGGAATAATTTACATAGGTGGTTAAGGTGGTCCTCAAATTTTTTAGTGAATATGATGATATCATCAATGTAAACCATCAGCCATCCTTCAATTATTTCTTGTTGGACTGTGTTATCCATAACTTTTTAGAAAACTGAAGGGGAATTTTTGGGGCCAAATGGCATTTTAATATACTAATAAATACCCATATGAGTAGAAATAATTAGATAGTTCTGTGAATTTTTCTCAAAAGGAACCTGGTGATATCCTTTATTACCATCTAGACATCTGATATATTTAGCACCTTGTGAGGTAGCATGGATAGAGCTGAATCTAGGTAAAGATAGATATCATCTACAGTATAAGTATTTAATGCTCTATAATCACCACATAACCTGGATTTTTCTTTCTCATAAGAAATTAAGACAGGTGAGATAACACAATGTTTAGTTGTTTCAACTACCTTTTCAATAATATTCATTTTTAAAATGGTAGAGATATTTTCTTCAATATATTTTCTCTTTGTGGGGGAAGCAGGATAAGGCTTCTTCTTTAAAATAGGTAGTGTTTCAGTTAATGGGTAAGATAATGAAAGTTTCATCTCTTATTTGACCAATCCTAATTTGTGTGACCCATGAGCAAAGGCCATAGGAAAAGATTTTATCAACTGAATGATGGAATCTTTTTCCTCACCAGAAAGTTGATCTCCAAAAGAAGCTGTGTCGATTTCAGAAAGGAGGGCAAACATTTATTTTGTATATTTTCCTTTATACTAAACCACAGAATGAAATGTGTTCATTACTGGTGTTATTTTTTTGGGGGAAGAAATTTTAAATTTTCTCTTCCCATTCAATCCATTGTGAAGCATTGGGTTGAAGGATAAGGTTTAATGCCAAATTTGGTTAATATATCATTTCCCTTAATGAACAAACTTCTTAAGTTATCATTTTCAATAACTACAAAGTGACAAGTAGCTCTTACAAAGCCATGGCTATATTTGAAAAATACTGTAGCATTGTATTTACCAATGGGGGACAAAAAAAGAGCCATAACATCTCCAATTTTCTGAATTGACAGAAATAACTTTTGATATATAATCCTGATCTACTGAAATAATTCATAAATAAATTTTTTCATCAATTAATTAAAATAATATTACAAATTTATTATCAATTACCAGGATTAATACTCAACTGAAGTAATTAAATAATATATTGTTGTTATTTATCACCAGGACTAATAGTCAACTGAAGTAACAAAATAATATATTAATTATCAGGACCAAAGGTGAACTGAAATAATTAACTAATATAATTATTTGATCAAATAATTTTAATTATATTACTTCTAGGACTAAGAACAATTCTTCTCTATCTTGGTCTACTAGGAAAATATATATATATATACCTGACACCTCCCCCTGTAATTTGAGAAATTTAATGCCAACTACAGAGTGTAGAGTAAAAATATATATGTATAATATGAAATATGCAGAGTGATAACTATTCACTACAAAATTATAGGACAATTACGTCTATATAAAACTTAACTTTGGGGTAATGTTCAAATCCTGGTTGCAGAAAAAAAGATAGTCATATGCCTTTGATGTTTGACATTTGTTGTTAGTCCAAAAATTGCTATAGGTTCTAAACTCAATGGTCCCACAGTTTCTAGCTTAAAGATATTGATTGAACAATGATTCAGAAAGGCTTCCAGCTTTCAAGGGGCCTTTTTGGTCTAGAATATTTTTCCAGCAGTCCAACGGCATTGAAAGTAAAGGTTACTCAAAAATTAAAGATTTTTGTACATATTTAATTCTTTATAATTTATTACTCAATAAAAAGTTAAATAGTTATTATTATTATTATTACATTAAAATCTTAGAGATACTCAATTGTAAATACTAAGAGTGGTAATAGTAGTAATAGATTTATTGTGTATATAAAAATTGATTGTAAAGTAAGAATGGGATTATATAAAATAGCCAGCATGAGGGGCCATATATAGGCAAAAGAGAGAGAAAATATGGAGCCACAAGTCTAAATACATGAGTATCACAGGGAGAAAAATCCCAAAATAGAAATTTCTAATTTAAAATAGTTCTAAAAAGAATATTCTTATATACAGTATTTATCTGTATATGTCAGGTTAATTAAAAGAATTTGATTTACATAGGCTTTTCTGTATATGTCAATGTAAATAAAATAATTTGATTTTAATATTTAAGTATTAATATAAATCAGTCTACTTTTCAGCTGTCATGAGGATTTTGTCAAGGAATAAAAATGTGGGAACATTATAATTATATATTTACTTAATTTATTATAAGTAATTTATAAAGAAAGTATAACTAATAAAATGAGAGTAAAAAGTGTAGCTCTACTCTAGTCAACAATTAATTATTTATTGGGTAAGTCTAGTAGCCTTGATGACAAAATATGCCCTCCTCATCTATTTCTTCAATTCCATTTATCAATTCATCACAGCATATTTCAACCTTAACTCTTTCTTAAATTCTTCTATCACATCTTTAAATGATTCAAACATCATCAAAGCAGGAATAAAGAATTGAAAAGCTATGGAATAGGTTGATCTGGAAGATGATCATATATTTTCATCTAAAATTATTATTACATACGGAGGCTCTCAAAACAAGATTTATATGGACAAAAAAAATTATAATTTTCTTACATTTGGGATTTCAACTTATATTGATCTATTTCTGGAGTACCAATTCCTTTACCTGCTTAACTCAAGGTTCATGGATTATAATTTCCCAATCACAAATACATTATAAACTTTGGATTAGGGAAAGGTCTTGTGGAAGCAATTTTGAACTCTTCATGAGACAGCCATCAGAAAACTCAAACTCCTCCTAGGTTAGAATCTTGTGAAAATTTTACTCATCTTAGTTGCTCTTTTCAGATCAACCAAAATTTGAAAAGAGGGTGAGTAAAGTGAGGCAAGAAGGTTGGATGGAAAGTAAATCAGCAGGAAGGGAGGCTAAGTATGGTAAATAAAGGATTTTTCAAAGATTCATTTTTATTTTTTGAATTTATAATTATTCATTCATTAAAGATTATAATTAAATTTAAGTAATGGGCCATTGGGCCTTGCTGCTGTATAAAAGTAATCATTTAAACAATTAATTTATTGAATGAGTTCACAATACAATTATATGTCAATGTATTCTTTGGCTTTGATAACATCTGAGCTCATTAGCTGTTAGTATTATGAATGCTGTTACTTTTACTTGGTTGATCATCTTTTTTGAAAAATTTATTTATTTATTTATGAAATAAAAATGAAAATTTGGCAATCCTGACCCCCTCCCAATGTAAATTTCAGGGGAGGGTATTTCCATTTTTTTTCTTTTCAATTTGGTTGGAATTTTCTTTAAATTTATATACATGATTAAAAGACAAAAAATCTCCCATTGAATATTAAAAATGCATTTACCTGAATGTTAAGCAGAAAGTGTGTAATCCAAAAGCACTCAACTAAATAGGTCTTGATCCTCAAGATGGTACAAACAAACAAAAAATCTCAAAATAAAAAGATTAACAGAAATATGAGTGTGGAATATATAAAAGGTAGTTTGTTTCAATAAAAAACCATATTAGCTTTCTAGAAAACTTCAAAGATCTTATTTTTTCCTCTCTAGAAACGTTCAAAATTTTTACCTAGTCCTTTATAGCTTCTCAATATGACATTTCTACCTTCATCATTTTCTACTTCAAAAGAGCATAGTACAAAAGACTATAGGCTTAAAAGGGGATACTGCATTACTCCCACTCATTGTAAAGGGTTAAATTACTATTGTGTTAAAAACGCCGGAGTAAAGAGATTCACTTCAACCTGTGAATGTTTTCAATGGCATCATTTACACTGTGATTTCCTTAAGCTCAATCCAGATACTCAAGGCCAATCTATGTCTGCTAAGTACTGGCCTAGTGAGGCAGAAAGAAAGATACTGTAAGACAACTTCCAGTATTATCTATCATTTATATCATTTGGATTTATATGTATGAATTCTTCTAGGTCATTAGATAAAACTACACATACTGAACAAATGGTTATTGATGATGATGAAGATTCAACAGAAGAACATAGTAAAAGAAAAAGGATAAAGATATGTATTCCAAGTGAGGTTAAGGTATTAATTTGAAATATATAACATATGTCTAAATAAATAAAACTTAATTAGGTAAAAAAAGTTCACTAATTCATAGTAAAGATTCAGAGGATAAAGATAGTATTTGGAATCAGAAATTGGAATATGAGGATACTAAGAAAGAAGAAGCTATCATGGAGGTAATTGATAATGTGAGGAATATTTATTGAATTGAATAGATGGCTTTGATGGCTCTTTGGTGTATAAATATAATGTTCCATGACTTATACTGAAGAGGTTCTCAAGATGAGTTATGGAAGCACCATTCCCAATTGAACCAGATTGGCAAAGTGCCACAGAGATTTATATTGCAGAGTCCCTCTGTGGGTAATTAGAATTGTTGTGGTAAATAGAATGATTATGAATCAAATCATGTAGGTACTTAAAACCATGATAAGTAGTTTGGAAAATTTTCCGAAAACTTGGATCAGGTATTTCAGAAACTTTGTGAAGTGTATATCATTGTTGATGAAAAAATAGATAGGGTTCAGGAAGTAAGGTAGCGGTTCTCTAACAGGTGACTCATATAAAAATATCAAACTCAGCATCAGATTTAGGATAAGAGTAAACCAAAAGATAAAGGGATAGAGCATCAGAAGTTGTTTGAAGCTGTTGAAAAAGTGAGGGAGTCGTGTTAGCATTTGGAGGATGAAAATAAGAGCAAGAGTAATCAATGGTGGGATAAATTAAGTGTTATAGTATGATGTTAGGGTGCCTTAAGACTTGATACAATGTGTACTGTGTGTGTATAAAAAAGATCATAAGGATTAGGTGAAGTAAAATTTTAAGGTATGGGCATGTGTGTACCTAATGCTTGTTATGCTACAGCAGGTGTACTTGAGTCAATAAGTTAAAAGAAAGGGATAATAGTTAGATCACATGAAATCAGATAAAAGATATGCCACCACAACTTTTAGATAAATAAAGAAGAAATAGATGAAATGTAAGTCAACACTAATAATAAGATAACTGTCAAGAGGACAGGAAAGATTAAAAAGAGAGAAACGAGATGCATGCATTGCAGCATAAAGAGCACACTAACATATAAGAATAAGTACCTGAGTCAACAAGTTAGAAGAAAGAGATAAGAGTTAGATCACACAAAGTCAAATAAAAGATATGCCGTTGTAGACAATCCTATAGTACTAGCTATAGGCCTTGATCATGGGAGTTGGAGAAAACCCAGTGAGAAAATCCCCTGTCCCTTTAGAAAAATAAAGTGAGATTTAACTGCTACAGTAAATTGGTTCCTGTTTTCTAAAGCCCCTTTTTCAACACACTTGACTGCTTGATCAGCCAAGAAAGTAGTCTCCAGACAGACTACCAAGCCAAGAACTGAAATGTAGACCAATGTCCACACCAGAGAAAGCAATGATACTTGATGTAGGTTACAAATCCACACCAGGGACAGCAATAATATTTGATATAGCTGGCAAGACTATACTAGAGAAACCAGTTGCCAAGTTAAGTTAAATGAAGAAGTCACCTTGCAACAAACACAGCCAATTGTGGCCAAAAAACAGTGAAAACTGAGTGAGGAACACGGATATCACCTCCAAATGGTTGTATGATATTTAAGGTTGCCCCAAACTGTCTTATTTACTACGTAAACACAGACCACTACCTAAGAGCCCCTGCACAACAACGAATTTGGCGTTTTTGAGTGCCAAATTGCATAAAACCCCTCTAGAATTACTTCCCAGCCTTCTAGCACCAAGGCGGGCAGTCTGCACAACATTGGGAGGCCCGCCTGAGGCGGCCAGACCACCCTGAAACCAGAAAACCACCGAAAACCCCCAAAAATACCCAAAATACTTAGAAAAATCTTCTACAACTACTAAATACTTTAAAATACATAATTAGGCTAAAACAACATTGTGACATGAAATGTAGAGAAAAATTAGCTTATTCTAATGGTTCTAAGAGCTTAACCCTAAGACTTAAGGTTAGCTTGTAAAACACAAAAAACAAAATTAAACAGCTATCTTTTAAAATAAAAAATGAGGAAATAACCCCTTAATACTTAAAATATGAAAAATGTCAAGAAGACATAAAATATAGAGAAAACCCGGGGCTATCCAATTGTAGTACACACATCCCCGCAGTCACAATATTTACTGAATAAATCCAGAAAAACACCCAATTATTAAACAATGTCATTTAAGACATGTCAAAACCACACCAAATACACCAACAAAGGGCTCTGCCAATGTTGGAAGACAAAATCCTCGCTCAAATACAGAATTTCCACATTATCCTTCATCACAACCACCATGTTCAGCTTTCTTTCCAAATCTGCTACTGACATGGGTCCTTGCCAATACTGCATTGACAACAATCTCATCTGTACCATCACACCACCGGCCCATCCCTACAGAGCCTCCTGTTATGCCTGTCACTCTAGGAAGAAGACTTGTTTCAGACTTGGTCCATTGTCCTCTTCAACATCTTTTCCTCCTCCACAACCTGATCCACCTTCTACTAGCACCAAAAGATCCAGAACATCCATCCTGATCCCCAGACTGGTCAACAAATTACACCCTTCGAAAAAGAATTCCAACCCTGCAAAAAGCACTAGCTCTACCATCTCTGGTCCTCCTGATGGCAAGCCCAATACTTCTTCATACTGAAACTCAATATGACAAATCTCCAGTTTATTTTCATCGAGACAGTGATGATGACAATGTGGGAACCATTGAAGCACCCCCACCTAATCCATTTCCCACCATCAAAAACAAATTCAAACAACATTCTTCTCAACAGAAGCATCTCATTCTATATTACTTCCAATCCACTCCTTTCAGGAATCCAAAGGACCTTGTGAAAAGGAAGAACCTCATTCACCAGTTCAAAGCCAAGGCTGAACATTTTGTAACATCTCTTGAGTCTTTTCTGTATTTTCTTCTTGCCTGAAAATCTTGATTTAGAAATAAAAGAGTAAAAAAAAATTTCCTCAGTTTAAAGTCTTGGGGGAAAAATCCTCAGTTTTAAGTCTTGAGGGACTAACAGTCCTCATTTTATAGTCTTGGGGGACTCAAAACCTAAATCAAAAAGACAGAACCAGAGATCAAAACATTAAAGACCAAAGAAACAAGCTACCATTCTGGGGTAACTGTTATATAGAGCAACCAGATAATCAGTTACCCCCACACTTTCCTTAACTAAATTCAGAGACTCCCCCTTTGAATGCCCTCTGCCAGAATTACACCATCACCACATTATTATTTTAGAGTCCTGAAGGACTCAACCATCAAACCATCTTCAGTTTATAGTCTTGGGGGACTACCAATTTTCAGTTAAAAGTCTTGATGGACTGGCCACAGTGTTCAGTTTAAAGTCTTGACAGACTATACACATTTTGCATAAAAAATCAAATAAAAAAAGGCTGAGCCACCTCCATGCACAATGCTCCACAGCGGACCTGCTGAACTTCCACTCTTTATTCATCATCTACACCTCACTGATAAAATTTTCATTCATCTCTTTTCTCTTCATTATTGTTTTTTCACAGATCATTGCTGAATCCACAGATTTTGACCCATTGGACCTTCCCTGTTTCACTGCTCCAAAGGACTATGCTTGTAAACAGTGCATCCTTATGTGCAGACCTTTTATTTTCACCCTTCCTACTCCTCAGACCAAGTTCCATAACAGGGCCTGTATTTCCTGCAACTCTAAAAATAAAAGATGTGACAGAGACCCCATCTATCTAATACCTCCAACTTCACCTTCACATTAATATATTTCCAGATCTTATAGCAGGTCACCAGAACTTGGACCTGCTTCTTCATCTTTATCTTCCGCTTCTTCCAGAAGATCATGCTGTTCTGTCCCCAGAACTCTCTCCAAAAGACCTGCTTTATCATCCCAAAAAACAGCCTTTATCTCCGCAAATCTTGTTAAAACAGCTTCAAAGTCAGCTCCCAGGTTGTAAAACTGTGTCCAGGGGGCACTCCTGACGTAGGGCAGCCCACCCGCCTTGCCAGAAAGTGAAAATCATGCTCAAAACTTCTGAATTCAGCCATATAACAACCAAATTACTCCATCAAAAACTAAAAGCTCTACACAAAAGCCTCCTAAAGCTCCCAGAAAAATGCGCACCACCACCATCTCCTCATCTGACCACACCAAAACTTCCAACATCTTTAGAAAGCCTGCTAGAGGACCCTCTGACAACACCGGAACACCCAACACTTCCCCTAAACAAAAAACTCCTGTTACTTCAAGAAGAACTAACTTCACCTCTCCTCTAGCAGCCAATTATTCCTCTGATAGTTTCCTTTCTTCTGGATCTTCATCTAGAAGATCCCTATCAGCTTCCAGGTCACCTTCTCCTGGTCCATTCTACAACAACCCTGGCACTCCTCCACCAGTATCTAACCAAACTGGGTCAAGCAACAATATCAAAACAACAACAGCAGCCCTGCTGCTCCAACCAGGCCACAGGAACACCCTCCTTCTAGTCCATCTTCCCAACACCATTTAGAGCATGATCATGAGAATCCATACCTCCATCTGGTTCATCCTCCTTCAACATCCATTCAGAATTCTTCAACATCTCAAATCCTGACCGCTTACAAATTTGATGAGCTACCAATCTGTAAGTAACAAAATAATAAATACAATTTCTTTAACAGATAAAAATTGTTGATCCTATTCTTCTGTTTAGTTGGAACCCCAAATCCTGAAACTGCAATTGAGATTGGCCAACCTCTAGAAACTACCTTAAAGCTGGATTACGCCAACATGAAACAACACCTAAGCATGATGTGTTCTAACATGCTTAAAGCCTTTGCTCTTCACTTTCTGTTGAATGAGTTTGAAAAGAATTTAAGAAAACAGCTCCTTGATGACCACTGGAAGATGTCTAGAATAATCAAGCACACCTTTCTACACTCTATCCCTGCTTCTTCCACTTCTTCCCAGAAATTACCTTCTAACCCAGTACCTGACCATTACAATCCATATACTCTATCCAGCTGCCTAAACCACAAAGAAAAAAGTTCTTCCTCCAATCCTAACAAAAAGCAAAAATTCCACCATAATCCGGACCAACCCCTGGAGGCTTCTTGTCGGCCAGTCGTCTAGAAGAAGGATTGAAAGGGGGAAGAAAAAGAGGAGGAAAGGAAAATAGGAAAGAAGGATTTATAGAAAGTAGAAATAATAAGATAATAAAATAATTGTATTTACTTAAAGAGAGGCAACAACGAGTTACTTGAGGGATGACACAAAAATGAGGTTTGATTAAATGACAATATTATTTAAAGTAAGGGTTCTGCGCGGAAAACACTATAATTACTATCAGACTTAAAGCAACCTGTAAATAGTTATGTAGAATTTAAATTAGAAATTTAATGCTAATAAAAATAATAATAAAAAGTATTATATTGACAGTTTGTTCAGATTTTGTTTTGTATAGTAAGTGATGAGGCTACAGGGGATTATCCAAGGCCTTTTTATAGGCAATGGGTCCTCTGAAGCGCCACTAAATTTGTAAATACAAGAGTCATAATAAGATGAAACAAGAAAATAAAAGAATTAGTGAAACATAACAATTTAAAGAAAAATATGAAACAAATAATTTAAACCCCAAATAAGAACCAAATTTCCCCACAACTAATTCCCAAATCAGTAAGTAAAAATAGTGAGTAACTAAACAAGCCTGAGACATAGGAACTATGAGAAAAAATAATTCAAAACAGATGGTACAGTATGCTTTTAGGGTTTTTAAGTGAAACAAGTAAAAATATTTTGACGCAACAAAATATGTAATCAATTTTAATTTAGTATATAGAAATTAATTAATTGTTCCAACTATGTAATTAAATAATTAATTTAAATGAAACAAGTAATTAATTTATTACTAAATTAAGTTGAGAATTTTAATACTATTTTATAAAATAAGTATTATAATTTATTTAATTTTTTATTGACACAATTAAGGGTCCAAAAAACAGCGGCAATAATTATGAACAATATTATATGAAAAAGTATATTTTAATAATTAAATTTAATTAATTAAAGTAATTACAATATAAGATAAACACTTGAATATAAATATCTTATAAGTTTTTAACTAATTAATATATAATTATTAAATAAACAATGTGCCCTTTGTTATGGAATATAATTAAATGCTTTTAAATTATCTTCTAATAAAATTAAAATAATATTTACTTTATTTATATAAATAAAATATTAATATAAATTTATTATGTAATATAATATTAATGTTAGATGCATACTCTGCAATTATTATGTCTTTATTTAATTCCAATAAACTGTATGTTTATTTACTGGGCTCCTGGAACAGCCTGGCTGACACTTCTTCTTCCAGACATTTAAATAAAAAAGAAATTAATAACTCACTAAATAGAGAGAATAATAATTAACAGATATATATATATAAATTTGTTTTATTTTTATTTTATTTTTTATTTTTATTTTTATTTTTATTTTTATTTTTATTTTTATTTTTATTTTTATTTTTATTTTTATTTTTATTTTTATTTTTATTTTTATTTTTATTTTTATTTTTATTTTTATTTTTATTTTTATTTTTATTTTTATTTTTATTTTTATTTTTATTTTTATTTTTATTTTTATTTTTATTTTTATTTTTATTTCTATTTTTATTTTTATTTTTATTTTTATTTTTATTTTTATTTTTATTTTTATTTTTATTTTTATTTTTATTTTTATTTTTATTTTTATTTTTATTTTTATTTTTATTTTTATTTTTATTTTTATTTTTATTTTTATTTTTATTTTTATTTTTATTTTTATTTTTATTTTTATTTTTATTTTTATTTTTATTTTTATTTTTATTTTTATTTTTATTTTTATTTTTATTTTTATTTTTATTTTTATTTTTATTTTTATTTTTATTTTTATTTTTATTTTTATTTTTATTTTTATTTTTATTTTTATTTTTATTTTTATTTTTATTTTTATTTTTATTTTTATTTTTATTTTTATTTTTATTTTTATTTTTATTTTTATTTTTATTTTTATTTTTATTTTTATTTTTATTTTTATTTTTATTTTTATTTTTATTTTTATTTTTATTTTTATTTTTATTTTTATTTTTATTTTTATTTTTATTTTTATTTTTATTTTTATTTTTATTTTTATTTTTATTTTTATTTTTATTTTTATTTTTATTTTTATTTTTATTTTTATTTTTATTTTTATTTTTATTTTTATTTTTATTTTTATTTTTATTTTTATTTTTATTTTTATTTTTATTTTTATTTTTATTTTTATTTTTATTTTTATTTTTATTTTTATTTTTATTTATATTTATATTTATATTTATATTTATATTTATATTTTTATTTGTATTTTTATTTTTATTTAAACTAATAACATACTAAAAAAAACTTGAGAATAATTAAACAAAATTACCCAAAAAATATGAGAGCTGAGAAATTAAAATGAAATAAATAATAAGAATCACAAATGGTATCACCCAGCCAATTGATAAGCTGATCCCTGATACCTTACCCACATCCAAGTGCACCTTGATGTGGATACACATTTAAATAATTTTTTAAATCAATTGAGATAAAAAATAAATTAGGGAAAATAGTATCAATAAGGAAGAAATGAAATAAATATAAATCAAAGAAAAAAATGAGATAGAGATTAAAAAAGAAATTAGGGTTTCCTGGCCAACTGATGAGCCTTTCCCCACAAATACTTTCCCTCATCCAGGTGGCCCTGATGTGTTGAAACCATATAATATAATTTGTGATTTTTCCTCCTTTATATCCTAAAAACACCCATAAAAATTTAAAGAAAAAAAGAGAAAAAAGAAAAAATCTAAAACTACTAACTAACACAACCACAGACACAAAATTTAACAAAAGGAAAAAGAAAAAGTCTGGCTCAATGAAAAGTCCAGTCCAAAGAAATGATCACTGGGTGGTCTCCCTCCAATAAGTAAAAATGATGGGAGACCACCAGTGATCTACCACCAAACCAAATAGACCAAGGAAGCTAGTCCAAAGCCAGTAAGCCAGTTTGAAGTCATAGAGGACTTGAAAACTGAATAAAAAATATAGAACTGGGATTCAACTAGGACAAAAAAAAACTTGGAACAGACATTATGGGGTAACTGTTCTACAGAGCAGCCAGCTCATCAGCTACCCCCACACTTCCCAAAATTAAATGTAGAAGCCCCCCCTGGGTACGTTCTAACAAAAACCAACATCCAGAACAATAAATCAAAACCAATAAAAGTGAAGAGTATGGCACTTGAAGACCAAAAGAATTTCCACTTAAAACTCATAGAGGACTAAAACCTGTGAAAAGAAACCAATACTAGGGTTCAGCCAAATTAAGTGAAGGGGTTGGAAAAAGACAATCTGGGGTAACTGTTCTAGAGAGCAGCCAGCCCATCAGTTACCCCCACACTCTCCAAGATCAAATCTAGAAGCCCACCCCATGGTAACCTTCTAACAAAGAAGTTTCCAACAAAACAGATGCAAGGCATCACCAAAAATCTAAAATTAAAGAATGGTCCATAGTTTATCCTCATTACGAAGTCAATCTTCTTCACTTCTAGTGCCTCTTGGGTAAAATCTCTTCACCTGATAAGCAGCCACTCTCTTCTTTAAGACTGCAACATCTAACTCCTCCAAAACATAAGAACCTCCAGACATCTGAGATATAATTCTTTAAGGTCCATTCCATCTTTCAGAAAACATTTCTCCCCACTGACTCTCCAAACTTCTATTATACACCAAAACCAAGCAAACAGGATTCAAGGGATTCCTGAGTCTATGTGCCAAATTCATGTCCAGTATCTGACTGATTGATTTCTTATCTACATCATTCTAGATTATGCCTTCTCTTGACATTCCTCTCTACATTCTAACTGTTGCATCCTGTCACAGAGAGAATCTTCTGTTGAGCATACATCATCCCAATCAATTCAAAGATAAGAGACTGCCTCCAAATCCACTGGTAGAACAGCTTTTTTTCCAAACATTAATTAATAGGGGAAATAGCCAGTTGTCCTTTTCACAGTGACTCTATCAGAAAATAACACCAAAGGTAAATAATGCCTCCATTTTTCAGCACTACACCCACACATCTTCACCAAAGCATTCTTAAAAACTTGATGGCCTCTTTCAACCATGCCTTCAGTTCAGGATAATAAGGTGTAGCCGCTCTGACTTTAGAACCAATGTGTCTCACAGCTTCTTGGAATTCAGCTCCAAATTCTGGTCCACCATCAACAGTCACCAACTTCATCAACCCATACCTAAGCACCCATTCCTTATTTAAAAATTCTGCCACATTTTTGGAAGTCAAATTAACCAGAGGCACTACATCAACCCAACCAGAAAAATAATCACTGGAAACAATCAAGTATTTATACCTGCCCTCTTTAATATGGACAGCACCGAAACTGACTCTTCCAAACAATGTTGATTCACAGTAGCATGTCCAACCTCTTTAGGTTTTAAGTGATTTCTTCTTTGAAATTCTTCACAAGATTGAACCCAACCCTGAACAGCCAACTTCATACCTGGCCACCAAAATCTATCTGCTACTCTTCTATATGTCTCCCCAAAGCCTTTATGACCAAGGTCTTCATGCAAAGACTTCAACACCAACTCTTGACCCTTCTTCTAAGTCACCACTACTTGAGGATTTGGATGTCTCCTCCTCATAAACCTACTTCCTGACACATAGAGAACAGGACTATTCTTCCCAATTTTCACCCAAGTATCATCATCACAATTATCTGGCCTCTCCAATGTTAACAGATATTCAACCATAATAAAAAACAACCCAGTCTAAACCCAGGTCTCATCTTCGAAATTTAAAAAAATAAAATCCAAGGGTAAAACCCTATCATCAAAATCACCAGTGTACACATGAGCAACACAACCAGCACATCCAGGACACCAATCCCTCAATTTTTGTACATCCTTTTTCTTCCACTGAATCTTAAGAGAATCCAGTTCACCAACATAAACACCATTTTCCAATCTTGAGCCATCCCAAACAACAGCCCCATCTTCATCAACAAAAACATCCTGATACCCCAAATCAAGATCAGAAATAGCCAGTTTAACCTCTTGGTGGAGGAGATAACAATCATCCAGTTTAGCCTCATGGGGGAGGAGAGAAAAATCTTCAGGACCCTTTGTGCTGGCCCCAACCACTGGGACATCTTCATTAAATTATTCAGAGTCTGAATCTTCATCTGTGGGTGGTCTCCTTGTTAATCAATCTGGCATCGTAAAATTATTTCCAGGTTTGTGTAGTAGGTCAAAAGAGAAATGCTGAATAAATGCCACCCACCTAGTCATTGGAGCATTTGGAAGACTAGGGGTATTGATCATTTGAACCAAAGATTTTGAATCCATCTTCAGCTTAAAATGCTGCCCCCATAATACCTTTTGCAGTTTCTTCAGAATTTTTTTCTACACCACACAATTCCAACTTGGGTTTAGAATATCAAGATTCAACCTCATTAAATACCACGGACTCATACTCTAATGGCCTGAACCTCCCAGTATTATCTTCCTGAGACAACACAGCAACAGAAGCAATATAATTTGAGTCCACTGCCAGATAAATTTTTCCGGCTCCAACTCCATAATCCAATTTATGAAGAATAATATCTTCACCTACCACCTTCTTCAACTTTTGAAAAGCCTCTTCAAACTCTTCAGATCATTCCCACTCTACATCTTTCCTGGCCAACCTTCTTAAAGGTGAAGCCAACAAAGAAAAATATTTAATAGTATCCTGATGTACACACAAACCCCCAAAAATCCCCTGACTTCAGTAGTATTTTTAGGCCTTAGACATGACTTAATTTTAATGACTTTCTTCTTTGTTATAATCCTTCCTTCCTTACATAAAACATGACCTAGTATTTCCAGAGCAGGAACACAACAAAAAAACTTTGACCCAGAAATGGTCAAACCAGCCTCTTCAATCCTAAACAATACTCTCTCTAGAGTAATTGCATATTCCCAAACAAATCACCTTATACCTGCGTTCTCCTTCAGCACCACATTTCCATAATCAGTAGAGGGTCCTTTGATTTCAACATCATCAATAAAAATACCAGCACGAGTAGGGCCTCATCCTGAAAAATCCAAGCAATTTGTGCTTGATATACCGCTACTGAATTATTTGCTCCTTGAGGCAATCTAGTGAGCTGAAATCTTCCAAGAGGAGTCTCAAACATTGTAAATGGCCGTGAATTGGTGTAAAATTCCCTTTCATCAAAGCCATCCATAATATCACCCAAACTATAACAAACCCTTCCAGAAAAAGCTTCCACAAATTCTTCCACACTTGGCGGCATCCCCACATTCTTGATAGTGACTCTATTCAAGTCTCTAAGATCATGAAACACCCTCAGCTTCCCATTCTGCTTCTTTAAACAGAACACCAGACTTGAGTAACTAGATGTCAGTTGTTTGTATAAACAAGTCCAGACTCTTTCCCTAACAATCTCTACAAAACCATCCCTAATAGAAGCTGGAATTGGAATAGGTTTGATTTGCCAAGGTTCATTCCAAACCGCAGGAGTCAAGTAAGGCTCCCCATAAGAGTGTTTCAACACACACCTTTTCTCTTCAACAAATTCCACCACCTTCTTCCTCAGCAAAATAATGTGCAAAAACAATTTCTTTTCCTCATCAGAAAACCAACCATCAGGACCAAAATGAACAACTATCAACCTTTCCATAGTCACCCTAGCAGTTTCCACAAAATTAGGAGGATTATTCACCAGAGGAGTACAGTACAGATCTCTTGACAAAGGAGGTCTCTTCAAAGGAGTATTTAAACCTACAGGAATAGGCTCATTGACAGGCCTAATCTTCTGCGCCACCTTCTTGTACTTTGCGGCTCCACCATCAACTTGAGGGATCTTCAGGAAGTCTTCACCACCAGACTTGGAACAAAAACCAAGGGTTTCCCCATTTCTCACATGTGTGGTCAAGGTAATCATTTTGAAAGGTGTAGAAGAATCCCTAGCAGTGCACAATTGGGAGGACTTACTTTCAGACCCCAATCTCACCACTCCAAAACTTTTCTACAATCCCACATCTTTATCTTCAATTCCATCTTATAAATCTTCAAACATTAGTTCATCCTCTGAATCACATCTTCTAAAATCGTGAAGTTTAATGTCATTCTGGAGGCCCAAAAATTGATCTTGATAATCTTCTTCAAAAATTTTTGCAGTTTAGCATCTTTCTGAAGGCCCAAAAATTGATCTTGCTGATCTTCACAAAAATAATTCTTTTCTTATTTCTTGATTATGTTCAGATTTTTTTTCTTGATTTTCTTCAGTTATCTTAAAATTTTTCATTTCTTTTCTTGATTTTTCTTCTATCCTACAAAAATAACCAGGGGTTTCCCCGATGTTCACAGACATGGCCAAGGTAATGTTTTTGAAAGGTGTAGAAGAAACAATAGTGGTGCACAATTGGGAGGACTTACTTTTAGACCCAAATCTCACCACTCCACAGATTTTATGCATATCTTTCAATAAAGATATATAACCAATCTTCTTTTTTGAACTTGAATTAAAAAATATTGAATATCTTGAGAGGGAACACATACTTGATAAAAAAGATGAAGAATACTTGCAGAGAAGAGAAAAATTTTAAAAGAAAGTTGAAAATCCACTTGGTATATCTCCAAGGGAGCTGACCTACTACAACCTGGGATTTCTTCATCTTGGCGAGAGGTTGTAGCACAAGGGCAATCAGCCCTCATCACTATTAAAAAGAGTGAACCTCACTAGAGCCTGAGCCACACTCCGTAAAACCTGAGGCAGCACCCACTTCCCTTCTTCTCCTACAACAATCCATGCACTGGCACAATGAAGACAAGCCAGGCCTGGTCTCCCAACCATCATCCCCAGGAGATGACAGACTCATGTGAAGTCTTCTTTCATCTTCACTAGTAAGCTCCAAACTGATTCCCATATTAAAATGATAACCTATTATTGCCTTGAAATCCATCAAGAATGGTCCACTCAAAACAGCTTTAACATTACCTTTGGCAATGTAAAAATGAACCTTCCCTAAGGCTCCACCAACATCCAGCTTCACAAATTCAGCTGTTCCAATCAACTCAGTGACATGGCCCCCAATCCCTCTTAAATTTCCACAAATTCCTGTCTTGATGGGGAGGCCCAGATGAGTAGCCTTAAACAAAGAAATCAGATTAATCTGAGAACCTGAATCAACCAATGCCCTAGCCTCCCTTCCATTCAGAGTGACATTAGCATAACCCAGAGGTGCAGAAAAATGAGTCTCCAACTCCTCACCAAACTTCTCAGAAGAATCACAAATGTATTCCACCTCCCCAGAAGAAACCCTTCTCCTGGTCAATAACTTTTTCTGTCTATCAGCCAACCCAGGACTGATAGCATACAACTCCCCATAGAAAGGGAAAGCTAACCCTGATTCATCCTTTCCAGAACAGAGTACATAAAATTATATTGGCCAAAAACTACTGGCCTCTCTAATTGAGCCCTTGGCTTCACTACCTTGGTCCTAGAAGATTCTTGAGGACCAGGACCACCAACAGATTTACCATCAGCAGGAATCAAACCAGATCCCTCACCAGAACCTCTAACTCCAGCAGTTTTTGGCAATGAAGCCAAAGGGACATCCTCCTCAGAGTCAGAATCCACCTCCATTGGCATTGGCTCACCATTTATGTCTAATTCACCAAACCTAGGGGTTCTAATATCAGCAATCCCCTTTTGCATCTTGTACAGCTCCTCTTTTCTGTACTTCTTCCTAGCTGCACTAAGCTTAGGATCCACCTTTGAAGCCTTAGGGTTTGGTTGGGCCTGAGAACTGCTCTTAGGCCTTCCCACCTTTCCTGCTTCTACATCATAAACACCAGCCAAGCATTCACCACAAGAATACAACTCCAATCCACCAAAGGAAGTAGAAAAAGAGACCTTATTAACCTCCTTCCCTTTTACCTTGAAATCATCATCTTCCTTACCAGAAGACTTTCCCTGATCAAGAATCTCCTCAAACCTTGGCCTCCTCTGATTGAGACCACTCCTTCTCCTGACCAAATCAACAGGCGCCTGCCCCTCACTGGGCTTCACAAATAAACCATCATGGAACTTGAACACCCTCCCATAAAACTCCACCTTTCCCTCTGACACATCTCTGTTCAGAGCCCAAAAATCATTGGACTTGTTCCCCCTCCTGCTGCAATAAGAGAAAAACCAAGGATCACTTCTAGCAGCTCTCCTATCAAAATCTCTAGGCTGAGAAAGAGCCTTATTGGCCTTCTTAGCCTCCTGAACATAAATATGTAGCTGTTTTGTTAGATCTGCCAACTGCTCCACCACTGGGTCCCTCTCCTGTTTGGGAAATTTCACCATATTCTTCTCTTCCTTTTTTACTCTATTCTCCTCTTCATAAAAAGCCTCACTGACTTTGCTGAAATATTTGGCACACCTCTCCTGATAGGTGTCCACAGCCAATAACTTCAAATGGGCCTCCACAGCTTCCTTCACGTTGTCCAAGGCAGGAAACTTCTGATCTCCATTGGAAAGAGTCTTCATCAAGTCCTTCCTTGAAAGATTTTTCAACACATCCATCCAGACATCTCTAACCAAGGCAGACCAAAAAACATCCTTAGCAGAATTTTCATGTGCCAGCTCCTCCACTTCCACCAAATATTCCACCACAAGATCAAACTGTAGCAGAAACATCCTGTAACTATGCAAGTTAACAACACCACCATAAGACTGCCATTCACTGAAAACCTTGTTCAGATCCACCATAGTGAACCTGACACTCCATCTATCCACCATCTCCCTACACAATAGCTTCCAGTCCCTCTTCTTGTAGCCAGACATGGCCACAACCTCCTTCTCCACTACCCTATCACCAATGAAGAAAATAATCTGCTTCACCATGTCCAGGTAAGAAGCACCATCCACACAAGAAGCAGTTTCATACTTATCCAGAAACCACTTCACATCTTCACCATTAAGCTTGGTACCATCTAAAGTTTTAATCCTAACTCACTCCCTAACCATCACAGCAGGAGGACCTTCCCCCCACTGACAGTCACCACAGAAATAGAAGAACCAGAAGCCATTCAATTCCAACAGAGATTCCAAAGAACTAGCAGGTTCTACCCCAAATTGTGCCCCAGAAATGTAGACAATCCTATAGTACTAGCTATAGGCCTTGACCAAGGGAGTTGGAGAAAATCCCCTGTCCCTTTAGAAAAATAAAGTGAGATTTACCTGCTACAGTAAATTGGTTCCTGTTTTCTAAAGCCCCTTTTCCAACACACTTGACTGCCTGATCAGCCAAGAAAGTAGTCTCCCGACAGACTACCAAACCAAGAACTGAAATGTAGACCAATGTCCACAGCAAAGAGAGCAATGATACTTGATGTAGGTTGCAAATTTACACCAGAGACAGAAATAATACTTGATATAGCTTGCAAGACTATATCAGAGAACCCAGTTGCCAAGTTAAGTTAAATTAAGAACTCACCTTGCAACAAACACAGCCAATTGTGGCCAAAAAAAAACAGTGAAAACTGAGTGAGGAACAAGGATATCATCTCCAGATGGGTGTATGATAATTAAGGTTGCCCCAAACCGTCTTATTCACTATGTACACACAGACCACTATCTAAGAGCCCCTGAACAACAACAAATTTGGCGTTTTTGAGCGCCAAATTGCATTAAACCCCTCTAGAAATGCTTCCCAGCCTTCTAGCACCAAGGCCAGCAGTCTGCACAACATCAGGAGGCCGGACCACCCTGAAGCCAGAAAACCACCAAAAACTCCCAAAAGTACCCAAAATACTTAGAAAAAACTACTACAACTACTAAAACCTTTAAAACACATAGTTAGGCTATAACAACATTGTGACATGAAATGTAGAGAAAAAAATCCCATTCTCATGGTACTAAGTGCTTAACCCTAAGACTTAAGGTTAGCCCATAAAACACAAAAAACAAAATTAAACAGCTATCTTTTTAAATAAAAATGAGGAAATAACCCCTTAATACTTAAAATATGAAAAATGTCATTAAGACATAAAATATAGAGAAAACCCGGGGTTATCCAATGGTAGTACACACATCCCCGCTGTCACAATATTTTCTGAATAAGTCCAGAAAAACACTCGATTATTAAACAATGTCATTTAAGACATGTCAAAACAATGCCAAATAGACCAACAAAGGGCTCTGCCAATTTTGGAAGACCACACCATCACAACTGTTAGATAAATAGAGAAGAAAAAAAGAAATGTAAGTCAACACTTATAATAAGTTAACTGCGAAGAGGACAGGAAAGATTAAAGAGAGAGAAACGAGATGTGAAAGATAGGATGAACACTCCCTCTTTTATAGTAGTTTATGTTTAAATACAGTAAATGTATCAGGTATGGAAACAATTTTTAATAGAGAAATAATAAATGACTAATATAATGAACGGGATCAAATAATATTAAAGAACAAAACTAAATAATAATCTAATACCCCCATATGCTCAATGCTGCAATTCAGTTAAACTAATAATTTTACAAAATTTGTCATGTTTTTGTCAAGGAAGAGACTTAGTTAAGAGATTAGCAACCATGCTAGAAGTATGAGTATATTAAATACTGATTAGATTGGAAGTCACAAGCTCCCTAAGCTAGTGTAAATAAATATTTATGTGAAAAGTTCTATGTTGATACAGAGGATTTTTGAGAAGGGTGATGGCTCCTTGATTATTGTTTAAAACTTTTGGAAAATTGTGTTAAATATTAAAACCAGAGAGTAGTTGAGTGAACCATACTTCATCTTGACCTACCTCTGACATTGCATGATCTTCAGCTTCTGTAGTTGAGAGAGCAACCACTTGTTGCTTTCTTTATTGCCAACAAAGTAAACCATTTTGAACAATTAAAGACCTTGACATAAGCTTACAACCAACAGATGAAACACAATCGGCATCCGCATGACCAGTTATGTCCATTTCACATTGTAGACCACCTAAATTAAGGCCAAAATTTATTTATTTGCCAAGATACCTAAGGACATGCTTCAAATGCTGTATATGTTCATTTGAGGGAAAATTAAGAAATTGTGAGAGAGTGCCCTTTCACACAAAGTCTACCCTTTCAACAAGAGAGGTTTCCTTCACTATCAACTTTCTTTTTGAATACCCACACTGTCCCCAATAGATTTTGTCCTTCAGGTTTTGGAACTATTTTCCATACTTTATTAGTTTCAATGCTTGCTAGTTCTGACTTAATAGCCTCCTCCCAACAAGGGGATTTGTTACTAGTTATAGCTTGAGAATATCTTCTAGGAGCTTTGTCTTTTTGAATGATTAAGTTAAAAGTGTTATTACTCCTTCTGGAATGGTTTAGAATGTTCTTGGGGTCAATGTCACTATTAATATTCTTTGGTGAAGGAGTGTCTTTTTGAAGCTAGGTATATGTTTACCTGATGGGGAAATTGCACAGGTGATTATTGGTTTAGTAGGAGGAATGTTCACTGATTTTATGAATGGTGCTGAGACATTGTCATTTGAGTGATGATGAGAGACTTGTAGGTCTTGAAGGATTGGATCAGGTATTAGGGGAAGCTCTGGAAAAGGAATAAACATTGACTTAACCTTTGTTAAATTATTGTCTAAGGAAAATGACTTGTCCAGAAATCTAACATCATGTGATATTATGAAACAGTCAAGTTTTTGTGAATATATTTTGAAGTTGTGGTGACTGTCAGTGTATCCTACAAAAATGCCCCATTCACCCACAGGATAAAATTTTGATTTTTGCTTTTACTTAGGAATGTTGTAGACTAAATCACAACCAAATGGGTGAAGCTTGCCATATTGAATTTTGGCTACTGGATCCCATAGCTCCAGTGGAGTCCTTCCATTGATTGCAGAGGAAGGTGTTTGATTCAATAAGTAGTTTTCAGTGTTTATTGCTTCTCCCCACCAGAACCCTTTAGTTCCACATGTAAATAATAATTCTTGAGCCTTTTTGACTAAGTTTTGGTTTCCTCTTTCAGAGAGCAGATTTTGCTGAGGAGCGTAAGGGGTCGTTGTTAGTAAATTGATACCTTTATCATTGAATAATACATCAAAGCTACTGTTAACAAATTCACCCCCATTATCAGTTACCACAGTTTTAAAATTTTTCTCAGTTCTATTTTCAGCCAAGTTAAGAAATCATTTAAAGAAATTGAAGGCCTCTGATCTAAGTGAAAGAAAAAAGTAAATTGTTACCTGGAGAACCCATAAACTATTTGCAGATAATACTTGCTACCTCCCCAAGAGACAGGACTCACACCACTGCAAAGATCCATGTGGATCACACTGAGAACTTTTTCAGGGGTTATAAAGCTTCCTAGAGACGGAAGTCAATGAGATTTAGTGGTTAGAAAAGGTATTCAATTGAGGTTTGAGAAATACATCCCAGGATACATGAGTTTAGCAGCCACATTGGTGGGATGTCTGCAAGCATTATGAATTGTAAGCAGAGATTTGGTGAAAACAATGTAATTAATGTCTCCTGAGAATTTTAAAGGAAGTGATAGTAAATTGTCACTCAGAGAACATTCTACAACAAATTTATCATTGCGGTGTGGCACTTGCCTTGCAGGAAACGTGGTTTTGGATCAATCAATGTGGGTAGTCCAGGAAGAACAAAAGGGGAGTTAGCGCCGTAGATAGTATTAAAATAAAATATGTATTTGTGTGTTTCAAGAAATGGAAATAGAAGCACAAAAAAAAGGATTTAGGGTCTGTGCACTTGGATTTTGCAGCAGGATGTGCTGCACAATGGGGAATTGTGTGTTATTGATTTAGGACCGCAAGCACTAAACAGCATGGATTTGGGTTTTCCAATAATTGTGTGTTACGCATTAAGGAAGGATTTATGGCTCAAGGAGGATTCAAGTGCATAATATACTGCACTGCGGCAAGTGCTATAATTATTGAGACAAGTAACGTAAGTTGCAGAGTCTAACTAGTCAAGTAAATTACCAGGACTATCAACTAGTAATGAGGCAAGGAGCATGGGGACTCGATCACAAAAGAAAACTACCCAAGAGTCAAGGCGACTAGGATCAGAATTAGAATGGGTCAAACCTGGAAGTAGCGCTGAAACAAAACAAAGGTATAGTCAAGAGTGCGTATATGGAGTATGAGTGAAACAAGTTAAAAACTAGTGTTAGTAAGCATAGGGTGCAATTAGGTGCTGTAGTTGCTAAAAGCGATGTACGTAGTTTTTTATTAATAGAATAGCTATTGTTTTACTAATGTGGCGCTAGAGCCAGCTCTGGAGATCCACTAGAGAACTGTGTCTTGAGCGCTGGAAAAATATAAAAAAGGAGGACTATACGATAAAAGAAGGACATTGAGTAGGAAAAAATAATAACAATTGACAAATAATTAGCTAACATACGATTAGTTAATAATTGTGAAGTCAAGTATAAGATATTAATTTTTCTGTGGACATTTGTTTGAGAATAATATTAGAGATATTTCTGAGTCTTTGTCATTCGCGCATCTGTGTGTGTATTTCATATAGTATAGTGGAAAAACGCATCATAGAGAGAATATATAGATTCAGTAGGATTGACTATTATTAGAGTTATTTTATTGCTATAATAAGGCATATTCAAAGAAAGCACTTCAAGAGGGAGTAGCTGTGGATATTAGTTCTTGTTTAGAATAGAAATATCAAGATATTAATATTTGTTTTTCCTGATCTTTTACTTATCTCTCAACTTATAAACTTTCTAATCAGATATTTGTGTTACACATTATTGCGCTGTCTTTAAAAATAAGAGTGGCAGGCACTTTTTTTTAGAAATTAAAAAGGATAACCAACCCATCTCGCATTGTGTCTACTGCTTAGTACTTTAGAACTCTCTACAATCGGTGTCCCAACAGTGGCATAATTGTAACTAGTGTTTTTGATTAGATTGTTTGGTTTTCAGGGTTTCGTCAAGAGGACATGATCAAGCCGGCGCTTCAGCGGAAAAGTTGTAGGGTCTACAACGATTGGATCAATAGCCATTATCAAAGGATAGCGTAGGGCTGTATTGTGAATATAGTCAGGTTTAATTACCAAGTGTGTGTTTTTGTGATCTTTGTTTCCATTTTATATTTTGGGAATGGATCCTACTGCGACTACATCTAAGGGATGTCAGGAGAGAGCTAAATTGCCCAATTCTTTGGCATCATTGACACAGACGGTAACTACAATCATTAGGTGTAAAGATGAAAGCTTGCGTTTTGCGGGCATTAATACCAAGAAGTTTTAACACAGGTTTGAACAAGCAGCTGAAGTTCATGGAGCAACTGAATATCATATGGTGTGCCAAGTACTATTCTTTGTAGCTAATGAGTGCAAAGACAATTTAGAGGATTTAAAGGGGCATGAAGAGCGCAATCGGTAAGCGCTAAAAGAACAGATGCTCAAGAGATGGCCAAAGGTTATTGAGAAAACTAAGTATACAATGAAGGACCTGGATATCCTGGTAAAAAGGGTCACAGCTAAAGGGGGTGTTCGAGACCCAAAGGAATTTAAAAGTTTTAGGGAAGACTTTGATCAAATAGTGAAATATTTAGTCAGTGATGAAGATTTTAGTGATTCTAATGTGTCTTTACCTTGGTTTTGTGAATTGTTAGTGCCAGAAGTTGAAGACTGGGTAAAGAGGCGCTTGTATAATGAAGGAAAGCTAGTCAAGAAGAGGGATAGTAATTATAAGTAACCTGGATTAGAAGAGGTAGAAATGGCAGTGGAAGTGGAAATGAAGCTGCTCAAAGTTGAACGTTGCGCATCTAGAATTGCTTTGGATAATGAGGAAATTGACGAAGATGCGTCTGGCATACAATTGCCTCCTCAGATGTCGTCTCCTAAAGTTAAAGTTTTCACTAAGGAGCCAGACTCAGTTATGGCAAGGATTGATGAGTTGGATAAAAAAATAATTGAAGCGGAAAAGGCAAAAAAATTTTTTAGGCCCAAGAGTTCTCCTCAATCTTTGTGTTTTGCTGCTATGGTGTGCTATTATTGTAATAAGGAGGGGCATACCAGGATGAGGTGCAATGCGCTTCAAAAGGATAAAGAGGAAAGGGTAGTTTATGAGGATGGGACTACCCTTATGTTGGAAGATGGAACTAATCTTGTTAAAGACAAGGATTGAGGGATGCAAGCCATGGTCATTGATCATATTAATAAAAAGTCTATGGAAGGCAGGTTGAGTAAGGGCAAAGAGCCTGAAATTATAAAGAAAGGCAAGGATGTGAAGTCAGTAAAATTTTCAGTTACTTGTGCAGTGTTGGATTTTAAAGTAAAAGAAGAAGCTGTTGCAGCATCACTTACCACAGAACGTTAAGAGATGTTTGCAGCAAAGCACAAGAAAATTTCCCCACCTACAATCACTAGGCCAAGAAGGGCTGGTGCTAGGTATGCAAATCCAGAGGATATGGAGGAAGTAGGGTATACTACTAGAGAGAATACACCTGCGCCTATCGAGGATGTTGAAATGGATGGTATGGAATCAATTTGTTATGGTATGGAACATCAGGAAGAAGAACAACCTGCGATAATGGGGGAGCCAGAGGTAGTACAGAAAAGAGTGGTACCTTTTGAAGGAATTCAGGGAACAAGGCATAATACTCCAAAGAACCCACCTGGAAGAGCAAAAGCTGGTGCGAAGGCGACTCAACCTGAATGGAGAATGCAGCGCCCGGTTCACTCTGATTTTCCTAAGGCTTCCGAGGATTTAGTTGCGCAATGTTTGAAGATTACAGTCTCTGTTCCATTGGGGATTCTGACAGCACTAGTGCTGGATGTAGAAAATGGAATTGTGGATAAATGCAGGAAGAAAAGGTTTGCTAATTATGCTGAGTTTGATGTTGGAGAGCAGTCATTTCAGCCGGTTGTTGGATTACCTAGGGCGCCACATTTTGCAGGAACCTTAAGGTACTTAACAATTACTGTAAATGGTAAGCAAATTAAAGTGTTAGTGGATACAGGTGCAAAAATTAACATGGTGTCAGTGGATGATGCGGTGGAGTTAGGTCTTCCTGTTAAATATGGTGAGGGTACTGTTGCAGGAATTTGTGGAGGTGTGTTTCTTGTTATAGGTGTAGCAGAGTATGTACGCACTAGAGTTGCAGGGTAATGAGGGATATACATTTTTATGTCCCAATGGGTGTAGTTAAACCAGTTTTAGGCACACCATTTTTAATGGATTATTCTGCAACTATTGATTATTGTTTGAATAAGACTATTGGAATAAGGATTATGGGTGATGATGGTGTTCCAGTAACAGCAGTCTTAGTAGCACCCAAGGATGGTGGCTGGGAAACTAAGTACTCTGGAGCTGCGCAGTTAGAGAAAGAAAGAGAGTAATATGAGTAAGCCTCAGATGATGAGATAGGGCGACGGCCAGGAAGGCGCCAATATTTTCATTAGGGACTGGAATTTTAGGTGTTACTATCTCCCAGGATGAGAGGAACCCGGATAGCGACTTGTCAGTCCAACAAGAAGGGATACGTAAAGCAGTACTTCATAGGTGTCTTGGGGATACTACTGTAGAATGTACTATACCTAAGCTTTTTAATTTCTTTGATTATGGATATTGTTATACTTATATTAAAAAGAAAAGACAAAAACAGGATTTAGGTGTGACCCCTAGTTATATTAGAAAGGGTTTGATTTTAATTAATAAAGGAAGCAGCAAGAGCTGTTTTTCATCAAAGTATAAACCAGTAGTTGTTAAGGTTAAACCAGTGAATGTAGTGATGCCTGATTTGAATCCTCCTTTTCAGAAGCCGGCGCTGTCTAGGAATCCTTATGATACTCCTTTAACGATGTTTCCGCCTGATTTTGCACCTACTAGTAAGATTACAATGGAAAGGCTTCAGATGGTTAATTTTGGACCAGAGGATTGGTTGTCTCAGAAAGAAAAGAAGTTATTGCTGCATGTTATGGTTCTTAGGGAAAATGCTATTGCGTTTTCAGAAGAGGAAAGAGGTTTGTTGAAACACTCTTATGGTAAACCTTATATTGTTTCAGTTATACCTTATGCACCGTGGCAGAAGAAGGCTTTTCCAATACCAGCAGCTAAAAGAGAAGAGTAGACGGAATTAATTAGGGGAAGGTTAAAGTCTGGCTTGTATGAACAGTCTATGTCTAGTTATTCAAGTCCAGTGTTTTGTGTTGTTAAACATAATAGTAAATTAAGGGTTGTTCATGATCTTAGGGAGATAAACAAGGTTACAGTAAAAGATGCAGGGATGCCACCAACGCCAGAGGAGTTTGTTGATTCTTTTGCAGGACGTGCATGTTACAGATTAGGTGATATTATGGGAGGATATGATGAGCGCAAATTGGACAAATCATCCAGACCCATGACAACGTTTGAAACACCACTTGGGCACTTCAGTTTGACAAGGTTACTGCAAGGCGCAACAAATTCTGTGGCGGTATATCAAGCACAGAAAATGTGGATATTGCAGGAGGAAATTCCAGAACATGTAGGAATTTTCATTGATGATGGCGTTATAAAAGGACCAGCAAGTGATTATGATGGGGAGATGTTAGAAGAGAATCTGTATATTAGAAGGTTTGTTTGGGACTATATGATTACCCTGGAAAGAGTGCTATTTAGGATAGAGGAGGCAGGATTAACAATCTCTGGGTCCAAATTTGCTTGTTGTGTTCCAGCGCTAGATATAGTGGGACATGTGGTATGCAAGGAAGGAAGAATAATTGCTGAAAAACAGAGGAATAAGGTACTTAGACGGCCAAGACCAAGAAATACTACGGAAGTTAGAGGGTTTTTAGTCATTTTTACATATGTAAGAATGTTTATTTGAGATTTTGCTTTGTTGTCTTCACTTTTACAGCGCTTAACAAGAAAAGATGTTGTATGGGATTGGATGGTGGAATGCGAGGAGTCATTCAAGTTATTAAAAAGGATTGTAGGAAAAGATATTCTTTTGAAGAAATTGGAGTATGGACCAGGCGCTGGGAAAATTACTCTAGCGGTATGGTAAGGTAAACTCTTACAGTCGCCTTGCTGTAAGCAGAATCCAGAGGAGATATGTGGATTTAGCTGAAAACCCCGTCCTTCCAACAAAAAATAACAAAGTAGGTGTTCTAAATCACTAAGCTAACCAGTCTACTTGGATCTAATTGATAAAAAATAATGAAACTCTAAAATATTTAACGCTTATTGAGATTAAATGATCGTGGCTGTTGATAAAGAAATACTGATAACAAGAATTAAGTTGTACCAGTGAAAGATCTGAAAAGATTGACTTTTATGTTTTTATAATAATTTGAATTTTTATGAGACAGCAATAATCAAGTCCCAGTGATGACGACCTTTCTAAAGATACCCTGTATGAAGTGTTATTTTAATTGTTGAGTAGTATTTCTAAAATGTTATATATAAAATATAAAGTTATTAGGGTATTACAAATTTATTTAATTTGTTGAGTAATATAAATTGAGACCGTGGTGGTTAAAGATTAAGCTGTATGTTATATCCCCCCTCTCAATTTCGAGTTTGAGAGGCTCTTAAGTATACCTAGTCACGTGCCTAAGTTTTCACCTCCAGAGCTCACCCAGAGTCAATCCGGAGCCCATACGGAGCTCGTACGGAGTCCGTACAGAGTCTAAACGGAGTCCAAGCGGAGTCTGTACGGAGTCTGTCCGGACTCAATTAGAACCTTTAAAACTATAATAAAAAATCTAGAAAAATTACACATAATAGAGCTACTTCCCCTTTACATTCAAAAAGTAATTTTCGTAGTCTGCGCAGCTCTAATCACCCTGTGAAAATTCATCATAGTTAAGTATATTCTAAAAATGTAAATATTTCTATAAAACTTTAAAATTCATTTAAAAATATAAGAAAAATAGTAAAAATTCTGGGAAAATGTCCCAAGGTTCTTGAGTGACTCGACTTGATACTTATAAATTCTTCAGACTGTAAAAAAAATTTTTCTCCGTAAAATAAATTTTTTTAGCGTAGGCATTCGCTCTTGACCAATTTCTTTATATTTAAAACTCAAATAAATTAAATAAAACCCTTTTATATATAAAAAAAATAATAACGCCAATCTTGCACGCCGTAATAACTCCATTTACGTACTTAGGTGCCATACTAAACTTTAGGCTACCACATCCTCCCTCCAATTGAGAATGTCCTCATTCTTATAACTTTGCATAAGTGGTTGAGCAATTCCAAAAGAATTATCTTTTCTAATAAAATAATTTGATAAACTTTTTTTAGCTGGTCTTCTTTTAATTCTTTATAATAAAAACGTTGTTTCTTCTTCTCTGGCTTGATATAACATAAAATAAAATAAAATAAATCTTGTGATGATTCCACTACGAGAGCAAGGTTTGAATCCCTTCAGACTCCCATTAACCAGTCTTCCTTCTTGTCACAGCATTGAGAGAGTGGATCTTCCTATGAGCCGAATACTCCTGATTCCAACCTCATAGGGCCCCCCACTGAGCCAAATTCTATGATTCCAATCTCGCCATAAGGTCCTCCAAGCTTCACACCAAAAAAATGGCCTAACTATGAGGCACTAAAAAAAATCATTCCCTAAAATCCAACTACCATCCTAACTTCTGATTCCTTCATCACAATTTTCAAACTTTGCTATGCAGCAAACCCATAAAATACTTTTGCCAGGCTTCCAATAATAATATTAACTTTAGACCATGTTAGAGCGCCACAAATTTCACCTAATTAACCATTATGCTTTTCTTAGCATCATCACCACCTAAAATTTTAACCTCCTAAAGCTTATCAGCACCCGATTCCAGAAATGATTGAATAACCAGTTTAGAGTCTTAGTGGACAGTCATAAATTAAAAGATTGAATTGAGTTATCCAAACAAGATTGACATTCCAGTTTAAAGTCTTGGTGGACCAAACATATAATCGATTGCCAATTTATGGTCTTGGTGGACCAAAGATTGTTTAGGTGCATAAATAACTTGATAAATTCCTAAATAAGGCCTAGGCTTGACCAAAGATTGAATAAATTTGATAATCCAGTTTAATGTCATAGTAGACCAAACATTTGATCGAAAAGTAATCCAGTATAAGGCCATAGTGGACCAATGAATGATGAATTATCCTGCAGATATTAATTTTCCAGTTTAAAGTCATAGTGGACTAAACAATGAATGAACTACCAGTTTAAAGTCATGGTGGACCAAACATTTGATCGATAAGAAATCCAGTTTAAGGTCATGGTGGAACCAACATCTTGATAACAGTCCAGTTTAAGGTCTTGGTGGACCTAACATTTAATAACACTCCAGTTTAAGGTCTTGGTGGACCTAACATTTGATTTATATAAAAAAAATCGATCTCCAAAAATATCCATAAAATCTTAATCATCCTTGAAATTCAGTTTAAAGTCTTGAAGGACTAACAGCTCCAATATAAAATCTTTAATGAAAGTCTTGAAATTTAGCCAGTTTAAAGTCTTGGAGGACTAACAGATCCAAAATACGTATAAAAAACCTTAAAGAACGTCTTGAACAGTAGCCAGTTTAAAGTCTTGGAAGACTAACAGATGTCTTGAAGTAAAATCCCACAGGTTTTGAGCTCCCCTAGACCCTGTTTCCTGTCTAAACTAAATGAATAAAACTAAAAAGAATGAAGACTGAAAAATAAAACTAAGAAATATAATAATAATTTTGATTTAATCAATAATTTTTTTTTTTTATTTTATTATTTTATTTTTATTTTTTATTTTTATTTTTATTTTATTTATTTTATTTTATTTTATTTTTATTTATTTTTTTAATTTAATTTTTTTTTTTTAATTTTTTTTTTTAAATTTATAATAAAAGATTTTAGAAAAGATAGTTTTGAAATAAAAGTTAAAATTTAATTTTTAAAGAAAGATAAACGAGTGTGAAAAGAAAGATAAAAAAGTAATAAAAAAGAATTATCAAAATTAAAATTTTAAAAGATGCCCCCCGGCCATTTGATGAGCCGTACCCTCAACATCATACCCACATCCAAGTGCAACTTGATGTGGTTACACAATTTTGAGAAATTGAAAAGAAAAGAAAACAAATGAAAGTTTTTAGAAGATAATTTTTATAATGATGATCACTGGGTGGGCTCCCTCCAATTCATAAAAATGATTAGAGACCACCAGTGAGCATCACCTTTACAATAATTCATAATATATATTAAAGAAAAGAAATCACAATCTAACATAAAAAAAATAAAAAAAAATAAAATAAAATAAAAAGAATCTTGAATCCGGCATTGAGAGCGGTTTCTCTTGATTTGTTCCAGTTTATAGTCTTACTGGACTTCTATAATTAAAAGACAAAGCCAGGATTCAACTAGAAACAGGGAGAATTTCGGAAATGAAAATTATGGGGTAATTGTGTATAGAGCAGCCAGCCCATCAATTACCCCCACACTTGCCAATATTAAATTAAGAAGGTTCCCCTGTGAACACTTCTTCCAATAAATTTTAAAAAATTTTCCAACACTATCTTCACCCATATTTTAAGAATTTTAAGTTTTCAAAAATTTCAAAGAAAGTCTTCTTGCATTTCGTTAAGTTTCATCGCCCATATGCAGTGTAACGACAGTAAATTATTTTGATAAAAAGAAGATAGTTTATACTCGTTGTGGAGGTTGATAAGGTTTTTATAAACATCATAGTTTATCCTCATTGCAGAGGTATCCATAAAATTTTGTTGATATTATAGTTTATCCTCATTGCGGAGGGATCCATAAAGTTTCATAAATGTCATAGTTTATCCTCATTGCGGAGGAATCCATAAAGTTTCATTGATATCATAGTTTATCCTCATTGTGGAGGAATCCATTAAATTTCATAAATGTCATAGTTTATCCTCATTGCGGAGGAAGACTTCGGCACTCCTGGTGTCTCTAGGATAGAACTGTTTCACTTGACCGGCCGCTACCCTCTTCTTTAATTCAACTCCATCCAACTCTTCTAAAACATATGAACCTCCAGAAACTTTCTCCTTAACTTTATACGGTCCATTCCACCTATCTGCAAACATCTTTCCCCACTGACTTTCCAAACTTCTATTATACACCAGGACCATATCACCTGGGTTCAAAGGTTTCCTTAATCTATGTGCCAACCGCTCATCCCAATATCTAACTGATTGGTTTCTGATCTTCATCATCCGCAAATATGCCTTTTCTAAATATTCTTCTTTCTTTTCTAGCTGCATCATTCTGGCACACAATAATTCATCAGTAGTTTTGACCGTGTCCCAGTCAACTCCAAGATATGATTCAGCTTCTAAATCAACCAGTAAGACTGCTTTCTGTCCAAAAACAAGTTCATAAGGTGAAAATCCGGTCGTCCTTTTGGCAGTGATTCAATCAGCGAATAAAACTAAAGGTAAATAGTGCCTCCACTTTTTGGCACTTGTCCCACACATTTTAACTAAAGCATCCTTAATAACTTGATGCCCTCTTTCAACCATGCCTTCAGATTCAGGATAATATGGGGTTGCTACCCTGACCTTTGATCCAACTTTCAATACGGCCTCTTTAAACTCTGTCCCGAATTCAGGACCTCCATCTACCGTTACCAACTTCATCACCCCATACCTATATACCCAATTATTCAAAAAAAATTCTACCACATTTTTGGCAGTTAAATTAATAAGAGGCATTGCCTCTACCCAACCAGATAAATCATCTCTGGCCACAATTAAATACTTATACCGTCCCTCTTTTATATTAACGGCATCTAAACTAACTCTCCCAAAGAGCGTATATTCACTGGTCGGGCGTCCAGGTTCTTTTGGCCTTAAATAACTTTGTCTTTGACATTCTTCGCATGACTGAACCCACTGTTTAACAGCCATCTTCATGCCAGGCCACCAAAATCGATCAGAAAATCTTCTAAACGTTTCTCCAACGCCTCTATGCCCGAGATCTTCATGCAGTGATTTCAAAACTAATTCTTGCCCCTTCTGTTGAGTTATAACTACTTGAGGATTTGGATACCTCCTCCTCATTAAACGTAGACCAGATAGGTAAAACTTAGATGACTTCCTCTTGATAGCCACCCATTCATCGTCTTCACAATCTTCTGGCCTCTCTAAAGTCAACAAATATTTGACTAACAAAAAATAAAAACCATTCTGACCCCAGACTTCATCTTGAAAATCGATTAATATAACATCAATAGGGACTTCTCTATCACCAATATCACCTGCACATGAATGAGCCAATAACTGTTGACCCCTAAATAGATCTTTAATCGAGTTATGTCTAAGTTTTTCTTCTGAACCTTTGGATCCTTCGTAAACCGTATTTGAAAATACCTCTTTCTCTTTATCTACTCTTTTATTTAAATTCTCTAATTCTCCAACATATACACCATTCCTTAATTTACTACTATCCCACACTACCAATCCATCTTCCTCTACATACACCACATCTTTTTCTACCTCCTTTCTACCGAATTTATCTACACCTTTTCCAACACGTTTATTAACATAAAAACTATTTTCCAGTTTATCCTCTTGGTGGAGGTCATCATCACCATAATCTAAACACAATAGTCCTGCCAGTTTAACCTCATGGGGGAGGTATGGAAAGTCTTCAGCTCCTTTAGTGCTGGCTTTGATAATAGGTATATCTTCATCGAACTCTTCTGAGTCTGAATCGTCTTCAGTGGGTGGTCTCCTTGATAAACCATCTGGCATAGTAAAAGTTTTGCCAGGCTTATGAACTAAATCAAACAAAAAATGTTGAATAAAGGCTACCCATCTCGTCATGGGTGCGTTCGGTAAACTTGGGGAATTAATCATCTGGATTAACGATTTCGCATCCACTTGCAACTCAAAATGTTTCCCCCACAAAATATGCTGAAGTTTCTTCAGTATTTTTGCCACACCACATAATTCCAATTTTGGTTTAGAATATATTGATTTGACCTCAGTAAATACTACAGATTCATACCTAACGGGCCTGATGTAACCAGCTTTATCCATCTGAGACAAAACCGCCCCAGCTGCAATCTGACTTGAATCAACTGCTAAATAAATTCTGCCAGCATCTTTTCCATAATCCAACTTGTGCAGGACTAAATCCTTCCCTAAAACCTCCTTCAACTTCACAAACGCCTTCTCACACTCTTCATCCCACTCCCAGTCTGCATCCTTTCTCTTTAACCGTCTCAATGGAGCTACCAATGAAGAAAAGTCCTTAATAAACTTTCTAACATATACGCAAACACCTAAAAACCCTCTGACTTTGGTCGTATTCTTGGGTCTTGGCCAGGACTGAATTTTGTTAACTTTCATCTTGGACATAATCCTACCCTCTCTACATACCACATGGCCTAATATTTCTAAGGCTGGCACACAACATGAAAATTTTGAACCTGAAATAGTTAAACCAGCCTCTTCAATTCAAAACAAGATTCTTTCTAATGTAATTGCAAACTCCCAAATGAATTTGCGTATCCCGGGATTCTCTTCCAACACCTGGTTATCATAGTCGGTTGTTGGTCCCTTAATTCCTCCATCATCTATAAAGATTCCAGCATATTGTGGAATTTCATCTTGAAGGATCCAAGCCAACTGAGCTTGATAAACTGCAACTGAATTTGTTGCTCCTTGTGGTAATCTTGTTAACTGTAAACGTCCTAGTGGCATATCAAATGTAGTGAGAGGCCTTGAGTCCGGATGTAACTCTCTCTCATCATATCCACCCATAATATCTCCCAAACCATAACACACTCTCCCTGCAAACGCTTCAACAAACTCCTCAGCACTAGGCGGTATCCCAGCATCCTTTATTGTAACCCGATTTTATTCCCTAAGATCATGAACAACTCTAAGCTTGCCATTCGGTTTCTTGATACAAAATACCAGACTAGAATAACTTGACATTGATTGCTCATACAGTCCAGTGCGTATCTGTTCTCTGACAACTTCAATATAGGCTTCTTTTAATGCAGCCGGAATAGGAATTGGTTTCTGCTGCCACGGTTCATGACATACCACAGGAATCTTGTAAAGCTCCCCATAGGAATGCTTCAACACACCCCTCTCCTCTTCTACAAAAGCAATGGCCTTCTCTCGCTTGACCATTACATCCAACAACAACTTCTTCTCTTCTCCAGACAACCAACCATCAGGTCCAAATTTAAAAACACCCAGTCTCTCAAAAGTGATTCTTGACGTCTCAGAAAATTCAGGCGGATTCTTTACCAAGGGACTTTTATAAGGATCTCTTGATAACCTTGGTCTTCTCAAAGGTGGATTTAATTCAGCAGGTAGCGGTTCATTAATATGTCAAACTTTATTTGCTACTTTCTTATATTTGGCTGCGTCCACATCTAAATAAACTTGAGGTAAAACATTTACTTTTGTTTTGCCATTACATATTTCATCAAATGAATCTTCTTCATTGTCAGAATCAGAATAAGAAAAATTAGAAAAATATTTTATTTCATTTTTAAATTTTACCCTTTTCTCCTTTCCCTCGTCTAATTTATAATCAGATTTTCCAACACCTTTGCTTCCTTTATCCAACAGTAAATTGCCCGTAAAGAAAGTTGGCAGTTTAACCTCTTGCTGGAGGACTGGAATTGAATTTTCACAAAAATTATTTTTTTGTGTTTTAATTATACTGAGATTTTTAATCGGATTTTGATGTGATTTTTGCAGTTTACCCTCTTGCTGGAGGTCCATAATAGAAGGAGATACTTGCAGTTTAACCTCTTGCTGGAGGTCCAAAAACATACCCTTCCAATTTTTATCCAACCTAATTTGGCCCATTTTGCCTTTTTCACCATTTTTAAATTTAATAGAAAAACAGGGTAAATCCAACAAACATATATAAAATTCCAAAATGTATTTGCACTCCAAAGTAATATTAACAGAAAAAAATTGAGAATCCACTTGAATTATCTCCAAGTGAGCTGACCTATTGCAATCCGGGATCTCATCCTGAGGAGAGATTACAACATTAGTGTGATCAGCCCCTGCTACCCCAAAAAATGAGGGCATCCATAATAATTTGAATCCTGAATAAATTGATGACATAACGATAAAAGAAAATTTCAGCCCAGTTTAGGTAGTTTATCCTCATTTCGGAGGAATTAAATTCTTGATATCCCCTGGAGATAATCCATAATTTTGCCCCAAGGGCTTATCCACCAATTCCATAAAACCCAAAAATAAACCCCCATAATTTGTCCTACCATTGGACATAAAAAATAAACAACCCTTTTCCAAAACATGAGTGCATCCAATTTATGCACTCTATTATCAAATTCCACTACACTCTTTATTAGTGCAGGGAAAACCATATCCTCCTTAACAATCTCTCCCTGAGATTGTAAAAAATCCACCATATCCATATCTTCATTGCAGGCAGTCTCTGCTTCTGAAGACAAAACCTGAGGAAAAAAATCCTCTAAATCCGACTTTGAATCATTCAACACAAAATTATCCCCATCATCCAAAATTTTGTCATTAATGACAACAATATCTTCATCTTCAAAAATCTCTTCTTTCCCAACAGAATTGTTAACAAAAATAATATCTTCAGGCTGGACAAAATCTTCAGGAATGGCTGATTCCAAAAATTCAACAGAAGCTAATTCTTCTAAACCGCCCTCTTCTATCTCTTGAGCAAGAAAAACCTCTTTTCCAGAGTCCAAATCAACAGAATTATGAGTATCCAGATGTTCTAAAATAGCCTTCTTTAGCACCTCCATACCAGGAATCCTAGTTTCTCTATCTGGGAGATACTTCATTAAATTCCCATTAATAAGCACCATCAAAACATCTTTCTTAACCTTTTCCCCCATAGCATCCCAAAAAACATACTTTGATGCATTATCATGAAATAAAATTTCATACTCCAACAAATAATCCAGAACCACCTGAAATTCAACCATAAACTGATGATACTGATGCTGAGATGTTACACCACATTTTGATTCCCATTTCCTAGCTATATCCTTTAGATCCTCCAATGAATAAACTTTTGGCCACCTTTTTTCCATTTCCATCTTGAGCTTTCTCCAATCTTGATCTTTAAAACCATCCATAGAAATAACCTCCTTTTCCACCTCTCTGTCCAAAATAAAGAACCTAATCTGCTTCACCATATCCAAAGGTAAAGAGCCATCAATCGCAGCTGCAGTTTCATACCTATGCAAAAATCCTTCTAAATCATCTCCAGAAAACTTGGGCCCAACCCAAGATACAATCCTTACTGATGCCCTAACAGGTACACCAGCAGCCAACACAGCAGTTCCAATAGTAGAAGACATCCCAAAACATAAGAAAAGCGTTAACAACTGTTAAAATAACAAGCCTCTTGCAGGCCAATAACAAAAATCCAATTAGAGTTCCAGAGAATAAGCCTCTTGCAGGCTATTAACAAAGTCCTGACCCAAAAAAAAGTCCTAGAAAAAGCTAGAGATTTCGAACCCCATGTTGGGCGCCAACTATGGTAAGGTAAACTCTTACAGTCGCCTTGCTGTAAGCAGAATCCGGAGGAGATATGTGGATTTAGCTGAAAACCCCGTCCTTCCAACAAAAAATAACAAAGTATGTGTTCTAAATCACTAAGCTAACCAGTCTACTTGGATCTGATTGATAAAAAATAATGAAACTCTAAAATATTTAACACTTATTGAAATTAAATGATCGTGGCTGTTGATAAAGAAATACTGATAACAACAATTAAGGTGTACCAGTGAAAGATCTGAAAAGATTGACTTTTATGTTTTTATAATAATTTGAATTTTTATGAGACAGCAATAATCAAGTCCCAGTGATGACGACCTTTCTAAAGATACCCTGTATGAAGTGTTATTTTAATTGTTGAGTAGTATTTCTAAAATGTTATATATAAAATATAAAGTTATTAGGGTATTACAAATTTATTTAATTTGTTGAGTAATATAAATTGAGACCGTGGTGGTTAAAGATTAAGCTGTATGTTATATCCCCCCTCTCAATTTCGAGTTTGAGAGGCTCTTAAGTATACCTAGTCACGTGCCTAAGTTTTCACCTCCAGAGCTCACCCAGAGTCAATCCGGAGCCCGTACGGAGCTCGTATGGAGTCCAAACGGAGTCCGTACGGAGTCGAAGCGGAGTCCAAACGGAGTCTGTACGGAGTCCGTCCGGACTCAATTAGAACCTTTAAAACTATAATAAAAAATCTAGAAAAATTACACATAATAGAGCCACTTCCCCTTTACATTCCAAACTAATTTTCGCAGTTTGCTCAGCTCTAATCACCCTATGAAAATTCATTATATTTAAGTATTTTCTAAAAATGTAAATATTTCTATAAAACTTTAAAATTCATTTAAAAATATAAGAAAAATAGTAAAACTTCTGGGAAAATTTCCCAAGGTTCTTGAGTGACTCTACTTGATACTTATAAATTCTTCAGACCGTAAAAATAATTTTTCTCTGTAAAATAAATTGTTTTTGCGTAGGCATTTGCTCTTGACCAATTTCTTTATATTTAAATCTCAAATAAATTAAATAAAACCCTTTTATATATAAAAAAAATAATAATGCCAATCTTGCACGCCGTAATAACTCCATTTACGTACTTAGGTGCCATACTAAACTTTAGGCTACCACAGCGGTGGATTCTAGTGTGTCCGCAGTGGGCGCAGTTTTGATGCAGGAGGATGAGGAAGGTAATGATAAACCTGTCCTTAGTGAATCTAAGACTTTTACCAAAGTGGAGTCCAGGTACTCTCAGTCCAAGCTGGAGTTATGCAGAGTAGCAAAAATTCTTAAGAAGCTACAATGGATGCTTTAGGTGAAACATTTTGAGCTGAAGGTTGATGCGCTATCGTTGGTGCAAATGATTAGTAGCCCAAGTTTACCAGATGCGCCCATGACAAGGTGGGTGGTGCAGATTAATTTTTTTCTTTTGATTTAGTCCATAAGCCGGATTCATTATCTAGAAGACCGTTGTGTGAAGAAGACTTGGAAGCCAAAGAAGTTGAAGAAGATAAGAGATGGGTAAACGGGATAGATTATTGTTATGAAAATTTGGAAGGAACGTCCACAATGACAATAAACTAGTAACGTGGAATGTCCATAAAGACATAAAAATAGATATTGAAAATGCAAAGGATGTTTGTAGCAAGGGTAGTCTGCAACTGGATTTAGAGAACACTGAAGCTAACGTAGATACAAGGAGTGCGCTAGGAAAGGTAGTGGAAGAGTCAGATGATGAAGATGATTGAAGGGGAAGTCAAGACAGTAGTACTCATCTTGAAGAGGGGGAGTATTCTGAAGACAATGCATCTACTTATGAAGGATTAGAGCTGTTAAGGTTATATTTGGAAGTTAATAGTCAACCAGATTTTTGCAATAAAAAGGTTTGGCACAATATTGAGAAGCGCGCTAAAGGCTATTTTATTAAAAATGGGAAGTTATGGAAGAATCAAGCTTTGTCTCCTCAGTAAGTTGTTCAAACTAGGGAAGAGAAGGAGAAGATACTCAGGGAGTTACATGAGATTTTAGGACATAGAGGTCAAGATGAGACATATTTCAGAGTTAGGGAAAGATTCTGGTGGCCCAATATGAAGAATGAAGTAAGAGATTGGGTTTAATCTTATCCTGAATGTCAGCGCAGGAGTTACAGAAAGCCAAAACAGAAATTTAGAGCAGTGGGCGAAGATAGTGTTTTTGGTAGGTTCAGTTTAGATGCAGTTCATATAAAAGAAGGACACTTTAAATACTTGGTTGTAGCCAGGGATGATCTATCAGGATGAGTTGAAGCAGCACCGTTGGTAAATCTTAAGGCAAGTAATGTAGCTGAATTTTCGAAGAAAGAATGGGTTTATAGGTATGGGTTAATGAAGATGGTAAACGTAGATTGTGGCACTGAATTTGCTGGAGAATTCCAAGAGGTAGTAAAAGGTATTGGCGCAAAGTTATAAGTTGAAACACCATATTATCCTGAAACAGAGGGAATGGTAGAAAGAGGGAATCAAGTTATAAAGGATGCGTTAGCCAAATTATGTGGAAATAATGGGCAAAGTGGAAGAACAACTTGCCATTAGTTTTTTTTGCATACAGGATTTCAGTTAAAAGGACAACAGGGTTTTCACCGTATTAACTTATGTTTGGTCAAAGGGTGGTATTACCTATTGATCTGGAGGCTGGATCTCTTCTAGGATGTGACTGGGATCAAGTGCGCTCAACTGAAGATTTGATTCTAGAAAGGGTAGCGCAGCTTGAAAGGAAAGACAAGTTTGTTGAGAAGGCCTGTGAAAGAATGATGCAGATCTGGGACAAGTCAGTTAAATATTGGGATGAGCATTTAGCGCATAGGTTGAGAAAGCCATTGAACCCAGGAGATTTGGTTTTGGTTTATAATAAAGTTTACAAAGCCAATGGGGGAAGATGTTTTCTGACAGATGGAATGGTCCTTATAGGATAAGAAAGCAGATAACTGGAGGGTCTTACTTACTGGAGGAACTGGATGGTACTGAGTGGAAGCAATATGTGGCTGCAGATCAGATCAAAAGATTCTACCCAAGGGGTGTTTCAGTGATAAAATAATACCTCTGGAATGAAAAAAAAAACTACCAGAATAATACCTCGGGAATGAAAAAAAACTACCAGAATAATACCTCCCGGAAGAGGTTAAAATAACAAGTTATGTTAAGCTTTGTTTTTTTAAGAAGACTCACAGGAGGCTTGACACAGTTGTGACAGATATAGGGCACTAACTGGAAGTTAGGCGGACTATGGCTGAACAGGCAACTGGCATAAGCGCTCAGATGAGGGTGTAGAGGAAAATGAAATCTTATATTTTCATCATTTGAGGGGACATGATGAGATAGGAAATTGGATTAAAGGAGATGCATACCATGTAAACGCTCATAATATTATTAAAAAGAAAAAGAAAATATTCTCTTATACATATGTGAAAGCTATAATATCAGAATTTTCTTCACTAAGGCCATTAACATCTATAAATTTTAGGAAAATCTTAGGAGTTGTAAAATAATAATTCTTCAAAATTCTTCACATTTTTATTTTAAATAATTTTTCTTAAGTAACACATTGATTAATTTTTCAATAACTACTCTAGCAAAAATATAGGTGGAACAAAAAAATTAATACCCTTGATTTTCAAAGGTTTTAAAATCTACATATTTTAAAATAGAATCTTTCACAGCCTTGTTGATGCTTTATGTCACCCACTGGCTCAAAAATATTTCTGATCATCATTCAAATACTTTCTGGTAACTTAAAATAAAGATTTAAAGGTTTAAAAGAGTATCTTGTAAACCAGTCCACACAATATTTGATTGTGTGCACAATAATTTTTTATAATTTATAAAAGATACAAAGGTATATATATAATACCTAGTTTATTTGAAATTTAAAAGTGTCCTTCTCATCAACAGACCATTTTTTATGAGAACACTTCAAGTGATGTTAAATTAGATGGAAAGAGTTTTGCTTATGTCCATGGTATTTTATTGTTGGCTAACCATTAAAGTGAAGGTGTTACACAATTTTATAATTCATATCATATAGGTATTATATATAACCATTTTATGATTAAAGTTTATTAATTTTTCTTTCTTATTGATGGATAAATGTTCAGATGAGCAAATTAAGTACTGTAAGTGACATGGGCTCTTTTTATAGCCTTGGTCCATGAACATTAGTTAAACATTAAATTTAAGGTGTTACAGACTTGATCAAAAGTTTCCTTCTGAAGGAGTGTACAACTCTCAGAAGGAGACTTTTATAATGCATAAATAACATATATGTATAAATATAACAACTAGATAATATTTAATATAAATGTGTTTTTCTGAGTGTGGACCGCCATTCAGAAGGATACTTTTGACTCAGTCTGTAACACCTTCACTTTTATGGTTATCCAACAATCAGTTACCATGGACATTAGCAAAACACTTTCTATCCTATTGCACAGAACCTATGTTTCCACCTGAAAAATGGTCAATTTCTGAGAAGAACACTTTTATAATTTGAGCTACCCATTTTCTATAGACTTATACACCTACTGATATGCTTCATAAAAGTTTCTTCCTCAGAATCAGCCAATGCTCTAAAAGACACTTGGTGCCATGTAAAGCCAGATGGCCCTTTTTTTCAACTGTATTTAAGATACTAATCCCATATTTTCAAATGTATTTTATTAAATTATCATTATTCAAGGTAAAAAATTCTGGCCAATTCTTTGGAGTACAAAATAATACTTCATCAAATTCATAATAAATTGGAAAGTGTATTGCAACACACAGTTATTCTTAAAAAAAATAGAATTAAGCCATTGAATATATGAAAAGCAAGAATAATATTTCCTAAAAATATAATTAATATGTTGAACTTCCAAATTTTCTCTTATTATTATGATCAAAGTATAGCATTCTTCCAGATGTATTTAACACATGAAATTCAACAATACTCCAGAAATATATCATAAAATTGTAAAGATAAGTTCATTATATTATTATTATGTAAAAAAAAGATTAATATTATTCGAAAAATATGTGGAAAGTGTGAAATTGGAATATCTGTAATGTAGGCTATCAATATGAATATGATTTAGAGAAATATAAAAATTTGTAAAATATAATTCCTCAAAATTCATCACATTTGTATTTTAAATAATTTTTCCCAAGTAGCATATTAATGGATTAATCAATACATACTCTAGCATAAATATAGGTGGGATAAAAAAATTAATACCCTTACTTTTCAAAGGTTCAAAAACATATTAACATACAAATTGAAACTGTTACAGCCTTGTTTATTCTACATCTAACCCACTGGCACAAAAAAGTTTCTGACCATCAGCAAAAGAATTTCTAGAAGCTATTGATATATAATTAAAGGTTAACCAAGTATCTTTTAAACCTGTTCACAAAATATTTGATGGTGTTTAAAATGATTTTTTAAAATATATAGTATATACACAGGTATAAATATAATACCTAGATCATATTTTTTTGAGTGTCCTTCTCAGCAACAGACTGTTGTTCAAGAGGACACTTTAGGAAAGGTATAAGTTGATGGAAAGGGTTTTCTAATGTCCACGGTATTTGATTTTTGGCTAACCATTAAAGTGAAGGTGTTACAGGCTTGGTCAAAAGTGTCCTTCAAAATGATGGTCCAATTCTCAGAAGGACACTTTCATAATGCATATCATATATGTCAAGGTATACTTTTAGTCTAGAAGATTTGGTACGTAGTTCTACGAGGATTTAAAAGGCTTAAATGGGTTCTCAACAAATTTGTACGTATTTCTTAATTCAAAGATGAATTTTTTTACTCAATAAAAGAGGTAGGATTAAAATATTAATATAAATTATAAATTAGAATTACGCTATTGTAAATACTAATAATATAGAATATAAGAATAAGTGTTTAGTTGGTTATTGTTGTAATGAAATGAGTTGGTAAAATAGAATGAATCAAAAGACAACAAAAAGAGAGGCCTTTTATAGGCAAAGGAGAGACAAAGCACGGAAATCAAATTCTAAAAACAGTAGGAAAAGAGAGAGAAAAAGAACATTCCAGAAAGAGTATTTCAAATAATAAAGTTATTCCAAAAAGAAGGCGTCAAAAAAGATGTATTTACAGAGTATGTCAGAAATACATCAATATTTTTAATATTTACTGTAAATGTCAATTCCAAATAAGAAATTTGATTTATTTGTATATATTTGATATTATTTTAATATTTAAATCTTATTTTATCTTTGTATTTTATTTTTTAAATATAAAGTTTTATTTTTCCCAACCTGTCAATTGAGCACGGTGTTAGAGAAAATATAAGGGACAAAATTATAATTATAATTTTACTTATTTATTTAATTAATTAATTTAATTTTAGCATTCTGTAACTAGTTAATTTATAACTAATGTTAATGTAACTAAATGATAATTAAATAATAATTAAAGATGATAAGGTGCGGCTTCATCCAGTAAATAATTCCTTATTTCACTGGGTACGTCTAGTAGCCTGGCTGACACTCCCTTACTCTAAAAAAAAATAATAAAAAAAAAAAATGCTATGATTTTTTCTTCTTATACTTTTTTAGTAGAGTAGGAAGATTAGATATCTCCTTCCCAGGTATCCAAGAATCATATTCAGATGATTTATTCTTGAATCTCAATAAGTATTCTGTACCTTTCTCAGCAGTGACTATTCTGTCATTTAATATTTTTTCAATTTCTGCTGTCTCAGTGATTTCATTTGGGGTTTTCTTTGGTCTACCCCTCCTTCTTGGAAATAAATCACTATTGGATGTGTAAGGTTTCAAAAGAGATATTGGAAAAACAGGATGTTTTCTGTCATATGGGGAATACAGAATAACTTCAACTGCATTATCTCCAATCATTCTTCTGACAACAAAAGGACCAACAAATGGATCTTTTAATTTGTTATTACCTTGTAAGTTGAAGTGGACTGTAGAAATCAACACTTCATCACCCTTTTTAAAAGTGTATTCTTTATGGGATTTGTCCCATCTTTTCTTCTCATATTCAAATGATTTTTCAATACATTTTTGAGCATGATTTCTGCATAGTTTTTGCATTTGAAGAAAAGATTTTACACCAGGATGTATATCCAATTTAGGTATTTTTTTATTGAGAATTTGGGCAGGAGTATTAGGAACATATCCAAGCCAGAGCTCAAAAGGCTTTCTTTGAGTAACAGAATGAACAGTGCTATTATAAGCAAATTCTAACCCAGGAAGTAAGGTAACCCAATCATGAGTGAATCTGTCATTATCTTTATACTCAAGGCCAAAGGCACAATATCTTCTTATCATGTCCTCTAAAGTCTGAATCATTCTTTCAGCTAAACCATCAGTCTGAGGGTGATGGGCAGTAGAAAGTTTCAGATCACAACCACAAACATCCATCAGAGACATCCAGAATTCAGAAGTAAATTTAGGGTCTCTGTCAAAGATTATGGCTTTAGGAAAACCAGCAGTATTAAACATATGAGACCACCATAAGAAAGCTAATTCTTTAGTGGAAACATCCTTGTGGGTAGGGATAAATTTACACATTTTTGTGAATCTGTCCACAATAACCCAACAAGAGTTATAACTGTCTTTACCAGCAATAGGTAATCCTGTTACAAAATCCATGTTTATTATTTGCCATGGGGCATCAGGAGGTTCAATATGCTGCATTAATCCTGCTCTTTTACCAGTTAATCTTTTTGATTTTTGGCATGAATCACAGGATTCAACATATAATTTTGTGTCTTCAGACATATTAGCCCACCAAGCAGTGTTCTTAATTCTGATCATTGTTTTGTCAAGATCAAAATGTCCAGCTAATATGTCATCATGACAAATTTTCAAGATGATTTCTTTCATAGAAGGAGGAATAACAATAACATTACTCAACTTTCTCCTATAATATAGATATCCTTCATCAATTGAAAATTTTCCTTTTTCCATACCCTTTTGGTACTTTGGTGGAAGGGTTTTAATTAATGCTTGTATTGAAGCATTCTTTGGATCATTTAATATGGTGCATAACTTTTTCAAGTCAGTGTCCTTATCATATGATTCCAGAATAAGCTGTAATAGCTCTTCCTCCATATCAACCACATATATCCCATGGATATGGATAATTTCATCCTCAGGATCATATGCAGGATTTGAGTCATCATTTGGTAAGGGTAACCTTGATAAAATATCCACATTTGAGTGACCAATACCAGCTCTGTGAATAATTGTCATTCTCCCTCTGTACTCTTGAACAGCCAGCTGCCATCTAAACATATGTCTATTAGGTGTTTTCAAGTTTAAAAGGGATTTAACTGCACTGCAGTCAGTGACAAGTTCAAATTTCTGGTCATCTAGGTAATAATGAAGCTTTTCTAGAGCCCATACTACAGCTAAACACTCTAATTGAGTAGCACCATATTTCAATTCACTATTTCTCAAGGTTCTTGAAATATAACAAATTACTACTTCTGAAACTTTATCATTTATAACTTGTTTTTGATGGAGGGCAGCACCTAGACCAATGAAACTGGCATCAGTGTACAAAACAAATGGTTGATCAAAGTCAGGTAAAGCAAGAATTGGTGCTGACATCAAACAGTGTTTCATAGTGTCAAAGGCTCTTTGTCTTTCACTATTCCAGACAAAAGCAACATCCTTTCTAGTTAATTGGGTAAGGGGTAAAGCTATGATTTGGTAATTTTTAATATACTGTCTATAGTATCCACACATTCCCAAAAAACTTTGGAGCTCTCTTACTGTTGTAGGAGCTTTCACCTGTTGTATGGCTGCCACTTTGTTCTGGTCAACACATATCTGTAAGCCTGAAACAAAATGACCAAGAACTTTTAAAGAATGGAAACCAAATTTACATTTCTTCAAAGCAAGTGTCATATTTATTTCATCCATTTTCTGGAATACTTTACATAGGTGTTTAAGATGGTCCTCAAATGTTTTTGAGAATATAATGATATAATCAATGTAAACCATCAGCCAACCTTCAATTATCTCTTGATGGAATGTGTTATCCATTACTTTTTGGAAAACAGAAGGGGCATTTTTAGGGACAAATGGCATCCTAATATACTTATAAATACCCATATGAGTGGCAATCATCAGAAAGTTCTGAGAATTTTTCTCAACAGGTACCTGGTGATATCCCTTATTACCATCCAAACAGCTGATATATTTAGCACCCTGTAAAGTAGCATGTATAGAGCTGATTCTAGGTAAAGGATAGATATCATCAACAGTATAAGTATTTAGTGCTCTATAATTACCACATAACCTGGCTTTATCTTTCTCATAAGAAATTAGGACAGGTGAGATAACACAATATTTAGGTGTTTCAACTACCTTTTCAATAATATTCATTTTTAAAAGGGTAGAGATATTATCTTCAATATCTTTTCTCTTTGTGGGAGAAGCAGGATAAGGCTTCTTCTTTAAACTAGGTGGTATATCAGTTAATGGGCAAGACAATGAAAGTTTCATTTCCTCTTTAACTAATCCCAGTTCATGTGACCCATGAGCAAAGGCCATAGGAAAAGATTTTATCAAGTTAATGATGGAATCTTTATCCTCACCAGAAAGTTGTTCTCCAAAAGAGGCATTGTCAATTTCAGACATAAGGGCATGCATTTCCTTTGTAGATCTTCCTTTATATTGAACCACAGAATTACATGTGTTCAATTCTGGTTTTAATAATTTTTTAGGGGAGGAAATTTTAAATTTTCTCTTCCCATTCAACCCCATTGTGAAACATTGGTTTGAAGGATCCAATTTTATGCCATACTTGGTTAAAATATCATTCCCTACAATAAACCAATTGCTCAAGTTATCATTTTTCATGACAACAAAATCACAAATAGCTCTTACAAAACCATGGTTATATTTAAAAAACACTGTGGCTTTGTATTTACCAATGGGGGACAAAACAGAGCCATACCCTCTCCAATTTTCAGAAATGATAGGCAACAGTTTAGATTTATAGTCTTGATCTACTGAGGCAAGTGCTCTTTCAGATACTACACTTCCTCCAGCTCCAGAATCCAGAACAACTTCAATGCTGGTTCCATTAATCAAGACTGGTGCCTTAAGAGGGGCAATAACAATTGAGTTATCCTCAATGTTCTTTATGATCTCAGCATCATCAACTGTAGATAAATCATTATTATCAATGTCAATAGTATTTAAATAATGAATATCTTCTCCCAGAATCAAGATTTCTTGTTGAGATTCATATGAAATATTGCTGGCACAATCACTTGATGTATCATCCAGTGCCACTGTGTCATCAGCATGCTCCTCTGTTTGTTCCACAAGATTTATCTTCTTGTCACAAACATGGCCTTTCTGCCAAGGCATGTTGCACTTGAAGCAAGTGTTTGTTGCATACTTCTTTGGTGCAACAGGGGCAGAAGGTTTACAAACCTTTTCCAGAGGTTTTTGTTGGTAAGTGAAGGGTTTCTCCAAAGGGGTCCTAGGAATGAATCTTCTTGCATCATACTTATTGTTTAGAAGTATCTCATTGCAAGTATTAATGAAAGAAGAGGGTTCTTTGGAGAACTCAGTCCTAGCCACAATCAAGTCTCTCAGAGACATTGGTAATTTATAGAGGATCCTGTCCTTCCATAAATCAAACTCCATATTTGGGTCCATTGCCCTTAAGATTTTTACAAGTTTCATTAAAAACTCAATAGGTTTATCAGTAGAAGAGCTATATCTAGTTTCCTCATACTGCCTTTGTTGAGCCATTCTGAACTTGGAGCCACCAAATTGTGCTTTAATTAATTTCTTCCAATCCTCCCATGAGTAGTCATTCCCATCCAGGAGAACAGATTCATACCACATCAGAGCAACATTAGTGAACAAAGAAATTAACTTGGACACAATTTCCTCATCTGGGGGTTTGTAAGAATTTTTTAAGTTATCGATTCTGCAAATAAATTGTTGCCAATCAGAGGAAGAATCACCATCAAATGTTGGGTACTGGTCAAGTTTTGGCCAATTCTTTTGATTTGAAGGAGTCTCCTTAGTACTAGCTTGTTTCTGAGTAAGAAGCAGCTGTAATTTCTCTAATTGTGCTGAAATCTCATTGTTTAATCCTTCTGTTTCAGATCCTGGTGCATCATCAGTTTTTGATGGAAACTCAGTGTTATCAACAGGTATTTCTGGATCAATTTTTATTTTAGATGAACTAGCCACAGGTACTGGTTGAGAATCCTGCACTATATGTTCCTTCACAGAATTGTCAGAATATTTTTGGTCATTTAACAATGAGTTCAATGTTTCTTCAATGGTTGTTAGTCTTGTTTTCATTCTTGGAAGACTAGATAAACTTTCATTGACAGTTGCAAAAGATAATTGATTTTTATGTTGAAAAGATGACAACTGGTCACTCAATCTTTTCAGATTTATCTTATCTATCTCTACCTCCTGGCAACAGGCAGATACAGTATCTTTTAGTTTAGACAAATCATTTTTTATATTTTGCCATAAAGCAATTTTCTTTTCATGGGTTGCTTTGTAATGAGACAATTCATCAGAGACTCTCTGTGCTTCACTTTTTAATGCTTGATAACCCTGATCAGTTAACAAACTATTATATCTCTGAGTCAATTGCATATTGTTCATTATATGATTTTGCTTGGCAATAATATCTCTCAAGTGCTCATCATTAATTCTTGCTACATCCGGAGTGTTTCTCAATAAGGAGACTGAGTAACTTTCCAGACTCTCATAGAACTCAGGGTCAAGAGTTTCATCAATCACAGCCATATCAGGATTAATCATTGAGGTAGCAATTAAAAGTAATGGATTGGATACATGAGATAACTGTCTACTATTCCCAGCCTCTATAGGTCTCAAGGTTTCATCTTGCCTTCCAGATTTACCTGAAGGAACAGAGTCAGCCACAAGAAAAGGCACTTGAGAATCAATAGAGGGACGTACCAGGGTTTGCTGGGTATCACCATATTGGGCTTCCTTCTTCTTTTGCCTCCTTGATAAGGGTGGGGAGGAGTGGGGTTGACCTGGGTGGGCCTTGATGGACCTACCTGAGGTAATTGATGCTGATTTTGAGCTAAGTAGTCCCACTGTGTGTTGAGCCAGTCCCACTGCCACTTGGACACTTCTACCATCTCTTGGAATTGGGGAGCCAATTGTTGTTGATCCCTGGGAGGAAGAGGTTTCCTTTTCTCTTGGAGAGAAGTATTTTTTCTTTTCTCCCATTCTTCCAAGGCATCTACCCTTACCTTTAGTTTTAAGCTGTCTGTCTTTAACTCCTTTATGTGGGTTGACAGATTCTTTATCTGCTGGGACAACGGCATCTTTTTTATCTTGAAGCCTCTTGGAAGCTCTTCTGGTGGGTTTGTCCTGGGTTTCTGATCCTGAGTATTGTCCACTAGGATTTCTACTTCTTCCATTTCCACATCCTGTTTGGGGCAAGGATTTATTAGTTTGAGAAATTCTTCTTGTTAAAGGAGAACTTACAGAAGTAGGCTCATCATAATCAATTAAGTCTAGTTCTTCTTCACGTGCAGTAAAACCACTTTGATCAGTCATTTTAAGATTCTACTGAAATGAAGGAAAAGAGACAAAAATTAATTAGTCTTTTATTTTTAATTTTTATTTAACAGAAATAAAATAAAAATAATAAAAAATCTTTTTAGGATAAAAATCAACTTAAATAAAAATAATAAAAAAAATTTAAAACCAGGATAATGCAATCAACTGTAGAAATAAATTAGAATTTCTATTAATTTTTATTTTCAGGATTTAAATCAACTAATTTATTACCAGGATTTATTGTCAACTGAAATAATCAAATATTAATCTTTATTAATAAAAATTATTTTAACTGATTAATTAACTACCAGGACTTAATGTCAACTGAAGTAATTTAAATATGAATTTTATTACTTAAAAAGATTTATTGGATTACCAGGACTCAAAGTCAACTGAAGTAATGAAATGTTAATTATTTATTAAAAAAAAATATAATTGTCAGGACAATTTGTCAACTGGAACAATTAATTAATCAGGACAAATGTCAACTGAAAAATTATAATAATTATTTTATTTAATAAAATATATTATTGTCAGGACAGTTTGTCAACTGGAACAATTAAAATTCAAATTAATCAGGACAATTGTCAACTGAAAAATGATAATAATTAATATTAATATATAATTATTTTATTACCTCTGGGACTAAGAACAGTTATTGCTCTATTATGGTCAACCAGAAAAAATAAAAAAAATATAATAATAAAATTAAATTCCAATTACCAGACACCTCCCCCTGCAAAATGAGCAAATTAATGCCACTTACAGAGTGCTGAGTAAAAGGAAATACGTCGCAAATGAAGAGTGAAGAGTAACCCACAAATAGTAATCACAATAATTACCACGATATATACGATCTTTAGTCAGTATATGAACTTAAGTTTTGGAGCGCGGTTCGATTCCCGTTCGCAGCAAAAACTTTTATCACGTGACGTATGACTTTGTCGTTTTCTTGCCTCCACTCGTCCTTTACAGGTGCTTCTACGCCGATGGTCCTCTCGATTACGCCTCAAGTAACGTTGCGCCGTCGATATTTTGGAAAGGCCCCCAATTGTCAAGGTATACTTTTAGTCTAGAAGATTTGGTACGTAGTTCTACGAGGATTTAAAAGGCTTAAATGGGTTCTCAACAAATTTGTACGTATTTCTTAATTCAAAGATGAATTTTTTTACTCAATAAAAGAGGTAGGATTAAAATATTAATATAAATTATAAATTAGAATTAAGCTATTGTAAATACTAATAATATAGAATATAAGAATAAGTGTTTAGTTGGTTATTGTTGTAATAAAATGAGTTGGTAAAATAGAATGAATCAAAAGACAACAAAAAGAGAGGCCTTTTATAGGCAAAGGAGAGACAAAGCACGGATATCAAATTCTAAAAACAGTAGGAAAAGAGAGAGAAAGAGAACATTCCAGAAAGAGTATTTCAAATAATAAAGTTATTCCAAAAAGAAGGCGTCAAAAAAGATGTATTTACAGAGTATGTCAGAAATACATCAATATTTTTAATATTTACTGTAAATGTCAATTCCAAATAAGAAATTTGATTTATTTGTATATATTTGATATTATTTGAATATTTAAATCTTATTTTATCTTTGTATTTTATTTTTTAAATATAAAGTTTTATTTTTCCCAACCTGTCAATTGAGCACGGTGTTAGAGAAAATATAAGGGACAAAATTATAATTATAATTTTACTTATTTATTTATTTAATTAATTTAATTTTAGAATTCTGTAACTAGTTAATTTATAACTAATGTTAATGTAACTAAATGATAATTAAATAATAATTAAAGATGAAAAGGTGCGGCTTCATCCAGTAAATAATTCCTTATTTCACTGGGTACGTCTAGTAGCCTGGCTGACAATATAGGTGTTATATATAACCATTTTATCTCCAAAATTTGTAAATTTGTCTTTCTCAGTGATGTAAAGTTGCTCAAGTGAGCACTTTATGTACTGTAAATGATATGGGCTCTTTTAATAGCCTTGGTACTGGAATATTGGTTAAACATTAAATTGAAGGTGCTACAGACTTGGTCAAAAATTTCCTTCTGAACAACAGTCCAATTCTTGGAAGGACCCTTTTAAAATGCATAAAAAAATATGTATACATATAACATCTAGATGATATGCATTATAAAAGTGTCCTTCTGAGTGTCAGACCATCCTTCAGAAGGTCACTTTTGATAAAGTCTGTAACACCTTCAACTTTATGGCTAGCCAACAATCAAGTACCATTGACATTAGAAAAACACTTCCCATCCTATTTGACAGAACCTATAGTATCCTTCTGAGAAATAGTCCATTTCTGAGAAGGACACTTTGATAATTTAAGCTACTCATGTTGTACAGACTTACACACTCACTGATATGCTTTATAAAAGAGTCTTCCTCAGCATCATCCAATTCTCACAAAGACACTTGGTGCTGTGTAAAGCCAGATACCACTGCTTTTTTTAATTGTATTTAAAAAATTAATCTCATATTTGAAAAATGCATTTTATTGAATTATTATTATTTATGGTAAAAAAATCTGTCCAATTCCTTTGAAACACAAAATAATACTACCTCAAAACTCATAATACATTTGAAAGTATATTGCAACACACAAATATTATCAAAAAAATAGCATTAAACCATTTAATATATAGAAATAAAGAATAATATTTTCTTAACATATAATTAATATATTGAACTTCCAAATATCCTTTTATTATTATGATCAAGGTATAGCATTCCGCCTGATGCATTTGGCAAACCAGATTCAACAATCCTGAAATCATAGATAATAAACTGATAAAAACAAGTTCATTATATTATTATTATGAATAGATAAATATTATCCCATACATAAGTGGAAACTGTGATATCTGAATTTTCTTCACTTAGGCCATTTAATGAAATGATTTCAGAAAATCATGGGATTTGTACAATAGTAATGCTTCAACATTAATTGAATTTTTATTTTAAATAATTTTTCTAAAGTGGAATATTGATGGATAAATCAATACATACTCAAGCATAAATATAGGTGGAATAAAAAATAATACCTTTTCTTTTCAAAGGTTAAAACCTATTAGTGTTAAAGTTTACCCTGTTAAAGCCTTGTTGATACTTTATGTCACGCACTGGCTCAAATATAGTTTTGACCATCAGTAAAAAAATTTCTGAAAACTTAAAATCAAAAATTAAAGGGTTATAAAAGTATCTTATTAACCAGTTCACACAATATTTGATTGTGTGCACAATAATTTTTGGTAATTCATAAAAGATACAAAGGTATATATTTAATACCTAGATGATTTACAACTTAAAAGAGTCCTTCTCAGATATGGACTGTTTTTCAGTAAGACATCTTAAGTTTTTTGTAAGTAGATGACAAGGGTTTTACTAATGTCCTTGGTTTTTGATTGTTAGATAACCATTAAGGTGAAGGTGTTACAGACTTGGTCAAAAGTGTCCTTCTGAATGACAGTCTGACACTCAGAAGGAAACTTTTATAATGCATATCATATAGGTATTATATATAACCATCTTATCTAAAAAGTTTTTAAAACTTTCTTTCTTGTGATGAACTATTCTTCAGGTAAACACTTTAAGTACTGTAAATGACATGAGCTCTTTTAATAGTTTTGGTACTGGAAAATTGGTTAAACACTAAAATTAAGGTGTTACAGACTTGGTCAAAAGTTTCCTTCTAAAAAATGGTCCAACGCTCAGAAGGAAACTTTTATAATGCATAAAAGAATGATATGTATATATACAACACCTAGATGATATGCATTATAAAAGTGTCCTTCTGAGAATTGGACCATTGTTCAGAAGGACACTTTTTACCAAGTCTGTAACACCTTCACTTTTATGGCTAGCCAACAATCAAATACCATGGACATTAGCAAAACACTTTCCATCCTATTGCACAGAACCTATAGTGTCCGCCTGAGAAATGGTCCATTTCTGAGAAGGAAACTTTAATAATTTGAGCTACTCATGTTCTACAGACTTATACACTGACCAATATGCTTTATAAAAGAGTCTTCCTCAGAATCAGCCATTTCTCATAAGGACACTTGGTGCCACGTAAAGCAAGATACCACTTTTTTAATTTTATTTAAAAAACTAATCTCAGATTTGAAAAAAGCATTTTATTGAATTATTATTATTCATGGTAAAAAAATCTGTCCAATTCCTTTAGAACACACAATAATACTACATCAAAAAATAGTAATATAATGGAAAGTATATTTCAACACATAAATATCATTTAAAATATAGCATTAAATCATTGAATATAAGAAAAGTAAAGAATAATTTTTTCTTAACATATAATAAATATATTGAACTGCCAAATATCCTTTTATTGTTATGATCAAAGCATAGCATTCTTCCAGATGCATTTGGAGCACAAGATTCAACAATACCCTAATCATAGATAAAAAACTGGTAAGGGTAAGTACATTTTATTATTATTATAAAAAAAATATTTTCCTATACATATGTCAAAACTGTGATATCTGAATTTTTTTCACTAAGGCCATTAACATGTATAAAAATTAGGAAAATGTAAGGATCTGTAAAATAATAATGCTTCAACATTCTTCAAATTTGTATTTTAAATAATTTTTCTTAAGTAACAGATTGATTAATTACTCAATAACTGCTCTAGTAAAAATATAGGTGGGACAAAAAAATTAATAGCCTTGCTTTTCAAAGGTTTAAAAACCAATTAATGTAATAATTTAATCTGCTACAGCCTTTCTAATGCTTTATGTCACCCACTGGTCAAACATGTTTCCAACCATCAGTCAAGTAATTTCTAGAAGCTATAAATCAAAAATTAAAGGTTAAAACAAGTGTCTTCTTAACCAGTCCACACAATATTTAATTGTGTGCACAATAATTTTTATAATGCATAAGAGATACACTGGTATATATGTAATACCTACATGATCTGCAATTTAAAAGTGTTCTCTCAGCTATGGACTGTTGTTCAGGAGGACGCTTTAGGTAATATTTTAGTATATGACAAGTATTTTGCTAGTGTCAATGGTATTTGATTGTTGGCTAACTATTAAAGTAAAGGTGTTATAAACTTGGTCAAAAGTGTCCTTCTGAATGATTTTCTGACTTTCAGAAAGACACTTTTATAAAGCATATCATATAGAAACTATATATAACCATTTTATCTTTAAATTTTATTAAATTGTCCTTTTCTGTGATGAACCATTGTTTATGTGAACACTTTAAGTAATGTAAATGACATGAGCTCTTTTAATAGTTTTGGTACTGGAAAATTGGTTAAACATTAAAATGTTGGTGTTACAGACTTGGTCAGAAGTGTCCTTCTGAATGATGGTCCAACACTCAAAGGGACACTTTTATAATGCATAAAATATAGATATGTATACATATAATACCTAGATGAGATGTATTATAAAAGTGTCCTTCTGAGTGGCAGACCATCCTTCAGAAGGACACTTTTGACCAAGTCTGGAACACCTTCTATTTTAGTGTTAGCCAAAAATCAAATACTATTGTAAGTAGCAAAACCCTTGCCATCCTATTGCACAGAACCTAAAGTGTCCACCTGAATAATTGTCCATTTCTGAGAAAGAAACTTTAATAATTACAACTACCCAACTTTCACAGACTTATACCCTTACTGATATGCTTTATGAAAGTATCTTTTTTAGCATCTTCCAATGCTCAAAAGGACACCTGGTGCCATTTAAAGCCAGATATAACTGTTTTTTAATTTTATTTAAGATATTAATCCTATATTTAAAAATACATTTTATTAAATTATCATTATTTAAGGTAAAAAATTCTGGCCAATTTCTTTGGAGCACAAAATAATACTACCTCAAAAATAATAATATAATGGAAAGCATATTTCAACACAATGTTATTATTAAAAACATAGCATTAAGCCATTGAATTTTCAAAAAGCAAACAATAATATTTTCTTAACATATAGCAAATATATCTAACTGCCAAAAATCCTTTTATTAATATGATCAAAGTATAGCATTCTGCCAGTAGCATTTGGCGCATGAGATTCAACGATACCCCAATCATAGATAATAAACTGTTAAGGACAAATTCATTATAATCTTATGATAAGAAGATAAATATTATCCCATACATATGTGGAAACTGTGATATTTGAATTTTCTTCACCTAGTCCACTTAATGAAATGATTTAGGAAAATCATAGGAGTTGTAAAATAATAATGTTTCAACATTCTTTAAATTTGCATTTTAAATTATTTTTCCTAAGTAACAGATTGATTTATTAATCAATACATACTTTAGCACAAATATAGTTGGGACAAAAAATTTAATAACCATGCTTTTCAAAGGTTCAAAAACCTATTAATTTATCAATTTGACCTGTTACAGCCTTGTTTATGCTTTATGTCACCCACTTGCACAAATGTGTGTCTGACCATCAGTCAAGTACTTCCTGGAAGCCAATAATCTAGAATTAAAGCATTAATCAAGTATCTTGTTAACCAGTCCACACAATATTTGATGTGGTGAGAAATGATTTGACTCATAATATTCCTAGAAATTACTAGTTTGATAAAGATAAATGACTAGGGGGAAAAAATTGCACTAGATGTCTAGGCCTTTTTTATATAAGTTTTTGTGTTCCATCAAAAATGGTTGTCAGATTTAACCTGTAATCTGCATTATTTATACCTTTTGCTGAGGGATCACATATAAATATATCAATCATAGGACATTACATTGAATGCACATACTTTGTAAATATAATTTATTACACAAATCACCCAAAAATTCTATCTCTGACCCACAAGACTTGATAATACCAGCATGTTCATCTCCAAAACATTGGCTCATCATTTCCCTACTATCAACTTGTGAAAGAAAAATAATCAGAAACATCTATAGTTTTTGACATATTTTACTAGATGTCATGAGCTACTGAGTTGATCAAATATCCTTCCATCAAATGTAAATATGATGTTAATTCACAACACATATTTTTACTGGTGTTCACACCATTGGTTAACTGATCATTACATGATTAAAAAATATGTAAAGTATTTTCAGTGATAACAAGATCCCACAAGCCAACATTCACTTTAGAGCACTATCCATGTCTATTATCAACTCTTAATATTATTCAAAGAGTGAGTGACTTGAACATTTGTGAACCACAATTTTCAGTCATATGGTCAATATGACAATTAAACCAACCTTCACTTATAGTGAAAGTGAATAGATACCATCACTACATTTTTTCCTGACTGTAATTAATTTTAATCAGGTAAATCTTTTTTTCAATGCTTATAATGTAGAGCCAACATTAACTTGCACCGGAATCAAATCCTCATAATGGAAAATATTCAATAATTTTAAAGAGTAACATCAATATTGAGAAAGGCTCTAGCACAGCTAGATCAAATATTAACAAACCAAAAGTCATTTTCAATATTGAAAATTATTCAATAAAATTAAGGAATAATAATAAATTATGGTCACCTTCCATAATTCTACACTCATGATACCCTCTGCTCAAAAATCAGTGCACAAATTTTTTTAGTGGTTGCTTGACCACTGCTACCAACCCTCATACTACTACTCAAGAATCAAAATCCATGAGTGGAATTGCAAATTTTGCTTGCCACTGTTTTCATATGCAATATTCATTTCATATTGCATGCCAACTTTTTTGCATCCCAGTTCCCCCACACTACTAGCTGAGTATGAAAATCTATCAGTGAAATTGCAAGTTTAGAATGCCACTGTTAATTATGCAATATTAATTTTCATATTGCATGCCAACTATTTTGCATCCGAGTTGGCAATCTCATTTTGCATTCAACCTGAAATACACAAATCATATACAACAAATGATTATTCAACACAATTTGGCACATTGAATTTAAGGAACATAGACATGATAAAATATACATATCCCTTATATATTTTTTTCCTCAAAAGCTTTATGCAGAGAATAAAAATGAGATGGACAATAAATAAGTAAACTACTAAGGATATTAATTTTTTACATTGAGTCTTCCATATTTGAAGCTCTATAGATAATGCTAACAGTTAAAATTTGCTTTTTAAACTTGATGAAGAATTTCTCACCAAGGATATGGATTTTTTCAATATAGTTTTTAAGACATATTTTCTAACAATATAATGAAAACTAAGGCTATTGTAAAAAAAGCTTAAATCATCATTCCTCTTTTCACTTTTCAAAATTATAGGTCACATGACTTATTTTGCACTTTTCTCGGTAGAAGGTTAATTTTCACATTCTATATGCATGAATATTTTATTTTGCACATGCATTATGCATCCACATGCAATATTCAATATGCTATATGCTATATGCACTATGCAATATACAAAATGAATTATGCAATATGCAATAAGAATATGCACTATACATTATGCATTATTCAATATTCAATATGCAATATTCAATATAAAATATGCATTATTCATTATGCAATATGATTTATGCAATATTAAACATGAATTATTCCATATTTAATATTCAATATGCATTATGCGTTATGCATAATGCAAATTGCATATTGGGTATGCATGCATAATTGGTAATGAATATGTATGAATTTTCAATATGCATCAATAATGTATTTTGAGTACACATGCATAATGTGTATGTTAGATCAATGTGTGCTCAATTGTTGCTAAACTAAGGATCAAATTAAAGTTTTGTTGGATCAACTTGTGCTGAATGTAGGGCACACTGGGCCTTAATCAAGGACAAATCTCAGAGTAAATGTGACTCCAATTTATTCTTAATGTGACATTTATGGAAGGTCTGATACATGGTATAAATTAGGGTCACCATGGAGTTCAAAGAGTGAGAACTGCTAGCAATTCACCCCCAAATTTCCTGTGTTGTTTTCTGTAGAAAATAAATCTCACCTGGTATTCTATCAAAGGGACAGGGGTTTTTCTCTCCAGTTTTTCTCCAACTCCCTTGGTCAAGGCCTATAGCTAGTACTATAGGATTGTCTACAGCACTATGATTTTATAGAATATAATATATATTTTATGTTTTATGTAAGTATATAAATAATTTACTTAATGATGAAATTAATATAATAATTATTTTACTTATTTATAAAATATTTATATAATTTCATTACCCAATAAAATATTTTATGTTGATTACATAAAATACATAATTTTATTACCTCTTATGGTTCCAATAAATTATTATAACAATTTACTGGGCTCCTGAGACAGCCTGGCTGACAAATACAAGGTGAGATTTATTTGCTACAGCAGATTAGAGACTTTTACAATACCCCTTCCAAAACACTTCTTGACTTCTTAACAAGTCAAGAAATTAGCCTAGATTGACCACAGACCAAAGAGAACCTGAGATGCAGAAAGATCCACACCAGAAAACCAAAACATCGTGAACTTGTTGCACAGAAAACAGCAATAATACTTGATGCAGGTTGCAAAGCTACACCAGAGAAATCAGTTGCCAAATTTGAGTTAAACGAAGAACTAACCTTGAAACAAACACAGCCAATTGTGGCCAAAAAACAGTGCAAACTGAGTGAGAAACAATTATATAACTACTAAATTATTTTATAATAATTAAAGTTGCCCCAAACTCTGTTATTCAGTATGTACACACAGACCACCACCTAAAAAAAATCCATGCACAGCAACAAATTTGGTGCTTTTGACAGCCAAATTTAAAAAAAACCCTCTAGAAATTCTCCCAAGCTTTCTATAACCAAGGCAGGTGGCCCGCCTAGAAGCAGCCAGACCTCCCTAAAGCCAGAAAACCACTAAAAACCTCCAATAAAGCCCAAAATACTTAGAAAAATCTACCACAACTACTAAAACCCTTAAAAAACAATTAAGCTATGACAACATTGAGACATAAAATATAGAGCCAAATTAGTTCTACATAATGGTACTAAGCACTTAACCCTAAGACTTATGGTTAGCCCATAAAACATGAAAAACAAAAATAAACATCTATCTTTAAGAAATTAAAAATGAGGAAATGACCCCTTAAAACTTAGAATATGAAAAATGACATAAAGACTTAAAACATAAAGAAAAACCGGGGCTATCAAATGGTAGTACCCACATACTCAAATTCCTAATATTTACTGAATAAAACTAGAAAAACACCCAAAAATCCAACCAATGTCAATTAAGACATACCAAAACAGCGCCAAACAGCCTAACAAGGGCCTCTTCATATGTTGGAAGACCACAAAGTAAAAGGTCTAATAACCCATTTATCATCAAAAATAATTGTGGAAGAAAATTGGGGTATAATGATTTTTATCTGAAATTAATTTAACTGTGGATTGGTCAACATTGACACCCCTTATTGAATAGAAAACAGAATAGATATTTATATTAGAACTAAATTTTATCACCAAAGGATTATTCCCTTCATTTTTATAAGTGTTTTACACTTTTCAGATATTGTAAATATTAATAATGGTTAATAAAATCTTTTATAAAAATTAGATTTAAAATTTTTTTCAAATTCATACTGGGGAAATTTAATGGAAGATATAAAATCCCAAAATAATTTTTTTGAATGATTTACTATAGTGCCTTATAGCTTCACCATATATTAGCAATTAAATAAAATTATTTGAACATTTAAGATCACTTTTCTTTCAATTTATATTGGGGTGTGTCTAGCTTGGCATTCTACAAAGTATAAAGTTATTTTATCCAATTTGTAGATTTCCAGACTGGCTTAGCTGTGGGGAGGGCTGATTTCAACATACCATTAGAAAATTGTGTTTTTAATTCTTCAAAATTGTTTCAAAAAATTTTCACATGTGTTCAATAAATAATCAAGCTAGCTTCATCAGAGGTGCAATGTATTTTCACAATATATTCCTTATTGTTTTATTACTACCTCAATGTGTTCTCAATTAGATATCACTACGCAATATAGGGCGTGGACTTTCCAGCAAGTCATCAACCTGAACTTAGATGGAACTAAGACTGAACTCATTCTGAGCCCATACTGAACTCTACTTGAAAACCCACCTAAAACTTCTCTTCTGAGTGGTTTTCATCCCTGATTGTATGGTTCATTTATCAATAGCTCAATTTGTGTTCAAACTGTGGTGAGTTTGGGTCCAAGGTTGCCGACTCGCTAGCAAGTCTGCCCCCATATTTTGTGGTGTATGAATTCAGGTTCAAAGTTTTAGACTCTCTAGCAAGTCCCCCCCCATATTTCATGGTGAGAGGTGCTTATTTAGTCTACTAATCTCATTATTAGTGCATTGACCTCATTATATGCACTAATTTCATTAATAACCTCAAGATTGGCACCCAGATTTCACTAGCATGCTTAAAATTTCTTATTTAGTCAAGGATTTACCTGTGAAAGTGCCTTCCAAGAGTAAATTTTTAATATTTAATACCTTTGTTTCTACTTTCAATCACCCTTAATTAGTCATTATATTTAGGTCCTTTCTTTTCTTTATATATTCTTTTATTTTAAGAATTTCATGCATATAATTTCTTTTTAGTTTATTACCTCAGTTTAATTGATTAAATCATGTTATTTTTTATTTTGACATGTGATATGATTCTTATTTTGTTTTTGGATGATCCTTGGGTTGAATGGCACATTTAACTTATATATTTGAGTGACATTGTCTATGTAAAGGATTGGTAATTCAAAGGGGAACATTGGGGATTTTTGGATATAAAAGGGGGATGTTTCTGGCTTATATTCTACATTCTTTGACGTCACCTTAGAAATATATAACAAACCATTACTATACATGTTCATTAGTACTATTAAAGTCTTTAAATACTGTTTTAAATCATTAGTTCTTTTTTTCTACAAAATGTAAGCTGTGTACCATTTATCATATGTGAGATTTAATTACTGAGACCATTATATTGAATTATATTTTATTACTTAATTGGATTTGGATGACACTATTCATACTGTATCATTTAAATCTTCTTGAAAACTGACTAATCAAGCCATTCACATCTCTGTACTTGAGCTCAGCCCAGATATTGGGAGCCCTTCCTCAAGAATTCTGTTGTTTCACCGCGCAATACGGGGGGCGGACTTGTTAGCAAGTCTGCAACCTTGGACTCAAATTCACCACAGATTGAACACACATTGAGCTATTGACAAAGGAACCATACAATCAGGGATGAACACCACTCAGCATAACAGTTTTTGTGGGTCTTCAAGTAGAGTTCAGTATGAGTTCAGTATGAGTTAAGTCTGAGTTCCATCTGAGTTCAGTCTGAGTTCAGGTTGGGGACTTGCTAGCAAGTCCACCCCCTATATTGCGTAGTGTTTTATCTTCCAGTCAGTAAAGATTCAATAAAGACTATGTTAAATTAGATCCCTATAAAAATGTTGAATTGATTAAAAAGGGTTGGTTCACTACATATTGTGATATTGAGAAATGAATGCCAGTTATATAGAAAATTGTGATATCAGAATCAACAATTTTAATACTTATTGAACATAAATTGTTCTTCATAAATATCTGTCAATAGAACAATTAAATTTGTAATCATTGCAGATAATAAACAAAAAAAATAAAACCTGATTGATCAATTATTTTTAAGAGGACTTTTAATCCTTTTTTCTTGGTTTTTCCAAATAATTTAATATATAAAAAGAAATTTACTGACAAAATTCATTTTTAAATATAAAATACATCTACATTTTTAGACCTATTGCATTAAGTGTCCACATTAAAGAATATTTGACTTTTAGCATTTATAAATTCAATGTAAAAGCTAAAAGTAAGAAAATTATTGACTTAAGAAGTGTTACATTTACTGATAAAGCGTCTTCTTGAGTTTTTTAATAGTTGTATCTTGATTTCTTGATACATTACCAACTTGAAAGATGCTTGAAAACATTTAAAATGTGAGTAAGGAAGTTAAACCTTAAAATTTAAGACCCTGGGCTGATAAAATTATTACACAACATTTAAATGGAGAAAAAGAATCTCCAACAAATATAAACACTCCTCACTTGAAAAAAGAGGAAAAAGAAAGATTATTAAACAAAATCTCAATAAAGAAATAAAAAACAAGTTACAAGAGAAAATTTATTCCCCCTCACAACTTCTAAACAACTTAACATTAAAGGTCAAAAATATTGTGGACTTAATTAACAACCTGAAAAAGGTGGTAGCTCAGGGTTTTATAGAAATTAATTAAGCTCTGGTAACCCTCAAGTTTAAACCTACTTCAATAGTCAAAAGCACTTTCAAAGATCTACCAGAAGTAGCTCAAGCTCCAGCTCATGAAGGAGAACAAAAAATTAAAATCAGAAAATGGAAATAAGATTGGTACTCACAGAACTTCAATCATCCTTCTCATCAGAGCTGCAGAAGTCACCCTTACATTACAGGGGAAAGGGAAAGAGGAAGAGATGAATTGAAAGTGGAATAAGACCATGTTGATTAATTTATCTACTAATCAATTGTATAATACTAAAAAAAATACTCATAGGTAATGAAATTTATAAATATGTATTAGATATAATTGATAAGGAAATTAAGTATTATTCATTTAAACATAGTATTTTGAATTTATCTTTACATTATAACACTGTAAATAGTTTTATTGGAAACAAGGATAATACTAAAAAAATGAAAATTGAACTAAATGAATTGAAATTTGTGTCCAAAAATAATGATGAAATTTCTGAGTTAGATACCAATAATATTGAATATTTCATGAAATAATATTTAATTGAATCAAAAATCATGAGTAAATTATTAATAAGAATACAAAGATTGGAATAATTCTCAAGAGAGTCCAAAAATAATACAGAAAACTTATTATTAAATCTTACAAAATCATTGTATACTACTGCCAATAAACTAAAGGTCATTGAAAATTCAAATAATGAATTAACCAATGAAAATAAAAAATTAAACTCAGATATTAGGAGTATATAAAGTAAATTAGAACATTCTCAGAATATAATGGCTACAATTGAGGGACAAGTAAAATCTTATTTTTCAAATGTAAATGATACTTTATCACAGGTACCTGTAATAAAAGATAGACTATAGAGATTAGAAATAGTAGTAGAAAATATTTTGAAAAATACTGACAAGATTAATGAAAACACCTCTTATGTGGAAAACATGCCACTTCATATGAAACAGTCATATGAAAAATCATTGATTGAAAAATAAAATAGTGTGATAAACTCTGAGAGTAAAAAATAAGTAAACAATGAGATACATGATCATTTATCCAAAGTAAGTTAATTACTAAATATTCTTCAGGTTAAGGAATTTAGAACTAATCAAAAGAACTGGCCAAATTTAGATCAGTACCCTTTTTTTATGGTGATTTAAAATCAGATTAACAAAAATTTTTAAAAATAATTGATAACTTACAATTTTTATAAATATTACATGATGAAGAAATTACATCAATATTAATATCTTTATTTACAGATGTGACCTTATTATAGTTTGAATCTCTTCTAAGTTAGGAAATTAATTACTCCTAAGTTGAATGAAAGGCACTAATTGAAAAAAAATTGGTGGCCCAAAATTTGAAATCACTCAACAAATATTGTACAAAAAAAACAGATATAACCCAAGTACTAGTGAAAAACAAAAAATATTTTTTAATGAATTTAATAAGAAATATGAAAGCCATGGATCCAAAATGGATTATGATAAGTGAAAAGAAAAAATAATATATAAATTGATTATATCAGTCAGAGAAATTATTGTAGTTAGAACTGAAACAATGAGAGATAATTCTTTATTTATTAATATATGAAATGAAATATTATTGAGCCACAAATATGAGGCAAGGTATAATTATTATTAGAAAAATTTTGAGGTAGTAAAACCTACTACAAATAAGTTACCAGTGGAGAGAAAAAACGTACTTCTCCTCTTTTCCCTAAGAAACAAGAGAGTAACACTTGCTATAAATTTAATGAACCTTGGGTAAAAGGTCATAATTTTGAAAAAAGAATAAATGTTATTAAAAAATCATGATATTCTTGACCCAGTGATCATGAGAATGAAAAGGATGATTCTAGTGAAGATTTTGAAAGCAAAATTTATTACAGTGATGATGAAAATAAGGTACTTGTATTACAACAGGATATTATGTTTCTGAATTATGCAATAACTCCCAAAGAACTCTCTTTAACTTCCATTGAGGAAGCTGAAATAATAAAAGATGTAAATCATGATACTTACAAAATCACACCTATTAGAGCACTTGTTATAATATATGGAAAAGAAATGAATGCCATTTTTGACACTGGGGCTGCAAGTAGTGTAGTTTCTGTTAACAAGTTAATGAAACTTGATATTAAGTATTAAGAAAAATTGGAACCTATACATACAAGGAACTGGAGATGTTTTGGTTAAGTATCATGTCCCATTAGAAAATACAAGACTACTGTATTCTTTATATACAATAATGGATATATAATCAAAATATGTGAATTTTTAGCAATGGATAATAATTATTGTATTGATTGGTTTAGTATTAGAAATGATTTATTGACCAATTATGTATTAAACTAGATCCTGAAGATAGTTTTCTAACAATTGGAGTAAATGGGAAAAGAAAATTCAAGATTTTTTTTGAAAATTCAATTTATTATATTGCTTCTAAAGAAGAGCAATTCAAAGGTTGAAGATCCACTTTTGAAGTTGTTGAATTGGAAAATGAAAACCAAAAAGCCTCTTTTAGTCGTCAACTCTCAAAAATTGAAGAATTCAATATTTTGAGATTGATAAAATCTTATCCTATGGCATTTACTCATGGTTCAAATGAACTAAGATTTGTAAAAGACCATGAGATGAAAATATTCTTAAGTTGCCACTTGGATGATATTCCTGACAGCTTAAAAAAGAACCTTACTCAGCTTCCGCTGAAAAAAGGAAATACATTGAAGAAAATATTAAGATGTTTCTAGAAACAAGTATTGTAGAAATGATAGACACCAATACTAAATATTAGGGGGTATCAATGTTCAGGGATCCGCAATTAGGGATCAGGAATTTTTTTTTCCGGGATCAGACATTATTAATTGCGGAAGATTCTTATCCACTAGCCCCAGGGCTAGTGGATAAGGAATCCACGATAATGCATTATCCCGCCTCTTATACCCCAATTTCCATTCCTAATTCCTGATCCCAAACTCATCTCATCCATGATGGATTTGCAAGAAAGTCACATGACTTATAACTGCTGATGCCATCCTTAAGTCTCTCCTCACTCTATGCTACTTAATTTTGGTGGCGAACACTTAAGTTTTTTTTCTATCTACACACCCCAACTGCACATTTGGCGGTGAATTCCCACTTCCCACTCATCTATATCATTGGGATGAGGCTGACTCCCCTCTTCGTAATGTTAACCACCCTCAAACCAACACCATGAATTCCACACCTTTCCGTGCTGCAAATAACATTTGTCCTCTCATGTTTCACCCTTCACTATTTCTTGATCCTCCTGACCAAATTGCCTCTATTAATCAGTCTAACCCTGATCATCATCCTGCTTCTCAATCTCAGTCATTTGATTCATTTTTGACTACTCTCATCACCCAGCAAATACATTCTTTCAATTCTGACAATCAATTCCATCTCAACGTCACTTTTCTTTCTAAATGTGCATCAGTTGGTGCTCATCTCATCGCTCTAGCTCAATTTTTTCTTCATGCTTTACCTGCAACTAGTTTGTTGTTTAAAACCATTTTTGACAAGATTGATTGTTCAACTTCCCCTGATTCAACATTGATACCCCCTATTATTATTATTATTATTATTATTATTATATAGAGTAACATTTTATTTTTCCGTTATTTAACTTGAGAGATGAATATCAACATTGAACAATATCTAACATGAACGCTTTACACAAATTTACAGACTCACATTCAAACAACATCCTCTATCTCTCTCTACTCCTATCAATCATCCAAACACAGACCTATTCGAGGTTGCTATTTATTAATTTGGTCAACACATTCTTACTCTCAAGTAGAATTACCTGGCTCACATCTCAACCTGAATTCCCACTCAAATTTATCACCCCATTGTAATGTCATCAATTTGAAACCAATTACATCTACCACAGTGAATAAGATTAGGAATAGGAATAATAATAAGAATAATGATGGTCTTGGCTTTCAACTTGATTTTTTCCAGTTGATGAGCCCATCATCATCAACGCCAGCCACCTCCGCATAGGCCCATCAGACAGAATTCAACATTATTATGAATTGAAATCATTTGATATGCGTCGTCGAGCCAACGCAACTTGGAGACAAAAGCTTAGTGCTTTCTTGTTTGAAGGGAATGAATTGTTTACTTGTCATAGTAAAAAGGAAGGAGAAAGAGATCGAATTGTGATGGAATACGAAGATCAAACACCTGCGTTTAGGATCGCATCTGCAGGACAGTTGAGGATCCATAGAGACTTTGAAACAATTGATCGAATGCCTTTAAGTTTTTGGGTTACAGTTGGTTTGGCATACTGGGAATTTCAGCACGATCGACAAGTTGGGTTTATTTATTTATTTAATTATTGTGGTGTTTTTTTTTTTTGCTTTAAATCATTTTAATCTAACCCATGATGCTTTTACCTATTGAATTTCAGGCTTACTTGGTGGCATCTGAAGATGTGGAATAAATAGATTTGAAGTTAAAGGATGAGTGAGACTATGATTGTATAACAGATTTGGGGATGAATGTACTTTAGAAGATGGGGATGGATGAGAATGATTGTAGATTGTTGATTTGAGGGTTTTTATTATTTAAGCGTTTTGGAGGACAGGCTGGGAGGGATCAGTGGCGGTGACTGCAAGCAGAGAGGGAGATGATGGTTAATAGACTGCCGGTCAAGGAAAAAGGAAACCAAAAAACAAGCCCCATTCTTGGCAATCCATTGGACAAGAGTTTTTACTGGAGTCCTGATTGAGCCATTTGAGAATACAGTGCAAGTGAAAGATATGAGTGCAGCGACCCTTGACTGAGAGATAAAGATGAGTGCAAGTGCTGATGATCAAGAAAGACGATGCTTACTGAGTGGACAGTTGTCTCCCGGTAGCTGGCAATCAGGACAGCAACCATCGTATTCGACTCGACAAATCCCACACACATCATCATCATCATCATCATCATCCTCATTAAGGTTGTCCAAGTTGTGGTTATGAAAAATTGAGTAGAAAAATGTCAGATAAGAGGTGAACATTGACACGTAAAGTGTCTAATAGCCCAATTATTAGCAAAAATATTTGCGGAAGATAATTGGGGTATAAGGATTTTTATCCGCAATTTATTTAATTGCTGATCCCTGAACATTGATACCCCCTATTGTATCAAATCACCAGATTTAATCTCTTATGAAAAATATATGGAAAGATTATGTGGTGATTATAGAGCTCTAAATACTTTCTCTGTGGATGATATTTACTCCCTCCAAAGGATAGTTTCTATTCATTCTAACTTACAAGGAGAAAAAAATATTTCCTTTCTGGATGGAAACAAAGGTGACCATAAGATTCTTGTGGAAAAGAATTCATAAAATTACTTACTCATAATCACACACATGGGAGTATATATGTCAGCCAGGCTATCTCAGGAGCCCAGCAAATTGTTATAATAAATTACTGGAATCATATAAAGGAATAAAAATATGTATTTCGTGTAGTTACAATAAAATACTTTATTGAATAATGAAACTATATAGATAATTTATGAATAAGTAAAATAATTATTATATTAATTTTATTATTAAGTAAATTTTTTATTACACAAAAAGATATTATATTCTATAAAATTGAGGCCCATTTTTATGTATTTAAAATTTCTAAAATTAATTAATTAGTTATTTAAAATTATATTATAAGTCTAATAATAAATTTAACTTATAATGTAATTACAATTCAAAAAATAAAAAACTTATTTAATATAATAATATTAAATTCTCACTTTAAACAAGTTATATTATTAAATTAATTATTTGTTTCAATTAAAATGATTATTAAACTACTTAAAATATTTAAAACAGTTAATTAATTTCTCTTTATACTGAATTAAAGTTAATTATATACATTTGGGCATGAAAATAATTTTATTTGTTTTAATTAAACCCTTTAAATCTATTTGTAATACCTGTTTTGGATTTTCTTTCTCATATTTCTCAAGTTTCATACTCACATAGTTATTCATTAGATTAATGATTTGTTTAGGGACTTTATGGTGGGAAAGGTTTTTACTTATTCATGGGTTTAACTTATTGTTTCAATCTTTCCTCTTATTTTTTATGTTTTAATTAAATTCCTTTAATTATTTTTTTCACATTAATAGTATTTTTGTATATACATTTGAGGCGCCTCAGAGGTATTCCTACCTATAAAAGGGCCTTGGAATTCCCCTTTGGAGTCATAACTTACATTAAAATAACTTATAACATTTTAAATACTTTATTATTATTTTTATTGGTGTTACAACTCTAATACAACTATTATATAAAATCTATAGGTTTATTTAAGTTAATTAATAATTATGATTGTTATTTATGCAGAAATAAATTACTAACTTTATTACTTATCTCCAATAAACCACTATTAAGTGTTGTGTCATAACTCAAAATTATTGTTGCAACTTCCTCTCATTTTTTAGCTATCTTACTTCTTTTATTTTCTTTATTATATTACTTCAATTTTATTTTATTTTACTCTATTTTCCCTCTACATCCGTTTCTTTTCTTCCTTTTCCTTTCCTTTTTCTAGACAACTAGCCAATAATTGAGGAACTTTCTGAACAATGACAACACCTTTTTGACAAACAACCCAATGCATGGACCACCTAGCACAAAAAAGAAAATTTTTTCCACAACCGTGTTTTGAACTTGGGTTCAACCTTTTCGGTTTATAATATATTAATTTATGTATATTTTAAGGTGATAACTCAATCACTATAGTAATTAATCTTTTTAACCTATCAACTATATTATTAAATTTTTATTGCAATAACAGTGCCTTGGCTATTTTGCTGAGTCACTGAATGTAAGTGATCAATTTTTTTAAACAATATTTTTTTCCTAGTGGACCACAATAGAGTTATTCTCTTAGTCCTAGAAGATAATAATTTTCTTTAGGAATTATTAAATTAATTTTTCTTAAAAGTTTAATATTATTGGTTGACCATCATAGTACTCAGTGCTTAGTCCCAATATTACCAATATATTATTGGTATTAATTAATTTTGGTTTACTTATTAAACCTTTTTGGTTGGTCCCAAAATAATTATTGGTTATTTCGTAATAATATAATTTGTAATTACATATTTTTTATTACATTTTTATTGTTAATTAATTTATAATTAAATAAAATTTATATTTTTATATTTTAAAAAAATAATTAGATTATTTTTATTTTAAAAAATATAAATTTAAATCATTAAATACAATTGATTTTTGTTCACATTTCTTATGTCCAGTAGCTTGGCAAGCAGCATGGATAATCTTCATGTTGATGAAATTGATGTGGATGTTGATAATGAATCTGAAGCTTCTTCAAAATTAGCTTACAAGAATTCTTCAACTGAATGAAAACCTTCATATTCTTCAGGAAATAGAAATGTCAGGAGGAGTGGAAAACACCCCTCACCAAATTTCTCTGAAAGAAGTAAATCCTCAGATCAATCAGGAAAATCCTTTAAAGGGTATAAAAATAAAAAAGACCCCTCTGAATCATCAAATAAACAATCTGTCAGGCTAAGGTCAAGTACAAGGACGTGAACTAGCTTGAATAGTCAGTTGTCTAGAAGATTTTAATGGTTCTATATGAATACTGTAGTTTTAATCCACTAAGTTGTAAAATATAATCAAATATAAAGGTCTCAGTAATATAATTCTCACTATTCAGATATAGGGCTTACAATCTTTGTAGTTGGTAGAAAAATAGATTATTTAATTCAGATACTATTCAAAAGTCTTATAAAAGTACTAATTGATATGTATTGTAATTTATTTGGTTATATTGGTTGAATTGTAATGATAAAGAATGTAGAAACACAACCCAAAAACCTCCTCCTTTTACACACACTGAGTTCCCCAATGATTCCCTTGATGTACCACCCAATACACAGTTAATGACGCCTCTAAACAACTAATAGACATGCCCATCAACATTCCCAGTAACCCATGACATAATTAGAAGAGTAACAACCGCCAAAATCCTGTAATAATAAGGGAAATCCATCAAAATTAAAGAAAAAGACAAAAAGAGAGTATATGCGTATGAAACAATAATATTAAAGACTAAAGGAGACTTTTTTAAGGTTAATAATAGCTTAATAATAAAGGGGATTTACTTTAGAAATAATGGGGCTAATCCTGACATTATAATACGTGAAATTCCCATTCAAAAATAACCAAAATTGACTGAGAAACCACCCAAAAACTTAAAAAAGAGCGTGAGATGTGGGGTAACTACATGCAGTTCTTGGCAGGCTCTTGCACGGGTAAATCCTTGACTAAAATTAGGCGAATTTAAGCATGGTGATGAAATAAAGTGCCAAGAGTGAGGTTATTAATGAAATTAGTGCATATAAACAAGGTCAATGCATTATTAATTAAGCTAGGACACTAAATAAGCGCCTGTCGCCTATTTTAGTGTGTTTCCCCACAGTGGGCATAGAATGTGGGGTAATTATAGTGTGAAAAAGCTAACTTTGCTAAAAATGAAGCTATTCACACGGGAAAAAAGCAGGCAGTATGTGGCCAGTACACAGAAGCCATTTCTGGCATAAAAAACACCAAATTTGAAAAGTGTTATTTTTATGCATTTAAATAGCCAAATCAATAGTCATAAATGAGCCCAATTGATCTGTCAAAGCGCAATTTTGATATTCTCAATTTTATAGCTCATATAGTCAACTTTTAAGTGAAATAAAGCACATTTCTTGTTTTTTGCATAAAACAATGAATATAACAGCTTTAAGTGTACTTAAAAATTATGTAGCCTTATACTTAAGGTTCTTAAGATTACCCTAACATATTCCAACTTAATATTAAGTACATAAGACCTATAAAAGGTGGATATATGCGTGTATATAAGGTGTTATAATGGCATTTTTTGTGTATTATCATAATTTTACTTATGTATACTATTTGTGTACTCTTATTTATTATTCCCATGTATAGTTCATGTGTTTAACATAACTTATAATTACTTTTTACTGAGTCCTGGAGATATACAGGCTGACACTCGCCCACCCAAAAAAAACAATAAAAAAAATGATAAGTTATACATTTTATTTTATTAATTTGTAATTTTCAGGTATTCAGAATAAATCTGTAGCATTAAAGATTCAACTTTAAGGAAATAAAACATAATAAAATATTATGAGTACTGGTTTTTTAACCCCTCAGCTGGTTGAACAGAAATTTATTTCTGTTTAAATTTTTTAAGAAGGGTGGATAAATTAGAAATTTCTTTTTCAGGTATCCATTTATCAAATTCATTTGATTTCCCTTTAAATCTTAGTAAATACTCAGTTACTTTTTCTTTAGTAAGGATTCTTTTCTTGAGTATTTTTTCAATCTCTGCTTTTTCCACTATTTCTTCAGGTTGCTTTTTAGGCCTTCCCCTTCTTTTTGGAAATAAGTCAGGATCATTTGCATGGTAAGGTTTCAATAATGAGATAGGGAAAACTGGATGTTTCCTATCATATGGAGCATATAATATGACTTCCACTGCATTATTCCCAACCATTTTATTTACTACAAAAGGTCCTACAAAGGGATCCTTTAATTTAACATTACCTTGTAAGTTAAAATGTAGTGTTGATATGAGGACTTCATCTCCCTTTTTAAATTCAAATTCTTTATGAGATTTGTCCCACATTTTCTTTTCATATTCAAATGCTTTTTGGATGCATTCTTCTGCATGCTTTCTACACATTTGTTGCATATGAATAAAGGATTTAGTGCCAGGGTGTATATCCAACCTTGGTAGTTTATTTAAATGATTTACTGGGGTATTTGGTACGTATCCCAGCCAGAGTTCAAATGGTTTCTTCTCTGTTACAGAATGAGTTGTGCTGTTATAAGCAAATTCAAGGCCAGGAATTAATGTTACCCAGTCATGTGTGAATTTCTCATTGTCTTTGTATTCTAATCCAAAGGCACAATATCTTCTGATCATGTCTTCTAGAGTTTGTATCATCCTCTCAGCCAGCCCATCAGTTTGTGGATGGTGTGCTGTAGACAATTTTAATTGACAACCTGATACTTCCATCAAAGATGTCCAGAACTCTGAAGTAAATTTAGGATCTCTTTCATAGATTATGGCTTTGGGGAACCCAGCAGTATTCATCATCTGAGTCCACCATAGTAACGCCAAGTCTATAGCAGATACCTCTTTATGGGTAGGGATAAACTTACACATTTTTGTTAATCTATCCACTATTACCCAGCAAGAATTGAAACTTTCTTTTCCTGCTAATGGCAAGCCAGTTACAAAATCAATGTTTATAATTTCCCATGGAGCTTTTGGCTGCTCTATTTGTTGTAACAACCCAGCTCTCTTCCCAGTTAATCTCTTAGATTTCTGACAAGAGTCACATGTTTCAATGTATTTCTGTACATCCTCTTTCATGTTTATCCACCAGGCTGTATTTTTAACTCTGGTTAATGTTTTGTTAAAGTCAAAATGACCAGCTAAGATGTCATCATGACAAGTACTCAACATTAACTCTTTCATAGAAGGTGGTATTACTATTACATTGCTTAACTTTTTCCTGTAATATATATATCCATCTTCAATTGATAGTTTACCTTTTTCCAACGCATTTTTATACTTTGGAGGCAAGGTTTTAATTAATGCACTCATAGAGGCATTTGTTGGATCATTAAGAATGGTAGATAGTTTAGACAAATCTTTATCAGATGAATAATTTTCCAATATAGTTTGCATAAACTCTTCTTCTAAATCCACTATATAAATCCCAAATATATGTATAACCTCATTTTCAGGTACATAAGCTGGGTTGTCAGCATCATTTGGCAAAGGACTTCTGGATAATAAATCCACATTTGAATGCAATGTTCCTGCTCTGTGAGTGATTTTCATTCTTTCTCTGTACTCTTGTACAGCTAGTTGCCATCTAAACATGTGCCTATTAGGTGTTTTCATGTTTAGTAATGATTTTACTGCACTGCAATCTGTTATAAGTTTAAACTTCTGGTCTTCCAGATAGTAATGAAGTTTCTCCAAAGCCCACACCACGGCTAAACATTCTAGTTGTGTGGCACCATACCTTAATTCTGTTTTTCTTAAGGTTCTGGATATATAACAGATAACTACTTCAGATAATTTTCCATTTATTATCTGTTTCTGCTGTAAAGCAGCACCCAAACCTATGAAACTTGCATCAGTGTACAAGATAAAAGGTAGGGTGAAATCTGGCAGTCCCAATATTGGAGCTGACATTAAACATTCCTTTAATTTATTAAAGGCGTGTTGTCTTTCATTATTCCAAATGAAAGCTTCATTCTTCCTGATTAATGTTGTTAAAGGGGCTGCAATGTATTGGTAATTTTTAATATATTGTCTATAATATCCACACATACCCAAAAAACTTTGAACCTCTTTTACATTTTTAGGTATCCCAATGTTTTTAATTGTTGCCACCTTATTCTGGTCAACACAAATTTGTAATCCAGATACAACATGTCCAAGTACTTTCAAGGATTGAAATCCAAACTTACATTTCTTTAATGCAATAGTCATATTAATTTCATCCATTTTTTGAAAGACTCTTTTCAGGTGATTCAAATGTTCATCATATGTTTTTGAAAACACTATGATGTCATCAATATAGACCAATAGCCATCCTTCAACCATTTCCTTATGAAAGACACTATCCATCAATTTTTGGAAGACTGAAGGGGCATTATTTGGGCCAAATGGCATTCTCACATACTTATATATACCCATATGTGTGGTTATCAATAAGTAATTTTGAGAGTTTCTATCCACAGGAATCTGGTGGTAACCCTTGTTTCCATCCAGACAGGAAATATATTTTGCTCCTTTTAAGGTAGCATGGATAGAAGCTATCCTTGGTAGAGGGTAAATATCATCTACTGTGTATGTATTCAGAGCTCTATAATCACCGCATAATCTTGCCTTATCTTTTTCATAAGAGTTTAATACTGGTGAAATGACACAATACTTAGGTGTTGTGTCCACTTTTTCAACAATACCCATTTCCAACAACAGTTTTATATTGTCTTCAATATCTTTCCTTTTTTCAGGAGATGCTGGGTAAGGTTTCTTTTTTAAGATGCCAGGAATATTATCCAGATCACATCTTAGAGAGATTTTCATCTCATGGTCTTTGACCAATCCTAGTTCATTTGAGCCATGAGCAAATGCCATAGGATATGATTTAATCAATCTCAAAATATTTTCTTCTTCAATTTTTGAGAGTTGAGGACTGAAAGAGGCCTTTTGGATTTCATTTTCCAATTCACCCACTTCATTTGTGGTTCTTCCACCTTGCAGTTGTTCTTCTCTAGGAGAAATGGCATATACTGAATTTTCAGAACATATTTTGAATTTTCTTTTACCATTCACGCCTATGGTGAAACAACTGTTTGCAGGATCTAGTTTAATGCCAAATTTTGTCAATAAATCATTTCCAATAATAAACCAATCACTACAATTATTATTATCTATTACTACAAATTCACAAACTGCTCTAACATATCCATTATTATATTTAAAGAATACAGCAGTTTTGTGCTTCCCAATTGGATTTAATACTGAACCAAAACCCCTCCAGTTCTTTGTCTGAACAGGTTCTAGTTTTTCCTGGTACTTACTATCAAGTTTCATTAATGCATTAAGTGAAACTACACTACCTGAAGCCCCAGTGTCAAGAATGGCATTCATTTCTTTTCCACATATGATAATAGGAGCTCTGATAGGTTTTATTTTGTAAGTGTCATGAGATACATCTTTAATTATTTAAGCTTCCTCTATGGAAGTTAAAGATGTGTCTGTATGGGGTATAGCATCATTCAGGAACATTAGGGGGTATCAATGTTCAGGGATCCGCAATTAGGGATCAGGAATTTTTTTTCCCGGGATCAGACATTATTAATTGCGGAAGATTCTTATCCACTAGCCCCAGGGCTAGTGGATAAGAAATCCACGATAATGCATTATCCCGCCTCTCATACCCCAATTTTCATTCCTAATTCCTGATCCCAAAGTCATCTCATCCATGATGGATTTTTAAGAAAGTCACATGACTTATAATTGCTGATGCCATCCTTAAGTATTTCCTCACTCTATGCTACTAAATTTTGGTGGCGAACACTTAAGTTTTTTTTCTATCTACACACCCCAACTGCACATTTGGCGGTGAATTCCCACTTCCCTCATCACATAACCCTTCCACCGGCAACAATGAAACACCTCTCTACTAGGAAGCTACTTCACTCAACAATGAATGCTATTACTTTTCTTTTAGTTCTTTACTATAAATCTGACTCTGATTTGGAAGATGCTTTAGCTTATATGTGTTTTCTTTCCAAAAAGCGTTACATCATCACCAGGGGGCCAAATCTTTATCATGATCCCCGATATGATCTGGCCTCCATTCTCAACATTCCTCATTTAAACTTCACACAACTTTTTAGAACTTCTCCCGATTCTTTCTTCAAAATTTATCAACTCATCTCCGATCATCCTATCTTCCATAACAATTCTTATAACAAACAGCGTAATCCTGCCATCCAACTTGCTGTTGCTCTATGTCGCTTTGGCTCAAATGGAAATGGTGCTGCCATAAGACGTTTGGATAATCTCTTTAACATAGGATATGGTACCGTGATATTATACACCAAGCGCTGTATGATTGCTATCCTTTCCCTCAAGTCTCAAACTCTTGCTTGGCCAACTCCAGAACAGCGACTTGAATCCTCTCAAGTAATGCAAGCTGAAGGTTTCCCTGGCTGTATAGGTTTTGTTGATGGCACAACCATCCCTTTGAGTCAAAAGCCTGCTCATGATGGCAACCATTATTTTGATCGCAAAAAAAGGTTTCTTCAAAATCTTCTCCAAGTTCTCATCTTTCACAATCTAACTTTTTATCTTCTTTCTAGATACTCTATTGCTGTTCAACTTGTATGCGATGTCAATAAAAAATTTATTGCTTTTCAGAGTGGCTGCCCTGGATCATGTCATGACTCTTCCGTCTTCCAAAGAATGAGGATTTCTCAATCCCCTGAATCATACTTTGATGAATCTCAGTACCTCCTTGCAGACTCAGCATATGCAAGTGGAAAGTACATTATACCTGCTTTCCGTGGTGCAACTTCAGAAAATGACCCCAAAACTAAATTTAATTATCACCTTGCACAATCAAGAGTACGAATTGAACATGCTATAGGTATTTTAAAGGGACGATTTTCTAGTCTTCGGGAGCTCAGAATCCAATTTCAAAAAAAATTGGAGATCAAAACTGCAAATCATTGGATCTTGACTTGCGTAATACTCCACAATATTCTAGCTGATTTAAAGGATGAGTGGAATGATCTTTATGAAGAAGAGGATCCTGAACCACCACTGGCACTCCCCTCCCTTGATTCATAAATCATTCAATCAACCGGCATACGCCCCATTATAATGCCAATTACTCTCCAACATTTCTCTTCACCCTTTTAATTTTTAATTTTTATGTTTTCATACTTTCCAAATGTCCTCTTTGTGTACTTTAATCACTTGGTTTTGTATTTTGGTTTGTTGCATATTCATTTTTTTTTTGAATTTACGGTGAATATCTTTTTTTTGGATGGCTCATTGGTTTTCTTTCACTTCCTCAACATGAAATCGCATATTTTCTTATATCGCATATTTTGTCAGTGATTATTTTTTTCATTCATCACTCATATCCTTTTCATCCTCTCCTCAAACATCCCTCAAATATTTTGGTTGCATTTATTTTCTCAACTCAACTCACCAGGTAGGTCATTTTTTTTCTTTTTTCATGGTTTTTTATTTGCTAATCATGATTTTTTTTTTGCCTTTTTTTTGCTTTTTTTTTAGTTTTTAATTTGCTTTTTTTTTGCTTTTTTTTTGGTTTTTTGTTTTTTTGTAAGTGCTTCTATTATTTTTGTTCTAGGGTAAACTAATTTTTGTTTTGCTTTTTTCTCTTTTTTCTCTTTTTATTTTTTTGTTTTTTTTCTCTCCTTCACCTCTCTTTATCATCCTCAAGGCCCCCCTTTTTCCCTCTCTTTACCTGTCTCTGACCCCCTTTTTACCCCCTTTTTAGCTGCCTCAAATCCCCCCTTTCCCCCCTCTTTAGGTCCCTCATCACCCCCCTTCCCCTCTCTTTATGTCCCTCAAACCCCCCCTCCTTCACCTCTCTTTTGGCGCCTCAAACCCCCCCCTTCACCTCTCTTTACCCACATCAAACCCCCCCTTTCCCTCTCTTTAGGCGCCTCAAACACCCCCCCTTCCCCCCCTACCCAATCGTTATATCCTCCTCTACCCCCCCCCCCCCCCTGTTTATTAACGAACGATCGTTATAGATTGTTCGTTAACAAGGAGGTGGGGGGGGGGGTGGGTGTAGAGAAAGGGGAAAGGGTTTGGGAGGGGGTAAGGTGATTGGAAGGGGGGGGTTTGAGGTGCCTAAGGAGAGGGGAATGGGGGGTTTGAGGCACCTAAGGAGAGAAAATGGGGGGGGGTTTGAGGCGCCTAAGGTGAGGGGAATGGGGGGGGTTTGAGGCAGCTAAAGAGGGGGGAATGGGGGGGGTTTGAGGCAGCTAAAGAGGGGGGAAGGAGGGTGATGAGGGACCTAAAGAGGGGGGAAAGGGGGGTATTTCAGGGGGATTTTGAGGCAGGCAAGGAGAGCATTTGGGGGGGAAAAGGGGAAATTTATGGGAGATAAAGATGGGTTACCAACTTTCAAAAAAAGATACTAACAAATTTTTGTTTGTAATTTTGATTATTTTTTTTATTTTTTTTGCAGTAATATAGAAAAAAAAAAATTCTTTCTGATAAGGACTGTCCCTCTTATTTACAAAACAAAAAAGGTTTATAATTTTATTTTTATTTTTTCTATAATTAATTTTTGTGATTTTGATTTTATTTATATAATTTTTTTATTTTTTATTTTGATTTTACTGATTATTTTTTTTTTCATGATCTTGTGAGAAGGTTTTTAATAACCAATCTTCAGGTTCACTTTTAATTTTTTATTTTAATTTTTTTTTTTGTGATTTAATTCTTACTGAAATTTTCTTTTTTGAATGAATTTAATTATTAATTTTTTTAATAGGATTTTGCTTTGATTGTGTTTTTTAAAATAAAACTTCAGGTTTTTTTTTATAAATTTTTTTTTTGGAAAAATTTTTACTGATTTTTTGGTTTTTTTTTCAATTTTATTTTTAAAATAAAAAAACAGCTTTTTTTATTATTAGGTAGGAATTTTTTTAAAAAAATTTGAGTTAAAATTTTATTGACAATTAATTTTTTTTTCAGATCAAAAAAATGTCTTCTTCTTCTGATTCACCCCTTACTTCTCTCTTATCTTCATCTTTATCTTCTTTATCATCTTCATCTTTATCATCTCTATCATCTTCTTTGAAATCAACTCTATCATCTTCTTTGAAATCAACTTCCATACAATCATCTTCTAAATCATCAAAAAAAATTAAAGATAATCAGTCTCATCAGAAGAAAAGATATTTAAAAAAAAAGTCTCTCTGAGAAAGTTATTTTCGTCATATCCCAGACATTTTTTCTTATAAAACTAAAGTAGATAAAAAAATCAATATCCAAAAAAATTACCAGAAGATATCAAATATCTAACAGAATTTGGAGATGATCGAGTTGTTGCAGTTATCAGCAATGCTTTTAAGCCTCAATTCATTTTGGAAGTTCATTCATTCGATGGTGTAAAAGATGAAGCTTTTAATCAACTATCCGATCTTATCATAACTCTTTATCAAATGGCTTTGGTTCGATTACCTATAAGGAATAAGAATTTGTTGGGTGGTATCATGATTGGTTTTGGTTGGAGACCTGGTTTTGTCAAAGGATATTCTCTTGGTATGTCTAATAATTTTAGTTCCATTCTTAATATCATTTCACTTATTTCAATTATATAGGTATATATTCATTTCTCAATAATATCACTAAAGCACAAAAAGATGAAGATTTTCGCTTATGGGACACTCTACCCTACTTTAATTCTTTTCTTGCTCTTCGACTCAAAAAGCTCTGTGATAAGGCATTTGAAAAAAATCATGAACTGCAACCAAAGTTGGAATACCGAATTGGTGTGACTCCGAATGGGAAGATATCAGCTACGAATATATTTTGTTTTCTAATTTTATTATCACTCATTCTGTATTCCACAATAGGATTCATATCGATAGGAATGATGCCAATTTTCTTACTTTTGGAATATTCTCATATATCAATCCAATAATTGGCCACCCAATACCATCTCCAGCTAAAATCAAAGGACATGGTTTATATTTTCCAGACCACCGGTGCATCATTGATTTTGGTTTGGGAAATGGTATCATTGAAACTATTTGGAATTCTTCTAAGGATAATCATCAAACGACCAAAGCTCCTCCTGGTTTGAAATCCTGTCAAGATTTCACTCATTTCGGTTGCTCATTTCAAATCAGTAATAAGTTGATACAAAGAATCAATATGGTAAAGAAAGAAGGTAAAGTTATTCGATTTAAAAAAACTTTATCTAGATCCAAAAAGTATGGGGATTAGAGTTGTCATCAAAAATTTTATATTTTTTCATAAATTTTTAATAAATATTTTTTATATATCAATTTTCTCAAATAATGTGATGAGCCATCGACCTTGTGTTGTATAACAGGTAATCATGATAACATTTATTTGTTTCATGGGGTTCCTCTTGCCTATACCTGTAGAAAGTCCCAAACTTTTGTTTCTTGACTTGGTCTGCATTTTGGCTTGAGGGATTGTCATTACTTTAAACTAGGGAAATTGATATATATTAGATATTTATTTAATAATTTATGTAATTATATTAAATTTAGATGACTTCCACCCCTTACTTCAATAAAATGCAGGGGGGGGGTATTGCCAAATTTTCAAATCTGACATGTGAAATTGATGACTTAGAAAAATTTTGGTGATACCCACCCCTTGCTTCAATAAAATGCAGGGGAGAGTATTGCCAATTTTTTTAAACAGATATAGAATTTTTTTGACTTGTAAATATTTTTGTGATACCCGTCCCTTACTTCAATAAAGTCCATGGGGGGTTGTACCAAAATTTCTTATAAGACTTGTGAAATTCTTGACATGTAAGAATTTTTGGGATACCGGTAAAATGCAGGGGGTAGTAAAGCCAAATTTTCATATAAAACTTTCAAGATTCATGACATGAAAGAATTTTTGTGATACCCACCCCTTACTTCAAAAAAATCCAGGGGTGAGGGATTGTCAAATTTTCAAAGGAGACTTGAAAATTTTATTTAAAAAAAGAATATTTAACATTAAAATACGAGATTTCAAGAAATACAGAAAATAATTGTAAAATATATGTACAAATAAATATGAACACATGAAGTGTGAAAGAAATAAAAGAAACTAGTCAACAAAAAATTTCATTAAACGTTCTATTTATTCAACAGATTTGTTTGCTTTAATGCATTCGATCAAGAAATCTTTCTTTTTAGAACTTTCTTGGAGATCATGCTTATACTTCATCTGTTCCATTAAGTTTTGATGCTCGAGTGTTTTTTCCTTATTTTTGGATTTTTCAATACTAAGAGTTAACTCAAACTTCTTCTCCTCCAAATCTTGGGCCCTACCATCCTTCTGTAAAGAGAGCTCAAACTTCTTCTCCTCCAAATCTTAGATCCGATCATCCTTCCGTAAGGAGAGCTCATACTTCCTCTCTTCCAAATCTTGTACTCTGTCATCCCTCCTTAAAGAGAGCTTGTATTTCTTCTTTTCAAAGCTCAGTGTCTCTTTAGCAATTTCCACTTGTTCTAGAGTGAGAATAAAAATTAACATAAAGTAGAAGAAAAGCAGAGTAAAGTAATAAGAGGTATGATATCACTTACCAGAATCACGTTTCTCTAAAAACTGTTCCATCGAAGAAAAAGGTGTTTGTGATGAAGTATCACTTTTTTTTCTTCTTTGGGAGAGGAAATTTAGACTAGTTGAAGCCCTTCTCTTTTTGTTCAACGTAGCATTTTCCTCCTCATCATTGTCACTAGCTTCAGACTCAGTTGATTGAGGATCCTGGGTTTGTTCATCAGACTTTTAAGAAATAAGAAAAAGATAAGTAAATAAAAAAATAGAATTGATAAGATAAAAGAAAAAGACCTGAGTTAGATTGGGTTGGGTTAAATCGCCAATAGGATCAATAGCAAAGCTATCTAGATTCGTAGAATTTAGAAGAGGGGAGGCTTGAGTGGAGGAAGAGGATGGGAAAAGATTTGCCTCAACATCATGTTCGGAGATAGGATCTTCTCCATCCAACATGTTTACAGGATTAACATCGGCTCGCTCTCCAAAAATTGCATCCATCTCTTTAAAGTAAGGACATAAAGAATCAAGTTTATTGTCTATGGATTTTATACCCTTAGTTATATCAATGTCAGTAACCCCAAAACCAGTGGAAGATGAAAGAGCCTTTTCCTTCTTGTATTTTGCTCGATAATGCTTGAAGCGTTCAGACATCTGTTTAGGCAAAAGATCAATCCTTCCCTTGGTCTTATTGTGTAATTCATTTGCCATTAGAAGATAGCCATTAACTTTTGATGTGGGGGGCCGTCCTACTTTAGTGGCATACTCAGTACCAAAACAAGAATCATAGTTAGATTTGGTTTTCAGCCAGTTGATAAGAATGAGATGTTCATCTTTTTTTAATTGAACAGTCTTTGATTTCTTGGCTGAGCGGGGGAAAGAGGAAGTAGCGGGAATTGAAGAACAACTGGATGATGGCTTCCTTTGAGAAGATCTAGGATGACGAGGCATGTTATTATAAATGAAGATGAAAAGGAGCAGAAACAAGCAGATGAGATAGCGAGATGAAAAGGAGAAGAATCAAATAGATGAATTGGGGAGAAATTCTGAGCGGATAGAATGAACAGGATGGGATGAGAATGGAAGTGCGCAGCAAGGTAGAAGGCTGGGATATCCAGAAAGTTGTCCAAGATGTGGTTATGGAAAATTTAGTAAAAAAATGTCAGATAAGAGGTGAACATTGACACTTAAAGTGTCTAATAACCCAATTATTGGCAAAAATAATTGCAGAAGATGATTGGGGTATGCAGATTATTTTCCGCAATTAATTTAATTGCGGATTGGTCAACATTGATACCCCCTATTATATCCTGTTCTAATAAAAATATCTCATTTTCATCATCACTGTAAGATATGTTACTTTTGCAATCCTCACTAGATTCCACATTCTCATCTTCATGATTACTAGGTTCAGAATTCTGTGAGGTTTCAATAACATTTATTCTCTTCTTACACGTGTGACCCTTAACCCAAGGTTCATTAAATTTGTAACAAGTGTTATTTTCTTGTCTCTTAGGGACAAGGGGAGCTGAAGGTTTTTTCTTTTCCACTGGTAACTTACTTGTAGTAGGTTTTACCACGTCAACACTTTGTCTGTAATTACTATACTTGGTTTCATACTTGTGGTTTAATAATATCTCATTGCATATATTAATGAATTCAGAGGTGTCTCTGAAAGTTTCAGTTCTAGCTACAATAATGTCTCTAACTGATATAGGCAACTTGTATATTATTTTTTCTTTCCACTCTTCATAATCCATTTTTGGATCCATAGCTTTCATGATTTTTATTAAATTCATTAAGAAGACCATGGGTTTATCTCCAGCATTTGGATTATATCTGGCCCTTTCATACAATCTTTGTTGAGTGATTCTAAATTTTGGGCCACCAAATTGCCTTTCAATTAGTGCCTTCCATTCATTCCAGGAGTAATTAATTCCCTCACTCAATACAGATTCAAACCATAATAAGGCCACATCTGTAAATAAAGATATTAACTTTGAAGTAATTTCTTCATCAGGTAATTTGTATGAAAATTTTAAGTTATCAATTCTTTGTATGAATTGTTGCCAATCAGATTTTGAATCCCCGTCAAAAGAAGGGTACTGATCTAACTTAGGCAAGTTCTTTTGGCTAGTTTTAGCTTCCCTAACCTGAGGAATATTGAGTAATTCACTCACTTTAGAAAGATGATCATTGATTTCATCTTTTACTGATTTTATATTCTCAGAGCCCATGACACTATGTTCATGTTCTATCATTGGTTTATCATCAGAGTGTTTCATTAAAACTGGTACTCTTCCTACATAAGAGGTATTATCCTTTATTGTTTCAGTATTTTTCAAAATGTTAGCTACTTCAATTTCTACTCTTTGTAACCTATCTTTTATTACAGGTACATGAGTTAAGGTATCATTTACATTTGAAAAAGACAATTTTACACGTCCCTCTATGGTGGCCATAATATTCTGAGAATGTTCTAATTTAATTTCTAAATTTTTAATCTCAGAATTTAATCTTTTTTTTCATTGATCAATTCATTATTTGAATTCTCAATAACTTTTAACTTATTGGCTGTTGTACTCAATGATTGTGTGATGTTTAATAATACACTTTCTGTATTATTGTTGGACTCTCTAGAAAATTCTTCCAATTTTTCAATTCTTAATAATAATTTACTAATTATTTTTGATTCCATTGGATTTTCTTTCAGAAAATATTCAATTTTGTCTGTTTCCAATTCAGAAGATTCATCATCAGGGTCAATTTTTAATTCATTTGATTCCATTTTTATATTAATAGTATTTTCCTGGTGATCAATAAAACTATGTACATTGTCCTCATGTAATGACAAGTCTAACATGTTATTTTCAAATGAATAATTTTTTAAATCCTTATCAATTATATCTAATAAATCTCTATCAATTTCATTACCTATAAGTAATTCATTTTTAGGATTATATAATTGATCTTGAGAAGATGGATGACTTACCACGGTCTTATTCCATTTCCCCTGCCTCTCCTTGGCTTTCCCCTGTAAGGGTGACTGCTGGATCCCTGTTGAGGAGGACTGTTGTAGTTTTGGGCATACCAATCCCACTTCTATTTGCTTACAGTTATCTTTTGGTCCTCTTCTGGGACTGGAGGTGTTGCTGTGGTATTTGGTGCCACTGGTTGTTGATGAGACCTTATATCCACTAGAGCCTGGTTGACTTCTATAAATCCCTGTGCTGCCCTTTTCTCCAGATTGTTGATCTGGTCTAACATATTTTTTACTCTTATTGTTAGTGTATTCAGTAGGGTTGAGAGGGAGTGAATTTGCTCTTGTAATGTGTTTTTTGACTTCTTTATTGACATTTGTTTTAAGAGCTTTTCCTTTTCCTCCATGGACATTGGTGTGGTGTTGTTTATTGTTACTGGTGATTCTTGACCCTCCATTTGGATTTCCTGTAACAGGTCTTTCAGCTCTAGTTCTTAAGTTATAAGGTTTTGCCTTATTACTTACAATGTCATTGTTGTCACACATTTTTACGTGGAATTTTAGAGAATTGAAAGTTTAGATTTGAAAAACTTCAAAAAGGAGTTTAATAAGTATTTATTAATACCACTGAAGACAATTTTATTGCTTACTTATTGGTATTAAGTGAATCTTTAAGTGCCAAAAGTCAAATATGCTTTTATGTGGTCACTTGATTTAACTGTTCTACAATATGTAGCCGTGTATTAATATTTAAAAAAGAAAATTTGTTAGTAAGATTCTTTCCAAATATTAAATGAATTTTACAAACCAATAAAAAAGGATTAAAAGTCCTGTAAAAAGAAAACAATTAATCAGTTTAATTGGTTATTGTCTGCAAAGATCACAAATTTAATTGGTCTATTGACAGACTCCCACTAAGAACAATTAGATGTTAAATTAGTGGTAAAATTGATGATTCAATATCACAATTTTATTATATAACAGGGCTTCTTTTTCTGAAATCATTATATAAGTTACCCTAACCTGTTGTAATTATCCAAATATTTCTATAGGGATATTATTTATGTGTACCTTCTTTGAAAATGTCACTTACTGGATTAGAACAGAATTCTTGAGGAAAGGTCCCCAATTGTCAGGCTAAGGTCAAGTACAAGGACGTGAACTAGCTTGAATAGTCAGTTGTCTAGAAGATTTTTATGGTCCTATATGAATACTGTAGTTTTAATCCACTAAGTTGTAAAATATAATCAAATATAAAGGTCTCAGTAATATAATTCTCACTATTCTTATGTATGGCTTACAATCTTTGTAGTTGGTAGAAAAATAGATTATTTAATTCAGATACTATTCAAAAGTCTTATAAAAGTACTAATTGATATGTATTGTAATTTATTTGGTTATATTGGTTGAATTGTAATGATAAAGAATGTAGAAACACAACCCAAAAACCTCCTCCTTTTATACACACTGAGTTCCCCAATGATTCCCTTGATGTACCACCCAATACACAGTTAATGACGCCTCTAAACAACTAATAGACATGCCCATCAACATTCCCAGTAACCCATGACATAATTAGAAGAGTAACAACCGCCAAAATCCTGTAATAATAAGGGAAATCCATCAAAATTAAAGAAAAAGACAAAAAGAGAGTATATGCGTATGAAACAATAATATTAAAGACTAAAGGAGACTTTTTTAAGGTTAATAATAGCTTAATAATAAGGGGGACTTACTGTAGAAATAATGGGGCTAATCCTGACATTATACTACATGAAATTCCCATTCAAAAATAACCAAAATTGACTGAGAAACCACCCAAAAACTTAAAAAAGAGCGTGAGATGTGGGGTAACTACATGCAGTTCTTGGCAGGCTCTTGCACGGGTAAATCCTTGACTAAAATCACTACGCAATATAGGGGGTGGACTTGCTAGCAAGTCCTCAACCTGAACTCAGATGGAACTCAGATGGAACTCAGACTGAACTCATACTGAACCCATACTGAACTCTACTTGAACACCCACCTAAAACTGTTCTTCTGAGTGGTGTTCATTCCTGATTGTATGGCTCCTTTATCAATAGCTCAATGTGTGTTCAATCTATGGTGAGTTTGGGTCCAAGGTTGCGGACTTGCTAGCAAGTCTGCCCCCCATATTGTGTGGTGAATTAGGCGAATTTAAGCGTGGTGATGAAATAAAGTGCCAAGAGTGAGGTTATTAATGAAATTAGTGCATATAAACAAGGTCAATGCATTATTAATTAAGCTAGGACACTAAATAAGCGCCTGTCGCCTATTTTAGTGTGTTTCCCCACAGTGGGCATAGAATGTGGGGTAATTATAGTGTGAAAAAGCTAACTTTGCTAAAAATGAAGCTATTCACACGGGAAAAAAGCAGGCAGTATGTGGCCAGTACACAGAAGCCATTTCTGGCATAAAAAACACCAAATTTGAAAAGTGTTATTTTTATGCATTTAAATAGCCAAATCAATAGTTATAAATGAGCCCAATTGATCTGTCAAAGCGCAATTTTGATATTCTCAATTTTATAGCGCATATAGTCAACTTTTAAGTGAAATAAAGCACATTTCTTGTTTTTTGCATAAAACAATGAATATAACAGCTTTAAGTGTACTTAAAAATTATGTAGCCTTATACTTAAGGTTCTTAAGATTACCCTAACATATTCCAACTTAATATTAAGTACATAAGACCTATAAAAGGTGGATATATGCGTGTATATAAGGTGTTATAATGGCATTTTTTGTGTATTATCATAATTTTACTTATGTATACTATTTGTGTACTCTTATTTATTATTCCCATGTATAGTTCATGTGTTTAACATAACTTATAATTTCTTTTTTACTCAGTCCTGGAGATATACAGGCTGACACAATCTGTCCAGCCATATAAAAGAAATGAAAGAAGAAAGCATGAAGTACAAGGAAAGAGTAGACACACTCTAGCAACAGATGCAGGAGCTCTTAAATCACAAGCAGGTTTAACCTCCTCCTTTCCCAACCAACCAGCCTCAGCCTAAACCTCACCCCCATCAGGAACCCAGCTCTTTCACTAAAAGTCAAAACACTCTACAAGTGGAACAGTGGAAATGGGACTACCTGATAATCCATTACCAGAAGAATTTACAGAATCCAGAAGCTCAACACCCTGGCCCATCCAGGACACAAACCTACCGTCAAACTCCTCAGGCCCATCCTTATCAGGGAGGAAGAAGAAAGAAGGCACACGGATAATTTCCTCCCTTTCCATGGTAAGTGATTTGTTTGATAAACATGTTGGAATGTATAATAATAAATCTCCCTCAACAAGTAATCTTGTTGATAATGCTAAAAGAACTGTTAAACCTATTGAGAGACAACTTCCTTTAATGAGTAGTCCTAATGATGTAATTTGTAAATTGTCATTTGATGAGCCTTTACATTTAACTTCTACTTCTTTAAGTAATCCTTTTCTTGAAATTAAAAATGAATTCTGCTTCCCCTGAAGTCTATACCTTTTTGAGAAAACTTCTCAGGATGTATTGAAAGATACCCTTGATTTTGATTTCGTAAAACACAAAATTTCTAGACATGTATTAGTACATGAAAGTGACAGATTAAATAATCTGCATTTACATTGTATAGTGAGCTCTTCTTTACAAGATACAGATTATTTTAAAATTGAAGAAACTTTGAATATTTTTCTTAGTCATCAAAAACAAATAAGAAGTGATCATAGATATATTTCAGATAAAATTATTTATCTTCAAAAAACTATAATTGATTTGAAACCCCTTATTTATATGAATTCTTCATTAAAAAGTGAAAATAAGTCTCTACAGAATGAGTTGAAAAATCTTAAAATTGATTCCCAGGCTCTGAGTGACAAATACTCAGTATATGAAGGCAGAAATGTCTTATCCCTTGCAAAAATCAATGACCAAATGTCTGAAATTCCACGGATAAAAAATTATTTGTCTGACCTAGAGAAAAAAATCTCAGCCTTACCTGTAAATTATTATGGTGTGGATCAGAATTCTGTCAATAGGTTGAATAAAAATAAAGTAAAAGAGCCTGAACAAAAGTAACTCTTTTCTTCCCCATATTAGGGGGTATCAATGTTGATCGATCCACAATTAAATTAATTGTGGATAAAAATCCTTATACCCTAATTATCTTCTGTAATTATTTTTGCTAATAATTGGTTTATTAGACACTTTATGTGTAAATTTTCACCTCTTATCCAACATTTTTCTACTCAATTTTTCATAACCAAATCTTAGACAACTTTCTGTCATAACCACATGTTGCACAACTTTCCGCCATAACCACATCTAGGACTACTCTCTGGATATGCCTTCTACCTTGCTGCCCACTCCCATTCTTATCCTATCCTGTTCATTCTATCCACTCAGAATTTCTCCCCATTTCATCTATTTGATTCTTCTCCTTTTCACCTCACTCTCTCATCTGCTTGTTTCTGCTCCTTGTCATCTTTCTATCTCATCTGCTTGTTTCTGCTCCTTTTCATCTTGCTGTCTTATCTGCTTGTTTCTGCTCCTTTTTATCTTTAATTATCTTAAAATGCCTCATCATCATAGATCTTCTCAAAGGAAGCCATCACCCAGTTGTTCTTCAAATACAACTACTCCCTCTTTGCCCTGCTCTGCTGAGAAATCCAAAATTCTTCAACTAAAGAAAGATGATCATCTCATTCTTATAAACTGGCTAATAACTAAATATAATTATGATTCTTGTTTTAGTACTGAGTATGTGACTAAAGTAGGATGGCCCACAATATCAAAAAAAAAAAATTATCTTCTAATGGCCAACAAATTACAGAATAAGACTAAGGGAAGGATAGATCTTTTACCAAAACAGATTTCTGAAGGCTTCAAGAATTATAAAGCTAAGTACAAGAAGGCAAAGACTCTTTCACCCTCTACTGATTTTGGTATTACTGACCTTGATATCAGTAAGGGCATCAAATACATAGACGATAAACTTGATTCTTTATGTCCTTACTTTAAAGAGATGGATTCTATTTTTGGAGAGTGACCTGATGTTAATCCTACAAAGATGTTGGATGGTGAAGATGCTATCTCCAAACATGATGTTGAAAGAAATCTTTTTCCTTCTTCTTCTACTCAAGCCTCCCCTCATTTAACTTTCACAAATCAAGATATCTTTTCAATAGATCCTTATGGAGATATAAACCAACCTGATCTAACTCAAGTATGTTTTTTTTTCCTTTATCTTACCAATTCTTTTTTTATTTACATTTTATTATTTATAAATAGGCTGAAGAACTAGCGCAGGACTCAAAATCAACTGAGTCAGAAGCCAGAAAAAATGAAGAGGAGGAGAATGTGACCTTGAACAAAAAGCAAAGGGCTTCAAGTAGACTGAATTTCCGCACTCAAAGAAGAAGAAGAAGTGATACTTCATCTCAAACCCCTTTTTCTTCTATCGAAGAACTTTTGGAGAATCTTGATGCTGGTAAGTGATACCAAACCTCTTAATACTTTACTCTGCTTTTCTTCTAATTCTTGTTAATATTTCTTATCACTCTATAACAAGTGGAAGTTGCTAAAGAGACTGTAAAGTTTGAAAAGTAAAAATACAAGCTCTCTTTAAGGAGGGATGACAGGGTATATGATTTGTAAGGGAATAAATTTGTACTCTCTTTATGGAAGGATGATAGGGCACAAGACTTGGAGGAGAGGAAGTATGAACTTTCTCTACGGAAGGATGATAGTTCACAAGACTTGGAGGAGAAGAAGTACAAACTTTCTTTACGGAAGGATGATAGGACACAAGACTTGGAGGAGAAGAAATTTAAGTTATCTCTAAGTATTGAAAAATCAAAGAAAGAGAAGAAAAAACTTGAGAATCAAGACCTCATGGAACAGATAAAATATAAGCTTGATTGTGAAGAAAATTCCAAAAAGAAAGAATTCTTGATAGAGTGTGTTAAAGCTAATAAATCTGTCAAGTAAATTCAATGCTTAATGAAATTTTTTGATGACTAGTTTTTTTTATTTATCTCACACTTCAACTGTTAATAATTTGCACATAAAATTTTATCTTAATTTCCTGTTTTTTTTTTATTCTATTCATCATTAGTTTAATTTTCTTATTTTAATGTTATAAATTTTCTTTTAAATAATTTTTCAAGAATTTTTAATGTTCAAAATTCTCTTTTAGTTTAAATTTTCAAGTCACATTTGAAAATTTCCCAATCCCACCCCTGTATTTGATTGAACTAAGGGGAGGTATCACCAAAACTCTTTCAAGTAAAGAATTTCGCAAGTCTTATATGAAATTTTGGAAATACTCCCTCCTACATTTTTTTGAAGTAATGGATGGGTATCACCAAAATTTCTTTTTTTTAAGTCTGATATGAAATTTCAAGTCAAATTTTTTTTAAAGTCTGATATGAAAATTTGGCAATACCCCCCCTACATTTTATTGAAGTAACAGATGGGTATCACCAAAATTTCAAGTCAAATTTTTTTTCAAGTCTGATATGAAAATTTGGCAATACACCCCCCTGCAATTTATTGAATCAAAGAAATCAACTGGAAAAAAAATTTAAAATTGAAAATTTCTACAACCAATTATTTTCACCAGTCCCAATCAAGTTTTCCTATTTTATATAATAGCCATTAGAATGACCTAAGGCTAGATGCACCATTATATAAAAAAGTAATCCACATTGATGTAACTTTAAAAAATAATTGGAGAGACAAATCCAAAATTAAAAGAAAAAAAATAAAATTGAAAATTTCTACAACCAATTATTTTCACCAGTCCCAATCAAGTTTTCCTATTTTATATAATAGTGATTAGAACGAGCTAAGGCTAGATGCACCATTATATCAAGAATTAATCTATCTTGATGTAACTTGAAAAAATAATTGGAAGAGACAAATACAAAATTAAAAGAAAATAATTAAAATTGAAAATTTCTACAACCAATTATTTTCACCAGTCCCAATCAAGTTTTCCTAGTTTATATAATAGCCAGATGCACCGTTATATAAAAACAGTAATATATTTTGATGTAACTTTAAAAAATAATGGGAAGAGAATAATCCAAAATTAAATGAAAAAAATTAAAAAGGATAAATAAAATTGAAAAAGAGGAAAATAAAAAGGGGAGTTTAAAAAAAATTAAAAATTAAAAATTAAAATAAATAAAAAAATTTATAAAAGAGAAAAAAAAGGAAAAAAATTTGGAAGAAAATATTTAATTATAGAAAAAATATAATATTTTATTTGCAATACTTAAAAGATCTGCTAAGAACAATTTTTTGATTATTAATACAATTAATAAGACCTTCATTTACTTGGAATGAAAAGCCAAAATGGGTAAATTCTTTACAAGAAACTTAAGTTGAAGGTGCTTTATTTGTTTGATGCTGATGTTGAGAAGAATTCCATATAGCCTCAACTATTCCATTGGCACTACCAAAATTAATAATACATTTATGGTCAGGAAAATAAAGGCCATTTCCCTCATCAGAAGAGGGTGATGGAATAGGAACACCAGTCTCTGGATTATTATAAGAGAAAATTTCAAATTTTAGAGAATTCTTATCATGTTTATCTAGATGAAAATGATTGTAGAATCCATTATGAGTGATGATTACATTTGAAAAAAAAAAACATAATCATTTATTGCTTCATCGCGTTTGGGATCAGACCAATTTGGTAAACCAGATTCTAAAGCAAGTTGATGTTTTTTTTAAAAATCTTGAAAACATAATTTTTTAAATAAACTTTCCAAGAAAATATTAAATGATCTCAAAGAATTTTATCATTTCAGATCTTCTTCCATTTCCTCTGGTTTCAAATTTTTCAATAAAGAATAAATTCCTGAAATATATGACAAAATTAAAAATTGCATATAATAAAAATCTTTTTTCCATACCAAAAGAAACTCCTTGATCATATCCTAGCTGCCAACCAAAATCTTTTATTGCACCAGAAATCAGATTTTTATTTGATAAGGGTTGTCAAACCAAAGCCATTTGATAGAGAGTAGAAATTAAATCAGAAAGCTGGCAAAAAACTTCATCCTTTTTACCATTAAATAAATGAGCTTCTACAATGAATTGAGATTTGTATCCATTATTGAAAACTGCAACAATGAGATCTATACCACCTTTTGTAAGTGTTTTTGATGTTTTTGTAAAAAAAAAAATTCTTAACATTTGATATTGAAGTCTCATAAAATTTGAGATCGTCCAAATATCCAAAGAATATTTTGCAAAATATCTTCATCCTAGTCAATTTTCTATTTTGATAAAATTTTGTCTTTGAATATATTGATTCTTTAGCTGGTTCCATCATTTTCTGCTTTTTATTTTCTGGTAAGGAAAGCTCAGATTGATTTGGAGAAGGAATAGAATTGAAGGACATTGAAGAGATAGAAGAAAGTAAAGATAAAGAAGAAGAATTTGAATATATTTGATGATTATTCTTGGAGCTTTCAAGATTTGAAAAAAAGGAAGAAAGTGACAATAAAGATGAATCAGAAGAAACTAATGATAATGAAGATGAGTGAGTTGAATTTTCCATAGTAACTTTCTGAAAAAAAAATTATAAAACAAAAAAATAAAAAAATAAAAAATAAATATTGTCAGCCACGCTACTAGACTTACCCAGTAAAATAACTAATTATTTTACTGAGTTGAAGCCACAACTTTCTTCTTAATAATAATTATTTATTTATTTACTTAAGTAGTACTTAAAATTAACTAAAGTTAAGTACAATAAGTAGTATAAATAAATAATATAAATAAAATGTCCCTTACAATTTTACTCCCTAACACCGTGCTCAAAAGTATATGTCAAAGGGAGTAAAATAAAAAATAAATTTATAATATAAAAACTTTAAAACAATTATATTACCTCAGTGAGATATCTGTAATCCTGTGAAAGTAATGTAATTGATTATTTATTGTGTAATAATTATGACAGTCCAAGGAATTCAAACTTTGTTGCTAATAAATTTGATGCCCTTGTTGACGTACTAATTTATTACTTTCTTATATCATTTATGTACTCCTTTTTCTTGTTATTTTTTTCTCTCACACTCACAGTAGACGGTGTAAATTCCTTACATTTTATTTTCTCATATTTTGCCTATCAAAGGCCTCTGATTTTGTGCTTTTCAAACCATTCTTTTATCACTCACTTTTTACTACGTATCACAAACAAAAAACTTATATTTTATATTTTATCACATTAGTATTTACAATAGCGTAATTCTAATCAATAGACTATAACAATATTAAAATTCTACCTCTATTATTTGAGTAACAAATCACTTAGATTAAGGAACACGTACAAATCTTTTAGAATCCATTTAAAACCTTTTAAAATCCTTGAAAACTCCGTACCAAATCTTCTAGACCAAAAGTGTACCTTGGCAATTGGGGGCCTTTCTGAATTATTGACGGTGCAACAATATTTGAGGCGTAATCGAGGGGACCATTGGTGTGCGAGTACCTTTAAAGGACAAGAGATTGAGAAAATGAAGAATGACATACGTCATGTTGTGGTCTTCCAACATTGGCAGGGGCCTTTGTTGTGTGATTTGGCGCGGTTTGTGCATGTCTTAATTGACATCTGTTAAGGAATATGGTATTTTTCAGGTTTTATTCCATGGATATTTGGTCTGCGGGTATGTGGGTACTATCATTGGATAGCCCTGGTTTTTCTCTATATTTTATGTATTGTAGACATTTTTCATATTCTGAGTTTTAAGGGGTCATTTCCTCATTTTTCATTTATAAAAGATTGCTGTTTAATTTTGTTTTTCGTGTTTTACGGGCTAACCTTAAGTCTTAGGGTTAAGTGCTTAGTACCATTGGATAGAGCTAATTTTTCTCTATATTTCATGTCCCAATGTTGTTATAGTGAAATTCCGTGTTTTAAAGGTTTTAGTAGTTGTAGCTAATTTTTCCAAGTATATTAGTGGTTTCTATTGGTTTTCTGGCTTCAGGGAGGCTGGGCCACTTCAGGCGGCATCTCTGATGTCGGGCGGCCCGCCCGCCTCCGTTTTAGGAGGTTGGGGAGTGCTCCAGGAGGGTTTTTTATGCAATTTGGCGGGTACAGGCGCCATATTGGTGGGTGCACATGGGCTCTTAGATAGTGGTCTGTGTGCACATAGTGAATAAGACAGTTTGGGGCAACCTTAATCATCATACAACCATCCGGAGGTGATATCATTGTTCCTCACTCAGTTTTCACTGTTTTCTGGCCACAATTGGCTGTGTTTGTTGCAAGTGAGTTCTTCATTTAACTTAACTTTGGCAACTGTTTTCTCTGTTATAGTCTTGCAAGCTATAGCAAGTATTATTTCTGTCTCTGGTGTGGATTTGCAGCCTACATCAAGTATCTTTTCTGTCTCTGGTGTGGAATTTGTTCTACATTTCAGTTCTTTGGTCTGGTAGTCTATCTGGGGACTACTTTCTGGGCTCATAAAGCAGTCAAGTGTGTTAAACAGGAGCTTTAGCAAAACAGGAACCAACTTACTTTAGCAAGTAAATCTCACTTATTTTTCTAAATGGAAAGGGGATTTTCTCTCTGGTTTTTCTCTAACTCCCTTGGTCAAGGCCTATATCTAGTACTATAGGATTGTCTACATTTCTGGCGCCCAACGTGGGGTAGAACTTGCTAGTTCTTTGGAATCTCTGTTTTCTTTGTTTGGCTCTTTTTGGTGTTTTGGTCTGGAGGAATGGCTACTGGTTCTGCTATTCCTGTGGTGACTGTCAGTGGGGGGGATGGTCCTCCTTCTGTGATGGTTAGGGAGTGTGTGAGAATTAAAACTTGGGATGGTACCAAGTTTAATGGGGAGGATGTTAAGTGGTTTCTAGAGAAGTATGAAACTGCTGCTGGATTGTATGGTGCTTCCTACCTGGACATGGTGAAGCAGATTATCTTCTTCATTGGTGATAGGTCAGTGGAGAAGGAGATTGTGGCCATGTCTGGCTACAAGAAGAGGAATTGGAAATTGTTGTGCAGGGAGATGGTGGATAGATGGGGTGTCAGGTTCACTATGGTGGATCTGAACAAGGTTGTCAGTGAATGGCAATCTTATGGTGGTGTTGGTAACTTACATAGTTACAAGAAGTTTCTGCTACAGTTTGATCCTGTGGTGGAATATTTGGTGGAAGTAGAGGAGCTGGCACATGAAAATGCTGCCAAGGATGTTTTTTGGTCTGCCCTGGCTAGAGATGTCAGGATGGATGTGTTGAAGGAGTTGTCAAGAAAGGAATTGATGAAAACTCTTTCTAATGGGGATCAGAAGTTGCCTGCCTTGGATAAGGTGAAGGAGGCTGTTGAGGCCCATTTGAAGTTATTGGCTGTGGACACCTATCAGAAGGGGTGTGCCAAGTATGTCAGCAAAATCAGTGAGGCATTGGCTGAAGAGGAAGTTAGGGAGAAGAAGGAGGAGGAGAAGAATTTGGTGCAGGTTTCCAAACAGGAGAGGGACCCAATGGTAGAGCAGTTTGCTGATCTGACAAAACAGCTGCACATTTTTGTCCAGGAGGCTAAGAAGGTTAATTAGGCACCTTCTCAGACAAGAGATTTTGAAAGGAGGGCTGGTAGGAGTGATCCTTGGGTTTGCTCTTATTGCAGTAGGAGGGGGCACAGGTCCAATGATTGTTGGGCACTGAACAGAGATGTGTCTGAAGTAAAATGGAGTTTGATGGCAGGGTTTTTAAGTTCCTTGACAGTTCTTTTGTGAAGCCCAGTGAGGGGCAGGCTCCTGTGGATTTGGTCAGGAGAAGGGGTGATCTCAATCAAAGGAGGCCAAGGTTTTAGGAGATTCCTGATCATGGGAAGTCTTCTGTTAAGGTAGATGAGGATTTCAAGGGAAAGGGGAAGGAGGTCAATAAGGTCTCTTTTTCTACTTCTTTGGTGGTTTGGAGTTGTATTCTTGTGGTGGACAGTCAAGTGGTGAATGCTTGGCTGGTGTTTGTGATGTGGAAGCAGGAAAGGTGGGAAGGCCTAAGAGCAGTTCTCAGGCCCAACCAAAGCCAAATGCTTCAAAGGGGGATCCTAAGCTGAGTGCAGCTAGGAAGAGGTACAGCAAAGAGGAGCTGTACAAGATTCAGAAGGGTATGGCTGACATGGGCCCCCCTAGTTTTGGTGCATAGGACCTGAATGGTGAGCCAATGCCAATGGAGGTGGATTCTGACTCTGAGGAGGATGTCCCTTTGGCTTCATTGCCAAAGCCTGTTGGAGCCAGAGGTTCTGGTGAGGGATCTGGTTTGGTTCCTGTTAATGGTAAATCTGTTGGTGGTGCTGGTCCTCAAGAAGCTTCTAGTACCAAGATGGTGAAGCAAAGAGCTCCCTTTGAGAGGCCAGTAGTGTCTGGTCAAGTTAATGTTATGGACTCTGTCCTGGAAAGGATGAATCAGGGTCAGGTTTCCCTATCTTATGGGGAATTGTATGCTATCAGTCCAGGGTTGGCTGATAGGCAGAAAAAGTTGTTGACCAGGAGAAGGGTTTCTTCTGGTGAGGTAGAATACATTTGTGATTCTGCTGAAAAGTTTGGTGAGGGGTTGGAAACTCATTTTTCTGCTCCTCTTGGATATGTCAATGTCACTCTGAATGGCAGGGAGGCAAGGGCATTGGTGGATTCAGGTTCTCAGATAAACCTGATCTCTTTGTTTGAGGCAACTCATATGGGCCTCCCCATCAAAACTGGTATTGGTGGGAATTCGAGAGGGATCGGTGGCCATGTCACTGAACTGGTTGGAACTTCAGAGTTTGTGAAGTTAGATGTTGGCGGAGCCTCAGGGAAGGTTCATTTTTACATTTCTAAAGGTAATGTCAAAGCAGTTTTGGGTGGGCCATTCTTGATGGATTTTCAGGCAAGAATTGGTTATCAATTTGATTCGGGAATCAGTTTGGAGTTGACTGGTGAAGACGAAAGGAGACTTCACATGAGGTTGTCATCCCCTGGAGAGGATGGTTGGGAGACTAGGCCTGGTTTATCTTCAATGTGCCAGTGCATGGACCGCTGCAGGAGAAGGAAGGAAGCGGGTGCTGCCTCTGGTTTTTTGGAGTGCGGCTCAGGCTCTATTGAGAGTCTGTCTTTTTTAGAGTAATGAGGGCTGATCACCCTAGTGCTGCAACCTCTCCCTAAGATGAGGAAATCAGGTCAGCTCCCTTGGAGATATACCAAGTGGATTTTCAACTTTCTCTTTTTAATCTTTCTCTTCTCTGCAAGTATTCATCAAGTTTTTTATCAAGTCTCTGTTCTCTCTCAATATTTTTAATTATTTTTAATTCAAGTTCAAAGAAGAAGATTGGTTATATATCTTTATTGAAAGATATGCGGAAAAGTTTTGGGGCGGTGAGATTGGGGTCTAAAAGTAAGTCCTCCCAATTGTGCACCGCTAGTGTTTCTTCTACACCTTTCAAAAACATTACCTGGGCCACACCTGTGAGCATTGGGGAAACCCCTGGTTATTTTTGTAGGTCAGAAGAAAACTCAAGATAATTCATAAAAATCAAGAAAAAAATCTAAAGATAATGAAGAAAGAAGATAAAAAATATTTTTGTGAAGATCGTCAAGATCTATTTTTGGGCCTCCAGCCTGTGGTTAAACTGCAGAAAATTATGAAGAGAGAAGATCATCAAGATCGATTTTTGGACCTCCAGAATGAGGATAGACTGCACAATTTTAGAAGATATGATTCAGAAGATGAATCAAGATTTGAAGATTTGGAAGTTGGAAGTGAGGATGAAGATGTGGAATTGCGGAAAAGTTTTGGGGCAAGGAGATTGGGGTGTAAAAGTAAGTCCTCCAAATTGTGCACCGCTAGGGTTTCTTCTACACCTTTCAAAAAAATTACCTTGGCCACACATGTGAGCAATGGGGAAACCCTTGGTTTTTGTTCCAGGTCTGGTGGTGAAGAATTTCTGAAGATCCCTCAAGTTGAAGGTGGAGCGGCAAAGTATAAGAAGGTAGCTCAGAAGATTAGGCCTGTCAATGAGGCTTTGCCTGTGGGTTTGAATCCTCCTTTGAAGAGACCTCCTTTGTTAAGAGATCCGTACTGTACTCCTTTGGTGAAGAATCCTCCAGAATTTGTAGAGACAGCTAGGGTGACTGTGGAAAGGTTGAAAGTTTTTAATTTTGGTCCTGATGGGTGGTTGTCTGAGGAAGAAAAGAAGTTGTTGTTGCACGTTATTGTGCTAAGGGAAAAAGCTGTGGCGTTTGTTGAGGAGGAAAGGGGTGTATTGAAGCACTCTTATGGGGAACCTTACTTGATTCCTGTTGTTTGTCATGAACCTTGGCAAATCAAACCTATTCCGATTCCAGCTGCTATTAGAGAGGATTTTGTGGAGATTGTTAGGGAAAGAGTCAGGACTGGGTTATATGAACAATCAACATCCAGTTACTGAAGTCCGGTTTTCTGTGTAAAGAAGCAGAATGGAAAGTTACTGGTGGTTCATGATCTTAGAGCCTTGAATAGAGTCACTATCAAGGACGCTGGTATGCCACCAAGTGTAGAGGATTTTGTTGAAGCTTTCACTGGAAGGGTGTGTTATGGTTTGGGTGATATTATGGGTGATTATGATAAGAGGGAACTCAATATGGATTCAAGGCCTCTCACAACTTTTGAGACTCCTTTGGGAAGATTTCAGCTCACTAGGTTGCCTCAAGGAGCAACTAATTCAGTGGCAGTTTACCAAGCACAGATGGCTTGGATTTTGCAGAATGAGGTTCCTACTCATGCCGGTATTTTTATTGATGATGGTGGAATTAAAGGACCATCCACTGATTATGGTAATGAGGTGTTAGCGGAGAACCCTGGCATAAGGAGGTTTGTGTGGGAATATGCAATAACTCTAGAGAGAGTGTTGTTCAGGATTGAAGAGGCTGGTTTGACCATTTCAGGGTCAAAATTCTGTTGTTGTGTTCCTGCTTTGGAAATTCTGGGTCATGTGGTATGTAAAGAGGGAAGGATTATGGCAAAGAAGAAGATTAATAAAATTCAGTCATGGCCAAGGCCTAAAAATACTACTGAAGTCAGGGGATTTTTAGGTGTATGTGTATATGTCATGATTTTTATTAAGGATTTTTCTTTGTTGGCTTCACCTTTAAGAAGGTTGACCAGAAAAGATTCGGATTGGGAATGGACTGAAGAGTGGGAAGAGGCTTTTCAGAAGTTGAAAAAGGTTGTTGGTGAAGATATTGTTCTTCACAAGTTGGATTATGGTGTTGGTGCCAGAAAAATTTATCTGGCAGTGGACTCAAGTTATATTGCTGCTGGTGCTGTTTTGTCTCAGGAGGATAAGACTGGGAGGGTCAGGCCAGTAAGATATGAGTCTGTGGTGTTTAATGAGGTGGAATCTAGGTATTCTCAACCTAAGTTGGAATTGTGTGGCGTAGCTAAAATTTTAAAGAAGCTACAGACAGTTTTGTGGGGGCAGCATTTTGAGCTGCAGGTGGATGCGAAATCTTTGGTTCAGATGATCAATACACCTAGTCTTCCAAATGCTCCAATGACTAGGTGGGTGGCATTTATTCAACATTTTTCTTTTGACCTGGTACACAAACCAGGTAAAACATTTACTATGCCTGATGGATTATCAAGGAGGCCACCTACAGATGAGGATTCTAATTCTGAAGAGTTTTACAAAGATGTTCCAGTGGTTAGGGCCAGCACAAAGGGTTCTGAGGATTTTTCTCTACTCCCCCATGAGGATAAACTGTCTGATTTTGCTGACCTCCATCAAGAGGCTAAACTAGCTGGATCTGATCTTGATTCTGGTGATCAAGATGTTTTTGTTGATGAAGATGGAGTTGTTGTTTGGGACAGCTCAAAATTGGAAAAGGGTGTTTTTGTTAGTGAACTGTATTCTCACAAGGTTCAGTGGAAAGAGAAGGACGTGCCAAAATTTAAGGATTGGTGTCCTGGTTGGCTGCTCAATTGGCTCATGTTCACACTGGTGATTTTGATGACAGAGTTGTACCCTTGGATGTTGTTCTGTTGGATTTTGAGGATGAGACCTGGGGTCAGTCTGGGTTTTATTTTAGTTGGTGGAATATCTGTTGACCTTGGAGAGGCCAGATAGTTGTGATGATGATACCTGGTTGGCAATCAAGAAGAAGAGTCCTGGATTTTTTGTGTCAGGAAGGTGGTTGATTAGGAGGAGACATCAAAATCCTCAAGTGGTGGTGACTCAGAAGAAGGGTCAAGAATTGGTTTTTAAGTCTTTGCATGAAGACCTTGGTCATAGAGGCTTTGGGGAGACTTATAGAAGAGTAGCAGACAGATTTTGGTGGCCAGATATGAAGTTGGCTGTGCAGGGTTGGGTTCAATCTTGTGAAGAATGTCAAAGAAGAAGTCACTTGAAACCTAAAGAGGTGGGCCGTGCTACTGGTGAATCAACTGTTTTGGAAGGTTTTGTCTGGATGCTGTCCATATTAAAGAGGGCAGGTATAAATACTTGATTGTTGCTAGGGATGATTTGTCTGGTTGGGTTGAGGCAGTGCCTCTGGTTAATTTGACTGCCAAGAATGTGGCAGAGTTTTTAAAGAAGGAGTGGATTTATAGGTATGGGTTGATGAAGTTGGTCACTGTTGATGGCGGGCCAGAGTTTGGTGCTGAATTTAAAGAAGCTGTGGCTAGTATTGGCTCTTAAGTTAAAGTGGCTACACGGTATTATCCTGAAGCTGAAGGCATGGTTGAAAGAGGCCATCAAGTTATCAAGAATGCTTTGGTGAAGATGTGCGGAGATAGTGCCGAAAAGTGGAGGCATTATTTACCCTTGGTGTTATTTGCTGATAGGGTCACTGTGAAGACGACAACTGGCTATTCTACTTATGAGTTAATGTTTGGTCAGAAAGCCGTTCTACCAGTGGACTTGGAAACTGTCTCTTATCTTGGAATTGATTGGGATGACATGCACTCAACAGAAGATTTGCTCTGTGCCAGGATGCAACAGTTGGAATGTAGAGAGGAATGTCAGGAGAAGGCATACTCTAGAATGATGGAGATTAGGAATCAATCAGTCAGGTACTGGGACAAGAAGTTGGCTCATAGACTCAGGAATCCCTTGAAACCCGGTTGTTTGGTTTTGGTGTATAATAGAAGTTTGGAGAGTCAGTGGGGGAAAATGTTTGCTGACAGATGGAATGGACCATGCAGAGTCAGATCTCAGGCGTCTGGAGGTTCTTATGTTTTGGAAGAGTTGGATGGTGCAGTCTTGAAAAAGAGGGTGGCTGCAGACCAAGTGAAGAGGTTTCATCCCAGAGGCACTAAGCATGAAGAAGATTGACTCCACAATGAGGATAAACTACGGACCATTCTTTAATTTTGGTTTTTTTTGTGGTGATGCTATGCATCTGTTTGTTGGAAACTGTCAGTATAGTCTAGTATATAAGTATGATATAATAGTGTTTATTTATGGTCCTACTACTTATTGATAAATGATTTAGTGATTAAACCTCAGGGGAAGACTATTAGAATAGTTATACTCAAATAAAACTCACAATACTTGGATTTAAATGCGTGCTAGTGGTGGAAAATAGATGTATAATATATAGTTATAGCTTATATAAAGATAATATCAATTTATAAGGGCTTTATAATATATTTCTGAATGCTAATAATTGTATTGTAGTGGTTGTTTGAATTGTAGTAATTGAATGATGATAATAAACCGTCAAAATCCCTCCTTACTTATACCCAAATCCACTGGAGTGCACAGACCTTCAATCCAGATGATGTCACTGCTATCCCCGGCAATTACAGCACTGTGAGGGTCCATCACCTCCCCATGGCGTCCACTTCAAGCAGTTTCAACACCCAGACCTCCAGTAAGGACCCTCCATCACTATTAATAATAACACAGATCCATACCATAAATAGAAAACCCAGATAAAAGCGGATACCATAAAGAAACAGGTAAAATAAATAATCAAAAAGAGATTTGATGAACCTAAAAGCATATAAAGGAAACAAATAAAATGTCCAAGCCCCCAATAACATCCCCAAGCATCCATATAAACCCAGAAACATCCATCCAACCCATAAATCCGTGAATAACCATCCAAGGAAGTAATTTTAGTTGCCAAACTGGGTGTATGCGCCTGATATAGGTGTCTATGCTTCTATAGGCATTTTGAGTCCACTGATTTTGTCCATATGACCTAAAATAAGCAGAAAACAAAGGTTATAGGCTATTAAGGGGCTAAAACCCACTTATATACCTAAATATACATAATATACTGCATATTTCACTGAATATGAGATTTATGTATACATATAAGCTTATGTATGTCAATAATTACTTCATATCACTTAAGATAAGTATATTATGACTCCATTACCACCTTAATAAGTATTATTAGGCCATGGATAAGCTATTTAAACTATTATAAATTATATAATAGAATAATAATTATATATATATAATAAAATAATATATATTATTATTTTAAACTTATTTTTAAGATATAAGCTTAATTTACTTAAGGTTATCTTATTTTAAGCATAAGAAATACTCAGTCCTAAGGATATTTAGGCTGACAGAAACTTTTGTTAGAAGGTACCCATGGGTGGGGCTTCTAGATTTGATCTTGGCAAGTGTAGGGGTGACTGATGGGCTGGCTGCTCTATCAACAGTTACCCCAGATTGTCTGTTTCCAACCCTTTTTCTTAATTTGGTTGAACCCTAGTATTGGTTTCTTTTCACAGGTTTTAGTCCTCTATGACTTTAAACTGGAATTTCCTCTGGTTTTCATGTGCTGGTCTCTTCACTCTTATTGGTTTTGGTTTTTGGTGTTGGATGTGGTGTTTTTGTTAGAAGGTACCCAGGGGGGGCTTCTAGATTTTATTTTGGCAAGTGTGGGGGTAACTGATGAGCTGGCTGCTCTGTAAAACAGTTACACCAGAATGTCTGTCTCAAGTCTTTTGTTTTTCCTAGTGGAATTCTAGTTCTGTTGTTTATTATTCAGGTTTCAAGTCCACTATGACTTTAAACTGGTTTGGGACTGGCTTCTTTATCTCAGGTGCTTTTGGATTGGTGGTGGATCACTGGTGGTCTCCCATCATTTTTACTTATTGGAGGGAGCCCACCCAGTGATCATTTCTATGGACTGGACTTTCTCTTATTGGGCCATCTATGGAGCTGGACTTTCTTTGATTTTGCAGTTATGTTTTTGCTAGATAGCAGTTTTAGATTATTTTCTTTTTTCTCTTTTTTTCTTTTAATTTTTTATGGGGGTTGTTTAAAAATATAAAATCAAAAATATAGGGTGTTACCACATCAAGGTCACCTGGATGTGGGCAAGCATTGGTGGGGAAAGGCTCATCGATTGGCCGGGCAATGCTATTTTCTTTTTTATTTATTATTTATTTCATGTGTTTCTGTGTTTCATTATTTTTATTATCTTCTGAATTTCTAAATTTTTTGAATTTTGTTTTCTTTTAACCATTTAAAAGAATTAATTTTGTATCCACATCAAGGTGCACTTGGATGTGGGTAAGGTATCAGGGGATCAGCTCATCAATTGGCTGGGGGATACCATTTGTATTATTTTTTATATTTTATTTTATTTCATTTATGTTATTTCATTTCATTTTATTTATTAATTTTTTTATTTTAGTATATTAGTATTCAAAAAAAAAAAAAATTCTGAAATTATTTTTATTAATTGTTTTATATTATTATTATGTTTCTAATATTTTCGCAGGAGCTCATTGTCTGGACAAGGAAGCTTCTGGAGGCTGGTCCGGATTGTGATGACGTTTTTGTTTTTTGTTGGGATTGTGGGAAGCACTGTGTTCTTTGAAGTGCATCCTGCTGGAGAGATGATAGGGATTGTAATGGTCAGGAATTGGATTGGAGGGAAGTTCAGAGGAGGAAGAAGAAGAGGCAGGAATGGAGTGCTGGAGGGTGTTCTTAAAGATCCTAGACATTTTCCAGTGGTCGTCCAGTAGGTGCTTTCTCAGGGATTTTTCAAAGTCATTCAAAGGTCCATGGAGGGCAAAGGCTTTTAGCATGTTGGAACACATGGTGCTTAGGTGTTTCTTCATGTCTCCATAATCCAGGGTCAAAGAAGTTTCAAGAGGTTGGCCAACTCCAATAATAGATTCAGGAGGAGGGGTGCTAACTAGACAAGAAGAATTGGATCAGTAATTATTTTTGTTGAAGAAATGGAATAATTAATTTGGTACTTACAGATTGGAAGCTCATCAAATCTGTAAGCAGCTGGGATTTGGATCTCTGAAGACTTTGTAATGGTCATAGTTGGTGGATCAACTAGGGAAAGATATGGATTCTCATGGTCTTCCTCTGAAGGATCCTGAGAAGGTGAACTGGGATGCTGAGGTTCCTGGGGCCTTGTTGGAGCATTGAGATTGTTGTTGTTGTTGTGGTTGTTATTTCTGTTGGATTCAGCTGGAGGAGGTGCTGGTGATGAAGTACCAGGGTTGTTAAAGGATGGAGCAGGAGAGGGGGATTTGGAAGCAGACTGCTCTCTTCTGGATGGAGAATCTGAAGAGATAGAACTGTCAGAAGAGTAGTTGGCTGAAAGAGGAGAGGTGTAGTCTCTTTGTCTTAGTTGGGGACGAAGTTGTTGTTGTGGAGCAGTGTGTGGTGTTCTGGTTTCTTCTTGGGGTTCTCTGGCAGTTCTCTTAGAAATCTGGTAAATTTTGGTGCTTTTGGACTTTGGAAGGGTGGATTGCATTGCTCTGGGAGCAGTAGGAGGTAGTTAGGTTGAGTTGTTGTTGTTGTCTCGATGAATTTGGCTATTTTCTGGCCGTTTTTGGAGGTTTTGGCCCTGATTTTCACTGTTTGGTGAGGTGGGCGGGCCTCCCGACGTTGGAAAGGCCGCCTGGATGCGGTCTAGAAGCCTGGGAGTTGATTTTAAAGCTTTTGGAGCTAATTTGGCAGAGATAAAAGCAGTTTCTTTGAGGCTAAGGCTGGTCTTTTGGGAAGAGTGCGGGAAGCTGAGCTTCTGGATCTTCTGGAAGGAGCAGAAGATAGAGAGGAAGAGGAAGGATCAAGCTCTTGGGATCTGGTAGGGGATCTGGAGATGTATTTGTGAGAAGGAGAAGGCGGAGGAATAGGGTAGTTGGTGTCTCTGTCACATCTTTTCTTTTTGGAATAGCAAGAGTCACAAGCCCTGTTGTAGAATTTGGATTCAGGATTTGGAAGAGTGAATGTGCAAGGTCTGCACATGTGGATGCACTGTTTTCAGGCATAGTCCTTGGGAGCAGTGAAGCAAGGGAGAGTAGAAGGGTTAACATCAGGAGATCCAGCCATGATCTGTGGTGAGAAAAGATGATAAAAAGGGATAGGATGAGATTTTTGTCAGTGATGGGTAGATGATGAAGTGAAGGGGAAAGCTCAGCAGGTTGGCTGTAGAGGTGTGCTGCATGAAGTTGGCTGCGTCCATTTTATGCAAAATTCCGCCAGTCCATCAAGACTCTAAACTGAAAAAGCTATGTTATCAAGTCAGTCCATCAAGACTTTAAACTGAAATCTGGTTTCTGTTAGTCCTCCAAGACTTTAAACTGGCTGGTTTCAATATTTTATCAAGATGGGTCCGTCAAGACTTTAAACTGAACACTGCGTTAGTCCCCAAAGACTTTAAACTGAGGGTTGTAAGTCCCCCAAGACTATAAACTGAGGGAAAAGTTTTCGTTGTTGGAGTTGGTTTTGAAAGATTGGTGGAGGGTATCCACAGGGGGAGACTCCGAATTTAGCAAAGGCAAGTTTGGGGGTAATTGAAGGGCTGGTAGCTCTATTTAAAATTACCCCAGAATGTTAGTTTTTTCTCTGTGTCTTAATGTGGTTGATCTCTGGTTCTGGGTTTATGATTTAGGTTTTTGAGTCCCCCAAGACTTTAAACTGAGGGTTTTTGAGTCCCCCAAGACTATCAAATGAGGATGGTCCCCCAAGACTTAAAACTGAGGGTTGTTTGTGGTTACATCCTATAGAGGGTGTGGTCAATTTTTCTTTTCTGAATCAAACTCAAGTACTAGTGGAATTACAGAGGGAATCAAGAGATGAAATGAAGTGTTCAGAATTAGCCTTGAACTGGTGAATGAGGTGCCTTCTGTTCTCAATGTCCTGTGGATCTCTAGCAGGAGTGGATTGGAAGTAGTGAAGCAGAAGTTGTTTCTGTTGAGATGTGTGTTGTTGGAACTTGGCCTTGATAGTGGGCAAGTGCATTGGTGTTGGTGGTGCAATGGATCCTACATTGTTATAATCACTATCAGAAGAGGGAGGAACTAAGAAGTTATCAGTTTTAAAGTTGAAGGAAGAAATGAATGTTCTTTACCATCAGATGGACCAGGGATGGGGGAACTAGTTGTTATATGGGTTGTGGCACTCTTCTGGGAAGGGTGGAGCTTTTTGATTAATCTGGGTATCAGGATGGATGGCCTAGATCTTTTGGTTCTGGCAGAAGAAGGACCAGGTTGAGGTGGAGGTGAATCTGTTGTGGAAGAAAGTTGACCAGGTCTGTGGAAGGTCTTCTTTCTGGTTTGGCAGACATCGCAGGACGTTCTGTATGGATGAACAGGTGGTGTCATGGCGCAGATTAAATTATTGTCGATGCAGTATTGGCAGGGGCCTGTTTCAGAGGCAGATTTGGGAAGAAGGTTAAACATGGTGGTTGGATGAAGAAAGAATGCGGACATTCTCAATTGGAGGGAGGATGTGGTCTTCCAACATTGGCAGGGGCCTTTGTTGTGTGATTTGGCGCGGTTTGTGCATGTCTTAATTGACATCTGTTAAGGAATAGGGTATTTTTCAGCTTTTATTCTGTGGATATTGGGTCTGCGGGTATGTGGGTACTATCATTGGATAGCCCTGGTTTTTCTCTATATTTTATGTCTTTTAGACATTTTTCATATTCTGAGTTTTAAGGGGTCATTTCCTCATTTTTCATTTATAAAAGATTGCTGTTTAATTTTGTTTTTCGTGTTTTACGGGCTAACCTTAAGTCTTAGGGTTAAGTACTTAGTGCTATTGGATAGAGCTAATTTTTCTCTATATTTCATGTCCCAATGTTGTTATAGTGAAATTCCTTGTTTTAAAGGTTTAAGTAGTTGTAGCTAATTTTTCTAAGTAGATTAGTGGTTTCTATTGGTTTTCTGGCTTCAGGGAGGCTGGGCTGCTTCAGGCGGCATCTCCGACGTCGGGCGGCCCGTCCGCCTCTGTTTTAGGAGGTTGGGGAGCGCTCCAGCAGGGTTTTTTATGCAATTTGGCGGGTACAGGCACCAGATTAGTGGGTGCGCATGGGCTCTTAGTTAGTGGTCTGTGTGTACATAGTGAATAAGACAGTTTGGGGCAACCTTAATCATCATACAACCATCTGGAGGTGATATCATTGTTCCTCACTCAGTTTTCACTGTTTTCTGGCCACAATTGGCTGTGTTTGTTGCAAGTGAGTTCTTCATTTAACTTAACTTTGGCAACTGTTTTCTCTGTTATAGTCTTGCAAGCTATAGCAAGTATTATTGCTGTCTCTGGTGTGGATTTTCAGCCTACATCAAGTATCTTTGCTGTCTCTGGTGTGGACTTTGTTCTACATTTCAGTTCTTTGGTCTGGTAGTCTATCTGGGGACTACTTTCTTGGCTCATCAAGCAGTCAAGTGTGTTAAACAGGAGCTTTAGCAAAACAGGAACCAACTTACTTTAGCAAGTAAATCTCACTTATTTTTCTAAAGGTACAGGGGATTTTCTCTCTGGTTTTTCTCCAACTCCCTTGGTCAAGGCCTATAGCTAGTACTATAGGATTGTCTACAACCTGACAAATTTTTTTTCTGCGAACGGGAATCAAACCGCGCTCCAAAAACTAAGTTCATATACTGACTAAACGTCGTATATATTTTGGTAATTATTGATATTACTATTTGTGGGTTACTCTTCACTCTTCATTTGCTACGTATTTCCTTTTACTCAGCACTCTGTAAGTGGCATTAATTTGCTCATTTTACAGGGGGAGGTGCCTGGTAATTGGATTTTATTTTTATTATTATATTTTTTTTTATTTTTCCTGGTTGACCATAATAGAGCAATAAGTGTTCTTAGTCCCAGAGGTAATAAAATAATTATATTTTAATATTAATTATTATAATCTTTTCAGTTGAAATTTGTCCTGATTAATTGTTCCAGTTGACAAATTGTCCTGAGAATAATATTTTTAATTAATATATAATTATTATTTAATTACTTCAGTTGACTTTGAGTCCTTGTAATTCAATAAATATATTAATTAATAAAACTCATATTTAATTATTTCAGTTGACATTAAGTCCTGGTAATTAAGTGATCAAGCTTAATAAAATTTTAAAATAAAAAATTTATATTTAATTACTTCAGTTGACTTTAAGTTATCAGTCTAATAAAATTTTGTTAAAATAATAAAGTTTCATATTTGATTACTTCAGTTGACAATAAGTCCTGGTAATAAATTAGTTGATTTAAATCCTGAAAATAATTAATTAAAATTGTTAATAAAAATTCTAATTTATTTCTACAGTTGATTATATTATAATACTGGTTTTAGATTTTTTTTTAATAAATTAATTTTATTTAAGTTGATTTTTATCCTGAAAAAGATTTTTTTTATTCTTTTTATTTTTTTTTAAAATCAAAAATAAAGACTAATTAATTTTATTGTCTCTTTTCTTCATTTCAGTATAATCTTAAAATGACTGACCAATGTGGTTCTGCTGCACATGAAGAAGAAATAGACTTAATTGATTATGATGACCCTACTTCTGTAAGTTCTCCTTTAACAAGAAGAATCTCTCAAACTAATAAATCCTTGCCCCAAACAGGATGTAGAGATGGAAGATGTAGAAATCCTAGTGGACACAACTCAGGATCAGAAGCCTATGATAAACCCACCAGAAGAGCTTCCAAAAGGCTTCAGGATAAAAAAGATGCCATTTTCTCCGCAGTTTAAGAATCTGTCTACTCACATAAAGGAGTTAAGGACAGAAAGCTTGAGACTAAAGGTAAGGGTAGATGCTTTGGAAGAAAAGGTGAGAAGAACAGATACCTTTCTCCAAGAGAAGAAGAAACCTCTTCCACCCAGGGATCAACAACAATTGGCTCCCCAGTCCCAAGAGAAGGTGGAAGTGTCCAAGTGGAAGTGGGACTGGTTAAACACTCAGTGGGACTACCTGTCTAAAAATCAGCATCAGTTACCTCAGGCAGGTCCATCAAGGCCCACCCAGGTCAACCCCACTCCTCCCCACCCTTATCAAGGAGGCAACAGAAGAAGAAGGCCCAAGATGGTGATACCCAGCAAACCCTGGTATGTCCCTCTATTGATTCTCAAGTGCCTTTTCTTGTGGCTGATTCTGTTCTTTCAGGTAAATCTGAGAGGGAAGAAGAAACCTTGAGACCAGTAGAGGCTGGGAGAAGTAGACAAAGAACTCATGTATCTAATCCATTACTTTTTATTGCTACCTCAATGATAAACCCTGACATGGCTGTAATTGATGAAACTCTTGACCCTGAGTTCTATGAGAGTCTGGAAAGTTACTCAGTTTCCTTATTGAGAAACACTCCAGATGTAGCAAGAATTAATGATGAGCACTTGAGAGATATTATTGCCAAACAAAATCATATAATGAACAATATGCAATTGACTCAGAGATATAATAGTTTGTTAACTGATCAGGGTTATCAAGCATTAAGAAGTGAAGCACAGAGAGTCTCTGATGAATTGTCTCATTACAAAGCAACCCATGAAAAGAAAGTTGCTTTATGGAAAAATATAAAAAATGATTTGTCTAAACTAAAAGATACTGTATCTGCCTGTTGTCAAGAGGTGGAGATAGATAAGATAAATCTGAAAAGATTGAATGACCATTTGTCATCTTTTCAAAACAAAAATCAGTTATCTTATGCAACTATCAATGAGAGTTTATCTAGTCTTTGAAGAATGAAAACAAGACTAACAACCATTAAAGAAAAATTGAACTCATTTTTAAATGACCAAAAATATTCTGACATTTCTGTGAAGGAACATATAGTGCAGGATGCTCAAATAGTACCTGTGGCTAGTTCATCTAAATTAAAAATAGCTCCAGAAATACCTGTTGATAACACTAAGTTTCCATCAAAGACTGATGATGCACCAGGATCTGAAACAGAAGGATTAAACAATGAGATTTCAGCCCAATTAGAGAAATTACAGCTGCTTCTTACTCAGATACAAGCTAGTACTAAGGAGACTCCTTCAAATCAAAAGACTTGGCCAAAACTTGACCAATACCCAACATTTGATGGTGATTCTTCCTCTGATTGGCAACAATTTATTTGCAGTATCGATAACTTAAAAAATTCTTACAAACTCTCAGATGAGGAAATTGTGTCCAAGTTAATTTCTTTGTTCACTAATGTTGCTCTGATGTGGTATGAATCTGTTCTCCTGGATGGGAATGACTACTCATGGGAGGATTGGAAGAAATTAATTAAAGCACAATTTGGTGGCTCCAAGTTCAGAATGGCTCAACAAAGGTAGTATGAGGAAACTAGATATAGCTCTTCTACTGATAAACCTATTGAGTTTTTAATGAAACTTGTAAAAATCTTAAGGGCAATGGACCCAAATATGGAGTTTGATTTATGGAAGGACAGGATCCTCTATAAATTACCAATGTCTCTGAGAGACTTGATAGTGGCTAGGACTGAGTTCTCCAAAGAGCCCTCTTCTTTCATTAATACTTGCAATGAGATACTTCTAAACAATAAGTATGATTCCAGAAGATTCATTCCTAGGACCCCTTTGGAGAAATCCTCCACTTTCCAAAAGAAACCTCTGGAAAAGGTTGGTAAACCTTCTGCCCCTGTTTCAACAAAGAAGTATGCAAAAAACACTTGCTTCAAGTGCAACAAGCCTTGGCAGAATGGCCATGTTTGTGACAAGAAGATAAATCTTGTAGAACAAACAGAAGAGCATGCTGATGACACAGTGGCACTGGATGATACATCAAGTGATTGTGCCAGCAATATTTCATATGAATCTCAACAAGAAATCTTTATGCTGGAAGAGGATATCCATTATTTAAATACTATTGATATTGATAGTAATGATTTATCTACAGTTGAAGATGCTGAGATCATAAAGATCATTGAGGATAGCTCAATTATTATTGCCCCTCTCAAGGCACCAGTCTTGATCAATGGAACCAGCATTGAAGTTGTTCTGGATTCTGGAGCTGGAGGAAGTGTACTATCTGAAAGAGCGATTGCTTTAGTAGATCAAGACTATAAATATAAACTGATGCCTATCATTTCTGAAAATTGGAGAGGGTATGGCTCTGTTTTGTCCCCCATTGGTAAATACAAAGCCACAGTGTTTTTTAAATATAACCATGGTTTTGTAAGAGCTATTTGTGATTTTGTTGTCATGAAAAATGATAACTTGAGCAATTGGTTTATTGTAGGGAATGATATTTTAACCAAGTATGGAATAAAATTGGATCCTTCAAACCAATTTTTCACAATGGGGATGAATGGGAAGAGAAAATTTAAGATTTCCTCCCCTAAAAAATTATTAAAACCAGAATTTAACACATGTAATTCTGTGGTTCAATATAAAGGAAGATCTACAAAATAAATGCATGCCCTTATGTCTGAAATTGACAATGCTTCTTTTGGAGAACAACTTTCTGGTGAGGATAAAGATTCCATCATTAACTTGATAAAGTCTTTTCCTATGGCCTTTGCTCATGGGTCACATGAACTGGGATTAGTTAAAGAGGAAATGAAACTTTCATTGTCTTGCCCATTAACTGATATACCACCTAGTTTAAAGAAGAAGCCTTATCCTTCTTCTCCCACAAAGAGAAAAGATATTGAAGACAATATCTCTGCCCTTTTAAAAATGAATATTATTGAAAAGGTAGTTGAAACACCTAAATATTGTGTTATCTCACCTGTCCTAATTTCTTATGAGAAAGATAAAGCCAGGTTATGTGGTGATTATAGAGCACTAAACACTTATACTGTTGATGATATCTACCCTTTACCTAGAATTAGCTCTATACATGCTACTTTACAGGGTGCTAAATATATCAGCTGTTTGGATGGTAACAAAGGATATCACCAGGTACCTGTTGAGAAAAATTGTCAGAACTTTCTGATGATTGCCACTCATATGGGTATTTATAAGTATATTAGGATGCCATTTGGCCCTAAAAATACCCCTTCAGTTTTCCAAAAAGTAATGGATAACACATTCCATCAAGAGATAATTGAAGGATGGCTGATGGTTTATATTGATGATATCATTATATTCTCAAAAACATTTGAGGACCATCTTAAACACCTATGTAAAGTATTCCAGAAAATGGATGAAATAAATATGACACTTGCTTTGAAGAAATGTAAATTTGGTTTCCATTCTTTAAAAGTTCTTGGTCATTTTGTTTCAGGCTTACAGATATGTGTTGACCAGAACAAAGTGGCAGCCATACAACAGGTGAAGGCTCCTACAACAGTGAGAGAGCTCCAAAGTTTTTTGGGAATGTGTGGATACTATAGACAGTATATTAAAAATTACCAATTCATGGCTTTACTCCTTACCCAATTAACTAGAAAAGATGTTGCTTTTGTCTGGAATAGTGAAAGACAAAGAGCCTTTGACACTATGAAACACTGTTTAATGTCAGCACCAATTCTTGCTTTACCTGACTTTAATCAACCATTTGTTTTGTACACTGATGCCAGTTTCATTGGTCTTGGTGCTGCCCTCCATCAAAAACAAGTGATAAATGATAAAGTTTCAGAAGTAGTAATTTGTTATATTTCAAGAACCTTGAGAAATAGTGAATTGAAATATGGTGCTACTCAATTAGAATGTTTACCTGTAGTATGGGCTCTAGAAAAGCTTCATTATTACCTAGATGACCAGAAATTTGAACTTGTCACTGACTGAAGTGCAGTTAAATCCCTTTTAAACTTGAAAACACCTAACAGAAATATGTTCAGATGGCAGTTGGCTGTTCAAGAGTACAGAGGGAGAATGACAATTATTCATAGGGCTGGTATTTTTCACTCAAATGTGGATTTTTTATCTAGGTTACCTTTGCCAAATAATGACTCTAATCCTGTGTATGATCCTGAGGACAAAATTATTCATGTACATGGGATATATGTGGTTGATATGGAGGAAGAGCTATTACAGCTTATTCTGGAATCATATGATAAGGACACTGACTTGAAAAAGTTATGCACCATATTAAATGATCCAAAGAATGCTTCAATACAAGCATTAATTAAAACCCTTCCACCAAAGTACCAAAAAGCTTTGGAAAAAGGAAAATTTTCAATTGATGAAGGATATCTATATTATAGAAGAAAGTTGAGTAATGTCATTGTTATTCCTCCTTCTATGAAAGGAATCATCTTGAAAATTTGTCATGATGACATATTAGCTGGACATTTTGATCTTGACAAAACAATGATCAGAAATAAGAACACTGCTTGGTGGGTTAATATGTCTGAAGACACAAAATTATATGTTGATTCTTGTGATTCTTTCCAAAAATCAAAAAGATTAACTGGTAAAAGAGCAGGATTAATGCAACATATTGAGCCTCCTGATGCTCCATGGCAAATAATAAACATGGATTTTGTAACAGGATTACCTATTGCTGGTAAAGACAGTTATAACTCTTGTTGGGTTATTGTGGACATATTCACAAAAATGTGTAAATTTATCCCTACCCACAAGGATGTTTCCACTAAAAAATTAGCTTTCTTATGGTGGTCTAATATGCTTAATACTTCTGGTTTTCCTAAAGCCATAATCTCTGACAGAGACCCTAAATTTACTTCTGAACTTTGGATGTTTCTGATGGATGTTTGTGGTTGTGATCTGAAACTTTCTCACCACACAATATGGGGGGCGGACTTGCTAGCAAGTCCGCAACCTTGGACCCAAACTCACCATAGATTGAACACACATTGAGCTATTGATAAAGGAACCATACAATCAGGGATGAACACCACTCAGCAGAACAGTTTTAGGTGGGTGTTCAAGTAGAGTTCAGTATGGGTTCAGTCTGAGTTCAGTCTGAGTTCCATCTGAGTTCCATCTGAGTTCAGGTTGAGGACTTGCTAGCAAGTCCACCCCCTATATTGCGTAGTGTCTACTGCCCATCACCCTCAGACTGATGGTTTAGCTGAAAGAATGATTCAGACTTTAGAGGACATGATAAGAGGATATTGTGCCTTTGGCCTTGAGTATAAAGATAATGACAGATTCACTCATGATTGGGTTACCTTACTTCCTGGGTTAGAATTTACTTATAATAGCACTGTTCATTCTGTTACTCAAAGAAAGCCTTTTGAGCTCTGGCTTGGATATGTTCCCAATACTCCTGCCCAAATTCTCAATAACAAAATACCTAAATTGGATATACATCCTGGTGTAAAATCTTTTCTTCAAATGCAACAACTAAGTAGAAATCATGCTCAAAAATGTATTGAAAAATCATTTGAATATGAGAAGAAAAGATGGGACAAATCCCATAAAGAATACACTCTTAAAAAGGGAGATGAAGTGTTGATTTCTACAGTCCACTTCAACTTACAAGGTAATAACAAATTGAAAGATCCATTTGTTGGTCCATTTGTTGTCAGAAGAATGATTGGAGATAATGCAGTTGAGGTTACTCTGTATTCTCCATATGACAGAAAACATCCTGTTTTTCCAATATCTCTTTTGAAACCTTACACATCCAATAGTGATTTATTTCCAAAAAGGAGGGGAAGACCAAAGAAAACCCCAAATGAAATCACTGAAACAGCAGAAATTGAAAAAAATCTAAATGACAGAATAGTCACTGCTAAAAAGGTACAGAATACTTATTGAGATTAAAAAATAAATCATCTGAATATGATTCTTGGATACCTAGGAAGGAGATATCTAATCTTCCTACTCTACTAAAAAAGTATAAAAAGAAAAAATCATATATATATTTTTTTTATTGTTTTTTTTTAGAGTGAGGAAGTGTCAGCCAGGCTACTAGACTTACCCGGTAAAATAATTAATTATTTTACTGAGTTGAAGCCACACCTTTCTTCTTAATAATAATTATTTATTTATTTACTTAAGTAGTACTTACAATTAACTAAAGTTAAGTACAATAAGTAGTATAAATAAATAATATAAATAAAATGTCCCTTACAATTTTACTCCCTAACACCATGCTCAAAAGTATATGTCAAAGGGAGTAAAATTAATAATAAATTTATAATATAAAAACTTTAAAACAATTATATTACCTCAGTGTGAGATCTGTAATCCCGTGAAAGTAAGTAATTGATTATTTATTGTATAATAATTATGACAGTCCAAGGAATTCAAACTTTTTTGCTAATAAATTTGATGCCCTTGTTGACGTACTAATTTATTACTTTCTTATGTCATTTATGTACTCCTTTTTCTTGTTATTTTTTTCTCTCACACTCACAGTAGACGGTGTAAATTCCTTACATTTTATTTTCTCATATTTTGCCTATAAAGGGCCTCTGATTTTGTGCTTTTCAAACCATTCTTTTATCACTCACTTTTTACTACGTATTACAAACACAAAACTTATATTTTATATTTTATCACATTAGTATTTACAATAGCGTAATTCTAATCAATAGACTATAACAATATTAAAATTCTACCTCTATTATTTGAGTAACAAATCACTTAGATTAAGGAACACCTACAAATCTTTGAGAATCCATTTAAAACCTTTTAAAATCCTTGAAAACTCTGTACCAAATCTTCTAGACCAAAAGTGTACCTTGAAAAATATATTAAAAAAACTTCCAACAATAAAAAATTATTAGTAAAATGATTGAAAAGAAAAAAAAAATTTGATAAAAAAAAACAAAAAAAAAATAGTTGCAAAAAAATCACTAAAAAATTTTGAAAAAAAATAAAATTTCAAAATAAAAACCAGAATTATAATTAAAATACAAGATAAAACAAAATCACCCAAAAAAAAAAAAGAGTAAATAAAAAAAATTAAAATAAGTTCAGTAAATTTAATTTCAAAAAAAATAAATAAATAAAAACTACTTACCTGCTATTGGAAATACTTCTTGATATCATTCAATCCAATTTATTAAAATATAATTAAAAAAATGGTTTCAATAAATTTCAGAATAATTAATTATTTGAAAAAACAAACACAAATAAAAAAAATTAAATTACCTGATTAGTTTTGGAAACAGGGGGAAATGTCCAGAAACTAAGGGAAAGAAAAAAAATTCTTTAAAAAAAATTAAAAAGCAGAGATTAGTCTTTTTTTTCTTCAAAATGCCCTCCTTGCCCACATCAACCCCCCTTTAACCCCTCCTTACCTGCCTCAAACTATCCTTAAGTCCCCCTTTACCCTCCCATTACCCTCCCATTACCCCTTCTTTTCCCCCCCTTTACCCCCCTTTAACCTCTACTTAGCCACCTCAAACCCCCCTTTACCCTCCCTTTACCCCCCTTTACCCCTTCTTTACCCCCCTTTACCCCCCCTTTACCCCCCCTTTACCCCCCCTTTACCCCCCCTTTACCCCCTCTTTACCCGCCCTTTACCGCCCTTTACCGCCCTTTACCCCCCCTTTACCTCCCTTTATCCCCTTCTTTACCCTCCCTTTACCCCCCCTTGAGGGGTGATTTGAGGGGGGATTGAGGGGGTAAAGGGGGGGCTTGAGGGGGCCAAGGAGGTGGTAAAGGGGGAAAAGTGGGGGAGTTTGAGGCAGACAAGGAGGGGGTAAAGGGGGGGTTGAGGTGGGCAAGGAGGGATTAAAGGGGGGATTTGAGGTTGCCAAGAAGGGGAGAAAGGGGGGTATGGAGGAGGATAAGGAGGGGGGAAAGGGGGGGACTTTAGGTGGCCAAGAAGGGGGGAAAGGAGGGTATGGAGGCAGACAAGGAGGGGGAAAAGGGGGGATGATGGAGGGTGAAAAAAAAGATAAAAAGAGATAAAAAAGATAAAACAAAAAAACAAAATTAGTCTAACCTTGAAAACCAAAAAAAACACTTACAGGACAAAAAAAATAAAGAAAAAAAGGACAAAAAAAAAGAGAAAAAATAAATTATTAGCAAGTAAAAAAAACAAAAATAAGAAAAAAAATGACTTACCTGGAGAGGTGAGATGAGAAATAGAGGAATGAAATAGAGGAATTGAAAATATTTGACTGATGTTTGAGGAGAGGTTGAGAAGGATATGAGTGATGAATGAAAAAAACACTGACAAAATATGCAATTTCAAAGATATGTGATTTCATGTTGAGCTGGTGAATGAAAACCAATGAGCCATCCAAAAAAAAGGGAAGCACTTCCCAGCCTTCTAGAACCAAGGCAGGGGTCCAGCTAGAGGCGGCTGGAACACCCTGAAGCCAGAAAACCACCAAAAACCTCCAATAAAGCCCAAAATACTTAGAAAAATCCACCGCAACCACTAAACCCCTTAAAACACATAATTAAGCTATGAAAACATTGAGAAATAAAATATAGAGCCAAATTAGCTCTACTTAATTGTACTAAGAACTTAATCCTAAGACTTAAGGTTAGCCCTTAAAACACAAAAAACAAAATTAAACAGCTATCTTTTAGAAATGAAAAATGAGTAAATGACCCCTTAAAACTTGGAATATGAAAAATATCATAATAACATCAAATATAGAGTAACACCAGGGCTATCCAATGGTATTACCCACATACCTCTATTCCCAATATTCACTGAATAAAACCAGAAAACACTCAATTATTCAACCAATGCCAATTAAGACATACCAAAACAACACCAAACAGAGCAAAAAAGGTGTCTGCCAATGTGGGAGCACCACACCATAAATTCAAAAAAAAAATGAATTTTATCAAACAAAAATACCAAACCAAGTGAATATAGTACACAACGTGGACATGTAAGGAGCACCAAAACAAAAATTTAAAAGTGTTGTGAAGTCAAATTTTGGAGAGTGATTGGCATTATAATGGATTGTATGCCAGTTGATTAAATGTTTTCTGATTCAAGGAAGGGGAGAGCTCGTGCTGGTTAGGATCCTCTTCTTCATAAAGATCATTCCACTCATCCTTTAAATCAGCTAGGATATTTTGGTGTATAACTCAAGTCATGATCCAATGATTTGTAGTTTTGATCTCCAATTTTTTTTGAAATTGGATTCTGAGCTCCCAAAGACTAGAAAAATGTCCCTTTAAAATACCTATAGCATGTTCAATCCGTAATCTTTATTGGGCAAAGTGATAATTAAATTTAGTTTTGGGGTTATTTTCTAAGGTTGCACCACAGAAAGCAAGTATAATGTACTTCCCACTTGCATATTCTGAGTCTGAAAGGAGGTACTGAGATTCATCAAAGTATGAGTCTGGGGTTTGAGACATCCTCATTCTTTGGAAGACGGAAGAGTCATGACATAATCCAGGGCAGCTACTGTGAAAAGAAATAAGTTTATATTGACATCTCATGTAAGTTGGACAGCAATAGAGTATCTAGAAGGAAGATAAACAGTTATTTAATTAATGATGAGAAATTGGAGAAGATTTTGAAAAAACTTTTTTTGGCAATCAAAATAATGGCTCCCATCATGAGCAGGCTTTTGACTCAAAGGTATAGTTGTGCCATCAACAAAACCTACACAGCCAGGGAAACCTTTGGCTTGAATTACTTGAGAGGATTCAAGTCATTGTTCTGGAGTTGGCCAAGAAAGTGTTTGAGAATTGAGGCAAAGGATAGCAATCCTACAGAGCTTGGTGTATAATATCACTGTAACATAAAATATTTTAAATAGATTATCCAAACGTCTTACAGAAGCACCATTTTCATTTGAGCCAAAGAGACATAGTGCAACAGAAAGTTGAATGACAGGATTACGCTGTTTGTTATGGGAATTGTTATGAAAGATAGGATTTTTAGAGATGAGTTGATAAAGTTTGAAGAAAGAATTGGGTGAAGCTCTAAATAGCTGAGTGAAGTTTAATTGAGGAATGTTGAGAATGGAGCGGAGATAATATCAGGGATCATGATAAAGATTTGGCCCCCTGGAAATGAGGTAACACTTTTTGGAAAGAAAATAAAAATAGGCTAAAGCATCATCCAAATCAGAGTCAGATTTATAGTGGAGAACTAAAAGTAAAGTGATAGCATTTATAGTGGAGTGAAGTAGCCGTCTAGTAGAGAGGTGCTTCATTCTTTTCAGTAGTATAGGTGTCAGTAGAAGGTTTAGGTGATGAGTGGGAAGTGGGAATTTGCCACCAAATGTGCAGTTGGGGTGTGTAGATAGAAATAAAACTTAAGTGTTCACCACCAAAATTAAGTAGCATAGAGTGAGGAGATATTTGAGGATTGCATCAGAAATTATAAGTCATGTGACTTTCTTAAAAATCCATCATGGATGTGATGATTTTGGGATCAGGAAGTAGGAACAGAAATTAGGGTATAAGAGGCAGGATAATGCATTATGATGGATTTCATATCCACTAGCCCTGTGGCTAGTGGATAGTAGCCTTCCACAATTAATAATGTCTGATCCCGGGAAAAAAATTTCTGATCCTTAATATCGGATCCCTGAACTTTGATACCCCCTATTTAAGCTGTTAAACAACCTTACAATGAGTCTGTGAAGTCTTTTGCTACTAGCAAAAAATATATTAATGGTCATAAACCAGTTGTTTCTGTAAATAATGAAATCTCTAAACAGCTGGCTAAACTTCAAGAATTATTAATTTTAAATAATTCTAATCAAAAGATGGACCATCCAAGTAGCCAGAAAAATTTTTCCAAACTGGATTAGTATCCTACCTTTGATGGTGACTCTTCATCTGACTGGCAACACTTTGTCCAAAAAATTGATAATCTGAAAAATTCCTATAAATTGTAAGATGTAGAGATTTTTTCTAAAATAATTTCTTTATTTTCCAATGTAGCTTTAATGTGGTATGAATCTGTCTTACTGGACAATCAACATTATACTTGGAAAGAGTGGAAAACATTAATTGAAAATCAATTTGGTGGTTCCAAATTCAGACTTGCCCATAAGAGGCTATATGAGACTGCTAAATATGTGTCCTCCTCCCCTGAAAAACCTATTGTTTTCCTCATGAAAATAACAAAAATTCATAGAGCCATGGATCCAAAAATGGATTATGATATTTGGAGAGATATGATTCTCTATAAATTTCCAAATTCACTGAGAGATTTGATTGTGGCAAGTACTGAGAATGTGATAGAGAATTTTTCCTTTATTAATATCTGTAATGAAGTTCTACTTAATCATAGATATGAACCAAGGAATTATCTTTTAAATCTTTTCATGACAAGCAAAAGCCTTCCATAAAACTTCCAGACAAAACTGGAAAACCCTCTGCCCCAGTTGCACCAAAGAAATATGCAAAAAACACTTGTTTTAAATGTAACAAACCATGGAAGAAGGGACATATTTGTGACAAGAAAATTCATCTTGTTTAAAATACTGAGTAATCTGAAAATACTCAAGCTGATCTTGACAATTCTTCAACTTACTTTAATAGCAATATCTCTTATGACCATGATTTTTCTCAAGAAGTTCTAGTCTTAGAAATGGATATCCAATATTTAAATAATTGGTGTGAGAATTATGATATTGACTTATCTTCTGTAGAAAAAGCTGAGATAATTAAAGGTATTACTGACAGTTATATTTTATTTACACCTTTGAGAGCACCAGTTATCATAAATGGTAAAAATGTAGAGATTATTCTTGACTCTGGTGCTGGAGGAAGTGTGGTGTCTGAGAAAGCACTAGCTTCTGTGGATAAAGATTATCCATGCAAATTCTTACCTAAAACATTTGAAAAATGGAAAGTTTATGGTTCTGTTTTATGTACCATTGGCAAATAAAAGACCACTGTTTCTTTAAATATAATGGTGGTTTTATCTGAGCTATTTGTGAATTTTTTGTGATGAAAAATGATAATTTAAGAGATTGGTTTATCATAAGAAATGACATTTTAACAATGTTTGGCATTAAATTGGATCCTGAAAACTATTGTTTTACATTAGGCATGAATGGTAAAAGAAAATTTAAAATTTCTTCCTCTAAAAAGCATTCTTCACGCTTATTGAAGTCTTGTTATTCTTTGATCCAATTTAAAGGTAGACAAGCAGAGGAAATGGATGTATTATTATCTGAAATAAACACAGCTTCATTTGATTGTCAATTATATAATTATCAAAAAGATTCAATAGTTGTATTGATTACATCTTTCCCTATGGCTTTTGCTCATGGTTCCCATGTGTTAGGATTGGTTAAAGATGTAATGAAAATTTATTTATCCTGAAACTTGAATGAAATACCTCCTAGCCTAAAGAAAAAACCTTATCCTGATTCTCCCACAAAGAGAAAAGATATTGAAGATAATATCTCAACTTTATTAAGCATGAATATTAATGAAAAAGTGGATGCTACACCTGAATATTGTGTCATAAGTCAAGTTTTAATCTCCTATGAGAGAGATAAAGATAGACTTTGTGGGGATTATAGATTATTGAATACCTATACTGTGGATGATATTTACCCTTTACCCAGAATTAGCTCTATACATGCTACCTTACAAAGTGAAAAATTCATAAGCTGTCTCAATTTTAATAAAGGTTATTATCAAATACCTGTTGATAAATCTTCCCAAAACTTTTTGCTAATTGCAACTCATATGGGAACTTTTAAATATGTTAGGATGCCTTTTGGCTCTAAAAATGCCCCTTCAGTATTCCAGAAAGTAATGGATAACACATTTCATCATGAAATAATTCAAGGATGGTTAATGGTTTATATAGATGAAATCATTATCCAGCACTTAGAAAAAGTCTTGCAGAAAATGGATGAAATTAACATGACTTTATCTTTAAAATAGTGTAAATTTGGTTTTCAATCCCTTAAAGTCCTAGGCCATGTGGTTTCTGGATTAAAAATATGTTTAGACCAAGGTAAATTTGCTGCTATCCAAAATTTGATAGCACAAAATTCTGTAAGGGAAATACAAAGTTTTTTGAGAATCTGTGGTTACTATAGACAGTACATTAAAACTTATCAAGTCATAGCCCTACCCCTAATTAAATTAACCAGAAAGGATGTAGTTTATATATTGAATGAGGACACTCAAAGACCTTTGATACATTAAAGAAATGTTTAATGTAATCTCCAATCCTTGCCATTCCACATTTTAATAAGCCTTTTGTCCTCTATACAGATGCAAGTTTTATTGGACTGGGAGCTGCTCTACACCAGAAACAAATTATTAATGAGAAAATTTCAGAAGTAGTAATTTGTTATATTTCAAGAACCTTGAGAAAGAGTGAATTGAAGTATGGTGCCACTAAATTAGAGTGCTTGGCAGTTGTATGGGCTTTAGAAAAGCTTCATTATTATCCAGATGATCAAATGTTTGAATTAGTTACTGATTTCAGTGCTGTGAAGTCCCTCTTGAACTTGAAAACACCAAACAGACATATGATAAGGTGGCAACTTGCTGTTCAAGAATACAGAGTTAGAATGACTATTATTCACAGGGCTGGAAATTTTCATTCAAATGTAGATATTTTGTCTAAATTACCTCTTTCAAATGATGTATCTAATCCAGCTTATGTACCAGAAGATGATACAGTATGTATTCATGGTATATATATTGTTGATATGGAAGAGGAACTATTGCAATTATTTCGGGATTCATATGATAAAGATTCTGATTTAAATGAATTAGTTACCGTCTTGAATGATACAAAGAATGCTTCTATCCAAGAATTTATGAAAAATATTCCTTGAAAGTACCAAAATGCCTTGGATAAAGGAAATTATTCCATTGAAAATGGTTGAATTTATTACAGTATAAAGCTTACAAATGTCATTGTTATTCCCCCTTAAATGAAAGAAACCATTTTAAAACTTTGTCATGATGACATACTAGCAAGACATTTCGATTTTTAGAAAACAATGATTAGAATTAAAAACACTGCTTGGTGGGCTAATATGTCTGAAGACACTAAATTATATGTTGAATCTTGTGATTCTTCTCAAAAATCTAAAATATTAACAGGAAAAACAGCAAGACTGTTGCAACATATTGAAGCACCTTATTCTCCTTGGAAAATCATTAACATGGATTTTTTTACTGATTTTCCTGTAGCAGTAAAAGACAGTTATAACTCTTGTTGGGTAATAGTGGATAGATTCGCCAAGATGTGAAAGTTTATCCCCACACACAAGGATGTGTCCAAAAAAGAGTTAGCTTTCTTATGGTGGTCATACATGTTTAATATTGTTGATTTTCCAAAAGCCATTATCTCTGATAGAGACCAAAAATTTACATCTGAATTTTGGACATCCTTGATGGATATTTGTGGCTTTGAGTTAAAATTATCTACAGCTCACCATCCTCAGACTGATGGTCTAGCTGAAAGAATGATTCAAGCTCTGTAAGATATGATTAGAATGTATTTTGACTTTTGGATTAGAATTTAAGAGAATGACAGATTTACTCATGACTGGGTTACTATATTTCCAGGTCTTGAATTTGCATATAATAGCACTGTTCATTCTGTCACTGAGAAAAATCCTTTTGAGCTTTGGTTAGGTTATTTCCCAAACACTACTGCTCAAATTATTAATAATAAGTTACCTAAGTTGGAACTACACCCCGGTGTAAAGTCTTTTATGCAAATTCAAGAGCTATGCAGAAAACATTCTCAAAGCTGTATTGATAAAGCATTTGAATATTAATAGAAAAGATGGGATAAATTCCATAAAGAATACACATTTAATAAAGGTGATGAAGTGTTGACATCTACTGTCCATTTCAATCTACAGGGAAAAAATAAATTGAAATATCTTTTGTAGCACCATTTGTTGTTAAAAGAATGGTTGGAGATGATGCAGTAAAGTTGTATTTTATTCTCCATATGATAGGAATAATCCTTTTTTCCTCATCTCTTTGCTTAAACTTATACTTCCAACAGTGACTTATTTCCCAAAAGAAGAAGAAGACCTAAGAAAAATCCACAGGAAGTCACATAAACTGCAGAAAGTGATAAAATTCTCAAAAATAGATTTATCACTTCTGAAAGAGGTATTGAATATTTATTGAGATATAGAGAAAAAACATCTGAAAATGATGTATAGATACCTGGAAAAGAAATCTCTAATCTTTCTACTCTGTTAAAAAAGTATAAGAGGAAAAAATCTTAGCATTTTTTACTGTTTTTTTAGAGTGAGGGAGTGTCAGCCAGGCTATCTCAGGATCCCAGTAAATTGTTATAATAAATAACTGGAATCATTTAAAGGAATATCATTATGTATTTTATGTAGTTACAATAAAATATTATATTGAATAATAAAATTATATAAATAATTTATGAATAAGTAAAATAATTATTATATTAATTTTATTATTAAGAAAATTTTTATTACATAAAAATATATTATATTCTATAAGATCATGGTGCATTTTTATGTATTTAATATTTCTAAATTTAATAAATTAATTATTTAAAATTATATTATAATTATAATAATAAATTTAATTTATAATGTAATTACAATTTAAATAATAAAATTTATATACTAAATGCAACTTATCATATATTATTTTCCATAAATATTGGGCGCTTTTTTGACCCTTAATGGTTTCATTAAAATTACTAAATAAATTAAAACACTTAAATCAAAGACTGTTCAACTAAAAAAAGATGATCATCTCATACTTATCAACTGGCTGAAAATAAAAACCAATTTTTATTCTTGTTTTGGTACTGAGAATGCAACTAAAGTAGGACAGCACCCTGCATCAAAATTCAATTTCTATCTTCTAATGGCCAATAAATTACAAAATAAGACAAAGGGAAGGATTCATATTTTTCCTAAAAAAATGTCTGAAAGTTTCAAGCATTACCAAGCCAAATACAAGAAGGCAAAGACTCTTTTATTTTCTACTGGTTTTGGTATTACAGAAATTTATATCAGTAAGGGCATAAAATCCATAGTTGATAAACTTGAATCTCTATGTCCATACTTTAAAGAGATGGATACTATTTTTGGAGAGTGAGTTTATGTCAATCCTTCCAACATGTTGGATGGTGAAGATTCTATCGTTAAACATGATGTCAAAAGAAATCTTTTCACATCCTCTTCCCCCAGTCAACCTTTTCTGTTCTAAATTCAACAAATCTAGAAAGCTTTCCAATAGATATTTATGGTGATATAAACCAACAGGATCCCACTCCAGTAAGTTTGTATTTCTTGTCTAGCTGTTTTTTATTTCTAAAAAGGCTAATGAATAAACCCAGGATCCTCAAGCAAGTGAGTCTGAAGCTAGCATAAATGATTAAGAAGAAAATTTTACCTCCAAAAAAAGTACAGACCATCAACTACTTTAAATTTTGACAGTCATAGAAAGCAAAACATAGATTGTTTTTCCCAAACCCCTTTTTCTTCCACAGATAATTTTTTGTAGAAAAATGAATCTGGTAAGTGATAGAATACACCACACAATATGGGGGGTGGACTTTCTAGTGAGTCCGCAACCTTGGACCCAAACTCACCACAGATTGAACACACATTGAGCTATTGATAAAGGAACCATACAATCAGGAATTAACACCACTCAGCAGAAAAGTTTTAGGTGGGTGTTCAAGTATAGTTCATTTTGGGTTCAGAATGAGTTCAGTCTGAGCTCCATCTCAGTTCAGGTTGAGGACTTGCTAGCAAGTCCACCCCCTATATTGCGTAGTAATACCTCTTAATAATTAAGTGAGCCTTTCATTTATTTTTCTAATATTCCTTTTCACTCTAAGTAAAGTTGAAGTTGAAAAAGATACTCTCAACTTTCAAAAGAAACAATACAAGCTCTCTTTATGAAGGGATGATAAGGCACAAGACTTGGAGGAGAAGAAATTTGAGCTTTTTTTACAGAGGGATGAGAGGGCACATGACTTGGAGAAGAAAAAATTCGAGCTTTCTTTAAAGAGGGATGAGAGGGAATATGAATTGGAGGAGAAGAAATTAAAGATGAAGAAAGAGGAGAAGGCTCTTCAGTAAAATTTCCTATTGGATCAAATGAAACTCAAGTATCAACTTGAAGATATTTAAAAAGAGAAAGATTTCTTAAGAGAATGTGTTAAAGCTAATAAATCTATTGAGGAATTTGAACACTTAATGAAAGTTTGGGATAACTAGTTTATTTATTTTGTTCACAAAAGAGTTCTTGATAAATTCTATTAAAGCTAATAATAAATCCTTGGCACACACTCCTCACTGAGATTTGAAAAATTTTATTTCAACATATTAGATTATTTGTTTGGCTGGTTAAAATAATTTTTTTATATTTCTTTTAGGTGATAATTTTGTATGTGCTGACTTTTTAAAGGTCTTGATTTTAGATGATTTTTTTGAAAAAATTTGAAAAGCTCATAAATTCTTTCTTCTTTGCATTCAAATCATTAAATTTTCTTTTTTAAATACAGCTAAGTCAACAAAACTCTATATCTGTTTTAAAAATTTGGTAATACCCTCCCATTCATTTTATTGAAGCAAGGGGTGGTTATCACCAAAATTTTCCTAAGTCATCAATTTGACATGTCAGATTTGAAAATTTGGCAATACATTCCACTGCATTTTATTGAAGTAAGGGGTGAAAATCACCATAATTTAATATAGTTCTATAAATTAATAAATAAATAAATAAAATATATCAAATTTACTAGTTTTAAAGTAATGACAATTCCTCAAGCCAAAATGTGGAGAAAGTCTAGAAACTAAGTTTGGGGCTTTCTACAGGTATAGGTGAGATGAACTGCATGAAACAAATTAATGTTATTATGATTCCCATTTATACAACACAAGTTTGTTGTCCAATTACTTTAGTTAAGCAAACTGAAATATCAGATTTATTTATTAAAAATTTAAGAAAGAATAAAAAAATATTTGATTACTTTACAAATCCCCAAACTTTTATTATCTACCTAAAGGTCTGTATATTTATTAGGTCTACCTTCTTTTTTACCTTGTTGATTTGTTGGACTAACATTTGACTGATCTGATAAGAGAAGCAAAAATGTGTGAAGTATAGAAATATGAAAATGATAAGAAAAAGAAAAAAAACACACCTTGATGAAAGGGCAGAATAATAGGTAAAGAGAAAGGTAGTTTGAGGAATCTAGAAGGATAAATGCATGATGTAAAATCTGTGTTATGCATTAAAAAATAAATAAATGGGGAAATGGGAAAAAAATGCTCAACTTTAAAGGTCAATATCTCATTAATCACTGAACCAAATTCTAGTTGGTTTCTGGAAATAAAACATAGGCTTCATAAGTATCTTCAGCTAACAGGAAGGTATATTCAAATAAGTATATCCCTATTACTGATTCTTATTTTCGAAATTGCGCAGAAACTTGAAAAATGATGATGAAAATTCCAACAAGAGAGAGGTAAAAGCCTAGATAATAAAAGGAATCTGGAAGGATAAATGAATTATGTAAACCTTATGATATTCATTATGAAATAAATAAAAGTGAAATTTTAAAAAAAAGGCTCACCTTTAAAGGTCAATATCTCAGAAACCACTGAACCAAATTAAAATTGGTTTACTGGATATGAAATATAGGCTTCAGACATATCTTCAGCTAAAAGGACAGTTGATTTTAATAAACCTAACCCTAATTCTGACTCTACTTTTCAAATTCTCACAATAACTTGAAAAGTGATGATGAAAAGTCCAAAAAGAGGGAGATGAAAGCCTATATAATAATCAGATAAGAGTTTCAGAATCCTTATTCTCTAATTATTCAATAAAAACTTGAAATAAGATAAGTGAAATTTGAAAAAAAGGCTCAACTTCAAAGTTCAAAATCATAGAAACCACTGAACCTAATTCAAACCTGTTTGTCAGAAATGAGATATGGGCATTAGTAGAATCTTGAGTTAAATAAAATTTGATTTAAATAAACCTAACCCTAATTTGTTACATAAAAAATGAAATAAAAAGTTTAAATTGGGAGAAAAAGGCTCAACTTTAGCCATCAATATCTCAGCAACTACTGAAACAAATTCAAATCTGTATGTGGGAAATGAAAGATAGCCTTAAGTAGAATCTTCAGTAAAAATAAAATTAGATTCGAATAAATCTAACCCTAATTCTGAGTCTGATTTTACAAATTTTACAAAAACTTGAAAAGTGTTAAAGGATATGAGAACAAAATGAGTTTAATAAGTTAACTGTTATACAGATAAGAGTCATACATATATTTAAGTATGAAATTTTCATAAAAGGAATGAGATATCATATAGTAATGAAAAAAAGGAGATGAAACTTACCTTGATTGAAATGTAGGAAAAATGAAGTGAGGAAGATTGATGTTGGAATTCTGGGGAAATTGAATATGGAATAAGTTAAATGCAAAAATAATGTGCAATGTATGAATTTTTATGAAATGGAGCCAAAAAAAAGTGAAATAGGGGAAAGGTGGGATAATGACCATGCCAAGGAAGGATGAAGGGTAGGGTGATGTATCTAAAAAAGAAAGTAAATAGGGAGAGAAAAAAAGGTCAATTTTACCATTGAAATCAAAAATAACCACTTACAAAGAAAATTAGATACAAAAAAAAAAAAAAACAGAAAAAAAATAAAAAATAATATTAATTAGCCATCAAAAAAACAAAAAAAAGAATAAAATGACTTACCTGGAGAGATGAGATGAAAAAATGAACAAAACCAAATTGTTTGAGGGATGTTGGAAGAGAAGAGGAAAATGATATGAGGGATGAATGAAAAAAAGAAACAGTGAAAATTTATGCGATTGTGGAAAATATTCAATTTCATGTTGAGCTCATGAATGAAAACAAATGAGACATCCAAAAAAGAGACATTCAGTGTAAATTCAAAATAGAAAAGAATATGCTAAAAACAAAAACACCAAAACAAGTGAATAAAGCACAGAAATTGAACATTTGTAGAGTATGAAAAAAAATTGAAAGGGTTTCGTTTCAAAATGTTGGAGAGTGGTTGGTATAATGACAGAGCATATGCTGGTAAAAGGAATGTTTTTTAATTCAAGGGAGGGGAGAGCTGGTGCCAATCTGGGATCCTCTTCTTCATAAAGCTCATTGAAAAGACATATAAACTAAAGTGTCTTCTAACCCAGATTCAGAGTTAGAGTCAGTGGCTAAAACTTAAGTGATAGTATTCATAGCTGTGTGAAGTTGCTTCCTAGTAGAGAGGTGCTTCATTATTGTTTGTAGAAAAGGTTGTCCATAGAAGGTTCAGGTGATGAGTGGGAAGTGGGAATTTTCCACCAAATGAGCAGATGGGGTGTGTAGATAGTAAAAAATGTTATGTGTTTGCCATAAAAATTAAGTATCATAGAGTGAAGAGACACATAAATATGAGAAAAAATTTAATGTGTATGACACCAAAATTAAGTATCATAGAGTGATGAGATACATAAGGATGGCATCTGCGATTATATGTCATGTGACTTGCTTACAAATAGATCATGGATTTTATGAGTTTGGGATCAGGAATTAAGAATGTAAATTTGGGTATAAGAGGCAGGATAATGCATTATTGTGGATTTCTAATCCACTAGCCCTGGGGCTAGTGGATAAGAATCTTCTGTAATTAATAATTTCTGATCCCAGGAAAAAAATTCCTGATCCCTAATTTCAAATCCTTGAACATTGGTACCCCCTAATATGAATACATAAGTGAAATAAGTTATTTAATACAATATATGCCATTATATTACTTTAGATACATGCATATATCCACCTGTTATATGTCTTATGTTATTAATATTAGATTTTAATATGTTAGGTTAATCTTAAGAGCCTTAGAAATAAGTTTAAATGATTTTTAAGTGGTCTTAAAGCTGTTGTTTTCATTATTATAGTGAAATAGTGAATAAATGTGCTTTAAATCACTTAAAGTTGAATATATGTGCTATAAATTTAACAATTTTAATATTGTGCTATCACAGATAAATTTCCTTATTTAGGACAATTTATTTGTCAAATTAAATTTATAAAAATAAAACTTTTAAAAATTGATGATTTTTTATGCTAGAAATGGCTTCTGTGTACTGGCCTTAAGCTTCCTGAATTTATCCCATGTGCATAGCTTCATTACTAACAAAATTAGTAATTTCACACTATAATCAACCCCCAGTGTATTCTCCATATGTGTAAACACTCTGAAATAGGTTAGAGGCACTTGTTTAGTGTCCTAATTTCATTCTTAGAGCATTGACCTCATTATATGCACTAATTTCATTAATAACCTCAAGATTGGAAACCAGACTTCACTAAAACACTTAAAATTTCCTATCTAGATAAGGATTTACTGTTGTAAGTGCCTTTCAAGATTCTTCATTCAGTCACCCCACATTTCATGCCTTATTTTGGGTTTTTTAATGGTTTATCAGGCTATATTGATCATTTTTAAATGAGGATTTCACATATAAATTTTTAATATTCAATACCTTAGTTTCTACTGTTGATAACCCTCAATTAGACTTTATATTTAAATCTTTCCTTCCTTATATAGTCTTTTATTTTAAGAATCTCATCCATATACTCTCTTTTTGGTTTATTACCTTATTTTGATGGATTAACCCATGTTATTGTTGTTTTTTGGCATGTGATATAATTCTTATTTTGTTATTTGATGATTCTTGAGTTTAATGTAATGTGTAACTGCTAGATTAGGATGTCATTAGCTGTGTAAATGATTTTTAGTTCAAAGGGGAACATTGGGGGACTTATGGGTATAAAAGGGGGAGGGTTTGGGCTTATTTTGTACATTTTTTGACATCACCTTAGAAATATATAACCAAACTATTACAATAAATATTCATTAGTAATATTATAGTCTTTTAAATACTATTTTAAATAATCAGTTCTATTTTTCTACCAACTGTAAGCTGTATACAATTTATCATATGTGAGATTAAATTACTGAGACCATTATATTGAATTATATTATATTATATTATTGTATTTGGACAACACTATTCATACTGGACCATTTAAAACTTTTAGAAAATTTTCCAATAATGCTATTCATGTCTCTGTATTTGAACTCAGCCTGAAACTTTTCAACTAAGTGTAAGTGTACTAGACTGAAAGGAAGCTAAGTTCTAAAACTGAACTTCTCTTGAAAAATCAAATTAGAAATTTTGTATGGCGAGTTGGAACCCAGCACTGGATAAATACTTTAGCTATGATTCTGTTCTCACAAATAAATAAGGTTTTAATTCATCTACTGGATTTATGAATTCAAATGGGCATCTCAAATATCAACATACATGGCTGGAAGACTTCAGCCACACAACACCATTCAAAGATGTTATGATAAATAGCATACATGGGGTTTGGGGTCACAAACATAAGGTTAAACACTCCCCAATTTTATGCCAAGATATGAATGCATGTGTACCAGGTACTGAGTAATCATGATAAAGGTATGAAGTTTGTGAATGTTGTAGATGTACTTAAAAAATGGTGTTGAAATACAAAAATCAAATTCAAGTGCAGATTTCTTGGGGAAATATATGATTCCCTAAAACATGTTTTTTAACCACTTGAGATTTTTATTTTTCACCAACAAACACATATACTTTTCATCATGAATGTGTTAAATTACTATATTGTGCTTCTAGACTATAAGTATCATATTTTCTTTAAAAAAATTAGTGTTTGTTTAGATATTCATTTTTTTGAATGTAGCATCTTTTTTGTATTAACATCTTTCAGGCAACACATGAAACTCAGAGAAAAATTAGCTCACTGATTCCATATTCCAGAGAATAATTATCTCAACTAAACCCATTGGCCAAACACAGAAGATATATTTTCTTATCAACTGCATTTCTTTTGTGTTATCAATTCAGAAATACTTATTTGAATACGCTTTGTCTAAATACTAAATCTAACTTATTGACTTAAATTACATGCTTATAACTTTCAATTGAACTGGATTGACACAATATTAGCTGTATGGTAAATTTAATATTCTGAATGTGGTTTATTGTGTGTCTGAGGATTTTTAAAGGGTCTGTGATTAGGAAAAGTTGGTAATTTTAGATGGTTTGTGGTATGATAATGACATGCACTAAAAGGTTCAATTCAAGGTAGATTTATCTATACTAAGGGTGTTATTTTTGGTTTAACATTCCTTAGCATTAAATTATGATATTGTTATGATAGTAGCTAATTTTATAGTAAATTTTTTGGCTATTATTTTATCATTCCTTTTCTTAATTATCAATTCTAAATTTTTTTCCTTGATTATTAAGCTTCCAACCCTTTGTGAGATCTCTTAGAAAATTACTTTTACCTTTAAATCTATATTAATATTCCCCTCAAACATATCTTGAACCAGGATAAGCTCCTTTGACATATCTTTAAACTTACTTCTTCAAGGTAATTCTCTGTGCCTTGAAGTAGTTTCAACTCAAAATACAAAATCTCAATTACTCAGGAACACCTTTTACCTTGTGTGCAGTTTTTCTAGTGACAGTATAATTTAATTCTCTGTAGTTCTCAATCTTTTTCAATCTACATATTTTTCAGGTGTTAAATTTTAATGGAACCTGTTAAATGCACTCCTCCTATGGGCACTAATACTAGGTTTCATGCTAGAGGAAGGCCTTCTATACAGCCTGTTTCCCACACTCACTCTCTTGAACCTCTCAATATAAGGGAAAGGGAACACTAAATGCAAAATGTGGAGGACATTCCTCAGGGTTTTGAAGATCTTAGTGAAGAAGAAGGTGAGGATACAATGCATTAGTTACCTTTTGCCCCTGCTACCAACCCTCCAGGCCAACCTTCAGATCCTGAGCAATCTGCTTCATAGGAAAAGTTTATGAAACATATTGTAAAAACAATTTCAAATTCTACCTCTTCTGGGGGATCTAAATTCAATACTTCTTCAATGAAATCCACTGATAAATTTGCTGGATAACACAAAGATAGATTTTAATCTTTCTTTCTAACCTGCAAGTTATTATTCCATAACAGCCTTTGAAACTTTGACACCAATCACTACAAAGTTATTTATGCTTCTCATTTCCAGATGTAAATGCATCAAGATGGATCAAACCTTATCTTCTCATACTCTCTTTGACTGAAACTGATTTACAAATCAATAATTGGGAAAACTTTGAGGACCAGCTCGTTACATTGTTTGGTAGCCCTAATGAAACCATTAATGCAGAAATTGAACTTGAATTCTTTTGCATGAAAAATAATGGTAAAGCTTCTTAATACATCTCAAATTTCAGAGCCTTAAAAGCTTAAGTAGGTTAGAATGATTCAGCTATAAAGTCACATTCCAACAAGGAACTTCCCTTGATGATTCTGGATTAATTGAATCTTCACAGTCAAAAAATGACCACTTTAGAAGATTTCATGGATAGGACCCTTGAACTCAATGGTGCTTATCAAAAATGATTCCAAAATCAATTTCACACTCATAAATCCACTCATGCTCTAATTTTTATTTGGGGCCTTCTTCGAATCACTCTTGAGAAACCCATTTCTAATTTAATCAATTCAAAGCCAGTCTAAAGGGTAAGGAGAAAATTCAACCCCAAATCTTGACCCCAGGAAATATCAGTAAGGTATTGGACACAGTAAGGTAATTAAAAGAAGCTGAAAGAAAGAGAAGAGTGGATAATGAGTTGTGTACCTATTGTGGTGGTAATTGCAAGTTAGATGATTTTCTTAAGTTGAAGGATAGATAATTAACAAGTTTAAAGTCAAAAAACTTGAGAATAGCTTACTTTTGTGCAAAGAAAAATATTTCATCTTTACCAGTGCACAGAACCTCCATGCCTTAAGGACTGGAGTAGCCCCAAAATATTTAGAATTAATTCTTTTTATGGATGTCATTCCCTTCAGTTTTCTTTTTTACTCTGTAGCATCAATTTGATTTATCAGTTTGTCTTTTTCTGTGAGATTTAAGCTGACATTTTTAGATATCAACTGACTTCCAATTTATCTGGTCAAATCAGAGGAGCCTAAGTATTTAGTTAGTAAGAAAGTTTTATGGGTTTTCAACTTTCCAAATTTTTCCTCCTTTGAGTGTTAATTAACAGTTTTTGGGGCCCCAAGGATTAATGATACCATTCTGGCAATGAATTTTAAATGCATTAGGGATTGATAACCCCTCCATCTAATTGTATTTCTGATTGATCAATGCGTGTCAATAAGGAGTTAAAAAACCCACCTGAACAAGCTCTGCTGGAGGACACACCTCTTCCAGATGTATTAAAATCTTCTTATTCTTCTTTAAATGAGAGCTTGGCTAACCTTTATAGCTTTATTACTTCACTAATAGAGGATTTTAATAGCTTCAAAGTAGCCAATCTTTTCTCTCTAAATTCAGGTCTACCCTCAACAGATTTATTGTCAGTGTATGCAAGTATATAAGTATGATTTAATAGTAAATATTAATGGTCCTGCTACTTATTCATATATGATTTAGTGACTAAACTTTATGGGAAGACTAATAAAATAGTTATTTTCAATATAAACTCACAATAATTATATATTTATGCATGCTAGTGGTGAAAAATAGATAAATAAAATATAGTTTTAGCTTATACAGAGATAATATCAATTTATAAATCTTTTAAAATATATTTATACATGATAATGATTATGTTATAATGATTATTTGAATTTTAGTAAGTAAGTGATGTCCAATAACCTGTCAAATCCTCACTTACTTATACCAAAATCCACTGGAGTGCACAGACCTTAAATCCAGATGATGCCACTGCTCTCCACAGATATTACAGCACTTTGAGGGTCCATCAACTCCCCATGGCATACACTTCAATATTTTTGAACACCCAGACCTCCAGTAAGGACCCTCCATCACAGTTAATGATATCATAGTCCCATACCATAAATAGAATAAATAGATAAAAGTGGATACCATAAAGAAACAGGTAAAATACCTCATAAAAAGAGTATTTAATGAAACCCAAAGCATATAAAGGAACCAAATTAACCGTCCAAGCTCCCAATAACATCATCAAGCATCTATATTAACTCAGTAATCATATCCCAACCCATAAATCTGTGAAAATCCATCAAAAGAAGCAGATTAAGTTGTCCAAACTGGATATATGTGCCTGAAAAAGGTGTACATGCTTGTGTAGGTGTTGTAAGTCCACTTAATACGTCCATATGACCTAAAATAAGCATAAAAATAAAGGTTATAGGCTATTTGGAGATTAAAACCCTCTTAAAGACCTAAATATACATAATATAACTACATATTTCACTGAATATGATGTTTATGTATATATAAGCTTATTTATGTCTATATTTACCTAATATCACTTAAGATAAGTATATTATGACTCCATTAAAACCTTAATAAGTATTATAAGGCTATGAATAAGCTTTTTAAATGAATATAAGTCATGTAATAGTGTAATAATTAAATATATAAGTATTATAACCTTAATTGTTACTTATAAGATTAATGTAATTAAGGTTATCTTATTCTAAATATAATAATTACTCATTCTTGAAGGTACCTAGGCTGACACTTCCTCACCCAAAAAAAAACAATAAAAAAATTTTAAGACATTTTAATTAATAAGTAAGGAGTGAATAGAAAAATAATTTAAAAATTTTCTATTATAAAAATAATGAACTTTAACAGTATTATTTTGATTTAAATTTTTTCAAGAGGTTTTTAAGATCAGAGATCTCATTATCTGGAATCCACTGGTCATATTCACTTGATTTATTTTTAAACCTTAATAGATACTCAACTCCCTTTTCTTTTGTAAGTTGTCTCTTTATAAGTATCTTTTCAAGCTCTGCCTTTTCAACTATTTATTCAGGTTGCTGTTTGTGCCTTCCTTATCATCTTGGAAATAGAGAAGTATCATTTTAATGGTCTTTTTTAATAAGAGAAATCGGAAATACTGGATATTTTCTATCATATGGTGCATATAGAATAACTTCATCAGCATTGTTACCAACCATCTTTTTTACTACAAATGGTCCAATGAATGTATCCTTCAATTTAAAATTACCATCTAAATTGAAATGTAGTGTAGAAATAGGAATTTCATCACCCTATTTGAATATTTGCTCTTTATGGGCTTTATTCCATCTTTTTTTCTCATGCTCAAATGCCTTATTTATACATTCTTGAGCATGATTTCCGCACAATTGTTTCATCTGAAGAAAAGATTTTGAACCTAGATAGATATCTAATCTAGGTAGTTTGTTAAGAGCTTTAGCAGGGGTATTAGGTACATAACCCAACCATAATTCAAATGGCTTTTTGCCAGTGACAGAATGTACTGTACTGTTGTATGCAAATTCTAAACCTGGGATAAGGGTCACCCAATCATGCGTGAATTTTTCATTGCCTTTAAATTCAAGACCAAAAGCACAATATCTTCTTATCATATCTTCTAAAGTTTGTATCATTCTTTCTTCTAGCCCATCAGTTTGTAGATGGTGTGCTGTAGAAAGTTTTAATTGACACCCTGAAACATCCATAAGTGATTTCCAGAACTCAGAAGTAAATTTTGGATCTCTGTCTGAAACTATTGCTTTGGGGAAACCTGCTAAATTTAGCATTTGTGTCCACCATAAAAAAGCTAAGTCCTTTGCAGAAACCTCTTTTTGGGTAGAAATAAATTTACACATTTTTGTAAATCTATCTACAATTACCCAGAAGGAGTTATAACTCTTATGTCTGGCTATTGGAAAACCTTTTACAAATTCCATGTTAACTATTTCCCATGGAGATTTTGCTTTCTCAACCTGCTGTAACAGACCAGCACTTTTGCCTGTTAATATTTTAGATTTTTGACAAGAATCACATGTCTCAACATATTTTTTAACATCATCAGATATGTTAATCCACCAAACTGTATTTTTTACTCTATTTAAGGTTTTATGGAAGTTAAAATGACCTTCTAATATATAAACATGACATATACTTAACATTAACTCCTTCATTGTAGGGGGAATTACTATTACATTTCTTAATTTTTTCTTGTAATATATAAAACCATCCTCAACGGAAAATTTTCTTTTTTCCAATTCTTCCTAATACTATTGTGGTAATGTTTTTATTAAAAAACTCATTGAAGATTTAGATGGATCATTTAATATTGTTTTAAGTTTAATTAAGTCAGGATCGGAAGCATAATTACCAAGAATTGATTGCATAAATTCATCCTGATGATCTACAATATAAATGCCATAAATGTTAATCATCTCTGTTGCAGGAACATAAGAAGGATTATCATCATTATTAGGTAGAGGTACTCTAGATAACAAATCCACATTAGAGTGTAAAGCTCTTGCTCTATGTGTAATAGCCATCTGTCCTCTGTACTCTTGTACATCTGATTTCCATCTAAGCATATGTCTATTAGGAGTTTTCATGTTTATGAGTGACTTAACTGCACTACAGTCAGTTATTAACTCAAATTTTTTGTCTTCAAGGTAATAATGTAGCATCTCAAGAGCCCATTCTTCTTCCAAGAATTAAATTGAATAGCACCATATTTCAATTCACTACTTCTTAGAGTACTTGAAATATAGAAAATTACTACTTCTGACATTTTCCCTTCAATTAGTTGTTTTTGATAAAAAGCAGAACCCAAACCAATAAAACTTGCATCAGTATACAATACAAAAGGTAATTGGAAATCTTGTATTCCCAAAATAGGAGCTGTCATCAAACATTCTTTCAACTTATCAAAAGCCTGTTGTCTTCATTATTCCAAATGAAAGCTTCTGATTTCTTTATCAGTGTGGTCAATGTTCCGGAAATTAATTGGGAGCTCTTTATATATTGTCTACAATAAACAAAAATACCAAGAAAAGATTGTACATCCTTTACATTTTGAGGAATTCTAATATTCTTGATTGCAGCCACCCTATTTTGGTCTACACATATTTGTAAGCCATATAAAATATCACTAAGCACTTTTAAAGACTCAAACCCAAATTTACATCTTTTCAACGCAAGGGTCATATTTATTTCATCCATCTTTTGATATACCTTCTTTAAATGGATTAAGTGTTCATTACAAGTGTTAGAGAACACTATGATGTAATAAATGTATACCATTAACCATCCATCAATCATTTCATTATGGAATGTTATATCCATTAACTTCTGAAATACTGAAGGAGCATTTTTTTGGTCCAAATAGTATCCTGACATATTTATATATATCAATATATGTTGTTATCAAAAAGAATTTCTGTGAATTCTTTTCAACTGGAATATGATGGTACCCTTTATTTCAATCTAGGAAACTTATTTATTTAGCACCTTTAAGGCTAGCATTTATAGAGGCAAACCTTGACAAGTGGTAAATATCATCTACTGTAAATGAATTTATGCTGTATAATCACTGCTCAGTCTTGCTTTATCTTGCTCATAAGAAATTAGCACTGGTGATATCACACAATATTTTGGTGTAGTTTCAACCTTTTCAATAATTTCCATCTTTAACAACATCTTAATGTTATCCTCTATGTCTTTCCTTTTCATTGGGGAAGCAGGGTATGGTTTATTTTTAAGATTAGCAGGAATATTATCCATATCACAGGTTAAACTAATATTCATCTCATGATCTTTTACAAGGCCAAGTTCATTGGTCCCATGTGCAAAAGCCATTGGAAATGCTTTAATTAAGTCCAAAATATTTATTTTCTCAGTTTCACTTATCTGAGTGCCAAATGATGCTTTTGAAATTTGTGTTTCCAGAAGTTCCATCTCATTGGATTCTCTTCTTTTGAAAGGAATATCTATGACTGACTCAATGTTTAAGGCTGTGTCAAAGAATTTAATTTAAATTTTCTTTCACTATTCATTCCAATTGTAAAATTATTATTAGCAGGGTATAATTTAACACCAAAATTAGTCAGAATTTCATTTCCAATGATAAAACAGCTACTACAATTAGTATTATCCATTATTAAAAATTCACAAGTTACCCTAAAATAACCATGTTGATGTTTAAAGATAACATCAGCTTTGTATCTACCAATGGGGTTTAGTACTGATCAAAAAACTCTCCAATTTTGACATTAAAGGGTTCAAGCTTTGACTTATAATCACTCTCAATTTTCTGTAATGTATTTGCAGAAAAAACAGAGCCAGCAGCTCCTGTGTGCAATACTATATTAACATTTTCTCCAGAAATGATTGCTGTAACCATGATAGGTGTCATTCTTAAGTTATCAGCTTGTATATCCTTAATGATTTAAGAATCATCAAAATTCATTAAAGATTTATTTGAGTCCATACTTAATATTGGATTTTCAAAGATGGACAAATCATCTTCCAAAATACAGACTTCATTTTCATCACTATATGAGATATTACTGTCATAATCACTTGAATCTTTACTTTTTTCTGTTTCAATTCCAGATTCATATTGTTTTTCAACAATTTTTATATTCTTCTCACATTTGTGACCTTTAACCCAAGGCTTATTTCACTTATAACAAGTATTAGTCTCATACTTCTTAGGTACTACAGGTGCAGTAGGTTTTTTCTGTTTTTCCTGCAGTGTTTTTGAATTCTGATTTTTCACCGGTTCATTATTTTTTTATAAGTGGCGCACCTTGCTTCATACTTATGGTTTAATAATATTTCATTACAAATATAAATAAATTCAGAGTATTCATTAACCATTATTGTTCTAGCTACAACAATGTCTCTGACAGATATGGGTAATTTATATATTATTTTATATTTCCATAAGTTAAAATCCATATTTGGCTCAATGGCTTTCAATATTTTATTTAAATTCATTAGAAATACCATAGATTTTTCACCACTTAACAGATTATACCTAGTTTTCTCATATAATCTTTGCTGAGTTAGTCTGAATTTAGAAACTCCAAATTGTTTTCCAATCAGGTGCTTCCATTCAGCCCAAGAGTAATATTTACCCTCACTTAATACAGCTTCAAACCATAATAAAACAAAATCCTTAAATAAAGAGATCAACTTTGATGTTATTTCTTCATCTGGTAACTTATATGAGAATTTTAAATTATCAATTCTTTGAATAAAATGCTGCCAATCAGAGCTGGCTTCTCCATCATAAGTTTGGTACTGATCTATCTTAGGCCAGTTCTTCTGATTGGATTTTATTTCACTAATCTTAGGTAAATTCAATAACTCATTCACTCTGGATAAATAGTCTTGTATTTCCTCTTGCATGTATTTGTGACTAACATTTTTCTTCTCAGACTTTACACTTCCACCAGATGGTTTTACTTGTGAGGGAATTGGAAATGATTGAGATTCATTTTTGCAAATTAAAGGATTATTATTATACTGTGTATACTTATGATTATCCTGATTCATTAGTAGATTAGCAGTTTCAATCTCAGCTTTAGTTAATCTTTGTAAAAGATCAGAGATACTCTGATTTGTTTGTGCAAAAGATGACTTTGTTCTTGATTCATATTTTAATAAATGTGCTTCATAAAACTTTTCTAACTCACAGATCTTGTTTGAAAGTTCACTATATTTTTTATTTAAAAAATCATATTTAAGAGTTAGAGCCAAGTGTTAATTCTCTAACTCTTTATTTCTTGTTTTCAATTGAGAAATATTTAATTTCAAGGACAAAATTGTATCACTTGTGAGCTTAATTGTCTGTTCCTCACACTCAGTCATTCTCTTCCATAATTCTAAATCAATTCTATGGACAGTTGGGTTATTATTAAAATACTCCATGTCTTATTTTTCAATTTGTTCACTATTTTGTGAACTTCTCATCTCACTAATAAGTAGTGGCAACTGAGGGTTAACTGTATTATTATTATATATAGTACTTTTATTATTAACAAAAGATAAATCAGGTGTATCTACATCAAAACCTAATTGTCTTTAGTCCTCCTCAATTTTCTGTACAGATTTCACATCAATAACATTACCTATATTGTAATCATTAGTTTTGTGTTCAATCTGATAGGGTAATCTACTTAACACAGGATAGGAGTAAGCCCTGACTTTTGGCACTATTTCTTTCCTTTTTAGGGGTGAGCTGAGGTAGTCTGATGAGGGGGTGGATCCCTGTTGCAATTGTGGCTGGACCACTGCTGATGGAACCAATCACACTTCCATTTCTCAACCAAGATCTCTTCCTGAGACTGATGTTACCCTTCTTGGGTAGGGGGTTGTTGGCTTGGCTGTCCTACCTTTAACTCTGCCAAAGTTTGATTCATTGGCTGAATTCCCACCTTGCAGTTGCTTTGCAGCTGCTCTACTTCTTTTAGTATGGTAGATCTTGACTCCTCTAGTTTAAGAACATGTTTGGCCAGATGGGACAGTTGATCCTGAAGAGGAGGTGAAAACTTTTTTATTTTTATCTTTTTAGAAGGGCTTTTTTTCTTCTATGCTCATTGATTCTGGCTGTGGGTAGGATTGGCCCTCCATAGTGATGTCCTGGAACAATGATTTTAGCTTTAGACCTGGTGTTATAAGCAGTTTTATCACTTAAATTTTCTTGTGGAGCACTCATTATGACTTAAATAACTTATTCTTTACTTCTACAAGAGAAAAACCTGTATGGTAATTAGTAGACAAAATATATTAGTAATATAAACACTAATAAAAGCACTGGAGCTTAACCTAAATTTATACCTTTATTTATTAAAATCAAATATAAGAAAAATTCAAAAAAATTTGTTAAAAATTAAATAATAAGTTTAACTAGACCTTTATAAGGGTGAATAATTAGATTACCAAGCTTTAACTAAATACCAATTTAATTTGTTTTTATATTGGTGACCAAATACCAAGTAAAATTGGGTTTATATTGGGTACAGTTACTACTTTAAATACCTCATTTTTATTATAAAAAATTAATACAATTATTATAAGGGCTCTTTTCCCAAATAATTGAGTTATGATGACCCATTAATGTTCTTCAGACCCAAATATTTAGTTTATTATGAGATATACTAGAGTAATAATCATGTCCTAAGGCTTATACTAAATAATAAGTAATAATTATGGAAAGACCCCCAATTGTCAGTGTATGATAGTATCTAACTATGATTTAATAGTAGATATTAATGGTCCTACTACTTATTGATAAATGAATTCAGGATTGAACCTCAGGGGAAGACTAATAAAATAGTTATCCTCAATATAAACTCACAATACTTGGATTTTTATGCATGCTAGTGGTGGAAAATAGATAAATAAATTATAGTTATAGCTTATACAGAGATAATATCAATTTATAAATGCTTTTAAAATATATTTATATATGATAATAATTGTGTTATAATGTTTATTTGAATTTTAGTAAGTGATGTCCAATAACCTGTCAAATCCTCCCTTACTTATACCAAAATCCACTGGAGTGCACAGACCTTCAATCCAGATGATGTCACTGCTCTTCCTGGAAATTATAGCACCCTTGTGGTCTTGAAAACTTGGCAGAGGCCTTTTTTGGTCTGTTTGGAACTGTTTCTGTATGTCTTAATTGACATTGGTTGAATAATTACATGTTATTTTAGTTTTATTCAATGAATATTGCGGCTATGGGTATGTGGGTACAACCATTGGATAGCCCTGGATTTTCTCTATATTTTATTTTGTGATGATAATTTTCATATTCTAAGTTTTAAGGGGTCATTTTCTCATTTTTCATTTTTAAAAGATAGCTTTTATAATTTTGTGTTTTGTGTTTTACGGGCTAAATTTAAGTCTTAGGGTTAAATTCTTAGTACCATTAAGTAGAGCTAATTTGGCTCTATATTTTATTTCACAATGTTGTCATAGCTTAATTTTGTGTTTTAAGGGTTTCAGTAGTTGTGGTGAATTTTTCTAAGTATATTGGGCTTTATTGAAGGTTTTTAGTGGTTTTCTGGCTTCAGGGAGGTCTGGCTGCTTCTAGGAAGGCCACCCGCCTTGGTTATAGAAGGCTGGGGAGCGTTTCTAGAGGGTTTTTATTCAATTTGGCTGTCAAAAGCGCCAGAATAGTTTCTGTGCATGGATTTTTTAGATGGTGGTCTATATTTACATACTGAATAAGACAGTTTGGGGCAACTTTAATTATCATACAACCATCTGGTACTTATATCATTGTTTCTCACTCAGTTTTTACTGTTTTTTGGCCACAACTGGCTGTGTTTGTTGCAAGGTTAGTTCTTCATTTAACTCAACTTTGGCAACTGGTTTCTCTGGTGTAGCTTTGCAACCTGCATCAAGTATTATTGCTGTTTTCTGTGCAAAAAGTGCACAGTGCTTTGGTTTTCTGGTGTGGATCTTTCTGCATTTTAGGTTCTCTTTGGTCTGTGGTCTATCTAGGCTACTTTCTTGAATTGTTAAGTAGGCAAGAAGTGTGTTGAAAGGGTATAGTAACATTCTCTAATTTGCTGTAGCAAATGAATCTCACCTGGTATTTCTAAAAGGTACAGGGGTTTTTCTCTCCAGTTTTACTCCAACTCCCTTGGTCAAGGCCTATAGCCAGTACTAGAGGATTGTCTACATTGTGAGGGCCCATCACCTCCCCACGGCTCCAATTCAATATGGTTCAACACCCAGACCTTCAGTAAGGACCCTCCATCACAATCAATGATATCACAGACCCATACCATAAATAGAATAAACAGATAAAAGCAGATACCACAAAGAAACAGGTAAAATAACTCATAAAAAGCATATATAATGAAACCCAAAGCATATAAAAGAACCAAATTAACCGTCCATGCCCCCATTAATATCCCCATGCATCCATAATAACCAAGTAATTGTCAGCCTGTATATCTCCAGGACTGAGTAAAAAGTACTTATAAGTTATGTTAAACACATGAACTATACATGGGAATAATAAATAAGAGTACACAAATAGTATACATAAGTAAAATTATGATAATACACAAAAAAATGCCATTATAACACCTTATATACACGCATATATCCATCTTTTATAGGTCTTATGTACTTAATATTAAGTTGGGATATGTTAGGGTAATCTTAAGAACCTTAAGTATAAGGCTGCATAATTTTTAAGTACACTTAAAGCTGTTATATTCATTGTTTTATGCAGAAAACAAGAAATGCGCTTTATTTCACTTAAAAGTTGACTATATGCGCTATAAAATTGAGAATATCAAAATTGCGCTTTGACAGATCAATTGGGCTCATTTAGAACTATTGATTTGGCTATTTAAATGCATAAAAATAACACTTTTCAAATTTGGTGTTTTTTATGCCAGAAATGGTTTCTGTGTACTGGCCACATACTGCCTGCTTTTTTCCCGTGTGAATAGCTTCATTTTTAGCAAAGTTAGCTTTTTCACACTATAATTACCCCACATTCTACGCCCACTGTGGGGAAACACACTAAAATAGGCGACAGGCGCTTATTTAGTGTCCTAGCTTAATTAATAATGCATTGACCCTGTTTATATGCACTAATTTCATTAATAACCTCACTCTTGGCACTTTATTTCATCACCACGCTTAAATTCGCCTAATTTTAGTCAAGGATTTACCCGTGCAAGCGCCTGCCAAGAACTGCATGTAGTTACCCCACATCTCACGCTCTTTTTTAAGTTTTTGGGTGGTTTCTCAGTCAATTTTGGTTATTTTTGAATGGGAATTTCACGTAGTATAATGTCAGGATTAGCCCCATTATTTCTACAGTCAATCCCCCTGATTATTAAGCTATTATTAACCTTAAAAAGTCTCCTTTAGTCTTTAATATTATTGTTTTATACGCATATACTCTCTTTTTGTCTTTTCCTTTAATTTTGATGGATTTCCCTTATTATTTCAGGATTTTGGCGGTTATTACTCTTCTAATTATGTCATGGGTCATTGGGAATGTTGATGGGAATGTCTATTAGTTGTTTAGAGGCGTGATTAACTGTGTATTGGGTGGTACATCAAGGGAATCATTAGGGAACTCAGTGTGTATAAAAGGAGGAGGTTTTTGGGTTGTATTTATTCATTCTTTATCATTACAATTCAACCAATATAACCAAATAAATTACAATACATATCAATTAGTACTTTTATATAAGACTTTTGAATAGTATCTGAATTAAATAATCTATTTTTCTACCAACTACAAAGATTGTAAGCCATATATAAGAATAGTGAGAATTATATTACTGAGACCTTTATATTTGATTATATTTAACAACTTAGTGGATTAAAACTACAGTATTCATATAGGACCATTAAAATCTTCTAGACAACTGACTATTCAAGCTAGATCACGTCCTTGTACTTGACCTTAGCCTGACAATTGGGGGCCTTTCCTCAAGAATTCTGTTATAATCCTGGTAAGTGAAATATTCAAGAGAAGGTGCACGTAAATAATATCCCTATAAAAATATTTGGATAATTACAACAGGTTGGGGTCACTTATATAGTGATTTTAGAAAAAGAAGCCCTGTTATATTATAAAATTGTGATATTGAATCAACAATTTTACCACTAATTTAACTTATAATTGTTATTAGTGGGTCTGTTAATAGACCAATTAAATTTGAGATCTTTGCAGATAAAATTTTTTACCACTAATTTAACATATAATTGTTCTTAGTGGGAGTCTGTCAATAGACCAATTAAATTTGTGATCTTTGCAGATGATAACCAATTAAACTGATTAATTGTTTTCTTTTAACAGGACTCTTAATCTTCTCTTTTATTGGTTTGTAAAATTCATTAAATATTTAGAAAGAATCATACTGACAGTTGTTTTCTTTTGGATATAAAAACACGGCTACATATTGTAGACCAGTTAAATCAAGTGACCACATAAAAGCATATTTGACTTTTGGCACTTAAATATTCACTTCATACCAATAAGTAAGCAAGAAAATTGTCTTCAGTGGTATTGATAAATACTGATAAAACTCCTTTTTGAAGTTTTCATATCTAAACTTTCAATTCTTTAAATTCCACGTAAAAATGTGTGACAACAATGACATTGTAAGTAATAAGGTAAAACCTTATAACTTAAGACCTAGAGCTGAAAGACCTGTTACAGGACATTCAAATGGAGGGCCAGGACTCTCCCATAATAAACAACACTCCGTCAATGTCTCTGGAGGAAAGGGAAAAGCTTCTAAAGCAGGTTTCAATAAAGAAATCAAAAAATACATTACAAGAACAAGTTCACTCCCTATCCACCCTAATGAACACCTTGACAGTAAGAGTCAACAATATAGTGGACCAGATCAACAATCTGGAAAAGAGAGCAGCTCAAGGTTTCATAGAAGTCAACCAAGCTCTAGTGGACATAAAGACTCAACCACCAACAGTAGCAACCAACAATTCCATAGCAACACCTCCAGCCCAAGAGGAGGACCAAAAAATTACAGTAAGCAAATGGAAATGGGATTGGTACGCCCAAAACTACAACAATCCTCAACAGCAGGGCTCCAGCAGTCACCCTTACAGGGGAAAGGCAAGGAGAGGCAGAGGAAGTGGGATAAGACCTTGGTAAGTCATCCAACTTCTTATGATCAATTATATCAACCTGACAATAAATTACTTATAGGTAATGAAATTGATAAGGAAATATTGGATATTATTGATAAGGATTTAAAGGATTATTCATTTGAACAGAATATTTTAAACTTGTCTTTACATGAGGACAATGTAAATAGTTTTATGGATCACCAGGAAAATACTATTAATATAAAAATTGAACCAAATGAATTAAATCTTGACCCTGAAAATGAGTCTTCTGAATTGGACACGGAAAAAATAGAATATTTTTTAAAAGAGAATCCAATGGAATCAAAAATAATAAGTAAATTATTATTGAGAATTGAAAAATTGGAAGAGTTTTCAAAAGAGTCAGACATTAATACAGAAAATGTATTATTGCAGCTAACACAATCATTGAGTACCACAGCCAATAGATTAAAAATTATTGAAAATTCAAATAATGAATTAATCAATGAGAATAAAAGATTAAAATCTGAGATTAGAAATTTAGAAAGTAAATTAGAACACTCTCAGAATATTATGGCTACCATAGAGGGACGTGTAAAATTGTCTTTTTCAAATGTAAATGATACTTTGACTCAAGTACCTGTAATAAAAGATAGGTTACAAAGGGTAGAAATTGAAGTAGCTAACATTTTGAAAAATACTGAAACAATAAAGGATAAGACCTCTTATGTAGAAAGAGTACCAGGTTTTATGAAACACTCTGAGGATAAACCAATGATAGAACATGAACATAGTGTCATAGGCTCTGAGAATATAAAATCAGTAAAAGATGAAATAAATGATCATCTTTCTAAAGTAAGTGAATTACTCAATATTCCTCAGGTTAGGGAAGCAAAAACTAGCCAAAAGAACTGGCCTAAGTTAGATCAGTACCCTTCTTTTGACGGGGATTCAAAATCTGATTGGCAACAATTCATACAAAGAATTGATAACTTAAAATTTTCATACAAATTACCTGATGAAGAAATTACTTCAAAGTTAATATCTTTATTTACAGATGTGGCCTTATTATGGTTTGAATCTGTATTGAGTGAGGGAATTAATTACTCCTGGAATGAATGGAAGGCACTAATTGAAAGGCAATTTGGTGGCCCAAAATTTAGAATCACTCAACAAAGACTGTATGAAAGGGCCAGATATAATCCAAATGCTGGAGATAAACCCATGGTCTTCTTAATGAATTTAATAAAAATCATGAAAGCTATGGATCCAAAAATGGATTATGAAGAGTGGAAAGAAAAAATAATATACAAGTTGCCTATATCAGTTAGAGACATTATTGTAGCTAGAACTGAAACTGTCAGAGACACCTCTGGATTCATCAATATATGCAATGAGATATTATTAAACCACAAATATGAAACCAAGTATAGTAATTACAGACAAAGTGTTGAAGTGGTAAAACCTACTACAAGTAAGTTACCAGTGGAAAAGAAAAAACCTTCAGCTCCCCTTGTCCCTAAGAGACAAGAAAATAACACTTGTTACAAATGTAATGAACCTTGGGTTAAAGGTCACACGTGTAAGAAAAGAATAAATGTTATTGAAACCTCACAAAATTCTGAACCTAGTAATCATGAAGATGAGAATGTGGAATCCAGTGAGGATTGCAAGAGTAACATATCTTACAGTGATGATGAAAATGAGATATTTGTATTAGAACAGGATATAATGTTCCTGAATGATGCTATACCTCATACAGACACATCTTTAACTTCCATAGAGGAAGCTGAAATAATTAAAGATGTATCTCATGATACTTACAAAATAACACCTATCAGAGCACCTGTTATCATATGTGGAAAAGAAATGAATGCCATTCTTGACACTGGGGCTGCAGGTAGTGTAGTTTCACTTAATGCATTAATGAAACTTGATAGTAAGTACCAGGAAAAACTAGAACCTGTTCAGACAAAGAACTGGAGGGGTTTTGGTTCAGTATTAAATCCAATTGGCAAATACAAAACTGCTGTATTCTTTAAATATAATAATGGATATGTTAGAGCAGTTTGTGAATTTGTAGTAATGGATAATAATAATTGTAGTGATTGGTTTATTATTGGCAATGATTTATTGACAAAATTTGGCATTAAACTAGATCCTGCAAACAGTTGTTTCACCATAGGGGTGAATGGTAAAAGGAAATTCAAAATATGTTCTGAAAATTCAATATATGCCATTTCTCCTAGAGAAGAACAACTGCAAGGTGGAAGAACCACCAATGAAGTGGGTGAATTGGAAAATGAAATCCAAAAGGCCTCTTTCAGTCCTCAACTCTCAAATATTGAACAAGAAGATATTTTGAGATTGATTAAATCATATCCTATGGCATTTGCTCATGGCTCAAATGAACTAGGATTGGTCAAAAACCATGAGATGAAAATCTCTTTAAGCTGTGATCTGGATAATATTCCTGGCAGCTTAAAAAAGAAACCTTACCCAGCATCTCCTGCAAAAAGGAAAGATATTGAAGACAATATAAAACTGTTGTTAGAAATGGGTATTGTTGAAAAAGTGGACACAACACCTAAGTATTGTGTCATTTCACCAGTATTAATCTCTTATGAAAAAGATAAGGCAAGATTATGTGGTGATTATAGAGCTCTGAATACATATACAGTAGATGATATTTACCCTCTACCAAGGATAGCTTCTATCCATGCTACCTTACAAGGAGCAAAATATATTTCCTGTCTGGATGGGAACAAGGGTTACCACCAGATTCCTGTGGAAAGAGATTCTCAAAATTACTTATTAATAACCACACATATGGGTATTTATAAGTATGTGAGAATGCCATTTGGCCCAAAGAATGCCCCTTCAGTCTTCCAAAAATTGATGGATAGTGTTTTTCATCAGGAAATGGTTGAAGGATGGCTATTGGTCTATATTGATGACATCATAGTGTTTTCAAAAACATATGATGAACATTTAAATCACCTGAAAAGAGTCTTTCAAAAAATGGATGAAATTAATATGACTATTGCATTAAAGAAATGTAAGTTTGGATTTCAATCCTTGAAAGTACTTGGACATGTTGTATCTGGATTACAAATTTGTGTTGACCAGAATAAAGTGGCAGCAATTAAAAACATTGGGATACCTAAAAATGTAAAAGAGGTTCAAAGTTTTTTAGGTATGTGTGGATATTATAGACAATATATTAAAAATTACCAATCCATTGCAGCCCCTTTAACAACATTAATCAGGAAGAATGAAGCTTTCATTTGGAATAATGAAAGACAGCACGCCTTTAACAAATTAAAGGAATGTTTGATGTCAGCTCCAATATTGGGACTGCCAGATTTCACCCTACCTTTTATCTTGTACACTGATGCAAGTTTCATAGGTTTGGGTGCTGCTTTACAGCAAAAACAGATAATAAATGGAAAATTATCTGAAGTAGTTATCTGTTATATATCCAGAACCTTAAGAAAAACAGAACTAAGGTATGGTGCCACACAGCTAGAATGTTTAGCCGTGGTGTGGGCTTTGGAGAAACTTCATTACTATCTGGAAGACCAGAAGTTTGAACTTATAACAGATTGCAGTGCAGTAAAATCATTACTAAACATGAAAACACCTAATAGGCACATGTTTAGATGGCAACTAGCTGTACAAGAGTACAGAGGAAGAATGACAATTACTCACAGAGCAGGAACATTGCATTCAAATGTGGATTTATTATCAAGAAGTCCTTTGCCAAATGATGCTGACAACCCAGCTTATGTACCTGAAAATGAGGTTATACATATATTTGGGATTTATATAGTGGATTTAGAAGAAGAGTTTATGCAAACTATATTGGAAAATTATTCATCTGATAAAGATTTGTCTAAACTATCTACCATTCTTAATGATCCAACAAATGCCTCCATGAGTGCATTAATTAAAACCTTGCCTCCAAAGTATAAAAATGCGTTGGAAAAAGGTAAACTATCAATTGAAGATGGATATATATATTACAGGAAAAAGTTAAGCAATGTAATAGTAATACCACCTTCTATGAAAGAGTTAATGTTGAGTACTTGTCATGATGACATCTTAGCTGGTCATTTTGACTTTAACAAAACATTAACCAGAGTTAAAAATACAGCCTGGTGGATAAACATGAAAGAGGATGTACAAAAATACATTGAAACATGTGACTCTTGTCAGAAATCTAAAAGATTAACTGGGAAGAGAGCTGGGTTGTTACAACAAATAGAGCAGCCAAAAGCTCCATGGGAAATTATAAACATGGATTTTGTAACTGGCTTGCCATTAGCAGGAAAAGAAAGTTTCAATTCTTGCTGGGTAATAGTGGATAGATTAACAAAAATGTGTAAGTTTATCCCTACCCATAAAGAGGTATCTGCAAAAGACTTGGCATTACTATGGTGGACTCAGATGATGAATACTGCTGGGTTCCCCAAAGCCATAATCTCTGACAGAGACCCTAAATTTACTTCAGAGTTCTGGACATCTTTGATGGAAGTATCAGGTTGTCAATTAAAATTGTCTACAGCACACCATCCACAAACTGATGGGCTGGCTGAGAGGATGATACAAACTCTTGAAGACATGATCAGAAGATATTGTGCCTTTGGATTAGAATACAAAGACAATGAGAAATTCACACATGACTGGGTAACATTAATTCCTGGCCTTGAATTTGCTTATAACAGCACAACTCATTCTGTAACAGAGAAGAAACCATTTGAACTCTGGCTGGGATATGTACCAAATACCCCAGTAAATCTTTTAAATAAGCTACCAAGGTTGGATATACACCCTGGCACTAAATCCTTTATTCATATGCAACAAATGTGTAGAAAGCATGCAGAAGAATGCATCCAAAAAGCATTTGAATATGAAAAGAAAAGGTGGGACAAATCTCATAAAGAATTTGAATTTAAAAAGGGAGATGAAGTCCTCATATCAACACTACATTTTAACTTACAAGGTAATGTTAAATTAAAGGATCCCTTTGTAGGACCTTTTGTAGTAAATAAAATGGTTGGGAATAATGCAGTGGAAGTCATATTATATGCTCCATATGATAGGAAACATCCAGTTTTCCCTATCTCATTATTGAAACCTTACCATGCAAATGATCCTGACTTATTTCCAAAAAGAAGGGGAAGGCCTAAAAAGCAACCTGAAGAAATTGTGGAAAAAGCAGAGATTGAAAAAATACTCAAGAAAAGAATCCTTACTAAAGAAAAAGGAACTGAGTATTTACTAAGATTTAAAGGGAAATCAAATGAATTTGATAAATGGATACCTGAAAAAGAAATTTCTAATTTATCCACCCTTCTTAAAAAATTTAAACAGAAATAAATTTCTGTTCAACCAGCTGAGGGGTTAAAAAACCAGTACTCATAATATTTTATTATGTTTTATTTCTTTAAAGTTGAATCTTTAATGCTACAGATTTATTCTGAATACCTGAAAATTACAAATTAAATAAAATAAAATGTATAACTTATCATTTTTTTTATTGTTTTTTTTGGGTGGGCGAGTGTCAGCCTGTATATCTCCAGGACTGAGTAAAAAGTACTTATAAGTTATGTTAAACACATGAACTATACATGGGAATAATAAATAAGAGTACACAAATAGTATACATAAGTAAAATTATGATAATACACAAAAAAATGCCATTATAACACCTTATATACACGCATATATCCACCTTTTATAGGTCTTATGTACTTAATATTAAGTTGGGATATGTTAGGGTAATCTTAAGAACCTTAAGTATAAGGCTGCATAATTTTTAAGTACACTTAAAGCTGTTATATTCATTGTTTTATGCAGAAAACAAGAAATGCGCTTTATTTCACTTAAAAGTTGACTATATGCGCTATAAAATTGAGAATATCAAAATTGCGCTTTGACAGATCAATTGGGCTCATTTAGAACTATTGATTTGGCTATTTAAATGCATAAAAATAACACTTTTCAAATTTGGTGTTTTTTATGCCAGAAATGGTTTCTGTGTACTGGCCACATACTGCCTGCTTTTTTCCCGTGTGAATAGCTTCATTTTTAGCAAAGTTAGCTTTTTCACACTATAATTACCCCACATTCTACGCCCACTGTGGGGAAACACACTAAAATAGGCGACAGGCGCTTATTTAGTGTCCTAGCTTAATTAATAATGCATTGACCCTGTTTATATGCACTAATTTCATTAATAACCTCACTCTTGGCACTTTATTTCATCACCACGCTTAAATTCGCCTAATTTTAGTCAAGGATTTACCCGTGCAAGCGCCTGCCAAGAACTGCATGTAGTTACCCCACATCTCACGCTCTTTTTTAAGTTTTTGGGTGGTTTCTCAGTCAATTTTGGTTATTTTTGAATGGGAATTTCACGTAGTATAATGTCAGGATTAGCCCCATTATTTCTACAGTCAATCCCCCTGATTATTAAGCTATTATTAACCTTAAAAAGTCTCCTTTAGTCTTTAATATTATTGTTTTATACGCATATACTCTCTTTTTGTCTTTTCCTTTAATTTTGATGGATTTCCCTTATTATTTCAGGATTTTGGCGGTTATTACTCTTCTAATTATGTCATGGGTCATTGGGAATGTTGATGGGAATGTCTATTAGTTGTTTAGAGGCGTGATTAACTGTGTATTGGGTGGTACATCAAGGGAATCATTAGGGAACTCAGTGTGTATAAAAGGAGGAGGTTTTTGGGTTGTATTTATTCATTCTTTATCATTACAATTCAACCAATATAACCAAATAAATTACAATACATATCAATTAGTACTTTTATATAAGACTTTTGAATAGTATCTGAATTAAATAATCTATTTTTCTACCAACTACAAAGATTGTAAGCCATATATAAGAATAGTGAGAATTATATTACTGAGACCTTTATATTTGATTATATTTAACAACTTAGTGGATTAAAACTACAGTATTCATATAGGACCATTAAAATCTTCTAGACAACTGACTATTCAAGCTAGATCACGTCCTTGTACTTGACCTTAGCCTGACAGTAATCATATCCCAACCCATAAATCTGTGAAAATCCATCAAAAGAAGCAGATTAAGCTATCCAAACTGGATATATGTGCCTGAAATAGATGTATATGCTTGTGTAGGCATTTTGAGTCCACTGAATATGTCCATATGACCTAAAATAAGCAGAAGAACAAATGTTATAGGCTATTTGGAGGTTAAAACCCACTTATAGACCTAAATATACATAATATAACTACATATTTCACTGAATATGAGGTTTATGTATATCTATAAGCTTATGGATGTCTATAATTACTTAATATCACTTAAGATAAGTATATTATGACTCCATTAACACCTTAATAAGTAATATAAGGCTATGGAAAAGTTTTTTGAACTACTCTAAGTCATATAATTATGTAATAATTATATCTATAAGTATTATAACCTCAATTTTTACTTATAAGCTTAATGTAATCAAGCTTTTATTATTTTAAACATAAGAACTACTCAGTCCTGGGGGTAACTAGGCTGAAATTTATTTAAAGATTAACAGGACAACCAAACAAATATTCGAGCTATTAAATAAACTCTATCATAAATCTACGATGATCTCCTCAATGTATTCTCAATATGAGGTAACAAAGTTACAAGTCATCAATTTCAAAATACCTCTTTTTTCCACCAAATAAGACATGATTTCTTTTTATTATATAGCATACAATACCTCCAAAACACCTTTTTATTGAGGATATATTTCAATTTTGTGGCTTTGTTTTTGTGTTGTGAAACACCTTTTAAATAATTACAAATTTCTAACTTTGATACCCCAAAATATGTAGGGAAAAAATTACCACCTCATAGACTTTAAAATCATCAGATAAATTTTATAGACCCAGAAACTTTGGCAGGTCCTGTATATTTTGTGTTGAAGGACACATCTCAAGCTCTTCAAGACTACATTTCAGAGAATGTAGCAAAAGGTTTAATTCAAGCCAGTAAGTCTCCAAACAACTCTCCAGTTATTTTTGTTAATAAAAAGGATGGAAGTCTTAAATTGTGTGTTTATTATAGAAGACTCAACACATTGAATAAGAAGAAATATTATTCAGTTATTCCCATGTCATTACTTCTTACTTTATTCAATAGTTTTAATATCTTTTTTAATATTGATCTTAGAGGTTCTTATAATCTCTTATGTATTGCAGAAGGCCATGAAATTTGACTGAGACTTGCACCAGATTTGGTAGTTTTGAATATTTAGTTATTTTATTTGGATTTTTTAATGCACCATCAGATTTTAAAACTATCTTCAATGATATCTTTCATTATTTCATCAAAAGAATATTTTTTGTCTATTTAGATGACATTTTAATTTTCTTGATGACCCTCAACCATCATATTCAATATTTATTACAGGCTCTTAATTGCCTTCAAGAACACAATCTTTATACCAAGCAAACTAAATGTGAATTCCACCTACACCCTGTTGACTTCTTAGGCTCTACATTCTCCACTGATGTTCTAGTCATGGAAAATAAAAAAGTTCCAAAAGGTTTCTGGAATGGATTGAGCCAAAAAAAAACTTTAAATTCATAACAAAGATTTCTGGGTTTTTAAAAATTTCTATAGAAGGTTTATTAAATATTACTCTAAAGCTACTTCAAATCTTACTTCTCTTTTTATAAAAGATATTCCTTTTTTTCAATACAGCACAAAAGAAATTCAAAACATTGGAAACTGTGTTCACCATAGTTTTAATTCTTTGACAATAGTCAAGGCAGATTCTATTGACTATCACCACACAATATGGGGGGCGGACTTGCTAGCAAGTCCGCAACCTTGGACCCAAACTCACCATAGATTGAACACACATTGAGCTATTGATAAAGGAACCATACAATCAGGGATGAAAACCACTCAGCAGAACAGTTTTAGGTGGGTGTTCAAGTAGAGTTCAGTATGGGTTCAGTATGAGTTCAGTCTGAGTTCCATCTGAGTTCCATCTGAGTTCAGGTTGAGGACTTGCTAGCAAGTCCACCCCCTATATTGCGTAGTGTATGATATACCAGGGCTCATATTACAAATCAATCCTGTAACAAATTTGTTTCATCCTGTTGCTTTTGAGTCATGAAAACTCATTTCAGCAGAATTAAACTTTAAAATTCATGATAAGGAATTATTAGCTATTGTTCAATGTCTTAACATATGGCATTCTTTTCATCTCAGTCTTAGTAGCTCTTTCCAAATCCTAACTGATAGTAATTCCTTAAAATAATTCATGTCTTCCAAAGTACTAACTATATGTCAGGCTAAGAGGGCTGAATTCTTAGCTGGATTCAGTTTTACTATTACCTACCACCCAGGTAAAAGTTGTGTAGTTCCTGATATTTTATCACATTTGGATGACATTTAACAACAGTGGGGGGAGGAATTTTCAAGAAACAATCCAGAAAATGTAAAATAAATCTTCATCAAATCAATGTTAATGGCTTATCAACTTAATGAAATGAAAATTTATTCAATTCATAATGACCTATCCAATATTCTAAAATCTCATTGAAGGGATGATTTTTTTCTTGGGTTTGAAAGACCAAATAATCTAAAAGGAAGGGGTCAAGAGATTTAGTATAGAGTCATGTCTATTTTCCTACATAGGCAAAGTAGTCATACTTAACAATAAGGATATAAAATTATGTATTTTCAACAGTAAGCATAATTCACCATTAGCTGATGATTATGAAGTTGATATAACCTACCAATTAATGGTAAGGGATCTATTCTGGCCAGGTATGACCAGAGAGATCAATGCCTCTATTAATTACTGTTACCAATTTAATAGAGACAAGTTACCTGAAACAGGAAGTGTGTGTTTCTTCAAATACTTCCAATTCTCTCTAAGCCTTGGGACTTAATTTTAATGGATTAAATTTCTCAATTACCTTCATCAGATAATTTTGATGCTATATAAGCCATAGGTGATAGATTCTCCATAATTTCTATTTTTATTAAGACTAATACTATTGCTACAAAGGATGATTTAGCTAAATTATTTCTAGAATACTTATTTTCTAAACATGGATTACCTTCTGATAGAGGTTCTCTGTTTATTTCTACTTTCTGGATTTAACTTTGTCAACAATTAATTATTATGAGGAATCCTTCTACCGCCTATCATCCTGAAACAGATAGGCAAGCTGAAAGAGTCAATAAAATCCTTGAGAAATATCTTTGAATTTATTTCAATTATCAAAAAGACAATTGTACCACACAATTACCATTGGCCAAGTTTGCCTACAACTCAACAAATTCTACAACAAAGTAATCTCCCTTCAAAAAAAACTATAGAAAAAATCCTCAATTAAACCCAATTCATTTAGGAACAAATCATTCTTCTGAACATTATCTTTGGAGCATTTCAAAACTACAAGGAGCACTTTAATCAAGCCTCAAAGCAGCAACTCAAAGATATAAGAAACAGGACAACAAAAATCAACAATCTGCTCCACTTTTAAAGCCAGGCCACAAAGTATGGCTTGACTCTAAAAATACTTTTAACAACTTTACCATCAAATAAACTATCTGAGAGGCACTTGGGACAATTCAAAATAAACTCTGAGTTCTCTAAAATGCATTTTAACTCAAGTTACCCTTAAAATAGAAATCAATTCATTCTTTATTTTACATATATCTCCTAGAACTAGCTTGAGAAATATACCCAGGAAAGAAACAACCTCCTCCAGAGCTGGTGTGGAAGTCTAAAGATTAGTATGGAACTCATAAATATTTTTAGATAAATTTAGCATGGCTATTTTAGAAAGTGAGAATCCCAATTTACCTTTAAATATTTTTATTATTAAAAGAATGGATGGTTTAGCTTCAAAATGGGTTAATTATACAATTCAAGAAAGATCAATTTTTTAATGGTCAAGGAGTGCAGTATAGGTCTAAAAGTGTATGGATATGAAAGCTAGGAGTCTCAAGAATCTTTTGAAATTTTCTTAGAATTTTCACTTTTTTACTGATATTTTAAATATTTATATAAATTATTTTTGATTATTTTTGATTTTTGATTATTTATTTAATGTTAATGATTTTTAGCTCAGTGAATAGGGTTGCATGGGCTTTCAAAATTTAATGGGAGGCTCCCAAGATATAACACTATCATTTGTAATTTATGTAGACTTTTTATTATGTTTTTAAGGCTCTAATTGAGTCCAGAAGTCTCTAAAAGCTCCTTATGACCTCCAGTATTCTCCAGAAAAGCTCTAAGATGATCCAGTGGAAAAAGTAGGGCATGTGACTTAGCTATGCATATAAGGGCTTCAGGGTCAAAATTACAAGCATCAGAAAACTTATCATACCACTTATAGCTAAAAATAATAACACATACACAACAGTTATCATATTGCTTTAGATAACATTTTATATATTTTTAATACCCTTATAAATATAACACTTTTACATAACATTTCATAAATTTTATAAATAATCTCATAAATATATACATATAAGGTACCATTGTAAACTTCTCATCTTCAGAGATTTGATTTCAACATATGTTCAATAAAAATAAAGGATTTTTTAAAAAAATAGAAGCCAGTCACTTATTTAACTTTTCTAAGTACAACTTCACTGTTTTATTTCTTTTCCTCACCTTAAATCTTCTACTTTGACTGGTTTGGGAAGGAGTTGATTGTTGCACAATGTGGTAGTCTAAAGATTAGTACGGCACTTAAATATTTTAAAATAAATTTGGGATGGCTATATTAAAGGTTGAAAAAGCCAATCTAAGTTAATATTATATATATATATATTTATGTTAAAAGAAAGGATGGTTTACTGCAAAAATTTTTAATTATACCAGTTCAGAAAAAAATTATTATTCAACCATAAAAAACTGCAAGTATAGGTATAAACAATTTTATGAAAATTAAATCTATGAATCTCAAGAACCTTTAGAAAATTTCTTAGAATTTTTATTATTTTTCTTATAATTTTAATAAATTTATAAAGTATTACTGATTATTTTTGATTTTTGATAATTTACTTAACTTTAATAATTTATAGCTCAGTTAATAGCGTTTCTCCTGCTACCAAAATTTAACAGGAGGTTTCCCAGACGTAGCTCTATCATCTTTAATTTATTTAGAATTTTTATTAATTTTTTAATGTTCTAATTGAGTCTGGAAGTCCGTAAAATCTCCAGAATTCTCCAGACAACTCTGTAAAACCTCTGGTGATCTCTAGTAAAGCTCCAGAATGCTCCTGCTAGAGAAATTATGGTACATGACACACTATGCATATACATCCTGTAGATTTGAAATTAGAGAATCAATAATCTAATAATTATACATCTTAACCATTAAAAATAACAACACATATTAATAACTACCATCTATAATTTACATAACATTTTATAAAAATGTAATGCCCTTTTAAAAATAACACTTTTTCATAACACTTTAAAAATTTTTACTCAACAACTCAAAAATATATACTTAAAGGGTATCATTGTAAAAGGCTCAACTTCAGGGACTAAAATATAACATCTGTTCCCTAGAAATAAAAAGCTTTATAAAAACATAAATACATAATAATTCATATAAATTTTCTAAGTACAACTTCACTTTTGTATTTCTATTCCTCATTATAAAGAACATCAATTCTAAAATGTATTAATTAGTGTTTCAACAAGTCATTTAATATCAAGTAGAAACTATAGCTTAGTTAATTTTGAACTCTATATTTACTTAAAGTGACAAGGTTTTCTTAGGTTTATCCAACTCCCTTGGATTCTGCTTACAGCAAGGCAACTGTAATAGTCTTTCTAAAATGGGTATACTTCTTGAGAAATTTCCAGAAGAGATATGCAAAAAAAGGATGAATTTATTTCCAATTTAAAGGTAACTTGAGTCAATTCAAGCCATACTTTATCAACTGGCTTAAAAGGTGGAGAAGATTGTTGAATTTGGTCAGCCTGTTACTTATATCTTCAATTTACTGCCTTAAGGTTAGATAGGAGTTTTACATGAAGTTTTGAAATTCTATGAAGATATTTTTCAGAAGGATGATTAATTCCTACATGAATTGGATTGAATAAAGGATTTCCTCCATAGATTGTTTCAAAGGGAGATTGTTTTGTTGAAGAATGTGTTGAGTTTTTATAAGAAAATTTAGCCAATGGTAACCATGTGGTCTAATTGTCTTGTTGGTAATTGAAATACATTCAAAGATATTTTTTGAGGACTTGGTTGATTCTTTTGGCTGGTCCATCAATATCAGAATGATAGGAGGTGGAAAGATTCCTTGCAATATTTCATTATTGACAAATTTGATTCCGGAATGTTAATACAGACATGGAGACTCTTTCTGAAATAATATCAGTAGGTAAGACATAAATAGAAAATACAAATTCTAGAAGTAATTTAGCTAAATATTTTGTGGTTTCACTATTATTAGCTTAAATAAATATAGACATTTTAGAGAATATATCAACTATGACCAATATAGAATTGAAGTTGTCTGATTGAGGTAATTGAGAAATGAAATCCTTCAAAATTGATTCCCATTGTTTAGAAGGAATTGGAAGTGGTTAAAGAAACCCATACTTCCTGTGTTGAGGGACCTTGCTCCTATTTCATTCATAACAGGCTTTAATATAGGCCTTGATTTCTCTGGTCATTCCTGGCCAGAAGAAATCCCTTTCTATTAACTTGTAAGTTTTATCAACACCAAAATGACCTGCTAATGGAGAATAATTTCTACTATATAAAATCTATAACTTTATATACTTATCATCAGGTATGAATACTCTACCTTTGTAGACTTACAGAGCTGATTCTATACTGAATCTCTTGGCCCGTTTCTTTGAGAGTGTTTTGTCTTTAATCCTCAAACAATTATCACCCTTTGATTGAGCTTCCCAAATTTTTGATAGTAGATTTTGAATTGATTGTGTTGTCATTCAATTAAGCTTATGAGTTGTTAACATTGATTTGTTGAAAATTTATTTCACATTTTCTGGATTTTTGTCAGAAAATGCCTCTCCCCCCCCCTGCACAAGAATTCTGTCAAATTGAGATAAAATATCTGGAGCTATAAAAATTTTTCCTGGGAGTTTGTTAATAGTAAAATATAATAAAAATAAGAACTCATACCATCTAGCCTAATGTCTAGTTAGTACTTTGGAAGACTTGAAGTATTTCAAAGTATTATGGTCAGTTAGGATCTGAAGAGAACTATTTAGAATAAGAAGAAAAGAATGCCATTTTTAAGACAATGAATAATAGCTAATAGCTCTTTATCATGAATCTCATAACTTCATTCTGCTGTGATTAATTTGTGTGAATAAAACACAAAAGGATGAAACAATTTTTCTTCAGGATTTAATTGGGATATTACCCCTTCTATAGTTTAATTGCTAGCATCTGGTTCAACTATTTCCAAGGCTGTAGGATCAAAATCCAAAGAATTGGAGCTGTGGTTAACTCAGTTACAAATGCAACAAATGATTTTTGGGTTATTTCTGTAAAGATAAAAGGAGTATTGTTTTAAGTAGAGAAGTAAGATTTTGAATAGTTTTAGAGTACTCTTTAATAAATCTTCTACAGAAATTTGCAAAACCTAAATATCCATGTAAGGATTTTAGTTTTTTTTGGCTCTGGCTATTCCAAAACCTTTTGAATCTTTTTATCATCCATGACTAATCAATCAGTATACAATGTAAAACCCAAAAAGTTGATATATTTTAGGTGTAATTTGCATTTAGTGTTCTTGGTGTTGAGACCTTGTTTTCATAGTCGACTGAGAACCATTTTGAAATGTTGTATATGTTCTTCAAGGGTCTTCAAGAAGATTAAAATGTCATCTAGATCAACAACAACAAACTTTTTGAAAATATCATGAAAGATATCATTGAAAAAGTTTGAAAAGTCAATGGTGCATTACACAATCCAAAGGGCATTAATAAATATTCAATACTACCAAACCTGGTGTGTATTTCAGTTAAATTTCATTGCCTTCTGAAATATGTATCAGATTTTAAGCACTTATGAGATCAATATTAGAATATAAATTAGAACCATTGAATAAAGTAAGAAGTAATGACATAGGAGGAAATTGCTAAGCATTCTTCTTATTCACTTTGTTTAGCCTTCTATAATAAATACACAAACTAATACTTCCATTATTTTTCTTAGAAAATAGAGCTGGAGAGCTGGTTGGAAATTTACCAGCTCAAATGAAACCTTTTGCTACATTCTCTGAAATATAGTCTTGAAGAACTTGAGATTTGTCCTTCAACAAAGAATATACAGGACCTGCCAATGGTACTGGACCTATTAACTGTATCTGATGGTTTTAGGGTCAACAGGCTGGTAGTTTGTTGGCCTTATGTATTGAAAAACATCAATGAAGTCATGGTAAACTTTAGATAGAGTTGATTTGATGGCTTCAATATTGATTTGGTCATCCTCTTCATCTTTGAAGAACTCTGTTGAGGTTAGACCTGTATTTAGAGAGTAAATATCAATTACTTTGAGGCTATTTAAATCCTCTTTGAGTAAAATAGTTGAGCTAGAATGGTTAGTCAAGTACTTATTTGAAGAAAGAACAGATGCTTGCAATACATCTGGCAGAGAAGTGTCCTCTAGCAGGACTTGGTCAGGCAGGTTGTTTAACTCCCTATAGACTTGCATTGATTAATCAGAAATTTACTTAGAACAAGGGGTGATAAATCCTTGTGAAAAATCATTTTTGGGATTTCAATGCTGTAAAAAGTCATGGCCAAGAATGTTATTGTCCATCCTTGGGGCATCCAAGACTGTTAGTTCCCACTCAAAGGAGGGAAAATTCTGAAGGTTGAAAACCCGTTAAAGTTTCTTACTAACCCAGTATTTGGGTTCCTGTCATAATTTGAAGTTTGAACTGTGCAATTTATTGGCATGATTCCTTTGTTGAAGATTGCTCTGAGTGTTGAACACCGTCAAGTTTGAGAGTCCTATCCATTAGGTCCATTAAATTTGTCCTTTTACAACCATAAAAAATTAATTGGTCAAGAATCCTTGAAGGGAGTCCCTTTTTGAAATGATACTTTAAGGCTTCATCATTCCAGCCTACTTTAGTTTGTAGAGCCCTAAATTTTGAGATACTCTCAGAAGCTTTAACATTATCATTCATGCAAAGGAAATTTAATTCAACTTCTTTGTTATCAGTTTCATTAGGGTCACCAAATAATGCAAAAATTTGATCTTCTAATTCCTCTCAATTATTAATGATTAAGTGTGTTTCTGTCAAATAAAGCATGAGAGAATATGGTTCAAACCATCATGATGCTTTTCCAGATTATTCTAATGAGGCATAAATTACCTTTCAGAAATCTGTGTTAATTTTTGAGGGTAACTTTGGAACAATAATTTTTAGGTTTTCAAAAAAGGTTCCAATCTGTCAGGATGTTCTACATAAAATTTATCCAGAAATTTCATTGAAGGAGTTTAAAAATTAGAGCTCTCCAAAAGAGAAGGATTAGAAATTTATTTTGATAATAATTTCATGAAATCTTCAAATGAAGAAGCTGGACCAGGTTCAGAGGTTTGGCCCTAAGGTTTGGTAGCAGGGGTTGATGGAGCCTTGTGCATAGTATCCTTACCTTCTTCTTCCTCACTATTATCTTTAAACTACTGAGGAATTTCCTCTACAGGTTGAGTTGAATGTTCCCTTTCCCTTAATTAAAGAGGCTCATGAGAGTGAGTGTAGGAAATAGGTTGTGATGCTGGTGGACTTTCCTGGGCATGAGCTCTAGTAGTAACCCCCTTAGGAGGAGTGCATTGAAAAGGTTCCATTTAGAATTAGCCCCTAAATTAAATAGTAGTGCAAATCAAAAAATGAGAACTACAGAGAATTAAATTATTCTGTCACCATACAGCCTAAGCACAAGGTCAAGGGTGTTGCTGAGTAAGTGAGATTGGCAAAGATGATTGAATACTACTTCAAAGCACAGAGGAATACTTCAAGGGAGTGTCTTAAAGATAATTTAAAGATAACTTAATACTTCTTTGAGATAAGTTTGATTTGAATAATAATGTAATTTACAGTAACACTATATATTCAGGTTAATCTTTTGAAGGGTTGGAACTTAAGAATCAAAAGAGATTTAGAAGTTAAATAGCTTGAAAGAGTTGATAGTTAAGAAATGTTGGAAACAATAATAGCCTTATACAAATTTAACTACAATCACAAGAATATTATAATTTGATTCTAAGAAATTTCAGACCAAATCCACCCAATTACATAGACAAATACACCTCCCATTGACCACTTTAATAAACCACCCTTAATTTATCACTGAAACTCCAATATAACCCACAGATACTTTAACCTTACTCCTATCTCTATGCACAGACCTTTAATTACCCTCAGACACACAATAACCCTACCTTTTGAAAGTATATCATTGACCGTAGCACTAATACATTGTGCATTTGCGTAATATTGAAAAGTATACGCATATGATTGACTAATTTAAATTTAAGATTTAGATAGCACAGTTTCTAGTATTGTTGAATTGAGATACCCAAAGGGAGACAGAAGTTGCTATGTAGTTGTTCCTTTCTGTGCTCTGAGTATGGATTTGTGTACTTATTTATGGATAAAAAGATTGACTTTTGCTTTGAGTGTCATGTGGCACATGGCAGATGGATGGGGTATCTCAGGATCAGGATTAGGTTTTTTAGAAGAGGAAGCTGTTTTGGCCTTAATCTTTCTGAAGAAAGTGAGAATTTTTGAAATTCTCTTTTTGGGTATAATTGGATCAGGTAAAGCTTCTGGGCCTGTATAGACATTAATTCTGGAAGGAATTATTGAACAAACACATTTGATTTTTTTAGACTTCAAAGATCACAGGCAGTTCTTCCAGGAAGGCCAGGGTTAGAAACTGGACAAGGGATCTGTTATTTGGCCCATAATTTTCATGGGACAACTTAATACTTTGAAAAAATTTTAAGTTGATGATGATGAAAAATATGAAGTGAAATATGTTTTTGGAATGTTATATAGATGATGGTTGAAAAGGATGAAGGGAGGATGAATATGTGATCAATAAAATATGAAAATTTAAGAATAGGGAAATTCTTCATCGGAGAAAGGTTGTGGAAGTCTAATTACTAGTATGGAACTCAGGAATATTTTAGATGGACTCAGAATGGTTATTCTAGAGTTTGGTAAATCTAATTTAATTTTATATATTTTTATTATTAAATGAATGGATGGTTTTGTTGAAAAAATGGGTTAGTTATACAAGTCAAGATAGATCTAATATTTGACAGTAAAGAATTTCATGGAAATAAAATTCAAGAGTCTCAGGAACCTTTGGAAATTTTCTTTGAATTTTTACTTTTTTTCTAATATTTTTTATAATTTACATAAAGTATTTTTGATTATTTTGTATTTTTGATAATTTACTTAACTTTAATTATTTTTAGCTATGTATTTGTGTTTGAGCTGAATAACAAAATTTAATGGAAGGTTCCCAAGATTTAAATCTATCATTTGTAGTGTTTTTAAATTTTTAATAAGGTTTAAGGTTATAATTGAGTCCAGAAGTCCATATGAGCTCTGGAATACTCTGAGCAAGCTCTGTATGACCTGCAGGATGCTCCAGAGGGAAAATTAGGGCAAGTGATATAGCTATGCATATAAGGGCTGTAGAATAAAAAATTTGGATCATAAAACTTATTATTGAAAACTAATAATGCATATATAATAACAAAAATATCTATTTTACATAAAATTTTATATTTATATTACCCTTATAAAAATTACACTTTTACATAGAATTTCATAAATTTCATATAACAAGCTCATAAATATATACATATAGGGTACCATTTTAAAGTCTCATTTTCAGGGAAGTTCTTTAACATCTGTTCACAAAAATAAAGGCTTTATAAAAATATATTAAGTCAATCATTTAAGTAACTTTTCTAAGTACATCTTCACTGTTGTATTTCTTTTTCTCATTTAAAAGAACACCAATTCTACATCTCTAGAACCCCTTAAACAATTGTTCAACATTAAATTATCTATAAATTAGACTTTTTATCTTATTTAATTGTGTACTCTATATTTACTTAAAGGGAAAGGTATATCCTTGGTTTATCAAAATTCATTACATTCTGTTTACAGAAAGGCAACTGTAAGAGTCTTTCTTTAGTTCAAAATTAAATAATTAGTCTAATTTGCCTTTTTCCACAGTCAGAAAAATTAGTATTCTTTTCCTTTTCTACTTCGAAATAAATGTGAATTTCTGAAGCCATGCAACATTAGCTGCTTATGTCTCATGCTCTTCTTCCTACTGTCATGAAATATCTACTCTTCATGTGCATTGCATCTCATACAAAGTGTTTAAAAATTGAGTTTGAATTAAAGCATACTGAATTATATTTCAGTGCAAACAATGATGTGAATCTTTTTCACAATCATGCAAAAGATATTTAGTTAATCCTACTCCACATTCAATCACTCAAATAGCAAATGGAAATTATCTATTTTTCATTCCAAATAAAATCAATCCAACTATTTTTAACAGGATACAGGACCTCACATTATATTTTATGCATGTGACACCACATATTGATTTTATTTGATTGAAGATGCTGTGAAAATTTGATTGTTGAGCTAATCTGATTCAAAATTGGCTTGATATTGACTGAGATATAGCTATATCAGTGTCACATGAGCCTTTTTTTCAGTAATGACCATATCTTGCTCAATTTTGCTCTGCTTTTGAGTCTGACTAGCCCTATGAATTTGGATTAATGAAATTTGTACCCTTCAACAGTCTTGAGAGAGCTTCAGTCACATTTGAAGCAATCTGATTGCTTAAAAAATCTGAATGAATCATGAAACATGTTGAAACCTAATTTTGTGCCTGATGACTATGTTGTAGGCATGGCATTGAAAACCAAAGAAGTTGAGATTAATTTGAGTTAAAATAAAGTTGAGTAAGAGACATAGAGAAAGTAACATAAAGGACATAAATGAAGACCAAAAAGGGATAACAAACACATAAAAACCTTAGATTCTGTGGTTTTAAGATCATATTTTGCTCAATTATCCTCCATTATTTTCAATTTTTCAATTTGTATTTATAAAGGTAATTTTTGATGACTATTAGTGCAAGTGATTATTGAAGAAAAAATGGCAAATTAATGCAAAAAAATTGCACGATTGGCCTAATTTGATGGACAATTTTACATGTTCTAAAAAATTGTTACATAACTGTTGTATCATTGTTGCACCATTGCTGCAACCCAAGACATAAAAAAAAATTTGTAGTGTAAGTAAATATGAGTTTTTCCTCATCTAGGTCTAGTAATTCTAGAGATCATTAAAAGGCCAAAGAAAAAAAAAGTGCCAAAAACATTGAATATTCTGAGTTAATGCATAGATGTATGAATAAATAAATTAAAAATTACTGAATTCAAGAAAAAACATGAGTGTTGAATATTTTTTGCAAGTCTTACTGATGTCATACAAGTAATGAATGGCATCAATAATTAGTAAAACTCAGAAGTAATATGCATGTAGGTGGGAGTTACACACCTGAACAAGTGTGGATACTCTTACTGCTGTGCTAAAACTTGTAAGAATATTTCAGTGACAGAACTCTGAGAAGAATTATATTTTCATTACTTCACCTGTAAGAATGCATCAGTGAAAAAGCTCTGAGAAGAATAAGAGTTATTCAGAAGTGCATCCTAAAGTTTATATACAAAAGTCACCTGATATCTAAGTATACATATGACTATATATATAACAGCCCCTCACTTGGCTATCATGGGGTAAAAAGAAATCAAGTAATACTAAGTAAAGATCTTTTATTAAAAGTAAGAAGAGATCCAAGATCTTTTGTTAGGATATAAGCATATTGATCAGCTCCAGAACCCCAATCTAGAGTAATATTCCTTTTATACAGTTGTTCATTTACTAGAAAAAAGTATCTGTCAGAACGTCTGATATGTTTTTTGGAGGGGTTATTTTTAGCAGATGAAACTGCACTTTTGTTATCACATTTCAATGACACACTACCAATATTACCACATATATCTATTAACAAATTTCAAAGGCAGATTGAATCTTTTGTTGAAAGAAACATTGCAATACACTCCACAAAGCATGTTGAATTGGCCACTGTTGCTTTTTGCTTAGATGACCATAATATTAGACATCCATTTAGATGAATTATGTGGCCACTGGTTGATCTTGAAAATTTTTCACCCCATGAAGTGTCAGAGTAGGCAGTCAGTGTAGGTTTTTGATGATGAGTTTAGATATAATCCTAGTTTTAGTTGTTTTTTACCTTAAGTATCTGATTAGATGATGTAGGGCTTCCCAGTGAAAATCCAATGGGTTCAATGAGAATATGGCTTGAAATTTAACTGCAAATGAAATATCAGGATGGGTTGAAATATCCATGTAATTCAGATTACCAATTATTGAAAGGTTTATGTTTTTTTCAATTCCTTTATCAGTTGGTTCAGCAGATTCAAGCTTCACATCCATAAGGAGGGGGTTTTTGCTTTTTAATTGACCAGGATTGTGTTCCATCAATATCTGGTCAATTAAAAAATGGAATTCCAGCTCAAAAAACGATTCTACTTTCCTCACCTTCATACCCACAATAACCTCCAGTATTTCTAACCATTTAACCTCTAGTCCCCCATTCAGTACATTTTCCAACTGTTCCAGCACTTCATCACTACTACCGGTAACAATCCCATATTCTACATGTAACCACACTACACCAGTTAATAAAATATCTTTCAGAATATAAAGTCTTGAGTTGTATTGGCTGGCAGTGAAACCTAGAGATTTGAGCTTATCATCAATGTGCAGCCACCAGCATTGATCCACCTGTTTGGTGACATATAATACTTTGTGGAGCTTGAGGAAAGTGTTACGAGCTTCAAGAGATGTGCCAGGAGGGGGTTCTATCCAAATATCCTTGGAAAAGTTACTGTGTAGATAAGTGGAATTGACATCAAATGATCTGACCTTTCAACCATATACTGCTTCCAGCATCAGTAAGATTTGTTGATATGTGAATTTTGCAGTAGGTGCAAAAGTTTCTTTGTGATCTATTCCTTTGTGTTGTTTCAAACCTTTAGCAGTGTATTGAGCTTTGAATTTTATGGGAAAGTTTTGTTGAGCATTTTTGAGAGTGAAGACCCATTTGCCTTTAAGAGGAACAGAGCCATAAGGGAGAAAAACTGGAGACCATAATTTAAGGAAAGACATTTTTTCCATTTAAGTATTGCAGAAAAATTTCCATTGAGAAGCCTCATTTGAGCACATTGCTTGAAGATAGGTATTTGGTACTGGGAAAGGTGAGCATGAAGTGGCAGATTGCATTGCTTCAACATTCAAATCCTGTTTGTCTATCATTCATTTAGCTTGAAATTCGTCTAAGGTGAGAGAGTTAAGAAGAAATTCCAAGGAATTTCTTGAGGGTAAAATTGTAATAGGAGTGGGTAGGGCTTTTCTGGACATATCTATAGTAGCTGGGATATTTGTGGGAAACATTGCCATAGCCAATTTAAAAAAATCTTCATAATTCTCAATTCCAGAATAACTGTCCATAGTTGTTGGATAACTAGCCTACAGCTTTACATTCAAGAGCACAGTTATCTAGTTTTGTGTGTTTTCTCTTTATGAATTTGAAAAAATGCAGTCTCTCCAAATTTCTTCATATTGTTGAAATTTAGGCAGGTACCATAGACAAGTTGTAAGGGAGTAGAGTCAGTTATTTTGCTGTTGGGAATCCAATTGTGGAAAAAGGATGCACATTTGTAGACTATTTCCCAGAATGATTTTGGAAGACTTCTTGCTAATACTGAATTGTGTGCAATATCACCTACTGTGTGATTGAAATTTTCAGCAGTACCATTGTGTTCTGCATGGTAAGGCATGGTCACTTCATGTATGGTTCCAATGGATGTAAGATAGAATTTCATTGTGTTTCTGTGAAGTTCACCACCATTGGTTCTAAAGACAAGTAAACTTTTTCCTGTAACATTTTGAAGTTGATCATGGAAGATTTTGAAAGTGCCCATGGCATTGCTCTTGTTTTTAAGGAGAAAAATGTCTCCTGAGGTGGAGAATAAGTCACAGAACAGTGCTTCCCACTTATAATTACCATTGGTTTTCCTATCTTTAATTGGTCCAATGAGATCTCCTACAACATGTAAGAATAGAGATTCAAAGGTAATTTCTCTTTAAGCTGTTGTCTTGCATACACTCTTAGCAATTGCACAATCTCTGAAATAAACTTTTTCTTTAGGGCATTCAAAAGGTAGTTATATTCCAAGATTTAGTTTTATTAGCTTGCAAAGAACTCTGTCACTGGTATAACCTAGACATCAATGCCAATCTAGTAACACTAAAATATATGTTTGTTTTGTCTTGGGGAACAACAATGGCGCAGCAATTACACAACAGTTAAGTAACAATTATTTTTGGTACTTAAAGGTCTTAAGTGTGTCTTAAGTGCAAAAAACAATTTTTTCGTAACTGTTGCACCCCATGGCAAAACAAACATATTCTGTAGTGTAGTGAACCAGGTGCAGCATAAGATCAATGAATATTATCTGAATTTACATCATCAAGGAAGAGGTTAAAAGTGTCAATGTGAGAGTGGAAAACAGGCATCTCAGCAAGGTAGGATGTAAATGTTTTTGTAGTTAAAGACAGAATAGGATTAATACTACAGATAATAGTATTTACAATCCATCTTTGGCCAGTTAAATCAATACATCTGCAAAGAATCTTTTTATCATCATGTGTAAGTACAAGTTCTTTGTTGGGGGACATAGAAAAAACCATTCCAGCCCTCACCAAATCAAACAGAGAAGTTGGCAATGTTTGAGCTTGTGGACAAAAGAATACTTTTTTTAACACAACTGTGCAACCTAGCACTACAAGTTTTATATCGCCAGTGTCAGTGATGAAGGATGGGGATCCATCAGTTTCCATTTTAACCAGTATATGAGGAGAAATGGGTTGGAAATTGGAGAGTATACTTACATCACCTGCAACATGATGAGTGGCTCCAGAGTTGATTATGGCTTCAGTGTCAGAGAGGGAAGTTTTGGCTTGCCATTCCAGGCTCTTCAACTCAAATTAATTAGTGGCAGTCAAAAGTGCTTCAATTTAATTGGTGTCAATTTCCTTGATTCAATCATTCATATCAGCTAATTGTAATTTCACTTTTCCTTTATTCTCATTGGTAAATTTTGATATTTTTCCTAAATCTGACATTTTTTGTTGAAGATCATAGTAGTTTCAAGGTAGGACAATAGAAGGATGAGCAAGAGATATAGGTAAAATCTGATAGAACATGTTTAAAAGATCCACAATCATGACATCAATGTTGAGCATTTGGAGGTCAATAAGAGTCAACTGGCCAGGCCAGTGGCAATCATAGCAAGGTCTGAAGGCATTGAGAGAAATACTAGAAACATTGGGTGAATTGTCATTTTTCCTGGTGAGGGAAATATTGGTTTTGGCATTCAACATTTCTGTAAGAAAGTCATCAGCAGATAATGTCAGGGAAGAGCCTCTAGCTTCAATAGCATGGCTGACATCTGTCAAAAGGTCTAATTGTGAGATTGGTAAGAGAACCTGGTGCATGATGGCTTTGAAGGATGTATTGGTGAACATGAAGCCAGTATAAATGATAGTTTCAATCAATTCATCAACACATTCACAGTGTTTGGCAACCAAAATAAAAGGTTGAAGGGGGATAGATAGAAGGATTTTGAAGGATATGCCTGACATGTGTGTGACACAATTAACTTTCTTGAAGAGAAGTAAATAGGCGTCACAGCAGGTACTCTCCAAGGACAAAAGGTGTTGGAAGGAAACATCAATGGTTTTGAAAATAACATTCCAAGCTTGTTGATCAATGAAATTGTCACTATCAGGAGTAGAATCATTGGTTGCATAGGCTAAAGATCCAAGGCTATTCATCATGACTATTTTCATTTTCCAGTCCCAGTCATGCCAATTGGTGCCATCAGATTCAAGTTTGGTGGCACCTGTAGTTACCTTTACTATGCCATTAATCTCCTCACATCAGCATTGGGTTTCATCAAGAGTAAGAGGAGGGGGATGGGTAGAAGAAGAGGAAGATAATGGAGCTTGGGAAGGTTCCCTAGATGACATATTTTGATTATGGGGCAGGGAATTGTGAGGTTGTGGGATAGGGGATGTAGTAGCTTGAGGAGGAGGGGATGAAGCAGTAGGTTTGATATGTGATTGGGTAATCAGTGGCATATATTGTTGTGAGGATAAGAGAAGGGCCTACTTGGTGTATAAAGCAGGATTTTTTGGAAGTGCCCACTTGGTGTATAGGCAGAAAATGGTGTTTTATGTCAGGCAGTTTACCAGACAGGATTCTAATCTCAGCAGTAATCGCTAACTTATTTAATGACGAGTGCACAAGGGTCTCATAACCTGTAAAAATGCGTCAGTGACAGAACTCCGAGAAAAATCGGAGCTAGTCAGATGCGCATTCTACAGTTTATATACAAGAGTGACGTGATAGCTAAGTATACGTATGACTACGTACATAACAAAACTGAATCAAATCAAAGATAGGGATCGGCATCTGCTATCGGGTGCCCACATTTTTTTTGTGGTGATACCCCCTAATAAATAAAACAAAAATCGGGAAAATCGGGAAATATGTGAGACTTGGCTAGAGGAATGATGGGTGCCAACATCAATCAGTTGATGGTGAGGGTAGCAGGGCAACTGGTTGGAAAATGCGTTAACTTCTATAACCGTGCATTTGACTATTATCATTTGCCTGTCGGGTGAAAATTTTTTATCAATGTTTTCTTACGATAGCTATAGCAGGAATTACCCTATTCTGTTCCTATTCTAACTTCATCCATGATTTTTTCTTACACTAGTCTGCTCATCTCAATTCTTGATTAACTCAGTCCATCTACTGTAGATTCATTTCATACTTTTTTATAATCAGACACTTTTCTGAATTTATAAACTTGCGGTAGATTTGTGTCTTCTATCAAACCTACCTTGTTCTTACTGTTTGATCATTTCTCTTTAGCTTTCGTCTATTTCTTTTAGCTCTCATTGCTCCATTCGCTCCACTATATATTATTATTTACTCATCAAGTTATCTTTGATTCATTATCAGTTTCAGGGTTATCTCCTTCAAGCGACCCATCCTCTTGACTAGGCATTGACTGACGGAAATACTAAGGGGATGGGTTAAGGCCATTATTGTGAGCCGGCCCTTCGCTATTACAGGTATCACAAGCTAATAATATAGCAGTTGTCAAAGTAAGGATTTGAAATTAAATACAAGTGGAACATTATCTGATACTTACCTCTAGGAACTCCAAGTTTTTGGCAAAATAAATGTAAATTTCGGTACCCAAGGCAGTCTGTATTTGTTTTCCAATTCTTTAAGACTCTCTACTAGCTATAGAAACATGCAAATTATTTGTAGGTAAACGTACGTACCCCAGCCATTGCCTTTCGAGGCGTACGCGTTACAAGTTCCGCCGGTCATTGGGTATGAGGTATCTAGTGGGCCGCTCCAACCATTTTGTTTGGCATAAGGAAGGCATTGTGTACCTAAACCTAATTCATCTTGATTTCATAAAAGTCGCAAAAAGAATGAAAAAGCGAAGATCAGACATCACGACTTAATATTTTTTATCGTGAAAGCGCTTACTCCAATATCCTTCGCAGTGCTGACAGCTGTATGCTTGCTGCTTATTGTGGCATTCTGTAAAGGAACGAATCAGACGATTAATTGTCAGCTATAAGATTTAATGTAACTCAAAGAAGTCTGATAGATATCACCGTATGTATTAGTTTTGGAGTCTTTCAATTGTAAAAACTCCCCACAAGGTTGCTCACATCGGGCGGTCAAAAAAAAGAGGCATAACACAAAAACGTATCTTGATGTTTTGTAGCTCATCGCTACAAAGGACTGGATATTTTTGTAAGATAATATTTAAGAGAATTTAGTGATACCCCTACAGAACTGAAGCATAAATCCAAAATTATGTTTGCGTTAGGAAGTAAACTGATAATCAGTTTCGCCTTCTATAACTTTCTGGGTTGCAACGTTCTATATTAGAAGCCGGCTGATAATGATGTGAACCTCTCCAGCCACTAATGTGCGGCAAGAATCTCTTTCCATCCCAACCATTCATACGTAATCTGTACAACTTTCCAAGTGAAATACCCAGGACATATGTATGTCTGCGCCTCACTATTCAGTTTCTAGTAATGGAACAATAGATGTTATCGCTAGAATTTTCGAATTCTTGAAAGTACATATACTTCTATACTATAACCACATGTTAAAACTTGCGTGAGAAGTCTTGCACAAGTCTTTTCACATGACTCATCCCCTTTCACTACAGCACATGTTTGTTTCGCTACGGGGCGCAACAATTACACAACAGTTGTGCAACAGTTACAAAACAACTGTTTTTTGCACTTAAGACCCACCTAAGACCTTTAAGTGCCAAAAATAATTGTTACATAACTGTTGCGTAATTGTTACACCATTGTTGCGCCCCATGACAAAACGAACATTTGTTGCAGTGAATGGCGCAACAATTACGCAACAGTTAACACCACCAACAAATCGCAGACGTTCCCAGTGTGATCGTCACCCGGGCGTTTGCATTGGGTTTACATGAAATTGTTAGGTACCTAAAGCTATGTACTTAGTCACCAAGTATATATAAACTTGTTGACACAACACAAGATCTTTTCCCCAGTTATTCCGGGACTGAATCTAATGCCATGTCAACAGGTTATGGGCTCCCTGCTTTAAGGCATTTGTGTGCATTTCCTGATGACAGTACCCCGCTGACTAGTGCTACCATCACAAACGAGGTTTACCAGTGAAAAGTCAAGCATATGTCTGAAGAAGACAACAAAATACCTTTACCACCACGCCTTACCCACGAACTCAAAGAACTTGGACTCCTAAATCAACCTCACGAATCATCATCACAACATCAACCTCACCAATCCTCATTAAAACATCCTCCCAAAATGGACTCTCAAGAAGACACTCAAATGCATTCCATACCTGATCCTCCTCCACCACCCCCTGCTAAAATTCCCAAACAATCCTTTGCACTGGCAAATGTTGCTAACCGCTGTAAAGAAATCAAAGCCGTCAAGGAAATGGTACAAGACATACCAAAATTGAAACCAGATGGTTCTAACTGGTACAACTGGAATCATAGTATCATGAATCTCATGAAAGATTATGTTGGCAATAGGAACTACACTCCGGTCATGATAGAGAATTCCCCGAATCCTTGGGAAGACTGGATAGCCTATCTCATTGTGTACCACTCCATCGACCAATCCCTCCAAAAACACATCCCCAATGAACGTCAATGCCACCCTGCCTACTCCTTCCTATTCTCTAAGTTTAACAAAGCATCCCATTTCACCCACATGCAACTTTTCTGCAAGCTTCTTGAACTCTGCAATAAGACTAATACCAACCCACTTGAGTACGGTAATGAACTGTGCAAAAAGTACAAGGCCATAGAACGAACTGGTTTTGTTTTTGATAGTACTACCACCAAAGCTATTTTAACACATGGTCTACTTCCTAATCAATATCCGGAAATTTATATTGATGTATGTAAAACTGCTAATAGCCGCAACAACTCAGCCACCCTCACCCATGATGACTATATGACACTCATCAACAATAGTCATATAAACATCAAGGCTAGTAATTTGATGTCCAACACTTGTCATCACTCTCAATGACCAATGTCAAAGCTAACATATATTGTCACCCAAACTTCCAACTGAGGAAACAATCCTCTAACGATTCTCCTAATAATAGTAAAAGAATGGACTCCTATTGACCTCACAATGCAAAAGAAAAATGTGATGGGTGTGAATCCACTGCACACACATTCTATGGCTACCCCTACAACCACAAATCTCCATTGTTTGACGCACGCCTGCACCTTATAAGGGAAATTCAGAGGAAGCTGATTATCTATAGCAACAATCACAAGCTCCCAGTTAAACAACAATGTTACCCATCAGCCAACCATCTAGAACCTGAGACTTTTTCTTCTGATCAGGAACCAATCGTCCTTGAGGAAATGAATGTTAACACTCTTCAAATGGATATAGATGAGCTGGATATCAACAGTCAGGAATGGCTAAATAATGACCTCAATAAAAGCACCCAGGCTCTGTTAGATAGCAGAGCTACACACCATGTTACAGGTGATGTGAGCCTTCTCACTAACTATAGAGAATTGGATAAACCAATTCCCATTAATGTAGCTAATAAAACTGACCAAAGTTTCATTATGGGCATGGGATCATTACACCTCATGGGACTCAGAGGATGACAAATAATCCTTAATAATGTCTTCTACAGTGTTGATGTAAATACTACTCTTATTTCATTAGCTAGTCTAGTAAAGTATGGTTTGGAATTTAATTTATCAAAAGCCAAAAACATTTATATAACACAAAACAACAAAAATATTCTGATTGGTACAAAAGATAAAGATTTGCATAGATGGATGATTAATTTTTCTAAAACAATTAATACCCCATGAAATAAATCTACTTTTTCCCCCTTTTTTTTTCCTCCCCATTCATTGATCACATCAACAACCAACCAATCACTCGACTGCCTGCTGAAAAGGGATCACTCCTATATTGGCACAGATGTCTGGGACATGTTGGCAAGCAAGTCCTAAGGAAGATAATAAATTTCAAACCAGTAATGACTGCCCAAGAAAGCTCCCTAAAGGTATAATATCCTGTGAAGACTGTAACATATGTAACAGTACATGAAATGCAGTGGCCAAGCATGAATCTTTCCCAGATCAATTTAACGGACTTATAGTGGGATATCTGGTGGGCCCCATTAAAGAAGAAAAAGTCAATGAATGCCTATGGGCTGCAATGTTCAGAGAATCTTACTCCACATATGGAGAGGTATTTTTACTTTGAAGTAAGTCTGAAGTAGTTACCACTTTCAAATCCTTTCATCAACGTCTAGTAAATGTCACGGGTCAACAACTTATTGCCCTTTTTACTGATGGTGGTGAACTAAAAACAAAAGAATTTCTAAAATACTTGGAGGATGTTGGTGCCACCCACAAAATTACCTGTCCATATCACCACAAGAAAAATGGATCAGCAGAATGTTTTAATGGGAAAGTTGGTGATATGGCTAGGACTAGCCTATCAGCCAGTGGCCTTCCTAAACAATTCTGGGGATTGGCATGCAAGTGGTCAGCTTGGGTACACAATTGAGTTCCAAACAGCAAAGTCTCAACCTCTACTCCATTAAAACTCCTCTTTGGTGCTGACCCACAATACTCTAATTTCAGAATATTTGGTGAAGAAGCAATAGTCCATGTCCATAAAGAGCATCACACCAAACTTGACAACTGTGGGTTAAAATGCAAAATAGTAAGCAACTCTCAAAATAAATTGGGCTGGATATTATGGCATGAAGCTTCTAATACATTTATTGAATCATCTATGGCAGTATTCCCAGGTGACCAGCTACCAGCCCACAAACAAGCACATGAGACAAAAGTAATTGATCAGAAATAAAAAGGATTCCTCAAACATATACTCAATCCTTTAAATTTTTGAGACTTCACTTCTGAAAGAACGGTTGAAACTGAAAAAAAAGATGTGGACATGATAATAGATACTGGCAATTCTGGGGGGAATCCAATTCCAAAAACTTACAAGCAAGCTATGAAAAGTAATGATTCTGAAAAATGGAAATTAGCATGTCAAAAAGAGCTGAATATCATGTCCAATATGGAAGTATGGGAGGAAGTGCCTCTACCAGCCAGTAATAAAATGATCAAAGCTAACTGGATTTTTACCATAAAACAACCTACTTCACTATCACCAGTCTACAAGGCCCCATACGTTGTGAAACGCTTCCACCAGCAATATGGAATTGATTTTACAGAGACTTTTGAACCAAACTCTACCTTCTTATCCCTCCAAATAATATTAAAGTTTGCAGCTAAATTCAATTGGTCCATCAAAGCCTTTGATATAACAGCTGCCTACTTACATAGTCCAATAAAAGAAGATTTCTGGGTTCAACCTCCAGAAGGCATCACGCTCTCAAACAGTAACCATTTCATGCATCTTAAGAAGAAACTTTATGGTAAATGAAAGGCTGCTAGATGTTTGTGGCAACTGATTGCTTTTAAACTCTGTGACTACAATCGATGTTTTTATATTCTCAGCTCTGGATCTAATTCTGGCTTTATATGGTTGCATGTAGATGATGGTGTAGTGATGGCAAGAAATGAGCAAATATTAAGGGAGTTGGAATTAAACCTGGGGGGATCAATGAAAATTAGATGGCCCAAAAAATTAGAAAATATAGTGGGTATGGGAGTTACACAGACAGCTGCTGGTTTTGAACTAGACAGTTTCAATCTGATCAACAAAATCCTCACAAAACACAATTCTGCAAAGCTAACAACAACATTGCCTCTACCATCTAATTTGAAACTTGAAGACTCAAACATCAGTGACAAAATTATTGACTCAAAAGGTTATCTGTCAATTGTCAGAGCACTCAGTTATGTAGCTGTATCAACTTGACCAGATCTATCTTTTCCAGTGAACTACCTAGCATGGTTTGCATCAAAAACAAACACTTAACACTGGCATGCACTACAACATCTATTGCAATACTTACAGCTCACATCATCTAAAAAATTGAGAATATATCCCAGTTCTGGTACACCCACTTTAACGTTGTAGACAATCCCATAGTACTAGCTATAGGCCTTGACCAAGGGAGTTGGAGAAAAACCACAGAGAAAATCCCCTGTCCCTTTAGAAAAATAGAGTGAGATTTATTGCTAAAGTAAGTTGGTTCCTGTTTTCTAAAGCCCCTTTTTCAACACACTTGACTGCTTGATGAGCCAAGAAAGTAGTCCCCAGACAGACTACCAGACCAAAGAACTGAAATGTAGACCAATTTCCACACCAGAGAAAGCAAAGATACTTGATGTAGGCTGCAAATCCACACCAGAGACAGCAATAATACTTGATATAGCTTGCAAGACTATACCAGAGAACCTGTTGCCAAAGTTGAGTAAAATGAAGAACTAACCTTGCAACAAACACAGCCAATTGTGGCCAAAAAACAGTGAAAACTGAGTAAGGAACAAGGATATCACCTCCAGATGGTTGTATGATAATTAAAGCTGCCCCAAATTGTCTTATTCAGTATGTACACACAGACCACTATCTAAGAGCCCATGCACACCAACAAATTTGGCACCTGTACCAGCCAAATTGAATGAAAACCCTTGAGAAGCGCTCCCAAACCTTCTAAAACAGAGGCGGGCGGGCCACCTGACGTCGGAGGTGCCGCCTGAAGCCAGAAACCCAATAAAAACATCTAATCTACTTAGAAAAATTTACTACAACTAATAAAACCCTTAAAACACAAAATTACGCTATAACAACATTTAGACATGAAATATAGAGCTAAACTAGCCCTATCTAATGGTACTAAGCTCTTAAACCTAAGACTTAAGGTTAGCCCGTAAAACACAAAAAACAAAATTAAACAGCTATCTTTTGTAACTGAAAAATGAGGAAATGACCCCTTAAAACTTAGAATATGAAAAATATTAATAAGACATAAAATATAGAGAAAAACTGGGGCTATCCAATAATAGTACCCAAATACCCGCAGTCCCAATATTCATGGAATAAAACCAGAAAAACACGCAACTTTTCAATAGATGCCAATTAAGACATGCACAAACAGCACCAAACAACACTAAAAAGGCCCCTGCCAATGTTGGAAGACCACATCCTCCCTCCAATTAAGAATGTACACATTATTTCTTCATCAAACCACCATGTTCAACCTTCTTCCCAAATCTGCCTCTGAAATGGGTCCTTGCCAATACTGCATTGAAAAAAATCTAATCTGTACCATCACACCTCCTGTCCATCCCTACAGAACGTCCTGTGATGTCTGTCAATCTAGAAAGAAGACCTGCTACAGACCTGGTCCATTATCTTCTGAAACAGCTTCACCTCCACCTCAACCTGGTCCATCTTCTACCAGCACCAAAAGATCTAGGCCATCCTTCTTGATTCCCAGATTAATCAAAAAGCTACACCCTTCCCAGAAGAGTGCCAAAACCACTAAAACAACAAGTTCCACCATCCCTGGTCCATCTGATGGTAAAAACTTCCATTTCTTCTTTCCATTTTATAAAACTGATGACTTCTCAGTTCCTTCATCTTCTGACAGTGATGATAAAAATGTAGGATCCATTGAACCAACAACACCAAACCACTTGCCCAAAATTAAGGCCAAGTTCCAACAACACACATCTCAAGAGAAACACCTTCTGCTAAACTACTTCCAATCCACTCCTGCTAGAGATCCACAGGAAATTAAGAACAGAAGACACCTCATTCACCAGTTCAAGGCTAATTCTGAACACTTCATTTCATCTCTTGATTCCCTCTGTAATTCCACTAGTACTTGAGCTTGATTCAGAAAAGAAAAATTGACCACACCCTCTATAGGATGTAACCACAAACAACCCTCAATTTTAAGTCTTGGGGGACCATCCTCATTTTATAGTCTTGGGGGACTCAAAAACCCTCAGTTTAAAGTCTTGGGGGACTCAAAAACCTAAATCATAAACCCAGAACCAGAGATCAACCACCTTAAGATACAAAGAAAAAACTAACATTCTGGGGTAATTTTGAATAGAGCTTCCAGCCCATCAATTACACCCAAACTTGCCTTTTCTAAATTCAGAGGCTCCCCCTGTGTATACCCTCTGCCAATCTTTCAAACCCATTCCAACAACAAAAACCCATTCCTCAGTTTATAGTCTTGGGGGACTACACCATCAAAAAATCCTTGGTTTAAATTCTTGGGGGACTAACACAGTGTTCAGTTTAAAGTCTTGATGGACTATTCTTGAAACTCCTTGAAACCAGCCAGTTCAAAGTCTTGGAGGACTACCAGATCCACAGTAGTAAAAAATAAATTCTTGAAACAATAGATTTTTCAGTTTAGAGTCTTGATGGACTAAAAATCAAAAAAAACCTAAGGCAAATTCTTGAAAACCAGCCAGTTTTAAGTCTTGGAGGACTACCAGAAACCAGATTTCAGTTTAAAGTCTTGATGGACTGTTCTTGAAAAAATCTTGAAGATATATCCCATAAATCCCCAAACCAAAAACCATTAAAGCCAAAACATTTAACCTCCTTTAACAAATAAAACAAAATAAAATGGTATCCGCCAGCCAATTGATGAGCTGATCCCCTGATACCTTACCCACATCCAAGTGCACCTTGATGTGGTCACACCTAATAAAAAATTTATAATTTTTTTCTTTTTGATTTTGACTCCTCCTCTTCTACCAAAAACATTTCCAGAGCCCTATCTTGAGCCTTTAAAAAAACATAGCCTCAATAAAAAAATTAAAAGAAAAAAAGAGAAAAAAGAAAATAATCTTGAATTCACCACTTTCACAACCAACACCCTTGAACCACATAGAAAAGCCAGCTCCAGGTCTACAGAAAAGATCACTGGGTGGGCTCCCTCCAATAAGTGAAAATGATGGGAGACCACCAGTGATCCACCACCAATCCAAAATTGCCAAAAGACATCCAAGGCAATCCAGTTTAAAGTCATAGAGGACTAAAAACCTGAATAACAAAAAAAACAACACTAGAATTTAACTAGAAAAAAACCAAAGGCTTGAAACAGAAATTTTGGTGTAACTGTTCTACATAGCAGCCAGCTCATCAGTTACCCCCACACTTGCCAAAATAAAATCTAGAAGCCCCCCCTGGGTACCTTCTAACAAAAACACAACATCCAAAAAAATTAAACAAAACCAATAAGCATGAGGGGTCCAGCACTTGAATACCAAAAGAATTTCCAGTTTAAAGTCATGGTGGACTAAAAACCTGTTAAAGAAAAAAAACCAATGCTAGAATTCAACAAAATTAAGAGAAGGGGTTGGAAACATACAATATGGGGTAACTGTTGTTAGAGCAGCCAGCCCATCAGTTACCCCCACACTTGCCAAAATAAAATCTAGAAGCCCCACCCCTGGGTACCTTCTAATAAAAAAAAGATCTTCCAACACAAATCTTCTCCCATAAAAAACCAAAACCATTAAAAAACCATTAAAATTCTTGAAAGCCAAAAAAATCCAATTTAGAAATAAAATTTCGCAGTTTAACCTCATGCTGGAGGTTAGATCAAACCAATGATCATCATTTTTATCTTCAGTTTCTTTTAAATAAAATACCCATCTTCACTTGAATTTTCTTTTCTTCCATCTTCAATATACTAAGATTTTTTTTTCTTTTTTATATAGAGACTTGAACTAGAGAGAATGATAAGAATTGGACAAAAAAAACTTGACCAAATACATAGAGGCCAATTTAAGTAAAACCAAAGCAATTAAGTAGTTTATCCTCATTTCGGAGGAATAAGATTCTTGAAATCCAAAGGTTGAAACCAATAAGTTTGCCCCTAGGGCCTGAAACCAAAAGCTCCTCTTCCAATTCTGATATCCCAACATCAGACCTCCAAATAAATCTTCCATCCTCCTCCATACACTGAGTCTACCATAGTTCACATCACCAGAATCAATAAATTCTCCAACCTGTAAAACATCTGGAACCTCCACCACATCTTTAAAATCAACCTCCATACCAGTGACATTCAAAAAATCACAATTTTACTCTTCCCTATAGGAATCTTGCTTAGAATCTGCAAAATCCTCCATAATAACATCCATAACATCAAAATAAAAATCCTCCTCCAAGAAGAGACTTTCTGATCTTGAGGGAACCACCTGAAAATAATCTTCCTGTATTAGAAAAAGATCCAAGACAGAATCTTTCTGTCCATCCAAAAATTCAAATGATACATTCTCCTCCAATAAGCCATTATCTGAACCTTCTGGTGCATACATCTCCAAAACATCCAGTGAAACACATTCCTGAGTTCCCATGGTATCCTCTGGAAAAAAAAGTAAGCTTCACAAACATCATCAGAACCATCATCTTCCAAATTTGATGGCTCCAACACATCCCCAGAAGCTGAAATTTCCACCACAGTCTTCTGAACCGCTCTGTCCACCAGTATTTTCTCTCCAGATTCCACATCCCTATTCTTCATACCATCCAAATATACCAAAATAACCTCCTTTAAAACAGCCATAGCAGGAGTCCTATTTTCCCCATTTGAAAGAGTCTTCATCAAGTCAGCCTTGAAAAGAATCTCCATAACCTCCATCTTTACATCCCTACCCATGGCACTCCAATATACATACTTGGCCCCATCTTCATGTGGTAATATATCATTATATACCGGATAATCCAGAGCCTCCCCAAACTCCTCCATAAATTCCCCATACTGAGAAAGAGAAGTTACACCACCTTTCAATTCCCACTTCCTAGCAATCCCATGAAAATCCATTATTGAGAAAGTAGTAGGCCACCTTTTAACCATTTCAATCTTCAACTTTCCCCAGTCCTGACTCCTATATCCTGCCATACCAGAAACTTCCTTCTCCACCTCCCTATTACCAATGAAAAAGATTACTTGCCTAAACATGTCCAACAGTGAGGCCCCATCAATCTTAGAAGAAACCTCAAACCTAGCCAAAAACCCTTTTGCATCCTCCCCCAAAAACCTTGAACCATCCCAAGACTGAATCCTAACCATCCTAGCAAATCCAAGTTACAGCATTCAATCTCCACCAAAGATAGCCAAAGTCCCCCCCAATAGCCTTAAAGACCTAGGAGGGACCAAATCCAACAGAAAAGAAGGCCCTTAGACCAACCACAAAGAGATATAGAACCAAATTAAAAATCCACCAAAGGAGATCCACCAAAGAGAGAAGCCTAGATCAAAAAAGATTCCAAAAAACTAACAAGTTTGTACCCCACGTTGGGGGCCAGAAATGTAGACAATCCTATAGTACTAGCAATAGGACTTAACCAAGGGAGTTGGAGAAAAACCAGAGAGAAAATCCCCTGTCCCTTTAGAAAAATAGAGTGAGATTTACTTGCTAAAGTAAGTTGGTTCCTGTTTGCTAAAGCCCCTTTTTCAACACACTTGACTGCTTGATGAGCCAAAAAAGTAGTCCCCAGACAGACTACCAGACCAAAGAACTGAAATGTAGACCAATGTCCACACCAGAGAAAGCAAAGATACTTGATGTAGGCTGCAAATCCACACCAGAGACAGCAATAATACTTGATATAGCTTACTAGACTATAACAGAGAACCTGTTGCCAAAGTTGAGTTAAATAAAGAACTAACCTTGCAACAAACACAGCCAATTGTGGCCAAAAAACAGTGAAAACTGAGTGAGGAACAAGGATATCACCTTCAGATGGTTGTATGATAATTAAAGCTGCCCCAAATTGTCTTATTCAGTATGTACACACAGACCACTATCTAAGATCCCATGCACACCAACAAATTTGGCACCTGCACCATCAAAATTGAATAAAAACCCTTGAGAAGCGCTCCCCAACCTTCTAAAACAGAGGCAGGCGGGCCGCCCAATGTCGGAGGTGCCGCCTGAAGCGGCCCGGCCTCCCTGAAGCCAGAAAACCAATAAAAACATCTAATCTACTTAGAAAAATTCACTACAACTACTAAAACCCTTAAAACACAAAATTATTCTATAACAACATTGAGACATGAAATATAGAGCTAAATTAGCCCTATCTAATGGTACTAAGCTCTTAAACCTAAGACTTAAGGTTAGCATGTAAAACACAAAAACAAAATTAAACAGCTATCTTTTGTGACTGAAAAATGAGGAAATGACCCCTTAAAACTTAGAATATGAAAAATATTAACAAGACATAAAATATGGAGAAAAACTGGGGCTATCCAATGTTATTACCCACATACCCACAGTCCCAATATTCATGGAATAAAATCAGAAAAACACCCAATTCTTCAACAGATACCAATTAAGACATGCACAAACAGCGCGAAACAACACAACAAAGGCCCCTGCCAATGTTGGAAGACCACAACATGTTATACAGATATTACGTGGGGAGGAAAATTTGCGTGGTCCACAAATGGACATATAATTTTTCTTAACAACTTCCCACTAGTTTGGTCTTCACACCATCAGCTTACAGTTGCAGACTCTTCATGCTATTCCGAATATATAGCAATTTAAAATGGATCAAAATATGTTATATGGCTTACAAACCAACTGAAAGATTTCTGTCAAGAACTTCCAACTACAAAAGTTTATTGCAATAATCAAGGAGCTATATCTAATGCAACCAAAAAATTTTCACAAAAGTGCACAAGACATATTGAAAGAAGTTTTTATTTTGTGAACCAACAAATATACAAGAAGGTTATAAACTTGAAATGGGTTTTAACACAAGAACAAAAAGCAGATATTCTAACTAAAGGTGTTGGCTCAAATTTTATTGGAAATAAAAGTAGTGATATAATGGTTTGGTAATATTAAAGAAAAATTCTATCTTTCTCATTCCATTGGTTATCTTTTTCTCTTTTCAATATTTTTTCTTTTTATTCTTTTCTTTTATTCTTTTTTTTCTAGACTTCTTTTTCTTAAATCTAAAATCTCTAGTGGTTACAGTTAATGGAATAGGTGATAGTGTAGAAGAAGGGATTAATGGTAACAAAGTGGGGGGGATTTAAGGTACCTAAATCTATTTACTTAGTCACCATTTATGTATAAACTTTTCAACAGGATGTGGTCTTCCAACATTGGCAGAAACCTTTGTTGGTCTGTTTGGTGCTGATTTGGTATGTCTAAATTGGCATTGGTTGAATAATTGGGTGTTATTTTAGTTTTATTCAGTGAATATTGGGACTATGGGTATGTGGGTACTACCATTGGATAGCCCCAAATTTTCTCTATATTTAATGTCCTTATAACATTTTTCATATTCTAAGTTTTAAGGGGTACTTTGCTCACTTTTCATTTCTAAAAGATAGCTGTTTAATTTTGTTTTTTGTGTTTTAAAGGCTAACCTTAAGTCTTAGGGTTAAGTGCTTATTACCATTAATTAGAGCTAATTTGGCTCTGTAATTTAGGTCTCAATGTTGTCATAGCTTAATTTTGTGTTTTAAGGGTTTTAGTAGTTGTGGTGGATTTTTCTAAGTATTTTGGGCTTTGTTGGAGGTTTTTTTGGTGGTTTTCTGGCTTCAGGGAGGTCTGGCTGCTTCTAGGTGGGCCTCCCGCCTCAGTTATAGAAGGCTAGGGAGTGCTTCTAGAGGGTTTTTATTCAATTTGGCTGCCAAAAGCACCAAATTTGTTGCTGTGCATGTATTTTTTAGATGGTGGTCTGTGTGTACATACAGAATAAGACAGTTTGGGGCAACTTTAATTATCATACAATAATCTGGAGGTGATATCATTGTTTCTCACTCAGTTTTCACTTTTTTTTGGCCACAATTGGCTGTGTTTGTTGCAAGGTTAGTTCTTCATTTAACTCAACTTTTGCAAATGGTTTTTCTGATATAGCTTTGCAACCTGCATCAAGTATTATTTCTGTTTTCTGTGCAACAAGTTCACAGTGTTTTGTTTTTCTGGTGTGGATCTTTATGAATTTAAGGTTTCTGGCTCTTTGGTTCTCAGTGGTCTGCTATTGGCTACTGTCTTGACTTGTTAAGCAGTCAAGAAGTGTGTTGGAAGGGGTATAGTAACAGTCTCTCATTTGCTGTAGCAAATAAATCTCACCTGGTATTTCTCAAAGGGACAGGGGTTTTTCTCTCCAGTTTCACTCCAACTCCCTTGGTCAAGGCCTATAGCTAGTACTATAGGATTGTCTACAACGACACAAGATCTTTTCCCTGGTTATTCCCAGACTGAATCTAATGCTGTGTCAACAGTTAAGCACTGATTATAGTAATAAAATAGTTATTCTGTGACTGAATCTAATGCTGTGTCAACATAAATGTGTGAACGCCACTGAAAATGCCAATGAAAACACAAAAAACATTTATAAATGCCACCAATTCTTAGGAGCACCAGTGCAAATGCCTTGCACTCCTTTCCCATAAATCACTATGCACCAACTAAAATATCCCATATGGGGATATCCAGTGTGAGTTGGGGTTATTGTAGAGAGGGACATAAGATCAGGAAAATAAATGTAAGAAAATGTAAGTGCAAGAAAAATTTGTGTAAGGAAAATATGAGCCAAAAAAATATGTGAGAGAAATAAGTGTAAGAAAAATATCTTGAAACCATGGGAAATTGTGTTTTTTCGTTTTTTGTTTTTTTTTATTTTTTTATATCTTTTTTTTTACTCTAGAAAATGTTTTTTTTCTTTATTTTTATTTCTAGTTTATTTTTATTTTTTATTTTTTATTTTTTATTTTTTTTCTGTTTTATTTTTAATTTTATTTTTGATTTTGAAAAAAAAAAATTCTCATGGTCTCAAATGATTTTTCTTACACTTACTTCTCTTGCACTTATTTTCTTTGCATTTACTTTTCTTACATTTATTTTTCTGACCTTATGTCCCTCCCTAAAATATCCCCAAATTGCACATGAATATCCCCATCAGGGATATCTTACCTGGTGCATAGTGAATCAGTCTATCATTCCTCCCTCAATAGTTGCCTATTTTTCTATTATTCATTTTCTTTTATCTTTACTTTATTTTTTATTTCATACAATCTCACCTAGCCTTGGAATGGAGGAAGGAACAAATAAAATAATACTAAGTAAAAGTGAGATTAGTCAAGGTGGGAATGGAAATGAAAGGGCCATTAAAGAAGTATCATAAGTGAGTTATTGAGTAAAGGAAAAATTGTAAGGGAATTGACTAGAATTTACTATGAAGTAGGAAAAATGGGCAATAATTGGGGAGGTGATTTTAGTTTTACTTCAATCATTTCATGATACTTACTGTTCCAGTTAATTTGTTTTTTATTTTTTGTGATATCATGAACCCTTCTGAGCCACCACCAATGAGGACTGAATCAATACAAGCCAATTCTTTGATCCCAGATGATATTCATAATTTTTTTGATGGGCAACACATTATTTAACCAGGATAAGTGCATCAAATAGGTGAAACAAAGAAATAAGAAATGCAACCAGCCCCATTAACTTCCACTTAAGATGGCACATTAATCTCACTTTCACACTCCTCAGAAGGACTTAGGCACTTATCTTCTGAGGCTTTGGAAGATGCATCAGAGCTACTTTTAGACTCATCACAAGAAAATCACATCCGTAACTTGAGTTTCACCTCATCTATTTGATGATTCTTAAGCTTTTTCCAAGCAGAAATATATTTGCCATTGAAAGTGATTCCAAGATTATCAGTTTAAAAATATTTGAAACATTCTAAACAAGGACATAAGGGTGTTTTGATTTCATCTTAACCTTTTATGAGTATAATTATTTAGAGCATGTAAAATTGTTCATCAATTAGCCCAATTACGCTATTTTTTCATAAAATTTCCATTTTTTCTTCAATCATTACTTTAACTAATGTTCATCAAAAAATTATCTTTACAAAAACAGATTTCATAATTGAAAATAATGGAGGATAATTGAGCACCATATGATCTTAACACCGTAGAAAATAAGGTGCTTATGTGTTTTTTATCCTTTTTGGTCTTCATTTGTGTCCTTTATGTTACTTTCTCTATGTCTCTGACTTACCTTTATTTTAACTCAATTTAATCTCAACTTATTTGGTTTTCAATTACATGCCTACAACATAATCATCAGGCACAAAATTAAGTTTCAACATGTTTCATGACTCATTCAGATTTTCCAAGCAACCAGATTGCTTCAAATGTGACTGAAGATGTTTTATAACTTTGAAAGGGTACACATTTCATTATTCTGAATACATAGAGCTAGTCAGATTCAAAATTTGGGCAACTTTTGAGACAATCTTTAAGATGTTAAGCAAATGGAAAAAAATATAAAATTAAAAGATGATAATTTTGTTTTTTTCTTTCTTTTTCTAACTGATTGCCAGTTAATACCCCTCAGGTCCTTGCTCCTGGTAAAGACACTACTGAAGGCTATAAATGGTTCATTTCAACCGTTTATGGACTTTTCACATTTGTCATAATTGGAGCTTGTCTCTCATTGCACTATTTCAAATTTTCCTGGGTCTAATTTTTTATGTAGATGTCTAAGTACTAAAAAAGTAAGATTCATTTTCTTTTGATTTCTGCCATCACAATACACTGAAATTTTTTTTATATGTGTATACACTACATCTATTTTTGTGTAAATTAAATTTTAGTGCTAATGAAAGCTTTTAATTTTCACATATCATCATTTTACTTGAGTTTAAACCTGTTAGCTGGGCTTTTATGACCTTACTTGATAGTATATATCTAATCTGCAATCTCAATAGGTTTTGTTTGTATATCTATGTCTCTATCAATCTAATAGGTAGGAATGTATAAATAGACTGTTCTCTAAGTACCATGGAAAATTATAAATTGGGGAAATGATTATTTTTTATCAGAAAAATGTATTTAAATATGTTGTATAGGATAGGATTTTTTTTTCCATCTTTATCTTTTCCCAGTTCTAGAAAGACAGGGGAGGATAGTAGTCATTTTAATGGTCATCATCTTTCTGTATTTTCTATTTTTTGTAATTTTTGCTTTTTTTGTGTTGTTTTTTTTGATATCTCTTTCTAAAAAAGATACAAAAAATAAATGGATAATAGTAAAAAAAATTGATGGGGAAGCAAGTGAGAAGAATTGAAGTGTTTTTAACTAAAACTTGAGTGAAGTGATTTTTAGTGATGTAAAATAAAGTGGAGGAGAGTGAAGTTGAGAGAAAATTGGATTGAGGTTAAGTTAAGTAAATAAAAAGGTAAAAAAAGTGAAATTGGATGAAGATAAGAGAAGTTGAGTTAAGTAACATGAAATGAAGTTAAATGAAGGAAAATTAAGCTAAATGAAGGTATGTGAAGTTAAGTAAAGTGATGATAAGTGAAGATAATTTAAGTGACTTATGTTTATGTAAGTTGAATTGAAATGAAGTGAAGGAAAGTCATTTAAGAGAATCTACCCCCTTTTTTATGCATACTTTTGGGAATTTCAATGTAAACTGGAACCCTCATATTATTATCCCCCTCCTTTAGCTATTTTACGCCAAAATAATTCTTTAGTTTCTGGTAACTTTAACAGAGAATATGGCTTTTTATTCTTCATTTCATAATTTTTTTCTGCCAATTTTTTCAAATCCTCATCTTGTGCCAAGACCAGTTAAACACATTCAATGGCTTCCAAAATTTTTATAAATTTTTTTACACAAAACTATATTCATTAAACATCACTGATACTCAGTATTATTTGCTAATAAAAGAGTCATGTCCAGTTTCACACATGATACTTGTGGGTGGGTGTTATTAAGTAGTGCAGGCATGGTTGCAATGTATGTACTGCAGGACAGCTGTATGATTTCATGTCATGTTTTATTGTGGGACATTGCCACCTAAAATAAAAAAACTGACTTAATTATAGTACCAAGATAGTGACATATGTGACATATGAATTGCAATTCAGTCAAATTGAATTGTGGGTCAAAATTCAAATGAGGAATCAATATTAAGTATAAATATTCCTTTGTAAAAATTTGCCTAAATGAGGGTCTGGTCATACATTTTGGCAAGAGAAAACATGGGTAATATGCCTTTAGTTGTGGAATATTTGAGGAAACAGGGGTAGATGCTCTAAATCAAGGGACGTTCAGTTAAATCATGTGATTTGAAGCTAATTAAAGTGAAGTTAAACTAAGTAAAGGTCAGTGAAAGAGAGCTAAGTTAAGTGAAGTTATTTTCAAAAAATTGAAGTTAAATTAAATTGATTTAAGTGAATTTATTTTCAAAAAATTGAATTTAAATTACATTGACTTAAGTAAAGTTATGTTGAAAAAAGGTGAAGTTAAATTAATTCAACTTAAGTGAAGTGAAGAAATTTAATTGAGAATAATTTGAATTAATTGTATTTAAGTGAAATAAATTTGAGTTAAGTGAATAATTTTCAGGATTAAGTTGAGAAATGGGCAAGAGTATTTTGCATTATGAAAACCTGTAAACCACTACTTTGAGAGGTAGAATGATAATTCCAGTAAAAGGTTTGTAGAGGTTTGGCATCTTCATTATGATTAGAATTTCTTTTATTTATTGGTAAGTTGGATGTTCTGAAAATATAGAGTAATGTAAACTTCAGTGGTGAAGAAATGATTTGGAGCCATATGAACTATTACATAGTAGGCCTTTTATTCAAGTGATATATAGCCCTGAATTAGTCCCATTGTTTAATAATATGGTAGAAGAAAAGGAGTTTGTAAGAGGAATGGCTACAGACTTTCTTGTGCACTGGAACAATCAGGAGCCTAAAGCCCCTCTCTTTGCCAGTTTGGAAGATGTAGAGTGACTTTAAATTATAAATAGATATTTTAAAATTTACTATTAAAAATATTATTATTTTTCTGTAAAGAATTAACCAAATTGAATAATTCAAATATTTCAATAATAATGAGATTTTGATATTTTGAAGCTACAATGAGTTCAAAAAAAATCACCAAACTGTGGAGATAACTCCAAAATTAAATCCAGAGAAGTATAAAATTGAGTTGAGTCAAAATTTACCAAATTCACAGGAAATTCTAATTTGGCATGCTGGAAATTGAGTAAGGTAAAACATTATCAGGGAAAATACTGGTGATAATTTTTCATGATAAGGAGAAGTGACTAGCAGGTTCATTAAAATGTTACAGCAAGATAAAGAAAATTTACCAAAAGAGTGCTGGTAAAATTCTAGTCATATACAGGATGCATGCAGTGCGGTGGACTTGCATTTTGGTCTCCCCCTGATTTTTCCCGGTGATATGTAAAAGAATCATGAGAAATTCTTGTGGGGTACTGTTTGTACAGTGGCTAGACATATATTTTGGCCAACTTTTATGCGTCTCCATTTTTTTCAGCTTTCAACCATACCACCACCATCAGTGACCTCTCAAATTTTTTTCTTTGCTTTTTTGGGTACCTCTCCATTTCTGGATATGTTTATTTTTATTATTATTCTCCTTTTTTCCCTGATGTTTTAGTTTTTTTTATCTTATACTTTTACAGAACAATTATTGTCCCTTCCGCCTCAAAGAAGCAACTTACACCAGGAATGAGGGGTTTAGTTGCAGGAATATCACTCACAGGTATCTATGCAAGTAACATAAGTTTCATTATGGCATTTCCCCACACCACTGTCTGCAAAAAAATTTCCAAATACAACAAAAACAAAAACGTCAAAAAGCTTCCTAAATCAGGTTTCCATTGAAAAACATCTGATGAAGATGGGAAAGAAATCAGCCAAGTCATGACTGACAATCAAAGATTGAAATTACATGAAATTAAAAACAATCTTACCTCTGATATATCATCAAGAACCTTTTGTGGCTGTGCTCATGAGTTTGGGATTTTCAATCAGGTTTCTGCCAAAAAACCATTCCTCAACACCTCTCACAAAGTAAAGAAACTCTAGTTTTTGAAAGCTCATCTTCCATGGACTGTGACATATTGGAAGTATGTAACTTGGACAGATGAGTCTAGCTTTTCATTTTGATAAATCTCTAATCAAGTAAATTTTTGACCAAAAAATCACAAGAAATATATTAGAATCTTTTTTCAACCAAAATTTAACAGTAGTTTTACTTCTGTTATGATTTGGGGTGCTCTCATAAACTCAAATAATTCTACTTTAGTTTTTATTTCATTCAAGGAATGGAAATCCCAGAATCTCTACCTTGTGTCACTTCTTCCTTGGCTTGCAAAAGTGGACTCCCAGAATTGCCTTATCCTCATGGAGGATAATGCATCTGTGCATACATCAAATCTCTAAAGACAGTTCCAAGTAGTTATAAACTTGCAAAAGATGGATTTGCCTGCACAATTTCCAGGTTTAAATCTAATAGAAAATTTTTGGAAATCACTCAAATCCGAAATTCAAAGAAAACACAAACCAAAAAATGTTGACCAGTTTTTTGCAGAAATACAACTTGAATGGACAAACTTTCAACAAGAAGAATTAGAGAGTTACATCCAACATATTCTAGCAAGAATTGAAGCATATGTTCAAGCTGAAGGTATTTTCACCCCTTGGTGATGAAATTCTTTTTCAGATTTTTTTTCCATACAGAAACATTAATGTATAAGTGGGGCTTTGATTTGATGAAGGTTTCATTGTCATAGCATCAATAGAGTTTTTGGTTTAAGATTTATAAGTAAAAAGGTGACATTCCAAAAAAATAAAGTCATGACAACACACAATATGGGGAGTGGACTTACTAGCAAGTCCACAACCTTAAACCCCAATTCCTATCAAATTGAATACACATTGAGGTTGAGATGAAACATTTAGTGAGCAAGGTTGAAATTATATTAAACTTTCAATGAATCTAACATTGTTATTTATTAAAAAATAAGTGATAATTCTGTGCAAAAAATTCAAAAAATTAGAAACACAATTATTTAAAGGTATTTTGAAATCACTGAACCCTACAGCCAAGTCAAGCATAAAAATATATAATATTTAAAATAAATTTTTTGTTTTTTGAATTTAAAGTAAAAATTCCCCAATTTAGAATAAATAAAATTCAATTTTAAATCTTCATATATTTTTACATAGATATTATTAAATAAAGAGATGATAAGATCATGTGATAAATAATTCAAGAAAGAATATTTTTTGAATTGATTTTATTAAAAAAATTTCTTGTCATAAAAATTTCAAAAAATAACCTCAATTTAAATTATAAGACCATATTATCTCAGTTCTTATCAATCTTTGATGTATCTGAAGAAAGTAAAACACTAATCAGAATGAAGTGAAGTCTCATCTGGCTGTGAAATTAAACTCTAAAATTAATATATATGATTTTTTCCAACCAGTAGTTGGAAAAAATATTTTGATATTTGTATTTTTTAAAATATTAGCCTTTCATCTTCAACAATTAAGAAAAGAGATGTATACATGATAAAATAATAATATTCATTAAAAAAAATTAATGTTTCTGATTTCTGCTAGTTTTCTTGAGTTCAGTCAATCAACTTCTACATATCCATTAAATATTTTTGATGTGTCATTATTTCCTTATTTATTATAATTCTATTCCTTCCCTCTTTTTCCCTCTCCTCCCTTGTTCATGTAAAGTTATCTCATATTATTTACCCCTCTTCCATATTTTGTCTTTCTTATCTTCCTTGAAATTTTACATTTGCTTGACCCCTTTTCACTTCCATTCTAACATCTCTGGCCCTCTCCACCCCTTTCAAGCTCTCCCCATTGTATATGCTTTGCTTGGAAGCTCTCTCCCTTCTTTGAATCTTAGAAATCAAGAAAAGTTGGGTCAAAATGTGTCAGTGTATCTAGTATTTATGTATGATTTAATATTATTTATTAATGGTCCTACTACTTATTTATAAATAATTTAGTTATTAAACTTCAGGGGAAGACTAATAAAATAGTTATTCTCAAATAAAACTCACAATACTTGGATTTAAATGCGTGCTAGTGGTGGAAAATAGTTGAATATACTATAGCTATAGCTTATATAAAAATAATATCAATTTATAATGGCTTTATAATATATTTCTAAATGCTAATAATTGTGTTTTAATGTTTATTTGAATTGTAGTAAGTGAATTATGTCTAATAACCGTCAAAATCCTCCCTTACTTATACAAAAATCCACTGGAGTGCACAGCCCTTCAATCCAGATGATGTCACTGCTATCTCCGGCAATTACAGCACTGTGAAGGCCCATCAACTCCCCATGGCGTCCACTTCAAGCAGATTCAACACCCAGACTTTCAGTAAGGCCCTCCATCACAATTAATGATAACACAGACCCATACCATAAATAGAAAATCCAGATAAAAGCGGATACCATAAAGAAACAGGTAAAATAACTAATCCAAAGAGAATATAATGAAACCCAAAGCATATAAAAAAAAAATGAAATGTCCAAGCCCCCATTGACATCCCAAGCATCCATATTAGCCCAGAAATTACCTCCCAACCCATAAATCCGTGAGTATCCATCCAAAGAAGCAGATTAAGTTGTCTAGACTGAGTGTATGTTCCTGAAATAGATGTTTATGCTTCTGTAGGCATTGTGAGTCCACTGGATACATCCATATGACCTAAAATAAGCAGAAAAACACAGGTTATAGGCTATTAAGAGGCTAAAACCCACTTATTTACCTAAATATACATAATATACTGTATATTTCACTGAATATGAGATTTATGTATACATATAAGCTTATGTATGTCAATAATTACTTAATATCACTTAAGATAAGTATTCTATGACTCCATTAACACCATAATAAGTATTATTAGGCTATGGATAAGCTATTTAAACTACTATAATTTATATAATAGAGTAATAATTATATATATATGTTATATAATCATATATATTATTGTTTTAACCTTATTTTTAAGATATAAGCTTAATGTACTTAAGGTTATCTTATTTTAAGTATAAGCAATACTCAGTTCTAGGGATATCTAGGCTGAAACTCCCTCACCCAAAAAATAAAAAATAAAAAAAATGTTAAGACATTTTAATTAAAAGTAAGGAGTGAATAGAAATTTTTTTAAATTTTCTATAATACATATACTGAATAAACAGTATTATTTTGATATAAATTTTTTCAAGAGATTTTTAAGATCAGAGATTTCATTTTCTGGAATACACTGGTCATATTCACTTGATTTTTTTTTAAATCTTAATAGATACTTAACTCCCTTTTCTTTAGTAAGGTGTCTCTTTTTAAGTATCTTTTCAATTTCTGTCTTTTCAACTATTTCTTCAGGTTGCATTTTATGCCTTCCTAATCTTCCTCAAAATAGAGTAGTATCATTATAATGGTATGGTTTTATAAGAGAAATAAGAAATACTGGATGTTTTCTATCATAAGGTGCATATAGAATAACCTCAACAGCATTATTACCAACCATGCTTTTAACTACAAATGGTCCAATGAATGGATCCTTCAAATTAACATTACCATTTAAATTGAAATGTAGTGTAGAAATAAGGACTTCATAACCCTCTTTGAAAATTTTTTCTTTATGGGCTTTATCCCATCTTTTCTTCTCATACTCAAACACCATATTTATACATTCTTGAGCATGTTTTCTGCATAATTCTTGCATCTGAAGAAAAGATTTAGTACCTGGATGGATATCCAATCTAGGTAATTTATTAATATTTTTAGAAGGGTTATTAGGTACATAACCCAACCATAACTCAAATGGCTTTAAGCCAGTGACAGAATGTACTGTACTATTGTATGCAAATTCTAAACCTGGTATAAGGGTTATTGTCATTGTCTTTAAAATTAAGACCAAGAGCACAATATCTTCTTATCATACCTTCTAAGGTTTGTATCATTCTTTCTGCTAGCCCATCAGTTTGTGGATGGTGTGCTGTAGAAAGTTTTAATTGACACCCTGAAACATCCATAAGTGATGTCCAGAACTCAGAAGTAAATTTAGAATCTCTGTCAGAAACTATTGCTTTGGGGAAACCTGATATATTTAACATTTGTGTCCACCATAAAAAAGCTAAGTCCTTTGCAGAAACCTCTTTGTGGGTAGGAATAAATTTATACATCTTTGTAAATCTATCTACAATTACCCAGCAGGAGTTATAACTCTTATGCCCTGCTATTGGTAAACCTGTTACAAAGTCCATGTTAATTATTTCCCATGGAGATTTTGGTTGCTCAATTTGTTGTAATAAACCAGCTCTTTTGCCTGTTAATCGTTTAGATTTTTGACAAGAATCACATGTCTCAACATATTTTTGAACATCCTCAGACCTTTTAATCCACCAAGCTGTGTTTTTTACTCTGTGTAATGTTTTATCATTAGAGTGTAAGTTTACTGCTCTATGTGTAATAGTCATCTGTCTTCTGTATTCTTGTACAGCTAATTACCATCTAAACATGTGTCTATTAGGAGTTTTCATGTTTAAGAGTGACTTAACTGCACTACAGTCAGTTATTAACTCAAATTTTTGGTCTTTAAGGTATTAATGTAGCTTCTCAAGAGCCCATACTACTGCGAAACACTAAAGTTGAGTAGCACCATATTTCAATTCACTACTTCTTAGAGTACGTGAAATATAGCAAATTACTACTTCTGACATTTTTCCTTCAATAAGTTACTTTTGATGCAAAGCAGCACCCAGACCAATAAAACTTGCATCTGTATATAATACAAAAGGTAATTGGAAATCTGGTAATCCCAAGATAGGAGCTGTCATTAAACATTCTTTCAACTTATCAAAAGCTTGTTGTCTTTCATTATTCCAAATGAAAGCTTCTGATTTCTTTATCAGTGTGGTCAGTGGTACAGCAATTGATTGGTAGTTTTTTATATATTGTCTATAATAACCACACATTCCAAGAAAAGATTGTACATCCTTTACATTTTGAGGAATGCCAATATTCTTTATAGCAGCCACTTTATTTGTGTCTACACATATTTGTAAGCCAGATACAATATGACCAAGCACTTTTAAAGATTCAAACCCAAATTTACATTTTTTCAATGCAAGGGTTATTATTATTTCATCCATTTTTTGAAATACCTTCTTTAAATGGATTAAGTGTTCATCATATGTCTTAGAGAACACTATGATGTCATCAATGTATACCATTAACCATCCCTCAATCATTTCATTATGGAATGTTATATCCATTAACTTCTGAAATACTGATGGAGCATTTTTTGGTCCAAATGGCATCCTGACATATTTATAAATTCCCATGTGTGTTGTTACAAAAAAAAGTTCTGTGAATTCTTTTCAACAGGGATTTTATGGTACCCTTTATTTCCATCTAAGCAACTTATATACTTAGCACCTTTGAGGGTAGCATGTATAGAGGCAATCCTTGGCAAGGGATAAATATCATCTACTGTAAATGTATTTAATGCTCTATAATCACCGCACAGTCTTGCTTTATCTTGTTCATAAGAAATTAGCCCTGGTGATATTACACAATATTTTGGTGTAGTTTCAACCTCTTCAAGAATGTTCATTTTTAATAACATCTTAATATTATCCTCTATGTCTTTCCTCTTCATTGGTGAAGCAGGGTATGGTTTCTTCTTAAGACTAGCAGGAATATTATCCATATCACAGGTTAAACTAATCTTCATTTCATCATCTTTGACAAGGCCAAGTTCATTTGTACCATGTGCAAAAGCCATTGGAAATGCTTTAATTAAGTCCAAAATATTATTTTTCTCAGATTTACTTATCTGAGTGCCAAATGATGCTTTTGAAATTTCTGTTTCCAGAAGTTCCATCTCATTGGATTCTCCTCCTTTACACAGGGAATTTGTGACTGACTCAATATGTAAGACTATGTTAAAAGAATTTATTTTAAATTTCCTTTTACCATTCATGCCAATTGTAAAATTGTTATTAGAAGGGTCTAATTTCACACCAAACTTAGTCAGAATATTATTTCCAATGATAAAACAGTTACTTAAGATAGTATTATCCATTACAACAAAAATACAAGTTACTCTTACATAACCATGTTGATGTTTGAAGAAAACAGCATCTTTGTATTTACAATAGGATGTAGTACTGATCCAAAACCTCTCCAACTTTTCCTTTGAAGGGGTTCAAGCTTAGACTTATATTCACTATCAATTTTCTGAAATGTATTAGTAGAAACAACAGAACCAGCAGCTCCTGTGTCCAATACTATATTAACATTTTCACCAGAAATGATAGCTGGAACTGTGATAGGTGTCATTCTAAAGTTATCAGCTTGTATATCTTAAATGATTTCAGCATCCCCAAAATTCATTAAAGATTCATTTGAGTCCATATTTAATATTGGATTGTCAAAGATGGACAAATTATCTTCCAACATACAGACTTCATTTTCATCACTATATGAGATATTACTGTCATAATCACTTGAATCTTTACTTTTCTCTGTTTCAATTTCAGATTCATGTTGATTTTCAACTATATTTATATTCATCTCACATTTGTGACCTTTAATCCAAGGTTTGTTACACTTATAACAAGTATTTGTCTCATACTTTTTTGGTACTACAGGTGCAGTAGGTTTTTTCTGCTTCTCCTGAAGTGTTTTTGAATTCTGATTTTTCACAGGTTAAATATTTTGTTTATAAGTGGAATACCTTGCTTCATACTAATGGTTTAGTAATATTTCAATGCAAATATAAATAAAGTCAGAATATTCAGTAGCATTAATTGTTCTAGCTACAACAATGTCTCTGACAGATATAGGTAATTTATATAGTATCTTATCTTTCCATAAGTTAAAATCCATGTTAGGCTCAATGGCTTTTAATATTTTATTTAAATTCATTTAAAATAACATAGGTTTGTCACCATTTAACGGATTGTACCTAGTTTTCTCATAAAGCCTCTGCTGAGTGAGTGTGAATTTATAACCTCCAAATTGTTTTTCCATATATTAATTCCATTCAGCCCAAGAGTAATCTTTACCCTCATTCAAAACAGCTTCAAACCATAATAAAAAAACATCCTTAAATAAAGAGATCAATTTTGATGTTATTTCTTCATCTGGTAAATTATATGAGAATTTTAAATTGTCAATTCTTTGGATAAAATGTTGCCAATAAGAGCTGGCTTCCCCATCATAAGTTGGGTACTGATCTATTTTAGGCCAGTTCTTCTGATTGGATTTTATTTCACTAATCTTAGGTAAATTCAACAACTCATTTACTCTTGATAAATGGTCTTGTATTTTCTCCTGTAGGAATTTGTGACTTACATTTTCAGATTTGACACCACCACCAGATGGTTTTAGTTGTGGTGGTATAGGGAAGGAATGAGATTCACTTTTGCCAATGAGAGGATTATTATCATACTGAGAATACTTATGATTATCCTGGCTCATTATTAGATTGGAAGTCTCAATCTCAAGTTTAGTCAATCTTTGTAGCAGCTCAGAGACACTTTGATTTTTCTGGGCAAAAGATAAATTAGTTCTTGATTCAGTTTTCAATAAATGTGTTTCATACAATTTTTCCAACTCACAGAACTTGTTTGAAAGTTCATTATATTTACTACTCAATGAATCATATTTAAGAGTTAGAGACAAATGTTCATTCTCCAATTATTTATTACGTGTTTCCAATTGAGAAATATTTAATGTTAAGGATGAAATCGTATCACTTGTGAGCTTAAATTTTTGTTACTCACAATCAGTCATTCTATTCCACAATGCTGAAACAATTCTATGGACAGTTGGATTATTGTTAAAATACTCCATGTCTTCCTTCTCAATTCTTTAACTCTCTTGTGAACTTCTCATCTCACTAGTAAGTGGTGTAAACTGAGGATTAACTGTATTATAAATACTACTGTTGTTATTTACAAAAAACAAGTCAGGTGTATCTACAATAGAACCTAAATTTCTTAAGTCCTCCTCTATTTTCCGCACAGATTTGAAATCAATAATATTAACTACATTGTAATTATTAGTATTGTGTTCAATCTGAGAGGGTAATCTACTTACCATGGGATTTGTGTGAGCCCTGATTTTTGGCACCTTTGTTTTCCCTTGTAGGGGTTAACTGAGAAAGTCTGATGAGGAGGAGGATCCTTTTTGCAGTTGTGACTGGACCATTGTTGATGGAACCAATCCCACTTCCATTTGTCTACCAGTATTTTCTCCTGGGAGTGATGTGACCCTCCTGGGGTAGGGGGTTTCTGACTTGGCTGGCCTCCCTTTAGCTCTGCCAAAGATTGGTTCATCTGCTGAAATCCTACCTTTCAATTGTTCTGTAATTGCTCTACCTCCTTGAGCGTGAGGGACTTTGATTCCTCCAGCTTCAATACCTGTTTTTACAGATGGGATATTTGATCCTGAAGAGCAGGAGACGTCTTTTTTATAGTAATCTTTTTTAAGAGGGCCTCTTTTTCCTCTATGCTCATTTTCTCTGCCTGGGGGTATGACTGACCCTCCATGGTTATGTCCCGGAGCAATGTTCTTGTTAGCTTTAGACCTGGTATTATAAGCAGGCTTTTCACTTACATTGTCCTGGGGAGCACTCATATTGATAAAAATAACAATATATAACGTCTAAAGAAAGGAAAACCTATTGTAATTAGTAGATTAAAAGTATTAGCAATGATATTACTAATAAAAAAGCACTGGAGCTTACCCTGAATTTAAATCTTTATTTATTTAAATAAAATGTAATAAAAATTTGAAAAAATCTATTAAAAATAAAATAAGAAGTTTAACTAGACCTTTATAAGGGTGAATAAATAGCTTACCAAGATTTAACTAAATACAAATTTAATTGGGTGTTATATTTGTGACCAAATACCAAGTGAAATTGGGTTTATATTGGGTACAGTCACTACTGTAAATACCTAATTTTTATTATAAAAAATTAGTAAGATTATTATAAGGGTTCTTTTCCGCAATCACTGAGCTATGATAACCCACTAATAGGCAGAAGACCCAAATATTTTGTTTGTTTTGAGCTATAATAAAGTAAAAATCACGTCCCAAGGCTTATACTAAATAATAAGTAAAAACTAAGGAAAGACCCCCAATTGTCAGTGTATCTAGTATTTAAGTATGATTTAATATTATTTATTAATGGTCCTACTACTTATTAATAAATGATTTAGTGATTAAACCTCAGGGGAAGACTAATAAAATAGTTTTTCTCAAATAAAACTCACAATACTTGGATTTAAATGTGTGCTAGTGGTGGAAAATAGATGAATAGAATATAGTTATAGCTTATATAAACATAATATCAATTTATAATGGCTTCATAATAAATCTTTTAATAATAATAATTGTGTTATAGTGTTTGTTTGAATTGTAGTAAGTGAATTATGATCAATAACCGTCCAAATCCTCCCTTACTTATACCTAAGTCCACTGGAGTGCACAGACCTTCAATCCACATGATGTCACTGCTATCCCTGGAAATTACAGCACTGTGAGGGCCCATCACCTCCCCATGGCTTCCACTTTAAGAAGAACCCCATCCCAGACCTCAAGTAAGGACCCTCCATCACAATTAATGATAACACAGACCCATACCATAAATAGAAAATCCAGATAAAAGCGGATACCATAAAGAAACAGGTAAAATAACTCATCTAAAGAGAGTATAATGAAACCTAAAGAATATAAAGGAAACAAATGAAATGTCAAAGCCCCCAATAATATCCCAAGAATCCATATTAACCCAGAAATGACCTCCCAACCCATAAATCCGTGAATATCCTTCCAAGGAAGCAGATTAAGTTGTCCAGACTGAGTGTATGCGCCTGAAATAGATGTTTATGCTTCTGTAAGAATTGTGAGTCCACTGGATACATCCATATGATCTAAAATAAGCAGAAAAACACAGGGTATAGGCTATTAAGAGGCTAAAACCCACTTATATACCTAAATATACAAAATACACTGCATATTTCACTGAATATGAGATTTATGTATACATATAAGCTTATGTATGTCAATAATTACTTCATATCACTTAAGATAAGTATATTATGACTCTATTAACACCTTAATAAGTATTATTAGGCTATGGATAAGCTATTTATACTACTATAATTTATATAATAGAGTAATAATTATATATATATGTAGTATAATCATATATATTATTGTTTAAACCTTATTTTTAAGATATAAGCTTAATGTACTGAAGGTTCTCTTATTTTAAGTATAAGAAATACTCTGTCCTAGGGATATCTAGGCTGAAAAAATGGAAGCAAAAGAGGGCAGAGGAGTGAGGAGTTTAGTAAAGTGTGACGGAATGGAGATAAAATAGAAGGTTGGAGGGAAAAGAAAAGGGGGTGGAGATGAAATCAAAAGGAATTTGAAGTGGTGAGATGAGTTTTTGAGGGTGGAGGAAGGAATGGGGAGTGATTTGGAGTTGATTGAGGCGGTCGTAAGGGGTGGTGAGCACTCAGAGGGGTAGAGAAGCCAAAAAAAGGTGGTGATCAGTGAGTTAAAGGGAAAAAGAGACAAGAAAAAAATGAATGAAGGTAGAAAAATGTGGTTTGAAAGGGTGAAATGTGAATAAAGTTTTTAAGTATGATAGTGTTAATATGACAAATTGATGGGGAAAAGTTCAAAAAGAGTATGAAAATAAAGAAGGTGAACACTATTTTTTGGCTGAACATCAGAGTCCACCTTCATAGATTATTTCTGGCTATAGAAACACATGTATTTCACTAAGATGAAAACTTTTTTATTGACTTAACTTTTTGTACTTGCTATATTAAAGCTAAAATTAACTTAGAGTATTAAAATGTAATTAATTATGGTCTTATTATTTAAATTGATCTCCAGTAATTCAACATAAAAAAGTACTTTCTACTTATATAAAAAATAAATACAAAGCATTAAAAATAATAAAAAAATAAAACTTACATATTTCACAGGAGGCCATTTATTTTTGAGACTAATTTCATTTATCATAGATGATTATGATACATATGGTGATAAATTAAGGAAAGTTGATATATTATAAAAATATTGTGAAAAAAAAATTTATATTAAAATTTAAAACTCCAAGAGAAATTGGTAAAAATTAGAAAAAGGTTATTGGCTGGTTTGTCTAGATGAAGGAGAATAGAAGGAAGAAGAGGAGAAAGAAAAGAGGAAAGGAGAGAATTTAAAGAGAAATGAAGAGAATGAAGAAAAGGGACTATAGGATAAAGTGAAAATGGGATACTGGACTTAATAGGGGGTATCAAAATTGACCAATCTGCAATTAGGGATCAGGAACTTTTTTCCCAGGACCAGACAATATTAATTGTGGATAAGGAATCCATGATAATGCATTATCCCACCTCTTATACCCCGATTTCCATTCCTAATTCCTGATCCCAAACTCATCACATCAATTATGGATTTTTAAGAAAGTCACATTACTTATAATTGCTGATGCCATCCTTAAGTCTTTCCTCAATCTATGCTACTTAATTTTGGTGGCGAACACTTAAAGTTTTTTTCTATCTACACACCTCAACTGCACATTTGGCGCTGAATTCCCACTTCCCTCATCACATAAGCCTTCCACCAACAACTATGAATCACCTCTCTACTAGGAAGCTACTTCACTCAACTATGAATGCTATTGCTTTACTTTTAGTTCTTTACTATAAAACAGACTCTGATTTGGAAGATGCTTTAGCCTATATGTCTTTTCTTTCCAAAAAGCCTTACATAAGCCCAAGGGGGACAAATCTCCATCATGATCCCAGATATGATCTCTGCTCCATTCTCAACATTCCTAAAATAAACTTCAAATGTATGTCTAAAATTACTTTGAAGTTAATCTTTTCACCTTATGTATTTCATATTTCAGCTAATATTTTATTGCATTGAACTCTGTTCTTTGCCCAAAGAACAGAGTCCATCCTCCTATTTTCACAAAGTTTGCACCAACACCCATCCCTTTCAATTCTATCAACACATGCTTGTCTTCCTTCCCAACCCTTTTCGCTACCCTCCCAGCCTCATTGTGTGCCATCCTCTTTTGATCCCCATTTCACCCCTCCCAACCTCTCCCCAAACCTTTTCTTCATTCAAAATGCATTGGAAACCCTTAATTTTCCCTTCCAACTCTTCCCCAACCTTTTGGATACCTCATATATCCTTCCTCACTCCTCTCTCCAGCTTCCCCAACCCTTGTAGCCCCATTCCTCCCCTTTACCTTGCCTCCAAAATCCTTGAACCCCAATTTCTGTTACATCAAGATAGATTACTGTTTTTATATAATGGTGCATCTGGCCCTAGGTCATTCTACTTGCTATTATATAAAATAGGAAAACTTGATTGGGACTGGTGAAAATAATTTTTTGTAGAAATTTTCATTTTTAATTTTTTTCATTTAATTTTGGATTATTCTCTTCCAATTATGTTTTAAAGTTATGTCAAGATACATTACTGTTTTTATATAATGGTGCATCTGGCCTTAGGTTGTTATACTGGCTATTATATAAAATAGGAAAACTTGATTGGGACTGGTGAAAATAATTGGTTGAAGAAATTATCATTTTTAAATTTTTTTTCCATTTTGTTTCTTTGATTTAATAAATTGCAGGGGGGGGGGTATTGCCAAATTTTCATATAAGACTTTAAAAAAAAAATTGAAAATTTGGTGATATTCTTCCCTTAATTCAATAAAATACAGGGGGGGAGGGGTATTGCTAAATTTTCATATGAGACTTGCAAAAAAAAAAATTGACTTGAAATTTTGGTGATACCCATCCCTTACTTCAATAAAATACAGGGGGGTGTATTGCCAAAATTTAATATAAGACTTGCATTATTATTTACTTGAAAGAATTTCAGTGATATCCACCCCTTAGTTCAATCAAATACAGGGATGTGATTGGGAATTTTTCAAATGTGACTTGAAAATTTTAACTAAAAAAAAATTTATAACATTAAAATTCTTGAAAATTTTATTTAAAAAAGAATTCATAACATTAAATTATGAAAATTTAACTAATGATGGATGGAGTAAAGAAATACAGGTAATTAAGATAAAGTTTTATGTAAAATTAATTATGAACAGTTGAAGTGAGAGCAAAATAAAAGAAACTAGTAATAAAAAAATATCTTTAAATGTTCAATTTCCTCAACAGATTTATTAGCTTTAACACATTCTATCAAGAAATCATTCTTTTTAGAATTTTCTTCATGATCAAGCTTATATTTCATCTGTTCCATGAGGTTTTGATGCTTGAGTGTTTTCTCCTCTTTCTTTGTTATTTCAATAATTATAAATAACTCTAAGTTCTTCTCCTCCAAGTCTTCTTCCCTATCATCCTTCTGTAAAGAGAGTTTCTACTACCTCTCCTCCAAGAATTGTGTCCTATCATCCTTCCATAAAGAGAGTTCAAACTTCTTCACTTCCAAATTATGTACCCTGTCATCCCTCCTTAAAGAGAGCTCTTATTTTTGCTTTCAAAATTTAGAGTTCTCTTTAGAAACTTCCACTTGCTCTAGAGTGATAATAAATATTAACAAAAATTACAAGAAATCAGAGTAGAATATTAAGAGGTTTGGTATTACTTACCAGCATCACATTTCTCAAAAAATTTTTGGATGAAGAAAAAGGGGTTTGAGATGAAGTATCATTTTTTCTTCTTCTTTGAGAGTGGAAATTTAGAGTACTTGAAGCCCTTTGATTTTTGTTCAAGGTCACATTTTCCTCCTCATCATTGCCGCTGGCTTCTGACTCAGTTTATTCTGATTCCTGAATTTGTTGTTATGACTTTCTAGAAATAAGAATATGTAAATAAAAAAAGAATTGGTAAGATAAAAGAAAAAAACATACTTGAGTTAGATCAGGGTTTGTGTCAGACTAGATATCCCTAGGACTGAGTATTTCATATACTTAAAATAAGATAACCTTAAGTACATTAAGCTTTTATCTTAAAAATATATATGATTATTTTACACATATATATAATAATTACTCTATTATACAAATTATAAAAGTTTAAATAGCTTATCCATAGCCTAATAATACTTATTAAGGTGTAAATGGAGTCATAATATACTTATCTTAAGTGATATTAAGTAATTATTGACATACATAAGCTTATATGTATACATAAATCTCATATTCAGTGAAATATGCAGTGTATTATGTATATTTAGGTATATAAGTGGGTTTTAGCCTCTTAATAGCCTATACCCTGTGTTTTTCTGATTATTTTAGGTCATATGGACGTATCCAGTGGACTCACAACACCTACAGAAGTATAAACATCTATTTCAGGCTCATACACTCAGTCTGGACAACTTAATCTGCTTCCTTGGATGGATATTCACAGATTTATGGGTTGGGAGGTCATTGATGGGTTAATATTGATGCTTGGGAATGTTATTGGGGGCTTGGAAATTTCATTTTTTCCTTTATATGCTTTGTGTTTCATTATATTCTCTTTGGATGAGTTATTTTACCTGTTTCTTTATGGTATCGCTTTTATCTGGATTTTCTATTTATGGTATGGATCTGTGTTATTATTAATAGTGATGGAGGGTCCTTACTGGAGGTCTGGGTGTTGAATTTGCTTGAAGTGGACGCCATGGGGAGTTGATGGGTCCTCTAAGTGCTGTAATTGCCGGGGATAGCAGTTATATCATCTGGATTGAAGGTCTGTGCACTCCAGTGGATTTTGGTATAAGTAAGGGAGGATTTTGATGGTTATTGATCATAATTCACTTACTACAATTCAAACAAACATTATAACACAATGATTATTATTCAAAGAAATATTATAAAGCCATTATAAATTGATATTATCTTTATATAAGCTATAACTATATTATATTTATCTATTTTCCACTACTAGCACACATTTAAATCCAAGTATTGTGAGTTTTATTTGAGAAAAACTATTTTATTAGTCTTCCCCTGAGGTTTAATCACTAAATCATTTATTAATAAGTAGTAGGACCATTAATAAATACTATTAAATCATACTTAAATACTAGATACACTGACAATTGGGGGTCTTTCCTTAGTTTTTACTTATTATTTAGTATAAGCCTTGGGACTTGATTTTTACTTTAGTATAGCTCAAAACAAACCAAATATATGGGTCTGCTTCATATTAGTAAGTCATCAAAACTCAGTGATTACGAAAAAGAACCCTTATAATAATTTTACTAATTTTTTATAATATATATTAGGTATTTACAGTAGTAACTGTACCCAATATAATCCCAATTTCACTTGGTATTTGGTGACCAATGTAACACCCAATTAAATTGGTATTTGGTTAAAGCTTGGTAAGCTATTAATTCACCCTTATAAAGGTCTATTTAAACTTATTGTTTTATTTTTCACAGATTTTTTCAAATTTTTATTACATTTTATTTAAATAAATAAAGATTTAAATTCAGGGTAAGCTCCAGTGCTTTTTATTAGTAATAACATTGCTAATACTTTTAATCTACTAATTCCAATAGGTTTTTCTTTCTTTAGACATGATACTGTCAGTATAGTCTAGTATATAAGTATGATATAATAGTGTTTATTTATGGTCCTACTACTTATTGATAAATGATTTAGTGATTAAACCTCAGGGGAAGACTAATAAAATAGTTATACTCAAATAAAACTCACAATACTTGGATTTAAATGCGTGCTAGTGGTGGAAAATAGATGTATAATATATAGTTATAGCTTATATAAAGATAATATCAATTTATAATGGCTTTATAATATATTTCTAAATGTTAATAATTGTATAGTAGTGTTTTTTGGAGTTGTATTAATTGAATGATGATAAATAACCGTCAAAATCCCTTCTTACTTATACCCAAATCCACTGGAGTGCACAGACCTTCAATATAGATGATGTCACTTCTATCCCCGGCAATCACAGCACTATGAGGGCCCATCACCTCTCCATGGCGTCCACTTCAAGCAGTTTCAACACCCAGACCTCCAGTAAGGACCCTCCATCACTATTAATAATAACACAGATCCATACCATAAATAGAAAATCCAGATAAAAGCGGATACCATAAAGAAACAGGTAAAATAAACAATCAATAAGAGATTTAATGAAACCAAAAGCATATAAAGGAAACAAATAAAATGTTCAAGCCCCCAATAACATCCCCAAGCATGCTCATTAACCCAGAAATGTCCTTCCAACCCATAAATCCATGAATAACCATCCAAGGAAGTAATTTTAGTTGCCAAACTGGGTGTATGCGCCTGATATAGGTGTCCATGCTTCTATAGGCGTTGTGAGTCCACTGATTTTGTCCATATGACCTAAAATAAGCAGAAAAACAAAGGTTATAGGCTATTAAGGGGCTAAAACCCACTTATATACCTAAATATACATAATATACTCCATATTTCACTGAATATGAGATTTATGTATACATATAAGCTTATGTATGTCAATAATTACTTCATATCACTTAAGATAAGTATATTATGACTCCATTAACACCTTAATAAGTATAATTAGAGTATGGATAAGCTATTTAAACTAATATAAGTTGTATAATAGAATAATAATTATATATATATATAATATAATAATATATATTATTATTTTAACCTTATTTTTAAGACATAAGCTTAATTTACTTAAGGTTATCTTATTTTAAGCATAAGAAATACTCAGTCCTAAGGATATTTAGGCTGACACTCCCTCACCCCAAAAAAACAATAAAAAAAATGTTAAGACATTTTAATTGAAACTAAGGAGTGAAATAAAAAATAAAAAATAATTTTTATAATACATTTACTGAATAAACAGTATTATTTAGATTTAAATTTTTTCAAGAGATTTTTAAGATTAGAGATTTCATTCTGGAATCCAGTGGTCATATTCACTTGATTTATTTTTAAATCTTAATAGATACTCAACTCCCTTTTCTTTAGTAAGGTGTCTCTTTTTAAGTATCTTTTCAATTTCTGCCTTTTCAACTATTTCTTCAGGTTGCTGTTTATGCCTTCCTGATCTTCTTGGAAATAGAGCAGTATCATTAGAATGGTATGGTTTTATAAGTGAAATAGGAAATTGTCAGTATAGTCTAGTATATAAGTATGATATAATAGTGTTATTTTATGGTCCTACTACTTATTAATAAATGATTTAGTGATTAAACCTCAGGGGAAGACCAATAGAATAGTTATACTCAAATAAAACTCACAATACTTGGATTTAAATGCGTGCTAGTGGTGGAAAATAGAAGAATAAAATATAGTTATAGCTATTATAAAGATAATATCAATTTATAAGGGCTTTATAATATATTTCTGAATACTAATAATTGTAGTGTAGTGTTTTTTTGAAGTGTAGTAATTGAATGATGATAATAAACCGTCAAAATCCCTCCTTACTTATACCCAAATCCACTGGAGTGCACAGACCTTCAATCCAGATGATGTAACTGCTATCCCCGGAAATTACAGCACTGTGAGGGCCCATCACCTCCCCATGGCGTCCACTTCAAGCAGTTTCAACACCCAGACCTCCAGTAAGGACCCTCCATCACTATTAATAATAACACAGCTTCATACCATAAATAGAAAACCCAGATAAAAGCGGATACCACAAAGAAACAGGTAAAATAAATGATCAAAAAGAGATTTAATGAAACTAAAAGCATATAAAGGAAACAAATAAAATGTCCAAGCCCCCAATAACATCCCCAAGCATCCACATTAACCCAAAAACATCTTTCCAACCCATAAATCCGTGAATAACCATCCAAGGAAGTAATTTTAGTTGTCCAAACTGGGTGTATGCGCCTGATATAGATGTCTATGCTTCTGTAGGCGTTGTGAGTCCACTGATTTCGTCCATATGACCTAAAATAAGCAGAAAAACAAAGGTTATAGGCTATTAAGGGGCTAAAACCCACTTATATACCTAAATATACATAATATACTGCATATTTCACTGAATATGAGATTTATGTATACATATAAGCTTATCTATGTTCATAATTACTTCATATCACTTAAGATAAGTATATTATGACTCCATTAACACCTTAATAAGTATTATTGGGCCATAGATAAGCTATTTAAACTATTATAAATTATATAATAGAATAATAATTATATATATATATAATAGAATAATAATTATATATATAGATAATAAAATAATATATATTATTATTTTAACCTTATTTTTAAGATATAAGCTTAATCTAGTTAAGGTTATCTTATTTTAAGCATAAGAAATACTCAGTCCTAAGGATATTTAGGCTGACAGAAATACTGGATGTTTTCTATCATATGGTGCATATAGAATAACCTCAACAGCATTATTACTAACCATCTTTTAAACTACAAATGGTCCAATGAATGGATCCTTCAATCTAACATTACCATTTGAATTGAAAAGTAGTGTTGAAATAAGGACTTCATCACCCTCTTTGAACATTTGTTCTTTATGGGCTTTATACCATCTTTTCTTTTCATACTCAAAAACCTTATTTATACATTCTTGAGCATGTTTTCTGCATAATTCCTGCATCTGAAGAAAAGATTTAGTACCTGGATGGATATCCAATCTAGGTAACTTATTAAGAGTTTTAGCAGGGGTATTAGGTACATAACCCAACCATAACTCAAATAGCTTCTTGCCAGTGACAGAATGTACTGTACTATTGTATGCAAATTCTAAACCTGGGATAAGGGTTACCCAATCATGTGTGAACATGTCATTGTCTTTAAAATTAAGACCAAAAGCACAGTATCTTCTTATCATATCTTCTAAGGTTTGTATCATTCTTTCTGCTAGCCCATCAGTTTGTGGATGGTGTGCTGTAGAAAGTTTTAATTGACACCCTGAAACATCCATAAGTGATGTCCAGAACTCAGAAGTAAATTTAGTAGATCTGTCAGAAACTATTGCTTTGGGGAAACCTGCTATATTTAAAATTTGTGTCCACCATAAAAAAGCTAAGTCCTTTGCAGAAACCTCTTTGTGGGTAGGAATAAATTTACACATCTTTGTAAATCTATCTACAATTACCCAGCAGGAGTTATAACTCTTATGCCCTGCTATTGGTAAACCTGTTACAAAGTCCATGTTAATGATTTCCCATGGAGCTTTTGGTTGCTCAATTTGTTGTAATAAACCAGCTCTTTTGCCTGTTAATCTTTCAGATTTTTGACAAGAATCACATGTTTCAACATATTTCTGAACATCCTCAGACATGTTAATACACCAAGCTGTGTTTTTTACTCTGGTTAATGTTTTATGGTAGTAAAAATGACCTGCTAATATATCATCATGACATATACTTAACATTAACTCCTTCATTGAAGGGGGAATTACAATTACATTACTTAATTTTTTCCTGTAATATATAAAACCATCCACAATGGAAAATTTTCCTTTTTCTAATGCCTCTTTATACTTATTTGGTAATGTTTCTATTAAAAAATTCATTGAAGCATTAGATGGATCATTTAATATTGTAGTGAGTTTACTCAAGTCAGGATCTGAATTATAATTATCAAGAATTGATTGCATAAATTCATCCTCAAGATCTACAATATAAATGCCATAAATGTTAATAATCTCTGTTTCAGGAACATAAGCAGGATTATCAACATTATTAGGCAGAGGTACTCTAGATAAAAAATCTAGGTTAGAGTGTAAGTTTCCTGCTCTATGTGTAATAGTCATCTGTCCTCTGTATTCTTGTACAGCTAATTGCCATCTGAACATGTGTCTATAAGGAGTTTTCATGTTTAAGAGTGACTAAACTGCACTACAGTCAGGTATTAAATCAAGTTTTTGGTCTTCAAGGTAATAATGTAGCTTTTAAAGAGCCCATTCTACTACCAAATATTCAAGTTGAGTAGCACCATATTTCAATTCACTACTTCTTAGAGTACGAGAGATATAACAAATTACTACTTCTGACATTTTTTCTTCAATAAGTTGTTTTTGATGCAATTCAGCACCCAGAGAAATAAAACTTGCATCTGTATATAATACAAAAGGCAATTGGAAATCTGGTAATACCAAGATAGGAGCTGTCATTAAACATTCTTTCAACTTATTAAAAGCCCGTTGTCTTTCATTATTCCAAATGAAAGCTTCTGATTTCTTTATCAGTGTGTTCAATGGTGCAGCAATTATTTGGTAGTTTTTTATATATTGTCTATAATAACCACACATACCAAGAAAAGATTGTACATTCTTTAAATTTTGAGGAATGCCAATATTCTTTATTGCAGCCACTTTTTTTTGTTTTAAACATATTTGTGAGCCAGATACAATATGACCAAGAAATTTTAAAGATTCAAACCCAAATTACATTTTTTCAATGCAAGGGTCATTTTTATTTCATCCATTTTTTGAAATACCTTCTTTAAATGGATTAAGTGTTCATCATATTTCTTAAAGAACACTATGATGTCATCAATGTATACCATTAACCATCCCTCAATCATTTCATTATGGAATGTTATATTCATTAACTTCTGAAATACTGATGGAGCATTTTTGGTCCAATTGACATCCTGACATATTTATAAATTCCCATGTGTGTTGTTACAAAAAAAATTTCTGTGAATTCTTTTCAACAGGGATTTGATGGTACCCTTTATTTCCATCTAAGCAACTTATATACTTAGCACCTTTGAGGGTAGTATGTATAGAGGCAATCCTTGGAAAGGGATAAATATCATCTACTGTAAATGTATTTAATGCTCTATAATCACCGCACAGTCTTGCTTTATCTTGTTCATAAGAAATTAACCCTGATGATATTACACAAAATTTTGGTGTAGTTTCAACCTTTTCAAAAATGTTCATTTTTAATAAAATCTTAATATAATCCTCTATTTTTTCCTCTTCATTGGTGAAGCAGGGTATGGTTTCTTTTTAAGACTAGCAGGAATATCATCCATATCACAGGTTAATCTAATCATTATTTCATGATCATTTACAAGGCTAAGTTCACTTGTACCATGTGCAAAAGCCATTTGAAATGCTTTAATTAAGTCCAAAATATCATTTTTCTCAGCTTTACTTATCTGAGTGCCAAATAATGATTTTGAAATTTCTGTTTCCAGAAGTTCCATCTCATTGGATTCTCTTCCTTTGCACGGAATATTTGTTACTGAATCAATGTGAAAGACTGTGTTAAAAGAATTTATTTTAAATTTCCTTTTACCATTCATGCCAATTGTAAAATTTTTATTGTCAGGGTCTAATTTCCCACCAAACTTAGTCAGAATATCTTTTCCAATGATAAAACAGTTACTACAGTTAGTATTATCCATTACTACAAAGTCACAAGTTATTCTTACATAACCATGTTGATGTTTAAAGAAAAGAGAAGTTTTGTATCTACCAATGGAATGTAGTACTGGTCCAAAACCTCTCCAATTTTTACTTTGAAGGGGTTCAAGCTTAGACTTGTATTCACTATCAATTTTCTGCAATGTATTAGTAGAAACAACAGAACCAGCAGCTCCTGTGTCCAATACTATATTAACATTTTCACCAGAAATGATAGCTGGAACCGTGGTAGGTGTCATTATAAAGCTATCAGCTTGTATATCTTTAATGATTTCAGCATCCTCAAAATTCATTAAAGATTCATTTGAGTCCATATTTAATATTGGATTGTCAAATATGGACAAATCATCTTCCAACATACAGACTTCATTTTCATCACTATATGAGATATTACTTTCATAATCACTTGAATCTTTACTTTTCTCTGTTTCAATTTCAGATTCATGTTGATTTTCAACAATATTTATATTCCTCTCACATTTGTGACATTTAACCCAAGGTTTGTTACACTTATAACAAGTATTTGTTTCATAATTTTTTGGTACTACAGATGCAGTAGGTTTTTTCTGCTTCTTCTGAAGTGGTTTTGAATTCTGATTTTTCACAGGTTCAACATTTTGTTTATAGGTGGAATACCTTGCTTCATACTTATGGTTTAGTAATATTTCATTGCAAATATTAATAAAGTCAGAATATTCAGTAACATTAATTGTTCTAGCTACAACAATGTCTCTGACAGATATAGGTAATTTACATATTATCTTATCTTTCCATAAGTTATAACCCATGTTAGGCTCAGTGGCTTTTAATATTTTATTTAAATTCATTAAAAATACCATAGTTTTATCACCATTCAACGGATTGTACCTAGTTTTCTCATAAAGTCTCTGCTGAATGAGTCTGAATTTAGAAACTCCAAATTGTTTTTCAATTAGTTGTTTCCATTCAGTTCAAGAGTAATCTTTACCCTCATTCAAAACAGCTTCAAACCATAATAAAGCAACATCCTTAAATAAATAGATCAATTTTGTGGTTATTTCTTCATCTGGTAACTTATATGAGAATTTTAAATTGTCAATTCTTTGGATAAAATGTTGCCAATCATAGCTGGATTCCCCATTATAAGTTGTGTACTGATCTATCTTAGGCCAGTTCTTCTGATTTGATTTCATTTCACTAATCTTAGGTAAATTCAACAACTCATTTACTCTTTATAAATGGTCTTGTATTTCCTCCTGTACGGATTTGTGACTTACATTTTAAGATTTGACACTACCACTAGATGGTTTTAGTTGTGGTGGTATAGGGAAGGAATGAGATTCACTTTTGCCAATGAAAGGATCATTATCATATTGAGTATACTTATGATTATCCTGGTTCATTAGTAGATTGGAAGTTTCAATCTCAACTTTAGTTAATCTTTGTAGCATCTCAGAGCCACTTTGATCTGTCTGGGCAAAAGATAACTTAGTTCTTGATTCAGTTTTCAATAAATGTGTTTCATACAATTTTTCCAACTCACAGAATTTGTTTGAAAGTTCATTATATTTACTACTAAATGAATCATATTTAAGAGTTAGAGACAAATGTTCATTCTCAAATTCTTTATTACGTGTTGCCAGTTGAGAAATATTTAATGTTAAGGATGAAATTGTATCACTTGTGAGCTTAACTGTCTGTTTCTCACAATCAGTCATTCTATTCCACAATGCTGAAACAATTCTATGGACAGTTGGATTATTGTTAAAATACTCCATGTCTTCCTTCTCAACTCTTTCACTCTCTTGTGAACTTCTCATCTCACTAATAAGTGGTGTAAACTGAGGATTAACTGTATTATAAATACTACTGTTGTTATTGACAAAAGACAAGTCAGGTGTATCTACACTAAAGCCTAAATTTCTTAAGTCCTCCTCTATTTTTTGCGCATATTTGACATCAATAATATTACCTACATTGTAATTATCAGTATTGTCTTCAATCTGAGTGGGTAATCTGCTTACAACGCGATTTGTGTGAGCCCCAATTTTTGGCACCTTTGTTTTCCCTTGTAGGGGTGAACTGAGGAAGTCTGATGAGGAGGAGAATCCTTGTTGCAGTTGTGACTGGACCATTGTTGATGGAACCAATCCCACTTCCATTTGTCTACCAGTATTTTCTGCTGGGAGTGATGTGATTCTTCTGGGGAGGGGGTTGCTGACTTGGCTAGCCTCCCTTTAGATCTGTTAATTATTGGTTCATCTGCTGAAATCCTACCTTGCAATTTTTTAGCAATTGCTCTACCTCCTTGAGCATGAGGGATTCTGATTCCTCTAACTTCAATACCTGTTTTGCCAGATGGGATAGTTTATCCTGAATAAGAGGAGACATCTTTTTTATAGTAATTATTTATAAGAGGGTGTCCTTTTCCTCTTTGCTCATCTGCATTGCCTGGGGGTATGACTGACCCTCCATGGTTATGTCCTGGAGCAAGGTTTTTGTTAGCTTTAGACCTGGTATTATAAGCAGGCTTTTCACTTACATTGTCCTGGGGAGAACTCATATTGATAAAAGTAACAATATATAACCTCTACAGAAAGGAAAACCTATTGGAATTAGTAGATTAAAAGTATTAGCAATGATATTACTAATAAAAAAGCACTGGAGCTTACCCTTAATTTAAATCTTTATTTATTTAAATAAAATGTAATAAAAATTCGAAAAAAATCTGTTGAAAATAGAATAATAAGATTAACTAGACCTTTATAAGGGTGAATAAATAGCTTACCAAGCTTTAACCAAACACAAATTTAATTGGGTGTTATATTGGTCACCAAATACCAAGTGAAATTGGGTTTATATTAGGTACAGTTACTACTTTAAATACCTAATTTTTATTATGAAAAATTAGTACAATTATTATAAGGGTTCTTTTCCGAAATCACTGAGCTATGATGACCCACTAATATGCAGAAGACCTAAATATTTGGTTTGTTTTGAGCTACACTAAAGTAAAAATCACGTCCCAAGGCTTATACTAAATAATAAGTAAAAACTAAGGAAAGACCCCCAATTGTCAGTGTATCTAGTAATTAAGTATGATTTAATAGTATTTATTAATGGTCCTACTACTTATTGATAAATGATTTAGTGATTAAACCTCAAAGGAAGACTAATAAAATACTTATACTCAAATATAACTCACAATACTTGGATTTAAATGCGTGCTAGTGGTGGAAAATAGATGAATATAATATACATATAGCTTATTTAAAGATAATATCAATTTATAATGGCTTTATAATATATCTTTGAATAATAATAATTGTTTTGAAATGTTTATTTGAATTTTAGTAAGTGAATGATGTCTAATAACCTTCAAAATCCTCCCTTACTTATACCAAAATCCACTGGAGTGCACAGACCTTCAATCCAGATGATGTCACTGCTATCCCCGGCAATTACAGCACTTTGAGGGCCCATACCCTCCCCATGGTGTCTACTTCAAGTAGATTAAACACCCAGATCTCCAGTAAGGACCCTCCATCACAATTAATGATAACACAGACCCATACCATAAATAGAAAATCCAGATAAAAGTGGAAACCATAAAGAAACAGGTAAAATAACTCATCCAAAGAGAATATAATGAAACCCAAAGCATATAAAGGAAACAAATGAAATGTCAAAGCCCCCAAAAACATCCCCAAGCATCCATATTAACCCAGAAATGACCTCGCAACCCATTAATCTGTGAATATCCATCCAAGGAAGCAGATTAAGTTGTCCAAACTGAGTGTATGCGCCTGAAATAGATATTTATGATTCTGTAGGTGTTGTGAATCCACTGGATACGTTTATATGACCTAAAATAAGCAGAAAAAACAAATTATATAGTCTATTAAGAGGCTAAAACCCACTTATATACCTAAATATACATAATATACTGCATATTTCACTGAATATAAGATTTATGTATACATATAAGCTTATGTATGTCAATAATTACTTAATATCAATTACGATAAGTATATTATGACTCCATTAACACCTTAATAATTATTATTAGGCTATGGATAAGCTATATAAACTATTATAATTTATATAATAGAGTAATAATTATATATATATGTAATATAATCATATATATTATTGTTTAAACTTATTTTTAAGATATAAGCTTAATTTACTTAAGTTTATCGTATTTTAAGTATAAGAAATACTCAGTTCTAGGGATATATAGGCTGACAGTATCACTTGAAGAGTGCTCAGATGAAAAAGACATTGGAAGAACAGCTGAAGATAATTCAATTGCTGTAGTATTATTAGAGGAGATGGGAAGAAAAATGTAATCAGGAACATGAATTTGAGTAAAACAATTGATGAAATAGTTTTTGAACTTAAGAAGTTTAACATTTAGATAAACAATTATCTTCTTCCATTCCTTATCATAAAGTCAATAACTTTTTGATTTGGTTCAAAACCAACAATAGTACATTCAGTTCCTCTTGACTGAAGTTTACTAGTACAGGTTTCCTTATCATTCAGTCTAACTGCTAGTGAACTGAATCGTTTTACAAAATCATAATGAATTGAATAAATACCACTAAGTGGTATAAAGGAGTTGAGTTTTTCTTGTGGTGAACAGTATTTTTATTTAGAATGAGGTAAAAGATTCAATAGCATGTTGCAGTACATTGCACATTCACCCCACAACTCAGGCAAACATTAGGAATCAATTAGAACTGTACAGATCTTGTTGATAAGGGTTTTATTAAATCTTTCAGCAACAGAGTTATGTTGAGGTTTCTTAGCTGGAGCCTTCTCTCGAGTTATTCCACACTCATTCAAATTCTTGACAAAGTGACCCAAGCCATACTCTCCCCCCCTATCACATTTTAAATATTTAATTTTTCTCTCCAATTTATTTTCTATATCATGCTGATATTTAAGGAAATTTAAATAAACATTGGATTTAGACTTCATCAGAAAAATAGTGAATATCTTGTGCAGTCATCAATTAAGTTAAAATGTATCTACATCCACCAAGTGTAGGGGGATCAATAGGACCGACAACATCCAAGTGAAACCTAAACAATGGAATTGTAGCAGTAGGAAATATAGAGTTAAATGGACTCTTAACAATTTTTTCTTTTGCACAAGTGACACAATCAAATTTCTCATCAACAAGATCAATATTTTTTAATATAAGAAAATCCCAAAGAGTCCTTGTGTTTAGATGTCCTAGACCTGAGTGCCATTGACATAAAGTAAGTTTAGGAAAGGAGGAAATATAAGCAGCTTGGCTAGTATACCACAAATTCTGCTTTTGACTTTATGCAAAAATCTAGCCACTAGTGAGTTGTTTGAATCAAAATTCTTGTTTCTTCCGGTAAGAAATTGACCGTGAGACCTAAAAAATTCAATTTATTTACAGAAATCAAATTTTTTGACAAATTCTTCACATAAAGAACATTTCGAAGAACAAGCAAATTAGAGATCGGAAGATTGCAGCTATGATAAGCTGTTAGAATTTGAGTTCTTGCAATATTGATTTTTGCAGGTGTAACAAGTTTGGTAATTTCAGTGAGCAGGTCCTTATTATTGACCATATGACATGTAGCACCCGAGTCGAACACAAAAACTTTCTCGCCCTTTTCAGAATTAGCCACATAAGCAGACTCCTCAAGACCATAAACCTCAACAAGAGATGCTGATTCAGTCATCTCCTCAGCAGGTTTGGCTCTCTCATTTGAAGAAACCTTTAGCTTCTTAAGCTGTTCTCTTAATTGTGTGATACAATTTTTATCCATTGTGGTCTTCCAACATTGGCAGGGGCCTTTTTTGTGTGATTTGGCGCTGTTTGTGCATGTCTTAATTGACATCTGTTTAGGATTTGGGTATTTTTCTGGTTTTATTCCATTAATATTGGGTCTGCGGGTATGTGGGTACTATCATTGGATATCCCTGGTTTTTCTCTATATTTTATGTCTTGTAGACATTTTTCATATTCTGAGTTTTAAGGGGTCATTTCCTCATTTTTCATTTATAAAAGATTGCTGTTTAATTTTGTTTTTTGTGTTTTACGGGCTAACTTTAAGACTTAGGGTTAAGTGCTTAGTACCATTGGATAGAGCTAAATTTTCTCTATATTTCATGTCTCAATGTTGTTATAGTGAAATTCCATGTTTTAAAGGTTTTAGTAGTTGTAGCTAATTTTTCTAAGTAGATTAGTTGTTTTTATTGGTTTTCTGGCTTCAGGGAGGCTGGGCCGCTTCAGGAGGCATCTCCAACGTCGGGCGGCCCACCTGCCTCTGTTTTAAGAGGTTGGGGAGCACTCCAGGAGGGTTTTTTATGCAATTTGGCGGGTACAGGCGCCAGATTGGTGGGTGCGCATGGGCTCTTAGTTAGTGGTCTGTGTGTACATAGTGAATAAGACAGTTTGGGGCAAGATTAATCATCATACAACCATCTGGAGGTGATATCATTGTTCCTCACTCAGTTTTCACTGTTTTCTGGCCACAATTGGCTGTGTTTGTTGCAAGTGAGTTCTTCATTTAACTTAACTTTGGCAACTGTTTTCTCTGTTATAGTCTTGAAAGCTATAGCAAGTATTATTGCTGTCTCTGGTGTGGATTTGCAGCCTACATCAAGTATCTTTGCTGTCTCTGGTGTGGAATTTGTTCTACATTTCAGTTCTTTGGTCTGGTAGTCTATCTGGGGACTACTTTCTTGGCTCATCAAGCAGTCAAGTGTCTTAAAAAGGGGCTTTAGCAAAACAGGAACCAACTTACTTTAGCAAGTAAATCTCACTCTATTTTTCTAAAGGGACAGGGGATTTTCTCTCTGGTTTTTCTCCAACTCCCTTGGTCAAGGCCTATAGCTAGTACTATAGGATTGTTTACATTTCTGGCGCCCAACGTGGGGGTGAACTTGCTAGTTCTTTGGAATCTCTGTCTTCTTTGGTTGGCTCTTTTTGGTGTTTTGGTCTGGAGGAATGGCTTCTGGTTCTGCTATTCCTGTGGTGACTGTCAGTCAGGGGGATAATCCTCCTTCTGTGATGGTTAGGGAGTGTGTGAGAATTAAAACTTGGGATGGTACCAAGTTTAATGGGGAGGATGTCAAGTGGTTTCTAGAGAAGTATGAAACTGCTGCTGGAGTGGATGGTGCTTCCTACCTGGACATGGTGAAGCATATTATCTTTTTCATTGGTGATAGGTCAGTAGAGAAGGAGATTGTGGCCATGTCTGGCTACAAGAAGAGGGATTGGAAATTGTTGTGTAGGGAGATGGTGGATAGATGGGGTGTCAGGATCACTATGGTGGATCTGAACAAGGTTGTCAGTGAATGGCAATCTTATGGTGGTGTTGGTAACTTGCATAGTTACAGGAAGTTTCTACTACAGTTTGATCCTGTGGTGGAATATTTGGTGGAAGCGGAGGAGCTGGCACATGAAAATGCTGCCAAGGATGTTTTTTGGTCTGCTCTGGCTAGAGATGTCAGGATGGATGTGTTGAAGGAGTTGTCAAGAAAGGAATTGATGAAGACTCTTTCTAATGGGGACCAGAAGTTGCCTGCCTAGGATAAGGTGAAGGAGGCTGTTGAGGCCCATTTGAAGTTATTGGCTGTGGACACCTATCAGGAGGGGTGTGCCAAGTATGTCAGCAAAGTAAGTGAGGCTTTGGCTGAAGAGGAAGTTAGGGAGAAGAAGGAGGAGAAAAATTTGGTGCAGGTTCCCAAACAGGAGAGGGACCCAATGTTGGAGCAGTTGGCTGATCTTACAAAGCAGCTGCATATTTTTGTTCAGGAGGCTAAGAAGGTCAATAAGGCAACTTCTCAGCCTAGAGATTTTGATAGGAGGGCTGGTAGGAGTGATCCTTGGGTCTGCTCTTATTGCAGCAGGAGGGGGCACAGGTCCAATGATTTTTGGGCATTGAACAGAGATGTGTCGGAAGGAAAGGTGGAATTTGATGGCAGGGTTTTCAAGTTTCCTGATGGTTCTTTTGATAAGCCCAGTGAGGGGCAGGCTCCTGTTGATTTGGTCAGGAGAAGGGAAGGTCTCAATCAAACGAGGCCAAGGTTTGAGGAGATTCCTTATCAAGGGAAGTCTTCTGAAAGAAGAATAAGGATGGCAAGGGAAAGGGGAAGGAGGTCAATAAGGTCTCTTTTTCTACTTCCTTTGGTGGTTTGGAGTTGTATTCTTGTGGTGGACAGTCAAGTGGTGAATGCTTGGCTGGTGTTTATGATGTGGAAGCAGGAAAGGTGGGAAGGCCTAAGAGCAGTTCTCAGGCCCAACCAAAGCCAAATGCTTCAAAGGGGGATCCTAAGCTGAGTGCAGCTAGGAAGAGGTACAGCAAAGAGGAGCTGTACAAGATGCAGAAGGGTATGGCTGACATGGGCCCCCCTAGTTTTGGCACATTGGATATGAATGGTGAGCCAATGCCAATGGAGGTGGATTCTGACTCTGAGGAGGATTTCCCTTTGGCTTCATTGACAAAGCCTCCTGGAGTTAGAGGTTCTGGTGAGGGATCTGGTTTGGTTCCTGTTAATGGTAAATCTGTTGGTGGTGCTGGTCCTCAAGAATCTTCTAGGACCAAGGTGGTGAAGCAAAGAGCTCACTTTGAGAGGCCAGTAGTTTCTGGTCAAGTTAATGTTATGGACTCTGTCCTGGAAAGGATGAATCAGGGTCAGGTTTCCCTATCTTATGGGGAATTGTATGCTATCAGTCCAGGGTTGGCTGATAGACAGAAAAAGTTGTTGATTAGGATAAGAGTTTCTTCTGGTGAGGTAGAATACATTTGTGATTCTGCTGAAAAGTTTGGTGAGGGGTTGGAAACTCATTTTTCTGCTCCTCTGGGATATGTCAATGTCACTCTGAATGGCAGGGAGGCAAGGGCATTGGTGGATTCAGGTTCTGAGATAAACCTGATTTCATTGTTTGAGACAACTCATATGGACCTCCCCATCAGAACTGGTATTGGTGGGAATTTGAGAGGGATTGGTGGCCATGTCACTGAATTGGTTGGAACTTCAGAGTTTGTGAAGTTAGATGTTGGCGGAGCCTCAGGGAAGGTTCATTTTTACATTGCTAAAGGTAATGTAAAAGCAGTTTTGGGTGGGCCATTCTTGATGGATTTTCAGGCAAGAATTGGTTATCAATTTGATTCGGGAATCAGTTTGGAGTTGACTGGTGAAGATGATAGGAGACTTCACATGAGGTTGTCATCCCCTGGAGAGGATGGTTGGGAGACCAGGCCTGGTTTATCTTCAATGTGCCAGTGCATGGACTGCTGCAGGAGATGGAAGGAAGTGGGTGCTGCCTCTGGTTTTTTGGAGTGCAGCACAGGCTCTATTGAGATTCTGTCTTTTTTAGAGTAATGAGGGCTGATCACCCTAGTGCTACAACCTCTACCCAAGATGAGGAAATCCCAGCTTGTAGTAGGTCAGCTCCCTTGGAGATATACCAAGTGGATTTTCAACTTTATCTTTTTAATGTTTCTCTTCACTGCAAGTATTCATCAAGTTTTTTATCAAGTCTCTGTTCTCTCTCAAGATTCTTAATTAATTTTAATTCAATTTCAAAGAAGAAGATTGGTTATATATCTTTATTGAAAAATATGCGGAAAAGTTTTGGGGCGGTGAGATTGGGGTCTAAAAGTAAGTCCTCCCAATTGTGCACCGCTAGGGTTTCTTCTACACCTTTCAAAAATATTACCTGGGCCACACCTGTGAGCATCGGAGAAACCCCTGGTTATTTTTGTAGGACAGAAGAAAACTCAAGAAAAGAAGAAAAAAATTTCAAGATAATTCAAGAAAATCAAGAAAAAAATCTGAAGATAATGAAGAAAGAAGATCATCAAGATCCATTTTTTGGCCTCCAGCATGAGGATAAACTGCACAATTTTAGAAGATGTGATTCAGAAGATGAATCAAGATTTGAAGATTTGGAAGTTGGAAGTGAGGAGGAAGATGTGGATTTGCGGAAAAATTTTGGAGTGGTGAGATTGGGGTGTAAAAGTAAGTCCTCCCAATTGTGCACCCCTAGGTTTTCTTCTACACCTTTCAAAAACATTACCTTGGCCATACATGTGAGAAATGGGGAAACCCTTGGTTTTTTTTCCAGGTCTGGTGGTAAAGATTTCCTGAAGATCCCTCAAGTTGAAGGTGGAGCGGCAAAGTATAAGAAGGTAGCGCAGAAGATTAGGCCTGTCAATGAGCCTATGCTTGTGGGCTTGAATCTGCGCTTGAAGAGACCTCCTTTGTCAAGAGATCCGTACTGTACTCTTTGGTGAAGAATCCTCCAGAATTTCTAGAGACGGCTAGGGTGACTGTGGAAAGGTTGAAAGTTGTTAATTTTGGTCCTGATGGGTGGTTGTCTGAAGAAGAAAAGAAGTTGTTGTTGCACGTTATTATGCTAAGGGAAAAGGCTGTGGTGGTTTTTGAGGAGGAAAGGGGTGTATTGAAGCACTCTTATGGGGAACCTTACTTGATTCCTGTAGTTTGTCATGAACCTTGGAAAATCAAACCTATTCCTATTCCAGCCGCTATTAGAGAGGATTTTGTGGATATTGTTAGGGAAAGAGTCAGGACTGGGTTATATGAACAATTGACTTCCAGCTACTCAAGTCCGGTTTTCTGCGTAAAGAAGCAGAATGGAAAGTTGAGGGTGGTTCATGATCTTAGAGCCTTGAATAGAGTCACTATCAAGGACGCTGGGATGCCACCAAGTGCAGAGGATTTTGTTGAAGCTTTTGCTGGAAGGGTGCGTTATGTTTTGGGTGATATTATGGGTGGTTATGATGAGAGGGAACTCCATATGGATTCAAGGCCACTCACAACTTTTGAGACTCCTTTGGGAAGATTTCAGCTCACTAGGTTGCCTCAAGGAGCAACTAATCCAGTGGCAGTTTATCAAGCACAGATGGCTTGGATTTAACAGGATGAGGTTCCTACTCATGCTGGTATTTTTATTGATGATGGTGGAATTAAAGGACCATCTACTGATTATGGTAATGAGGTGTTAGCAGAGAACCCTGGCATAAGGAGTTTTGTGTGGGAATATGCAATAGCTCTAGAGAGAGTGTTATTTAGGATTGAAGAGGCTGGTTTGACCATTTCAGGGTCAAACTTCTGTTGTTGTGTTCCTGCTTTGGAAATTCTGGGTGATGTAGTATGTAAAGAGGGAAGGATTATGGCGAAGAAGAAGATTAATAAAATTCAGTCATGGCCAAGGCCTAAAAATACTACTGAAGTCAGGGGATTTTTAGGTGTATGTGTATATGTCATGATTTTTATTAAGGATTTTTCTTTGTTGGCTTCACCTTTAAGGAGGTTGACCAGAAAAGATGCGGATTGGTAATGGACAGAAGAGTGTGAAGAAGCTTTTCAGAAGTTAAAAAAGGTGGTTGGTGAAGATATTGTTCTTCACAAGTTGGATTATGGTGTTGATGCTGGAAAAGTTAATCTGGAAGTGGACTTAAGTTATATTGCTGCTGGGGCTGTTTTGTCTCAGGAGGATAAGATTGGGAGGGTCAGGCCAGTAAGATATGAGCCTGTGGTGTTTAATGAGGTGGAATCTAGGTATTCTCAACCTAAGTTGGAATTGTGTGGCATAGCTAAAATTTTAAAGAAGCTGCAGACGGTTTTGTGGGGGCAGCATTTTGAGCTGCAGGTGGATGCAAAGTCTTTGGTTCAGATGATCAATACACCTAGTCTTCCAAATGCTCCAATGACTAGGTGGGTGGCATTTATTCAACATTTTTCTTTTGACCTGGTACACACACCAGGTAAAACTTTTACTATGCCTGATGGATTATCAAGGAGGCCACCTACAGATGAAGATTCTGAGGCTGAAGAGTTTGATGGAGATGTTCCAGTGGTTAGGGCCAGCACAAAGGGTGCTGAAGATTTTTCTGACCTCCCCCAAGAAGCTAAACTGGCTGCATCTGATCTTGATTCTGGTGATCAGGATGTTTTTGTTGATGAAAATGGAGTTGTTGTTTGGGACAGCTCAAAATTGGAAAAGGGTGTTTTTGTTAGTGAACTGGATTCTCACAAGGCTCAGTGGAAAGAGAAGGACGTGCCAAAATTTAAGGATTGGTGTCCTGGCTGGGCTGCTCAATTGGATCATGTTCATACTGGTGATTTTGATGACAGAATTGTACCCTTGGATGTGGTGTTGTTGGATTTTGAAGATGAGACCTGGGGTCAGTCTGGGTTTTATTTTTTTTTGGTGGAATATCTGTTGACCTTGGAGAGGCCAGATAGTTGTGATGATGATACTTGGTTGGCAATCAAGAAGAAGAGTCCTGGATTTTATGTGTCAGGAAGGCGGTTGATTAGGAGGAGACATCAAAATCCTCAAGTGGTGGTGACTCAGAAGAAGGGTCAAGAATTGGTTTTGAAGTCTTTGCATGAAGACCTTGGTCATAGAGGCTTTGGGGAGACTTATAGAAGAATAGCAGACAGATTTTGGTGGCCAGGTATGAAGTTGGCTGTGCAGGGTTGGGTTCAATCTTGTAAAAAATGTCAAAGAAGAAGTCACTTGAAACCTAAAGAGGTTTGCTGTGCTACTGGCGAATTAACTGTTTTTGGAAGGGTCAGTCTGGATGCTGTCCATATTAAAGAGGGCAGGTATAAATACTTGATTGTTGCTAGGGATGATTTGTCTGGTTGGGTTGAGGCAGTGCCTCTGGTTAATTTGACTGCCAAGAATGTGGCAGAGTTTTTAAAGAAGGAGTGGATTTATAGGTATGGGTTGATGAAGTTGGTCACTGTTGATGGCGGGCCAGAGTTTGGTGCTGAATTTAAAGAAGCTGTGGCTAGTATTGGATCTTAAGTTAGAGTGGCTACACTGTATTATCCTGAAGCTAAAGGCATGGTTGAAAGAGGCCATCAAGTTATCAAGAATGCTTTGGTGAAGATGTGTAGAGATAGTGCTGAAAAGTGGAGGCATTATTTACCCTTGGTGTTATTTGCTGATAGAGTCACTGTGAAGAGGACAACTGGCTATTCTCCTTATGAGTTAATGTTTGTTCAAAAAGCCGTTCTACCAGTGGACTTGGAAGCTGTCTCTTATCTTGGAATTGATTGGGATGATGTGCACTCAACAGAAGAATTTCTCTGTGCCAGGATGCAACAGCTGGAATGTAGAGAGGAATGTCAGGAGAAGGCATACTCTAGAATGATGAAGATTAGGAATCAATCAGTCAGGTACTGGGACAAGAAGTTGGCTCATAGACTCAGGAATCCCTTGAAACCTGGTTGTTTGGTTTTGGTGTATAATAGAAGTTTGGAGATTCAGTGGGGGAAAATGTTTGCTGACAGATGGAATGGACCTTACAGAGTCAGATCTCAGGCATCTGGAGGTTCTTATGTTTTTGGAAGAGTTGAATGGTGCAGTCTTGAAAAAGAGGGTGGCTGCAGACCAAGTGAAGAAGTTTTATCCCAGAGGCACTAGGAATGAAGAAGATTGACTCCGCAATGAGGATAAACTATGGAACGTTCTTGTTTTGGAACTTTTTGGTGCTGCAGAGCAACTTTTGTGTTGGAAACTTTTTTTTAGAAGGTACCCATGGGTGGGGCTTCTAGATTTTATCTTGGAAAGTGTGTGGGTGACTGATGGGCTGGCTGCTCTATCAACAGTTACCCCAGATTGTCTGTTTCCAACCCTTTCTCTTAATTTGGTTGAACCCTAGTATTGGTTTCTTTTCACAGGTTTTAGTCCTCTATGACTTTAAACTGGAATTTTCTCTGGTTTTCATGTGCTGGTCTCTTCACTCTTATTGGTTTTGGTTTTTTTGTGTTGGATGTTGTGTTTTTGTTAGAAGGTACCCAGGGGAGCTTCTAGATTTTATTTTGGCAAGTGTGGGGGTAACTGATGAGCTGGCTGCTCTGTAGAACAGTTACCCCAGAATGTCTGTTTCAAGTCTTTTGTTTTTCCTCGTTGAATTCTATTTCTGTTGTTTATTATTCAGGTTTCAAGTCCACTATGTCTTTAAACTGGTTTGGGACTGGCTTCTTTATCTTTGGTTCTTTCAGATTGGTGGTGGATCACTGGTGGTCTCCCATCATTTTTACTTATTGGAGGGAGCCCACCCAGTGATCATTTCTATGGATTGGACTTTCCCTTATTGGACCATCTATGGAGCTGGACTGTCTTTGATTTTGCAGTTATGTTTTTGCTAGATAGCAGTTTTAGATTATTTTCTTTTTTCTCTTTTTTTCTTTTAATTTTTTTATGGGGGTTGTTTAAAATTATAAAATCAAAAATATAGGGTGTTATCACATCAGGGTCACCTGGATGTGGGCAAGAATTTGTGGGGAAAGGCTCATCGATTGGCCTGGCAATGCTATTTTCTTTTTTTTATTATTATTTATTTATTTTTTATTTCATTTGTTTCTGTGTTTCATTATTTTTATTATCTTCTGATTTTTTTAAAATTTTTGTTTTTTTTGTTAATTATTTAAAATATTTAATTGTGTATCCACATCAAGGTGCACTTGGATGTGGGTAAGGTATCAGGGGATCAGCTCATCAATTGGCTGGGGGATACCATTTTTCTTATTTGTTATATTTTATTTTATTGCATTTCATTTTATTTATTAATTTTTAATTTTAGTATATTGGTAGATACAAAAAAAAAAAATTCTGAAATTATTTTTATTAATTGTTTTATATTATTATTATGTTTCTAATCTTTTTTCAGGAGCTCATTGTCTGATTGATGAAGCTTCTGGAGGCTTGTCCGGATTGTGATGACGTTTTTGTTTTTTGTTGGGATTGTGGGAAGAATGTGATCTTTGAAGTGCATCCTGCTGGAGAGATTATAGGGATTGTAATGGTCAGGAATTGGATTAGAGGGAAGTTCAGAGGAGGAAGAAGAAGACGCAAGAATGGAGTGCTGGAGGGTGTGATTAATGATCCTAGAAATTTTACAGTGGTCGTCCAACAGGCGCTTTCTCAGGGATTTTTCAAAGTCATTCAAAGGTCCATGGAGGGCAAAGGCTTTTAGCATGTTGGAACACATGGTGCTTAGGTTTTTCTTCATGTCTCCATAATCCAGGGTCAAAGAAGTTTCAAGAGGTTGGCCAACTCCAATAATAGATTCAGGAGGAGGGGTGCCAACTAGACAAGAAGAATTGTATCAATAATTATTTTTGTTGAAGAAATGGGATAAATTAATTTGGTACTTACAGATTGGAAGCTCATCAAATTTGTAAGCAGCTGGAATTTGGATCTCTGAAGATTTTGTAATGGTCATAGTGGGTGGATCAACCAGGGAAAGATATGGATTCTCTTGGTCTTCCACTGAAAGATTTTGAGAAGGTCAACTAGGAGGCTGATGTTCCTGGGGCCTTGTTGGAGCAGTGAGATTGTTGTTGTTGTTGTGGTTGTTACTTCTGTTTGATTCAGCTGGAGGAGGTGCTGGTGATGGAGTACCAGGGTTGTTAAAGTATGCAGCAGAAGAGGGGGATTTGGAAGCAGACTGCTCTCTTCTGGATGGAGAATTTGAAGAGATGGAACTGTCAGAAGAGTAGTTGGCTGACAGAGGAGAGTTGTAGTTTCTTTGTCTTAGTTGGGGACAAAGTTGTTGTTGTGGAGCAGTGTGTGGTGTTCTGGTTTCTTCTTGGGGTTCTCTGGCAGGTCTCTTAGAAATCTGGTAAATTTTAGTGCTTTTGGACTTTGGAAGGGTGGATTGCATTGCTCTGGGAGCAGTAGGAGGTAGTTGGGTTGAGTTGTTATTGTTGTCTGGATGAATTTAGCTGTTTTCTGGCCGTTTTATGGGTTTTGGCCCTGATTTTCACTGTTTGGTGAAGCAGGCGGGCCGCCTGGACGCGGTCTAGAAGCCTGGGAGTTGATCTTGAAGCTTTTGGAGCTAATTTGGCGGAGATAAAAGCAGTTTCTTGGGAAGCTAAGGCTGGTCTTTTGGGAAGAGTTCTGGAAGCTGAGCTTCTGGATCATCTGGAAGGTGCTGAAGATAAAGAGGAAGAGGAAGGACCAAGCTCTGGGGATCTGGCAGGTGATCTAGAGATGTATTTATGATGGAAAGGGATAGGAGGAGAATTTTTTCAGTGATGGGTAGATGATGAAGTGAAGGTGGAAGTTCAGCAGGTTGGCTGTAGGGGTGGTCTGTATGAAATTCGCTGCGTCTATTTTATGCAAAATTCTGCCAGTCCATCAAGACTTTAAACTGAAATCTAGCTTCTGTTAGTCCTCCAAGACTTTAAACTAGCTGGTTTCAAGATTCTATCAAGACTAGTCCATCAAGACTTTAAACTGAACCCTGTGTTAGTCCCCCAAGACTTTAAACTGAGGATTGTTGTTGGTTTAGTCCCCCAAGACTTTAAACTGAGGGTTGTGAGTCCCCCAAGACTATAAACTGAGGAAGGATTTTTTTGTTGTTGGAGTTGGTTTTGAAAGATTGGTGGAGGGTATCCACAGGGGGAGCCTCCGAATTTAGCAAAGGCAAGTTTGGGGGTAATTGATGGGCTGGCAGCTGTATTTCCAATTACCCCAGAATGTTAGTTTTTTCTCTGGTTCTGGGTTTATGATTTAGGTTTTTGAGTCCCCCAAGACTTTAAACTGAGGATTTTTGAGTCCCCCAAGAATACAAAATGAGGATGGTCCCCCAAGACTTAAAACTGAGGGTTGTTTTGTGGTTACATTCTATAGAGGGTGTGGTCAATTTTTCTTTCTGAACCAACTCAAGTACTAGTGGAATTACAGAGGGAATCAAGAGATGAAATGAAGTGTTCAGAATTAGCCTTGAACTGGTGAATGAGGTGTCTTCTGTTCTCAATGTCCTGTGGATCTCTAGCAGGAGTGGATTGGAAGTAGTGAAGCAGAAGTTGTTTCTGTTGAGATGGGTGTTGTTGGAACTTGGCCTTGATAGTGGGCAAGTTGTTTTGTGTTGGTGGTGCAATGGATCCTACATTGTTATTATCACTATCAGAAGATGAAGGAAATGAGAAGTCATCAGTTTTAAAGTTGAAGGAAGAAATGAAAGTTCTTTACCATCAGATGGACCAGGGATGGTGGAACTAGTTGTTTTATGGGTTATGGCACTCTTCTGGGAAGGGTGAAGCTTTTTGATTAATCTGGGTATCAGGATGGATGGCCTAGATCTTTTGGTGCTGGCAGAAGATGGACCAGGTTGAGGTGGAGGTGAATCTGTTGCAAAGGATAGTGGACCAGGTCTGTGGAATGTCTTCTTTCTAGATTGGCAGACATCGCAGGATGTTCTGTATGGATGGACAGGTGGTGTCATGGTGCAGATTTAATTATTGTTGATGCAGTATTGGAATGGACCCATTTCAGAGGCAGAATTGGAAAGAAGGTTGAACATGGTGGTTGGATGAAGAAGGAATGTGGACGTTCTCAATTAAGGGCAGGATGTGGTCTTCCAACATTGGCAGGGGCCTTTGTTGTGTGATTTGGCGCTGTTTGTGCATGTCTTAATTGACATCTGTTTAGGATTTGGGTATTTTTCTGGTTTTATTCCGTGGATATTGGGTCTGAGGGTATGTGGGTACTATCATTGGATAGCCCTGGGTTTTCTCTATATTTTATGTCTTGTAGACATTTTCCATATTCTGAGTTGTAAGGGGTCATTTCCTCATTTTTCATATATAAAAGATTGCAGTTTAATTTTGTTTTTCGTGTTTTACGGGCTAACCTTAAGTCTTAGGGTTAAGTGCTTAGTACCATTAGATAAAGCTAATTTTTCTCTATATTTCATGTCTCAATGTTGTTATAGTGAAATTCCGTGTTTTAAGGTTTTAGTAGTTGTAGCTAATTTTTCTTAGTAGATTAGTTGTTTTTATTGGTTTTCTGGCTTCAGGGAGGCCGGGACGCTTCAGGCGGTATGGTAAGGTAAACTCTTACAGTTGCGTTGCTGTAAGCAGAATCTGGAGGAGATATGTGGATTTAGCTGAAAACCCCGTCCTTCCAATAAAAATAACAAAGTAGGTGTTCTAAATCACTAAGCTAACCAATCTACTTAGAGCTGATTGATAAAAATAATGAAACTCTAAAATAATTAACGCTTATTGAGATTAAAAGAAAGTGGCTGTTGAGAAAGAAATACTGATAACAACAATTAAGGTGTACCAGTGAAAGATCTGTAAAGATTGACTTTTATGTTTTTATAATATTTTAAATTTATATGAGAAAGCAATAATCAAGTCCCAGCGATGAAGACCTTTCTAAAGATACCCTGTATGAAGTGTGATTTAAATTGTTGAGTAGTATTTCTAAAATGTTATATATAAAATATAATGTTATAAGGGTATTACAATTTATTTAATTTGTTGAGTAATAAAAAATGAGACTGTGGTGGTTAATGATTAAGCTGTATGATGTTTCCCCCCCTCTCAATTTTGAGTTTGAGAAGCGCTTAAGTATTCCTAGTCACGTGCCTAAGTTTTCCCCTCCAGAGCTCTTCCAGAGTCAATCCGGAGCCCGTACGGAGTCCGTACGTAGTCCGTCCGGACTTCCGGACTCAATTAGAACCTTAAAACTATAATAAAAAATCTAGAAAAATTACACATAATAGAGCTACTTCCCCTTTACATACCAAACTTATTTTCGTAGTCTGCGCAACTCTAATTACCCCGTGAAAATTCATCAAAGTTAAGTAATTTTTGAAAACGTAAATATTTCTATAAAACTTTAAAATTCATTTAAAAATATAAGAAAAATAGTAAAAATTCTGGGAAAATTTCCCAAGGTTCTTGAGTGACTTGACTTGATACTTATAAATTTTTCAGACCGTAAAAATAAGTTTTCTCCGTAAAATAAATTGTATTTGTGTAGGCATTCGCTCGTGACCAATTTCTTCATATTTTAAACTCCAATAAATTAAATAAAACCCTTTTATATATAAAAAATAAAAATAATAACGCCAATCTTGCATGCCGTAATAACTCCATTTACTTATTTAGGTGCCGTACTAAACTTTAGGCTACCACATCCTCCCTCCAATCGAGAATGTCCCCATTCTTAAAACTTTGCATAAGTGGTTGAGAAATTCCAAAAGAATTATCTTTTCTAATAAAATAATTTGATAAATTTGTTTTAGCTGGTCTTCTTTTAAATCTTTATAATAAAAACGTTGTTTCTTCTTCTCTGGCTTGATATAACATAAAATAAAATAAAATAAATCTTGTGATGATTCCACTACGAGAGCAAGGTTTGAATCCCTTCAGACTCCCATATACCAGTCTTCCTTCTTGTCACAGCATTGTGAGAGTGGATCTTCCTATGAGCCGAATACTCCTGATTCCAACCTCATAGGGCCCCCCACTGAGCCGAATTCTATGATTCCAATCTCGCCATAAGGTCCTCCAAGCTTCACACCCAAAAAAAATGGCCTAAATATGAGGCACTAAAAAAAAATCATTCCCTAAAATCCAACTACCATCCTAACTTCTGATTCCTTCATCACAATTTTCAAACTTTGCTATACAGCAAACCCATAAAATACTTTTGCCAGGCTTCAAATAATAATTTCAACTTTAGACCATGTTAAAGCGCCACAAATTTTACCTAATTAACCATTATGCTTTCTTTAGCATCATCACCACCTAAAATTTTAACCTCCTAAAGCTATCTGCACCCAATTCCAGAAATAATTGAATAACCAGTTTAGAGTCTTAGGGGACAGTGATAAATTAAAAGATTGAATTGAGTTATCCAAACAAGATTGACATTCCAATTTAAAGTCTTGGTAGACCAAACATATAATCGATTGCCAGTTTATGGTCTTGGTGGACCAAAGATCGTTTAGGTGCATAAATATCTTGATATATTCCTAAGTAAGGCCTAGGCTTGACCAAAGATTGAATAAATTTGATAATCCAGTTTAATGTCATAGTGGACCAAACATTTGATCAACAAGTAATCCAGTATAAGGCCATAGTGGTCCAATGAATGTTGAATTATCCTGCAGATATTAATTTTCCAGTTTAAAGTCATAGTGGACTAAACAATGAATGAACTACCAGTTTAAAGTCATGGTGGACCAAACATTTAATCAATAAGAAATCCAGTTTAAGGTCATGGTGGACCCAACAGCTTGATAACAATCCAGTTTAAGGTCTTGGTGGACCTAACATTTGATAACACTCCAGTTTAAGGTCTTGGTGGACCTAACATTTGATTTATATAAAAAGAAATCTGTCTCCGAAAATATCCATAAAATCTTGATTATCCTTGAAATTCAGTTTAAAGTCTTGAAGGACTAACAGCTCCAATATAAAATCTTTAATGACAGTCTTGAAAATTAGCCAGTTTAAAGTCTTGGAGGACTAACAGATCCAAAATACGTGTAAAAAAACCTTAAAGAACGTCTTGAACAGTAGCCAGTTTAAAGTCTTGGAGGACTAACAGATCCAAAATACGTATAAAAAAAAAGCCTTAAAGAACGTCTTGAAAAGTAGCCAGTTTAAAGTCTTGGAGGACTAACAGATGTCTTGAAGTAAAATCCCATAGGTATTGAGTTCTCCTAGACCCTGTTTCCTGTCTAAACTATATGAATAAACTAAAAAGAATAGTGACTGAAAAATAAAACTAAGAAATATAATAATAATTTTGATTTAATTAATTTATTTTTTTATTATTATTATTTTTTTTTATTTATTTTTATTTTTATTATTTATTTTATTTTATTTTATTTTATTTTTATTTTTTTTTTATTTTTATTTTTTTTTTTTTTAATTTTAATTTTTTTTTTTTTTTTTAAATTTAAAATAAAAGATTTTAGAAAAGATAGTTTTGAAATAAAAGTTAAAATTTAATTTTAAAGAAAGATAAATGAATGTGAAAAGAAAGATAAAAAAAGTACTAAAAAAAATTTTAAAATAAAATTTTAAAAAAATGCCCCCCGGCCATTTGATGAGCCGTACCCTCGACATCATACCCACATCCAAGTGCAACTTGATGTGGTTACACAATTTTAAGAAATTGAAAAGAAAAGAAAATAAATGAAAGTTTTTAGCAGATAATTTTTTATAATGATGATCACTGGGTGGGCTCCCTCCAATTTATAAAAATGATTAGAGACCACCAGTGAGCATCACCTTTACAATAATTCATAATATATATTAAAGAAAAGAAATCACAATCTAACATAAAAAATCAAAAACAAAATAAAATATAAAAAAAATCTTGAATCCGGCGTTGAGAGCGGTGTCTCTTGATTTGTTCCAGTTTATAGTCTTAGTGGACTTCCTATAATTAAAAGACAAAGCCAGGATTCAACTAGAAAAAGGGAAAATTTTGGAAACGAACATTATGGGGTAATTGTGTATAGAGCAGCCAGCCCATCAATTACCCCCACACTTGCCAATATTAAATTAAGAAGGTTCCCCTGTGAACACTTCTTCCAATAAATTTTTAAAATTTTCCAACACTATCTTCACCCATATTTTAAGAATTTTAAGTTTTTTTGAAAATTTCAAAGAATGGCTTCTTGAATTTTGTTAAGTTTCATCACAGTTTCGTTGCCCATATGCAGTGTAACGATAGTAAATTATTTGATAAAAAAAAGAAGATAGTTTATCCTCGTTGCGGAGGTCGTCATAAGATTTTTATAAACATCATAGTTTATCCTCATTGCGGAGGTATCCATAAAATTTGATAAATGTCATTAAAATTGTAGTTTATCCTCATTTCGGAGTTTGTCCATATAATTTCAAAAATGTCATAGTTTATCCTCATTGCGGAGTTGATAAAATTTAAGAAATTTCATAGTTTATCCTCATTGCGGAGGAATCCATAAAGTTTCATTGATATCATAGTTTATCCTCATTGCGGAGGAATCCATAAAATTTCGTAGATATCATAGTTTATCCTCATTGCGGAGGTATCCATAAAATTTTCATTGATATCATAGTTTATCCTCATTGCGGAGGAAGACTTCGGCACTCCTGGTGCCTCTAGGATAGAACCGTTTCACTTGATCGGCCGCTACCCTCTTCTTCAATACTACTCCATCCAACTCTTCTAGCACATATGAACCGCCGGAAACTTGCTCCTTGATTTTATACGGTCCATTCCACCTATCTGCAAACATTTTTCCCCACTGACTTTCCAAACTCCTATTATACACCAGGACCATATCTCCTGGGTTCAAAGGTTTCCTTAATCGATGTGCCAACCGCTCATCCCAATATCTAACTGATTGATTTCGGATCTTCATCATCCGCGAATATGCCTTTTCTAAATATTCTTCTTTCTTTTCTAGCTGCATCATTCTTGCACACAATAATTCTTCAGTAGTTTTGACCGTGTCCCAGTCAACTCCAAGATATGATTCAGCTTCTAAATCAACCGGTAAAACTGCTTTCTGTCCAAAAACAAGTTCATAAGGTGAAAATCCGGTCGTCCTTTTGGCAGTGATTCGATCAGCAAATAAAACTAAAGGTAAATAGTGCCTCCACTTTTCGGCACTTGTCCCACACATTTTAACTAAAGCATCCTTAATAACTTGATGCCCTCTTTCAACCATGCCTTCAGCTTCAGGATAATATGGGGTTGCTACCCTAACCTTTGATCCAACTTTCAATATGGCCTCTTTAAACTCTGTCCCAAATTCAGGACCTCCATCTACCGTCACCAACTTCATCACCCCATACCTATATACCCAATTATTCAAAAAAAATTCTGCCACATTTTTGGCAGTTAAATTAATAAGAGGCGCTGCCTCTACCCAACCAGATAAATCATCTCTGGCCACAATTAAATATTTATACCGTCCCTCTTTTATATGAACGGCATCTAAACTAACTCTTCCAAAGAGCGTATATTCACCGGTCGCGCGTCCAGGTTCTTTTGGCCTTAAATAACTTCGTCTTTGACATTCTTCGCATGACTGAACCCACTGTTTAACAGCCATCTTCATGCCAGGCCACCAAAATCGATCAGAAATTCTTCTAAATGTTTCTCCAACGCCTCTATGCCCGAGATCTTCATGCAGTGATTTCAAAACTAATTCTTGCCCCTTCTGTTGAGTTATAACTACTTGAGGATTTGGATACCTCCTCCTCATTAAACGTCGACCAGATAGGTAAAACGTAGATGACTTCCTCTTGATAGCCACCCATTCATCGTCTTCACACTCTTCTGGCCTCTCTAAAGTCAACAAATATTTGACTAACAAAAAATAAAAACCAGTCTGACCCCAGACTTCATCTTGAAAATCGATTAATATAACATCAATAGGGACTTCTCTATCACCAATATCACCTGCACATGAATGAGCCAATAATCATTGACCCCTAAATAAATCTTTAATTGAGCAATGTCGACGTTTTTCTTCTGAACCTTTGGATCCTTCGAAAACCGTATTTGAAAATACCTATTTCTCTTTATCCACCCTTTTATTTAAATTCCCTAATTCTCCAACATATACACCATTCCTTAATTTACTACTATCCCACACTACCAATCCATCTTCCTCTACATACACCACATCTTCTTCTACCTCCTCTCTGCCGAATTTATCTACACCTTTTTCAACACCTTTTTTAACATAAAAACTATTTTCCAGTTTATCCTCTTGGTGGAGGTCATCATCATCATAATCTAAAAACAATAGTCCTGCCAGTTTAACCTCATGGGGGAGGTATGGAAAGTCTTCAGCTCCTTTAGTGCTGGCTTTGATAATAGGTATATCTTCATCGAACTCTTCTGAGTCTGAATCTTCTTCAGTGGGTGGTCTCCTTGATAAAACATCTGGCATAGTAAAAGTTTTGCCAGGCTTATGAAGTAAATCAAACAAAAAATGTTGAATAAAAGCTACCCATCTCGTCATGGGTGCGTTCGGTAAACTTGGGGAATTAATCATCTGGATTAACGATTTCGCATCCACTTGCAACTCAAAATGTTGCCCCCACAAAATATGCTGAAGTTTCTTCAGTATTTTCGCCACACCACATAATTCCAATTTTGGTTGAGAATATCTTGATTCGACCTCAGTAAATACTACAGATTCATACCTAACTGGCCTGATGTAACCAGCTTTATCCATCTGAGACAAAACCGCCCCAGCTGCAATCTGACTTGAATCAACTGCTAAATAAATTCTGCCAGCATCTTTTCCATAATCCAACTTGTGCAGGACTAAATCCTTCCCCACAACCTCCTTCAACTTCACAAACGCCTTCTCACACTCTTCATCCCACTCCCAGTCTGCATCCTTTCTTGTTAACCGTCTCAATGGAGCTGCCAATGAAGAAAAGTCCTTGATAAACATTCTAACATATACGCAAACGCCTAAAAACCCTCTAACTTCGGTCGTATTCTTGGGTCTTGGCCAGGACTGAATTTTGTTAACTTTCTTCTTGGACATAATCCTACCCTCTCTACATACCACATGACCTAATATTTCTAAGGCTGGCACACAACATGAAAATTTTGAACCTGAAATAGTTAAACCAGCCTCTTCAATTTGAAACAAGATTCTTTCTAAAGTAATTGCAAACTCCCAAATGAATTTGCGTATCCCGGGATTCTCTTCCAACACCTGGTTATCATAGTCGGTTGTTGGTCCCTTAATTCCTCCATCATCTATAAAGATTCCAGCATATTGTGGAATTTCATCTTGAAGGATCCAAGCCATCTGAGCTTGATAAACTGCAACCGAATTTGTTGCTCCTTGAGGTAATCTTGTTAACTGTAAACGTCCAAGTGGCGTATCGAATGTAGTGAGAGGCCTTGAGTCCGGATGTAACTCTCTCTCATCATATCCACCCATAATATCTCCCAAACCATAGCACACTCTCCCTGCAAACGCTTCAACAAACTCCTCAGCACTAGGTGGTATCCCAGCATCCTTTATTGTAACCCTATTTAATTCCCTAAGATCATGAACAACTCTAAGCTTGCCATTCGGTTTCTTGATACAAAATACCGGACTAGAATAACTTGACGTTGATTGCTCATAAAGTCCAGTGCGTATCCGTTCTCTGAAAACTTCGATATAAGCTTCTTTTAATGCAGCTGGAATAGGAATCGGTTTCTGCTGCCACGGTTCATGACATACCACAGGAATCTTGTAAGGCTCCCCATAGGAATGCTTCAACACACCCCTCTCCTCTTCTACAAAAGCAATGGCCTTCTCTCACTTGACCATCACATCCAACAACAACTTCTTCTCTTCTCCAGACAACCAACCATCAGGTCCAAAATTAACAACACCCAGTCTCTCAAAAGTGATTCTTGACGTCTCAGAAAATTCAGGCGGATTCTTTACCAAGGGACTTTCATAAGGATCTCTTGATAACCTTGGTCTTCTCAAAGGTGGATTTAATTCAGCAGGTAGCGGCTCATTAATAGGTCGAACTTTATTTGCTACTTTCTTATATTTGGCCGCGTCCACATCTAAATTAAATTGAGGTAAAACATCGCCATTAAAACTCTCATCAAATGAATCTTCTTCATCGCCAGAATCAGAATAAGAAAAATTAGAAAAATATTTTATTTCATTTTTAAATTTTACCCTTTTCTCCTTTCCCTCGTCTAATTTATAAACAGATTTTCCAACACCTTTGCTTCCCTTATCCAACAGTAAATCACCCGTAAAGAAAGTTGGCAGTTTACCCTCTTGCTGGAGGACCGGAATTGAATTTTCACAAAAATTATTTTTTTGTGTTTTAATTATACCAAGACTTTTTATTTGATTTTGATGAGATAATTGCAGTTTACCCTCTTGCTGGAGGTCCAAAATAGAAGGAGATAATTGCAGTTTAACCTCTTGCTGGAGGTCCCAAATAACATTTTCACATAAGTTATTTTTTTGTGTTTTACTTATACTGAGATTTTTAATCGAGTTTTGATGTAATTTTTGCAGTTTACCCTCTTGCTGGAGGTCCATAAACATACCCTTCCAATTTTTATCCAACCTAATTTGGCCCATTTTGCCTTTTTCACCGTTTTTAAATTTAATAGAAAAACCGGGTAAATCCAATAAACATATTGAAAAGTCCAAAACATATTTGCACTCCAAAGTAATATTAACAGAAAATAATTGAGAATCCACTTGAATTATCTCCAAGTGAGCTGACCTATTGCAATCCGGGATCTCATCCTGAGGAGAGATTACAACATTAGAGTGATCAGCCCCTGCTACCCCAAAAAATGAGGGCTTCCATCCCTTTCCAACAAACATAATTCACCAGAAGCCGTCCGTTTTATATTCCGCTTCTTGGTGCAAACACAACACTGGCACAGAGTAGTAATCCCTGGCCGTGTTTCCCAACCTTCATCTCCAGGAGGCGCTAACCGCATATGTAACCTCCGCATATCTTCACCAGTGATCTCCAAACTAATCCCCATGCCAGCTTGATACCCTATCCTGGCCTCAAAATCCATCAAAAAAGGACCACCAAGAACAGTTTTGACTGCTCCTCTGGCCACATAAAAGTGAACCTTACCAACAGATCCACCAATACCTAACCTAACATGCTCAGCAGTACCCATCAGCTCTGTTGCATGCCCTCCAATACCTCTGAGGTTTCCCCCAGTTCCACTTTTAATTGGCAAGCCTATACTCGTTGCTTGCTCCAATGAAATTAAATTAATTTGAGACCCTGAATCAACCAAGGCCTTTACTTCTTTACCATTTAGAGTTACCACCAGGTAACCCAGGGGAGCGGAAAAATGTGTATCTACATCTTCCCCAAACTTTTCAGCATTTTCACAAATATATTCCACCTCTCCAGTGGAAACCCGACGCCTCGTCAAATGCTTCTTTTTCTTTTCAGCAAGCGCCGGACTAATCGTAAATAACTCCCCTAAAGATAAGGGAATCTGAAGTTGATTCACCCTATTCAAAACTGCGTCCATCGCATTAGCTTGACCGGAAACTACTGGCCGCTCATACTGGACCTTTGATTTAACAACCTTGGCCCTGGGTACCTCTTGAGGTCCAACCGAGCCATCTTAACCCCCCATTATAACATCTTCACTTTCTATAACCCTAACTCCGTCACCAGCTTCTTGCACTAATCCTGATCCATCGCTAGTCCTTCTTACACCCTCCATTGGGATGGGACCGCTAAAACTTGGTCTGGGTAGAGACGCCAACGGTACGTCCTCCTCAGAATCCGAATCATCCTCTGGAATAGGCTCACCATTTAAATCAAACTTGCCATAACTAGGGGGCCCCATATCAGCAATCCCCTTCTGCATTTTATATAATTCGTCCTTAGAGTAAGGGTTCAATTTGTTGGCGGCAGTTTGAGCACTAGAAATCTTGTCCTTAGAGTAAGGGTTCACTTTGTTATTGGCCTTGCCAGGATTAGCCCTCAATTGGCTCTGAATGCTACTTTTTGCCTTAGTAGCGGCTGCTCTTCTAGCAGCATTAACATCGTATTCGCCAGCCATACAGCTACCCTCCACCTGGGCAACCGTCGCCAGCTCTAAACCACCAAAAGAAGTAGAAAATGTGGCTTTACTGACCTCTTTCTCCTTGCCCTTGTCAGCTTTACCACCATTACCGTTACCATTTTTGCCACTCTTGGCATTAACATCTTCATCCGTCACCTCTTCAAATCTGGCTCTTCTTTCAGCCGTTAAACTTCTTCTGACCAAATCAGAAGGAGACTGTCCATCACTGGGCTTGATGAACAAACCATCAGGAAATTTATAAACTTTACCATCAAATAAAACTCGCCCAGCATCCATATCCTTATCAAGAGCAAAACAAACTGTTGCTCTGTGACCCCTCCTATTACAATAGGAGCACACCTTTGGCTCATCGCAGCCACCTCTATATCCATTACTACCACCATTCCCACCATTTCTCCCATTTCCTGGGAAGCGGTTACCGTTGTTATTGCCATTATAATTTCGACGTTCATAACCTCTAGACTGATAAGAAGTCGACGTCGACGAAGAAGCGATTGGGGCCTTGTTGGCCTTCTGGGTTTCTTGAACAAATATTTTTAATTGTTTAGTTAAATCGGCCAGGTGATCGACCATCTTATTATCTACATTACCCTCAACTTTAGCAGCAGGTAATCCCATTTGAGCCTTCTTGGCCTCCTGGGCTTTGACCATAATATCGTTATTTTCGGCCAAAACTTCGCTAACCTTGCTAACATATTGAGTGCATGACTCTTGATATTTGTCCAACGCCAATAACTTTAGATGGGCCTGAATGTTCTCTTTGATAACCTCCAGAGCCGGCAGTTTCTGCTCACCATTAGGCAGTTCCTTCATCAAATCTTTTCTTGAAAGATCCTTCAAGACGTCCATTCGAATATCCCTGCTGCATGCTGACCAAAACAAATCTTTTGCTTGGTTCTCATGCACTAACTCGTCCACCAGTATGAGATATTCCACCACTTCATCAAACTGAACACAGAGCTTTTTGAAGTCAGCCATAGAAGAAACTCCACCTTTTGCTTGCCAGTCTCCAACAATTTTATTGAGGTCCATCATAGTAAACCTAACACCCCATCTATCAACCATAGCTTTAGAAAGCTTAACCCAATCCTTGTCCTTGAATGCCTGCATAGCAATAACCTCTTTTTCCACCTCCCTATCGGCAATAAAAAATCTAACTTGCTTCACCATATCCACCTGAGAAGCACCATCAACAGCAGCAGCAGCTTCATACCTGCTAATGAACCATTTAACCTCCTCCCCATCAAACTTTGGGCCATCCCAAGAAACAATTCTAACTGAGGGAGTAAGAGGGTTAGAAGATCCAGAAGCAACAGCAGAAGAAGACATCCCAATAAGTAATGAATAGCGTTAACAATCGATAAAATAACAAGCCTCTTGCAGGCCAATAAAAAAAATCCAATTAGAGTTCCAGAAAATAAGCCTCTTGCAGGCTAATAACGTTCTTGATCCAAGTAAGTCTTTTAAAGAAAGCTAGAGAAATCGAACCCCACGTTGGGCGCCAACTATGGTAAGGTAAACTCTTACAGTCGCCTTGCTGTAAGCAGAATCCGGAGGAGATATGTGGATTTAGCTGAAAACCCCGTCCTTCCAATAAAAATAACAAAGTAGGTGTTCTAAATCACTAAGCTAACCAATCTACTTAGATCTGATTGATAAAAATAATGAAACTCTAAAATAATTAACGCTTATTGAGATTAAAAGAAAGTGGCTGTTGAGAAAGAAATACTGATAACAACAATTAAGGTGTACCAGTGAAAGATCTGTAAAGATTGACTTTTATGTTTTTATAATATTTTAAATTTATATGAGAAAGCAATAATCAAGTCCCAGCGATGAAGACCTTTCTAAAGATACCCTGTATGAAGTGTGATTTAAATTTTTGAGTAGTATTTCTAAAATGTTATATATAAAATATAATGTTATAAGGGTATTACAATTTATTTAATTTGTTGAGTAATAAAAAATGAGACTGTGGTGGTTAATGATTAAGCTGTATGATGTGTCCCCCCCTCTCAATTTCGAGTTTGAGAAGCGCTTAAGTATTCCTAGTCACGTGTCTAAGTTTTCCCCTCCAGAGCTCTTCCAGAGTCAATCCGGAGCCCGTACGGAGTCCGTACGGAGCCGGAATGGAGTCTGTACGGAGTCCGTCCGGACTTCCGGACTCAATTAGAACCTTAAAACTATAATAAAAAATCTAGAAAAATTACACATAATAGAGCTACTTCCCCTTTACATACCAAACTAATTTTCGTAGTCTGCGCAACTCTAATTACCCCGTGAAAATTCATCAAAGTTAAGTAATTTTTGAAAACGTAAATATTTCTATAAAACTTTAAAATTCATTTAAAAATATAAGAAAAATAGTAAAAATTCTGGGAAAATTTCCCAAGGTTCTTGAGTGACTTGACTTGATACTTATAAATTTTTCAGACCGTAAAAATAAGTTTTCTCCGTAAAATAAATTGTATTTGTGTAGGAATTCGCTCGTGACCAATTTCTTCATATTTTAAACTCCAATAAATTAAATAAAACCCTTTTATATATAAAAAATAAAAATAATAACGCCAATCTTGCATGCCGTAATAACTCCATTTACTTATTTAGGTGCCGTACTAAACTTTAGGCTACCACAGCGGCATCTCCAACGTTGTGCGGCCCGTCCGCCTCTGTTTTAGAAGGTTGGGGAGCGCTTCAGGAGGGTTTTTTTATTCAATTTGGTGGGTACAGGCGCCAGATTGGTGGGTGCGCATGGGATCTTAGTTAGTGGTCTGTGTGTACATAGTGAATAAGACAGTTTGGGGCAACCTTAATCATCATAAAACCATCCGGAGGTGATATCATTGTTCCTCACTCAGTTTTCACTGTTTTCTGGCCACAATCGGCTGTGTTTGTTGCAAGTTAGTTCTTCATTTAACTTAACTTTGGCAACTGTTTTCTCTGTTATAGTCTTGCAAGCTATAGTAAGTATTATTGCTTTCTCTGGTGTGGATTTGCAGCCTACATCAAGTATAATTGCTGTCTCTGGTGTGGACTTTGTTCTACATTTCAGTTCTCTGGTCCGGTAGTCTATCTGGGGACTACTTTCTTGGCTCATCAAGCAGTCAAGTGTGTTAAAAAGGGGCTTTAGAAAAACAGGAACCAACTTACTTTAGCAAGTAAATCTCACTCTATTTTTCTATAGGGACAGGGGATTTTCTCTCTGGTTTTTCTCCAACTCCCTTGGTCAAGGCCTATAGTTAGTACTATAGGATTTTCTACACTGTATGACCAGAATAACCGAGGAGACACTTTAACTGTTTTTTATCTTTTTTGTTTGGGGAAGATGATCTCGGTTTTATTTTTTCTTTAGCTGCTCAGCTTTCATAGCAGTTGTATTTTCCATATGCTCTGTTTCTCTTTTTCTGTGATTCAACTCCGATTTTAAATGTTCATAAATTTTTTCAAGAGTAAGATTCTTGAAGTTTTGGAAGAGATTTTGTGTTATACCAATCATTGATTCATGGTTAACACTCTTCACAAGAATCATAGCTCTAATTTTCTATGAGATGACCAAATCATGATCACTAGAGGCACTATCTGTCAACAAATGTTCAATATCCTCAAACTTAGATAAATGTTCCCTTAACAATGAGACACCATCCCATTTAAAATACACAAGTTGATAAAGTAAGTTGGAGACAGTTGACACATTAACCTCGCCATAATCAGTAAGAATCTTGTGATAAGCAGCATACGTTGATTCTGATTTTGAAACCAGTAACAAATCTCTAGGATTTACTGCATTAATAAGTATTAATCTAGATTTTGCTTCTCCCCTTCTCTAATCAATTGGATTTGCATCATCAGGACGTGTAACAGAATTTATATGATGAAGAAAATCTTGTGATTCAAAGTAAAATTCAATCATAGACTTCCATAATGAAACGTTTCCACTTTTAAGAATAGGAATCTTAAGAAATTTATCTGAAGACTTATTTTTCATTGCTGAATAAGTATATGGAGTACTTATGGATGGTTGAGGTTGAGATTCAGATGCTGGTTGATAATTATATTTTGTGGTGGTATTATTGGTTTCAGCAGATGATGAACCTGGTGACAAGGGAATATCATCAGCTGGTGTGGACATTCAGTAGTCTATTCAGACTATTAATCTATCAATGATCCAATAGATACCTGTATTTAATAATCAGTAAACCCAATTAGTTATACCGTTACATGCTGAATATCTGATTGATAGTTTTATCAGTCACCTTTATTTAATAATCAGTAAACCCAATTAGCTATACTGTTACACGCTGAATATCTGATTGATAGTTTTATCAGTCACCTGTCCCAGTGAGTGATAAAGATACGTATTCAGTCCGTGTATAAATAAAAGTGTTTAGTGAGTTATAAAATAAAGAGATAAAAGAAATAGAAGATAATCAGTCAGTGTTCTTAATCATAAAATAGAAGTATTGGATTACTTTTCATAATAGTAATTATAGAAGTATTAAATATATATATATATACCTTTATTTAATTATCAGTAAACCCAATTAGTTATACCATTACATGCTGAATATCTGATTGATAGGTTTATCAGTCACCTAAAGTTGTTATACATGATGATTAGCGACTACTACATATCTACTCTAGAAGATATATCTACCTTTCCCAGTGAGTGATAAAGATACATATTCAGTCCATGTATAAATAAAAGTGTTTAGTGAGTTATAAAATAAAGAGATAAAGAAATAGAAGGTAATCAGTAAGTGTTCTTAATCGTAAAATAGAAGTATTGGATGGAGAACCAGCTAATAGATCATCACTATATATACTAATATTTTACAAGTACATACTGACAGATCGATAACAAATTAAATATATACTTTATCAACATCTAACCATAAATCATGGATTAAGCACATGATATATATACGCCACAATAATTATATCAATTATCAACACTAGCCCCCTTCAAAAATATTCTCAAACCAGTTAATTAAAATAATTAGTAACTAAGAAAGTTTTTAACATGAGAAACTGTGAGTAATATACCTAAAACAGGTATTAAAATGAGTTTTAAGTGGTTTTAATTGAACCAATAAAATCATGCCATTTTGATGCAAAAATTTATGTAATCAATTCAATCCTAGTATAAAACAGAAATAAGTAATTTTTTCAAATATTTCATTAGAGAAATAAATACTTTAAGTGAAAACAAGTAAATAATTTAATGAATTACTAATTTAAAATAAGTGTTTTAACTTATTTAATATCTTTTCTGACACAACTAAGGGTCAAAAAGTGCCCAATATTTATGGATTATAACATATGAAAAGTTTTACTTAATAAATAAATTTAATTAATTAAGTTTTAATTACATTATAACTAATTAATCAATAATTTATGAATATTAGGGGGTATCAATTTTAGAAATTTTTAATTATTTAAAAGGTATTTCAAAACACAAAAATAAAGCTTTAGGGATGACATTATTTCTCAGTAAAAAGGTGTTTTGTGGGCACAATATAGCATATTTTAATTAATAATCATGCTTTATTTGGTGGAAAAAAGAGGTATTTTGAAATGGAAGATTTCTAGTTTTGATTCCACCTATTAAATACATAAAAAAGCACCATGATTTATAGAATATAATACATATTATTTTTTATGTAAGTGAATAAATCATTTATTTAATAATAAAATTAATATAATACTTATTTTACTTATTTTTAATAAAATATTTTTATGATTTTATTATGCAATAAAACATTATTTTAAATACATAAAATACATAAATTTTTTCACTCTTATGGTTCCAATAAAGTATTATAACATTTTACTGGGCTCCTGAGACAGCCTGGCTAACAAAGTTCTGGCCCTTGATGAGTTCTATGGTTAAAAAGTATGCCACATTTTAAAATAAAAAATTAGAATAAAATTTATAAATGTTAATCTCTTGCAGATTACTGATCAGGTACATAAAATTTGCAACATCTCCATGAATTAAGGCGAATCATTTTACACAAGATCTTTTAAAATATCTTTAATTTCAATTTTAGTTTTTACTTTTGAAGTAAACATCTACACAAATTTTATTTCTTTATTTTTAGAATATGAAATTACATAATTTCAATATATTGTTTAAATATTTCTTCTACTGTGGCCTAAGTAACATAATCTGGTTTCCAATTAATAGTTGTTAATAAAAGTTTATTTTTGAAATTTATTTAATCTTTTACAATCAGATATATCTTGGTATTGATTTATCTTAGGAATTCAGGTCACTATAAGTTCTAAACTTAAGTTAAAATCTAATCATATTTTTTTTCTTTGAATTATTTGCACTAATTTTTTCAATGAAAAAACTGGTATATGGTTTAATTGGTAAGAAAAAATTTTAATTACATAATTTTCAATAAATAAAGACAGCTACCGAGCTCACTTAAACCTGATTGTGATTGAATGGGAGCTATGAGAGTATTATTCACAAAATATACTTTGCTTACCACTAAACTATGCCATAAAAAGCTTTTACAAATTTTAATTTTATTCATGATATATATTATAATACCTTGTGCTATTTATTTTCTTTCAACTACATTTAATAGAATTGATTCCTGAAGAAATTAATTTTTTTTCAAGAATTGTCTGAAGGAGTTAAAGATCTTCTTAATTTCAATTTCTTATTTTAATTTTTTAATTTTAATTTTATAGTTTATTTCATTTCATTTTATTTTAAATAACTTTATAGAATTCTACTATATAAAAATATATTATTATATAATATATTTTATCATATTCTACTATATAATAAAATAATGCAAAATTATAAGTTTTAACTTATTCAACTTAATTATTTTTTGTTCATTTATATTATATTTTATTTTATTTAAACATATTTTAATATATTACATTTCACTTTATTTTACTTTATTCACTCATTATTTATTTTAAAAATTCAAATTTTATATGAAAATAAAAGTGCTCTAATTTTGAAAATTAGCTGGTTAATTCTAATTTATGGATATAAAACTGAATTCAATAGATACTTTTGAGCACATGAACTCTGATGTACAAATTTTTATCATATTTCACTGATCAATTCTGTTGGTGGGCCTCTTGGTCTAGAAGATAAATCTGGAAGTCCTACAAGGTTTTAAGTGGATTTATTGGGCTCAAAAAAAACAATGTACGTATTTTCTTAATCTTTTGATTTATTTAATCAAATAATAAGAGGTGGTTTCAAATACTAGTATAATCTATATTTTAGAATTATGTGGATGTAAATACTAATAGTATAAAATATAGTAATAAGAGTTCTAATTTATATATTGTGAGTTGGTAAAATAAGTAAGTAATGAATGAAAAGTACAAAAAGAGAGGGCCTTTTATAGGCAAAGATGTGAGAAATAAAGACACAGATTTAACACTACCTGATACAAGGGTGTGAGAAAAAGAACCTAAATAAAGAGTGTATGTGAAATAAAAAAGGATATATTAATATTGTGTAAATAAAAGGTATCATTTTATTTGAAATAAAACTTAGAATCCCTTGGTCCGTCACATTTAGTACAAAAATTTTTGATTTAAAATGGGGATTCAACAAAATCTAAATAAAGGAATTTGAAAAAATTCTTCTTTTTCTATTTTTTCTATTTTTTAATACTATTTTTATTGCCTCTCATCTGTATTATTGAGCACGGTGTTAGGGAGTAAAAATGTGTGTGACAATTACTTATTTTTATTAATTATTTACATTACTTATTGTACTTAGCTAGTTAATTGTAAGTAATACATAACTAGTTAGTAAATAATTAATTATTAATAAGGATTAAAAGGCGGGGCTTCATCTCAGTAAGATAATTAATTATTTTACTGGGTAAGTCTAGTAGCCTGGCTGACACTCCCTTACTATAAAAAAAACAATAAAAAAATGCTATGATTTTTTCTATTTATACTTTTTTAGTAGAATAGGGAGGTTAGATATCTCCTTCCCAGGTATCCAAGAATCATATTCAGATGATTTATTCTTCAATCTCAATAAGTATTCTGTACCTTTTTCAGCAGTGACTATTCTGTCATTTAGAATCTTATCAATTCCTGCTGTTTCAGTGATTTCATTAGGTGTTTTCTTTGGTCTTTCCCTCCTTTTTGGAAATAAATCACTATTGAATGTGTAAGGTTTCAAAAGAGATATTGGAAAAACAGGATGTTTTCTGTCATATGGAGAATACAAAATAACTTCAACTGCATTATCACCAACCATTCTTATGACAACAAATGGACCAAAAAATGGGTCTTTAAATTTGTTATTACCTTGTAAATTGAAGTGGACTGTAGAAATTAACACTTCATCACCCTTTTTAAAAGTATATACTTTATGGGATTTGTCCCATCTCTTCTTCTCATATTCAAATGATTTTTCAATACATTTTTGAGCATGACTTCTGCAAAGTTGTTGCATTTGAAGAAAATATTTTACACCAGGAAGTAAATCCAATTTAGGTATTTTATTATTGAGAATTTGGGCAGGAGTATTTGGAACATATCCAAGCCATAGCTCAAAAGGCTTTTTTTGAGTAATAGAATGAACAGTGCTATTATAAGCAAATTACAACCCATGAAGTAAGGTGAACCAATCATGAGTGAATCTGTCATTGTCTTTATACTCAAGGCCAAAGGCACAATAACTTCTTATCATGTCCTCTAGAGTCTGAATCATTCTTTCAGCTAATCCATCAGTCTGAGGGTGATGAGCAGTAGATAGTTTCATATCACAACCACAAACATCCATCAGAGACATCCAAAATTCAGAAGTAAATTTGGGGTCTCTGTCAGAGATTATATCTTTAGGAAACCCAGCAGTATTAATCATATTAGGCCACCATAAGAAAGCTAATTCTTTAGTGGAAACATCCTTGTGAGTATGGATAAATTTACACATTTTGGTGAATCTGTCCACAATAACCCAGCAAGATTTATAACTGTCTTTTCCAGAAATAGTTAATCCTGTTACAAAATCCATGTTTAGTATCTGCTATGGTGCATCAGGAGGTTCAATATGTTGCATTAATCCAGCTCTCTTACCAGTCAATCTTTTTGATTTTTGGTAAGAATCACAAGATTCAACATATAATTTGGTGTCTTCAGACATATTAACCCACCAAGCAGTGTTTTTAATTCTGATCATTGTTTTTTCAAGATCAAAATGTCCAGCAAATATGTAATCATGACAAATTTTCAAGATGACTTCTTTCATAGAAGGAGGAATAACAATGACATTACTCAACTTTCTTCTATAATATAGGTATTCTTCATCAATTGAAAATTTACCTTTCTCCAAAGCCTTCTGGTACTTTGGTGGAAGGGTTTTAATTAATGCTTGTATTGAAGCATTCTTTGGATCATTTAATATGGTGCATAACTTTTTTAAATCAGTGTCCTTATCATATGAATCCAGAATAAGCTTTAATAGCTCTTCCTCCATATCAACCACATATATCCCATGAATATGAATAATTTCATCCTCAGGATCATAAGTAAGATTAGAGTCATCATTTGGTAAATGTAACCTTGATAAAATATCCACATTTGAGTTAACAATACCAGCCCTATGAATAATTTTCATTCTCCCTCTGTATTCCAGAACAGCTAACTTCCATCTGAACATATGTCTGTTAGGTGTTTTAAAGTTTAAAAGGGATTTAACTGCACTTCAGTCAGTGACAGGTTCAAATTTCTGGTCATCTAGGTAATAATGTAGCTTTTCTAGAGCCCACACTATGGATAAACATTCAAGCTGAGTGGAACCATATTTCAATTCACTATTTCTCAAGGTTCTTGAAATATAACAAATTACTACTTCTGATACTTTATCATTCATCACTTGTTTTTGATGGAGGGCAGCACCAAGACCAATAAAACTAGCATCAGTGTACAAAGAAAATGGTTGATTAAAGTCAGGTAAAGCAAGAGTTGGTGCTGACGTCAAACAGAGTTTCATAGTGTCAAAATCTCTCTGTCTTTCACTACTCCAGACAAAAGCAACATCCTTTCTAGTCATTTGGGTAAGGGGTAAAGCTATGACTTGGTAATTTTTAATATACTGTCTATAGTATCCACACATTCACAAAAAATTCTGGAGCTCTCCAACCGTGGTAGGATCCTTCACCTACTGTATGGCTGCCACTTTATTTTGGTCAACACATATCTGTAACCCTGAAACAACATGACCCAGCACTTTTAAGGAATGAAAACCAAATTTAAATTTCTTCAAAGAAAGTTTCATATTTATCTCATCCATTTTGTGTAACACTTTACACAGGTGGTTGAGATGGTCCTCAAATGTTTTTGAGAATATTATGATATCATCAATATAAACCATCAGCCATCCTTCAATTATCTCTTGATGGAATGTATTATCCATGACTTTTTGGAAAACTGAAGGGGCATTTTTAGGGCCGAATGGCATCCTAATATACTTATAAATACCCATATGAGTGGCAATCATCAGAAAATTCTGAGAATTTTTCTCACCAGGTACCTGGTGATATCCTTTGTTACCATCCAAACAGCTGATATATTTAGCACCCTGTAAGGTAGCATGTATAGAGCTAATTCTAGGTAAAGGGTAGATATCATCAACAGTATAAGTATTTAGTGCTCTATAATCACCACATAACCTGGATTTATCTTTCTCATAAGAAATTAGGACAGGTGAGATAACACAATATTTAGGTGTCTCAACTACCTTTTTAATAATATTCATTTTCAAAAGGGTAGAGATATTATCCTAAATATCTTTTCTCTTTGTGGGAGAAGCATGGTAAAGCTTCTTTTTCAAACTAAGTGGTATGTCAGTTAATGTAAAAGATAATGAAATTTTCATCTCTTCCTTAACTAATCCTAGTTCATGAGACCCATGAGCAAAGGCCATAGGAAAAGATTTTATCAATTTAATGATGGAATCTTTATCCTCACCAGAAAGTTGTTCTCCAAAAGAAGCATTGTCAATTTCAGACATAAGGGCATGCATTTCCTTTCTAGACCTTCATTTATATTGAATCACAGAATTACATGTGTTTAATTCTGGTTTTAACAATTTTTTGGGGGAGGAAATTTTAATTTTTCTCTTCCCATTTATCCCCATTGTGAAGCATTGTTCTGAAGGATCAAATTTTATGCCATATTTTGCTAAAATGTCATTTCCTATAATAAACCAACTGCTTAAGTTATCATTTTTCATGACATCAAAATCACAAATAGCTCTTAAAAAACCATGGTTATATTTAAAAAACACTGTGGCTTTGTATTTACCAATGGGAAACAAAACTTAGCCATAACCTCTCCAATTTTCAGAAATGATAGGCATCAGTTTTGATCTATGTTCTTGATCCACTGAAGCAAGTGCCTTTTCAGATACTACACTTCCTCCAGCTCCAGAATCCAGAACAACTTTAATGCTGGTTCCATTGATCAAGACTGGTGCTTTGAGAGGGGCAATAAAGATTGAGCTATCCTCAATGTTCCTTATGATCTCAACATCCTCAACTGTAGATAAATCATTATTATCAATATCAATAGTATTTAAATAATGAATATCTTCCAGAATCAAGATTTCTTGTTTAGATTCATATGAAATATTTCTGGCACATCACCTCAAGTATCATCCAGTGCTATTGTGTCATCAGCCTGCTCCTCAGTTTGTTCAACAATATTTATCCTCTTGTAACAAACATGGCCTTTCTTCCAAGGCTTTTTGCATTTGAAGTAAGTGTTTTTTGCATACTTTTTTGGTGCAACAGGGGCAGAAGTTTTACCAACCTTTTCCAGAGGTTTCTGTTGGTAAGTGGAGGATTTCTCCAAAGGGGTCCTAGGAATGAATCTTCTGGCATCATACTTTTTGTTTAGAAGGATCTCATTACAAGTATTAATGAAGGAAGAAGGTTCTCTGGAGAACTCAGTGCTAGCCACTATCAAGTCTCTCAAAGACATTGGTAATTTATGAAGGATCCTGTCCTTCCATAATTCAAACTCCATATTTGAGTCCATTTCCCTCAAGATTTTTACAAGCTTCATTAAGAAATCAATAAGTTTATCAGTAGAATAGCTATATCTAGTTTCCTCATACTGCCTTTGTTGAGCCATCCTAAACTTGGAGCCACCAAATTGTGCTTTAATCAATTTTTTCCAATCTTCCCATGAGTAGTCATTCCTATCCAGGAGAACAGATTCATACCACATTAGGGCTACATTGGTGAACAAAGAAATTAACTTAGACACAATTTCCTCATCTGGGAGTTTTTAAGAATTTTTTAAATTATCAATTCTGCAAATGAATTGCTGCCAATCAGAAGAAGAATCACCATCAAATGTTGGATACTGGTCAAGTTTTGGCCAATTCTTTTGATTTGAAGGAGTCTCCTTAGTATTAGCTTGTTTCTGAGTAAGAAGCTGGTTTAACTTCTTCAATTGTGCAGTAATCTCATTGTTTAATCCTTCTGTTGAAGATCCTGGTGCATCATCAATTTTTGATGGAAACTCAGTGGTAGCAACAGGCATTTCTGAATCTAATTTTACTTTAGATGAACTAGCAACAGGTGAACCTGGAGCATCCTGTACCATATGTTCCTTCAAAAAAGGTGCAGAATATTTTTGATCATTAAACAATGAATTCAATTTTTTTTCAATATTTGTTAGTCTGATTTTCACTCTTGGAAGACTAGATAAACTCTCATTGATTGTTGCAAAAGATAACTGTGTTTTATTTTGAAAAGATGAATAATGATCACTCAATCTTTTCAGGTTCATCTTATCTACCTCTAGCTCCTGGAAACAGGCAGATACAGTATCTTGTAGTTTAGACAAATCATTTTTGATATTTTGCCATAAAGCAACTTTCTTTTAATGGGTTTCTTTTTAATGAAACAAATAATCAGAAACTCTCTTTAACTCACTCCTTAATACTTGATAACCTTGATCAGTTAACAAACTATTATATTTCTGAGTCAATTGCATGTTGTTCATGATATGATTTTGTTTAGAAATAATTTTTCTCAAATATTCATCATTAATTTTTGCTACATCTGGAGTGTTTCTCAATAAAGAAACAGAGTAACTTTCCAGATTCTCATAAAGCTCAGGCTCAAGTGTTTCATCAATAATAGCCATATCAGGATTTATTATTGAAGTAGCAATTAGAACTAAAGGATTAGATACATTTGAAAATTGAGAAATTTGTCTACTGGTCTCAGCCTCTACTGGTCTTACAGTCTCATCTCCTCTTCCAGAATTATCTGAAGGAACTAAATCAGTTACATAAAATGGTACTTGAGATCCAATAGAGGGTCTTACCATGGCTTGGGCAAGACTTGGATGTGGTTGTTCTTTCTCCTTCTTCCTCCTTGATATGGATGAGGAGGTGTTGGATTGAACTGATTTGTTCTTGAAGGACCTGCCTGAGGTACTTTTTGCTGTTGCTGTTGGAACAGATAATCCCACTTCCACTTTGAGACTTCCACATTTTCTTGTTGCTGGGGGGCCAGTTGTGGAAGGGCTTTTGGAGGAGGAGGTTTCTTCTTCACTTGAAGAAAAGACTCTATGTTTCTTACCTTGTCTTCTAGACAGTCTATTCTTGACCTCAGTTTGAGGTTTTCTGTCCTCAACTCCTTGATGTGAGTGGAGATATTTTTTACCTGCTGGTTTAAGGGCATCTTTTTTATTTTGAAGCCTTTGGGAAGCTCTTCTGGGGGGTTGATAGAAGGCTTTTGTTCCTGGGAATTTTTCTCTACCAGAATCTCCACTTCCTCCATTTCCACATCCTTATTGGTTCAATGATTTATTAATTTGAGCTAATTTTGTAGTTAAAGGAGAACTCACAGAAGTAGCCTCATCATAATTAATCAGATCCAATTCATTTTCACGTGCAGCAGAAAAACCTTGGTCAGTCATTGTTTTAAATCTAACCTGAAGTGAGGGAAGAAAAAATAAGATGAATTAGTTTTATTTTTGCTTTTAAAAGAAAAATAATAAAAAGAATAAAAAATTCTTCAGGACGAAATCAACTGAAAATAATAATCAATTATTTATTAATTCAAGATAATCTTATAACCAGGATTAAAAGAAATCAACTGAAGAAATAAAATTAAATTTTAATTAACAAATTAATTTATGATAATTATCAGGATTTAAATCAACTGAAAGATATTTAATTACCAGGACTTAATGTCAAATGAAATAATTTAATATAGTTTATTTTTTATTAATTATTAAAATTTTATTGTCAGGATAATTTGTCAACTGGAAGAAAAAAAATTTTTAATTTATCAGGACAAAGTCAACTGAAAATTATAATTAATTTAAAAAAAAATTACTTCTAGGACTAAGAACACAGTTGCTCTATCTTTGTTAACTAGGAAAATAAATAAAAATAAATAAATTTCAATTTACCAGACACCTCCCCCTGTAAAATGAGTAAAATAATGCCACTTACAGAGTGCTGAGTAAAAGGAAATACGTATAGTATGAAGAGTGCAAAGTGACCCATGAATAGTAATCAATAATTACCAAGAAATATATAACTATAGTTAATATATAAGCCTTAGTTTTGGTGCGCGGTTTGATTCCCATTTGCAGCAAAAAATAAGTCATGTGATAGATGACGTTTGTTGTTTTCATTGTCCACTTGTCCTTACAGGTACCTTGATGGCAACGGCCCCACGGTCTCCTGTTCTCAAAATAACAATGCTCCATCGACGTTTTGGAAAGGCCACTAACTGTCAGCGGGCCCCTTGGTCTAGAAGATAAATCTGGAAGTCCTACGAGGTTTTAAGTGGATTTATTGGGCTCAAAAAAACAATGTACGTATTTTCTTAATCTTTTGATTTATTTACTCAAATAATAAGAGGTAGTTTAAAATACTAGTATAATTTATATTTTAGAATTATGTGGATGTAAATACTAATGTTATAAAATATAGTAATAAGAGTTCTAATTTATATATTGTGAGTTGGTAAAATAAGTAAGTAATGAATGAAAAGTACAAAAAGAGAGGGCCTTTTATAGGCAAAGATGTGAGAAATAAAGACACGGAGTTAACACCACCTGATACAAGGGTGTGAGAAAAAGAAACTAAATAAAGAGTGTATGTGAAATAAAAAAAGATATACTAAATAGTGTGTAAATAAAAGGTATCATTTTATTTGAAATAAAACTTAGAATCCCTTGGTCCGTCACATTTAGTACAAAAATTTTTGATTTAAAATGGGGATTCAACAAAATCAAAATAAAGGAATTCGAAAAGTTTCTTCTTTTTATATTTTTTATATTTTTAATACTATTTTTATTCCCTCTCATCTGTATTATTGAGCACGGTGTTAGGGAGTAAAAATGTGTGTGACAATTACTTATTTTTATTAATTATTTACATTACTTATTGTACTTAGCTAGTTAGTTTTAAGTAATACATAAGCAGTTAGAAAATAATTAATTATTAATAAGGATTAAAAGGTGTGGCTTCATCTCAGTAAGATAATTAATTATTTTACTGGGTAAGTCTAGTAGCCTGGCTGATAAATTCTATGCATGTGATCTGTAATTTATAGCCTTAAATCAGAGTTAAACATCCAATTTTATAAATGAGAAATTTGATTTATGGCTGGAAATCAGGGCTTAAAAGCCAATTTTACATATGTGAATGCTAATGAATAGCTATACATGAAAGTTTACCATCAAATTTTATGCATTTAAATTTTGATATACAGCCATAAATCAGAGCTCACCAGCCAATTTTTGGAACCTGAATTCTTTTGTATGGCTGTACCACTTAATCCATAAAAATAAAATAAATTAGAACTCAATAGAATATAATGTAACATAATGAAAATAAATAAATAAATATATGATTATAGGAAAAAAAGCTACATAAAGATAAAGACAAGAGAGATAAAATGAGATAAAATTAAATGAGATAAAGTAGGATGTTATAAAAATGTATGTAATAAAGTGGAGAAAAATTAAATTTAATTCAAATACAATAATATAATATAATATAATATAACACATAATCAAAAAAATACAATATAATACAATAAAGTATAATTTAATATAATTTAATATTTCTTAATGTGATGAAGTATATAAAATAAGTGTAATCAAATATTATAAAATTAATAAAAATACAATATAATATAATACAATGCAGAAAACTAAAGCCAAATTAAAAAAATCAAATCAAATCAAACAAATTTCATAATATAAAATAAAAATAATAATACTGAAAAAAAAATTTAAATAATTTTATTTAATAACAATTTTAATCTGCATCTTCAAGAAAAATATTAAAATGTATATGAAATTTGATACTTCATATGTGAATCACAAGAAAGTTTGCACATGAATGTGTAGTAAAATTTTCCATATAGATATTTAAAATGATTTTGTATATTAATATGTAACATGACTTTGCAAGTATAAATTTTCATAATCATATTAAATATGAATTTGAATTTGAATAATCATTTTTTGTATTATATCACTTTTGATATATAAATATAAATTCTTAAGTGACCTTCACATACTAATTACCACCTTGTAGGTGAATATTCAATTAAATTGTCTGTAAATCAAAATCATTGTGAATAATTGTAAAATAAAAAAAATTTTATTTATAAGCCCTCAATTTATCTGAATTTTCTAACAATAATTAACTGCAAAAATTCAGCTAAATCCTTGATGCAGTTTCAAACAATTAATTATGGCTTTTAATATAGTTTAATTAATTTTAAAAGAATAACAAATTATAATAAAATAAATACTTGAAAAATAGATTATTTCAAATGGCTTTTCAGCCCCATCTTGAATGTTAGTATATAAATCAAGTAAAGATTATGGACTCAATATGTAAAGTGTTTGGAATAATTTCTAAAATTCATGTCATTAAAATTTTAGAATGAGTTAATTTCAATTTCAGTATGATACCAGAAAATCTTCAATTATATTTCCACAAGAGTCCAAGTTTGTTTTCATTCACATTTCAGTCTGAGTTCCATCTGATTTCAATCTGACTTCAAGTTGAGGACTTTCTAGCAAGTCCCCCCAAATATTGTGTGGTGTGATATATCAAAAACAAGTGAGTTTAATGGAATATTAATATGATATTCAGATTCTAAATTGCTTTTTTAGTGAGAATAAATAATTTTCTAGTGATTGATGTGTCCTGAGATTGAGCACAATGCCAAAATAAAAAGTAGCCAAAACATCTATCTGGCCACTGTAATTTGGGAGGCCAAAAATAAGCACTTCCTCTTGCGCATTTTTTTATCTTACTTCACTTTATTTTTTTTCTCTCACTGCGAAAATCACTTTTTCAATCTCAAGAATCCCATCCTCTAATTATTCTTTTTATTAGTACTGATAATGTGTTTATACCTATATAAATATTGGTGAAATCAATAGTTTATTTTGTATAAAAATTTTAAATTTTTTTGACTAATTATTCAGCTTATGGCTAAGTCTACAGGGTAAAACCCACAACTCAGTTATGAACTAAGGGCCAAATGTGTTTCGTGGAAGATTGGATGCCAATGCAGACAAGATTGCCTGTCATTACCAGCTTCCATGCACTACTGTGTGTAATTTTTTGAAAGAAAACTGGGTTTGAGGGACAGTTAAAACATATAAGTGCTCTGGTCATCCACAAAAAACTATAGGTTGGGCTATGCTTCAAATAACTCTCTCTCTCTCTCTCTGATAATCAATATATTACTAGCACTGAAATTTCTGAAGTTTTTTTCTCAGAAATCTCACAAAGAGCCATGGGAAAACATGCTAAAGAGGTTGTTTTCTCTTGTCAAGTGGCTTTTAAGAATCCCTTCTTAAATCCTTCTCACCAAGGAAATTGTCTCAATTTTGCACAAGACTACTTAAAGTGGAACATTGATGACTGGAAGCAAGTTTTATTGTCAGAGGAGTCAAGGTTTGAGGTAGGGAAGCAGTTGTCACAAACATATGTCTGGCATGGAAAAACCAAAAAGTTTCATTCAAAGTTTCTTAAACCCACTTTTAAAAGTGGCTGCTTTTTTCAACACCACCAAGTGTCCCTAGGTGTTCTTACCTGAAAAAAAGTGTACAGAAAGCCATTTAATTGAAAAATTTTATGTCTCAGTCCTCATCCCATGGCTCAAAGAAGTTGATAGCAACTATCAAATTATTTTGATGGAATATAATGAACCAGTTCACAATTCAAAGATGGCTTGCAACTTGCATAAAATTGAAGATTGGCCCCTAAACTCACTTGACCTTAATCACATAAAAAATTTCTGGAAGGATCTCAAACACCAACTCCTGAGGCTCTATCACCCTTAAAGTCTAATTGAGATGGGAGAAGCTTTAGCTCAAGCTTAGGATGGTTTTCCAAGCAATATATTTAAAAAATTGATTTCTTCAATGCCTGGAAAAATTCAAGCTGTTGTGGATGCTTACAGTGGATCCACCCACTGTTAATTTTGGTATATTTTTTTCATAATTATTTTTCTGCTTCATTTTTCTTATATCTCCTATAATTATCAAGGCTTCTTATGAGTTATTTTATATGCTATTTCTTCTGAAATTTTATTATATTTGAAATTAACAAATTTTCAAAAAAAAAATGAAGAAAATAAAAGAAAATTATCAATTATATCTATATTATATTCTTATTCTTCATGTTTGAATTATTAAATCTACCAAAATTCATGTAGATAGAATGATTATTTAAAAATTTATGAGGAAATGAAACCAGGTTTTTATTTTTAGCTACCAATCTACAGTACTCCACAAGAAGTCCTTGTAATTTTCTTTGCATATGCTCTTCTTCCAGAAAACACATGACCCAACTTCTCACCACCTAATACTCACTATAATACTTACCTTTTATTCACTGGCTCACATATTTCCAATAGATTTTTTAAGGTAATCCTATCTCACTTTTCTGTTTGCATTTCAGAATTTAGAAAAACCCCATTTTTTAAGTGTCCAATCTAGAAATTTCAAAAGGAGAGCTAACATTAAAATATATTCATATGGTAAAAAAATCACTATTGAGTTGACTCCTATTTTCTTCAATGACTGCCTCCATTTTTTTAGGCATTGAAGAAGAAAGATAAGTGAAAATTGAAATTGGCATTCCATACCAGACTGCATGTAATGCAGTAATAACTTCATCCTTTGTGTAGTATTTTAAAGCATTGCAAACCAAATGTTTATCATCTAAAACAATGATTAACATATTTTCTATTACTTTTTCAGGATTGAGTAAACCACCATGTTTTTCAATTGCTTCTTGAACCTTGTGTTTTTTAGAGAGTGAGATTTGTTAATGAGAAAAAAATACTCAAAAATCAAGACTGAAGCAAGATTTAGAGATGTTGGAAAGGATTTATTTTAAGTGGTAGAAGGTGAATGAGAAGCCAAGAGTTTTTCTTTTTTCCAATATGCAAGTTTTTTGAGTATCTTGAATGACATTTCAAACTGAAAAACATAGTTCAATGGTGATTATGAGATGGTGAAAAGTTGAGCAAGGTGGTGGTTGGTAGAAGAGTGTATACAAAAATAATTTCAAGGACTTCTTGTGGGGTACTATACATAAAATGCATATATGCTACACTCATTTTTTAAAAATAACTGAATATGTTTTGCACATTCACTTAAAACTTAATAGAGAGTCACAAACCTTAGCATATATGCCTGGAAGACCTTCAGTTAGAGGTCTCAAAAATGAGGTCAAAAACTCCCTAATTTTGTTGTAAGTTATGGCCATGTGTGTACCAGCTTCTGATTAATCATAATAAGGGGAGGGAGTGTGTGGGTAGCATAGATGCGCCTGAAAAACAGTGTGCTTCAAATAAAAATGACTTGCTTGGGACCAATTTTGTGATGTTTTTGAATGTTGTCTATGCTAATGTTTATGACTGTCTGTGTTAGCCTGGATATTCAGAGGACTAAGTGAAAAGTACTTATAGATTGTGTTAAACACATGTAGTATACATGGGAACAATAAATAAAGGTACACAAGCTGTATACATAAGTTAAAGTAATGATAAAATAAAATATATGCCATTATAATACCTTATATACAGACATATATCCACCTTTTATAAGTCTTATGTATTTAATATAAAGTTTTTATATATCAGGGTAATCTTAAGAACCTCAAAAATAAGTCTACATAATTTTTAAGTAGACTTAGAGCTGTTGTTGTCATTGTTTTATGTAAAAAACAAGAAATGTGCTCTAAATCACTTGGAAGTTGGATATATGTGCTATAAATTTAATAATATTAAAAATGTGCCTTGACAGATCAATTTGTCTAAATCAGCAATTTGGATTTGGCTACTCAAACTCATAAAAAAAACACTTTTCAAATTTGGTGTTTTATATGCCAGAAATGTCTTCTGTGTAATGGCCACATATTTCCTGAATTTTTCCCACATGAACAGCTTCATTTTTAATAAAGTTAGCTTTTTCACACTATAATTACCCCAAATTGTACACTCACTATGGGGAAACACGCTAGAATAGGCAACAGGTGCTTATTTGGTGTCCTAATTTAATTAAAAGTGCATTGATCTCATTATATGCACTAATTTCATTTATAATCTCAAGATTGGTGCTAAAATTTTCTTACCATGCTTAAATTTGCCTAATTTTGTCAAGGATTTACACATGCAAGTACCTTCCAAGGACTGCATTCAGTTACTCTATATCTCACATCCTTTTTTGGGTTTCTCAGTGATTTCTCAGTCAATTTTGGTCAATTTTGGATGGGGCTTTCACTTAGTAACTTGAAATAATTAGCCCTTCATTTCTGCAGTCAATCCCCCTTAATATTGTGTAATTTTTAGTGTTATTCTCTCTTTTTTTGGTCTTTCAGTTTAAGGTATTACATGCATATACTTTTGTTTTTTCTTATTAATTTATTTTGATGGATTATCCCTATTACTCAAGGATTTTCGAGGGTGATATCATTTTAATTGTGTTATTGGTCATTCCTCATGTTTATGGACAGTTTTATAATCTAGAAAGAGGCATAATTAGCTGTGTATAGGACTTGTAAATCATGAAGATACATTGGAGAATCATTGGGTATAAAAGCAATAAGTTTTGGTCTTATTTTCTACATTCTTTATCATTACAATTAAAATATATAAACCTTACAATTACAATACATATGTCACTGGACGACCTACGCACAAGGTCGAGGATGTTCCTGCAAGTGAGATGAAAGGTTTAGATACTTCTTCAAAGCACAGAGGGATGGTTCGAGGAAGTGATTCGAAGATGACTCAAAGGAAGATCTACTGCTTCAAGATATGTTCGAGAAGAATCCTAATATAGTTTGAAAGGTAATATTAAAATTCTTACAATCTCACAAAGGGTTGGAAACTCAACAATCAAGATTTAGGATTTAGAAGTAATTATTGAGAAATGAAAGAAAGATACAATAATAATAATTTTCACTTTAGAGTTTTACCACTATTAACTATAAATACATTTTATAATTTAATTCTAAGGAATATCGAACCAAAAACCCAACCCTTTTTATATCCTTTACTCCTCCTCGCATTGACCTCATACCCATCCACTTTTCCGCACACCACAGACCATTTAAAATATATCCATTACACCTGGACCCTCCTTACTAACATCCGTTATCCCCTTAATCCTCCACTAACCATTCCGTCCATGCTCACTACCCCTTAATAACCCACAGACATTTAATAAACCTTTTAATGTACTATTATATTAACTATTGCGCTGTGCGTCGCTTATTGAGAAAAAAAACTAAGACACACTATTGAGAGATTGACTAATTTAGATTTAGAATTTAGTCTAGCGCAGTTGAATAGTAAGTACACAAAGGAAAGTTGCAGTTACTATGGAGAATTGCTTTCTGCGCTTCGAGTATGGATTTGAGCCTCTTATTATTGATTTAATGAGCTGCTTTTGCCTCAAGTGTCACGTGGCGCATGACAGATGCCCGGGTATAAGAACGCTGTGGTACGCGCCTCGCAGGAAGCGTGATTTTAGAACAATCAGCGTGCATAGTCCAGGAAGAACAAAGGGGAGTTAGCGCAGCAGGAAATGTTAAAATATAATATGTATTTGCGTGTTTCAAGGAACAAAGGAAATGGAAGCGCGGAAAAAGATTGAGGGTCTGTGCGCTCGGATTTTGTAGCGTGATGTGCCGCACAATGGGGAATTGTGTGTTATTGATTTAGGACCATAAAGCGCTAAACAATACGGATTTGGATTTTCCAATAATTGTGCGTTACCCATTAAAGAAGGAGTTATGGCTTAAGGAAGACTCAAGTGCATAGTAAACTGTACTGTGGCCAGTTGGGAAACTTACTGAGACAAGTAATGAAGAAGGCTAATTAGTTAAAGCGAGCTGTCAGAACTATGAACCTAGTATCAAATCAAAGAGAGTGGGGACTCAATCGTAAAATTACCCAAGAGTTAAGGCAACTAGACGCAGCGTTAGGATAAGTCAAACCTGGAACTAGCGCTGAAACAAAACAAGGTATAGTTAAAAGCGCATATGTGGAGAATCAGTGAAACAAGTTAATACTAGTGTTAGTAATTATAGGTTCTGATTTAGGCGCTGTAGTTGTTGCAAGCAGTGTAAGTAGCATACTAATAAATTAGTTATTGTTTTACTAATGTGGCGCTAGAGTCAGCGCTGGAGATCCATTAGGGAACTGTGTCTTGAGCGCTGGAAGAATATAAAAGGAGGACTATTAGGTAGGGACAAAAGAGAGAACTGGTCGATCTATCTATTTAGTTAATAAAATAAGAAAAATCGCATTAGTTGTCATTTTAAAAAGCAGATCATAGAAAAATCAATATAGAGATATATGTGTAGCTATAGTCATAGTACCCAGTATAAGATATTAGATCTTTTGTGATTAATTGTTTGAGAGAATATAAAAAGGTATTTTCTGAGTCTTTAGAGTTTGTGCGTCTGTGTGTGTATTTCATATAGTATAGTGAAAGAGCGCAACATAGAGAGAATATATAGATTCAGTGGGATTAACTATTATTAGAGATATTATATTACTATAATAAGGCAAATTCAAAGAGAGCGCTTCAAGAGGGAGTAGCTGTGGATAATTGCGCTTGTTAAGAATAGAAATATCCAGATAGTAGTGCTTGTTTCCTTATCTTTAACTCATCTCAACTTATAAACTTTCTAGTGAAATATTAGTGTTACACATTATTACACTGTCTTTAAAAATAAGAGTGGCAGGCGCTTCTTTTTTAAAATTAAAAATTAGAACCAACCCATCTCGCATTGTGTCTACTGCTTAGTACTTTAGAACAGTCTACAACGGGAGCTCCGTTGAGCGTAAAACATACTTCCCACACTAATTCCTCTTCCCTCCTTATTTAATTATTCTTTAATTTATTATGACTGATTTCCCTACTTCAACTCCCATGCCTCCACACGCTAAAGCGGATGGGGGCATCGTTACACGACAATATTCCAAGACTTGCACGTCCTGTGAGTCAATGGAGTACTTTTGCGTAGAGAGCACGGTGACAAGAGGTCCTCGCCAGAAGTGCGAATTTTGCCGATGGAGAAGGGTGGCGTGTGACACCTTGTCGAAGAATGCCGACATCAAGAGTCGGTTCACTAAGACGAAATATTGGGTGATTCCCAAGACAAAGGAAGTAGTCAAAGACATTTGGGATGTGTCAATCGGGGATGATCAATTGTTGGGAGAAAATGAGGAAAAAGCTGAAGCCGATGTAGCAACATGGGTGACTTGGGCTACGAGCAAGAAGCGAGTGGTCGAAGATGAAATTGACAAGTTAGTTTAGGAGGAAGAGGAAGTCTCCATCTTGAGATGGACCCCAAAGAAGCGACGGGTGGTCATCGAGGATGAAAAAGAGGAGAAAGAAGTGGCGGTGGAGGTTACTCCACGATTATTTTTAGAAGTAGACCCTATTTTTGAAGTAAGTCCATTTCCTGATATTTAAGAAATCTAGTGACTGATGATCTTGTTTTTCGAATTCAGACGTCATCACAGAAGTCCCTACGGCGGAAGCTACAAGTGTGGAAGCGACCCTTGTGGAACCCACTTCTGTGGAAGTGGCAGTGTCGGTCGAAGATGGATTACTGGTGTGGTTTCCAACATTGGCAGGGGCCTTTGTTGTGTGATTTGGAGTGGTTTGTGCATGTCTTAATTGACATCTGTTAAGGAATAGGGTATTTTTCTGGTTTTATTCCATGGATATTGGGTCTGCGGGTATGTGAATACTATCATTGGATAGCCCTGGTTTTTCTCTATATTTTGTGTCTTGAAGACATTTTTCATATTCTGAGTTTTAAGGGGTCATTTCCTCATTTTTCATATATAAAAGATTGCTGTTTAATTTTGTTTTTCATGTTTTACGGGCTAACCTTAAGTCTTAGGGTTAAGTGCTTAGTACCATTGGATAGAGCTAATTTTTCTCTATATTTCATGTCTCAATGTTGTTATAGTGAAATTCCGTGTTTTAAAGGTTTTAGTAGTTGTAGCTAATTTTTCTAAGTAGATTAGTAGTTTTTCTTGGCTTTCTGGCTTCAGGGAGGCCGGGCCGCTTCAGGCGGCATCTCCGACTTCGGGCGGCCCGCCTGCCTCTGTTTTGGGAGGTTGGGGAGTGCTTCAGGAGGGTTTTTTATGAAATTTGGTGGGTGCGCATGGGCTCTTAGTTAGTGGTCTGTGTGTACATAGTGAATAAGACAGTTTGGGGTAACCTTAATCATCATACAACCATCCGGAGGTGATATCATTGTTCCTCACTCAGTTTTCACTGTTTTCTGGCCACAATTGGCTGTTTTTGTTGCAATTAAGTTCTTCATTTAACTTAACTTTGGCAACTGTTTTCTCTGTTATAGTCTTGCAAGCTATAGCAAGTATTATTGCTGTCTCTGGTGTGGATTTTCAGCCTACATCAAGTATCTTTTCTGTCTCTGGTGTGGACTTTGTTCTACATTTCAGTTCTTTGGTCTGGTAGTCTATCTGGGGACTACTTTCTTGGCTCATCAAGCAGTCAAGTGTGTTTAAAAAGGAGCTTTAGCAAAACAAGAACCAACTTACTTTAGCAAGTAAATCTCACTCTATTTTTCTAAAGGGACAGGGGATTTTCTCTCTGGTTTTTCTCCAACTCCCTTGGTCAAGGCCTATAGCTAGTACTATAGGATTGTCTACACTGGCAATTACCTCGAGGGAGGAGATTGAAGAAACCCTCAATCAGGTATGGTCAAAGAATCCTCGGCCGGTTCGATGAATGAGATTTATTGAAGACTTAAGCGGAGAATTGATAAGATTGTCAATGCCGCCTCCTTCGACGTGGCCGAGGAGCCATTAGAAATTGGAGAAGTGATTCCGGTGGGAGAGGGGGAAGTCTTTGAGAAATGTAGGAAGGAAATAAGGGAAATTTTGAAGAAGATGAAGGGATCGGTTCAGGAGAAAATAAAAGAGAGAATTTAAAATGGAAGGAAAAAAGAAAAAAGAAAGAAAAGAAAGTAGAAATAATTTGTATTTAGTGATTTTTATTTTGTTATTTTATTTAAAAATTTTAATATATTATTTTTTTATAAGATTTTGAGAGAAAAAAGGAAATGACAGAAAAATGATTTAAATAGAGGTTTGTTTTAAAATTTTGAAAGAAGAAGTTTAAATGAGAGAAGAAAAGAAAGAATATTTGATTAAAGGAGTTTTAGTTTTAAAGTTCGAAAAGAAAAGAATTAAGTAAGAAGAAAGAAATATTTGATTATAATAATTTTGTTGTAAATAAAATTTAATGAAAGAAACAATTTGTTATTTATGAAAGTGTGTTAATTGAAGGTTTGAGGAATTTAGTTATTTGAAAAAAGAAAAGAAAGAAAAAAAAAGAAGAAATAATTTTTTTTTTTAAAAGTTTTGAAAGAAAAGAAGTAATTTGCTTGAAGGATTTAAAAGAGAGATTTAGAGATTGAAGTGAGGTTCAAGAAGATGGTTGTGTTGCATTCGTGAAGAATTTTTATAGTTCAAGGAAAAGAAAATTTTAAAGAAAGAATATATATAGAAAATTGAGAAGGAAAAAAGAAAAAGAAGTAAAAATTTTTTTAAAGAAAAAGATTTTAATTTTACTTGTTTTATTTTATTTTATTTTAATTTAATTTAATTTTATTTTATTTTGATTTTATTTGATTTTTATTTATTTATTTTAATTTGAATTTCATTTTATTTTATTTTAATTTAATTTTATTTATTTTAAAGAAGGTTGAATAAATTTTGAAAAGAAAAAGAAGAAAGAAGAAAACAAAATTAAAGAATTCTTTAGAAGTAAAGATGTTTTAGATTTTTAAAAAGAAAAAAAGAAAAGAGAAAAAAAGAAAAAAAAGTAAAAGAGGGTTTTAAGGTTTTGGTTTTAAAGGATATTTAAGATGAAAAGATTTTAGGAGTTCAGGGGCGTTAGAAACATTGATGGCTGGTTCCCAGGATGTTTTGTCTGAGTCATCGAGGAAGCCTTTCCGTTCAACGATGTATTGAAGTTTCCCCTTGCGCATTCTTGAATCAAGGATACGGCTTACTTCCCACTCTAGATGGTCTTCTACTTTGACCGGTTCCGGAGGTGGTTGGTTCTTGCCCGGGTATGTTTCTTGATCCAGTTCCAGGAGAGATACGTGAAAAACAGGGTGAATAGCCTGCCATTTAGGAGGTAGCTTGAGCCGATTTCAAATGGCCCCAAGCGTTTTTTAGCCAGTTTCTTTGATGTTCAAGTCTTTTGAATGCTTTGTGCGTCAAGCCATACCTTGTCGCCTTGTTTAAAAGAAGGAGCAGTTTGTCGATGTTTGTCGGCCTGTTCCTTGTACCTTTGAAGCGCTAATTCCAAATTTGATTTAAGTTTCTCTTGGAGTCGTGATATGGTTTGAAGATAATGTTCCGCAGGATGATTAGTTCCTATATAAATTGAATTGAATCGAGGATGTCTTCCATAAACAGTTTCAAAAGGAGATTATTGAGTCAAAGAATGAGTCGAGTTATTATAAGCAAATTCGGCCAATGGTAACCATGTGGTCCAATTGTCTTGTTGGTAACTGACATACATTTGAAGGTATTGTTTGAGGATTTTGTTGACCCTTTCTGTTTGCCCATCGGTTTCAGGATGATAGGCTGTGGAGAGGTTCCTTGTGATATTGAGTTGTTGACACAGTTAAGTCCAGAATGTGGATACAAACAATGAGCCTCTATCTGAAATAATATCATTAGGTAAGCGGTGTTTGGAAAATACATATTCTAGAAACAATTTTGACAAATCTTCTGCTGTAGCAGTAGTAGTGGTTTTAATAAAAATAGAAATTTTTGAAAATCTATCTACTATTACTAATATAGCATCAAAATTATTAGAAAGAGGAAGTTGAGAAATAAAATACATTGATAAAGATTCCCAAGGTTTAGAGGGAATAGGAAGTGGTTGAACCAACCCATACTTCCGGTGAAGGGGAGCCTTGTTCCTATTACATTCGTAACAAGCTTTTATATAGGCCTTGATTTCCCTGGTCATACCTGGCCAGAAGAAATCCCTTGCTATTGACTGGTAGGTTTTATCAACCCCAAAGTGACCAGATAATGGAGAATCATGTCGACTATTGAAAATCCATAATTTTATCTCATTGTTGTCAGGTATGACTACTCTACCTTCGAAGACTAATATACCTGATTCAATACTAAATCTTTTGGCCCCTTGCTTCGAGATTATTTTGTCTTTTAACCCTAAACAATAATCGTCCTTCAACTGAGCTTCGAGGATGTTGGATAGTGGATTTTGAAACGATTGAATTGTCATTGAATTAAGTTGATGAGTTGTTAAAATTGATTCGTTGAAGATTGATTTCACATTTGCTGGGTTTTTGTCAGCTAATGCCTCCCCCCGCTGTAGGTAAACGTCGTCCCAACATGACAAGATATCTGGGACAATGCAGTTCTTACCTGGGCGATAGGAAATAGAAAAGGAAAATTCAGACAGAAATTCAGCCCACCTGGCTTGACGCCTGGTTAACACTTTGGAAGACATAAAGTATTTCAAAGCATTATGGTCTGTTAAAATTTGAAAAGGACTATCTAACCTGAGAAGAAAAGAGCGCCATTTTTTAAGACAATGAATAATAGCTAAAAGCTATTTGTCATGAATTTCATAATTTAATTCTGCTGCAATGAGTTTGCGTGACTCGAAAGCAACAGGATGAAACAGTTATGTTTCCGGATTCAATTGAGAAATGTCCCCTGCGATAGCATAATCGCTCGCATCCGTCTTGACTATCGTCAAAGCAGAGGGATCAAAGTGTCAAAGAATTGGAGCTGTGGTGAACGCCGTCTTCAATGCTTTGAATTCCTTTCGTGCTGTAGAATTAAAATCAAAAGGAATATATTTTCTAAGAAGAGAAGTAAGATTGGAAATAGTTTTAGAGTAATCTTTAATAAATCTTCTATAGAAATTTGCAAAACCCAAAAATCCCTGAAGGGATTTAACGGATTTGGGCTCAGGCCATTCTAGGACCTTTTGAACTTCTTTGTCGTCCATGACTAAACCATCAGTGGATAATGTAAAACCCAAAAAATCAATAGATTTAAGATAGAATTTGCATTTATTATGCTCGGTGTAGAGACCATGATCTCAAAGTTGATTTAAAACCTGTAGAACATGATGAATATGCTCATCTAGTGTCTTCGAGAAAATTAAAATATCATCTAAATAGATGGCAATAAATTTTTCGACAACATCTTGAAAGATGTCATTGACAAAAGTTTGAAAAGTAGATGGTGCGTTACACAATCCAAAAGGCATAACTAAATATTCAAAACTACCAAATCTAGTCGCATTGCAGTCAGTGGTTCATGACCTTCCACAATGCAAATAAGATTGTAAGCGCCTCTAAGATAAATTTTAGAAAAGAAATTAGCACCATTGAAAAGGGTAAGAAGCAATGACATAGGAGGAACAGGATATGCATTCTTCTTAGTGACTTTGTTGAGCTTTCTATAGTCAAAACACAACCTAAAACTACTTTCCTTCTTTTTTACAAAGAGGACAGGGGATCCGGTTGGAGATTTACTGGCTCTGATGAAACCTTTGGCTACATTCTCTGCAATGTAGTCTCAAAGAACTTGAGATTTGTCCTTCAACAAGGAATAGACAGGACCTGCCGGAGGTACTGGACCTATTAACTCTATCTGATGGTTGTAGGGTCAATGAGGTGGTAACTTATTGGCCTTGCGGATTGAAAAAACATTGAGGAAATTATGATAGATTTCTGGTAGAGTCGATTTAATGGCTTCAACGTCAATTTGGTTGTCCTCATCATCTTTGAGAGAATCTGTTGAGGGAAGACCAGAATTGAGAGAGCATAATTAAATCCCTTCAAGGCAATTTAAATCCTCTTAGAGTGAAGTTATTGAGCTAGAAGGGTTAGCCAATTGCTCATTTAAAGAAAGATCAGATGCTTGCAAGTCATCTGGCAGAGATTTGTCCTCTAGGAGGACATTGTCAGGCGGGTTGTTTAATTCCCTATTGACATGCATTGAAGAATCAGAAATATACTTAGTCTGTGGGGTGATTGATCCCCGTGTCCAATCAATTTCAGGATTCCAATGCGTTAAAAAGTCATGGCCAAGAATGGTATCGTCCATCCTTGGGGCGTCCAAGACTGATAATTCCCACTCGAAGGGGGGAAATTCGGAAAGTTGAAAACCCATGAAACTTTCTTACTGACCCAATATCTGGGTTCCTCTGATTTGACCAAGTAAATTGGAGTTCAATCGATATCTGTAAATGTCAGCTGTAACTTCTCGGCAAAAGATAAACTGACAAAAGAAATTGAAACTCCAGAGTCTATAAGACAACTGAAAGGGGTATCCTCCTTAAAAAAATGAATCTCAAGCGGTTTAAGGCGACTCCAGTCCTTAAGACATGAAGGTTCTGTGCCCTAGGAGAGATAAGATAGTTTGCTTTGCACACAAGTAAACTATCTACTAGTTTTTTTGACTTCGAACTAGTACCTTCTCTTTCCTTCAATTTTACACAATCTTCCAGCTTGTGCTTACCCCCAAAATACATACATAACCTTTTATCTGCTCGCCTCTTCCTCTCAGCTTCTTTAAGTTCCCCTTTAGGATTTAGTACTTTGCTGATATCACCTGGGGTTGAGCTTTTCGGTCGAGGTTTGGATTGAGTCGAGGAGGATTGAGTTGTTTGTGGGTGAGAAGATGGTCCCGACTTAAAATTTAGGCCTTGAGATTTGTTGGCGTATCGAAAATGTTGCAGTCATCCTTGGTAAACGCTGTCAAGTTTGAGGGTTTGATCCATTAAATCTGTTAAAGTAGTCATTTTCTGACCGTGAAGATTTAATTGATCCAGAATCCTCGAAGGAAGTCCCTTTTTGAAATGATACTTGAGAGCAGCATCATTCCAACCTACTTGAGTTTAAAGCGCTCTGAAGTTCGAGATATATTCAGAGGCTTTACTATTATCACTCATGCAAAGAAAATCAAGTTCAATTTTCTGCGCTGTCAGTTTCATTAGGGTCACCAAACAACGTGAAGAGTTGGTCTTCGAACTTTTCCCAATTATTAATAAGTCAATGGGTTTTGGTCGAAGAGAGCATGAGAAGATAAGGTTCAAACCATCTTGCTGCTTTTCCGGCCAGAAATGAAGAAGCATAACCAACCTTCAATCGGTCTTTATTGAAAGTTTGAGGGTCATTATGGAACAGGAGCTTGCAGGTTTGCAAGAAGGGCCGCAATCTGTCTGGATTTTCTCCATCAAATTTATCAGGAGATTTCATAGAGGGAGTTTTGAATTTAGATCCATCTGAAGATGTTGAAGTTAAAAGAGTCTTCATGAAAAGTCTCATGAAATTTTCCAGAGAATTAGATGGTCCAGGCTCTGAAGGGGGACCAGAAGAGTGGTTATCAGGGGCGGATGGTGCCTCGTGCATTGTATCCTCTCCTTCTTCATCATCACTAGAATCATCAAAATCTTGTGGGATGACTTCTACAGATTGGACTGAATGTTTCCGTTCCCTAAGGTTGAGTGGCTCCAAGGAGTGAGTGCGGGACACAGGCCGTGTGGCTGTTGGCCTGCCTCTGGCGCGAGCTCTAGTAGTAGCGCCTGTAGGAGGAGTGCGTTAAACAGGTGCCATTCTAAGAATTTTTAGAGAAAACACCTGAAAAGGAACGTAATAGTGCAAAGAATGAGAACTAAGGAGAATTAAATTATACTGTCACCGGACGACCTACGCACAAGGTCGAGGATGTTCCTGCAAGTGAGATGAAAGGTTTAGATACTTCTTCGAAGCACAGAGGGATGGTTCGAGGAAGTGATTCCAAGATGACTCGAAGGAAGATCTACTGTTTTGAGATATGTTTGAGAAGAATCCTAATATAGTTTGAAAGGTAATATTAAAATTCTTACAATCTCACAAAGGGTTGGAAACTCAACAATCAAGATTTAGGATTTATAAGTAATTATTGAGAAATGAAAGAAAGATACAATAATAATAATTTTCACTTTAGAGTTTTACCACTTTTAACTATAAATACGTTTTATAATTTAATTCTAAGGAATATCAAACCAAAAACCCAACCCTTTTTATATCCTTTACTCCTCCTCGCATTGACCTCATACCCATCCACTATTCCGCACACCACAGACCATTTAAAATATATCCATTACACCTGGACCCTCCTTACTAACATCCGTTAACCCCTTAATCCTCCACTAACCATTCCGTCCATGCTCACTACCCTTTAATAACCCACAGACATTTAATAAACCTTTTAATGTACTATTATATTAACTATTGCGCTGTGCGTCGCTTATTGAGAAAAAAAACTAAGACACACTATTGAGAGATTGACTAATTTAGATTTAGAGTTTAGGCTAGCGCAGTTGAATAGCGAGTACACAAAGGAAAGTCGCAGTTGCTATGGAGAATTGATTTCTGCGCTTCGAGTATGGATTTGAGCCTCTTATTATTGATTTAATGAGCTGCTTTTGCCTCAAGTGTCACGTGGCACGTGAAAACATATCAATAGCAATTTAAAAGTCATTGAATAGTGTTTGAATTATTGCATCTATTTTTCTATCAACTATAATATTTTAAACCATTTATTATTAGTGAGATAAAAATTACTGGGACCCTTATATTGAATTAGATTTTAATAGTTATTGGATTTGTACTACAATTTTTGTTGGCCGGTGTGGTCTTCCAACATTTGTGGAGCCCTTTGTTGGTCCATTTGGCATTGTTTTTATATGTCTTAAATGGCATTATTTAATAATTGGGTGTTTTTCTGGAATTATTCAGCGAATATTGGGACTGCGGGGATGTGGGTACTACCATTGGAGAGCCCTGGGCTTTCTCTTTATTTTATGTCCTTTTGAAATTTTTCATATTCTAAATTTTAGGGGGTCATTTTCTCATTTTTTATTTAAAAAGATAGCTGTTTAATTTTGTTTTTTGTGTTTTATAGGCTAACCTTAAGTCTTAGGGTTAAGCTCTTAGTACCTTTAGAATGGGCTAATTTTTGTCTACATTTCATGTCCCAAAGTTTTTATAGCCTAATTATGTGTTTTAAAGCTTTTAGTAGTTGTAGTAGATTTTTCTAAGTATTTTGGGTATTTTTGGGGGTTTTTGGTGGTTTTCTGGCTTCAGGGTGGTCGGGCCACCTCAGGCAGGCCTCCCGAGGTCAGGCAGACTGCCTGCCTTGGTGCTAGAAGGGATTTATGCAATTTGGCGCTCAAAAACACCAATTTGTTGCTGTTAAGGGGCTCTTAGATAGTGGTCTGTGTGTACATAGTGAATAAGACAGTTTGGGGCAACTTTAATTATCATACAACCATCTGGAGGTGATATCCTTGTTCCTCACTCAGTTTTCACTGTTTTTGGCTACAATTGGCTGTGTTTGTTTCAAGGTGAGTTCTTCATTTAACTTAACTTGGCAACTGGTATCTCTGGTATAGTCTTGCAAGCTATATCAAGTATTATTGCTGTCTCTGGTGTGGATTTGCAACCTACATCAAGTATCATTGCTTTCTCTGGTGTGGACATTGGTCTACATTTCAGCTCCTTGGGTTGGTAGTCTGTCTGGAGACTACTTTTTTGGCTGATCAGGAAGTCAAGTGTGTCAGAAAAGACGCTTCAGAACCAGGAACCAATTTGCTATAGCAGGTAAACCTCACTTTATTTTTCTAAAGGGGCAGGGGATTTTCTCTTTGGGTTTTCTCCAACTCCCTTGGTCAAGGCCTATAGCTAGTACTATAGGATTGTCTACACCGGTTTTCAAGAAGAAGGAGAAGAAGACAAGAGGAAAAGAGAAGGAAGGAAAAGGGGGAAAGAATTTAAAGGAAATAATAAGGGGAAAAAATAAAAGAAAATAATATTTGAAATGTTAAAGGGAGTTTCACAGTAATTTAGGACCTTTGACAGGACAAATGAAAATGGTTTAATGGGGATTACGATTCAGTTAGTATTCTATTCTTCTCTGCTTAAAAACCAATTACTAACTATTAAAAATCTCAAATTATTGAATTCATAACGATTCAATAAGTTAATGAACAATTGTTAGTAATCTTTCATTAACTTATTGAATCACTAATGATTTGATAAGATAGTGAATGATTATCAGCTATCGTTCACTATCTTATTGAATAATTAGTGATTCAATAAGTTAGGTGTAGGCGGGTTTGGAGGGGTTCAAGGGGGTGTTTGAGGTGGGTCTGAGGGGGTAAAGGGGGGGCTTGAGGGGGTCAAGGAGGGGGTAAAGGGGGGGTTGAGGCAGCTAAGGAGAGGTTAAAGGGGGGTAAAGGGGGGTAAAGGGAGGGTAAAGGGGGACTAATGGGGGGGTTGAGGTGGGCAAGGAGGGAATTTTGAAGAAAAAAAAATACTAATCTCTGCTTTTTAACTTGTTTTACAGAATTTATTTTCTTTCCCTTAGTTTCTGGACATTTCCCCCTGTTTTCAAAATAAATCAGGTAATTTAATTTTTTATATTTGTGTTTGTTTTTTCAAATAATTTATTATTCTGAAATATTATGAAATAAATTTTTTTATTTCTATTTTAATAAATTGGATTAAATGATATCAACAAGTATTTCCAATAGCAGGTAAGTAATTTTTAATTATTTATTTTTTTTAAATTTAAATATACTGAATTTTTTTGAATTTTTTTTTTCTCTTTTTTAAGGGTGATTTTATTTTACCTTGTATTTTAATTATAATTCAGGTTTTTATTTTGAAATTTTATTTTTTTTCAAAATTATTTACTGATTTTTTTGCAACTGATTTTATTTGTTTTTTCTTACCAATAAAAAACTTTTTATTTTCAATTATATTACTGATAATTTTTTATTGTTGGAGGTTTTTTTAATATATTTATTTTTAATTTTTAATTTTTTGGTTTTATAATTTTTTTTTCCAGGAATTTACTATGGAAAATTTAACTCACTTATCTTCATTATCATCAATTTCTTCTGAACCATCTTTCTTGTCACTTTCTTCCTTATTTTCAATACTTAAAAGCTCCAAGAATAATCATCAAATATATTCAAATTCTTCTTTTTTATCTTTAATTTCTTCTATCTCTTCAATGGCCTTCCATTCTATTTCATCAATATATTTAAATTCTTCTTCTTTATCTTTCTTTCTTCTATCTCTTCAATGTCCTTCAATTCTATTCCTTCTCCCAATCAATCTGAGCTTTCCTTACCAGAAAATAAAAGGCAGAAAATCATGAAACCAGCTAAAGAATCAAGGAATTCAAAGAAAAATTTTTATAAAAATAGAATATTGATTAGGATGAAGATATTTTTCAAAAAATTCTTTGGAAATTTGGATGATCTCAAATTTTATAAGACTTCAATATCAAACGTTAAGAAAAATTTTTTTTACAAAAACATTAAAAACCTTACAGAAGGTGGTATAGATCTCATTGGTGCAGTTTTCAATAATGTATACAAACCTCAATTCAACTTAGAATTTCATTCATTTAATGGGAAAAAGGATGAAGTTTTTTTCAGCTTTCTGATTTAATTTCTAATCTCTATCAAATGGCTTTGGTTTGACAACCCTTATCAAATAAAAATCTGATTTCTGGTGTGATGAATGGTTTTTTTAACAACCAGGATATGATCAAGGAGTTTCTTTTGTTATGTAAAGATTTTTTTATTATAAGTAATTTTTAATTTTATCATATATTTCAGGAATTTATTCTTTATTGAAAAATTTGAAAGTGGAGCAAATGGAAGAAGATCTGAAACAATGGAATTCATTGGGATCATTTAATATTTTCTTGGAAAATTGTTTTAAAAAATTATGTTTTCAAGGTTTTCAAAAAAACCATCAACTTGGTTTAGAATCTGGTTTACAAAATTGGTCTGATCCTGAATGGGAATAAGCAATAAATGATTATGTTTTTTGTTAAAATGTTATCATCACTTATAATGGATTTTACAATTATGTTCATCTAGATAAACATTATAAGAATTATTTAACATTTAGAATTTTCTCATATATTAATCCAGAGACTGGTGTTGCTATTCCATAACCCTCTTCTGATGAGGGACATGGCCTCTATTTTCCTGACCATACACCACGGGAAATCTAGGGGTGAATTGCTAGAAATCCCCTCTCTTGAAATTTAGATTGTCCCTTAAATATGCCAGGTTTATGAATACTTTATAAACATAAGTAAATTAGAGTTAGATTTACATTTATTCTCAGATTGATTATAGACAGAATATCAACTGATTCCAAATTATGCACAAGTTGATCCTCCAGAACTTGATTTTGGTCCTCTGATGAGAACAAATCAAGCAAAAATTTATCTAACCTAAGATTATGAATATATAATAATTCAGGATACTTGCTCTATTAAATTTGATAATAAAATAAAATATTGATGAATTTGTATAAAAAAATTATTATGTAAGATATTAAATTATAAATTTAGGCATCATAGGAGGGCACTTAATAGAACTTAATTATACTATGTGACACCTTAATACTGTATCACGCAGTTTGAAACATTTAAAACAAAATGAGTCATGATGGGCAATGAAATTTCTTGGACAGACACTTTCAAAATTAATACTGACAATAATACACAAGTATGAAAACTTGGCATCTATCCAATAAAAGATTTTCCTTCTGATAAATGGATTTTTCTCAGTTTCTCCCTGCTAAAAAGTGTCCTTCTGAGGTTTGTCTGACCTTCAGGGGGGTAATTTGGCCACATTACACTACTTCTATTTCCATGATTGACCAAAACATCATCCTCATTCCCATCTAAAGAGTTGATCTCATCTAACTGTGGCTGATTAAAGGGGTCCACCACAAGTTTAGCCAAAATTTTGGTGAAAACTTTTTTGATGGATAGTGGCTAGCTGGTGCTTTCCGAAATTGTCCACCTCAAGTTAGGCTAAACTTCAGGAGGATAAATTTATTATGAATACCAAATTAACTGAAGAATACTTTTGCTCTAGCTACTCTGCATCATAAAAGTGTCCAACTGAGGTTTAGCCATAATTAAGGTAGACACTTTTGGAAAGGCACAGTCTGATGGGTTTAATATCTATATATGGCAATAAGTATCAGTTTTTTATCAACATGGAACTAGAATTAATTTAATATGGCCAAAGTGTCCACCTGAAGTTTGGCCAAAATACAGGTGGAAATTTTTATGAGGATTACTTGATGAAATGAATAAGACTTGCAATTACTTTCCATCATAAAATTTTCAAACTTAAGTTTATCAAAAATTGTGGTGACACTTTTGCCAGATCCAGTTATATGGGATCAACTCTCTATATGGCAATGAGAATCAATTTTTAGTCAATCATGGCATTAGAAGTAATTTTATATGGAAAAACTTTCCACCTGATTTTTGGCCAAAAATAAGTTGGAAATGTTTATGAGGAATACTAGATTAACTAAAGAAGACTTGCACCCTACTACTGTCCATCATAAAAGTGTCCACCAGAAGAATTCTCAAACTTGTGGTTGACACCTTTGGCCTGGTCCAGCCATATGGGATCAATTCTGCATATGGAAATGAGGATTTAATTTGGTCAATCATGGTACTAGAATTAATTTGATATAGATAAAGTGTCCAACTAAATATTGGAAAAAAATCAGTTGAAAACTTCATTTAGTTTTTCAAAAAATCAAATTAAGTAAAATTTTATTCCTGATGATGCCAATTTTATCCAACACCTCTTCTGAGCCTTGAAAGTAGGCATTTAGCTTGAATTTTGAATTTCATATAAAATCCCTATTATTCAACTTATTTCTTTTTATCCCTTTTTATTCTTTTAGATATCAGTTAATTTTATGTAAAACAAATCATTTTAATATTTTTTTACCTGTATTTAATAAAATTATTAAAGGTTTAACATCACCCTGTAAGCATTTGGCACATGTTTTTTTGCTATACTAATAAAAATAATAATATACTGGTAACAAAAAATTGATCAAATGATAAAATATTAATAAAACAGAAAGATCAAATACCAGTGGATATGTTTTAAAAAAATACCAGTTGCACTGAAGAAGAGCTGCACCCTAGATACTCACCATCAAAAAATTGTCCAGCACAAGTTTGGCCAAACTTGTGCTGGACACTTTTGGTCAGTTGCAGTCATATGAGATCAATTCTCGCTATGGCAATGAAAAAAAAATTTTGGATAAAAAACTTCACTAGAGGTAGTTTTACATAGCCAAATTTTCTACCTAGATTTCATCCAAACCACAGAACCACGATTTTTTATCTTTGAAAAAAAGTCAATTTAGTACAATTTATCCCTGATGGCTCTCATTCGCTTCAACACCTCTACTGGCCTTTGATAGTAGGAATATTACTTGGATTTCTTTTTTCACATTTGATCCCTTTAACTTAATTTTTTATTCCTAATGTTGCTTTTGGATATCAATTAATAATTTTTAAAATAAACTATTTTCATATTTTTATACATTTATTTAATAATATTATAAATGGCATAACATCACCTGGTATGCATTTGGCACATGAGTTTTTTCTATACTTATAAAATTAATAATATAATGGCAACCAAAAATTAATCAAATGATATTAATGAGTGAGGAAAAATATAAAATACCAGTAGACATGTTTGTAAGAAATACTAGATGAACTGAAGAAAAATTCTACCCTAGCTACTCTCCATCATAAAAGTGTCCAGCACAAGTTTGGCCGAACTTGTGCTGGACACTTATGGTCAGGTGCAGTCAGATGGGAGCAATTCTCTTTATGGAAATGAACATAAATTTTTGATATAAAATTACACTAGAAGTAGTTTGATATGGCATAATTTTCATGCTGAAGTTTTGGTAAAGCTCAAGTGGATTTTTTTTTTATTTTTACAAAAAAGAAAATTTAGTGCAAGTTTAGCCCTGATTGTGCTAATTTGATTCAACATCTCTTTTTTCTGTTTATAGCAGGAATTTAACTTGGATTTTAATTTTCATCTTTGATTTATTTTATTTTACTTTATTCCTCTCATATTGCTTTTTGATAGAAGTTTATTTTTTGTAAAATAAATCATTTTCATATTTTTTTACCTTTATTTAATAATATTATAAAAGGTGTAACATCACCCAGTATTCATTTGGCACACAAGTTTTTGCTATACTAATAATATTAATAATATAATGGTGACAAGAAATTAATCAATTGATAAATATGAGTGAGGCAAAAAGATTTAATAACAGTGGAAATGTTTATAAGAAATTTCAGATGATTAAAAATGACTTGCACCCTGGCTACTCTTCATGATAAAAGTGTCCAGCACAAGTTTGGCCAAACTTGTGCTGGACACTTTTGGTTGCATGCTGTCAGACACAATCAATTCTGTTTATGGAAATGAGACTGAATTATCACTCCATCATTGCACTGAAAGTAGTTTTATATAGACAAATTGTCCCCTGGAAGTTTGTCCAAACCTAAGGTAGACAATTTTTTCCTTTGGTAAAAAGTAAATTTGATCCATGTTAATCTATGATGGTGCCCATTTTTTCTGAAGCCTCTACTGGCTCATGATAGAAGAACTCATACTTAATATTGTTATTTCATGTTTGATCTCTTTAATTTTAATCTTACCCTTTTGTTTATCCTTTAGCTTTTAAATATCAATTTTATTCTGGTAAAACTGATAACTTTCACATTTTTTTACATTTATTATATTATATTATTAAAGTTTTTAAATCATCCAGTGTACATTCATTACACATGTTTTTGCTATACTAAAAACATTAATAATATAATGGTGACTAAAAAATAATCAAATAATAAATATGGATGACACAGAAAGATCAAATACCCATAGACATTTTTAAAATGAATATAAGATTAACTGAAGAAGACTTGCACCCTAGCTACTCTCCATCATAAAATTGTCCAGCACGATTTCAGCTGAGCTTGTGCTGGACACTTTTGGTTGCATGCAGTCAGATGGGATAAATTTACTCAATGGAAGTTAAAATGAATTTTTGCTCAATCATTGCACAATAAGTAGCTTTATACTGCTATACTATCCTCCTGATTTTTTGGAAAACCTCAGGTGGACACTTTTATTAATTTTAAAAAAAAGAAAACATATTCCAAATCTAGAACTGGTGGTGCAAATTTGGTCTGAAAACTCAAATTATCTTTGATGACATAAATTTTATTTGAATGTTTAATTTCATATTTAATCACTTTTATTATACTTTTTTATTCCTGTTTTTACTTTCAAATATCAATTTATTTATTGTAAAACTAATACTTTTCATATTTTTTTTACTTTTATTTAATAAGATTATGAAAGATGTAGCATCTCCCAGTATGCATTTGGCTTACAAGTTTTTTCAATACTTATAACATTAATATTATAATGGTGAAAAACAATGAATCAAATGATAAATATGAATGGCACAGAAAGATCATATACAAGTGGATTTGTTTATAAGGAATACCTGATGAACTGAAGAAGACCTACACCCTAGATACTCACCATCATAAAAGTGTCCAGTATAAGTTCGGCCGAACTTGTGCTGGACACTTTTGGTTGCATGCAGTCAGATGGGATAAATTTACTCTATGGAAATGAAAATGACATTTTGCTCAATCATTGCACAATAAGTAGTTTGATATTGCCAAAATGTCCTCCTGATGATTTTTCAAAACTCATCAGGACACTTTCTTTGGTTTAACAAAAAAGAAAATATAGTGCAAGTTTAGCCCTGGTGGTGCACATTTGATCTAACACCTCTACTTGTTATTGATAGTGGGAATTTTTGTTAGATTTTTTTTTCTTATTTTATCCCTTTTATTTTACTTTTTTATTGCTCATACTGCTTTGGATATCAATTTTTAATTTTTAAAATAAATAATTTTCATACTCTTATACCTTTATTTAATAATATATGATTAAAGTTGGAACACCACCTGGTATGCATTCTTCACACAAGGTATTACTATAGTAATAACATTAATAATATAATGATGACAAAAAATTAATCAAATGGTAAATTTAAATGACACAGAAAGATCAAATTCCAGTTGAAATGTTTATAAGAAATCCCTTTTGAGTTTAAGAAGATTTGCTGTATGCCTACTCTCAATTATAAAAGTGTCCAGCACAAGTTCGGCCGAACTTGTGCTGGACACTTTTGGTTGCATGAAGTTATATGAGATAAATTCTCTCTATGGCAATAAAAATGATATTTCACTCAATTATTGAAGTAAAGAATGTTTAATATTGTAAAATTGTCCCCTGGAAGTCTGTCCAAACCTCAGGTCAAAATTTTTTAGCTATACATAAAAGTAAGTTTAGACCAAGTCTTGACCTAGGGGTCCCCAACTGTCCCAACACCACTTCTGGCTCTTGATAGTAAAAATTTTACTTGTATTTTTAATTTCGTATTTGATCCCATTTATTTCCATTTTAATTTTCTATTACTCTTTTTAATTTTAAATATCAATTTATTTTTTTAAAAACTAAACATATTCATATTTTTTTAACTTTATATAATAATATTATTAAAGTTGTAACATCATCAATTTTGCATTTGGCATGCAGGTTTTTGCTATACTAGAAACATTAATAATATATATGGTGACAAAAAATTAATTATAACATAAATATGAATGATAAAAAAAAGTTAAAAACCTAATAGAAATGTGAAAAACAAAAAACTGATGTACTGAGATACACTTCCACCCTAGCTACTCTCCATCATAAAAGTGTCCAGCACAAGTTTGGCCAAACTTGTGCTGGACACTTTTGTTCAGGTGCAGTCAGATGGGATCAATTTTCTCTGTGGAAATTAAAATAAAAAAATTGCTAAATAATTACATTAGAAGTAGTTTGGTATGGCTGAATTATCCACCTTGAGTTTTTCCAAACCTCAGGTGAAAAATTTTTTATCTTTAAAAAAAATTAAATTTTATCAAATTTAGCCCTGATGGCACCCATTTGTTTCAACACCTCTACTGGCTCTTGAAGGCAGGAATTTTTCTTGAATTTTTCTTTTTCATATTTGATCTCTTTTACTTTACTTTTTTATCACTCATGTTAAATTTGGATATTAATTTATAATTTTGGAAAAGAAATCATTTTCATATTTTTTTAACATTTTTTAATAATATTATAAAAGGTGTAATATAACATGGCATGCATTTGGCACACAAGTTTTTTCTATACTAATAAAATTAATAATATTCTTATGACAAAAAATTAATCAGATAATAAAATATGAATAACACAGAAAGATCAAATACCATTTGACATGTTTTAAAAAAATAACAGTTCAACTGAAGAAGACCTGCACCCTAGCTACTCTCCATCATAAAAGTGTCCAGCACAAGTTTGGCCAAACTTGTTCTGGACACTTTTGGTCAGGTGCAGTCAGATGGGATCAATTCTCTCTATGGCAATGAAAAAAATTATTTGATAAGAAACTTCACTAGATGTAGTTTGATATAGCTGAATTATCCACCTAGAGTTCATCCAAACCACAGGTACACAATTTTTTATCTTTAAAAAACAATCAATTTATTACAATTTATCCCTGATGGCTCTCATTTGCTTCAACATCTCTACTGGCCTTTGATATTAGCAATAATACTTGGAGTTCGTTTTTCATATTTGATCACTTTAACTTAATTTTTTATTCCTCATATTGCTTTTGGATATCAATTAATAATTTTTAAAATAAATTATTTTAATATTTTTATACATTTTTTTAATAATATTATAAAAGTGTAACATCACTCAGTATTCATTTGGAACACACTTTTTTGCTATACTTATATAATTAATAATATAATTAAGACAAAAAATTAATTAAACAATATGTATGAGTGAGGCACAAAGATAAAATACCAGTAGACATGTTTGTAAGAAATACCAGATTAACTGAAGAAAAATTCTACCCCAGCCACTCTTCATCATAGAAGTGTCTAGCACAAGTTCTGCCGAACTTGTGCTAGACACTTTTGGTCATGTGCAGTCAGATGGGATCAATTCTCTGTATGGCAACAAAAAAATTTTTTTGTCAAATTTCACTAGAAGTAGTTTGGTTTAGCTGCATCATCCACCTGCTGTTCTGCCCAATATCAGGTGTATAATTTTTTATCTTTAAAGAAAAGGTCACTTATTACAATTAAGCCCTGATGGCTCCCATTTGCTTTAACACCTCTACTGGCTCTTGATAGCAGGAATTTTACCAGTATTTTTTTCATATTTGAACTCTTTGACTTTTATTTTACTCTTTTATTCCTCTTTTTACTTTTAAATTTCTATTTAATTTTTGTAAAACTAATCCTTTCCATATTTATTTATGTCTATTTTAAAAAATTATTGAATTTATAACTTCACATGGTATGCATTTGGCATACAAGTTTTTGCTATACTAATAACATTAATAATATAATGGTGATAAAATATTAATCGGATGATAAATATGAAAGATACAGACTGATCAAATACCAGTAGACATGTTTATGAGAAATACAAGATGAATGAACTGAAGAAAATTTCCACCCAAGCTACTCTCCATCATAAAAGTGTCCAGCACAAGTTTGGCTGAACTTGTGCTGGACACTTTTAGTCATGTGCAGTCAGATGGGATCAATTCTCTATATGGCAACAAAAAACATTTTTTTATTAAAATTCACTACAAGTAGTTTTGTTTAGCTGAATCATCCACCTGTTGTTCCTCCCAACCTCAGGTGTATAATTTTTTATCTTTAAAAAAAAGGTCACTTATCACAATTTAGCCCTGATGGCTCCCATTTGTTTCAACACTTCTACTGGCTCTTGAGAGCAAGAATTTTACTAGTATTTTGTTTTTCATAATTGATCTCTTTGATATTAATTTTAACTTTTTATCCCTCATATTGCTTTTGTATATCAATTCATTTTTTGTAAAACAAATCATTTTCATATTTTTTTACCTTTATTTACTAATATTATAAAAGGTGTAACATCACCTGGTATGCGTTGGGCACACGAGTTTTTGCTATACTTATGATATTAATAATATAATGGTGAAAATAAATTAATCAAATGATATATATTAGTGAGGCACAAAGATCAAGTACCAATGGACATGTTTATAAGAAATACCAGATTAACAGAAGAAAAATTCTACCCTAGCTACTCTCTGTCATAAATGTGTCCAGCACAAGTTCGGCTGAATTTGTGCTGGACACTTTTTGTCACATGCAGTCTGGTTTGATCAATTCTCTCTCAATCATTGAACTAGAAGTTGTTTGATATGGCTAAATGGTTCTGCTGAAGTTTTTTTAAGCCTCAGATTGGCACTTTTTTGTTTTTCAAAAAAGCAATTATAGTCCAAGTTTAGCCTCACTGGTGGACATTTGCCCCAACATGTCTACTTGCTCTTGATGTCAGCAATTTTATTTTAATTTTTTATTTTATATTTGATTCCTTTAATTTTACCTTTTTATACCTCATATTGCTTTTGTATATCAATTTATTTTTTGTAAAACAAATCATTTTCATATTTTTTTACCTTTATTTAATAATATTATAAAAGGTGTAACATCACCTGGTATGCGTTGGGCACACAAGTTTTTGCTATACTTATAATATTAAAACATAATGGTGACAAAAAATCAATCAAATGATAAATATGAGTGAGGCACAAAGATCAAATACCAGTGGACATGTTTATAAGAAATACCAGATGAACTGAAGAAAAATTCCACCCAAGCTAACCTCCATCATAAAAGTGTCCAGCACAAGTTCGGCCGAACTTGTGCTGGACACTTTTGGTCACATGCAGTCTGATGTGATCAATTCTCCCTATTGCAATGAAAATGAATTTTTCTTCAATAATTGCACTAGAAGTTGTTTGATATGGCGAAATTGTCATCCTGAAGTTTTGGTAAAGCTCAAGTGGATTTTTTTTTATTTTTATAAAAAAGAAATTATAGTCCAAGTTTAGTGCCACTGGTGGGCGTTCACCCCATCATGTCTACTTGCTCTTGATGGGAGGAATTTCACTTTAATTTTTTATTTCATATTTGATCCCTTTAATTTTACCTTTTTATCCCTCATATTGCTTTTGGATATCAATTCATTTTTTGTAAAACAAATCATTTTCATATTTTTTTACCTTTATTTAATAATATTATAAAAGGTGTAACATCACCCGGTATGTGTTGGCCACACAAGTTTTTGCTATACTTATAATCTTAATAACATAATGGTGACAAAAATCAATCAAATGATAAATATGAGTGAGGCACAAAGGTCAAATACCAATTAATCAATAGTTCTTTTTAATATTATAAATTTTTTGATTAAATAAAATGGTAATAATGAATTATATTTTTCATCCACAATTCCACTCTAATGATTCCCACTGCACAAAAAGGGTTCACTTGGTCCTTTCTTTACTGCTTGTGCCTATATTTTATTGCCCACAGTACTACAATTTTTTGTAGTGATTATCCCACATCTGATTCAGGAATATTTTTAAACAATATAAGTTTTTTTTACAAAAGACCTTATCATATCCAATATCCCACAAAAAATACAACCTGTTTTTGTATTAAAGCCCGTTAATTATTAAGAAATTGTTAAAATAGTTAGATTAGACCCTGGCACAGCTAGATCCATACCAACCGACCTAAAGTCTTTTCAATATTGAAAACAATTAAATAAAATTATGATATCATACTAAATTATGGGCACCAACCATAATTCAGCACTTCTCATTTGCTCTGCTACAAAATGAGTGCATGTAGCATTTTTCTAACGTCGGACTGTTTTTCATCCTTCCCTCACACCTTTAGTCCAGAATGAAAATTTAGTATGAGTTTTGGTCAAAATGGTTTGCCAGTGTTATCTGTATGCAATATGAATTCATATTGCATATTTCTATTTATGCATAAAATATACTTGTTAAGCATCATTTTTTTGCATTTTTCAATCATTATGCATATTTATGCATATTCATATGCATATTCATTATACAGATTTATATGCATATTAATATATTTTATTCATATATGTATATGCACCTTTTTTTTGAATATTCAATATGCATATTTTTAATGCATATTCAATATGCATATTTTTATGCATATTTTTATGCATATTTTCATGCATATTCAATATGCATATTTTTTATGCATAATCACTATGCATATTTTTTATGCATATTTTTATGCATATTTTTTATGCATATTTATTTTTCATAGTCATTATGCATACACTTTGGATAGGCAATTCACATCAATTTTTAGCATGCAATAAGTATCCACCATGCAAATTCAAATGCATATGCATCTATATCATACACGCAACATATATTCAAGTTTAATATTTGAATATTAAGGTATGCTAAGTGATGTTGTTCAACCTTTTGCCAAACCTGAGATTAACTGATGTTCAATGTGGTTCTTAAGCTCTGCTCAAGGAGGGATTGTTCTGGATTCAATCTGTGACAGTTTATTTTTTAAATGTTTTTTCATCAGATTTAAAAACATCTTTCTGACAGTTTCAGGATGGTTTCCCAACAGTTTCCTGAAAAATTCCTGATAGTTTCAAATAGAGGGTACTGCTAGCAGTTCACCCCCAGATTTCCTGTGGTGATAACTGTATTGTTAATTTTCGTAGTGCAAATGGAATAGTTGAGGTTATATGCAATTCTTCTCAATACTGGCATCAAACAACTAAAGCACCTCCAACTTTATTTTCTTGTAAAGAATTTACCCATTTTGGCTGTTCATTCCAAATAAATGAAGGTCTTATTAATTGTATTTATAATCAAAAAAAAATTAGATAAAAAAATTGTTCTTAGTAGATCTGTCAAGTATAGCTAATAAATTATTATATTTTTTCTATCATTAAATATTTTCTTCCAAAATTTTTTTCCTTTTTTTTCTCTTTTGTTAAATTTATTATTTTTTTTAAATTATTCTAAATAATTTTTATTATTTTTATTTTTTTTAAACTTCCCTTTTTATTTTCCTCTTTTTCAATTTTATTTATCCTTTTTATTTTTTTTCATTTAATTTGGGATTTGTCTCTTCCAATTATATATTAAATTTACATCAAGATAGATTACTTTTTTATATAATGGTGCATCTGCCTATTATACAAAATAGGAAAACTTGATTGGGACTGGTGAAATTAATTAGTTGTAAAAATTTTCAATTTTAACTTTTTTCTTTTAATTATGGATTTGTCTCTTCCAATTATTTTTTAAAGTTACATCAAGATAGATTACTTTTTTATATAATGTTGCATCTGGCCTTAGGTTGCCCTAATGGATATTATATAAAATAGTAAAACTCGATTGGGACTGATGAAAATAATTGGTTGTAGAAATTTTCAATTTTAATTTTTTTCATTTAATTTTGGATTTGTCTCCTCCGATTATTTTTTAAAGTAACATCAAGATAGATTACTTTTTTATATAATTGTGCGTCTGGCCTTAGGTCGTTCTAATGGCTATTATATAAAATAGGAAAACTTGATTGGGACTGGTGAAAATAATTGGTTGTAGAAATTTTCAATTTTAATTTTTTTTTAATTTTTAATTTGTCTCTTCCAATTATTTTTTAAAGTTACATCAAGATAGATTGCTTTTTTTTATAATTGTGCATCTGCCTATTATATAAAATAGAAAGACTTGATTTGGACTGGTGAAATTAATTGGTTGTAGAAATTTTTAATTTTAATTTTTTTCATTTAATTTTGGATTTGTCTCTTCCAATTATTTTTTAAAGTTATATCAAGATAGATTACTTTTTTATATAATGGTGCATCTGGTATTAGGTTGTTCTAATGGCTATTATATAAAATAGGAAAACTTGATTGGGACTTGTGAAAATAATTGGTTGTAGAAATTTTCAATTTAATTTTTTTTTCCATTTGATTTCTTTGATTCAATAAATTTCAGGGGGGGTATTTCCAAATTTTCATATCAGACTTTAAAAGAAAAATATGACTTGAAAATTTGAAGATACCCTTTCCTTAATTCAATAAAATACAGGGGGGGGATTGCCAAATTTTCATATCAGAATTAAAAAAAAATTGACTTGAAATTTTGGTGATACCCATCCGTTACTTTAATAAAATGTAGGGGGGAGTATTGCCAAAATTTTATATAAGACTTGCAAAATTCTTTACTTGAAAGAATTTTGGTGATACCTGACCCTTAGTTCATATCTCCAATCATTCTTCTGACAACAAATGGACCAACAAATGGATCTTTTAATTTTTTATTACCTTGTAAGTTGAAGTGGACTGTAGAAATTAATACTTCATCACCCTTTTTAAAAGTGTATTCTTTATGGGATTTGTCCCATCTCTTCTTCTCATATTCAAATGATTTTTTAATACATTTTTGAGCATGATTTCTGCATAGTTGTTGCATTTGAAGAAAAGATATTACACCAGGATGTATATCCAATTTAGATATTTTTTTATTGAGAATTTGGGCAGGAGTATTTGGAACATATCCAAGCCAGAGCTCAAAAGGCTTTATTTGAGTAACAGAATGAACAGTGCTATTATAAGCAAATTCCAACCCAGGAAGTAAGGTAACCGAATCATGAGTGAATCTGTCATTATCTTTATACTCAAGGCCAAAGGCACAATACCTTCTTATCATGTCCTCTAAAGTCTGAATCATTCTTTCAGCTAAACCATCAGTCTGTGGATGATGGGCAGTAGAAAATTTAAGATCACAACCACAAACATCCATCAGAGACATCCAAAATTAAGAAGTAAATTTAGGGTCTCTGTCAGAGATTATGGCTTTAGGAAAACCAGCAGTATTAAACACATAAGACCACCATAAGAAAGCTAATTCTTTAGTGGAAACATCCTTGTGAGTAGGGATAAATTTACACATTTTTGTGAATCTGTCCACAATAACCCAACAAGAGTTATAACTGTCTTTACCAGCAATAGGTAATCCTGTTACAAAATCCATGTTTATTATCTGCCATGGTGCATCAGGAGGTTCAATATGTTGCAATAATCCTGCTCTTTTACCAGTCAATCTTTTTATTTTTGGGAAGAATCACAAGACTCAACATATAATTTTGTGTCTTCAGACATATTAACCCACCAAGCAGTGTTCTTAATTCTGATCATTGTTTTTTCAAGATCAAAATGTCCAGCTAATATTTCATCATGACAAATTTTCAAGATGATTTCTTTCATAGAAGGAGGAATAACAATGACATTACTCAACTTTCTTCTATAATATAGATATCCTTCATCAATTGAAAATTTACCTTTTTCCAAAGCTTTTTGGTACTTTGGTGGAAGGGTTTTAATTAATGCTTGTATTGAAGCATTATTTGGATCATTTAATATGGTGCATAACTTTTTCAAGTCAGTGTCCTTATCATATGATTCCAGAATAAGCTGTAATAGCTCTTCCTCCATATAAACCACATATATCACATGTATATGAATAATTGCATCCTCAAGATCATACGCAGGATTAGAGTCATTATTTGGTAAAGGCAACCTAGATAACATATCCACATTTGAGTGAACAATACCAGCCCTATGAATAATTGTCATTCTCCCTCTGTATTCTTGAACAGCCAACTGCTATCTGAACATATGTCTGTTAGTTGTTTTCAAGTTTAAAGGGATTTAACTGCACTGCAGTCAGTGACAAGTTCAAATTTCTGGTCATCTAGGTAATAATGAAGCTTTTCTAGAGCCCATACTACAGCTAAATATTCTAATTGAGTAGCACCATATTTCAATTCACTATTTCTCAAGGTTCTTGAAATATAACAAATTACTACTTCTGAAACTTTATCATTTATCACTTGTTTTTGATGGAGGGCAGCACCAAGACCAATGAAACTGGAATCAGTGTACAAAACAAATGATTGATTAAAGTCAGGTAAAGCAAGAATTGGTGCTGACATCAAACAGTGTTTCATAGTGTCAAAGGCTCTTTGTCTTTCACTATTCCAGACAAAAGCAACATCCTTTCTAGTTAATTGGGTAAGGGGTAAAGCTATGACTTGGTAATTTTTAATATACTGTCTATAGTATCCACACATACCCAAAAAACTTTGGAGCTCTCTCACTGTAGTAGGAGCCTTCACCTGTTGTATGGATGCCACTTTCTTCTGGTCAACACATATCTGTAAGCCTGAAACAACAAGACCAAGAACTTTTAAAGAATGGAAACCAAATTTACATTTCTTCAAAGCAAGTGTCATATTTATTTCATCCATTTTCTGGAATAATTTACACAGGTGGTTAAGATGGTCCTTAAATGTTTTTGAGAATATAATGAAATCATCAATATAAACCATCAGCCATCCTTCAATTATCTCTTGATGGAATGTGTTATCCATGACTTTTTGGAAAACTGAAGGGGCATTTTTAGGGCCAAATGGCATCCTAGTATACTTATAAATACCCATATGAGTGGCAATCATCAGAAAGTTCTGAGAATTTTTCTCAACAGGTACCTGGTGATATCCTTTGTTACCATCCAAACAGCTGATATATTTAGCACCCTGTAAAGTAGCATGTATAGAGCTAATTCTAGGTAAAGGGTAGATATCATCAACAGTATAAGTATTTAGTGCTCTATAATCACCACATAACCTGGATTTATCTTTCTCATAAGAAATTAGGACAGGTGAGATAACACAATATTTAGGTGTTTCAACTACCTTTTCAATAATATTCATTTTTAAAAGGGTAGAGATATTGTCTTCAATATCTTTTCTCTTTGTGGGAGAAGCAGGATAAGGCTTCTTCTTTAAACTAGGTGGTATATCAGTTAATGGGCAAGACAATGAAAGTTTTATTTCCTCTTTAACTAATCCCAGTTCATGTGATCCATGAGCAAAGGCCATAGGAAAAGACTTTATCAAGTTAATGATGGAATCTTTATCCTCACCAGAAAGTTGTTCTCCAAAAGAGGCATTTTCAATTTCATACAAAAGGGCATGCATCTCTCTTGTAGATCTTTCTTTACATTGAACTACAGAATTACATGTGTTCAATTCTGGTTTCAATAATTTTTTAGGGGAGGAAATCTTAAATTTTCTCTTCCCATTCATCCCCATTGTGAAACATTTATTTGAGGGATCCAATTTTATGCCATACTTGGTTAAAATATCATTCCCTACAATAAACCAATTGCTTAAGTTATCATTCTTCATGACAAAAAAATCACAAATAGCTCATACAAAACCATGGTTATATATAAAAATCACTGTGGCTTTGTATTTGCCAAGGGGGGACAAAACAGAGCCATAACCTCTCCAATTTTCAGAAATGATAGGCATCAGTTTTGATTGATAGTCTTGATCCACTGAAGCAAGTGCTCTTTCAGAAACTACACTTCCTCCAGCTCCAGAATCCAGAACAACTTCAATGCTGGTTCCATTAATCAATACTGGTGCCTTGAGAGGGGCAATAACAATTGAGTTATCCTCAATGTTCTTTATGATCTCAGCATCCTCAACTGTAGATAAAGCATTATTATCAATGTCAATAGTATTTAAATAATGAATATCTTCTTCCAGCATCATGATTTCTTGTTGAGATTCATATGAAATATTGCTGGCACAATCACTTGATGTATCATCCAGTGCCACTGTGTCATCAGCATGCTCCTCTGTTTGTTCTACAAGATTTATCTTCTTGTCACAAACATGGCCTTTCTGCCAAGGCTTGTTGCACTTGAAGCAAGTGTTTTTTGCATACTTCTTTGGTGCAACAGGGGCAGAAGGTTTACCAACCTTTTCCAGATGTTTTTGTTGGTAAGTGGAGGGTTTCTCCAAAGGGGTCCTAGGAATGAATCTTCTGGCATCATACTTATTGTTTAGAAGTATCTCATTGCAAGTATTAATGAAAAAGAGGGTTCTTTGGAGAACTCAGTTTTAGCCACTATCAAGTCTCTCAGAGACATTGGTAATTTATAAAGGATCCTGTCCTTCCATAAATCAAACTCCATATTTGGGTCCATTGCCCTTAATATTTTTACAAGTTTCATTAAAAACTCAATAGGTTTATCAGTAGAAGATCTATATCTAGTTTCCTCATACTGCCTTTGTTGAGCCATTCTGAACTTGGAGCCACCAAATTGTGCTTTAATTAATTTTTTCCAATCCTCCCATGAGTAGTCATTCCCATCCAGGAGAACAGATTCATACCACATCAGGGCAACATTATTGAACAAAGAAGTTAACTTGGACACAATTTCTTCATCTGGGGGTTTGTAAGAATTTTTTAAGTTATAAATTCTGAAAATAAATTGTTGCCAATCAGAGGAAAAATCACCATCAAATGTAGGATATTGGTCAAGTTTTGGTCAATTATTTTGATTTGAAGGAGTCTCCTTAGTACTAGTTTTTTTCTGAGTAAGAAGCAGCTGTAATTTCTCTAATTGGGCTGAAATCTCATTGTTTAATCCTTCCGTTGCAGATCCTGGTGCATCATCAGTCTTTGATGGAAACTCATTGTTATCAACAGGTATCTCTGAAGCTATTTTTACTTTAGATGAACTAGCCACAGGTACTATTTGAGCATCCTGCACTATATGTACCTTCACAGAAATGTCAGAATATTTCTGGTCATTCAACAATGAGTTCAATTTTTCTTCAATGGTTGTTAGTCTTGTTTTTATTCTTGGAAGAATAGATAAACTCTCATTGATAGTTTCAAAAGATAACTGATTTTTATTTTGAAAAGATGACAAATGGTCATTCAATCTTTTCAGATTTATCTTATCTATCTCCACCTCCTGGCAACAGGCAGATACAGTATCTTTTAGTTTAGACAAATCATTTTTTATATTTTGCCATAAAGCAACTTTCTTTTCATGGGTTGCTTTGTAATGAGAAAATTCATCAGAGACTCTCTGTGATTCACTTCTTAATGCTTGATAACCCTGATCAGTTAAAAAACTATTATATCTCTGAGTCAATTGCATATTGTTCATTATATGATTTTGTTTGGCAATAATATCTCTCAAGTACTCATCATTAATTCTTGCTACATCTGGAGTGTTTCTCAATAAGGAAACTGAGTAACTTTCCAGACTCTCATAGAGCTCAGGGTCAAGAGTTTTATCAATTACAGCCATTTCAGGGTTTATCATTGAGGTAGAAATTAAAAGTAATGGATTAGATACATGAGATATCTGTCTACTGCTCCCAGACTCTACTGGTCTCAAGGTGTCTTCTTCCGTCTCAGATTTACCTGAAAGAACAGAATCAGCCACAAGAAAAGGCACTTGAGAATCAATAGAGGGACGTACCAGGGTTTGCTGGGTATCACCATATTGGTCTTTCTTCTTCTTTTGCCTCCTTGATAAGGGTGGGGAGGAGTGGGGATGACCTGGTTGGGCCTTGATGGACCTGCCTGAGGTAACTGATGCTGGTTTTGAGACAGGTAGTCCCACTGAGTGTTTAACCAGTCCCACTGCCACTTGGAAACTTCCACCTTCTCTTGGGACTGGGGAGCCAATTGTTGTTGATCCCTGGGAGGAAGAGGTTTCTTATTCTCTTGAAGAAAGGTATCTGTTCTTCTCACCTTTTTTTCCAAAGCATCTACCCTTACCTTTATTCTCAAGTTTTCTGTCCTAAGCTCCTTTATGTGAGTTGACAGATTCTTTACCTGCTGAGACAATGGCATCTTTTTTATCCTGAAGCCTTTTGAAAGCTCTTCTGGTGGGTTTATCATAGGCTTCTGATCCTGAGTTGTGTCCACTAGGATTTCTACTTCTTCCATCTCTACATCCTGTTTGGGGCAAGGATTTATTAGTTTGAGAAATTCTTCTTGTTAAAGGAGAATTTACAGAAGTAGACTCATAATTATCAATCAATTCTAGTTCTTCTTCACGTGCAGCAGAACCACTTTGGTCAGTCATTTAAAGATTTTACTGAAATGAAGAAAAGAGACAATAAGATTAATTAGTCTTTATTTTTTATTTTTAAAAAATAAATAAATAAATAAAAAATCTTTTTCAGGATAAAAATCAACTTAAATAAAATTAATTTATTAATAAAAAAATTTAAAACCAGGATTATAATATAATTACTGTAGAAATAAATTAGAATTTTTATTAATAATTTTTAATTAATTATTTTCAGGATTTAAATCAACTAATTTATTCCCAGCACTTATTGTCAACTGAAGTAATCAAATATGAAACTTTATTATTTTAACAAAATTTTATTAAACTGATAACTTAACTACCAGGACTTAATTTCAACTGAAGTAATTAAATATGAATTTTTATTTTAAAATTTTATTAAGCTTGATCACTTAATTTCCAGGACTTAATGTCAACTGAAATAATTAAATATGAGTTTTATTAATTAAAATATTTATTGAACTACCAGGACTCAAAGTCAACTGAAGTAATTAAATATTATTTGTATATTAATTAAAAATATTATTGTCAGGAAAATTTGTCAACTGGAACAATTAAATTAATCAGGACAAATGTCAACTGAAAAGATTATAATAATTAATATTAAAATATAATTATTTTATTACCTCTGGGACTAAGAAGACTTATTGCTCTATTATGGTCAACCAGGAAAAATAAAATAAAATCCAATTATCAGACACCTCCCCCTGTAAAATGAGCAAAATAATGCCACTTACAGAGTGCTGAGTAAAAGGAAATACGTAGCAAATGAAGAGTGAAGAGTAACCCACAAATAGTAATGTCAATAATTACCACAATATATACAATGTTTAGTAAATATATGAACCTAATTTTTGGAGCGCGGTTTGATTCCCGTTTGCAGCAAAAAATTTTGTCACGTGACATATGACGTTCGTTGTTTTCATCGCTTTCTCGTCCTTACAGGTATTCAAACGCCAATGGTCCCTTCAATTACGCCCGCAAATCACGATGCGCCGTCGATAATTTGGAAAGGCCCTCAATTGTCAATTGGTGCTTTTGGTCTAGAAGCTTGGTTTGAGGTTTATACAAGCAAATTTAGGGTTTTATTGAACTCTCAAAGAATAGTAGGTATTTCTTAATCAAAATAATTGTTTTACTCAAATAAAAAAGGTAGTTATAAGATATCAATATAAATTATAGATTAGAACTACGGTGTTGTAAATACTAAAGTTATAAAATATAGGTATAAATGTATTTTTGTGAGTGTAATAGTAATGTAAGTAATAAAAGAATGTCTTGAAAAGCACAAAGTAAGAGGCCTTTTATAGGAAAAACATGAGGGAATAAAATATATGGAATTTACACCATATATTGTAAGCATGTGAGGAAAAAAATGACTGAAAGGAGTACATATATGACACAAGAATTAAATAAACTGGTATGTCAACAAGGACATCAAATTTATTAGCAATAAAGTTTGAGTTCCTTGGACTGTCCCAATTAATTACACAATAATTAATTAATTATATTACTTTCACGGGATTCCAGATCTCTCACTGAGGTAATATAATTGTATTAAAGTTTTTTTTATTATAATTTTATTATTAAATTCTATTCCCATTGACTTATACCATTGAGCACGGTGTTAGGGAGTAAAACTGTAAGGGACATTTTATTTACACTAATTAATTATATTACTTATTGTACTTAACTAGTTAATTGTAAGTAATGTTTAAGTAGATAATTAATTATTAGTAAGAAGAAGGGGCGTGGCTTCAACTCAGTAAAATAATTAATTATTTTACTGGTTAAGTCTAGTAGCCTGGCTGACAATTTATAACATTAAAATATGTAAATTCAACTAATGATGGATAGAGTAAAAAAATACAGGAAATTAAGATAAAAATTTATGTACAATTATTTATGAATAGTTTAAGTGTAAGATAAATAAAACAAACTAGTCATCAAACAATTTCTTCAAACTTTCAATTTCCTCAACAGATTTATTAGCTTTAACACATTCTAACAAGAACTCTTTCTTTTTGGAATTTTCTTCACGATCAAGCTTATATTTCATTTGTTCCATGAGGTTTTGATGCTCAAGTGTTTTTTCCTCTTTCTTTTATTTTTCAATACTTAGAGATAACTCGTATATCTTCTCCTCCAATTCTTGTGCCCTATCATCCTTCCGTGAAGAGAGTTCAAACTTCTTCTCTTCAAATTATATAACTTGTCATCCCTCCTTAAAGAGAGCTTGATTTTTGCTTTTCAAACTTTAGAGTCTCTTCAGCAACTTCCACTTGTTCTAGAGGGATAAGAAATATTATCAAAAAGTAGAAGAAAAGAAGAGTATAGTATTAAGAGGTTTGTTATCACTTACCAGCATCAAGTTTCTCCAAAAATTCTTCAATAGAAGAAAAAGGGGTTTGAGATGAAGTATCACTTTTTCTTCTTCTTTGAGAGTGAAAATTCAGACTACTTGAAGCCCTTTGCTTATTTTTCAAGGTCACATTTTCCTCCTCTTCATTTTTGATGGCTTCTGACTCAGTTGATTGTGTCTCCTGCGTTAGTTCTTCAGCCTATTTATAAATAAGAAAATGTAAATAAAAAAAGAATTTTTAAGATAAAAGAAAAAAAACATATTTGAGTTAAATCAGGTTGGTTTATATCGCAATAAGGATCTACTGAAAAGATATCCTGATTTGTGGAAGTTAAATGAGGGGAGGCTTGAGTAGAAGAAGAAGGAAAAAGATTTCTTTGGACATCATGTTCAGAGATAGAATCTTAACCATCCAACATGTTTGTAGGATTAACATCAGAGTGCTCTCCAAAAATAGAATCCATATATTTAGAGTAAGGACATTAAGAATCAAGTTTATCATCTATGGATTTGATGCCCTTACTGATATCAAGGTCAGTAATACCAAAACCAGTAGAAGATGAAAGAGTCTTTGCCTTCTTGGACTTGGCTGGATAATGCTTGAAGCGTTCAGACATCTGTTTTGGTAAAATATATATCCTTCTCTTAGTCTTATTCTGTAATTCGTTGGCCATTAGAAGATAACCATTAACTTTTGATGCAGGGGGCCATCCTACTTTAGTTGCATACTAAGTACCAAAATAAGAATCATAGTTAGATTTAGTTTTTAGCCAGTTGATAAGAATGAGATGATCATCTTTCTTTAGTTTAAAAATTTTAAATTTCTCAGCAGAGTGGGGGAAAGAGGGAGTAGTGGGATTTTAAGAACAACTGTGTGATGGCTGCCCTTGAGAAGATCTATGATGACAAGGCATTTTAAGATAATCAAAGATGAAAAGGAGTAGAAACAAGCAGATGAGATAGTGAGATGAAAAGGAGCAGAAACAAGCATATGAGAGAGTGAGATGAAAATGAGAAGAATCAAATAGATGAAATGGGGAGAAATTTTGAGCAGATAGAATGAACAGGATGGGATGAGAATGGGAGTGTGCAGCAAGGTAGAAGGCATATCCAGAGAGTAGTCCAAGATTTGGTTATGGCAGAAAGTTGTGCAACATGTGGTTATGACAGAAAGTTGTCCAAGATGTGGTTATGAAATATTGAGTAGAAAAATGTCGGATAAGAGGTGAAAATTGACACATAAAGTGTCTAATAACCCAATTACTATCAAAAATAATTGTGGAAGATAATTGGGGTATAAGGATTTTTATCCACAATTAATTTAATTGCAGATCGGTAAACATTGATACCCCCTATTTAATGCAATAACTAGTTTGAATGAAACAAGTAATTAATTTAATGATATTGCTAATTTAAAGTGAAAGTTGTAATACCCTTTTATTAAATAATTGTTTTAACTTATTTAATAATTTTTCTGACACAATTAAGGGTCAAAAAATTGCTTAATATTTATGGATAGTAACATATGAAAAGTTTTATTTAATATATAAATTATATTAATTAAGTTTTAATTACATTATAAATTAATTCTACCATTACACTTATAATATATGTTTATAAATAATTAATTATTAATTTATAAATATTAAATACATAAAAATGTGCCATGATTTATAGAATATAATACACTATGCAATATAGGGGGTGGACTTGCTAGCAAGTCCTCAACCTGAACTCAGATGGAACTCAGACTGAAATCATACTGAACTTACACTGAACTCTACTTGAACACCCACCTAAAAATGTTATGCTGAGTGGTGTTTATTCCTAATTTTATGGTTCCTTTATCAATAGCTCAATGTGTGTTCAATCTGTGGTGAGTTTGGGTCCAAGGTTGTGGACTTGCTAGCAAGTCTGCCCCCCATATTGTGTGGTGATATATATTATGTTTTATGTAAGTATATAAGTAATTTGCTTTTATAATAAAATAAATATAATAATTATTTTACTTATTTATAAAATATTTATATAATTTCATTATACAATAAAATATTTTATTTTAAATACATAAAATACATAAATTTATAATCTCTTATGGTTCCAATAAAGTATTATAACATTTTACTGGGCTCCTGAGACAGCCTGCCTGAAAGTATTCATATAGGACCATTTAAATCATCTAGAAAACTGAATAAATCAAACTATTCATGTCTCTGTACTTGAAATCAGCCTGAAAGTCTAATTTACATCTTCCTCACATGCACTATACACCAAGTATAAATTTCCTGATAGGGATATCAATGCACAAGTTGGAAATATTTTAGGGAAGGACATATGTTTATATAAAAAGGTAAGAAATTTGAGAGAAAAAAAGTATAAGAAAAGTAAGTTCAAAAAAATGTGTAAAAAAATATTTTGCACCATAAGAATTTTTTTTCAAAAATAAAAATAAAAAAATAAAAAAGATAAAGAAAAAAATAAAATAAATAAATGAAATAAATAAATAAAAATTTAAATAAAGTAAATTACTAAATGAAATGAAGAATATATTAAAAAATAAAATATAAAAAAAAAATTAATAAATAAAAATAAATAAATAAAAAATAAAAAATTATTAAAATAAAAAAAACAAAAATAAATAGGAAAAAAAATTAAAAAAAGTTAAATAACAAAAAATATAAAATATATATATATAATAAATTAAAAGTAAACTCAAAAAAAATTCAAAAATAGAAAAAAAATTTATAAAAAAAAAGAAAAAAATAATATAATAAATATTATATAATGTATAATAAAAATCAAAAAAAGTATGAAGAATATAAAAATGGATAAAAAAAGATAAAAAGAGACAAAAAGAGACAAAAATAAAAAAAGAATAATAATGTAAGAAAGAAAAAGAAAAAAAAAGGAAGAAAATAGAAAAATATGAAAATGAAAATAAAGAAGAAGAATAAAATGGAAAAAAATGAGAAAGGAAATTGAAATGATAGTTAAATTAAATTGAAAATGAAAAATCAAAAATCAAAAATCAAAAATCAAAAATCAAAAATCAAAAATCAAAAATCAAAAATCAAAAATCAAAAATCAAAAGTGAAAAGTGAAAAAGAAAAATTAAAATTAAAAGATGAAACATGAAAAATGAAAAATTTAACGTGAAAAATGAAAAATGAAAAATGAAAAGTTAAAAATGAAACATGAAAATTTAAAATTTAAAATTTAAAATTAAAAAATAAAAATTTAATATTTAAAATTTAAAATTTAAAATGAGTATGAAAAAAAGTTGAAAAAAATTAAAAAACATTTTTTCCAGAAAAATAAATAATAGGGGGTGTCAGTTCTGGTAAATCCGCACTTAACTTAAGTGCAGATTTCAAACTAAAGTAGCACTTAAATTTTGCAAAATAGTCACTTATTTCAAAAATGGGTGTCAGCTATGACTTCAAATCAGCACTTTTTTCCCAAATTGTTTTTTACAACCACATGTTGGCCACATAATCCCTAACTTGCCCACCCCATCCCTGTCACATAAGACACCCAGACCTCCATCCCCTCATCAATCATTGGCACATACTCCTCACTGGGATTTGAAACATTATATTGTGAAATTTTAACCGGTGTGGTCTTCCAACATTGGCAGGGGCCTTTGTTGTGTGTTTTGGCACTGTTTGTGCATGTCTTAATTGACATCCGTTGAAGAATTGGGTATTTTTCTGATTTTATTCTGTGGATATTGGGTCTGCGGGTATGTGGGTACTATCATTGGATAGTTCCGGTTTTTATATATTTTCATGTCTTGTTAATATTTTTCATATTCTAAGTTTTAAGGGGTCAATTCCTCATTCTTCAGTTACAAAAGATAGCTGTTTAATTTTGTTTTTTGTGTTTTACAGGCTAACCTTAAGTCTTAGGGTTAAGTACTTAGTACCATTGGTTAGGGCTAATTTAGCTCTATATTTTATGCCTCAAGTTGTTATAGTGAAATTCTGTGTTTTAAAGGTTTTAGTAGTTGTAGCCAATTTTTCTAAGTAGATTAGGTGTTTTTATTGGGTTTGTGGCTTCAGGGAAGCCAGGCAGCTTCAGGGAAGCCAGGCAGCTTCAGGCGGCACCTCCAACGTCGTGCGGCCCATCCGCCTCTGTTTTAGAAGGTTGAGGAGCGCTTCTGGAGGGTTTTTATTCAATTTGGCTGGTACAGGCACCAAATTTGTATGTGTGCATGGGCTCTTAGATAGTGGTCTGTGTGTACATAGTGAATAAGACAGTTTGGGGCAACTTTAATTATTGTACAACCATCCGGAGGTGAAATCCTTGTTCCTCACTCATTTTTCACTGTTTTTTGGCCACAATTGGCTGTGTTTGTTGCAAGGTTAGTTCTTCATTTAACTCAACTTTAGCAACAGGTTCTCTGGTATAGTCTTGCAAGCTATATCAAGTATTATTGCTGTCTCTGGTGTGGATTTTCAACCTACATCAAGTATCATTAGTTTCTCTGGTGTGGACATTGGTCTACATTTCAGTTCTTTGGTTTGGTAGTCTGTCTGGGGACTACTTTCTTGGCTCATCAAGCAGTCAAGTGTGTTAAAAAAGGGGCTTTAGCAAAACAGGAACCAACTTACTTTAGCAAGTAAATCTCACTCTATTTTTCTAAAGGGACAGGGGATTTTTTCTCTGATTTTTCTCCAACTCCCTTGGTCAAGGCCTATAGCTAGTACTATAGGATTGTCTACACCGGGCATGTTTTCTCCCTTCTTTTTTTTATATTTTTAACCTCTTAATCTCTTTTCTTGTAACATACCAGTTTCATAATGCCTCCCAGAAAATTAAACACTCAAAAGGCAACTCAAAATAATAATACATCACAAAGGTCTTCCTGTAATGCAGCCACTCACCTGAGAAATCAAAATATGGACAGCTAAAAAATGATGATTATCTTATCAATATCAACTTTCCTCAAAATTAATTCAAATTATGATGAATTTTTTGTATGTGAGAAGTCCACCCAAATTGAATATCCACCTTCATCAAAGGTCAATGGCTTCTTTTTGATGAGAAATGAAGAAAGAAAAAAAAAGGGAGAACTGAAATCAATCCTAAGAAAATGAAGTAGAGATTCAAAAGCTATCAATCCAAATATAAAAAGATTTATTTTTCTTCCAATCCCACTGGCTTTGGTATTGATGATGATGATTTGGATATTGGAATTAAAAAAATTACTGAAAAGCTCAATTTAATTTTTCCTTTCTATGAGGAAATGGATAATCTTTTTGGTTCCCAAGTTGATTTAAAACCTTGGTTTATACACAATACTACTAAGGATATACCCTCTGGATCTCATAAATGCAATAATCCTCTCAATACACCTGAAACTCAAGGACATCAATCCCCTCTGGCTTTTAACCATAGCTCACCTGAAGATGATCCTGACTATCAAGCAGGACAATTATTTTGGAGTATATCTGAGTCATCAGATTCCCAAAATTTTAATATATCTTTACTATCTCTTTTTTTCTATTCTTTGTTAAATTTATCATTCTTCCATTTCTAGTCTCCTCCTACTCAAACTCAAACTTTCAAAACAAATAAAAATTTAGGAAATGACAATCTTGCTTTGGAAGCTGCTTTAGATTAACTTCCTGAACCCTCTAGCTCAAACTCCAAACTAAAGCATTGGGCTTGAAATTCAATGAACTTGAACCATCTTTAAAAATGTGGTAATACTTCAACCACCTCTTTGTCCTCCCTTGACAATTTTTTTGAGAAAAAAGATATAATATTCAGTCACTATATATCTTTTTCAATAACATATTTATTTTTTTTCTATTCATTTTTCTCAGAAAAATTCTCTATTACAAAAAATGTCCCTTGAATTTGAGAAGATGATGTTTTTTCATGTGCAAATGAAAGATCAATGGTCCTTAGATTTTGAGGAAAATATCTTTTGCTTCAATCAAATTTTGAAAAGGCTAAATTCAAGGTGGAGGAGATGGAAAGAGCTCACCTTTGCTTGGAGAAAACAAAAGACTGTGAAATTCAAAGAAAAATGGCTATTCAAGAATGGGAAAAACAAGAAAAAATTTTAAAAAAAGAATTCATTACAGAATGTATAAAAAATGTCCAATCTTATGAGGACATTAAAAGTTACTTGAATTTTTTAATTGATTAATTGTTTATTTGATTAATAGCTGGGAAATAACTTTAATAATTACTTTTAATTTTATAAAAATATTTATATCATGATATTCTGATAACACCATTTGTCTTTACTGGAATCTAAAAATTTGCACTTTTGGAATTCCAGATGGCAAAATAATACTGACACCTTTACAAGAATCCTCATTGTCAAAATAATTTTATCTCATCACCACCAATTTGCATTTATAAATAAAGCTAATTAAAAAATATTCTATATCTGTTTGAAAAATTTGGCAATTCCCTCCCCTGCATTTTATTGAAGCAAGGGGTGAGTATCACCAAATTTTTCCAAGTCATCTATTCTCCATTTCATATTCAAAAATTTAGCAATACTCTCCCCTGAATTTTATTGAATTAAGGTTTGAAAATCACCCAAATTTAATATAATTCTATAAATTAATAAATAAATAAATAAGATTAATCAAATTTACTAGTTTTAAAGTAATGATAATTCCTCAAGCCAAAATGCAGACCAAGTCTAGAAAATAATTTTGGGACTTTCCACAGGTATAGGCTAGATGAACCCCATGAGACAGTTTAATATCATCATGATTACTGTTTATACAACACAAGTTCGTTGGCTCATTACTTTAGTTTATTAAATTGAAATATCAACTTTATTTATTAAAAATTTAAGAAAGAATAAAAATTATTCAATGAATTTACAAATCCCCATTATTTTTTGATCTACCTAAAGTTTATTTAACTTTTTAAGTTTAACTTATTTTTTTATGTTTTTATCCTTTGGATTAGCCTTTGAATTATTTGGAAGGAGAAACCAAAATGAGTAAAGTCATGATAAGATTCCAAACCTGGAGGAGCTTTTGTTGTTTGTTTATTATTGTGAGAAGAGTTCCAAAATGATTCAATTATTACATTTCCTAATCCAAAATTGTTTTTACACCTATGATCTGTGAAATACAAACCATGTCCTTTGATTTGAGGAGGTGAAGGAATAGGTTTCTCAGTAATAGAATTTATAAAAGAGAAGATCCCCAAAGTAAGATAATTTGCATCATTTGAATTGGTATAGATCTTGTTATGAAATCCTGAATGAGTGATTATAGAATTAAAGAATAATAAAAAAGATAAAGATGAAGATAGAGGTGTAAGGCTTGAATCTGAAGAAACAGACATTTTTTTTCTGAAAAATTATCTTACTGGTTAAAAAAATGTCATTTTTTTGAAAAATAAATAAAAACTCACACAATTTAAATTAAAGGAGCTTAAAGATTCTCTGAAAATAATTAATAAGAATAATTACTACTTTACTTCAATTTGAGGAGTTTTTTTGTTTAATTCTGCACAAAATAACATAAAAAGAAAAAAATTTAATGTTAATAAAACTTTTTTATCATATTTTTTAGTTTCTCCCTCATTGGTCCCTGTAAAAGTTTTCTGTCAATAATTTCATTAAACCCTCATTGGTCCCCTTTCTTTCCTTGTAAAACTTCTCCAAATCCCACTCCAAAATGCCTTAAACCCCCCCCAAAAAAAATATACCCCCAAAACCATTGCCAATACACCCCTCAATCCCCCCCTCAAATCTACCCCTTAAATCCCCCCTAGACACATGTCAAACCTCCTCATATGAATCTTTTGTTAAAAATCAATCTTCATTGATTGTTTGTTAACCAATTGAATTGTTAATGATTTGGTTAATTAAAGATCAATAAATGAAGATTGTTCATTAACTAAAAAATGATTGATAATGATCATTTGTTAACTAATCAAATCATTACCAAATTGATTAGTTAAAAAAATCTATATCAATTTTTTTTTAACAAAAAAATATCTTGGGGTGTAAATAAGGATTCTGGAGTGGTTTTGGTGGGTTTGAAGTGGGTTTAGGGGGATTTGAGAGGGTATAGGGAGGGTTTTTAGCAGTTGTAAGGGGAGATTTGAGGGGGAGGTTGAGTGAGTTATAGCGTGTAGTAAAGGGGGGCTAGAGGCAGCCAGGGAGAGGAGGAAGAGGCAGCCAAAGAGAAGGGAAAGGGGTGATAATTCCATGTCTAGGAGGGGTGATTTTTGGGAAAATGACCAGACCAAGAGGATGGAGAGAAAAAAAAGGTTAATTTTACCTAGGAAATGAAAATTAAAACTACATACCAGAAAAATGAGAAAAAAAAGAAAAAAATAACATATAGCAAATACCAAATATGAAAATAAAATGGAAAGATGACCTACCTGGAGAGATGAGATGAGAAAATAAATGAAACCAAAATGTTTGCGGGATGTTCAAGTAGAAGAGGAAAAGGATATAAGGGATAAAATCAAAATAATGGCTGAAAAATTATGAGATAGCTAAAAATATGTGATTTCATGTTGAGGTGGTGAATTGAGAGTGAGAAAGGCATAACTCTTATATGGTATAAAAATGTAAATGATGTACAATTTTTTGAGTTATAAAGTGTTATTCTACAGAGTGCTGTGCATGATTTAGATTATTCTGACAAATGAGTGGAATGGGACATTATGGTGAAATCAGCACTTTTTGTTGAGAAAGTGCAGATTTGAGTAAAACAAGTGAATTATTTCATTTTGAAATCCACCAGTTTCTGGGATAGTGTTTTGGAAATTCACACTTAAATAAGTGCAGATTTACCAGAACTGAAACCCCATAATAAATTAAAAACTATCATGATTTAAAAAAAAAATTCTTACCCATATTTATCTTAAACTTTTTTATCACAATTTTTTATCTATTCCTTACTTTCCTGAAACTTATTATTCTGTCTTTATGTCCCTTCCTTTAAAAATTCAATACAAGCATGAATATTTCCATCAGGGATATCTTAACTGGTAGGTAGTATTATTAGGGGGTATCAAAGTTAGAAATTTGTAATTAATTAAAAGATATTTAACAACACAAAAATAAAGCCAAAAACTTGAGATTAACTTTCACTAAAAAGTTTTATTTGGGGCACAATATGGCATATTTTTTAAAATAATCATGGTTGATTTGTGGAAAAAAGAGGTATTTTGAAATGGAAGATTTCTAACTTTGATACCCCCTATTAAGTGGATGATGAGGATGCTGAATTGTAAGTCAAAGCACATAGCTTTAATGGTTTTAATTTGACTTAACATATCTTAAGGATGATTTTTACTTATGTTGATTTTTTTTATTTTACTTTTTATCATGTTTTCATCTAGGTGAAAAAACATGCAGTTTTTTGTTTCTAGTTGAAACAAATGCAGCTCCTTGCTTCTAGGTGGAACAAAAATGTATTTTTTTTAAAAAAATTGTTTTTTTGGGCTTTCATTTCCCATACCATTATAAATGTAATAAAATAAATTAAAAAATATATTCAACAAGCCTAACTTATACCCAAACCAACTAATAATATTCCTTATATTTTTGATTTTTTCCATACCATTTTTGGTGGGGTGGGAAAAAAATTCTTACAAGAAAACAATCTCACAGAAAAAAAACTGCATTTTTTTCATTTAAAAACAAAAAATTTATATTTTTTAACCTAGAAGCAAAAATGACAAAATGTAAAAAAAAGGAAAAAAATGTAAAAGTAAAAAAAATCAGCCTTCAAAAATTTCAAGTCAAACTTAAACTACTAAACCAATTTCCTCTAAGTTAAATTTAGCATCTTTATCCTTGCCAGCCAGGCTTCTAGAAAAATAATTAATTATTTACTGGATGAAGCCACACCTTATTATTTTAATTATTTAATTATAAATTGATTACATTAAAATTACCTATAATAAATTAACTAATAACAGAATGGTAAAATTAATGAATAATTTAAATTAAATATAAAATTTCCCTTATATTTTTATTCTCTAACACCATGCTCATTGACAGGTTGAAAGAAATAAAAATTTATATTAAAAAAAAAAATTTTTAATATTCAAATATAAATAAATATATACAAAAAATTCAAATTTCTTATTTAGAATTGACCTTTACAGTGAATATTAAATAACTTAATGTATTTCTGACATACTCTGTAAATACATCTTTTTGACACCTTCTTTTTAGAACAACTTTATAATTTTAACATACTCCTTCTGGAATATTCTTTTTCTCTCTCTCTCATACTACTGTTTTTAGATTTTTATTGTTGTGCTTTGTCTCTCCTTTGCCTATATAAGGCCTCTCTTTTGGTTGTTTTTTGTTTATTCCATCACTTACTTATTTATTATAACTATTAAAAATCCATTTATTACTAGCTATTAGTGCCTTAGTATTTACATCCCCATAATTCTAAAACATTAATTATAATATTAATTTAAATCTTTACCTCTGTCTATTGAGTGAAAATTCTATAAGATAAGAAAATACATACCCCAGTTTGAATCGCATAAATCTCTTTGTTACCGCCATTGGACCTCATTGAAAAACCTTCTAGACTTGAAAGACCCCTTGATAATCCTTCACTCAAAAACACTGAAAAACAGATAAGATATCTGTCAGCCAGGCTATCCCAGGAGTCCAGTAGTTTATATAATAAATTACTGTAAAGGAATAACTTTATTTAAATACAAAAATTTATTTGAAAAAAAATTATAAATGTTTTGTGAATGAAATAAAATATTATACTTAATTTTATTATTAAATAAATTGTATTACATTAATAAATATAATATTCTATAATATCATGGTGTGATTTATATGTATAAATAAATTATTTAAAATCATATTATAAGTGTAAATTTAACTTACACAGTAATTACAATTTTTAATAATAAAATTTATATAAAACTAAATACAACCTATCATATAATAATATCCATCAATATTTGGCGCTTCTGTGACCCCTAATTTTGTTACCAATATTACTACATTAATTTAATATGATTAATTTCAAATTCTCATGTTAAAAAGTTCCTGTATTAACTTAATTAGTTGTTCAATTAATTCAATAGTTCATTTGCTTGAAATAGTTAAATTAATATTGCTTATACTTAGTTAAGCTTATTTAAAAGCGTAAAAATACTTCCTTTTATTTTAATTATACTTTTTAGCTATTAGTATTCCTTCTTTAGATTTGTTTCTCATAGTTCTCATATTTCTTTTACTCACGTAGTTAGTTGTTATATTAATTCTATTCTTTTTTAGGGATTACTAATGGGAAAGATACTTTTTTATTCACAGATTTATTTTTGATGCTTTTAATTAGATTATTTTAAATTAATTATTTCACATTATTTTACCTTTTTGTATATACTATTGGAATGCTCCAGAATGTTCTCTTGCCTATAAAAGGGCTTTAGAAGTCCATCTGGTAGCTCATCACTTACTTACTATACACTCACTCAACATATTTCAAATATATTTCTTTATTTATTATTTTTATTAGGGCATTACATCTAATTTAAATACTATATAAATTATTATAGGTTGCCTTAAGATTTATAATACTAATATTAAACTGACGCGCTTTTGAACATTTATTATTATTAATAATATTTGAAATTTAATTTAATACTTACACTTTTGTCATATCTCAATTATATTGTTGTCCCATTCTCTTAAATTATATCTATTTTATTTCATTTTATATTACTACCTTATTATTTCCATTTCTATCCTCTATTATTCCTATTCATATCTTCAATATTCTAGACATCCCAGCAGATAATTGAGGACCTTTCCGAACGACGACAATGACACCTTTTGACAAATGACAAAGCGCACGGACCACCCAGGCCAAAAAGTGAAACTTTTGCCACGACCGTGTTTTGAACTTGGGTTCGATAGTTTAGGTTTACATTACATTACATTATATATTATTTTGAAGTGATTTTACGATCACTATAGTAAGTTTACCTTTGCACCTCTCACTCATAGTACTATATTTTTACTGCAATAACAGTGTTTGTGGCTTAATTGCTGACTCACTGAGTGTAAGTTTTCATTATATTAAATTTTTTTTTCCTAGTTGACCATAATAGAGTAAAAACTCTTAGTCCTAGAAGACAATAAATATTTAATAAATTATTAAATTAACTTTATTATTATTTTTTGAATATTGGTTGACCATAATAGTACTCAGAACTTAGTCCCAATTTTACCATTAAATTAATTTTGGTATTAATTATTTTGGCTGACTTCTTAAACCTTATTGGTTGGTCCCATTTTAATTGTAATTTCATTTATCTGTATTACATTTTATTTTATAATTAATTGATTTTTAATAAAAAGTTTTTTAAATACAATTTATTATAATTTATTTTGAATTAAAAATTTATATCTGAATTATTTTGATTCTCCTTCTTCACAGTCTTAAATGTCCAGTAGTTTGGCTAAAAGCATGGATAACTTATATGTGGATGAGAATGAAGTGGATGTTGACACTGAATCTGTAGGTTCTCCCAAAGTATCTTACAAAAATAATTCAGCTGACAAAAAACCTTCAGGATGTAGAAATGTCAGGAGAAGTGAAAAACCCCTCTCACCTAACAACTCTGAAGGAAGTAAAACCTCAGGTACATCAGGACAATCCACTCAGAGGTATAAAAATAAAAAAGATTCCTCTAGCACAGCAGGTAAACAATCTGTCAAGCCATATAAAGGAACTGAGAGCAGAAAGCATGAAGTACAAGGCAAAGGTAGACACACTTTGGCAGCAGATGCAGGAGCTTTTAAATCCCAAACAGGATCAACCTCCTCATTTCCCAGCTTCCCAACCTCAGCCTCAACCTCAGGCCAGTCAGGCATCCAGCTCCCTCAACCAAAACTAAGGCATTCTGCAAGTGGAACAATGGAAATGGGATTACTTAATGACCCACTACCAACAGAATGTACAACAACCAGCTCAACACCCTGGCCCATCCAGGACACCAAACTACAATCCATCTCTTCAGAACCATCCTTATCAGGGGGGCAGAAGAAAGAAGGCACATGGGAAGTTTCCTCCCTTGCCATGGAAAGTAATTTGTTTGATAAGCATGATGGTATATATAATAACAAACCTTTTTCAGGTAATAACGTGGACCCTGAAAGAACAGTTAAACCTTTGAAGAGACAACTTCCTTTAATAAGTAGCCCCATTGATGTAATTAGTAAATTATCATTTGATGAACCTTTACATTTGACTTCTACTTCTTTAATTAACCCTTCTCTTGCAATCAAGAATGATTCTGTTTCCCCTGAATTTTACACTTTACTTGAGAAAACTTCTGAAGAAATATTGAAAGATACTCCTGATTTTAATGTTTTGAAAGATAACCTTTTAAGAGATTGGTTAATACATGAGAGTGATAGATTAAATAATTTGCATTTACATTGTAAAGTGAGTTCTTCTGTTCAAGACACTGCTTATTTCAAATTGAAAGACACACTAAATAATGTCCTGGCTCAACAAAAGTCTATTAAAGCTGACCACAAATCACTTTCAGATAAATATAGTCACCTACGCAAAACTTTTGATAATCTAAAAGATGAAAATACTACTTTAAAGAATGACAATATGTTTTTTCACAGTGAATTAAGAAAATTGAAAATTGATTCTCAGAATTTGAGTAATAAATTGTCAGCCAGGCTACTAGACTTACCCAGTGATATAATTAATTATTGGATGATGCCGCACCTTATCATTTTAATTATTATTTAATTATAATTTAGTTACATTAAAATTAGTTATAATAAATTAACTAATTACAGAATGTTAAAATTAAAAAAATTAAATAATTAATTAAAAATTAAAAATATAATTTTGTCCCTTATATTTTTCTCTAACACCGTGCTCATTTGACAGGTTGGAAAAAAATAAAAATTTATATTAAAAAATATATATCAAGATAAAATAAGATTTTAATATTCAAATAATATAAAATATATACAAAAAATTCAAATTTCTTATTTAGAATTGACTTCTACAGTAAATATTAAATAAATTGATGTATTTCTGACATACTCTGTAAATACATCTTTTTGACGCCTTCTTTTTAGAATAACTTTATTATTTGAAATACTCCTTCTGGAATATTCTTTTCTCTCTCTCATACGACTGTTTTTAGAATTTGATTGCAGTGCTTTGTCTCTCCTTTGCCTATAAAAGGCCTCTCTTTTTGTTTTCTTTTAATCATCCTTTTTACCAACTTACTTATTACTACAACTACAATATAATACTTATTTCTTATATCTTATATCTTTAGTATTTACAAGGACGTAATTCTAATCTATAACTTATATAAATATTTTAAATCTACCTCTTATCATTGAGTAAAACATCATCTTTGATTGAGAAATACGTACTAAATTATTTAGAGTCCAAGTAATCCTTAAAATCTTCATATAAACTCCGTACCAAAGCTTCTAGACCAAAAGTGAAAATTGACAATTGGGATCCTTTCCGAAATATTGACGGCTCAATGTTACTTGAGGCGTAATCAAGGGGACCATCGGCGTACAAGTACCTGTAAAGGACGAGTGGAGGCAAGAAAACGACAAACGTCATACGTCACGTGATAAAAGTTATTGCTGGGAACGGGAATCGAACCGCGCTCCAAAACTTAAGTTCATATACTGACTAAAGATCGTATATATCGTGGTAATTATTGTTATTACTATTTGTGGGTTACTCTTCACTCTTCATTTGCTATGTATTTCCTTTTACTCAGCACTCTGTAAAGTGGCATTAATTTGCTCATTTTGCAGGGGGAGGTGTCTGGTAATTTGAAATTTAGTTTTATTATTATATTTTTTTTTATTTTTCCTGGTTGACCATAATAGAGCAATAACTGTTCTTAGTTCCAGAAGTAATAAAATAATTATATTCTAATATTAATTATTATCATTTTTTTAGTTGAAAATTGTCCTGATTAATTTGAATTTTAATTGTTCCAGTTGACAAATTGTCCTGACAATAATATTTTTTTATTAATAAAATAATTATATTTTAATATTAATTATTATCATTTTTCAGTTGACAATTGTCCTAATTAATTTGAATTTTAATTTTTCCAGTTGACAAATTGTCCTGACAATAATATTTTTTTATTAATAAAATAATTATATTTTAATATTAATTATTATAATTTTTCAGTTGACATTTGTCCTGATTAATTTAAATTTTAATTGTTCCAGTTGACAAATTGTCGTGACAATAATATTTGTTATTAATAAATAATTCACATTTAATTACTTCAGTTGACTTTGAGTCCTGGTAATCCAATAAATCTTTTTAATTAATAAAACTCATATTTAATTACTTCAGTTGACATTAAGTCCTGGTAGTTAAGTGATCAGTAATAAAATTTTAAAATAAAACTTCATATTTAATTACTTCAGTTGACATTAAGTCCTGGTAGTTAAGTTATCAGTTAAAATAAATTTTTTAATTAATAAAGATTCATATTTGATTATTTCAGTTGACAATAAATCCTGGTAATAAATTAGTTGATTTAAATCCTGAAAATAAAAAATTAATAGAAATACTATTTCATTTCTACAGTTGATTGTATTATCCTGGTTTTAAATTTTTTTTATTAATTTTATTTAAGTTGATTTTTATCCTAAAAAGATTATTTTTTTATTATTTTTATTTTATTTCTGTTAAATAAAAATTAAAAATAAAGACTAATTAATTTTTGTCTCTTTCCTTCATTTCAGTAGAATCTTAAAATGACTGACCAAAGTGGTTTTGCTGCACGTGAAGAAGAACTAGACTTAATTGATTATGATGAGACTACTTCTGTAAGTTCTCCTTTAACAAGAAGAATTTCTCAAACTAATAAATCCTTGCCCCAAACAGGATGTAGAGATGGAAGAAGTAGAAATCCTAGTGGACAATACTCAGGATCAGAAGCCCATAACAAACCCACCAGAAGAGCTTCCAAAAGGCTTCAGGATAAAAAACATGCTGTTGTCTCAGCAGGTAAAGAATCTGTCTACCCACATAAAGGAGTTAAGGACAGACAGCTTGAGACTAAAGGTAAGGGTAGATGCCTTGGAAGAAAAAGTGAGAAGAACAGATACTTTTCTCCAAGAGAAGAAGAAACCTCTTCCTCCCAGGGATCAACAACAATTGGCTCCCCAATCCCAAGAGATGGTGGAAGTGTCCAAGTGGCAGTGGGACTGGCTCAACACTCAGTGGGACTACTTGGCTCAAAACCAGCATCAGTTACCTCAGGTAGGTCCATCAAGGCCCACCCAGGCCAAACCCACTCGTCCCCACCCTTATCAAGGAGGCAAAAGAAGAAGGAAGCCCAATATGGTGATACCCAGCAAACCCTGGTACGTCCCTCTATTGATTCTCAAGTGCCTTTTCTTGTGGCTGACTCTGTTCCTTCAGGTAAATCTGGAAGGCAGGATGAAACCTTGAGACCTATAGAGGCTGGGAATAGTAGAAAGATATCTCATTTATCTAATCCATTATTTTTAATTGCTACCTCAATGATTAATCCTGATATGGCTGTGATTGATGAAACTCTTGAACCTGAGTTCTATGAGATTCTGGAAAGTTACTCAGTTTCCTTATTGAGAAACACTCCAGATGTAGCAAGAATTAATGATGAGCACTTGAGAGATATTATTGCCAAGCAAAATCATATAATGATCAATATGCAATTGACTCAGAGATATAATAGTTTGTTAACTGATCAGGGTTATCAAGCATTAAAAAGTGAAGCACAGAGTGTCTCTGATGAATTGTCTCATTACAAAGCAACCCATGAAAAGAAAGTTGCTTTATGGCAAAATATAAAAAAAGATTTGTCTAAACTAAAAGATACTGTATCTGTCTTTTGCCAGGAGGTAGAGATAGATAAGATAAATCTGAAAAGATTGAGTGACCATTTGTCATCTTTTCAACATAAAAATCAATTATCTTTTGCAACTATCAATGAAAGTTTATCTAGTCTTCCAAGAATGAAAACAAGACTAACAATCATTGAAGAAAAATTGAACTCATTGTTAAATGAGCAAAAATATTCTGACATTTCTGTGAAGGAACATATAGTGCAGGATGCTCAACCAGTACCTGTGGCTAGTTCATCTAAAATAAAAATAGATCCAGAAATACCTGTTGATAACACTGAGTTTCCATCAAAAACTGATGATGCACCAGGATCTGCAACAGAAGGATTAAACAATTAGATTTCAGCACAATTAGAGAAATTACAGCTGCTTCTTACTCAGAAACAAGCTAGTACTAGGGAGACTCTTTCTAATCAAAAGAATTGGCCAAAACTTGACCAGTACCCAACATTTGATGGTGATTCTTCTTCTGATTGGCAACAATTTATTTGCAGAATTGATTATTTAAAAAATTCTTACAAACCCCCAGATGAGGAAATTGTGTCCAAGTTAATTTCTTTGTTCACTAATGTTGCCTGATGTGGTATGAATCTGTTCTCCTGGATGGGAATGACTACTCATGGGAGGATTGGAAAAAATTAATTAAAGCACAATTTGGTGGCTCCAAGTTCAGAATGGCTCAACAAAGGCAGTATGAGGAAACTAGATATAGCTCTTCTACTGATAAACCTATTGAGTTTTTAATGAAACTTGTAAAAATCTTAAGGGCAATGGACCCAAATATGGAGTTTGATTTATGGAAGGACAGGATCCTCTATAAATTACCAATGTCTCTGAGAGAGTTGATAGTGGCTAAAACTGAGTTCTCCAAAGAACCCTCTTCTTTCATTAATACTTGCAATGAGATACTTCTAAACAATAAGTATGATGCCAGAAGATTCATTCCTAGGACCCCTTTGGAGAAACCCTCCACTTACCAACAAAAACATCTGGAAAAGGTTGGTAAACCTTCTGCCCCTGTTGCACCAAAGAAGTATGCAAAAAACACTTGCTTCAAGTGCAACAAGCCTTGGCAGAAAGGCCATGTTTGTGACAAGAAGATAAATCTTGTAGAACACACAGAGGAGCATGCTGATGACACAGTGGCACTGGATGATACATCAAGTGATTGTGCCAGAAATATTTCATATGAATCTCAACAAGAAATCATGATGCTGGAAGAAGATATTCATTATTTAAATACTATTGACATTGATAATAATGCTTTATCAACAGTTGAGGATGCTGAGATCATAAAGAACATTGAGGATAACTCAATTGTTATTGCCCCTCTTAAGGCACCAGTCTTGATCAATGGAACCAGCATTGAAGTTGTTCTGGATTCTGGAGATGGAGGAAGTGTAGTATCTGAAAGAGCACTTGCTTCAGTAGATCAAGACTATAAATCTAAACTGATGCCTATCATTTCTGAAAATTGGAGAGGGTATGGCTCTGTTTTGTCCCCCATTGGTAAATACAAAGCCACAGTGTTTTTTAAATATAACCATGGTTTTGTAATAGCTATTTGTGATTTTGTTGTCATGAAAAATGATAGCTTGAGCAATTGGTTTATTGTAGGGAATGATATTTTAACCAAGTATGGCATAAAATTGGATCCCTCAAATAAATGTTTCACAATGGGGATGAATGGGAAGAGAAAATTTAAAATTTCCTCCCCTAAAAAATTATTAAAACCAGAATGGAACACATGTAATTCTGTGGTTCAATATAAAGGAAGATCTACAAAGGAAATGCATGCCCTTATGTCTGAAATTGACAATGCTTCTTTTGGAGAACAACTTTCTGGTGAGGATAAAGATTCCATCATTAACTTGATAAAATCTTTTCCTATGGCCTTTGCTCATGGGTCACATGAACTGGGATTAGTTAAAGAGGAAATGAAACTTTCATTGTATTGCCCATTAACTGATATACCACCTAGTTTAAAGAAGAAGCCTTATCCTGCTTCTCCCACAAAGAAAAAAGATATTGAAGATAATATCTCTACCCTTTTAAAAATGAATATTATTGAAAAGGTAGTTGAAACACCTAAATATTGTGTTATCTCACCTGTCCTAATTTCTTATGAGAAAGATAAAGCCAGGTTATGTGGTGATTATAGAGCACTAAACACTTATACTGTTGATGATATCTATCCTTTACCTAGAATCAGCTCTATACATGCTACTTTACAGGGTGCTAAATATATCAGCTGTTTGGATGGTAACAAAGGATATCACCAGGTACCTGTGGAGAAAAATTCTCAGAACTTTCTGATGATTGCCACTCATATGGGTATTTATAAGTATATTAGGATGCCATTTGGCCCTTAAAATGCCCCTTCAGTTTTCCAAAAAGTAATGGATAACACATTCCATCAAGAGATAATTGAAGGATGGCTGATGGTTTATATTGATGATATCATTATATTCTCAAAAACCTTTGAGGACCATCTTAAACACCTATGTAAAGTATTCCAGAAAATGGATGAAATAAATATGACACTTGCTTTGAAGAAATGTAAATTTGGTTTCCATTCTTTAAAAGTTCTTGGTCATGTTGTTTCAGGCTTACAGATATGTGTTGACCAGAACAAAGTGGCAGCCATACAACTGGTGAAAGCTCCTACAACAGTGAGAGAGCTCCAAAGTTTTTTGGGAATGTGTGGATACTATAGACAGTATATTAAAAATTACCAAGTCATAGCTTTACCCCTTACCCAATTAACTAGAAAGGATGTTGCTTTTGTCTGTAATAGTGAAAGACAAAGAGCCTTTGACACTATGAAACAATGTTTGATGTCAGCACCAATTCTTGCTTTACCTGACTTTGATCAACCATTTGTTTTGTACACTGATGCCAGTTTCATTGGTCTTGGTGCTGCCCTCCATCAAAAACAAGTGATAAATGATAAAGTTTCAGAAGTAGTAATTTGTTATATTTCAAGAACCTTGAGAAATAGTGAATTGAAATATGGTGCTACCCAATTAGAGTGTTTAGCTGTAGTATGGGCTCTGGAAAAGCTTCATTATTATCTAGATGACCAGAAATTTGAACTTGTCACTGACTGCAGTGCAGTTAAATCCCTTTTAAACTTGAAAACACCTAACAGACATATGTTTAGATGGCAGCTGGCTGTTCAAGAGTACAGAGGGAGAATGACAATTATTCACAGGGCTGGTATTGGTCACTCAAATGTGGATATGTTATCAAGGTTACCTTTACCAAATGATGACTCTAATCCTGCTTATGATCCTGAGGATGAAATTATTCATATCCATGGGATATATGTGTTTGATATGGAGAAAGAGCTATTACAGCTTATTCTGGAATCATTTGATAAGGACACTGACTTGAAAAAGTTATGCACCATATTAAATGATCCAAAGAATTCTTCAATACAAGCATTAATTAAAACCCTTCCACCAAAGTACCAAAAAGCTTTGGAAAAAGGAAAATTTTCAATTGATGAAGGATATCTATATTATAGAAGAAAGTTGAGTAATGTTATTGTTATTCCTCCTTCTATGAAAGAAATCATCTTGAAAATTTGTCATGATGACATATTAGCTGGACATTTTGATCTTCATAAAACAATGATCAGAATTAAGAACACTGCTTGGTGGGCTAATATGTCTGAAGACACAAAATTATATGTTGAATCTTGTGATTCTTGCCAAAAATCAAAAAGTTTAACTGGTAAAAGAGCAGGATTAATGCAACATATTGAACCTCCTGATGCTCCATGGCAAATAATAAACATGGATTTTGTAACAGGATTGCCTATTTCTGGTAAAGACAGTTATAACTCTTGTTGGGTTATTGTGGACAGATTCACAAAAATGTGTAAATTTATCCCTACCCACAAGGATGTTTCCACTAAAGAATTAGCTTTCTTATGGTGGTCTCATTTGTTTAATACTGCTGGTTTTCCTAAAGCCATAATCTCTGACAGAGACCCAAAATTTACTTCTGAATTTTAAAATGTCTCTGATGGATGTTTGTGGTTGTGATCTGAAAATTTCTACTGCCCATCACCCTCAGACTGATGGTTTAGCTGAAAGAATGATTCAGAATTTAGAGGACATGATAAGAAGATATTGTGCCTTTGGCCTTGAGTATAAAGATAATGACAGATTCACTCATGATTGGGTTACCTTACTTCCTGGGTTAGAATTTGTTTATAATAGCACTGTTCATTCTGTTACTCAAAGAAAGCCTTTTGAGCTCTGGCTTGGATATGTTCCTAATACTCCTGCCCAAATTCTCAATAACAAAATACCTAAATTGGATATACATCCTGGTGTAAAATCTTTTCTTCAAATGCAACCACTATGTAGAAATCGTGCTCAAAAATGTATTGAAAAATCATTTGAATATGAGAAGAAAAGATGGGACAAATCCCATAAATAATACACTTTTAAAAAGGGTGATGAAGTGTTGATTTCTACAGTCCACTTCAACTTACAAGGTAATAACAAATTGAAAGATCCATTTTTTGGTCCATTTGTTGTCAGAAGAATGATTGGAGATAATGCAGTTGAAGTTATTCTGTATTCCCCATATGACAGAAAACATCCTGTTTTTCCAATATCTCTTTTGAAACCTTACACATCCAATAGTGATTTATTCCCAAAAAGGAGGGGTAGACCAAAGAAAACCCCAAATGAAATCACTGAAACAGCAGAAATTGAAAAAATTCTAAATGACAGAATAGTCACTGCTGAAAAAGGTACAGAATACTTATTGAGATTCAAGAATAAATCATCTGAATATGATTCTTGGATACCTGGGAAGGAGATATCTAATCTTCCCACTCTACTAAAAAAGTATAAAAAGAAAAAATCATAACATTTTTTAATTGTTTTTTTTAAGAGTGAGGGAGTGTCATCCAGGCTACTAGACTTACCCAGTGAAATAATTAATTATTGGATGAAGCCGCACCTTATCATTTTAATTATTATTTAATTATAATTTAGTTACATTAAAATTAGTTATAATAAATTAACTAATTACAGAATGTTAAAATTAAAAAAATTAAATAAATAATTAAAAATTAAAAATATAATTTTGTCCCTTATATTTTTCTCTAACACTGTGCTCATTTGACAGGTTGGAAAAAAATAAAAATTTATATTAAAAAATATATATCAAGATAAAATAAGATTTTAATATTCAAATAATATTAAATATATACAAAAAATTCAAATTTCTTATTTAGAATTGACTTCTACAGTAAATATTAAATAAATTGATGTATTTCTGACATACTCTGTAAATACATCTTTTTGATGCCTTCTTTTTAGAATAACTTTATTATTTGAAATACTCCTTCTGGAATATTCTTTTCTCTCTCTCATACGACTGTTTTTAGAATTTGATTGCCGTGCTTTGTCTCTCCTTTGCCTATAAAAGGCCTCTCTTTTTGTTGTCTTTTAATCATCCTTTTTACCAACTTACTTATTACTACAACTACAATATAATACTTATTTCTTATATCTTATATCTTTAGTATTTACAAGGACATAATTCTAATCTATAACTTATATAAATATTTTAAATCTACCTCTTATCATTGAGTAAAACATTATCTTTGATTGAGAAATACGTACTAAATTATTTAGAGTCCAAGTAATCCTTAAAATCTTCATATAAACTCCGTACCAAAGCTTCTAGACCAAAAGTGAACCTTGACATAAATGCTCTGTGGATGAGGACAGAAATGTTTTATCTATTTCTAGGATTAATGATCAACTATCTTACATTCCTGATTTGAGAATTAAATTATCTGACCTAGAGAAACAATTTTCTGCATTACAAACTGTACATGCTACTCATTATCATGAATTAAAAAATAATTCTAGAATTGCTGTTAGTCTTAATAATAAACAGCCTGAACAGAGTAGTTTTTCTCTCCCTTGTAATGTAAAAATTTTACCAGCTGAAATTCATTCTGAAAAATATAGTGCATCAAACAGAAAGAAATTTAATACTCACCAGGAGCCAGCTGCCTCTGTGAATAATAAAATATCTGAACACCTTTCAATACTTCAGGAACTGATAACCTTGAATAATTCAAACCATAGGATGGAACATTCCAGTAGCCAGAAAAATTGGCCTAAGTTGAATCAATATCCTACCTTTGATGGTGATTCTTCATCTTATTGGCAACACTTTATACAAAGGATTGATAATTTAAAGAGATCTTATAAACTACCTGATGAGGAAATTGTTTCTAAGCTAATTTCTTTATTTTCCAATGTAGCTTTGTTGTGGTATGAATCTGTTCTATTGGATAATAACCATTATACATGGAATGAGTGAAAATCCTTGATTGAGAATCAATTTGGTGGTTCAAAATTTAGGTTGGCTCAGCAAAGACTGTATGAGAATACTAGATATATATCCTCCTCTGTTTAAAAACCCATCATTTTTCTGATGAAAGTAACAAAGATCCTGAGAGCAATTGATCCAAAGATGGATTATGATATTTGGAGAGATAAAATTTTGTATAAATTGCCAAATTCTCTTAGAGATTTAATTGTAGCTAGAACTGAGCATGTGAGGGAAAATTCTTCTTTCGTTAATATTTGTAATGAGGTATTACTCAACCATAGATATGAACCTAAGAATTACCTTAGTAAACCTTATAATGATCAGAATAAACCCTCTACCAAGCTCCCAGAAAAATCCGGTAGACCCTCTGCCCCAGTTGCACCTAAAAAATATGCAACAAATACTTGTTATAAATGTAAAAAACCATGGCAAAAGGGTCATGTTTGTGATAAGAAAATTAATCTTGTTGAACACAATGAGGACACTGATGAAGTTGAAATGAATGTCAATGATTCTTCTAGTGACTGTGAAAGTAATATCTCCTATGACAATGAATCCAGTAAAGATGTTTTCATGTTGGAACAGGATGTCCACTCTTTAGATAATATATCTGAAGAATGTGTATTGGATTTATCTTCAGTAGAAAATGCTGAGATAATTAAAAATATTACTAACAATTCTTTAGCCATATCCCCTTTGAAGGCACCTATTATCATTAATGGTAAAAATGTTGATGTAGTTCTTGATTCTGGTGCTGGAGGAAGTGTAGTGTCTAAAAAAGCTTTAGCTTCAGTAGACAAGGATTATCTGAATAAATTATTACCTATAACTTCTGAAAAATGGAGAGGGTATGGTTCTACCTTGATTCCTATTGGCAAATACAAAACCTCTGTATTTTTTAAATATAATGGTGGTTTTTTCAGAGCTGTTTGTGAGTTTGTGGTTATGAAAAATGATAATTTGAGTAATTGGTTCATTATGGGAAATGATATTTTAACTAGGCTTGGTGTGAAATTGGGCCCAGCAAATAATTGCTTCACCCTGGGATTGAATGGCAAAAGAAAATTCAAAATTTCCTCCCCTAGAAAACCTTCTGGGCATCTGTTAAAGTCTTTTAACTCACTAATCCAGTGTAAAGGCAGACCAACATTTGAGATGGATGATTTATTAAATGAAATAAATACTGCTTCTTTTGGTGATCAGTTAACTAGTGAAGAAAAGGATTCTATTATTGCCTCAATTACTTCTTTCCCTATGGCTTTTTCTCATGGTTCGCATGTCTTAGGAAGTGTTCAGGAAGAAATGAAAATTACCTTATCCTGTAACTTAAATGATATTACTCCTACTCTTAGGAAAAAACCATATCCTGCTTCTCCAACAAAAAGGAAGGATGTTGAAGATAATATTGCCACATTATTAAAAATGAACATCATTGAAAAAGTGGATGTCACCCCTCAATATTGTGTCATCTCCCCAGTCTTGATTTCTTATGAAAAGGATAAAGCTAGATTATGTGGAGATTACAGGGCATTAAACACTTATACTGTTTATGATATTTATCTGTTACCCAGAATTACTTCAATTCATGCTACCTTGCAAGGTGCTAAATTTATTAGTTGTCTGGATGGTAACAAAGGGTATCATCAAGTTCCAGTTGAGAAAAATTCTCAGAATTTTTTGCTTATTGCTACTCATATGGGAATATATAAGTATATTAGAATGCCATTTGGCCCCAAAAATGCCCCTTCAGTTTTCCAAAAAGTCATGGATAACACTTTCCATCAGGAAATCATTGAAGGATGGCTCATGGTGTACATTGATGATATCATAGTTTTTTCTAAAACTTTTGATGAACATATGGTTCACTTGAATAGAGTTTTTCAAAAAATGGATGAAACCAATATGACCTTGTCCTTAAAAAAGTGTAAATTTGGTTTTCAATCTTTGAAAGTCCTTGGCCATGTTGTGTCAGGCCTACAAATTTGTGTAGACCAAAACAAAGTTGCTGCAATTCAAAATGTGAAAGCACCAACCTCTGTAAGAGAAATCCAAAGTTTTTTGGGTATGTGTGGCTATTACAGGCAATATATTAAAAATTATCAAGTTATAGCCTTACCTCTTACAAAACTTACTAGGAATGATGTTGCATTCATCTGGAATAGTGACTTTCAAAAAGCTTTTGATACTTTAGTTGCTTAATGACAACCCCTATCTTAGCTCCTCCTGACTTTAACAAACCATTTTTCTTGTATACAGATGCTAGTTTTGTTGGTCTAGGTGCTGCCTTACACCAGAAACAAATTATTAATGATAAAACCTCAGAAGTTGTAATTAGTTATATTTCAAGAACCTTAAGAAATAGTGAATTGAAATATGGTGCCACTCAATTAGAGTGCTTAGCAGTTGTTTGGGCTCTTGAGAAACTTCATTACCATCTAGATGACCAAAAGTTTGAGTTGGTAACTGACTGTAGTGCGGTAAAGTCCCTCTTAAACCTGAAAACACCTAATAGACATATGTTCAGGTGGCAACTTGCTGTTCAAGAATACAGAGTACAGATTACAATTATCCATAGAGCTGGAAATGTTCACTCCAATGTTGATATTCTGTCCAGACTGCCTCTGCCAAATAATGACTCCAATCCTGCTTATGCGCCTGAAGATGATACTGTTCATATCCATGGTATATTTATAGTTGATATGGAAGAAGAGTTATTACAATTAATACTGGATTCATATGATAAAGATTCTGATTTAAATAAATTAGTTACTATCTTAAATGATCCTAAGAATGCTTCAATTCAAGCATTGATTAAAACTCTTCCTGAAAAATATCAAAGTGCTTTGATGAAAGGAAAGTTTTCTATGGAAGATGGTTATATCTATTATAGAAGAAAGCTCACAAATGTAATTGTAATTGCCCCTTCTATGAAAGAAACTATCCTCAAACTTTTTCATGATGACATATTAGCTGGTCATTTTGATCTAGAAAAAATATTGATTAGAATCAAAAACACTGCTTGGTGGGCTAATATGTCTGAAGATACAAAATAATATGTTGAATCTTGTGATTCTTTCCAAAAATCTAAAAGATTAACAGGTAAGAGAGAAGGGTTACTACAACATATTGAAGCACCTAATGCTCCTTGGCAAATAATTAACATAGATTTTGTCACTGGCCTTCCTGTAGCAGGTAAAGACAGTTATAACTCTTGTTGGGTGATAGTAGATAGATTCACAAAAATGTGTAAATTTATTCCAACCCACAAAGATTTATACACAAAAGAGTTAGCTTTCTTATGGTGGTCTTCCATGTTTAATATTATTGGATTCCCAAAAGCCATTATCTTTGATAGAGATCCAAAATTTACTTCTGAGTTTTGGACCTCTTTAATGTATATTTGTGGCTGTGAGTTAAAGTTATCTACAGCTCATCATCCTCAGACGGAGGGTCTAGATGAAAGGATGATTCAAACTCTGGAAGATATGATTAGAAGGTATTGTGCCTTTGGTATAGAATATAAAGACAATGACAGTTTACTCATGACTGGGTCACTCTTTTGCCAGGTCTTGAATTTGCATATAATAGTACTGTTCATTCTGTCACTGAGAAAAAGCCTTTTGAGCTTTGGTTAGGTTATGTCCCAAATACTCCTGCTCAAATTCTCAATAATAAATTACCTAAGTTGGAACTACATCCTGGTGTAAAATCTTTTATGCAAATGCAACAGCTATGCAGAAACCATGCTCAAAGCTGTATTGATAAAGCATTTGAATATGAAAAGAAATAATGGGATAAATCCCATAAAGGATACACATTTAACAAGGGTGATGAAGTGTTGATATCTACTGTCCATTTCAATTTAAAAGGTAACAACAAATTAAAAGATCATTTCGTAGGACCATTTGTTTTTAAAAGAATGGTTGGTGATAATGCAGTAGAAGCAGTATTGTATTCTCAATATGATAGAAAACATCCTGTTTTTCCCATTTCTTTGATTAAACCTTATACTTCCAACAGTGACTTATTTCCCAAAAGAAGGGGAAGACCTAAGAAAAACCCACAGGAAGTCACAGAAACTGCAGAAATTGATAAAATTCTCAATGATAGAATTATCACTTCTGAAAGAGGTATTGAATATTTATTGAGATATAAAAACAAGTCATCTGGACATGATGCATGGATACCTGGAAAGGAAATTTCAAATCTTTCTACTCTGTTAAAAAAGTATAAAAAGAAAAAATCTTAAAAATTATTTTTATTGTTTTTTTTAGAGTGAGGGAGTGTCAGCCAGGCTATCTCAGGAGTCCAGTAATTTATATAATAGATTACTGTAAAGGAATAACTTAATGTAAATACAAAAAATTATTTGAAAAAAAATTATAAATGTTTTGTGAATGAAATAAAATATTATACTTAATTTTATTATTAAATAAATTGTATTACATAAATAAATATAATATTCTATAATATCATGGTGTGATTTATATGTATAAATAAATTATTTAAAATTATATTGTAAGTGTAAGTTTAACTTACACAGTAATTACAATTTTTAATAAAAAAATTTATATAAAACTAAATACAACCTATCATATAATAATATCCATCAATATTTGGCGCTTCTGTGACCCCTAATTTTTTTACCAATATTACTACATTAATTTAATATGATTAATTTCAAATTCTCATGTTAAAAAGTTTCTATATTAACTTAATTAGTTGTTCAATTAATTCAATAGTTCATTTGCTTGAAATAGTTAAATTAATATTGCTTATACTTAGTTAAGCTTATTTAAAAGCATAAAAATATTTCCTTTTATTTTAATTATACTTTTTAGCTATTAGTATTTTTTCTTTAGATTTCTTTCTCATGGTTCTCATATTTTTTATACTCACCTAGTTAGTTTTTATATTAATTCTATTCTTTTTTATGGATTACTAATGGTAAAGATACTTTTTTATTCACAGATTTATTTTTGATGCTTTTACTTAGATTATTTTAAATTAATTATTTCACATTATTTTGCCTTTTTGTATATACTATTGGAAAGCTCCAGAATGTTCTCTTGCCTATAAAAGGACTTTTGAAGTCCATCTGGTAGCTCATCACTTACTTACTATACACTCACTCAACATATTTCAAATATATTTCTTTATTTACTATTTTTATTAGGGCATTACATCTAATTTAAATACTATATAAATTATTATAGGTTGCCTTAAGATTTATAATACTAATATTAAACTGACGCGCTTTTGAACATTTATTATTATTAATAATATTTGAAATTTAATTTAATACTTACACTTTTGTCATATCTCAATTATATTGTTGTCCCATTCTCTTAAATTATATCTATTTTATTTCATTTTATATTACTACCTTATTATTTCCATTTCTATCCTCTATTATTCCTATTCATATCTTCAATCTTCTAGACATCCTGGCTGATAATATCCCTGATAAGGATATTTATGCATATATTATATTATATTTGGGAGGGACATAGAGATAAAAATTTAAGTGAAAGAAAAAATGCATAAAGAATAACTGTGATGAAAAAACAAGTGTAAGAAATATTTTTGAGACCATCAATGTTTTTTTATTATTTATTTTTCTTATAATATCATTTTCTTTTTTTTCTTTTTCTTCATTTTTTCTTTCTCTATCTTTCTTTTTTACTTTTTCTCTTTCTTTTTCAATATTTTTCTTTTTATTCTTTTCAATTCTTTTTTTCATTTTTTTCATTTTTTCTTTCTTTTTTCTTCCTTTTTTTTACTTTTTCTTTTTTTTCAATTTTTTTTTCATAAATTTTCAATCCTTTTTTGCATTTTTTATTTTATTTTTCTCTTTCTTTTCTTTCTTTTCATTTTTAATTTTTATTTTCATTTTCTTCATTTTTTCATTTTTCCATTATTTTATTTTATTTTTCACTTTTCCTTATTTCATTCATTCTTTTTTTTGATTTTTTGATGTTTTCTTTCTTTTCATTTTTTTCATTTTTTTGATTTTTTGATGTTTTCTTTCTTTTCATTTTTTTAATTTTTTCTTTCTTTTTATTCATTTGATTTTTTCTTTCTTTTCATTTTCTTCATTTTTTCATTCTTTTTATTTTTTCACTTTTTCATTCTTTTATTTTTTTATTTTTTTATTTTTTTGAATTTTTTTTAAATTTTGTAAAAAAAATATTAATAATTTTTCAATTCATTTTTTTCATTACTTTTTTCATATATTTTGTTAACTAGCATGGTATGTAGAACTGATTTATACAATAATTTAGAAAAAATAGAATGGTGGTCAAGTAATGAATTTAGCTTATTGGCAATAATAAAATAATTTATATTAATGTTTCAATTTTTCTTTCACAATGAAAAGTTTTTAAAAAATTCAAAAAAATTATAAAGAAAATAAATAAGAATCTTTTTATTGTTTATTTATACTAGATAATAAAAAGATAATTGTGACCAGAATAAGGGATGATATAAAATAACAAAAACAATCCACTTTTATATGTAAATTATGCATAATGTGAATTTTGTTAAAGTCAACAAAATAATTGATAAGAAAAATAAGTTTTAATTTACAAGTTATATAATAAAATTTGAGAAGATAAATAAAATAGTGAAAGATTAAGTTTAATAAAATAAATAAAATTTAATAATATAAAAGAATTTAAATTTAACTTTTATAAAAAATCAAATTTAACTTTAAATCAATCCTATAAAGTTTCAAGTAAGCACTAAAGGCTCTTTTCTTGCTCTTCC